>OU824116.1:0-1250000 GCA_917499265.3 Mimumesa dahlbomi | reverse complement strand
CTGAATGCCACCGTTTCTCGCCGCACCGTGGAAATATTCCCCGTTCGCGGAATATTGTAAATCGGTTGGCCGAGCGTGCGTGTGTGGGCGTGCAGCACGCGCGAGCGCAAAGTCAGATTTGTTGGCATAGGCGTAAGCTGATTTCGCCCGGTTCTTGCTCGTATTTCGGATTGGAATACGTTTTGGTCCGCGTCCGAATTACGATCGCGGCAGCGTTTCTCGTAAACCAGCGCACACAGTAGCAGCAGCAGCGTTCGTGCGTCCACGATATACTATCGCTATTAGAAGAGATTAAAGAATATTTGTGCGGTGTTAATAATTTTCAGAGTCTTACGGAATTATCCGGCACCGGGTATCCAAGATTTATGGGCCGGTCGTATTCGAGGAAAACGAGGCGGGAAGATCAATTTCAGTTGTTTACCGTTTAGCGGAATTCGCGGCGGAAAACAATTAATTTTAATAGCCAGCGGATTTTCCTGATTTTCGCAGTTTAGTGGCGTCTTCGGTTCGGCCGTTTCTTTCCGTTATCTGGCTTTGTCGGCCGCCTCGAGGCTCCAACGGGAGAATCACTCCGGCGACTTAATTAAACGTCAGACCGAAATCAGGGAGGAGAGAGAGATCTCCGAGATATCCTTCGCGAACCGGATTAAACCCATATACGTACGGCGAGGTACTCGTCGAAACTGTATCTAAATCTAGTCTCTTACAAAGAAACAAAAAACAAATTGATCGATGGAACGTTTATTATTTAATCCCATCGACGATCGTTGGAACGCGTTTATCGCCGGCCACGGGTCCCGTTCCGTGTGGGAAACGATGCCGAACTCGATCACCGTGCAACGTACAACGAACTCGCGAACGTAATATCACGGTGGATTACGCGCGAGAAACGCCGCCGATAGCGAATCGTTTCACCGGCGACGTACGAAACAGCAGATTACGTGACTGAAATGGCCGCGAGCTGGATGGAGAGCGCGCGGGACAAATGTCGGGAAGTAAAAAAAAAAAGGAAAAAAGGAAAGAAAGAAAGAAACAAAGAAAAAAAAAGAGTAGCCGGGGTGCCAGCGGCGGCGAAACAGCGACGTCGACGGGGGGTCTTCAAAGGGGAGTCTGAAATCCGCGCGGAAAAATTGCGGAGAGCCGGAAGATTTCACTCGACATCCAACGTAACTAACTCGACATCGGAGTCGGTAAATGTAACGAGTTCCGTATTTTCCCTCTCGTTTCTATCCCCGTCCTCCAACCCCCTCCTTCTCGCTCCTCTATCTCAGGCGTCGCCCACGGGGAAAGGGAATCAACGCGCTGACTTAATTAGGCGTCGAAGCGGAATTAGGAGTCAACAATGCCACCGTCCTTCCCAACCTCCCCTCCCCTCCCCTCCCATCCCTTTATCGCGAACGTTTCTCTCCCTCTTTCACCGTTTCATCCGTTTTCAGGTGGTTCTTTCACCTTCTTTTGCGTTCCGCTGGATTTCGATCGAACCGGTTTATTCCCGTTCGCATCCACGGTCTTCCCGCCTTGGACGCTCTTTAACTTTCCACCCGCTACGCGAAGATTTCGTTGGTTCGTCGATAGAGCGGTGGTAGGATATATGTATATCTTTGAATTTTCACCGGGATTCGACGGTTCCGAGGGAAACTCCGTCAGATTCGTCGCAGCTCTATCGACTCTAGATTCTCTCTCTATTTTTCTCCCGTCGATCGATACCACCGCGGGGAGGCTTGGACACTCTTCCCAGGTTCATCCTGGCAGACCACGGTCCGGCGATCCCTTTCGCGTCCTTCGTCCTACGGCGGTCTGCGATGCGGTTGCGGCTCTTCCACCGAAATCACGAGAAAGAAGCTAAGCCGATCCCGCCTTGTTCGTGCGACCGAACAAAGCGCTCGATACAACGCGGTGTGTTCGTTTTTCTTTCGTTTTTTGTTTCCTTTTTTTCTCCTTTTTTATTGCCGTTGAACGTCTCGGTGAGCTTCGACACGGGGTATGGGTCCGGCCGGGTAAAAAGAGGAAGCTCGGGGGTGTGGGAAAAGTATCTTTGAGAGTCCGGGAAGCATGATAGGTATTTTTTTTTCCTCTTCTATTAAAGCGAGTTAAAATTGTCGTTTATACGCCGGCCGAGGTGTCTCGCGGAACACGTAACCGATGTCTTTGTCGCGGGGGTGGGCGTATCGTAATTCACGACGACACTCGTACGTAAAAAGAAAGAATAAAACAAAGAATAGATTCTCCGAGAGAACTCGACGGAAACGATCCACGCCGCGCGGTCGTTACATTATTAAAACGGAAGATCATCGGGATTGAAATTCCCACCCGCGATCCGGCCGGGCTCTCCCGTGACTTTTCCCCTATCGACCGCCATGGGCTACTGTTTTATAAAACGAAACCACCACCCCCGAGCTTCGGGTACACAGCGCCCACGGTGGCAACGGATGCGTTGTATCGGAGTAAGCCGATTTTATGGGCTTTTCTCGCGGGGAATACACCCTCTGGCCTTTCACCGTAGTCCACGTCGAGAACGACCCGCTGACACTGCGGAAAACCACCTACGTCTCGACCAATGACACCGTCGGACGCTCGACGTCTTACCTCCACACGTGAAACCAGGTGTTTCTCGGGGTCCTCTTTCCTCCCGTCGGCGTCGCTCCACGGATTTCAATTCCCCGTGTAATTTCTCATGGTTTCACCGACCGCCGTTCATCGGCGTCGCCGGAAACGAGAGAGACTCGTCGATTAACGTCGTCGGGGACGATTAAATTTCCACCGCGGAACACGAAAATGCCGGCTAAGTGATCCGCGAACGATAATCGGACCCGTGAAAGGGAAAACGGGGGAACTTACTTAGTTCGCCGTTAAACTCGACGAAACTCGCGTTCGTTTGAAAGTGCTGATAAGAAGAAATTTTCGTCCGCGCCTCTGGCCGGAACTCGGGCAAAGGGGGAGAGAGATTTCGACCACGGGACAGGAGTCTAACAAGGTCAATGTTGCGTTTACAAGGAAGAATTCGATGAATGCGCGTGACGTCACGGTAACCAGGAAACTACCTGCAGATGTTTCGGAGGTGTAAAAATAGAACACAAATTTACCTGAATCAGGGTTGCAAATTCCGTCGACGAATGAGTCCATGGAAAGGAATCGCTCTCGGAACGCAAACGAATTGGTGCCGATTTGGGAGGAACTCTGAAAAACAGAAAAAAGCACTCTAAAGATTTGTCCTGATTTCGATTTCCGAGCGTAGTCGAGTGGAAGTTTCGTCGATCAGGATTATGAATCGATTTGCATAAGAGAAATCAATTTTATCGTTGGCAACGATTCGCGATAGATAAGCGAGTTCCCCGTTTGATTTTGCATGAATTATTTTCGTAAAATCACGGTCCCGGGGAATCGGCGTGGACCATTCGAATTTCGAATTCAAAGAAGAAACTTAGGCTCCGAGGAAGGCAGGTGGTGAAGGGGGAGGGGATGAGAAGTTCATTAGGAAAAACCAAACATCCAATCCGATCGCGTACAAAGTGAGAAAGCGGAGTATAAGGACTAACGAACGGTCAGAGAAACGAACGAATCGGGCAATCCGGACTTGATAAGGGAATTCTCGTCGGAAACCGCCGTCGGTCGAACGTGGAAATCAAATCTATAAGGTCGTTTGATTGAAACTACAAAAGGAATTCATCGCGGGGAAATCGAGTTTTCGGGCTTTACGTTAATCTCCGAACGCCGCCCGCGACTCCGACGTCCAGAGGGGACGCGCCGCGGACACGGAAAGTAAGCGAGGCAAATTATTTCGCGGGAAATTAATCGACGGATCTTCGACAATTATCTCGTCGCGTCGGCGGGAAAATTTTTCAAAGACCACACGAATGTACTACGGGCGCGACGATGTAGCACGTTCGAGCGCGCGAAAGGAAGACGGTCGTGAATGAATTTGAAAAAAACAACCTTTCGGTGACGACACGGTTTATTCGAACGAAAGACTTCCGGGTTTAACAAAAAAAAAAAAAAAAAAACTAGAAATTGCTTACCGATGAATGCCCGCATGCATCACGCGTGGCAAGTTTTCCCCGCGGGAGCTCGCGGGTTCTTTTATGCATGAAGAGGAATTTAGCGAAAAATCGATCCTCGAACGCGCCACCGCGAAACCGTGTTTTTTTTTCTCCGCACGTTCCTTTTCACTATCGTTGTTTCTGTGCTTTTTTTTATTTCTTCTTGTTTTATTTATTTATTTCGAATTCTAAACAGAGAGTCTCGCGTGAAAATCATTTTTCCCGGTGACTGTCGAACGATCGACGTGTAAACGTACATACATAGTACGTTTTCCCCGCGGTGTTTTTTGAAACTGGGACAACGGCGGATAAACAACGTCATTTTTCTCGCAACCTAGTCTCTCGGTAAATTACCGTATTATTTCGATTCGTTGGTCGAGCGGCATAAAATTATCCTAAATTCCGCTTCTTTCCCGGGGCCAGATCGATCGCGATGTAATTAAAATGGGGCACGTTCGAATTACCCTCGTTTATTTAAAACATTTCGCCGGGTAATTACATTCCGGATCGAACTCGATAAATACACCGTGCCCGCGGATGTTACAAGTTATTCCCGTTATCGATAATTAATCCGCGCGAAAAGTATACCGATCCGATTTTAAAGACGCTCTAATTACGATTGATTCCCATTATCGGCCGCTGTCGGTTGTTTCGCGTACTCGGGCCGGTCGAATAAAATAATAATTCCGGGCACGTGCGCCTCCCTGGCTTCCTTACCGGGGATAATGGACAGCCCGGTGAAAAGTTTTTACCCGAAAGCGAATCCATTCTACGGCTCGTTAACAAAAACCCGATGAACCGGGCGAAGTTCGTTAACGAACACCCTGTGTCTCTCGGTCAGCAACGAAAACTACCCCGCCCGCTGGAAGTCACGCGACGCTCTGCCCCGGCTACCTTCGAAACGAGATTCGGTTAATCATTATCGAACGATCTGGTTGCGTTGCCACGAGTCACTGCTAATTAATCGCGAGAAATGAAAACGGTGCGCGAAAGCCCTGCGAGATCGTCGGAAAATAATGACGCGGTAGAGGAGAAGTGATTTCCCTCGGAGTCACGGGAGACGAGTTTAATTCGCCGTAATTATGCAGTCCCCCGAAAAGTCTCCGCGCGACGAGGCACGTATTAAAAAAAGGAAACGACGAGTTTCTTGCAAATCCCGGCGTCACGCGAGTGCGCGCGTCCCAATAGAAATTTCCTCTCTACCGGCCACCCTAAAAATGTGTAATCACGAGTCGTCACTGGGGGATAAACCCGACTGTTTTTTTTTCTTCTACCCCCCCCCCTTCCCTTTCCCTGTCTCCGTTAGCAAGAAAACTGTTCGATCTGTAGGGAGGACCCTCCGTGGACCCGGGACCAAGAGAAATGGTGCCCAAGAGTGTGAACCTAATTGCAGCTGGTCATCCTTCTACTCACGTCTCCCCTCTGTCTCGTTAGTTCCATCTTAAACGGGGATTAACTCGTGACCGTGTACGTTTTTTTATTTTCATCCTCCAACCGTGAACCATGTGTGAAGTTGTTACACCGCCGACCGACGATCGTTCGAAAGTTTCTCGAAAGGAAGCGCGGAGTATCTTGTCACCAGCGTGATTCGTCGGGAAAAGCCTAACGGCGTTGATTGCGAGACGCTCGAAACCCGAGACACATTCGATGTTTTGCACGTTCGGGAGTTCTTAACACGGTTAAGAAACTTTGCTTTTAATCCGACGACCGGTGTCGGTGAAATTAAGCAAGAATATTCGCCGGGGAAAACAGTGGGAAATTTCGGGTCGGTTCGCCGCTGCGACCGAGGAGAACGGCCCACATTTCCCGACTCGACTGCCGTTTACCACCCTCCACCCCCTCGAAAACCCACTCGAGGGTTAACCAAAAATTTTCGGGACAGCCCCATTCTGCCTCGGCAGACAAGTGCCACTCTTCGCCGGAGTTTTTCACCGGCGTTGTTTGCTCTCAGTTTCAAATTCCCGTTTGCGTTTCGCGTCGGGATCCGCGATCATCAGATTTTTCCACCCGGGGAATTAAGTGACTTGCGGTGCGTGTGTGCGCGCGCGTGTGTGTGTGCGCAACGTGGATAAATTCCGGTCGGCTGTCTTTTTTTTTCCTGTTTTTTACTCGCGTACGTGTGTGTGTGCGCGTGTTTTTTTTTCGTTCGCAGACGCGGAAACGTGCCCGACGACGTGACACGCGATTGCGAGCCGGTCAATTCGCACACCGTTCCGGTTTTTTGCCCGGCACTCGAGCGAATCGCCGTATCCGAAAGGGGTTCGATGCTTAACAAGGGATAACCTCGTTAAGGACCACGAGGACCGGCTTGTGTGTTTTACAAGTTAGGAATTAGGTTGATTAGTAGCAAAGTCGAACCTCCAACTACCATGCGCGAGTATCTCTCGCCACTTGAATCTCGATCCGTGTAACGACGTAAACGACGACCTCGATTACTTCTTATCGCCCTTCCGAGGATTTCCGATCCCTACGCTCGTCGTCGAGGCTTTTTAATAGTTGGCAAGACGTCTCGACGAAAAAAGATGTCGGTCGAAAGAGCGACTGAATATCGAACGCATCGCGCTGCGTAGAATTTCCACGCGAAACGAGCTCGGAAATTGAATCGCTGCGAGGGTAGATGCACGTTGGTTGGGGTAAGTCGAGAAGTCTGATCTTCTACCAGGCTAGATTTTACAGTGAATTAAAGAGAGAGTTCTCTTGAAAAACTTCCGCTACGATGCAGGAAGACTTTTTGAAAAAATCTCCCTATGGTAGATGGAATTCTTTTGCCATGGGTACTAGACAACTTTTCCCGCCGTGAAAGAAAAACATGGTATTGGAACGATTTCTGTAGGTGGTACACGATTTTTCTTTCAATTTTCTTGAAAACCGACAGTTTTTCACCTGAAACTCTTGGAAACGTTAAGATCACGCGCGAGATTTATTCGAATCTTTTCATCGTTCTTGTTGAATCGAATCGAAAGCTATGGAAGAATAAAAAAGAAAGAAGAAAAAACGTTCTTTTCACGTTGACACGGATACCGTTTAAAAAATTGTTTATGGGAGTCTTACGAAGTATCGATCACGGTATCTATTTAGAGGACGGAAGGCATTACTCTTGCGACAGGAACTTTAAAGTTGAAAGTTTAGAGTTCCACGATAGTTTCGGCGAGAGAAGATTCCCGGCTTGACAAATAGACGGCAGAAAGAGAAACAAGCGGCGCCATGAATCTCGCCGAGCCCCAGAGCCATCTTTTTCTACTTTTACTTCTTCCCGCGCCACGTGTTTCATAATGATACATAATTTAATTTTAAAGAAAAAGTCCCAGCTTTTTCACCCACTAACTTTCCGGGGCTTGGGAGAAAAAACGAACCGACTGTCGCTTATAGCGTCCAATTATAGTAATCGCGATCCACTTTTCTCCTATCTTGTTCGCGATAAAAATAACTTGCAATTAAAGATTCCCCCTTGATTCTACCAAGAATCGATCGATCGATTGCCCCGTCGCTCCTCGGATCGAGGGAAACAATCGATCGAATCCCGGGGAGAGCTTCCCCGACGATTGAAAGAAAAAAAAATAAAAGAAACGACAAGAAATCCGATTGAATCCGATCCCACGAACGACTCGCGGCAAAGAAAGCGCACACCGTCGCATTATTCAAAATGAAAACAACTCGACGGAACTCTCGGCGCGGAAGGGATTCACTCGGGACTGTTTCCCTTTGGCTTCGAGTTAAAAGAACGTGAAGTCACCGACTTCATTCCGTCACGCCATGTGTTCCTGAAGGAGGAGGAGGAGGAGGAGGAGGAGGAGGAGGAGGGGGAGGAGGAGGGACGCGAGGGAGACTCTGGAGTATCGTGTCTGATTCATGAGGACCATTAATTTAAAAGAAACGAGGCCCGACTCGTCGCCAGACGGGGAAACGACACGCGGATGTACACACTCGAGCGCTTAATAAGCTCGTTGCTTCTCGAAGGAACATCCAACCCGGTCGCTGGAATAAAAAAAAAAAAGAAGGAAGGAACACGGCTGCGGGTACATCGTTGCATTCGACGCGTGGTAAAGGTGCGTTTAGAACCGGTTTTAGACACCTGAGCCCCGGGGGGGGGGGGGCGAAAGTCGTCGTATCGAGAATTACTTAGCAAAGGGAAACGAGCTGAAACGGTTGGAACATTTTCGGAACGGCGGAACCTATTTATGGGAATCCGTTAAATTAATTAGCACCGTCGTAACGATTTCGCGTAGCTTAATCGTAGCGAGCGTGCACCCAAGTTTCGTCGTCGTCGTCCCGTAGATGTAAATCGTTGGTTAATCGCTGATCAGGTGGCTTGTATCTTCGCGAGGCGACTCGGTGGCAATTAGCCGGGAGTTTTCGGCTGCCACATGTTGAATCGTTGTAAACGCAGCTTAAGCCTTTGCCGGTGGGTTTTGCCGGGTTGCGGGTCTGCGAGTATCGGGCGAGAACGGCGGGAGGGAGGGAGGGAGGGAGGGAGGGAGAGAGGGGTTTCCCGAAGTCACTTTACCAGCCAGGAAATTACACGTCCTTCCGTGCTATAAGTTCACCGAGGGGTTGTTGCATCGTCTACCTCGGTGTGTCCGTGTCTCCTCCGTGTGTTACGTGTGTGACTGTGCGTTTAGCATCTTGCCTATCCTATCCTTTCATTCCCGTTTCCCGGGGTAGCTACTCGCTATTAATTGCCATTCGTGTCTTCGACGCGTAATTAATTGTCGAAATTTGTCGTGCGTCGCGT
Source organism: Mimumesa dahlbomi (assembly GCA_917499265.3). NCBI lineage: Eukaryota > Metazoa > Arthropoda > Insecta > Hymenoptera > Crabronidae > Mimumesa > Mimumesa dahlbomi. The sequence goes on along the minus strand of OU824116.1, from coordinate 1,241,231 downwards.
GCAGTCGCGCTTCCCGAATACCTTCGGAACCCTTCCGAGCCCTTTGATCGTTTCGTTTCCCTCACGCGAGGCCACTTCTGCCCCGAGGGAGGGGGGAAAAAACACACACACACACACGGGAACCGTCGCACGAATGTTTTCACCGTAGTTACGGCCGTCGAATTAGAGGAATTTTTCTTCCGGCACTTCTCGCTGGACGACTGCGGAGCGGGCAAGTTGGAAACGCCGAGGAACTTTTTCGTGGAAATTAGTAACTCCGGTGACGGCCACGGGCACGAGTAATGGCTGGTGTTGCTAATTGCAAATTACAATTCTTAGCGCGACCCTTGAATTTCCCGCATGAGTTAAAGATTAAAGACACCCCGTCGAGCGAGCGAAAGATCAGACCTGTGAAACTGCCGTTTCACGACCATCGTCGCGAGTAACGTGTTCCGACGAATAATAGTGGCGGAATAAAGATGGAAGGGCGACGCGTGCCTACGCACGGGAATTTCTGCGCTTTCTAGTTTCGACTTTCCAACACGCGGAAATTCCTATTCGTTCGTGCCTTCGACCCTTTGAATCTTCGCGCTCGAAATTTTCACGCCGTTACGTTTCGCGCAAGTAGAACGGGTAAACGATAATTCTCTCCTGACGTCCGTCGGGAAGTATCGGTATTATTAAGAAAAGCAAACACCTGACACCGAAGACGTTGCGGCATCCCGTAGGACAGTTCGACGTCGACTCCTGTCGCGATCAATTATTCCGGAAGCAAGGTGTCACTCTTCTTCCGGAATAATTAATAATTAAAGCGCGCTTCCAACTTTCCCAACGCGACGGTTCGAGGAAGCCAATTTCGTCCGTCCGTAATCTTTCTATCGGCGGATTTTCTAACGTGATTGTTGCCCGATGGTATTTTAGTGCGGAATTATTTTCGAGTCATCTCATCGGTATTTTCCACCGCGAAATATTATCTCCCGTTCTATCGCAATACAGATACCGGGCCACGTATCATTTGCGACTAACGCCCAGCCACTGTGCGTTCGGGCTAATTCTCGTCGCGGAATAAATATTTCTTGTTTTTTCTCCCCGGCCCGAAACATAAATCTCGTTACGCCGCGGCGGCGGCAGCGAAACGAACTTTTGCGAAACGAACAATTTCCATTCCGGCCCGGCGAACCATTGTTTCGCCCGGAATAAATCACCCCCTTGGTTCGACACGATTTTCCAAAGACACTCGGCTCCGACCAGAAGACCCGTGGCCCCGTTTCCGTTAGGCGTCGTTCAGGTATTCAACGGCTCTTCCATCGATTATCGTTCCGAACGATGGACCCCGTGATACACGCACGCCGTTTGCCGATTCCGGCACCCTAATTCACAAGTCGAGGCTTCCAGGTCTCGATTACCAACCGAGAAGTCCGACGGGCCACGAATTCGATCCGATAACGAGTTCCAGAGTTTACAGCCAGTTAGCCTGCGAGATACGTGGGCTACCCGTACACGTACACCTGCGAAAGGGGCTAGCAAGACCGGGGAATCGATCTAATAAGTTTAAAGGCATTCGGGGATCCTGTAAAACCTGAGCTTCGTTAGAAGGTTCGTCGGAAATCTATAGGAAAAGAACCTGGAATAACCACGTCGGTATTTCGTGAACAAATTGATGAACAAATTACCAGAAATATTCGAAAAATTCCGTGTCTTCGTCTTGGTGGTGAAACGTTTCGTTGCAGCGATCGTTTGGATCGTCGAAGAACGAACGAAACTTGGGAAGAGAAAAGAGGGAAACGAGGAGAACGTCGGAGAGGGGAAAAAATAGAGAGAAGCGAGATGACGAAGCGGCACTAAATCAGCCGCGGGGCTGTAAAATCATTAGCGCTAATAACCGAAGGCTCGAAAGCGAACGGGGCCGGCCGATATTCAATTATGTTTCTGCGGTTTTGCACGCGAGCAAGGTGAGACGGCTATCTCTGCTATTGACATTTCGTTTCGTTTCGTTCCGTTCCGGTGTTCTCGTTATTCTCACCGGCGCCTATAAAAATCGTCGAGACGATGCACTTTGTCGAGAAACACCGTCGATTTATCATCGTTCGCCTTTCCAATGCATCCCTCCCTCCCCCCCCCCCCCTCCCCCGCGGAATGTTTCTCTCGTTGTCTTCATTGATCACGCGACCTACGATTTCATTTCTACCCGATGAATATCGCCGTTTGAAAATTTATCGGCAGATAAATACCAGAGAGCCCCGTGAATTCCGGTTCTTTCGTCGGGTGTACTTTATCGAGGGAGTTTCGGATTTTAAATGATTATTCGCGTCGCGCGTCCGCGATGTCCACTTTTAAACGCGAATACATTTATTCGCGAGCGTAAAACTCGTCCCGGCTTTAAAACGTCCGAAAATACCAGGGCCGGCGAAATTTTTGCCCGCGGAATATGTTATCGGGGTAAACGAAAATTATCGTGAATACACAATTATGGCCGGGGATCGAGACTGCATAATTTTCTGTCGAGATCCACTCGACGGGGTAGCGTCACCGAACTACACTGTTTTCGAGAACCGTGTCACGATATACATAGATAAGAGTAAACGCGTTCGTGACATAATTTAAATTGCAAAGACTAACGGGTAATCTGATTCCTGTTTCCGTCATTTTCTCGATTAATACAGGCACTGCGAAGGCTGAAATTTAGGACGGCTTTCGTGTACTGCTCTGTCATTTAATAATAACATCGCAAACCAGATTGATGCTACGTTAATAACGTCCCAATTTTCCGTATAAAATCTCCTATTCATGATTCCTTTATTATGCATCGTTTACCCCCCATATTTGGCTCCGGAATCCCCCTCTTTGACCTATTCATAATTACAAAGACATTTAATAGACACTTTCGGTCTAAATTTTCGCGTGAATCAGTTCACCGCGAATACCGTCGATCTTCGAAATATTTCTCGATAAGACCGGGATTCGTTAAACCCGATAGCCGTCGTCCAAGTAGCAAGAAAAAAAACGACGACGAAAAGTTTTGTAGGTAAAGCGGAGCCGTTAACGAAGAAGTTTCTTTTAATACAATTACGATAATATCCCAGCCGATATTCCCGATCGACGCCGATGGCTGGCCACCAGTTCAAACAGAACTCTAAGCTCTCCAAGTACTTGCAGATACTCTTGAAATTGACCGGCTCTTTTTCCACTCGCCCCTTGAAAGCCGGTCGACGGTAAACTATACAGATTAACGAGACCGACGGGGCCAAATGAAGAGGGAAGCCTCTCCGTCGAGAGCGAATCAAACACGCGGACTGCGAAATTACCGGGAAATTTACCGTCGATACTCGATCGATACCGAGGAGCGATCGCCGTGGGTGGAAAGTTTTTAAAGGATGATGGGACGTGTCGATACTCGACGATATTTAAGCCCCGTCGGGACGGTTTGACTTTAACGACCAGAATCAGACCCTCGTAACGTCTCTTCTCCTCTGATAATTAATACATTTTTCGCTCGTGATATCGATGTCCGAGCACATTTTCACGCACGATTTTTACGCGCGATAACTTCGACGCCTCAAAGTGTCGAGAGACGAAAGTTTTTGTGATCTTTGGTTTACAAACTTTGATATTTTTTATGCCGCGAAGTTTTCCTCGCGTGAAAATCCACGGGTATGGACATTTCTGGCCGGTCCGGCGATATATTCGCCGTAAATATCCGACAGGCACTTCGCTGACATTTTAGAGCCAGAGATGGATTACTCCGTGACATTCAACTATGGCACGGAGAAACGTTCTATATTCCGGAACTCTAAGCACGTGGATATTCTACGTTTAGACCGGTACAGCTGGCCGTATCTATAACACTCTATAGACATTCCATAACTCTCCCGGATTGTATTCTGATAATACTCGGCAGCCCTATAGCGTCCGGACGTAGAAAACTTTGCGAATCAGCCCAGCGAAATCCTAACAACCCTATTAATATCGAAACAAGAACAAACAAACTTTCTTCCCCGTGTGTCTACCGGCACTTTCCTATTTATCCGCAAAGTACCTGGAAAATTCGTTTGGCAAAATCATATCCCACACGGAAAATCGTCCTTATGCTCGAATGAAAAATTCATAGCGAGAAAAAAGAACAAGAGAAAATGGGCCGCGTAGAAGTCGGTTAGCGTCTTCCATGCCTGGTACAAGATCATGGGTGAAAATTTCACGTTTTCTTTATTAACAAAGCACTCAGCCGGCGTTCCATTACGATCGAAGTTCGCGGCTCGTTTCCGCGCCCATTTTCCCTAGACGCCCCCCGGCCCCCCACCGCATCCATTCCTGTACAACAACACCATACAGATAAACTTCTCCGACGGGAAGGGTGATTCTCTCCTTGCCAGCGACTTCCACGCGAAAGTTCGAATTGAAATATTAATTGGTCCGCGGCGGTGAACCACCCGCAGGAGAACCGCATAAACGTGCGTATGCATACGTACGTACTATATGTATGTATACATACGTAGATACGTATGTTCCGGCGGAACGTAGAGGTGTCGTGGTAGTGGGTTATAGAATAGTACACGGATTTCTCTATGCATTTATGTATGCAGCTATCCGCTTACATAGGTATGCATTTATGTATGCACGTCCCGCTGTACAAAGGCGGGCACCACTTATTTTGACCACTCGGAATAACTCTTCCGTTGTTTGCATAATCAAAGTTTTTTTTTCCCCGGACGCGGACCCCGCGAAATTACGTCCCGCACAGAGACCACTGTGTGTGTGTGTGCTTTTTTGTACATTTGCCCGGTTTTTCGGAGACGGAGATAAAAAAGGGATAGAAGGTAGCGGACGCTTTTGCATTTTTTAATGGAAACACCAGCATTTTTAATTGCTCCGTATTAGTCATTGAAACACACGCGAACGCGTGTACGCGGGTAGAGTGTGTGTGTGTGTCGGGCGTATCGCGAAGGTCTGCGAACATAGGGAAAACAAACGAGGGGGTTGGGGGAGGAGGAGAGGGTTGGAAGAAATAATTTATTATCCTCGGGGACACAATGTGCCGTTCCTGCAAAGGGCGGTTCGGCAGAACGATTCGTAAAAATGGAATTCTGTCGCGCGTACGCGTAACGCTCGATACACACGTAAGGAATAATTGCGATTCGTTGGAACAGGAGAGCGCGGTTGACGAATGAAATTCTGCGGTTCGAATAAAATTGCAATGTCGCGGCTGCGTGGCCCGGCTATAGGGTGTAATTTAATTATCGCGTTGCTCATTATTGCGCCGTTGTTGATTAGGAAACTCGTTCGCGGTCGCAATAATACACCGGCGGGCTTTACGACGAAAGTTGTTTCCATGGGAATACCAACTTTTCGGCACGGTCGACGGAATTAAACTCGGCCGGGATTTTCGAAAACAACCGTCGTCGATGGAACGCGGGCGAACCACGCGAACCCTGTCGTCGACGTTGAACGCGCACGTTGACGTGACTCGAAGTTTTTCCATTTCGAGCGGGGACGAACTCGATTCGATATCTCGCTCCGGTTTCGGGATATAACGATAACGAACGATTTATCGTTTTCGCAAAACGAGCCCGTTAACGCTGCTGCCGCCGCTGCTGCTTGTCGGCTGACCTTTTTACGAGCCACTCCTAGAGACTAAGACACGCGCGGAGACGACGTATCAAAGTCGGAGCGAGAGCATCGCGATAAATGCTCTTAAAATCGTTTACTACGCTCCTCGCTAACGGCAATTATCTCTGCCGACCGACGACGTCGAGACAACTCCGTCTTACGCAAAACACCATCAACGATCGTTTCACACATACCGGGGGAACGGTTTACGACTCCTCCAGAAAGACTTTTTCGGATATCTTTACGTTTCTTCCGGCGAAGCTGGTATCGCCGACGGTAACGTTAAAACCGGTCGTCAAGATCGTCAGATTTTTCGAGGCTGCTTTTGTTTTTTTCTTCCCCCTTTTACGGTTCCCGTTGGACGTCGATCGTCCGAATCCTGGGGCGCGGGAAAAGGGAGCCCGACGATTCGTCAAACTGTCGAAATTTTGATTCGTTTCGTTTTTGTTTACCTATTTGAACATCGACCATCGGGAACAGCGACCCAACGAAATTGATTAGACAAGCTCGAACGGGGTTAAACCGTAGCTGTGTATAATAAAGAGAAGCGTGCAAACTGTTGCGCATTCTATGCGCGGTTATGCTGAAATTTGCTTGTAAATTTGCATCGTATTAACGAAGTGTAAGGGAAATTATGTGTACATTACACGTGCGTTCCATCGCGAAATTAGGGCTCATCGTGCATGAAAATACTCTAATGGGCGACCCTGTCGAAAGGTGGCGAGGGACGCCCGGAGTAAAAGAAACGACCGGTAAACACTGCGACGTTTACTTTGCGTTAACAGGCAATTTCTACGGCGCGTTCCTCGATCCAGAAGCGTCGCCACGGTCATTTCCATGTCGGCCGTTGATTACGGTAATCAGGATTTATTCTTCTTAATTGAAATCGAGATTTAACGAGAAATTTCATCGTTACGCCGTGTTACGATTCCAAGGGATCGATGTAAGCCCGGAAAGGGACAGGGGAGGGAATCTGATTACCACGGTTGAACATTATTGCTTTTGCAGAACTTATGCAATCGTACGGAGAGGAGGGGGAGGGAAGGGCGATAGGAGTAGGACATTTCCCATCAGAGTTCTCGGCGTCGCGCCATCCATTTTAACCGAATCCCTATATTTCGTCTACTCGGCTGCTCCATATCAATTTGCATTCTGCCCATTTCCGCGAGTTAGACCCACGGTAAAATTCCGATAGTCAGCCACCCGTTGGGACTCCCGTGGATTATTGGATATTCCGGACTATTGGTCGACGCTTTATAATTTCCAATTTCTTCTACATTGTCAAGGTTACGTGCCAGCCACCCCCCACCACGGACCACCGCGTTCGGTATTATTACGCCCGACGGAAAGGTGAAAAATGTCATTTCTCTTTTTGTACGTACGTACTCGGTGAAACGTATTCAAAGCGATGAGTATAGAGAGAGAGAGGGGGAGTGACGATAGAATTCGTAAGTAGGATGTGTCCATTCATGGCAAGACCGACGACACTTGCAACCCTTCGATGGAAATGAATATTCATTACGGGCGAACGGTATACATAGTGGAATCCAGTAGTAACAGTCAATAATAAACTCCCCGTGATCGAGGTCTGCGCGAACCGCCAACGATATTCGTCATATCTCGTCCATTCAATCCCGTAACATAATTCAAGGGTAAAATTATCTCTATACTCGAGACCTTTTTCGAAATTTTTACGCAGAAATTTTTCAGACGCCCCGATAATTCTCAGCCCAACTCGAGTCGAGTCGAACGATAACCGGGGACATTTCCAAGAGTAGTCGAGCGCTAGAACTCGAATCGTTCTGGAGCATTTCGAGGCCCCGCACCGCCGTCGGGATACGTCGCTACGCACTCTCCCAAGAATCCCGTCGTTCGGTGCTTGAGACGAACACTCGACCCGCCCTTCGCGGCGCGAGCATTCGCGCCCTCGAAAGGCACTCGCGCGAATGCGTTCCTTTTTCGCCGGCGCAGACCGCCGCGACACAATGAGAGCTCTAATGCGCTAACGATTACTCCCGCCGGCGAAATTTTTAGGGGTGTGCGTGAAAAACCGACGAGTCCGTGCCACTGGTAGCACGTGTGTCGCGGTTCCCCTTTTGTTTTGGTCTTTTGTCGCGGGAAAAATCTCGTTAGGGGCTCGAGGATGCTCCTAGGACAACGAGGTGGTCTTGTAACTCTCATCAGACTCGATAAGACCGATAATTCGATCGAATCGTTAACGAAAACACGAACCGCTAATTTTCCTTTCTATTTGGTAATTTGTTGCCGTTTACCGAATCGATTATCCGAGTGATAGGAGTATGCAAAAAAGCAGACACGTAAACCGTTTGCCTTGCGACTACACGGTTAGAAAACACTTTTCCCGAGCGTCCTCGTAAACGGAAAAAGGCAACCCGATCTCCGATCGATACTCCCCGCATTGTTTATTCTCCCGCCGTCCGTAAACTTCTCGTGATCATACACACACGAACACCTACGTCAAAGTTAACCGATAACCGACTGACAGTGGGAAAAGGTCTTCGGTCTGACGTTAGCCGTCGTATCGATGGAACAAATACAGAATCGACGGACGGACGGCCATGAATTTTTACTCGCACGCCGCGAGCACGTTGTTAAAAGAAAACCGCGAGTCTTTCTTTTTTCTCCACCGACATTTTCGCCACCCCCGACCACTCTCGTCCACGTGCGAATTAAATATTCACGGGGCGTTGCTCGCAGCGTCTAAGTGGACGGTTTTTTAAACGGTTCCCCGCAACGCGGCCACCGCCGCGTGTTTGCTCGAAAGTGTGACGTTTGTCACGGGAAACGTGACAAGATGGGGATGAAATATTAGAGCGAAGGGAGAATGTGCGTCGGTGCTACGAACGCCGCAATGGATCGGAATGTGTGGGAATTCGAAGCCCCGCGGTTCTCCGTGCATGGAACTCTCTACGGTTCGAAGTCTCCGTGCCTTGGAATTTCTACGCGTTTGCCTCTCCGAATCGTCGAACATCTGTGCGTTGAAATTTCCACGCGTCAAAATTTCTACGCCAGAGGTTTCCCAGTCTTTTCCCAAAAGACTTGTTCGTTTCCCAAAATATTTCTGCGCCACCTCCAATCAAGTCAGCCTCTAAAATCCAGGATCCTTGTATCTTCCCAAAAGCCGTCGAGCCCTTGGAGGGTTTCGAAATCAAAGGGGTTTTACAGGGGTGCCGGTTAGATGCGGCCGGCCGATTAAGACGTCGATAAATAATATTAATTGCCGGGCAAGCCCCGGTCGGCGTGCCGCGTGCCGCTTTCGAGGCTGGTTTTGCCGTTGCGGGGCGGTGGGATGCGTTGCGTTTAATCAATACCCACGTAATGCTGGCGCGGATAGATGATGGCGGTGGTGGAAGGCGGTGCTGATGGAAACGGTGCGAGAGAGGGTTGGATATCGGTGGTACCGATGCTGTTGCTCTAAGTTTATTACGTAAGTCGGCCCTCCTCGAGACGGCGAACGCAGCCTCGAGTTGTGTAATTAAAATTAATAATTCCGCGAGACCCCGATGCAGCCTCGTCAGACGACTCTATTTGCCGCCCTCTTCACCTCCGGCTTCTTCTTAATGCCCCGATACCGAATTCTCCTGTCTACCTACGAAATAACCACAACGACCGGCAACGGGAATGCGAGAGAGGAAGGAAGCATCCCTCCCAGTAGAGGGGAGAGTCGTCGAGTGTTCTCCAAAAGAATCTTTCTCCGTGCTCGACAACGAAACTCTAGGGTTTCTAATTTCCCTCAGACAGACGTATTCTACTTACCCCTGCGTAATAAAACCTTTTCTTCGAAACGGCGAGCGTACCACTTTCGCCCCCCCCCCCCCACGATTCGTTTCCGGCTCATCTTTTTTTCCCGCTCGGCCGAGCAACTATTTACGGAACTCCGCTAATTCGTAATTAGAAGAATATTACCAGGCTCGTTTGCCACGAATCGTCGGAGAATTCTCTTTCTCTAGGGTGAAGGCAAAGGGAACCGTAGGGCAAGAACGTCGGGTAGACGGATATATATTATCGATTAAAGAAAAGCTCGAAAATTCCTCGCGGTTTATCCTCGTCGTATTTTCTCAACCGCTTTTCTCTTGTTGCCCTCCCCCCCTCTCTCTAGCCACCGTCTTCGTCGTTTATCCCTTTCAATCGCGATAAGTTATTTATAAAAGTTGTACCCGTCCCGTTGATTGTCCGTCCAATGGAGTGAAAGTTTTCTGCCTGACAAAGAACGGAGAGTATCCAAGAAAAGGCGAGAAGAAACGAAAGAGAAAATAAAAGGAGAGAGTAAGAAAAAAAGGGTCGCGGAACTTTGATCTACCCTCGTCGCGTCTTGACGACCAGCACCCTTCGCCTCCTTTTTTATAAACCTGTCTCTCGCGTTCCTCCATCACGTGGAGGGGATAAAGGAGAAAGGAGGGTGGGGCTGGCAAATTAGTTATGAAATGATGTTGCACCGCCATTCAGAAATATTGCGGTGCGATTGCTTTCGCGGGGAAATTTCTCGGTCGACGAAGAATGGAACGGGGATGGGGGGGAAAGGAGAATAAGCGGTAATGAAGGAAGGTGCGAGATGATTCGTCCCGTCGTAACGTCTTTGCCGGCTTCGTTTCTATTTGTTATTTGTTCCTTTCTTCCAATTTCGCCGTCTCATCAGCGGGCAACGGGAAAAATAATTCGCATCCCGGCTGGATGGACTGTCGCGTTTAACTTCGGTCAATGATGTAACATTTATTTCCTCGAATAAAAGTCCGACGTAGACGCGACGGGTTTCCGCGGAGAATTTTCCTCGAGGATTGGGGACGGCGAAATTCCGCGATCGATATTCCTGGAGGTGTGCAAATGAAAGAGGAAAAAACTGCGCCACGAAGTTCGGCGAGAACGACCTACATTTTCGACGAGTCGAGTCTTCGGGAAGGAAATTCGTGTCCGGGAAATCCGGTGCGTCGTTCCGACGGCAAATTCGACGCAAAACAAGATTCTCCGGGTTCTCGGTGGACGTTTTGAAAATTGTCCTAATGAAAGCGTGAAAATTCTGTTCCTCCTTTCGAACGTCGGTCACACGATTCCAGAGCTGTTCTCGGGTGAATTTCTCCATTCTTTTCGGAAAATCCTAAACGTTCTAGCCGTGGAAAAGATGACCGAAACGTCGTGGCGGTGCATTTTTCTAAAACACACTTCGTCACCTGCCCGCCGCAGTCGCGCGACGCTTCTTTTTCTTTTGCGAGCGTCTTTTTTCCACTCCCTTTATTTCCCCGATATTTTCCCTTGGCAGAAACGGGCCATTTATGGAGCGTTGCCATGACGCAGCTGCGAAAAGTCTATTACGCTGGATGGACACTCGGTTAGCCGGAATTTTTCTGCACGTGAAGTGCGGCGGAAAAAGGTGAAGTGGTCACCGGGAAACAAACAAAGGGCCTGGGAAACGAGGGAAAGGAGTTCTTGCCTCCTCGACTCGTCTTTCCCCTTTTCATTTCTTATATTCCCCGACACGTCGCGCCCTCGTCGATTCGCCCGTCGTTTGATAAACAAAAAACACGATATTGGATGGTCGTTTTTTTCCTTTCTTTGTAATCAAGATAAGCGACTCGCGGAATCTCGTCGACCCGGATTAAGGAGTATCAAGGACCGCCGGCTTGGCTCCTGATCAAAGTATCCACTTATGGGGAACGATAAGAATGAGAGCTGAACGCGGACAAAAACAAGGGAAATATATGTAAAAAAATAATTCAACGTAACGAAGCTAAGAAATTTCTTAACCTCGACACCGCCACCTTTTCCCAAGGGCGTGAAACTTACGCCTCGGATGTCCTTTCTACTTGATAAAAATTCTCGATCGAGGTATCCGCTGCGAGGGGAGATAGGAAAGACCGACGGAAGAATAACGTAGATTAAATGAGAGGTAAGAAACGTTTCCTCCGTGTAGTCCGTAACATTTATCAGCACGCTCGACTTTTCCCATGGTCTCGTTCGTTTCTTTTCACCCCCATCCCCTCCTCCGTTTTCTTTCCGTCCGGTTTTTCGCGTGCTCCTTTATGGGGATCGGTCGTACACGGAGCGCAGTAAAGCGCATTACACCGGACACTGGATTGGCTGAAATTTCATTCGAAGGTGGAAAACGCGAAACGAAGTGAAAACGATGGCGGAAAGGAGAACGTACGAAAATGGCCGAAGTTTCTCCATCGTCACCGCGACATCTTGAGAATCGTAAAGGGCCGAGGATAAATTCGGAATTCCCGCGACGCCCGTTAGAACGGCTCGTTTTGAATCCGCGGGAATACGAGCCGCGAACTTTCTCTCTATTAACTATCTCTCCCTCACGTTTCGCCCACTTTTTTTCGTCCTCTCCCCCGTCCGAAATCTAAAAAAAAAGGCTCCTCGACGAGGTTCTCGATAAGCCATTAACAATTGAGAATAGAACGTTGTCGCTTTCGTTAAAGACACGTTTCATCGTGGATCACTCCCAAAAGTTTCCCCCAGTCTGTGGATTTTCCCAGGAATCGAGTAATACGCATCTCGTTGAACCAGACCCCTCGATGTTGCCAAGTATCTCGATGTCATTAGTAGGGAACGCCATCGTCTACCGTAGACTTCGGGAAACAACGAGGGCTTTCGGTAGGTAGCATTGTCCAAAGTCGAAGAATAAACGCGAATCGATATATACGCTCCCTCGATCGAGTCTCGCGACTTGCCCATTCAAATCAACTGTACAACGCGATTGAATCGTGTCGAAAGCGGCAATCCGACCTCCGGGCCCCTCCTCCGAGACCCCGTTCGATAACAAATGGCCGCCCCTGAAGGACAACGCCGGCGGTTCGAACGTAATTCTGCGCCACCCCTAGGACGACAGGGCCGTAAGTCACCGGCTCAAACGAAGCGTCGAGGTATTAATTAGAGTTTCAGACTCGGGAACCGCGATCACTTATCACCCGGCCTGAGAGACCTAATCTGCTTTACGGTTTGTAGCTCTCGATATTTCTACGCATGGATATTTACACGGTTTCAGGTTTCTCCGGGTTTCCCCGGGTTTCTCCTGGTTTTCGTGGGTGTTCGAAATTCCACCGATGGAATTTTTCACCCGGGTACAAATTTCCGCGCGGCGAAGTTTCATACGCTGGGAAATTTCCGCGCCCCCAAGTTCCCACGCGTTCGTAAATTCTAAGCTTCTCGCCTGTTCGAAGTTCCCATCCACCGTAGCCAAAATTAGACAACAGTTCTCGAGGCTCAAAGGAAGCATCCTATTAATTAGAGTTTCAGGTCGGGAACCGCGCTCACTTATCACCAAGCCGGAACCTAATCCGCGTTTTAACTCGGCAACCTTTAAACCCCTGATCGATGTCCGCACGCTGTTACAAGTCCGGATCAAAGTTCGTTAACCGCCTCGAAATTGTCTGATTCCTACGATAACCGCATTTTGAATCTACGAAATTTCCAAAAGGATTTTCAACGATCCTAGTTTCCATTGTTCGTTTTAAAAACCTCCCCCCAAGTGTGCGTATTTTCTGACAGAATTCAGCGGGTTTCATAGGACGAAATCGATCACGAGATCTCTTGATAGATCTCGTTAAAAACATCGCGCAATTTTAACGTCGGGGTCGAGGCATGCACAAGGGTTCATAAAGCCCAATTAAATCCGCAATATGCGCGGATAGTATCTATGTATTCATTGGTTTATGCCTGGAAAGACCGGTAAAGCGAGAACGTTGGGGGCGGGGGGCAAAACCCCGACGATAAAAAGCACCTAATCACGATTTAATACGTTCCGAGAACGGTGAAACGCGCCCTTTATTATTTACAGGATGATTACGCAAATCGTGGAGCCCCCGCACGATCCGTTCGACCCGTTCTTTACGAAATATTTTCCGCTGTTATCGTCAGTCTCGTTTTCAGAGTTTATAAAACAAATTTACCTATTTTCTGCCCGCCGATGGCACCGGTCGACCAAGAATTCCAATTAGTCTGAAAACAAGAGAGAAACAAAGGTGTTAGTGATTCCGTTGAGTTATTTTGTCATTCGGAACGAAGTTGGTCTGCTGCTCATAACTTTCTGAAGCATTAACGAGTAATTAAGGGAATGTCTCTTTATTTATTTATTTCTCGTGGATTGGCCCTGTATCGTTTCACATTTTCGTCAGATGCTATCGGTACCTATATCGTTGAACGCTGAGCAAATCGAGGCCGCGGAAGGTAAAACCGTGAAAACCGGACGAAGGGACGAGGAGAAGGGTCCTGTAAATGGCAGTAAACCAGAGAATCAATTCGGAGTCGAGTTAATAGCGGGTTACGGTGGTCAGAGCGATTCCGCGTAAGGGCAAGCGGTGAACATCCGAACTCCGAAATGAGAGACTTCGGGTCAGGACTCTACCGGGTGTTCGGCAAGTTTTCGGGGGACCGGCAGTCGATACTCGTAGCGAAGGGTCATCGGCGAGCTCCGGTGATTTCTGGGACGTGATCAACCCGATAACAGCTGCCAGGCAAATATACCGGTGGTTCGACGTCGTCCGTGATAAGATACGTGTCCACCATTCTGGATTTCGAATTTCGATTGCGGGACGAGCGAAGAATCTCAACGCGGCTCCCACGAAGCGCGGAAATTTCGCGAACTCGGGTAATTTCGCCGGGGGAAAGTTCCCACCCGGCAAAAACTCGGAAACGCAGCCGGCTGACCCGACGATTTCCAGATCCGACTTGCGAGCGAGCAACAAGTCGTTCGCGAAGGTCGCGTCGTCGCGCGTTATTTACACGGGCTCGTTGTAAACTTTTCAATTTGGAAATGAATGGAGGACCGGCCGAAGAAGCGGAACACCACGGGAAATTGTAGCTCCGCTACCTCGTAAAACGAAGTCTCGCGAGACTGCGTCGAATCTTTCGTCCCATAACCATTGGGTGGCCGAGAAAGGTGTCAAAAGAAGACCGAGAAAATGGAAGAAGAGAAGCACGAAGAGGAGGAAGAAGAAGAAGAAAGAAAGAAAGAAGCAACAGCAGCTCGGATAAAGAAAAAGTAGGGAAAAGGGCAATTCGTTTTCATTACCCATCCCTTGGCCGGCAACTTCGATGCTACCCCGTAACGCACAAATTTACATCATCCCTCGTGCTGTCCTCCTCGAAGGATAGATGGAAAGGGGTAAAGGGAGGGCAAAAGGTGTGCAAGAAACGAGCGATTTCTTTTCATTAGTCCGCGTTACGGAAGTTCGACGTCTCTACTAGCTCTTTGCGTAATCCCGCCTCGCTAACGAGTCTCGATATTCATCGACGGTAGTTAGCTAATCAGGAATCTTATTTCGTTAGCCTCGATCTAGCGGTTCTTCTTCCTTTTTTTTCCCTTTCCACCGTCCCGTCTCGATCGTAATTTCTTGTTAGACACGGCGGAAAGTAGATACCGTTCGTTGCCAAATATGCTTGGAAGTTCGGGGGGAAGCGAATTAAACGGGTAAAGACACTCGCACGACCCACGTTCGCTAAAAGTTTCACTTTCTCTGTCGTAGCGTTTAAAAAAATCATCCCTAATCATGGGGGGGGGGGGGGGAGAAACGTCATTGCTCGTAACTCCGGCGAGTGGAACACGGGCCAGGGACTTTTTGGCATGTTCACGTCTACCTGGCTCTCCTCCCTTCGTGTTTCCGTGCGTCGGGTAAAAAGGGACCGGGGGAGGAGCGATTCGTTTTCATTACCCAGGGCCGTAGCAAGTTTCCAGGCAGTTCGGTGCGCCGGCACACGGTCCACGGGAGAATTCCACTTGCGGAACGCGTAGCTCCACCGAGACTTCGGCGTTTCCACCCTGGCCGGACCTGAGACAGTGGTTTTCATCGCAGCTGGGATTACAAAGCTGTTTCCCTGAATTCCAATTGCCGTCGACGACTCGACAAAGGAGAGAGAGAAAAAGAGAGTACATCCAAACGAAAAGAATCTAAAGGGACGTTCGTTTCAATCGTGTTCGCAAATTTCACGTAACGAAACACCCGGGTGAAATTAAGGACGGTTAGCTGGCGGGTGGAGGGTTGATATTTCGGCGGAAAGTTTCACCTTGAAAACCACTGGTATGCGCGACGATACCTACGGTTTAGACGCACTTCTGCCAGTCGTACAGTCCGACCGTTACCCGGAGGGTCGAGGGTTGCGAGTCGCGGGGGTGTAAGTGCTGTTTCGTGTACGACCAGCCCTCCCAACCCCTCTCTGGTTCGCTCTCCCTCGCTCCTCTCCGCCGCTCTCCGTCTCTCTCCGTCTCTCTCCGTTACTCTCCGTGTCCCTGTCTAACAAACAGCCAGCTATGGCGCAAGGATGCCACGAGGGGTGGAGGTGGGATACGTAGCTAGTTTCGCGAGGGCACACGTTCCTCGAAACTCGGGGATAAGTGCGATTGCTTACTCCTTTGTTCTTCCTTCGTTATCTTACTTATCCCTTTTACCCCTCCGCGTTGGGGGAGCTTTTGGGGGAAAGGAATGATCGATCGGAATATGGGGAAAAGGGTGTGGGTGAGACGGCTACGCGGACGATTGCATGGCGACTCGTTCGAAGTTATCGCAGGCTTTAGAGTTTTTAGAGATTTTTTTTTGTTCACGATTTTCCGAATTTTCATCTTAAAATCCGTCCCGTTGGAATTTCCGCGCGGGTAATTAGGCGGACGCAAACACAGTTGGAACTGTAATCAGGGATGTTACAAACGGTTAAAGATTAAACTCCAAGGGAAGCCGTGTTGCTCGGCGGTTTTAGTAATTATTACGCACAACTGATAATGGAGGCATTATTAATTGCTTCTGGTTGTAGACTCGTCGACGTTCGGGCTTACCATATGGCACTGATTAATTACTGTGACCGATATCGGGCTATCTCATTCTCCGTGTACTTTGCCGGGCACGATTAAGTTTGCCGTACCAACAGTGCCTTATAAATTGCTCCTCTTCGAGGAACCGACTTCGCAGTTTTGCCTTTAATTATCGCCGTATTGCTTTTCCTACTTACACCGAGCCGAGAAACTTTAACGAACTACCCGGCGAACCGAGCTTGTCAATTTTACAATGTAATCGAAGATACGATTGCATATCATTACTAAATTCACCGCGATTTTACGTAAAAGGTTGAAAAAAAGATCTTTCCGTTCCGCGTAAAAACTATCCACAAAAAGCATCGAAAATGCAAAGCTATGGGCCAAGTACAAGAGAATGTTACATTGGAATAGGTTGCTCATTAACATAAACTGCACTTTACACAGGATTTGAAATCAATCAAATGTGAGCAAGTTTGATTGATTTCAAATCCTGTGTAAAATGCAGTTTATGTTAATGAGCAACCTATTCCAATGTAACATTCTCTTGTACTTGGCCCATAGCTTTGCATTTTCGATGCTTTTTGTGGATTCTTTCGTCATTTCCGCAAATTTTTAGATATCGACCTGAATCTTTCACTGTCTTATTGGGCTTCGAATTCCGCGTCCAACACGTCCCGGATCGTTTTAATATCTCAATCATTGTGGAAATGGCGAGCAAATTACGAAAATCGCGAAAAGTCGTCAAATTCAACCAGTTTTTTGGTCGGCATTCGCTCAATTTTTGAGATAGCCGTCTGAAACTTGTACCATTGTTTTAGTTGGGAAATTCTACGCCAGATCAATGTATAATAGTCGTACTTTTCGAAAATTTAATTTTTCGCAAAAATCTGAAGGGGGTAGGTCAGGATTTTTTGCGATTTTCGTAAATCGCTTGCCATTTCCACAATTTTTGAGATATTAAAATGATTCTTTCACTGGCTTATTCGGCTTCGGATTCCGCGTCCAAAACGCCCCAGATCATTTTAATATCTCAAAAATTGCGGAAATGGCAAGCGATTTACGAAAATCGCAAAAAATCCTGACCTACCCCCTTCAGGTTTTTGCGAAAAATTAAATTTTCGAAAAGTACGACTATTATATGTTGATCTGCCGTAGAATTTCCTAACTAAAACAATGGTACAAGTCTCAGGTCGCTATCTTTAAAATTGAGGGAATGCCGACCAAAAAACTGGTTGAATTTGACGATATTTCGCGATTTTCGTAATTCGGCCGCCATTTCCGTAATTTTTGAGCTATTAAAATGATCCAGGGCTCTTTGGACGCGAAATCCGAAGCCGAGTAAGATGCAAAAAGAATCAGATCGATATCTCGAAAATTGTGGAAATGACGAGCGAAAAACGAAAATGGTGAAAAATCCCTGACCTATCCCATTGTGCAGGTCAGGGATTCACCCACATTTTCGTTTTTCCCTCGCCATTTCCATAATTTTTGAGCTATTTTAGTGATCGAGGTCATTTTGGATGTGTAATTCAAAGCCGAATAAGACAGTGAAAGAATCAGATCGATGTCTAAAAAATTGTGGAAATGCCGAGGGAATTACGAAAATCACGAAAAATCGTCAAATTCAACCAGTTTTTTGGTCGGCATTCGCTCAATTTTTGAGATAGCGACCTGGGACTTGTACCATTGTTTAAGTTAGGAAATTCTACGTCAGATCAATGTATAATAGTTGTACTTTTCGAAAATTTCATTTTTCGCAAAAATCTGAAGGGGGTAGGTCAGGATTTTTCGCGATTTTCGTAAATCGCTCGCCATTTCCACAATTTTTGAGATATTAAAATGATTCTTTCACTGGCTTATTCGGCTTCGGATTCCGCGTCCAAAACGCCCCAGATCATTTTAATATCTCAAAAATTGCGGAAATGGCAAGCGATTTACGAAAATCGCAAAAAATCCTGACCTACCCCCTTCAGATTTTTGCGAAAAATTAAATTTTCGAAAAGTACGACTATTATATGTTGATCTGCCGTAGAATTTCCTAACTAAAACAATGGTACAAGTTTCAGATCGCTATCTCAAAAATTGAGCGAATGCCGACCAAAAAACTGGTTGAATTTGACGATTTTTCGCGATTTTCATACATCGCTCGCCATTCGCGCAATTTTCAAGATATAAAAATGATCGAATATGTTTCGAATGCGCATTCTGAACCTTAATTTTACGAAGCTTGATGTCAAAAACGTAACGTAACAAACATTTCTAATTTAATATGTTAACAATCTGGATGTGTGTGAGAGGAAATTTCATATACTAACATATATAAAATCTACGTTATCGGCAGAAAAATTATCTCGCATGGAATGAAACATATGTTAGGGTTTTACACCGGGCTGCGTGACAGGCTGAACATGGAGATGGAGAAGGAGGAGAGGAAGAAGACGACGTTTCTTACAAAAACCTCGACTTTTTAGATCAAAATATCTCGCGATTGGCTTGATGGATCTTCTCGTAGTTAGGCTTAAATTACTCGGGTGGACGTCCCCTACAAGAATATCGCCATAGTTTGGGGGAAATATGCGGATTTAATGCCGTTTGAATACCCCGAAAACCTCGATCTAATTCTTCCGGAAAAGAGTAGTTCAGGTCTACCAGTCGGGAACTCTTGTACTTGGCCCGAGTCAAGACCTTAACTCTTGATTCCGTCGAACTCCTAGATTATATCGAATATCAATCGAGAATCGCAAATAAATCTGTTAACTAAACCCCGTTGCCGTTTAATCTACAGAGAAATATTATTTAGACGGATTATAATCGATCGATCGGACCGACCGTCTGGGTCTGCTTCGCTCTATAGGAAATTCGGGTCTTTTCGAGGGATTACGGGAGCTTTCGAGTACGAGGCGAGGGTAGAGTTCTCGACTCTCCCGTTATCATTTCATTATTTCCGTTAATTTAATATCCGCCGCGGTCGGTGGACATCTGACTTGTTAATTTTTTCCCCCGCATAAATTCTCCACGCGAAATATCCGCGCTACCAGTGCCGCACCCCCTTCACCTAGTGAAATTTCTACGCCTGTGACGTTACTTCCGCGCAGTAAATCTTCCACGCTTTGAGATTCTCGCGAGACGGTTCGGAATTGAAATTCGAGTTGGCCAGGTCGGCGGGGGGATTTTAATTGATTCGACCAGCGCCGCGGGAGTACGGCGCATTGTCCGCGTTCTTGCTTTACGTGAGAGTTTCTCAAAGTCACCGTGACGGACGGTGTTTTCCTCGCTACCGTTGATGGATTAAGTCTACGACGTGGGCGTTCCGGGGCGAACCGCACGCCGCAACTTCGCGGAATGCATTTCGAAATAGATTCGGAACATCATATTTCGTGGTACAGGCCCTAATTACCTTCGGACGTGATAGTAACGACCGTACGTACGTATGTACGTGAGTCCAGCGACGAGGGTTGAAAGTTTAATCATTTAATTAGACTCGATTCTCGGGTGAGACTCAAACGAAAGATCAAGTTTCTCGGAACGATTTCTCGTTTTTTTTAAGCATGATTCATACGCACCTAAGTCGTATGGGACCCGGGAACGTAAGATCGGCGACACGTTCGTAAAATTCCCGGTAATTTGCCGTCTCCCGGACCTCGGGAAAGTTATAGGAAAAGCTTCGTTAGTGCAATCAGGAAGTTTAATCCGAGCGATTTCAAGCCGACCTCTTTTTTTTTTTCTTCTTCCCTCCACACCGATGGCATTTCTTCCACTTGCCCCCCGGGGGTGAGGGTGGCACGCGGTGCCAGAAGAACTCTTCAGACTCTGCAGAGTACACGAAGAGGGTCCAGGAAGCCTAATTAGACGTGGTACCCGGCGCCAAGAGGGTGAAACACCGGGCACCAGGGGGGGGGGGTGGGGATTGCTAAAGAGAAAAAGAAAACGAAGAAGAGACCCGCGCGTGGGTAGGCTCTGTTTCACGGAATGGCAAATGGATACGATACACGGGCATTTGCATAATTCGTTTGTAAATAGATATTTCATACGTGGTTGGATCCGAATTTGAAGAGCTCGCTCGCGAGCGCGGTGGAAGCTTCGGGGAGGAATTGTTTTCGACGAAGGGCTGCGAGAGATGAAAAGTTTCAGGGAATTTAAAACGAAGAGAGAGAGGGAGAGGAAAAAAAAGAAGAAAGAACTCGCGCTTTCCACGGGCTTGTCTGCGGTGCGTTAGACACTTTACGGCGTAGCCTGTATTTACGCGCACGCCGACGCTTTCGGCGTCCTTTCGTTGCGCGCGCCCTTGCCTTTCTCTTCGAGCGAAGTTTCAAAACTGTCTCCGGCAGCTGGAAAAAAACGTGCTGCGCGGTCTACGCCAGCCAGGAGGGAGAGAGAAATAACTGAGCGGCCCCGACAACGTCTGTCTCGAGTACTCTACGCCCGTTTTCGTGCAGCCGCGTGGAAATCGCAAGTTCACCGTGACTCGCGTGAACGCCGATCCCTAGCTACCGGTACTTCCACCGCGAACACCGTACTGCGGGCTTCAACGTTTCGATCGGTTGAAACGGGCGAGCACGATACCGGCCAGGCGATTGGACGCGTCGAAATTTTAAAGGGAAAAATGTACGCGGTGACGTCGAAAGGTTTGAAACGCGCATACGTATAGGGAAACTATAATACTTAAACGGGGAAATCGTTTCGACGTTAAGACACTTTACGTATCGCGGGACCGGAGGATAAGAGAAGTGAACAAAAAAACACCCTGTCGCCATAGGGGTTGCTCAGCCGAGACAAATCGAAATAAAATCAGGTAAAAGTATCGAAGACGGACTCGGGGTAAGTTTCTCTTTCGGCCTTCAGGAGCGAAAAGAAAGAAAAATCGAGAAAGACGAACGTTATCGTTCCTTTCGTGCATGAAGGACCCCGGGATTGAAGTTACGAACTCCGAGTAACTTCGCGAAACTTCCGAGCTATTACGATGTACATGCTCTCAGAATTGTCGTGAAAGATTGGAATTAAAGTTAAGCCGTTTTCTCGGGGCCGAGTCGAGGGCGGGAAAATAAAAGCCGAGAGAAAAATGATTATAAGAGAAAACGAGGGAACGAGACAGAGTTATTGTGTGTAATCAGAGTTCGGACTCGGCAGTTTCGGCGCGGGGGTAATTAGTGCCAAAAATTTACCCTCGCCGTGAACCCGCCATCCCTCTCTCGTACACCTCCCGCCCTCCCGCGCGCGCTGCGTCATAAAATATCTCTGTTTTACGGTACGAACGGTAATTAGTGCCACGTGCTCGTGGCCGCGAGACGCGCAACTAGAAACAATTAGTAACGAATCACCGGCAGCTGCGAGGAATATTTAGTCGGTGTAGACGGAAAAATGATCGAAAACACGTGGGCATTAATTTCTCCGACTCCCCCACCCCACCCCTCTCTCGACCTCCATCCCTCATCCCCCGTCGGACAGAAACTTGGTTATCGTAAGCTCGTTAACGCGCTGCCGAATCACCGTTGTTTAAAATACGTTCGCGCGTCGGGTTAATTTCCCCGCTGCCATTAATGTATTCGTTTCGATTAAAAACCCCGGCGAACTCTCGAGCGTGCCCGATGTCGACCGAGCGAAGACGTCCATAAACGAAACGTGTTGCCACGCGGCCCGGCGTAAAACAACCGTACGGATTTCCAGCCGGACGTACGCACATCCCCCGTGTCTACATAAATTCGCAAACGAGCGGCACACCGAGTCCGGGCGAAGTCCGCGCCGTCGTATTTCCATCCGCGGGGTAAACGCGACACCCGTTAGAAGCGAGCCACGGAAACCACTTCGCGAAGTGGCACGTAGCACGCTGGCCATTTCGTATGGCCGGAGCTCGATAAATCTGACGTCGATTGAAATATCGCCTTCTTCGATATCCCTCCGGGCACTGATTTTAACTCACCCCCCGATCCACCCCCGCCCCTGCCTCTCGGCTACGATTCGTATGTACTTAAATCTCGCCCTCTCTCTCTCTCTCTCTCTCTCGCTCTCCACTCGTGCTGTTTCACCCCACCAACCCCTCGGATTCAAAGCCACGGACGTGGCGCCACAGAGGAAAATAAATTCCATTGGAGGGGGGCAGGAGGAGAATGGAGGGGGTTGGACGGGGGTGGAAAGTAACGACCGCGATATGAAGCTTGGTGAATTTCATTCGTTTTCTTCCCCCGTTTCGCTATGGGGGAAATGTCGATACAGCCAGGGCCAGGCCATCGACTTCTGCTTTCCACGAATTGTATCAACCCTTCCCCTTTCCCTCGCCCTCGGCCTCCCTCCCTCCTTCCCTCCCTCCCCCTGGGATCCCACCCTCAAGGTCGCCGCCGAGAGGCAAATCCTCGCGCGAGGGGTGCCTTTTCTTTTTCACAAGCGGACAGATTTTTCGGCCGAGATTAAAATGATTGGTGGCGAGTATCTTTGCCCGCTGATTCGTATCTTCGGCAGTTTCTCTCTTTCCCGTCGGTGTGCCGCGAATCGCGTGTCTGCGAGTTACGTATTTACGTAGCGGGAATGTCTGGAGAAGTTCGGCCGTGTGTAAGCGGAATATCGAAAGAGGTCGAGTAGTGCCGATAGATTCGAACGTCTGAATAATTCAAGCATCTACATAGATCCGATATTCCGTGCTCACCTCCGGCAATCCGGACGACAGGACACCGGCAGTGTCCACGCCCGACGCGACACAAAGCTCCGCTGGTTTCAATTAGTCGCCGCTTAACCTCGACGCATGCCGTTGCAACCCGATAGAAAAGGAAACGGGTTCGCCCGCAGTGAAAACCAAAGAAAAAAAAGAGAAAAGCGAAGGGGAAGGGGAGGATTTCCACGCGGTAAAATTTCGTCGTCCGACGTTGTTCGCGCGGCAGATATTTGCCGGAAAGTTTTCACGAGAATCGGAGAAATTCGAAGAAACCTTGCGAGGGTACCTACTGGATTTGCCCGGGATAGTTCTTGACATGCCGCCGCTACGAAAGCATCCTAAGGTGTTGCCCGAGGCGTTACGGAGAAGTCAGGGCGAAGGGACGAAGAAGAACAGCCGTAGAAGGCAGAAGGGTGTGGGTGGAAGCGAACCAGTCGAAGGGTTGAGGCTGCGCTTGCCAGGGCTCGGCTGGGCATTGAAATTGCAAATGCGCATTATGGATATTTCCCTATAGAGGGTCGAATACCACTTTCACGCTCTCTCCTTTTCCCCCCCGTGTTCTCTGTCTGACTTGGCCGCCCTTTCACGCACGCCCTCTCACCCTTCCACGTCTTCCTTTCACCTTCTCGGTTCGTGTATTACTCCCATGCTTTCGTTCTTTATCTGCTCCGACCCTTCGCCCGGTTCTCTCGCTACTTTTTTTTTACCCCTGTGTCTTAATGGCATCGAAACCTCCATCGTTCGGGCGAATTATCGTCAGAATTTCAGCGTTACCCTCCGAGAAACCGTGAAAATCTATCTGGCGGTTTGGTCAAACTATCGACCCGTGGTCAAATCAAATATAGATTCTTACAAAAGACCAAAAATGTCGTTAGAGTCTATGATAACGTTCGCGGTCCATCGTGGGCAGTAATGGTATCGCTTTCTAATTAAGTTATTCCGACACTCGGCGAGGTATCGCTTCGCATTATGAATTTTATTGTCCGGATCCTTAGGAGGGCATAGCCCCGTGGCGAATGAGACCCTCCTTTCTCTTTCGATCCTCTCCCTTTCATCTTCCACACCCCCTTCTTCCCTTCGAACCTCCCCCAAGTACAAATACTCCGCGTGATGCATGCGGCCCCGCGATCTCTCCTTTCCAGCAGAATCATTCCTTTCTCCGTCATTCTCGCGTGTGATCAGGTTAGTCTCTCCTTCCCCCCCCCCCCGTACTTGTCTCTCGCGAGTTTTCCTGCTCGTCGTGTTTCCCCTCACCCCCGCGTTCCATTCAACCGTATGTCTGTTCTGTCTCGAATCACCCTCTTAGGTTCTGTTCACACCAACGCAACGGGGAAAAGTCAAGCCTTCGTCCCTTTCTCGCTCGATCGATAAGATGGAAAAAAAAGCCGCGCAGACATTTTTCATGGTCGCGAAATCCCAAGGTTTCAAAGTTTCGATACGCAGAGGTCCTCGGGGTTGTTCGCCTTGGACGAGGAAAATTTCGAAACGCAGATATTTTAAGGGACGTCGGTTTCAACGGTCGGTAGGTTCATCCGTCGGATATTCGACGGCGTGGAAAATTCAGATCGCGGAATATATCTCGCGATCTAGTGTGAAGAGAGCCTAAAGCATGGTACGCGCACGCGAGCAACGCACTGCGAACGGTTTTCCACCTTCTCCACCCCCCCAACCCCCCGCCCCTTGCGTCATCCACCTTTGCCGCGTTCCAACCCTCGTCCCTTTTGACGCGTGTCTGCGTCAGTGGTGCGCAAGTTCTCTCGGAAATTCTCTTGATCCCATAACCGGCGGGCTTTCTCTCTCTCTCTCTCTCTCTCTCGATTTTTCCGCTATTCTTTCTTGATTTTCCACCGGCGACCGCGAAACTTAGACGGAATACGAAAGTACCGCAAGGGTTGCCCCGGCTCGCATGGGGTGAGGGACGTAAGTCAACGTCTTTATCGCGTCTACCCCTTAAGCTGGATTCCGTCTACGTACGATAGGGGTAAGCGTGCCAAGGGTAAAACCGAATATCTTGGAAAATAGAAGGTTTCTTGCCGCACGGACAAAAGTAAGCGAAAAAAACCACGAGTATTACAAAAAACAAGACATGCTAGACGTATCTTCCACTATCTCCCGGCGTTCCTGGTGGAATACCGGGAAACACGATCCATAACCTAATCCATAAACAATTGAAATCGGAAGTTTATTCCCCGTAGAAAATAGGAGACTGATCCTACATGTCAAACACGACTCAACCGAAGCTATCGAAGAATCAAGAAACTTATCCACCCTCTCCACATACATCTCCATAATCCGATCAGCGGCGGGCGAATCAATTTGAGCGTCACTGCGAGTCCGTCGTAACTCGTGGAAGAATTCCTGTTGGCGTAGGGCGGAGACGAAGGGACGAATAGGTAAGTGAATCTGCTACATTCGCCGGGGGTTCCGATTGCTCTCGGCTATTTCCCCCGCCCCCTGTTGCTGGTTGCTTATCCCTGCTCTCGGAGCCGTGTTACGTGGCCGCATCATCCGAAACAAACCGGCAATCCGAATGGACCGGCTTTTTCTTTCACGAGAAGCTGGGATACCGTGCCTGGTAAAATACCGTTTGCCGCTTTCTTAAACGCCTCGGACTCTATGCAAAAACAGAAAGGTTGTCGGACCCTGTTGTCAAAGAAAACAATTCGCGGATGAAGGTGTTCGATTCTTTCCTCGGATGCTGGAAACTTCGCTAAATCATCGAAGCTTGGAAAGCAACGAGGAAATCCGAAATCGAAAGGGGACTAAAACTAATTTGGTTATCTTTCATAAATTCCAGCGAACTAGTGAACTAGTACGTCGGCTTGTCTATCCTGCGGGGCGTTTCTCTATTTACAGACCGATAAATAAAAATCTGGTAACGTCGGGTATGAAAGAGAGACAGGCTGGAAGAGGTGGGGGATAAAAATCCGTCGCATCCGGCAGTTTGACACCGGTTCGCGAACCGCTGGCAAGAACCGGGCTGGAAACCATAAAAACGGGCTGCGCAATTTGCGGTCCGTTGTGAAACGAGGATGGCCGCTGTTCCGTTACAAAAGTGCACCGTCACGTACGGCCCATACATTTGTGCAGGATATTTATTTAGTTTGTAAACACCGTCGGGACACATCGACGAGCGCGAAAGTGACGCTCGATTTTATTTCGCTTTCGAATCGCTCTATTCGATGTCCGGAGTCGTTCTCGTGTCCCTTGTTTTTTTTCCTGCTATTTCTTTTTTTTTGCCAGGGGAAAAGAGTTCCTGAATATTTCCGCCGTTTGGCGCCATTAATTAGCGGCAGCTTTTATATGTACAACAGTGTCCGACTTCTTTTTCCAGCTGCCCGGTCCCCCTCCTTTTTTTTTTACCACCGAGTCGGCCGGTAATTACCGCGGAAAATTGCGCGTCGTCGAAACGGCCCGCGGGGAAAGTAGAAATAAAAACGCCCGGCCGGACGTTAGAACGAAATTAATAATTTCTCGCCGTGTGGACAGCCGGTACGCGATTGTTATCGGTGTGAAAAATGGATTCGGGGGAAAGATAAGCGAGAGCCGCTTTGAAAATCTCGACGGATTTACCACGCACCACCGAAAGGCGTTTCACGTGGAAGGACAAAAGTACAATTACGAATTCTTCCGATCAACTTGTTCGCGTTTCGTTTAATTTCCCAGGTATTATTAACACGACCAAGTCGACGCCGGGATATCGTCAGGTTTTTCACCGCCTTTTCACTCTGTTTTCCTTTCGTTTCCCAGTCGTTCAGGCGCGAGCGTAAATCGCTCGCAAAAAAAAAGAATATGACGGAGCCTTCGTCGTTTCAAAATTAAACTCAGGTTAACGAACCGATTAGTGGCGCGTGACGCTTGGTTGATTAAATGCTCCCGATTTCTTTACGGTTCGCGGGACTTTTGTTTGGCAAGATAAGGCCTCGGGAAAAGTGAGCTCGGCGGCGGCGCGGCGGTAGGAGGACAAAAAAAATTCACCCGGGAAATACTAACTCGTTAGACCGCCTAATTACAATGCCAAAATGTTTCTGCCAATTACGAAGACACGCGGAACGTGCTCGGAGAACGTATGGGAGCCAATTACACGGTACATCATAGGACCGATTAAAAATGTGGAATACGGTTCGTTCTAATCGACTTTAATTTTCACCCGACACTCCCCCCACCATCTTTAATAGAACCGTCGGACCACGAACGTGGCTGGAGACAAAAAGAAACGAATGGAAATTAGAATCCCGTCGGTTTTGTCAATTCGATGGATCGCCGAAGCGTGGAGAAGCGACTCGAAAAGAATGGCAACCGACACCCAGACAACAAAAGAAAACGACTGAGATGCAACCTGTGCTTCGAGAACCTTTTAATAAGGCACGCAGCGCCGGACTCTCAAAAAAAGTAAGGGCGGGATTGCGCGTAAAGGGGGTGCTGAAAAAAGCAGGAAGGGCGAATAGGCAGAAACCCCAGCACACGTACGCACATACATATACGGAGGCGAAAGTGCATCTCGCCGAGAGAGATGCGAGTTTCAGCGGCGTAGTTGTCGATCAAGGGCGCGGAATGATTTAATGATTCCGCAATTATCTGAAAATTTTTCGTACCGCGCATAATCCCGCGGATCGCGGCGCGAATTACTTAACCGAGAGTAGCGGGGTGGAAGAAAAAACCGGCCAACCTAAGCTCGAACGTGAAAATTGCCCGTATTTGATTTCACCCTGTAAAAGGGAACGCGAGCCTTCGTTTTCAATTTTATTTTTTTTTTGTTGCCTTCCCTCTTCGCGAGAATAATTCTTGGCGCGTGTAATTTCCCGGGGTGCACGATCCGACAACGATCGAGAATTAACAGGGGCGTGTATAATTCGTATCTTGACCACCCGTGTTCCCGGGATCGGTGCGCGAAACGCGGTGTACGACGATCTTCGAATAATTATTTACACTGGCGCGATAATGCGGACTAGTTGTTTGAACGTTACGAAATAATTACGGGCATTACCGAACAATTGTTTCAAATAACAGTCGACACGCGTATGCGAAACAATCGTTTCTGGTGAAATCCGCGAAATTATTCCTCTGTAGCCCATCGATACCGGTAATAATAATTATTGGAAACAAATAGCTTCCTCCGAACGCAATCGTGAAAACATGCCGCGCAAACAGAAATATACGCGGGGATCGCCGCGATTAAAACAAAAACAACAACAACAACAACAAAATAAATAAAAAAGATCGATCTATTTCGTTTACGACGGGCATCCCGCAAGCATTAACGCGACTGCGGACAGCTCGTTACAAACCGGAGAGTTTTCTGTCTCCCCGATTTCCGACCTGACACCTGATAGAAAATTGAATTAGAGAGCTTAAGCCTCCGCGCCTCCCACGTTGGCCGTTATAACGGTCACGATAATTGATAATCGAGCCTCGGCTACAAACCGGGAACGACTAATTGGCTGATCGCATTGTGATTTAAATGTGGAGATTTCCGCGCGACTCATAGATTAACGGGAATTATAGCCGAACGACTAATTGGCGAAAGAGCACGAGATGGGTTCCTAGACCGAGGGAAACGTGTTACGTGTACGTGTTTGCGACTCTGTGTGTACGTGTGTGTGTATAGACGGGCGTATTTCTTTGCCGGGCCCGTAGGTAATGGAAAGAGAAGAAAAATCGATTTACCTTTTAGAACCGGCGGGGAGATTAATTACCAAGCTTTCGCGCGAAACCGAATAAATTTGTTAAGCGATTTCGCTGCGGCAAGTTTAATATTTTCGGGACGATTTATTTACACGATTCCCACCTAACACCGGTTACACAGGACGTTTTCCAATATTCCGCGAATGAGTCGTCGTGTTAACAGAGAATCCACGTACGTTTGCGAGCGTAACGGTGTAACGTCTGGGTTAAAGTAATGGCCGAGCGTATCTATCTTCCGGAAAATCGGAGAGTCGAATGTGAATCGAAACGCCGGCTTCCAGCGGAATCGGTTTCCGATCGGTGTTTCTGTACCTAGAAATTTACGGGACGGAATTACCATTTCTCAAATTCCTACGGACCAAGGTTTACAGGGAAATATTTACCGTTACGAATATCACCGCGCCAAACTTTCCACCCGTTCGAACGTACCACTCGACGAATCTCCCACCGCGTCCGACGTCCCTCGCCCTACGGAACCCTGTCGGCCCTCCGCCCTCCCTTGATTTCCCTCCGCGATCTACCTGAGGAAACTCGCAACGTGCAGAATTTCGCCGATAAAATCGCTCGGCCGCGAATCGTTTCCCGCGGTCAGGAATTTTTACGGTCGATCGTTTGTAGGCCGTACAGCGCGATACGAACTGTCGGATACGATAACGTCGATCCGAACGTTCTAACACGTACACACGTGCATACATACGCGTATACATATACGTATAGGCAGAGTATAGCGGCGTGTGCGTGCGTGCACGTCGAGGGATGATACGAGCAGTCGGTTTATGAAAGGGTCATTGGCTGTGCCGTGTGCACGTCCAAGTAAAATCAGGTCAAATTGTTCGGTTACATCGCGAAACCGGGCATTACTCGCGCGGCTGTAACTTTACAGCGTAATTACGTTCGGTCGGGCTCGCATCGGGGCCGGCGAAGTTACTGTCACCGTGTATATGTATGTAATAACGTCGCCACGCACCCGGGCACGTTATTATAATGGGGGTTAACGTTCATTCTCGCCCGGATCCTATACGTATGTACGTATATACATTGTGTATACATACATATACATATACATATATCGGCGAATGCGATATCGCTTTCCCGAGGAAGTGGATGCTCTAATTGCTCGGCCAATCGAAGGTTATCGCGGGCCATCGACGTCCGATGGATATCGCTGGCTCCCGATCGAAATTTTAGGCGGGAAAAGATCGAACGATCGCGGTACGGATCGGTGGACCAGCTCTCGAATATCCTCTGTCCCGGGGCCTCGTGAATTTCCGCGTGGGAAACGCACAGTTTATTCGCGGGGGATTTATGGGAAACCGTGCCCCGGCAAATCGTCGTGCCACTCGGTCGTAATGGAATTACTTATGAAAACTACAAATTTTCAAGAACCGTGTGCGGCAAACAGGAGAAATTTTATATTTCAATTTCGCCCCGCGAGCATCCCGCTCTCGTATGTTTCTCTTGTCCGGTTACACGTAGTATTTCATTACAGGATAAAAATTCACGTTTTGTCATGCGCTTTCAATGCCACATGCCGTACACAGGAAATATTTATGTTATAACACGCTGGAAATATAATTCAAAAAGCAACCTCGCGTGCGCCACGGCTATAATAATTGCCGGTGTCAAAGTCCGCTGTAATTTACGAGCAATTCCAGGGACGTTCTTTGCCCCGACGTAATTCTCGATCTACTCTGCCCGGGGATTCCTGTATCAGTCTCGACTTTCCAAACAGGATTTTTTGTTACTATTGTTCGCGCAAAATTTCACCTACCTACACACTTTTTCGCCAGTTAGTGAAAAATAAACGCGGAAACGCTCCTCGTACAAACATTTCGAAGCGTAAAAATTTCATGGCGCGAAAATCCTTCTCCCTCAACCTCCCCACAGCCAGGATCCCCTAAATCCATTTGCATCCCTTCACCGCAAGAAATCGTTGTCCTCACCAGACGACAAAAAAAAACCGTCGGCGCGAACGTCTTCGAAATCCCCATTCGCGGACTCCCGGACAACGCGCGACGGTGTCCGGCAAATAACCGTGCGGCGTACACAAACGGGCATTCGATTCGCGGCGGAGATAGGGGTAGTTACAGGAATCTATTGTGCTCTCGAGAGGTTGCGAGGGATGCGTGGGGACGGAGAGGGGGTGGGTTTCGATGCAGCCAGGGGCGGAGAAGGGGTCGGGGAAAGGCACCCCGATGAATGGCGTCGCTAGTAGTGGTGGCTTTTAGCTGGGCGCATTCAACCGCGAGGGTTACAGCGGGGGTGGTCGGGATTAACGCATCCACGCGCAGGGACGGAGGACGAAGGGTGGGGTGGATGCGTTTCGCAAAATCGTCCATAAAATGTATCACCCGCGGTGGCGGCGACGGCCGCAGAGACGATGTTTGTTTAATTTACTTTGACGCAGGGCCGCGAACCGCCTTTTCTTGGTACTTTGCCCGTCGCGAAAGGGACGTTCTTTGACTACCGCGAAGGGAAGAGCGATGGCTTGAAACGTGCGCCACGGGTGGGATGGATTTGAACACTCCGCTCTCTTTTTCACTCTCTCGCACTCTCACTCTTTCCGTCGTTAAAACGCCGCTTGTAAAATTCTCCGTCGAATTGTTTGGAATTCCTCGCGGAACAATCGGGGGATGAAACGGTGAGATAACGTTATGTCCGGTAGTTTGTACGGGGGTGGCTAAAGTGAATGAAACGGAACGGAAGAAGGAATGAAAGAAGACGAGCGTTCCGGCGAGAGTGTCGCGCGGTAACGTTAAAGGTATCCGAGTGGATCGATAAAACTAATAAAGCGACCGAGTGATTTTTACAGCGAAACGTTTCGCTCGCCGGAAGCTGTCGGAGATTTTGTTAGTCAAAACAATCCACTCGATGGATATGAAATAACTAACGAGGGGAGAGGACCGAGGTGACGGATATTTCGTCAAACCTGGCCGTAAAGTGTGTTACCCTCTGGTGGCAGCCACGGAAGCCAGCATCCGTGTTTGTTAAATTCAGTTTAACGCAAACTGCAGGCTGATATCGAGCGGGATTCCCGAGACCCGACCCCTCCCGTCTTCGTTTCTTCGTCGAACGGCTTTAGACGGAACCCGACGTGTTCACTGGTCTCTGAAAGAGGGTTGCAATCTCCCTGATCTCTTGAATGGGCACGATAATCATGTGAAATGGATACATTCGCAGAGTCGAAATACGCTTGAAATATCTTTCGACTTTTCGAGACGTACAAGACGTATGTGCGCGCGTTCCGTTAAATTTTAAACCGTCGAGCAAAAGGCGACTAGAGGCCGTCCGTCGCACCCCTCCGACACCCCCTCCCCCTTCCCCCCGAAATATACGTGTCTGCCCGTATATTTCTGCTTTTTCGCCCAGCTTCCTTTTTCACCCTCTCGTCCGCCCCCCGACCTCTCCCATTTTCCCCGCAGTCGGCTGGATAAAGGAAATTATTTCCTCCTCGGCGGCGCAAGTCGAATTTCGAAGCCGAAACGATTTTCCATTACTACACGTCCACGGGTTCCCCACCGGGGGCACCCCCGGTCATGGCTTTAACGCTGACGCGTGGCGCACGTTATTACGTGCACCGACTTTAACAACCGATGCCGTGTCAAAGACAGCAGCGTCAACAAGGACGAAAGTTGGGGCGATCTTTTGACAACATCGCATTCAGGTCTGGGAACCGAAAAGGAGACGTCGGATCTGCCAATGTTCCCAAAAGAACCCAAAAGTGTTGAGATTTCTACACCGGGACGCCGGAGAATTCAGCGCAGAGATTTCCCGGGGAAAGCATGCCGATTACGCGTACTCGCGTCTTTGCGGCCATAAATCTCGGGTTACAGCCGATCGAGCTATTAATTGAAAGCACGGGGTATAATATTGATGCCCTGAAAAACCGGGCAACGGGTTATGTGGGTTAGGTATATCCAGTTATAGGCTATTAGCTCAGGAAATGGAGAATCGATACGCGCATTCGAGTCAGATAGGAGATTAGGATATCGGGGACGCGCATAAACCGGCCACCCCCCGGGTTCGTCGATATCCTTCCGTCGCTACGTGCCGCGAAACGTCGACCGCGGTGAAATTTCGTGTCGCGGAACGAGCGTCGCGTGAAAATTCATCGATGATCCGCCAAATCGAACGTACCTCCGAGTAACAACGCGATCCGTGTTACCTTGTAGAGTCTATACACAATGTGGACGACTAGTGCGCCCCTTTCTCGTGTGAATAACGCGTTAAACCGATTCGCCAGGCGTTCGAAGACTTCCGAGGAACGTGGCACCTCGCACACACTCCGTTCCGCTTCTCACGAGCGTTGCGTAAGCGGCAATTAGGGTCCCACGAGCGAGAGTCCTCACGAGCGATAAACGGGTCGAGTTAACTCGCAATAACAACGGCCGGTGGGCGATAATGGCCGCTGAATCAGCGCTATTTCGACTCGCAGCAAACGACGCGGGGCATAATCGCGTGGCTTGCGATTTTCGGATCTCTATAAACACCGACGGCCGGCAAATTAACCCTTGCCTCGGCAGCTTCTCATCCTTTAACCCCTTCCAAACCCCTTCAGTCTTCCAGACCTGCCGCCACTCCTCCCCCCCTCCTCCCCCCCTCCCCCCCTCGTCGTTTCCTTTTCAGTCCGACGAGTCGGTAAATGCTGAGTATTTAGGATTCGCGAGTTTCGTCGTGTAAACCGAGGCGAGGTTCCCGCCCTACGTGCAAATATTTGATTTCTAAGTCTCGATGAAACACGCCGACTCCTCGATTCCCCGGGTGTATCCACCCCTCCCCCGTCCCGTCACCCTTCGTCCCACCCTCTATCCCTCTCTCCGTCTCTCTCTCCTACGAAGTCGGATCATTAAAGCGATTATTAAGCAAGCAAACATTCGAAAATGGCGCTGTTTGACGGGACGCTAGGTGGGAAAGTGACTAGCAGGTGTGGACGCGAGAGTTACTTTGATTTGTTCATTGTCCTTTCTTGAACATCCGCTGGACGAAATATTTCCGTCGCGTGAGTTTTCCACGCGCGATCGAAACATCCAGTCGGGGCGAATTCCGCGCTGCAGGATTCGAACGCGTCGATTTCCCCATCCCCGTGGAAAGTCGAGCCCTGAAAACCCCGAGGTCCAGAACGTTCGAAAGAGCCACGAGAAAATCCGTTGCAAATGAAAAGCTCTAACATCCAGGCAGCAGATGTACTCTCGCCAACAGGGTTAAGGAATCTCCCGGTATCGAGCGTCGGATGTCTCTATCCAGCCGCGAACGGTGTATCGATTCGACGTCTCCGTGTCGGTTGTGTCTGTCTGTGCCATTTACCTACGTAACGTCATAATAACCGCTGCCTCGGAGCTCGCGTGTACGATAACGGAGATGCGCGTTCGCATAAAGACGAGGCACTCGCCCTCCCGTGGAATATTCTCCATACATACATACATACATACATATATACGTACGTACGTACGTACACGGGATAGAAAGACGGATAGGAGCGACGGAAGCAGAGTGGCGAGAGCGAGAGAGAAAATAGGTAGAGAGTGTACCGTGTTCGTAATAGGCGGGTTTGCATCGGTGCATAATGACTGGAACGACTGGAGGGAACTGAATATCGGCACTCCACGCCGCCGTATATACGTTTATGGGACAATCGATGATGTATTAACGTCATAGACGAGCTCGTAACCGACGGACAGCCGGACGGGATCGTACGAATGCACTCGAAACGTTCGTCAACCCGACGCGCTCGTCAATGTTCCCATCGTCTATCTTGTTATTATCCGTGGGAGAAAAATGTCCCGTGGAAAACATCCACCCTCTCACCCTCCCTCTCTCCTACCGGCTCGCGACATCCCCACGTCCACCCCCTCGGAAGATTTAAAGGAACGCTGGGAAATATATCGACGAATGTTATAGAGAAACCTGTATCTCGTCTTTATAGCAGCACCGCGGCTAGGTAACTGGGGAAATTAAAAAGGACATCCGTTTCATTTCGGAGCGTTCTGTACGGTAGACGTGTCTGTGTACGTATGTATATACATATAATATAAATATATATATACATATACAGCGTGTACATCAAAGAGAACGTTGGTTAAAAGAACATTAGTTTGCAGGGCTGTTTAATATTTACTAAGATAATCTGGAATCCGGGGAGGAAGTTAATGAATTAGGGAGTTTGGTAAATTAAAACAAACAGTACATATTCTACGTGTATTTTTCTTGGGGTTAGTTTCTAGTGAAAGATAACTTTTAATTTTCCTTTCCCTGGCGCACTTACAGTTTGACTGTTTCTCGTGTTTTAAGGGGGAGGGAACGAGAGAGAGAGAGAGAGAGAGAGAGAAGTTTTCTGTAACTCCGTTCGATTAACGAGACAGAAAATAGGGGAACAATTTGCGACTTGTGTTTCAAAGAAAAATTATTCATCGACTATGAACTGCCGGAAGAATCTATACGCCTCATATGCTATTCTCTTTTGGACACCACCCTCGAGCAACTCGGCGAAGTTTCAAATTAACCTTAGATTCCTTCTTGCCTCTACAACTTCCTCTCGAGACTCGATCTGCATAAAATGGAATCGAGATAGGGAGCACGGGAACCGATTAAAATTCTCTTCGTTTATTTTACAGATTTCACTCCCCACCCTTTGCGCGATCAAGGACCGATCTCGTCGGGTGGGAGGGAAATGGAGGAAAGTAAAGAAACGGTCGGCCGGTGTTTACGTAATTCGGATATTTCTGTGACTCTGGTATTTAGAAGTTTTGGATATCCAAGTGGTCCGGTCATCCGAAGTTTCGCACGTTTAAGTAATTCAATTCTCCAAAGACTCGGATGCCTTGATACCCTGAATATTCAGATACTTGGAATACTTGCCGCCCCCAAATCCGGATTATTCTCACGACCGAATATGCTAGTTGGATCCCGATTTCGAATTCTCCGGCCTTGAAATTTCTACGCCCCTGCGGTCGTGCATCTGAAATTTCTACGCCTAGACATTTCTACGCCTTCGAATATCCGAATCTAGAAATTTTAGTGCGCGAAACTTTCACGGGCTAAAGTTTTCATCCGTCAAACTTTTCGCGCAAAAGTGTCCGATAAATAAAAAAGAATCGCGAGTCGCGATTAAACCTCACGAATCCTCGGACATATTTATCGCGTCGCAAGTGGCATATTCATCGGTCGACGATGGCTTCCTTTCCAAGATATCCCCTCGAGCGACCTGAGAAAGTTTCGAATTGACCCCGGGTCGGTTTCGGGGAACCCTCTGCTACGACTTCCACTCGAGACACGATCCGCATCAAATAGACTCTAAATAAAGAGGAGCAGCAGTCGACGTAGACGAACGAAAACAGGGTTGGGATATAACGGCTCCCGTTGCGGTCTGAAATTCTCCATTAGGCTGCGGTTACGCTGAATATGTTTTGCATGAATCTTCTTTCACTACGGTGACTGAAATTTCGATTCCCTGGAAAGTTCGGTGCATAGGCATGAGAGCCAGATAACCAGAGAGAGAGAGAGAGAGGCAGAGAGAGGGCTGTAAACGCTGCCACGATTTCAGAGTCCCTTTTCCCGCAGTCTGAGCGGAAAAGGTCAAAGGGCTCGGGATTTTTTACCCGCCAGGATATATTTGTATGCCAAAATTGTTCGCGAAATAGTAAAATCCGGTAAAGACAGGCGAAACGTCGGAAACGGGTGAATCCTAACCGCGACCTTACGTGTCCCTTAGAATTTCCATACACGCGTGTCCGTGAGCGCGTGTGCGTGAGGTTTCACACGCGCAAAGATGAACGGGGGACACAAATCACCGGCGAGGAGAGGGATAACGTCGGGAGGAGGTTCCTCTCCCGGACACGTGCGTAATTGAATCGGTCATATTTTGAGGAAGAGATTCAGTGCGTACCTTGCGCGTGATGTATGTATGCAAGGAGGCGTTATCCTCCGAGGAAGCCGTGTAATTACGCCCCACGTGTAATACCGTCGCCACCCCCGCGCCCACCCCCCTAATAAAGTACCAAATTAAAACAAAAGCGAGATAGTATTATTAGACGGAATCCAATATTACCTTAATAAGGGATGTATTAATAAAGCCACCGAAGGGGTAGTTCTTGGGGTTGGGACCTCCAATCTATTTTCAGACTTTCGATTACCTTGCCATTAGCTAAAGGACGTATCAACGCAGGTGTGTCGCGTGGTACGTTAAAGATATCCACGCTTTTGCGAAATTCCACCGCGTGACTCTCGACCCGGCTGAACTTCCGGAGAAGGTGAATAGCCGAAGGATATGCGACTTGAAGAAATCTGAGATCGCAGATCTGAGGACACTTCTCTCGATCGGAGGCGAAAGTTTGAAGCGACAGAACACGTGGATTAATTATATCTGAGAGTATTTCGGATCGATTCTAGGTTCACCGGGTTTCTTCGAAGGGTGAGCATTTCTTTTACATACGCGAGCGACATCCACCCCTCACCCCTATGTACCAAAATAAGCCGGATTGTGCGGAAAATTAAAAAGAAAATGTGCCACGTAAAAACGCGAATAACCGTGTAAGCCGCTGTAACGAGGCTCTGGAATTCACGAGTGTCTTTCTGACAGTAATTAATTCGAAAAGGAAGTGGATATTCCGCGGGGAAAAGAATTGGAACGTTGGAAAATGAAAAAAAAAATCTAAATAAGTAACGTACAACGTTGCTGTTTCGGTTAATGATACTCAAGGATACCGTATTCCATTGGCAGGCCATGTAATTAATTGCTTCCTTTTATTCTCCTGACATTCAGAACGGAATATATGGATCTACGTATAAACAAGTCATTCACGACGACCGAGAAGAAAATTCAAAGCATCCTTGACATCTATTCGAGGTATTCACAGCGCCTAGAGCAATTTTCCATTTTCTCTTCGCCAGCGCGTAAAAAACAGAAGACAGGAGGGAAACTATTGTTCCTCGGAACTTTCTTTTTCGTTTCCAGTAATTCCACGATATCCACGAGTTGCCTTTCCCTGTCTCCTAGATAGGAGGAACGGATGCCACCCTTCGATTGCCCACGTTTTCCCCGTTTCCAGCCGTACAAATGTCCCCGTCCGAAAATTTTCTACGCATCGATCTTTCCCACGTTCGATAGTCAATGTTCGCGGAAGTTCGTCGCCTAGAAAGTTGGTCCGCGTTCCTTCAGTCGTTCAGCCAGCGTCTTCGGAAAACGGAAGTCCTCGCAATCGGCGCGTAGGGCCGCGGAACCATTTTCGAAAGGTTCGCGTGACCAGGTTGGTCGATGAGCCCGAAGGGAAAGGGAAAGGGAAAGGGAAAGGGACAGGGAAAGAGAGCAGGGTGGGTGGACTGGGGCCGCAGAGTGCAGGGGAAAGCTCGCGGATCGATTCAGCCGAGAGTTGAGACTATGCTTCGGGGCTGTACCGTGTGGCCTCTCTACGTATGCGCCGTATCTCCACCTCCGAGTCCCGTGTGTGCGTGTACGTGTGCGTGCGTGTGCGGCTGTTACACGAAAGAAAAGGGACTCCCGCGATCGGTGATCATCGATGATTATTCGCGGTCGTCGGTTACGTTCCAGCAGCCTTGACATTCTTTACGATTCTCGCGGCCTCGCCCTTGACATTTTTCCGTACTTCGGACTTCACGGCCTTGACACTCGAGGGATTCAACGTTCCCGGCCCTTGAAATTGATATTCTCGCGCGCGGACAGGTTTCCGC
The DNA here is from genome assembly GCA_917499265.3 of Mimumesa dahlbomi. Classification (NCBI taxonomy): domain Eukaryota; kingdom Metazoa; phylum Arthropoda; class Insecta; order Hymenoptera; family Crabronidae; genus Mimumesa; species Mimumesa dahlbomi. Next base: position 1,202,871 of record OU824116.1, on the reverse strand, counting down.
GTGGAAAGTTCGCGAGCGGTGGAAATTCTCTCTGGAAAAATCTCCTTCGATTCCCGGGACGGTGAAACGTCTCGGGGGTTTCTCGTTTCAAACGTCACCGCCTCGTGGCTTCCGGGATTTCATTTCGAAATTTTAATTCCCCTCCTTGCGAACGTGGCTGACCGAGCGCCGCGACGGACAGCGTCGTGAGAGGGCTGACGTCGAATGGAATGGGAAATTAGAAAAGACAGGCCCGTCCCTCTATCGGTGTTTTTACGGAGATACTACAGCGTATCGTAGGCTTAGGAAAAAAGGTTTACAGCATATTTATAGACACTTTGCACTAGGTTATACGGCAAAGTAAAGTACATTGCACTCGGGTGATTTGAAAATTCCTCGCGGGAAACTTTCATCCACCGACGATCGACGCGAGCTCTCGACAGTCGGAAAAGTTCTATTTACAAGGGCTAATAAATTCCACCACCTTACCGGGTAGAATTAAACAAATTCGCCCACAGACGGAGAGTTATACGCGTACACGCGCACGCAGGCGAAAGAGCAACGAAGACAGGGATTACAGGGGAAAAAAAGGGAGGTCGGACCGGAATCGTAAAAAATCCTATTCTTTAGGTTCAATTGGATTTAATCGGGTTTAATTGAGTTCCATCGGATTCCAATTGGTTGCGTTTAACTTTTTAAATGCCCGCCCCCTCCAACACGGTTCGGCTGTATCGCTCGCAATCTTACCGTGCTTCCGGGTATTAATTGATCGAGAGGGCAGGCAAAAAAATCGCCCGCGTAAGTTTGTGCGTGTATCTCATTCCGGGCGTGTTCCACGTGTAATAATGTTCCGGGACCTCTATACATACATACATAGGTATACGTATGCGCCGCGGTAGGGAAAGCGGGGCGAGGGTGGGCGGTGGGTGAAAAAAAAGCCACGACGAGTAAAGGGGGCAGTAAAAAATCTCACCCCTTCGCTTTTATGGAGCTTAATTCGCCGCCATTAACTTCTAATTGGCCGCGTTTAATCGATCCGCGTTTTAACGTCTCTTGTAACAGTTTTGAATATACGGTTTCGCGGCGGACGTAAAAAAAACGACAATTCCGTTCGAGTAATAACCCCGGCGAGCTTCCCGATTCCCGAATTCGGGTTCGCGTTGACTCCCGGGAAACTGGCAGCGTCCGCGAATCTCGCGGCAATATTTTTCTTCCATCGTTCGCGACGTTCGTTTTTGTAATTTGTTTACTCGGATGAAAAGCGACGAGACAATGGGCAACGACGTCGCGCGAAAAACAAATCAATTGTATACCGTGTTCCCTTTCGGAACGTCCAAGCGTTATTTCGAGAGACAAGCCCATCGCTTTGAGAAATCTTGAACATCCGGGAAGTAATAACAGCGAAAGTGCATTACTCGCGCAAAGTGCACCAGAGAAAGAAAGTAATTAACGAATTACTTTACAACGAGCGCTGAAAGCGGAATCCTTTCCGTCGGCGAAAAATTCCCTCCGTGTACGATGTCTTTTCAATTTACGCTGCATAGACAACGGTTTTCACGCCGAACAACACGACTTCCTTATCCGAATTGAAAGGGGTCGCGATCCTCAAAGGGGTGATTTGACGCTTTCCGCTCGCTAAGATTCTTTCATTCTTTTATTCATTTTTATGAATACCATTCGTCCTTCGCGAGAATACATTCTTCGTACCCTCTCTCTCTCTCTATCCTTCTCCGCACCGAAACCCTCTGTTTCTCGCGAAATTCTTTGTCGGCCAGAGATCGAAACGATGTTCCCGAGTCCCGTGTTCGCGCGACGACGCGTCACACTCGACTCCTTCATTTTTTTTCCGCTCTCCAATCGGCCAGAATCTAAAACCCGCAAACGAGAACGCGATATTCCACGGAATCGAGTCGAGAATCCTCCGATAGAATTGTAAAACGATCCTACTACGCCCCGTTTGCCAAATAACACAAATTTTCCCTATACACTTTGCATATCGATTTCGACGATTGAAATTATGTCAACCGCGACGCGACAGATATCTCCCGGTCCCGAGACGTGTCTACCATATTTTCCATAATAATAAATCTATAATCCTAACCCTTTACAGCGCCCGGAATTTCGCGGGCAAGTTTTCCCCGTCGCAGCTGCGCCGACCCTCGACAAATCAAAACCCGTCCGCCGTCAGGTTGGCAACGTTTCCAAAAATTACTTCTCCCGTGTCAAGCAACGTACGCTCGGTACCGACTTCCCGGGGAGAATCCTTCGTGGGTGAGACTCGCCTGGCATTCGGCGTCGTCTCGAATGGTGGCGGACGGCATGCACCGCACACCGCACACTCGCGTGAGCAATGCGTCCGCATACGCTGACGGAACCGCTTTACCTCTTTCCCCGTGTGTCTGGGATGTGCGGAGGGGGTGGATACAGGGTGCGAAAATGCGGAGGGCGGTTGCCGCAACCAACGTTCGAGGATCCGTGCTTGCCGCGTGGTTTTTGCGACGGTTCTCGCGTGTCACCGACGGGGAGGGGGGTGGAATTTACGGGGAGGAAGGAACATTAATTCTCGACGAGGAAAGTTTTCCGGCAAGTGGAAACGTTCGAGGTGGGACGTGAAAAAAATGTATATGTCTGTTGTTTTTCAAAATTTTTAGGCGTTGCGAAGGATTCGCGGTTTTCTTGTAGTTAAGTGATTTTTGGACACCCGGTATACTCGTCCTCCGAGGGTCCCTGTCTGTTCGTCTTTACCCGTCAACCCTCGCTCTCCTCCCTGCCCCTGGTAATCTTCCAACCAGAGGCTTCCGCAGGGTGATCTCACTGTTAGAAACTGTCTCCGCAGTTCCCTCGTTTCTGTTATTCGCGTCTCTATCGCTCGCTTATGCAAGGCTGTCGTAAATGCCGCTGAGGTCTCCGGTCGAGTCGGCCCGGAGACGTTTGAATTTTTGCGAGAAATTACGTTGATCCTATCGCGAGTGTTCGTCGACCCTGGAATTACCGGGCGGCGAAAAAAATCTACCCCAAGACGATATTCGCGATAAAAGCGAACCATCCGTCGCGAATCTTCGTCGACCGAGATCGCGTAAATCGGCCGTCGAGGAAGAATCGATGGGCATCGACCGGGAGGAGAATAATCGAGACGAGGGGGGGTCGAATTTAATGGCGCGAGGGCCGTTTGAAAATGAGAAGCAGCGGTGGAACACTCGGGATAAAAGCTACTCTCCGTAGGAAACACCGCCGACGGCAATACCGAGGATAAACTATTTAAAAACAGTAGCAGTTGGTTCTTTGTCCCGAGGATATATAGTTGAAAGCGGCCGGGAGACAAAAGGGTATCGGTGATCCAATAGAGAGTCCCACCGAGCAATCTGCACGACGAGAGGAGGCTGTATCTTGCGAAATCAACGAGATTATCCTTTAACCGGCGCGCGTAGCTGACCATCTGCGCTCTCGCGAACAATTCGTCCGTGTTCGTCTCTATCGGGCTAATCGTTCGATAGGTCCCGCGGTAACGCGGAGGATTAAGCCCGTCGACGGGGGAGAGTGGTGAACAAAAAAAAAATACGAAAAAAAATACGAAAAAAAAATGTAAAAAGAGATAAGACCGTTATCGTGGTAATTGCCATTCTATTGGTCGGCTTAATCCCGGAAAAAGTTATCGTTCCTCCGCGGATACCCGCGGAAATATACGAAATCTAATTTCGATACGAGCGGCGGTATCGATAATTAAAATTTCCATCCGTCGTTTGACCGATCATTCGTAATAATCGAGTTTCTATCTCGCCTGCCTGATTTGCATGCCCTCTCGTTCTTTCGTTCCTCGCACCCTCTCGTTTTTCACCTCGTTTATATTCCGATCGGTTCGCTTTTTCGAACGACGTTACTTGTAATAATGCGCCGCTCGGTACAATCTTGTTACCAGGAACAACAGTGCTCGGAATCGTTAATAGTCTCGTGTTGCTTTTTTTTTTCTTTTTTATTCCACCGGATCCGATTAATCGCAGGCTTTCCACGAAATATCGCCGTTCGGAAGATCCGGAAGCGCGGAAACGACAATGTCCAAGAGACGGCGGAGCGTTACAGAAGCCTCGAAGGCCGGAGATATCGGTGGCGTAGATATTTCAAGCTCTTATCCCGAGTGTTCCAGCGGTGCTTCTGATTTTCAAACGGCCCTCGCGCCATTAAATTCGACCCCCGGTCTTCTACACTCGACGCACGGCCCCGGTTTCCCGTACGATGGACGACTTCCGTGTGGAAAACTGGCGGGCAATTGCATTTGGAAACCTTACCCCTTCCACCGGTCGATTCAATTTAATTTTTATGAATTCTTTCGCCCCTCCCCCTCCGCGCGCGGAGAATTCCTCTGCAACGCCCGTAAAATCGTCACGACTTCGGAGAGCCTCGATTCCGCAAATAAGTTCGCGATAGTGAATCGATGAGTTTCGCCAGAGTTGCTCGCGATCTTTTTATACCGACGGAAATGGCGGAACGAGTAGTAAACCGTATATCGGTCGAGGGTGTAAAAAAAACACACACACACGCACACACACAAAAAGGAACAACGAGGATCCGTGCTAACACCGTTCGTTAAAGCGTTAACCCATTTGCATGATCGACTTCCGATGCGTGACCGACAACGTGTTACCGGAAACGTTATTTCCTGCGGATCGATCGCGGCACTTTCCGAAGACCGAAACACCTATGCGCGCGATAGCGAAGCTTGCGAAGAAATATAGTCGCCAGGTGAAAACATTTCCGTGTATCTGTTACCGTGAAAGTCCGGAATTGGGGAATGTCGACATTCCCCGGTGAATGAAGGAACGACTGGTTACCGTGGAGCTCGTAATTCGCCGAGCGAAGAACGCTTCAAGTTTTCTGTTTGTATTTTTATTTATATTTTTGTTTCGTTGCGTAATACGTACCTAGCACACACGCTGCACCGGATGTCCACTGCGACGAGATGCGCTGGACGTTATCCTCTGTCCCGACAACCGTAACTACACTGAAACAGAACAGGAAACAGGGCGGATGAAAAAATGATATTCAATCCCCTCGGCCGCGCGGGAACGTACCCCGCGGCTGACAATAGTGTTCTATTAAAAATATTAAAAATAAAATTCGTGCGATACCGGCGCCCCACAATGGGCCCACTTAGCGGAGTTAATAAACGTATAATGTGCATATTTCGAACCGGCTCTTAACGGTCTTTATGTTATTTCGGCCATTGTACGGGGTGTCGTGGCGAGTTATTCAACCTGGTAACAAGCTATAAGCCGTCGAATAAACTAGTCCTATTGAGATACTTGAAAAGTAATCCAACCGGGATTGACCCTGTTGCCGGGTTGCTATTCGCCGACGAGTTTCGAACGTCCGTCCACGCGTGTCTCGTCTCACGGCCACCAGGTTTTTCTCGTCGCCGTGGGAAACGCGAGTGTGTCACGATTATCCCTGTAAAGGTCGGTCCAGAGTCTTCTGAATCTTCTCGCGAATCGCGAGCAAAAGGAAACCCTGTAACCGTCGCCCGGTGATTATCGTCGCGTTACGCGCGGTTATTTACGCGCCCGGAGAAGCACGACGGAAGACAAAGACGACGGCGATGCGTCGTCGATCGTGTGAGAATGGGAAATGGAGACTGAACGAGGAGTAAGCGGGAATCGCGACAATAGCGGGACGCCGGCACGTGCTGCGGGACTCCCGGATTCGACGGGAACTTTGATTCACCGTACAACCCCGAACTCTCGGCTGCCTGTAACTTTTTGCACTTGCAGTAAACGTCAAAGTTTACTCGAGTCCCCCCGCAGCGAGGGAAACTAGTCGCGGTGGATTCATTAGCCGCGTTTGATCAAGTTCGTTTGTCGTCGACGCTCGCGCGCATTTTTCATCGAAAGACGTAACGCAAGGGCAATACGTGCATCGTAGCGGCGGGTAATTCGAAAAAAAAACGGAAATACCGTCGGTGAAGCCAACCTGGAGAGGCGGTCGTTCCCCGATGACGCGCCGGAAAGCCCAGGATCCCTTTGCGCGACTCGTCTACGCGTTTCTCGGCTGAGCGAGCACTGGATTCAGCAGAGATACGTTTAACGCGTCCCCTAATGGCTCGTTACTATCAATGCCACCGCAATCCGTATCGGGGACCAAGTTGGCTCCCACGTTTCCCTCATTGTCCCATCGGGTAATGCGTCGTCCCTCCTCCCTCACGGAACGAGGCCCGAAACCTCGATAAGGACAGGCAACCTAGACGGAGAGCACCACCGAAAGCCTAATAGCGCGTAGGAACAATGGACGCGCGTCGTCATCAGGCCGACACTATTGCGGAAAGTAAATTGCTGCGGCGACATCGATCGAGGAGATCGAACGTGGCGATGCCAGAGGAACGACGAGAGAGGAACCATGTCTCACGGTTGCCATCGTTCGCTAATTAGGCGAGTCCATCGACGACCCTTGGAAAACGCGTAGCAACTTCTCGACTTACGAAACGCTCGAACCGAAACTACATTTCGAGATACGTTCGTAACTGTTTGCAAGGTGCTTTTTAGTATAGTTGCGCGCGAGTTATACCTTCGCGGCGGCATGAATTTTTAATTAAACTACCCTTTAAGGGGGGGAGGCCACGGGCGAGATGTTTACGCTTTGATGTGAGCCCGGATCGCGACCCTCGTGTTTCACGACTCGAAGAAAAACATTTACGTACGCCTCGTAAAGCAGGTCGTACACCATAGGATTTCAATGGGACGGTGAATTCAATTACAAGCGTTAACAGTTATCAGGGTGTCTGTCTACCCCCGTTTGAAGAACCCTCGTCGAACGACAAAGCGGCGCGAGGGCTATCGAGAGAAGACGAAAACCGGTCAGGCAAAACAGAAACGAAGCCTGGCGACGCGAACCCCTTCGAGGGAAAGGGTTGACGGGGACACCCCTGCTGCCGCCGGTGGTAGCAATAATAATTGTCGCGTGGCGGAAAGGGGTGCCATGTGCCAGGTCCGACCGGCAGACTGTTATTAATGGAGAACGAAACAATTTTGTAACGCGGCACCGGCTTATTATAATCCTGCCTTTCTCCGTTCCGCGCGGGGTGTCCCGTAAAACCGACCCGGGCCCATTCGGACCGGAAACGAGGATTAAGATATTTTCAATTTCACCCTCGTTAGCGGGATACTCGGTGACAAAGAGCGACGCGAGCGCCGCTGAAAATTTTATAACTGGATAACGCTTGTTACCAAAGTACGAAAAGCGTTAATCTAAACGATCGTCCCGCGTTTACCGGAAATCTGCGGTTGGCGGCGTGTCCACCGATTACGAGACACCCTGTACAACCGTTCTCCCCTCCAGTCGGTTTTCGTTTCTTTCTCTCGCGGTAGAAACGTCAACGTTCGGACGCGTCAAACTGCCGAGGAGATACCTTTGCACGTTTTCAGACGCAAAAATTTTTATCGTTATCTACCAACGAAACTTTTCTCTCCCTCTCTTTCGTTCTCCGTTCCGCGCGCACCCCCTTCCCCTGTCTTTCCCTTCGCGACACGAAGGATTATCCTGTGTCCTGTCGAGATCACCGAATTATTCCGCGCCGGCAGAGTCGAGGGTTGTTTTTTCGGCTCGGCGAACCGACGGGGCTGCTCGTTTCACGCGTATTCTTTAATCCGCGCGCCACGACGGGCAGAATTTTCCGAACAAAAGACACGAAAAGCAATAAAAACGCAGGGCTGGCTACAAGCCGGTAAATAAACGAATCGTTTCCACCCGAGAACGCCGGGAGGATGGCGCGGAAGCTACGCTCCCCCGGTCGATCCGTTAATTAAATAATTTAATTATTAATTATCTATTACCGTTTGTCGGACAATTTTAAACGAATCGCAGGCCGGCGGAAGACAGATTAATTGGCTGATTGGTCCTGTATAATTAATTAACTAATTAAACGAAGGATTAGCCTCCTTCTACCGTTCGTGGGTCGTTCCAGTTGCTCCGGCGACCGTAAAACCGAGTTCTCCCCGTGACCCATTTGATAAATAAATATTCCAAATGTCGAGGGGGATGGGAGAGGGTAATAAACTCGGCGTGCCACTCTTGCGTCGGCTATTTTCGGAAGCTGTCTTTCACGCCCGGCCGTCTCGATCGCGTCGGTCGATACCCGTCTTTCCTCGGCAACGTTTTAAACGTTCCCATATTTCACGTTACATCCGAGACACGTGACGTGTTCCGGAATAATCCGCAATTCCATTCCGCTCGTCAATACGGACGGATTATTGACAGAACGTAATACCTGACAAGTCGGATAGAAACCCCGGGACGGATACTGTAAAACTGGGTTCATCGTAGCGCGTCTGGTATCCTCCGTCGCTGCAACGTTCTCGTCCGCGGAGAACACGTCGATCGACGTTGTTCGAACGATCTTAACGCGAAACGCGGCAAGAAACCGTCGTTTATCGCCGAATTGCGAATCCTCGTGGAAGTCGATGCCCGCGGTCCTGCTGGTCGCGCGTTTACGGTGGCTGTGCGGATCACGACGATCCATTAACGTGGATCCCACGCGTGACCACCGGCGAGATCGTGTGGTCGGGCCAGGAATCACGGCTTGATCCAGAATCCGGAACGTTCAGGCTTCTGGCACGACACAGTCATCCCTTCGAACCGTCCACCCCCTCGGTCCCCACCGCCCTCTCCTCCTCCTACGCCCCCTTGTCAAATATTTAAGGTATACCGTGTACAGGGCAAAAATCTCGAGGGTTTGTCAATCGAGAGAATCCGGAGAGTCGCTGGTAGAAACCGTAGGGAATGTCGTCCAAAGTTTCGACCGTTCGGGGAATCGAGTCCATGGGAATATCCGTGGAATGTCAAAGAGTTAGCTTCACGGTGGTCGAAGACGGAACGAAGCCGGTATCATCAGCGGGGGACCGGCTTAATAATCTCTTTCGAGCGATTGGAATTTAATCCCAGTTTCACGTTTCCCCCGTTAAGTGTCGCTGACCCCAGAATTTTCCCGTTGAGTCTAATAAAGCGTGGCTTCCGCCCGCTCGTCGGATTTGCCCGGAATGTTTACACGGAGGATCGAAGTCGAAGGGAGATGAAGGATTAGAGGGAGCGAGAGAGAAATGTGGTAAGGTGTCGGTCGGTTAACCCGAGAAGTCGGTGTGAAACTGGGAGGTCGATGAGAGGAGTCGACTCGAATCCGGGCAGGTGCTCGCCGACCCCGTACCAATCGTCTTAACCATAACCGGATATCCGGAAGGTGTGAAAGTCGACGAATTAATCGCCGCGGATTACCAGAAGGCGCTCACACCGAAACCAGCGGGTAAAGCGAAACACTTTCTTCAACTTGGAAAATTTAAAAGCGTTTAAAAGCTCGAAGGCGCAACGACGTTTTCCTAAAATGTACGTGTGCACGTGGACGATAAGAAAGTTGTCCGATCCCCTTAACGTCCCTGGTCGCGGACGTAGAATAATCGCGAGCAGTAATTCGACGTGCCTCGCCTTCCGTTCCCTTATTACATCCGAGGATTCAATTCGGAATGTTAGTTAACTAAGTTTACCCGGCGTACCGAAGTCAATGACTCGAGGTAGGGATACACGAACGAGCCGGAGACCAAGTTCGGGTGACGCTCGACCGACCTCGGGAAATCAACGTTGAAACTCCAACTCGGACTAAGCAGATGTTCCGCTAGATATCGTCGAATTCCTGAATCACTGATTTTCATTAAGCCGCCTTAAATATTCCCGTTAATCGTAAACGAGACCCGGCGGGTCCCGCGGGGATTTGTCGCGGAATCTCGTTAGAAACGAAACACCTCGGATCCGAAGACACCGTGATCTATGTATCGGTATAAAATGCGAAGAATAAAGGTATATTTCGAACCTATCGGACTGGCCTTCGATACGTTCCACGAGGCACGAAATTCGGTTGTATACGTTCGCGTGTATCCAAGGGTGATTACGACAGACGCCGGCAGATTTGTATTTGCGCTTTGTGCAACGGTGGATGACTGGGAATACGCCGCTCGGTCGTGACCCCAAGATGTAGCACGGTGTCTCTCCCTCTCTCTCTCGCTCTCTCTCTCTATATCTCTCTGGAAACGCATTCGAGTGTGCGACATTGAATTGCATTCAGATATAATTACCGACGCTTCACCGAGCTTCGCGCGCGCGCGCGCCATTAGTTACAGATGCTGGCGCTAGCAATGGATTACCATGATAAACACCCCGCTGATTCATCTTATTTATTCGTCCCGTGAAACTCCTATTAACGATAACCTACACAGCCCGGCGGCGTGAAAATCCCTAGTCCCATTTACGTCGGACATCCAGACGGATTAACCGACCCGGGGACTTTACCGTCGAGCAAAAAACAATACATACCGGTTCTACGCGAAAAGAACATCTCAAGTAACCCGCGGTGGAAATCGACGATTATCCAGCGAAACGTCATCTCGAATTCTGTTTCCCCAGCACTTAGGAACCGTTTTACAAAACCCTCCCGCCGTCGCCTAGCCGTTCCGATTCAGTTTGCCGGTTTACGCAGCCGACCAAAGTCGCCGTTCGGAAAGGGACAACACACGCGCGACGGTGTGTGGGTGTGGGTGTCGAGAAATCGGTGTGAGAATGCGGGGACCGGCTTACGAGGGTGTTTTACCGGGCAGGTGCGGATTCCCCGATGCTTGCGGCACAGCGTACACGGTTATTCCACCCCCCTGCACCCCCCTCTGCATCCCCTCGGCCCTCCTGCCACTACCGCACCATGGCGAATCCCACGGGATAAAACCACCTCGCTGTACCAGGTCCGTGTATACCTGTATACGTGGGCCGGGATCCTTCGTCTGGACCACTCAAACCCCCGTGCAGCCACCACTTCGACCAGACACCCCCTGCATCCGTGAACAAACGCTCGGGGGGGTTGGTTGAATATTTTATTTACCACCGTGCTACGTCTTCTCGAACGCTTCTTCTACTTGGCTCTCTTCTACGTCTCCGCGTTTCTTTTGCTTTTAGGTTTTTGCTCCTCCTTTGGTGGCTTTATTTCGGTATCTTTACGGGCTCCGTTGATGCATCTTTCTTCGTTCGGTCGGTACTTTTCACTTTTCTTTATCATGTTTCTTCGAATACCGGGACGTTGAATTTCTCTTCCTTCCCCCTCCCCCCCCCCTCTCTCTCTCTCTGTGTTTTTCTCCCGTCCTCTCGCGATTCACCTTCGAGCGGGCACGGTCGGTTTTATATTTTTAAGGGTTGTTTTCACCCGGAGCTCATTATCGATGCGTCTCACCTTCTGCCTTTCGTTTTTCCTTCGGCGTAGTTCACTTTATCCTTCGCAGCTTAGTACATCATACAGTGGATTTACCCGGTGAGTTTACCCCGACGCCGCGGGGGAAGGGAAATTTATTATTCCTTCTATTTTTTTGTTGCTCGGAGCTTCGGGAGCGAAGCATCCGACTTTTTTTTTCTCCTCCCTCGATGCTATCTCGGCATCGATACCTTCCACGGCTTTCTTCCGCAACCCTCCCACCTCCACCGTCCCCCGTTCTCTCTTTATCCGACCTTCTCTCTTCCTTCTTCGCTTTATTCCGCCCCCCTTTACCCTTAATCGCGCGAATTTATCTTGGTTAGAACGTCTCTGGTACCCGGTTCCCCATCCCCCGGGTACACGCACACGAACGCAAACACCTCCGTGAAGGAACGAGATACACACGGACGGTGTAACGATCCGCCGGCCCAACGTTTCCAGCATTCGTTCGTCGATTTTCTCGTGACTTCTTGCGAATAGATGCGATAATGTACTTCTTTTACGACCGCGACGCCGGGTTGATTCGTTTAATTATTCGATCCAACGTCGCACGGTTGTTCGATGTTTTTATTACGAAACTTTCGAAAATGACGGCTGGTTTTAGAATTATTGTTGGACGGATCGCCGGTTTACGGGAAACGTTTGACGCTTTCGAAATTTCTCGTAAGGTATTTCAAGTACCTCGAGTTATTCGATTCAAGAGACACTCGACACTTTCCACGGCTCGTTCCTCCTAACGATTTATCTGTCCATCTCGTCGCGGGCGTTCGCCCGGAAAATTTCTCTCGAGGAAAACACCGCGTTCCGGGAAGAGAAAAAGAAGAAAAAAGAGAAGTAGAGGAACGAAACGATCGTCGCTCCCCGTTTGAAATTACCGCGCGAAATAATTAAAGCACGCCGGCAAACGCGCCGGGTATTTATCCAGGGCCGATGTATGTAAATAATCAAATATGTAGCGGGTTTGCAAAAGTAAATTCCCCGAGATCGTGTATCACTTTTCATTGAACGTTGTAACTTCGTTACACGTACACGCGGGGGTGGCTACCAAGTGGATGTACCAGCTGAAACGAGATTATGCAGGTTGCAACGGGGTCCCTTCGGTTTCGGTGGCGGACTTCTTCGTTAATTTTCCATCGACGTTTCGTATGCATCATCCCGCCGGTGCGTACACGTGTATGCGTTCGATACATCGGTGTATACGTCGGTACTACGTGTGTACGCGTGTATGTTGTACCGACCTAATCCGCAACGAGGACGGCCGGTGATTTCGTAGGGAATTAATCGATCGGGAGGGGTAAATTCGTGTGCCGGTATTAAAGGATTTCCCCATGGTTCCTGATAATTCGATTGTACTCCACCTACAACCCCACCCCTCCACCCCCCTCCCCTCTGCCATCCATTCGCCCCGACCCATCCCCGTATATACAACGCTAACTCGATGCTGTTTCAACGAACAACCGAACAAAATGAATCAAATCCAGAGTAAATTCCTAGTTACACCTCGGACCGGGAAAAATGGAATCCATCGGTGCGCCGGAGTTTCCCCGTTCGATATACAAACACGCAGGGAAACTTAGCTGCGTTGCATAATACTCGCGATTTCCCCGGGCGAATCGATCGGCGTGTTTCTATTTTAATTGGGTCACCGAATCGGGCTACTCGCGGAACTTCTAGCCGGAAAGAGCTCGATTAAATTAGATATTTACCCGTTACGATCGGTTCGCAAGATTTCCCGGGTGTTACGAATGAAATTACAAATGGAGATGCCACGAGGGGAGGGGAGGGGAGAGGAGAAGAGAGGAGGAGGAGGAGGGGGTAAAAAACGGTCGCTCATAGGGCAAATATCGTTAACACGGAGCGTCTCCTTTGACTTTCAAGATTAGAGAAGACGGGTAAATTGGGGAAGGTAATTCCCGGGCAATTTATCGCGCGACAAAGGTGTCCCGTAGATCCGCGAAAGGGAAATTGTCAAAGGTGAGAAAAGACGTCGCTGCTCGCGCAAACGTGTCGAAAGTGCCGCGCGATCGGTGGCGTGGGATTTAAAATTAGTAGCCGCGGTGCGAAGTGTCGAAAGCGGCGGCACGGTGAAAACCACCCTCCCCACCTCCCCCTTCCGCCCCTGCTCGCTCTACCCCAAAGTACCACGGTAGCATTCAAGGGATTAAGTAAATCCGTATTAACACTTTAAGTAGTGGCATAGCGTTCGCGTTATTTCTCACTTCCTTACGCGCTCTCTACCGTTACCGCTATACTATATGTACCGTCTGCGTTATCCTACCGACGTGGAGGCAAACCTGCAGTATTTACTCCGTCTAATCGGATACATTAAAAATTACGAAATCCACTAGACCTGAAATTATAATCGTTCCGATAAGTACCGCGGGTACACACGCGAGCCATTATCGTGCAGCGGGAATTGAAATTCACCGGTTTCGCTGGAGGATCTCTTATGGCATGTAATTGATAATCATGACGGAACGGAGAGTGGTCTGACTTCTAATCTCGCGGAACGATCGGTTAAATGGCAGCGATAGAAATCCGCCGGCGAAATCGATAAAACCGATAGGTTTTGGAGCGTACAAAAGAATCCCTATTTGTAAGAGTAGAACAGAGAGAGAGAGAGAGAGAGATTTTCTGTCGAAAATCAGCGGCCGATCTTCATCCGCTTTGTGCTTCCGCGTCAGGAAAGCAGGAAGGACGATAATTGCTTTCTCCGACGGCACAAAGAAAATATTGTCGCTGTCGCGGCCGAAGCGCGGTTGATGGCATAAATTTAGCAAAAAAAATAGAAGGTAATCGCCTTATCTCCCGAGGGAATCCCTAGCCGTACCCTTCAGACACACCCTTTTTTTCCCGATCGAAAATTCAGCCAAGATTTTGCGGCGGCGACTGGTTGTTACGTCGCGAATTCAAACCCCATGGCGTTTCCAAAGGGGGTTGCGGGAATATTTCAACGTTTACCTATCCAAATATATGGTAATGCTGAGGAATGCGTCGTCATGAATATGTAAACGTTACTATATGGGAAAACTTGAAATAATACCGATGGTTTACACGGTGTCCACGTACAAACTGCGAAAGAACGCGGCGTTTCACACGCTATCCACTTTTCGCGATTTTCCGCGGGTAACATGATTTTTCAATATCGCCCCGCCTCCATGTTTTTCGTAAACGAAAACACAGGATGTCAAAGGGTACTCCCACGGGGGGGGGGGGGCGAGGTGGATTGTAATTTAACGTGATACAATGCCGCGAGAATTGTATATCGCTTTTTGGAGGAAAACTGGTGAAAACAGCTAAGCGGTGAAACGTTCGTTTCTACGGACACTTTTGGAGGTCGTTCGAAGGTTAAGTGATAGAAAAAATCCGCGCAATAATTTAATAAACCGTGGAACGCGTGTTGGTAATACTAGCGTGATAACTGCGGATTAAACAATTACACCGGCGAATGGAAATGAGCTTGCAGAGAAGCAGCCGGTGAAACGAGTGCTTTTCGTGCAGGCCGCGCTGTCAAGGCCGTACAAAAAATGGCGTTTGCGTGGTTTCCCGCTAAAATAAAAGAAAACGAACCGGGGTAAAGAAGGAAAAAGGAAGAACAATGGAGAAAGGGGGGACCAAAGGCACTCACGTAATAGGCTTAAGTTATTAAAAGAGGGTCGACAGGTGCGAGTATCGTGAACTGTCGTCGGGCTGCCTTTCTGCTTCTCGGACGAGATATATTTTATTCAGGTGGAAAATTCATCGTTCGCCCGGAAAAACCGAGAAGCTGTGGTTTCTGCAATTGCTCTAAGTGGAAGATATGTATGTATGTATGTATACGTCGCGCAGAAATATCAAGCTTGCCGACAGTTCGCCGCGACGCGGAGCGGTTGAATCCGCGGAAATTAGCCGGCGCGCAAAAACTCGAGACGGAAATTCGTGCGCGTAGAAATATCAAGGCGCGGAGAATTCGATTTGCGAGTTCATCTTCCGGCCGGGAAACCCGACGAGGGTTAGTGGTTCCCCGCAATTTTTCCGTTCCGTCGGTTTTCGAGGACGCTGTTCACGACGCGTTACACGATCATATTATAACAATATGTAGTACCACACTGCACACAAAGTGGCCTGCTACAATAACAGATTAATTATGCACTGTACGTATACTGTATAATTAATAAGCTCATAGTATATACTCTGTTATCGTAAGCTTACATTGTACGCTCCGCGTCGCGGTGTAAAATTACCTCCTCGCACGTGGGGGGAGGCAGGGCAAATCGGAGTAAATGAAAATAAACTACAAAACAATTTAATATTTAACGCTTCCCGCGCATGCAGTTGTCTCGCGGACATTGGAATAATCAAATCGCTCGTTCCAACGAAGTTACGGTTTTGCAAAATTGCGGGGGAACGGCTCGAACCGACGTTACTTTGCGCGACTTTAAGTTTATTTCAGGGAAAAAGATTACGGTACGAGGATAATTGATAGCGGAACCGAAATCTCAATCGGACCGCGGTTTTTCTTAGGGACCCGCGGTGCGGTGGGTAGGAGAATCGCAATAAATAACGGGAGAGAGAAACCGGCAGAACACATAATAGGAAAATGGCGGAATCACTTGCGCCACGATTTTCGCCGGGCGCAATAATAAATCATTAGTCGGAGAAGCGGGCACGTAAGGCGGATGCCAAGAACCGTGTCGATAAATCTTATTTTCGATAATTGCAATAAAAGCATCGCGAACCGCGGCACGGGTCTTTCCAGGGACGTATTAATAAATCATTTCGTCCATCCCCACCCCCCACGTCCGCCCCTGGGACACGGACAAGTGGAAAATGGCATTAGTAAATTTTTAATCTCGAATCAGTAGTTCCACAGAGTCCACCGATAAATCATTTAACGGAGGAAAATGGGTAGATGAGAGCAAGGAAATAGAATCGCTAACGAAATCTTTTCTCCGATGATCGCGAAAGTAATTAACGGCGATCGACATTCCAGAATGTCTCTTTCCGTCGTCTCTCTTATATTCTGCATTATTTGATGAATTCAAAGAGAGAGAGAGGGGGGGAGGTGGAAGAGGTGGACAGAAAGGAAAATTAGATAAAGCTGATCGAAACACGGAACACAATTTTTCCCGAGAAAATAATACGGTTTCATTTTGCTTATTCCACCGGTGGGACTGATTTGCATATGAAACTACCCTGTGTGTGCGATTCTCCCCGGTACATTGTAATTTTCATAACGGCCGCATCTTGAAATATGCATTACGGAGTAAGTCGTAAAAAGGTTTATAATAAACCACGAACCGTTTCGCGTACGTGTTACACGTACCGCGATAAATCTACTTTTATGGAGAAAAAACACGCACACGCGGCACACGCTCTCATCGTTATTTACACTGACACGCGGTAGAGCTCGTCGAATGGACGATGATAATCAGGAAATTTCCGCACCTTGACACCTCTGCCGGCGGAAACTTCCGTCCGATGGAATTACTTCGTTTGGAAATTTCCGGCCGGCGTGAAACCGAATTTCACGGGGGCTCGGCTTTTGAAAGCGACTCTAGACCGCGAGATTCTTCGATCATTTTTCTCCACGCGGATCGCCACTCGGTAGGAACCACGATCACCCTCGTGGGGTCCCCTTCGATTCGAGACTCGCCAGGCACCCCTCGTCGGCCCCCCGTGTCCGTCGCACGTGACACCATGGAACTTTTAAACCCTCGATAAATTGCAAATTGATTTCTCCGGACCGGTCATTGTCCAAGTCGGTGGTCACGTCGATCAAATTCAATAATTCGGAATCGGCGTGAAATAAATTCTATTCGTTCGATTGAATACCACCCACCCCGCCTCCACTCCCTCCCCTTTCGATTCCGTCGTCTTAATTAGATGCTTTTCACGGGGAATAATTACGTGCACGTCTTGACGACTCTATTCATTCGACGTTTTTCTCGACAAATTATAATTCCGGCGTATAATTTATCGCAAGTTTATCGGTATTTCAAACGTTGGGGAAAAATACTCGGTCCCCGTGGGATTTCCATGGACTGGCGACGTAAGAAAGTCGATTTCTATGCCGACGTTCGAGTCGTCGTTGACTTTCAGAATCCGAGCCGCGTTACGTCGTTGCGAAATGAACGAGCGGTTTCGCGGATATACCATAATTCCACGGGATAAGGGGTGGGGGTAGCAGTGGGGCAGCCTCGATAATGGATCCTTTCAGAGGCATCGAAGGAGCCTAAGGGACTCTTTGAAATTCGAATAAATCGTCGACGGTTGGAGAGCGGGGCCCCGGAGAGAAGCAAATAGAAGATTTTTAGCATCGGGCAAATCGTTCGTTAAAACACTCTATAGAAATGCAACGAAATCCCGTAAAAATCCCGGCGAACCTTCGGGAATTGCCAACAAAACTGTCCGGAATCACGCATTTTAATGCGAACTCGAGTCTAAACGGAAGATTCGAAAACTCGATTCTTTGGGACAAATTCAATCCCCCCTCCCCTCCCTCTCCCACCACATTCCCTTATAGAAATCTGACTCAAATATACGAAGCGTCCGTTTAAGTTTCGTATTCGCGGTAGCAATTTTTTGCTACCCTTTTCCCGAAGCCTTCCGTATTACACAACGTTACCGAAAGCTGGTCCGGAAATTTGCCGAGGAAAATTTCCCAGTGCAGTGGGAACAATTACCGGGCGACCGCGTGAAAATCGAGGGAAAAAAACTTGCGGCTAAACTCCGCGAGCATCGATCATCTTGAGGCCGGTGGGGGTGGTACGTTCGAAGGGATGGAAACCCGGAGATTTCACCGCTTGCGACGGTCACGTTTGTTTTTTTTTCTTTTTTGGACGGCTAGAATTCGGACAGCTGTCTCCCGTTTGTCGCGGCAGGGCCTGCATCGTCCTCCATTGTCCTTATGCTGCAGATATTAACGGGAACGAAACGGACTCGATCCTCGTTATCGTCCAACAGCGGATAATTTATCCGGAAATTCTGAAGCTTGCAGATTCGTCGGGATCTCGTCTCACCGCTCCGTGACGCTCGATAAGTTTCGTCCATCGTCTCGAAAATTTTTGTTGCCAATGATTCCTCGTTAAATCCGCGCGAATATTTTATTCCGGCCGCGGACGGGTTGTCGTAATAAAATATAATAAACATCGGCGCGGGGTTTCCACGCGGCCGAATCTATTTGGGAGAATACGTGTCCACGCGACGAATAAAAATATGCTACCAATGAAACGAATGCGGCATTATAGAGTGAGAGATGTAATATTGGATTTCATTTAACGGGCTCGTCACGAGGTGGGGATAGGGGGAGGGGCGTGGAAAATTATTTTCCCCGCATTTATTTAAATTTTCTATAATTTTATATCTCTCTTTTTATACACGCGCGTATGCATGTACCCGCGTATGTACACACGTATATGTGTAATCCGTGGAACGTTACGGGCGAACTGTCCGTAATGAATTCACATAAAATCCGTATGAATTTATTACAACGAATTACGTCTACTAAATTCACGGCAACAAAAAGCTTCGCAAACAGTCCATTCGTCAATGATCTTCCATCGGACCCGCGGACTGAATATTTTACAAAGCTCGGATTACCCGACATTATCCGGCAAAGTTCAACATCGTACTCGACAAATTTCGCCGTCGCGACCCGCCCGGGAGTGCCCCATCGTTTTATCCGCTTGCGAAAACATCGATCTGACAATTCCCATTGACATCGTAACCTCCCGGGGACAAAAAAAAAATCGGGCTCTAAGTAAAGACGCGCTCGCGACTCTCGACGTTCGATTCGATTCGTTCGCAAACAGAACGCAAATTAGAGACCGGAATATTTTTACAAATTTACGAAGTCCTGCCGTGTCCGTCGCTCTATACCTTGGTGAGACAAAACGAGAAAGAGAGACAGACACCGAGATGTGGAGGTATATGAGAGAGAGGGAGGGGAGGGGGAGATGAGAGAGAGAGAGAGATAGAGACAGGGTACCGTATGAAAATATAAAGACCGTGGGATGTAAAGACTGCAAGCTCAGGGGCTTTTGTTCTTTCGCCTCGTTTTCTTCCACCCTCGTGCACGAGGAAAATTCACGGACTTAATGGTCTCGTTTATTATTTCTTATACCTCGGCCGTCCTCTCTAAGGGTCCAGCCCAAAAAGTCAGCCACTTTCCACCCTTTCGCCTCGTTCCTCGTGCTTTCAGCCTTTCAAGCGGTTTTTCTGATGGACGTCGATCGGAAAACCTTAACCTTCCTCCCCGTAGAATATCAGAGGATACGGGAATCCCGTTTCCTATCGCTTTTCAATTTCACCTGAATTTCTTCTTTCTTCTTTACTTCGTTGCGGTCGCGATCTCTCGAATCCGCCCCTCTTGGCCCTCTTCGCAACCTTCCGGGGAAGATGGGACATTCCTCGTACGGATAAATATTGCGTCGCTGGTTCGCCGAATAATAAATTGTCCCTGAATCCTAACGTTCCCGCGTTTCCGAAACTTTCCGAAGCAGATATCCGTACACGCGT
Source organism: Mimumesa dahlbomi (assembly GCA_917499265.3). Classification (NCBI taxonomy): domain Eukaryota; kingdom Metazoa; phylum Arthropoda; class Insecta; order Hymenoptera; family Crabronidae; genus Mimumesa; species Mimumesa dahlbomi. The sequence continues at coordinate 1,183,133 of OU824116.1, read as the reverse complement.
GGAAAACTCGTAGATCGAGAAGGCACGTCGACGGGGTCAACCGGGGGACGAGCGAGTTATCGCGGAATTACGAAGCAAACCGATCGGCTCGGTTTTTAAAAATCGACGGCACGACGGCGGGGAAGTTTGCTTTATCGCCGGACGAAATTTGTAATGTCGGCAGATAGATCGCCCGACACCAGCTGCCGGGAAGTTCTCGATTAAATTGTCGAACTCTGCCCGTGTCCCCGCTGTACCGGCACGGATAAATAACTGGGCGTGGATCAATGGTCAAATTAGAGTTACGACGCGTGTTGCATGCGGAATAGTTAAAAAAAAACCCTACCACCCGGGGGACGTTGCCCGTAACCGAAAACAAAAACGGGAAATATCGTTAGCCAAGTTCCCGGCCGCTCCTCCCGCGATCTCCGGCTTATTTCAATTTCGATGAATAACACTCGAGCACTTTGTTCCACGATTCCCCGACGAACTTGGAAGTGAGAAAAATGAACAAATTTCCGGAGTAAAAGGGCGTGTCTGAAACGAATTTTCCAACTACTTGACCCACCGCGACGAAAAAAGAACGGGGTCGAGAGAGAATTCCAGGACGGCGTGCCAATTTCGTCTAATCCGTTATAACCGAATTTAATCTTACCGATACAACGTGAGGGAATCCGCGCGCCAGGATTTCATCCCCGCCCCCCTCGACGTCCCGCACGAGTTGATCGAATCTATTCCATCGGCGGGTTCAGAAAAAAAGAGAAGAAAAAAAAAATAGCTGAAGGGACTTTCTGCGAAACGGCTCAGACGGATCGCCAGACGACGTAGCAACGTATGCGAATCCCGTAAAAGGCAAAAACGTAGAATAAAAACATTTTTATACATATATACGTACATATATATGTATGTATACGTGTACGAAATACTGGCATCGCGGGGGGTACGGTCCAGCAAATCTTTCGGGGCTGTTTGGCCGCCCTCTCGAGTAACAAAAGAAACCGTGGGAGGATGAAGGCGGACGTAAAATATGATGCTTTTAAACCCCCGCAGAGAAAGTTCGGTTGCGCGTGCGCGCGCGCGAGCGCAAGCCTTTAAATTTCAGTTCGAAGATCGAAGAGACGCCGTGAAATCAACCGAGCGATCCTTGCAGTATGCAAATATACACGGCGAGGACGAACGTGTCGGGTGAATCTACAAAGAGCAGAGGAGCGAGAGAGGAGCCGTGGGATGGGGGAGGGGAGGGGGGTGGAGAGTGCAAGAAACGAGAGGGGAAGAGGCATGGAATAGAGAGAATAAGTGCGGAAGGGAGAGAAGAGATGGGAGGTGATCTTCTGAAAAATGGGGTCGTAAAGCATTCCACTCATATCGTATCCCACCTTTTCTCCCACATACCCTTCCACACACACACGTACGCACCCAAGTATAGGTATTCGGCTCCTTTCAACCCTTTCCGAAAGGGCCGCCTTCTTGGCCGGGACGTCGATTTTTAATTTTCGCGAGATTTTCATACCATCTGCCACCATCCCCGTTACCTTTTGTCAATGAAAGAATTATTTGTGAACTCGCGAGGGTTCGGAAGACAGAAGGAGAAAAAAAAGGCCGCATTCCTTGCACTTTGGATCTTTGGCGAGTGCTTTCTTAGAGGGTGCTAAAGTCTCGCTGAATACCTCCACCAATTACTCCACCCCTTTGAGGTAAGCGTAAATATTTTTATTTTCCCGTTTTGTCCTCTGTGCTTAAACTCTTTCGCACGTTTCTTAACGATGAAAGCGGAGTCTCTTTGCGAGTCTTTTGTTAACTCGTATTGTTTTTAGGGACAGCCCGAGAGGGATGTCGCTGAATGAGATAACGGGGAAACAAAGATGCCGATATTTCTCGCGCGGAAGATTCGCCGCGTAGAAAATTCAACGTGCAGGCTCGACGCAGCATCTTCGCGCAGAGATTTCCACGTGACGAAAAATCCGCGGATTGTTTTGTCTTTTTTTCATCGATCCCAATAGACGTCGCGAATGATCGTCGAACAACTGTCGAACAACGCCGGTTCCGCCGTGAATGTAACGATTACCAGCTGCAGTATCGGTTGCTCGTTATGTATTCATTTATAGGGAAGCCCATGTAACGCAATACAGTATTGTCGATATTGTTCGCCGCGTACAATTAACGTAAAATATTACAACGCCGTTCTCGAGGTGTGCATCGATTTTCCAGCGGGATTTATGTCCGGGGCGGTTCCAAAAGTGCGCCGCCGGTGAAATACGGAACGTTGTTGCGAAATTCCCTCTACCCCCGCCGGTGAACGGCGAAATTTACCAGGGTTCGCAGAACCGTAAACCTTGCAATGCTTAACTTTTCTACGATCGAACCGACGTCGCGCTATACACGGGTCGGAGGATGCGAGCTGGCGTGATTTGAAAATTACGTCGAACAGAACTCTGCGCTCTGCTGGTCGACGAAATATCAGCGCCATGTTTGCGCGACAAAAGTACAAGGTAGGGGAAAGAATTTCAGCTCCCCCACCGTGAAAGATCGAACGGATTTTCCGATGGTCGGTACTTTGAATGCGTTTAACTCCGTAATAAAATAAGAGATCGTTGGGGGTCGTCGTAAGAGGCATCAAAAGTACCGCCGGCGGGGCTGATGTTGTGCGAGCAATATCCAAAATCTTCCAGGCATATCCGACGATCCAATATTTACCATGGAGATGAACGACGAGGAGGGTGTAGCGGTGTAGGGACGGATTTCCTTTTTTTCGCGAAAGACCCACGAAAAGAAACCAACCCCCCTTCGCCTTCTCGATCGGTGATACGCACATTTTTTTGCGTACCACGGGACCGTGTTACCGCGAATTTATACGCACGTTTCACGCGCCTATAACCGCCAACCAGAGATGATCTATGAGTATGTCGAGGGGTGAAACGAGCCCCACTTAAGGCAACACCGTCTCAACTATCCCCTTCCGATTTTCGTAAAGTTCTGGGTACAGGGGTTGCGAGATATTAGATCTTTGATCTTCACTCCCGCCGGAGTCGTTGTGAGAACTTTATCATTTAAGTGGAATAAGACATTTTGGTCGGACGAAATCCTACGCCCCGAGGATACGCGGCGGGCCCAAAATTTCTCACCCGAAATCTTCCAAATCTCTACGTTCCAACCACGAATACATACTCCCCTACACGAAACACCAGGGCCGTACCTACGGGGACGAAGAATCTCGGCGACGATTTAACCGAATAAAACTTTCATTCTCCAGTCGTGCACGCGACCGCGGTAACCAAGTTCATACGATTTATCTGATCCGCGCACACACACGCACCTTTATCAGCCGGGTTAACAAGTGCAGGTTCCGTGGAGTGTTTCCCGGTCGCGTATGTAACGACCGATCCATCATTTTCCAGCGTTGAAAGAGCGGAGAGAATAAAAAAAAGAAGGAGAGAAGGAAAAAAAATAATCTTCCCTCGGAGACGGCAGTGTCTGGTATTACGGCGATGGAAGTCGATATTGTCGATGAGGATGACGCATGGCTTACGATCGTCTTTCTTCAGGAACGATCGGGGAATGCTGAATGTGGCACCACGAGAGGGAAAAGGAGGGGCAGGGGAGGGTGCGCGGGTGGAAAAGCAGCTGCGGTAGTTAGGTGGATAAATGATAGCTAATAAAAAGGAATCCGACCGGAAAAAAAAGCATCGAAATAGCTCGGAGCCAGCAAACCATTGTTAGAGTTTATTGTAATATAGCAAAAACGATAAAAGTGTAATTGATTTTAATGTAAAAATTGAGATTCGCTCTCCCGTGTAAAACGTATTGTCTATAAAAATTCGATATTTCGTTGTGCGTGCTTGTTTTTTTATTCGTTTCAAGCAGTCCATATGGAGCATTCGTATTATATTTTTCGCCCCTCCCCCCTCTCCCCTATCCCAATCCCCATCCCGTGCGAAGAATCTTTCTCTCTTTTACCTCCCAACTCCCCCCCGGAAAAAAACAACGACGTAACGAATTAACGGTTCGAATCCGGCGGAAATGAAACCGACGGAAAAATGATGTTTCCACCGGTTAACATCGCCGCGCCGGTGTTCGGTTGTTATTGGAGATATTACTCCGGATTCAATTCGCACTTACAAGCGTGTTAACAGTTACAAATGACCTTGTTGACCAAACCTGTCGGCTGTTCCGTGCAAACCGTCTAATGACCTACCGCTAATAACTGTTACCGCTCTTGTAAGCGCGTTCAGAATACGGACCATTAATTCCGTGCCGCTAAAGTGTATTAGCGGCGCTAATTTACCAGTCGGAGCCTGTTATTTACAATCGTCCCGTGGATCGTCGGCCCTGGCGTTGCCCGACGTTTGCGCCCCGTCGACGGAAACTTACGATTTCGAAGGGTGCTCGGTACACAGACCGATTAAAAAATAAAAATACGAGCACAGAGACGCCCGTGTACGAGTCGGAAGGGAACGAAGAAAAAGAAAATGTCTTGGTAAACGCGGATTTATGAAAGGGGTGAAACCGCCCCTTTTCAGGGACGGAGCCCTTTTCAAGCTGAATAAAAAACGCGTTGTTTGCCGTTGGAAATGATGACCACGCAATTCAGGTGAAACACCCCAAGGGTTCCGGATTCAAAATGTTTTTCGAAATTAGGAAGCAACTGTTTTCAGGATACTCTTCTTGAAAAGGAATTTTAATTGGTATCATTATCATCCTTGAGACGAGCCTCCCAATTTCTATGGAAAATCACTTCGGGACGCGATGAAAGTATAAAAACGAACGCCGGTAAGAACGTTGCTGAGAAATTCACGCGTTCCCTAAAAGTATCCCGGAGGGTTAAAAACACGAATTTGCATCCCCGTATCGAAACGTTCCCCCCGTGTTCCCAAGCTTCTCGATACCTTTTTCTCCCGAATAATTATCGACAGACATAAATCGGGTCGCGTAATCCGAGGACGGGAGGTCGAAGATGATCCCCCATTGTGCTTTAAATAGATAATAAATATCAGCAGCGAGGTAAAAACATTTTGGCGTCGCGGTTAAATCGTCGCGGCGTCGTTCGATCCCGCACAATACGGGTTAGGATAAAAGACGCCGTAGAGTGGCGTTCTTGGGAATCACCCTCTCGAGCACCGGGGTAGGGGAAGGGTGATCACAAAGTATTAACATATTTACGAGCGCATGAATTCAAACCCCGTTTCATTGGCGGTGTAGTTTTTCCTGTAAATAACTCCGAGCTCGTATCCCGGCCGTCGATGCCCTTTATTGTGTCAAGATATTTTTTTTCTTCCCATCGAACAAACGAAACCCTTTCCTCGAAGTCGAGAGCGGGAGAGACACATCCCTTCGAGAAATCAGGATCGATCGGCCAGCGCAGCACATCGAGAAAATTAGTCGAGCGTCTCGTCCTGCGAGACCCTTCAAGTCCTCGAGCACCCTGGCCACCCTTCGCACTCGTAAAAATGCGCGTGCAAACTTATCCGAGCACGTACGCGATCGGATCTCTTTTCGTCCGGCGCCACGGGGGGTGGGAATCGGGAAGGGTTGAAGTGGATGAATCACAAGAGCCTTTCCGGGATCCCGACGGAATGTCAGATCGAATGTTCTCGGGCGTCTGCGCGAAAAGGTTGGGCGACGGGAAAGGTGAGAATGTGAGAAATAAGGGAAAAGCTGGGAAGAGTAAAATATTACGCGATGCTTTAAAATGTATTAAAAACGCTCGCGACGTTGATCGTCGGCGGTTGACACGCGAGAACGAACGAAATATCTCAGACTTTCGTGGGATGAAAATTCGAGAGGGGCAAGTTTGAAAACGCGGGGTCGACGATTACCGTTTCACAATTCGTTCCGCGGAACAACAAACCGCAGGTCCGTCGCCGTACGGTGGAAATCAGGTTCCGTCGAGTGGTCGGTCTGGAAATCTGGAAATTTCCGCGGTAAATCGCGTCAAGGTAATCCGATCAGTTTGCCGGGACGATTCTGAAACGTCACGGATATTTCGATAAAAATCCGCGTCAATTTTAATCGGTGTCGGTGACGCCGTTGCCGGCGGTGTCGTTGAACGAGGCGTTCAATTAAATTAAGCGCTTTGACGAATAGAAACGCGGTTAACGATAACGAATTTTCCGTCTCCCCCACCTTCTCCGCGCCAACTATCGCCTTATTTCGATCGTCGCGAATCAAACCCTGCGAGATTGACTGAGTGAGACTGTTTTCATGCCGTTTCAATATTTTAAACACCCCTCCCCCGCTCCGCCCCCATCCATCTTCCTCGAATCCAACGGAAAGAACGCTTTCAATTTTTGACGCGACGTCTTTTTACCGATTTTCCGATTTCACGTGTTTCCACGTGTAACGAGACATCGACGTTTCCGCGAGCACGTTTTCACAAAACAAACGCGAAAAGCTTTCGCGCGACTTCCCCTCTAATTTGTATATTTATAATTAGTGTACATACGTACGGTGTACAGCGTTTTTCACTCACGACGGCGCGAACTTTCGCACCGCAAATGCCTGTTGCCTTTCTCCAAAGACCGAGGGTGTTTAAACGTCTAATTGAAACCACGGATGTTCCAGATATGTACATACATACGTACGCGAACGCGACTAACCCACATAACTCTTTATCCGAGCATTTTTAAATCCCCTTTCACCCTGGAAATGTCCACGCCCCCTCGGATATCTGTCTGTACATTTCATTTCCGCGCGCTGAATCCCCGGGACTTTGAAAACTCTAAAATCCACCGACACTCCGCGCCGTTATGTATAAAACGTACTTTCAGACGCCGCGGTGAAAGCAGCCTCGATATTTCATCTGTCGTCGGGTCATTTGGAAAATAAAGAGGAAGAAAGAAGGAAGAAGAAAAAAAAAATAAAAAGAATGTAGGTCCCGGCCCGGGGGGTCTCGCAATCAGCGAGACCGGCAAAAAGGAAACATTCGGGGAGAGCCAGGGAATCGATACCGGCGAGCAAACGGGAACGGATGCGGTGACAGGGAACCCGAGTGGTCTTTGTATGCAAATCGCTCGGCTGACGGAAACTGGAAAGGCGAGAAACTGACTCGGCACTCGGGCCCTATCCGACGAATTCCCTAACGATAACTTTATTCGGGAACTTCTGCGAGACACTCGTCGGGATACGGGAGACATCGACGGCCATATATTTCCCAGGGCAAACATCGTGCCACTTCGCTCTTTCGCCCGGATATCTTTTCGGATAATCTCGCGATTTCGAGTCCAGAACGCTAGACTTATCCCCCGGAAACCTGACACACGTTGATTTTTACACGGTTATCCGCCGGCGATACGACTACGGGCCGAATTTTTCTTTCGCTGGAACTTGCAACGACTACGAAGTTGTCGGAACACCGACGAACGTGGGAAACGTTCTCGTTGACTATCTATGTTACGCGTGTCGGAAGTAATAAATCATTATTGAAATGGAATTGTTTCAACGGTACGAAATAACTCTCTGTACACTCGGTTGTCCTTTTTTTCAATGTAGAACACATCCGAGTGAAACAAAACAAAAAACTGTTCCGTTCACGGGCGCCTGATTTTGTAATTAAATCTCATATCAAAACTAATAACGATATTGTGTAACGAACTTTACAATATTTGATATTAAATTTTCGCATCGCTTTTTCAATAGCCATCGATTAATCCACGGGAACTCGTCGGTCCTCGACAAAGAATCCGAGTTACGAGTGTATTACTTGGCGCGGGAATGGCGAGAGAAAAAAATTGCCGCGCGGGCGATCATTACCCTCGACATCCCTCGAATCGTCGAGTAGAAGAAACGTGTTTCCGCGGCCGGGGAAAATAATCATCGATCACCGCGTGCTGGCTTGGAAGTATGAGCAAAAAAATAAAAAAAAAAAACACGAGAAATACGATTCCATTCGACTTGTTGACTCTCGCTGGAATCACTCCGAGATTTCTTCGTTCCTGTATGCGTCTACGTTTCTCTCGGTAGCTTCATCGAAATTCCGCCGACCTTGCCAACTTCAGACCGAATCCATTCGGCCCTTTTTCCACCGTCTTTTCCTTTTTCCCTAGCGCTCGCGTGCGCGCAGGTTGAGCTCGCGCGCGTGTGTGTCCGTGTACCGTACCGTGGTGTATATTTATTCTCTAAATATACGTGTGCCCGATAGCGGCGGTATAATGTATTTAGTGGATACAAGAAACGGCCACGGGAAATTCATTTCCCCCTGAAACGCGAAGATACTGTTTAAATGGAATCGCCGAACCCTCGTTCTTTTTTTTTCAACCGACGAAAAATACGCGACATTTTTCCAGTCGCGATATCGCCGACCGGTTTTTCTTGTGTTTCGTTTAATCCGGCATAAATGTATTACATTTCCGGCGGAGTGCAAGTTTCTTTTAAAAGACTTGACCTCATGAATAGTCGACGGTGTGGCGAGAACGTTTCGGTCGATCCGACATCGAGGACGAGACGTACGAGTCAAACGGAACCTCTTTAGCTTTGTTCTCTTCTTCTCTTTTTTTTTTCGTTATCCGAACGGTCCGAAAGGTCAGAATCGTCGCGGGTCGAATTGAATCCAGCGAATAAAATATATCTCACCGGACGAGTTCGCCGACCCCGCCTTCGTTCAAGGTCGTCCCTCTAGGCAGAGGTCGCGTGGACGACGTTGGCCGTCGATCTTCAAGACAAATATTATTCCGAAAAATTGGATTACCGTTATCGGCAGTCGCCAAACGTCAACCCGGCCGTACGCCCCTGCGTCCGGGTTTCCGTGTGCGTGTAGACAACCACCTACATACACGCAGTCACGCACGCACGTGCGTCTGGCAAGGTTTCTCGAGTTTGTATCCATCCCCCGCGCCAGCCAATTTCTCCTTTCTCTAACCGGATTCGGAAGCTTCCCCCGAATTTCCCTATCAGCTTTTTTCCACACCCCTCATCGGGAACGCGACTCGCGATTACGCGGTTTCCCGCCTGCCACGTTAAACGTGGACATTCTGGGCGATCAGAAATTTCCTTCATCCTCGATAGTTCGTCCTTCTGCCCCTGAATTTGTAACCCCCCCCCCCCCCCCCCCCCCCCCCGGAACTTGCCGTCCATTGCCGTTTGATGGGCCCGATTAGATAACGCCGGTGAAACAAAAGCTTCGATACGGAAACAGACATTTTTTACGCGGGATTATCAGTGACGCATGAAGTATCGCCGGTTTCACGGGATTTAGATGGTACCTTGAGAAATGTGCCGTACACGGTCCTCCAGGTGCCAAAGTTTAGATCACGTAAGCAAGAAGAATGGTGCGCGTAGGGAGAGAGTGAAACAGAGACGGAGGGCGGATGGGAGGGAGGGAGGGAAAATTTCACTCCCTCTAATACTTCCTTTGATAACTCCGGCACACAGCGGTGGCCTCATAATGCCGGGATTAATACACCCCTGGTGCCTGGCCCTATACCAGTTTATAGAAACCTGCGTCGACACACCTGCTGACTTGTACGATTGCCGCTGGCCGCATGCAGCTTCGTGTCAAAGGGATCGAAAGGGATTAAGTCGCTCTGAAAACAGTTCTTTCGATCCCCCCCCCCCTACACGGTCCTCGTATTACAATTTTTTTTATCCCCATTTATTCTACTTCTTTTTGACCATAAATAAAGTCGGAATTAAAAGACTGGCAAGGCGAACAGACAACTCATTCTACTTCCCTTCTGTTTCCCTTTTCCCTTGCTGGCGTAAATAAAACATAGATGAACTTCTCGAAGGTGTACGGCGTGGGATCGAAAGAATCGAACGAGATTAAATTGCCTTTCAAACGGCTACCGTCGTTCTCCTCTCGGCGGAAAATTTCAGCGAAATTAAAGATCGCGCAAACAGTGGCCATCGTCGGGAAAGTGTTTTATAGAAATTGAATACGTGTCAGCCCTGGTACGTCGAGGAAGGTTGGATGAAATGAAATGATCGCGTACGTGTGGGTAGATGCAGCGTTGTAAATAACGGGAAAATATTTTTTCGGGAAACAACAATACGATTCTTCCGACGCAATTTATTACGAGCCCGTGTATCTTCGGTATGCTTTTTTTTAAACGCTCCCATACTGATCGCGTGTAATCCCATGTCAAAATATTGAAAAAAGATTAAACTGTTTTCCTCCGTTTTTATCGGGGAAATTGGCAGAGATATATCGTTACGAATTCGGAACTCGGCAACAACAACAAAAAAAAACGTCCGTCGGTTTAAGACAAAATATCCATTTCCACCGGAACTATGTACACATTTACATACGTATGTATATGCCGGACACGCGTTCCGGCGTACGTTCGAACGCGAATTTCCGATTTCAAAAATGGATTTCCATCGGCGCCGAAATTAAAACGTACACGCCGGGCGGCGAAACAAAAAGCGCGTGTGATGAATTACACTAAGATCAGATTACATTCCATGGTCGATCGGTTACAGCACGGTGTTCCAGTTCTTCTGTCGAATCAATAACGTATCGTCCTGGACCATTGCCCATCATTATTCGTTCGCCGGTTAAATCTCCGCGAACGTGAGATTACTCGCCCGACCGGTTCCCGGAGTTCGCGGAAAGATTTTCGCCCAGTTGTTTCGCCCTGCTCGATTTACGGAATTTAAGGGGAAACTTTTTTCACGCGATACGAATCTCGAAATATTCGATCCACCGATACATGCGTCGTTCTCGTGAAATAAATTCAAACCGAAAAGAAAAAGTTAATTCTCATTCGAATTAGCCGAATAGCTTTTAAGTCGGGCGAATTAATCGCGAGGCTAGAGAACGGCGTGTTCCAACGTAGGGAACGAATTCGCGTGAAACGAATCGATGTACAAACGCGACGAGTATATACAAGCAGTCACGATACATGCGAACGCAGACACGAAAACGTGGCAAGACCGGAAGAGGGGGTTCAGGGAGGAGGGGAAGGGGGAGGGGGAGGACACCCTCCCCATCTCTGGCTGAGTACAAATGCAGAGCAAGTGCATTTCACGGGCCACGGTATTTCAGAAATTTCCCGATACCATCCCTCTCCATCGACGTTCCTTTGCCACCCTCTTTCTCCATTGCGCCAAACTCTTCCCACCCCCGTCGGCATCCAGGTCTCCACTATTCGAGGTGGAAGGATTTCCACGCTTCTTCGCATCCAGCCTGCCAGACGTTTTTACGGAGACCGAGAGAGAGAGAGAGAGAGAATTGGCTCGATCTACGGCTGTTCTATAGGTTACGTAGTCATAGATGTTAAAAAGATGGCAGACTTCGTCGATGATCGCGCGGCAGTGAAATTTGAATTGAGGATCTCTCGAGAACTTTTGGATGGACTTTGGAAAATGGAAAAATTTCAAGGTCCAGGATTTTCCAGGCCCAGACATTAACGAGAACAAGATTTTCAAGTATAATTCCGTTTCTCTGATGAAAATCCGAAAATGTAACAAACTATACTTGGAGGGGTAGAAATTTCCAGGCGTCGAAACTGCTTGTACCCTCGATACCACCACCCGTCTGCACGGCTGTGTAATACAATCTACTTGCACGTAGATTTACATGTACACGCAACGTTTTTAAGACCGGGCAACCAGGTCGATTATATCGCGACTCGTCCGACCTGAAAATCCGGCTCGAGTCCCTTTCGTGCGACTGAAAAGAACGCGAGAGGGTTCTCGTTTCTACCGGCTATAATTGGTACAATGGGATCGCTTTTTTCGGCCACTCGTAATGTAATTTGTTCCGCTGAGATTTCTTTTGATGGACTCCATTGTTGTCGGAATTTTGACAAGCACGATTTATCTGTCGTTATACAATCATAATCGTTTGCTTCAACTGTGACGTAACACGATAGTCTGATTTCACGTATATTAATATAAAAAGAACAAGCGAGAGAGAGAGAGAGAGAGAGAGAGAGACAAGGAAATTCAATTAACTCGTTCGTCATCGTATTTGTAATATTTCATATCGTTTCCGAAAGTATTATGTGGATATTCTACCGTAATATTAGTAGACAGCTTTGATCTATGTGTGTATATCTTTTCACCGCCCCCTCTCTATTCTTTGACGAACAAATATTGTTACCCGGAAAACGTAAGTAGGTTCTTACCCTATTTCGCCGTGTTATTTCCATAGAACTGCAGTATAAATCTGTGAAAGTTGAAAGAAAAATCTTCGTGAAAGGGGACTTTCTTTTTTTTCTTGGCGCAAATTGTCGAGGGTGGGTAATTTGCACGGCATTTTACACGGATCTCCGGGCGGGCGAGGTGGTGGCGTATCGTTTCCTTTTTAGTTTGATCAAATTAAACAGTTCTCATTGTACGAAAGCACGCTGGTAATTCCGGATTTTTAGCTCGACTTAATCGGCACGATCGGCCTCGTTAGGTTCTTACACACTGAAATCCCGCGACGCGGAGTCGCGTGAGTGCACGTGAATCGCGTGCACCGTTCTCTCGAGTTCGCACTTGAGTCACGTGTGAAACCGTCGCGTACACCGCCGATGTTTATATACCTCTCGCAAAGTGTGTCTCGTCTTATGACATTCGTCGCGTCCCTCGATAAACATGAATTCCGGTTACACACTGTTCCAGGGTAAATACTTTTTGTCCCCGTTCTCTGCGTTTCTACGCCTCGAGGTTTCCGCATTCCAGACCAGATTCCCTAGCTATTGAAATTTCGACGCCACGAAATCCCCGCGTTTCGACGTTTCCACGTCGAATTGTCGCACCCCCGAAGATCCTAGACGCCTGAATTTCTAACGCGTTGATATTTTTTGCACCCCGAAATCGAGGAACCGTCGGGTAGCGATACAATCGACCCGGTCTTAGAGTCGTCGCGTGTAAGGGCACGTACATACATCTACGTGTCGCCACACGCGACCCTAACGGGGTGGTGGATGTTCGCCGTCGTTACACACACATGCATACATATATACATAGGTGCCGGCGCAGGTTTCACGCTCGAACGACACCGTGGACGGACGTTTGCCAGGTAAAACGTGAGCAGGGGCGGAAACAGGTAACGGGTGCCCTGTGCCTGACAGGCATCCACTGTTTCGCATGCCTACCAATTTCTCCCCTCGCAAACGGAACAGAGAGAATGAGAGACCAAGGGAGACGACGTTTAAAAAAAACGCCGGGAAAGAGAGGGAAGAGCGAGCGGAGAATAAATTATAGATGGTAAAGAATAGAGGAGCAAAGGGAGGAAGAAAAACAAAATAATAGATCGACGGAGAATATAGAGAAGAATGGAAGGAAGTGAAAGAGAAACAGAGAGACTGAGAGAGGGAAACTAGAGAATTAGACAGAGAGAAAAGAGGTGGGGCAGATGGGGCACACGTCGAAAGCACGAACCCTGCCGCGGAGAGATTTCGGGATCTCGCATCGCTGATCGAATCGTTCGTGCATACTTCGCAAGCGGGATTAATTCGACTGCGACTAATTCGGGAATTGGCCGTGAGCAGGGCCGACGCTACCCAGACTCGTCGCCCCTCCCCTCCCCTCCCCTCCCTCTCTCTCTCTCTAGCTCTATGCTTCCTTTACCCCCGGTAACCGTGAGCCGATCGCGGTACACCGCACAGATCGAAAACAAACTCCAAGACGCGACTTCCGTGAATTCGCGGGGGTGTCGAGATTCCCGCGGGATGACGTAATCCCCCCCCCCGCGGGCCGAACAAAGTATCTCTTCGGTCGTCGAGGCTCGCACGCGGTTCGAAGTTTCCGGGCGACGCGGCACGCCCGGTGGACAAAAGGTTCTCCGGCTGTTGTAAATACGAAGGAAATGTGTCCGGGAACGAGAACGAGGGCTGCGTGCGCGCGACGCGAAATGCAGTTGGTGCATCCTGATACGGTTTCGTATCTGGAAGTGCAGGACGTGCCTGAAATATGTACGCGACGTAAGCGTATGAAACTCTGCCGCGCGAGCGGGGGGATATCGTGTTGCGCGTCTTTTGTTTTATGCAGGAAATGGTTTCCTTGCGAGCTGCGACGTCCGCCCGGGCGGTGCTGCATAGCGTTATACGCTCTATGTATGTATGTATGTATGTATGCATGCATGTACGTAGGTGGGTACGTATATTCGCGGCGTGGATAAGATATCCTACGTACATTGTTTACCCCCTCGGTAACGACCGGACCGGATTATTTCGCTCGCCCGAAAATATTATTTACTCGCTGCCGAGGTGGCGCGCTAAACGAAATCGTTTTACGTCCTCGCTTCCACCCTAAAGGTGATTCCCTTTTCCTTCGAAATGCAGCTACGTACATACCTACCGCGCGATACGGTTCCGCGTTGCGGGAAAGTAACTTGCGGGTCGAACGTGTACCCCCTTTAGGGTTTGAAATTTTTGTAGAAAATGAACCGCGTCGGGGTAGATTCGAAATCGGAAACCGTTCCGGAAGAAAGAGGTCTCGCTGGTGGAACGAAGGTATTTTCTATCAAGGTACAAAGAGTCTTTTGGACTTTTCAAAAGGGTGTCGGGCGAATTAACAATTATTCGCAATCTCCACCCCCTCCCCGTCCTTTGGCCATTATTGCGATAGAAACAGCCTGTTTGCAGGGGTGCAACGATCGCGCGTGCACTTCTATCGCAACGACGCACACATACCGCCGGCACCGCGTCAGGTTCCTTTGTATTTTCGAGGTATAATGATCATAATGGCCCTTCCGCGGGGGAATACAATTGGGCCCCCCCATGGTCTCTACGCGAGTGCCATTGATTGCACAAGTGGCGCAACTTGCATTCTCGAGTGGCAATTGGTCAGACTGCACCGTCTTGGGTTTATCGACCCCGGAATGTGGAAATTGGATCCGCTCGGTGAAAAGAAAATCGCCGCTCAGTTTCGCGAAAATTCGCCGTGGGAATCGATAATTAGGAGAAAAAAAACGCCCCATTTTCCACCTGTCGTGGCTTATTTTTCTTTCCGTCGAACGAGACCGTGGATACGGAGACAAGTGGTTATTTAATGGGTCGAATTGTACGCGATTATCGCGCCCCAGAAATCATACGTGTAAAAGACTGTATATAAAATAATTGAATAATCGGTCGAGTGACGGCTACTTGTACGAGACAGTTTAATTCGCGCTGAGTCATCCAGTTATTTTGAGTACGATAATAAAATAATCACGCGTAATTTCGTCTCTAAAATTACGGACAAACCGGCTGCGAGAATTGTCAATATACACGTATGTATAACAGCAACGAGTATCATTTAATCATCGTTCCAAAGGAGAATGAATTCCCGAGAACGATCGTCGACCCCGAAAAACACGTTCGGGAAGCGCAGCTTATGAAAAACAGCGATATATTCTTCGTACGTGGAAGTCGCATATTTTAGGAACCGGTTTACCACAGTCGCGGAAAAATTTCCGCTTAAGAAATTTCTCCGTTTACGCAAGAATACACCACCAGCCGTGGCACACGATATCGAGCACTCGACCCATTTCGCGAGCATCTTCTCGCGGTAATCGTATCCGGTCGGAAACGTTTGTACGCGAGACGCAACGATAAATTCACCATGGCCGAGTTTCCCTCGTTACATTCGGTTTTCCGATCCGGCGAGACGTCGCGCGAGAAACTGCTCGGAAATTCGCGAAACGAAGAATTTCTACGCGCCAAACTTCCCCTCTACGAAAATTTCAACGCCTCGAAACTCGACGACGGAAAAAAAGTGATTCGTGCCGCACCCTTTCGCGTGGTTTTCTCACTCGCGTTCCGTCCGACCATGGTATACGTGGCCGCACGAGAATTTAGAGTGGCGATAATGATGGCAAACCCGGCATTTCGTTTATCTCGCGACTCATTTTTTCTCCCGCAATTTCTGCCCACCAATCTTGCCGATAAGTCAACAACAACGATCGCATACGATATCCCGTCGGGGCAATTAACAACAATTACCCGGACGTAAACTCCTTCGGAGCCGTTGCACGGGAAGCGAGGGTAATCCCGTTGCTATGTTTTTTGTACCGTATTTTTTTTCACTGTTTATTTTGACCGAAAATTTTCACCGAAAAATTCGTTTTCGAGGTTGAAAGCAACCATGGCCCCCGTCTAATTGCTCCCGGGTACGGGCAAGATAACAAAAATTTAAATCCGCCCCGAAATAGCATACCGTGTAATAGGTAAATACGGTCGGCCGTTAATTTCCATTTGGCCAGCCTTATTTTAGTAAAGAATTGCCACTTGACGTCACGAGTCGTCGGTCGAGCTACGATAGTCGGACGTAGTTCGGTTGTCCGAGGTGAAAACGATTTATCTGTATCTCCGAATGAAAAAGAAAAACAAAACAAACGGCGGTCCATAACGATCCCGCTCTGTTCCACACACCCCAATTAGTTTCGCACGATTGTGTTTGTGGGAGTCTAATTTAAATGAATAAATTACATCGGCGCCTCCGCTTAAATGGGTCGTTCTATATTTACGACCACGTCAAATACGTGTATTATCGTTGCTCGTCAACGCTGCGCGGAAATTACTATTTAAATGTCAAAAGTATAAATCATTCGCTGATCCGTTGACAAGTTAGAACGCGTTGCCTTCCTTTCAACGCGACGAAAAGATAGTAACTAGAGATACAACAGCAACGGGGTAAAAAAATAAACACAACAGATACTGTATTATCTCGAGTCGAGCCGATGTCCATCTAGGCGAGAGACTCGTGCGAAGTTATTAAATATAACGGCAAGCAATTATCTCGAAGGCTGTACGACGGAGGTAATTCGTTAAAACGTGAAAATCCGAAATTTCATTTGTTTAATACAGTCAAGGCTGCTGCGCAAACTGCCAGCTGCAGTGGCTCTATTTTATTACCCCGTAAGCGTGCAGGCTACGTCACGATGAAATCTCGAGATATACCCAGCCATTTCCACGCGGTTTATCAAAATAAAAGATACGATATCGCGACGGCGTGTTGGTAGTTACAGCTTTATACGTGTAAATCGGTGGACGGGGTTAGGCCGGTGAAAAAAATTATTCGCCACACGAACCGGCGCGGTGTTTGGTCACGTAAGCCCGACCGAAAAATGTTTCGATTCATCGAATAATTGGCACGTTGAAAATTTTCAAACTCGACGAAGGTGAATTACACCCGGCTCCTTTGCCGAGTCGAACGAATACATGTACACATATACGAATATATCGTAGTTTTTCACGCGGAGCCACGTTTCGACCGACCGCTTCCGATATTTCCGGAGCAGTTTTTTGTCAGGTGTACGCAGTCAACTAGTGACATTATCGTCGCTCGAATATCGCCGGACGTGAAATGTCTATGCAAGCGAAATTTCTACGTTTAAAAATACTCGCGTGCGGAAATTTCTGACCGTTGAAGGACAAATGGTCGGACAGCGGGGCGAAATATTTTTCCCCGGAACGGCGCATAATTTGTGACAGCCATAAATCGGCGCGTGGGCGTAGATGAAAGTTTCCTTCGATTTTTGGCAGGAGAAGGGGGGTGGTAGACAGTCGGGTCGGGCTTGCGGGGAAATCGCCTGACGTGTAATTTATGCTCTGACCTCTTTCCGCCTGTACGCGTGTTATTGTAACGGGAAGACGACGGTGCGAGATAGAGAAAGTAAAAACAAAAAAAAAACGGTGATACGTTGTCTCCCGTATCTGGCTGGAACTGGTATTTTTTTCCGAACGACCCTTCGCGTCGATTTCGTTTGCACGCGTGTCGCGAATTCTCCGAGAAACTCCGAGACGATCGCGATAAAAAACTCGTGGCGGAAAAACGCTATCGTTGAAAATCCCGCGAAAGAATGACGGGGTGGTATGGCGAAAATCGACGAGAAGGTTAAGGGGTTCACCGAAGTCAGTCGAAAAGAAGAAGAAGAAGAAGAATAAGATGTAGAGAAGTAGAAGCAGGAGGAAGGGGTAGAAAACTAGCGAAAGGTGGGAGGTAGAAGGCCGGTCGTTAGGTAGCGCTGCCGTAAAATTAATTGCGCCTCGAAACTGTCTTAATTAAAAATGTGTCCGCCGCCCGTCAGCCCTTGCTCTCCAATGCACCCCCTACCACCACCTTTATAACCTCCGTCACCTACCCCCGGCTCGTATATTCAGCCACCTCGTTTCTCCTTTCCATCAGGAATCTCACCCCTTCTCTCCTTCTCTCTCCTTCTCACTCTCTCTCTTCGTCTCTCCCTTTCCCTCTCCGCCACGGCCTTGTTCAAACCCCACCCTCTCAGTTCCGCAACTTTCTCTGCCTCCACCCGCACCCCGCCGACGGAACCCTTATTACCTACTCGGTCGCGAGCATAAGCGTACCGCCATGAATATTATGTCATTATGCAATCTCGCGGTGCATGCAACGCCTCCGACCTGCACCTTGCACCCGCCTCGTCGTGCTCACACGCATGTAAGTAGTTACCGAGGTGTTTGTGTGCGGCGGCACCCTCGCAGGGGGTGCGGTCTCGGGAATTTGCAGCGCGAGGAACGAAGGGGTAGTATTTAGGGAGTTATCGAGGATTTTGGGGTAATTGTATCCGCAGATGTCGAAAGCTCCGAGGCACGGCAACTCCGCGGCGCAGAAATTCCGTGCGACAGGAATTACCGCGTCTGGAAGTTTCGATAACGCGGATATTTCTGCGCGCGGAAATATCGCGGCCCTTTTTCCGTAGAACTGCGAGCAACGAGAGAAAAACGATACGGTAGAAAATCAGGCCACGTTTACAACGCGGTGGTAAACTGCCCCTGCGAGCGGAGTGTTTAAAACATAATGAATCCGCTAGCCCGTAATTTGTCGTTACTCATTAATAATGAGCTAAACGTAAAACCACGAATAGTAGCCGGAGAACATGCAACGATATTTAAGAAAGGGACTTAAAACCTCTTTGTTTCTTTAACGATTCATCCTTTGTAGTCTTCTTACGATGCTGTAACGGATTATCGTTCCCCCAGAGAAAATTCTACGAGAAAGAGAGAGAGGAGAAAGAGTCTGGGAGAGGGAGGGCGAGGGGGAGACAAAGCGAAAGGTGGGGTTGATGGGCTAAGGGAGAGGCTACGCTCCATATTCGCGGTGAAGTTGCTGTATTATGCATAATAATCCAGAAGCGGGTGCATTGAATTAAAAATGTTAGTGCAGCTTGAACAGCCGTGCAACCCGACACAACATATAAACTATATTGACGTGGACTTTGAACGATAAAATAATAAGATCAGCGTCAACTGTCGGCATAACCGTTTCCCCTTTCTTTTTTTATTTTATATCCTCGATGTAACCGCGCGGTCTTCGTCGAATTCCGGCAGCCGTATAACGCGTGTTAAACCATAATGGATATTTTTTTCGTGCCTCCGTATCGCGCAAAGATTTTCCTCTATTTTTATTATTACCATCGTTTTTTTCCAAAACTGTTTTTTTCCTCTTCCCTAGCCGAGCCCCGTAGCTGGAAGTTAATTACGTGTGCGAGGGTGAACAAAAAAATTTATCACGCTACAGCGAGCAAGACGCAAAGCCGTTTTTTCCTCTCCTTCTGTGCTTCTGTTGTTTTATTTATTTTTTCTCCCATCCCCCTCCCGCCCTACTGGTTTTTTGTCCGTTTCGTTGCTTCTTTACGGTCAACGCTAACAATTCAGGTGAAATAACTGCCGACGGTTTGTCGGTTTATCTGGCCATTAAAGAAAACGACCTGTTAACGGACGCACGCCGCCGGCAACCGCTATCCAATAAATGTCGTGCTAAACACGCCGACCTACCTTATGTGTCCATTCTGTCATCCAGGGTGAAACCTTATCATCGACTATCTCCCATCGATCGCCACCTGAACGTGCGACCCGATCCTGCCTATGTCTCTATACTCTCGAATCAGGATAAAACTTTCGTTAAATCCGACAAAAAATCAACGCAGAGTCGATGACGAAAAAAATGACGCCCAGGAAAACGCGACAAGGCGCCCCCCCCCCCCCCCCCCGATTGACGCGTCGATGACACACAATACCAGGCAGACGGGGAAAGGATAAATCCAATGGTGTAATTTGATGTCAGACCAATATTGATTCGGCGCGGGACGAACCAATATTATGCTACGACATTGTACTATCATTAGGACAACTATGTTGGATTTGTACAATATGTATATACAGGTGTAATATTGTTAAACATTTGCATCTTCGTATTGACCAAATATTGTCCGGAATTCACAGCGGGGCCTAACCTAACGTTGTCACCGTTGCTCCATTAGTCGACGCCGCCCTTGTGAAAAAGGTCCGTGTTCGGTCGCGGGATAAATGAATTACGGTTTGCCGATCTTTTGCGAATAAAACCGATAGACTTCGACAGTGAGAATCAATGATCCGACCGAAATACATCCGGTAGTTTCGCGTGTCCGGGCTTTTTCACGGTATAATCGAGCGAGTTCGCGGGCAGTTTATCACCGGCACGTTTCACCGGGCGCACCTGAACGCGGCGAACGGTCCTGCAGGTTTCCGTCAGGAGCGAAACGCAAGCTGCAACAGGAGCGGCCCCCGCCGTAGGGTTCTGCAGGATAATATTTAGTATTCCCGCGGCGTCGACTGTCGCGGCTTATAATATTTCGCGTCATATTAATATTCCAGAGGGATGCTGGCCATGCAGCCGACAGGAGAGAGAGAGAGAGGGGATGAGAGAGAGAGAGAGGAGTGAGATGGGGAATCGAGAACGACGGGAGAACGGGTGCAACCGTTGCGGATGCAGTGCCGTATCTTGCGAATGTCGAACGTTTCCCCATTTCGCGAAATTTCATCGTTTTTACACAAAATGTCTTAAACGTAGCAAACAGGAATTTTCATTTCGCAAAAAGAAAACGAATATATCGTACAATTACTATTCCTAGCTCCGAGTTCTCTATAGTTTCGACATTGTAAACAACCTGGCGAGCGTCGAAAATAGAGTTCAAAGTGTCAGAAACTTATTTAACCACGTCACACCGGTTGTACGTCCTGCACCGAGTCGCATTTATTTCCCCGCGATGGTTTCGTTGGCTCCGATAAGGTATTTCGATCGCAGCGGCGTCAGTTGCGAGAAGTGACACGGGACCGCATCTATTATACAGGCTGACCGAAGAAGTTGTCCGTGTATCGACCGGTGGGACCACCGGAAATTACGTGTAAAATTCAACGACGGTGTCTCTCTGGCCGCGATCCCGTGCAGATAGGGCAGATTGTAAGTAACAGCGCGCGTTTTACGAGTTGCACCTTCGATCCTCGACCAACAACCCTCCTGCCACCGGGAACATCACCCTCGGATCTATGTTTCTCCATAATTTAGAGGATCTATCTCGAACACGTGCAAACCAGGCACAATGAAATATTAACGGGAAGAGTTAAAGCCACTTTGTGGTAGACGACACTTTCCCCCGAAATTTATTTACCCGTCAAAGGCTCCGCGTAGACAGCGTAATAATATTCCCAGCTACGAATTCATCGGAACTCGAGCGGAAACGTCGACGTTTCGATTCGTCGTTTTGGGGAACGGGGCTTATTATCATTCGGCGAAGCGTCGAAGACACGCGTCGAAGAGGCGCGCGGAATAACGAGGCCGGTCGGAATCAATTGCCGCGAAACGGTTTGCAAATGAATCGCGTGTCCCCCATAAATCGGCCCGCGACAAAGAACATCGATACGCCGTTGACGCGGCCGCACCCCAGTGTCGTTACAACCGCTCTACCCCAGATTATCCCTGTTCTCCTTTGCCACCTCCGCTTCCACGCTCGGCAAACACCTTCCCCGCAATTCGGAGACGGTGTTACGACGAGACCCGTGTCTCGCGCGAACACGTGACGATACCGTTAACGACGTCGGAACGGTTAAAGCGGAAGGAAACGACGCGCTTAACGTGTATCGTCGCGCACACACACACCCCCACGCACACACACAACGAGCCCTGGAATCAACGTTGAAACGATCAGGAAATTAATTGTCAAATTTCCACCGTTTTCATCCATCGTACGGCAGAAATTCAATTAACCAGACGTTCCGTTTAATTAAGAGCCCGAATGAAAAATAACCGTTCGTCTCTATCGCTGGAATCTCGCGGTCGATCCGGCACCTGGCACCTCGACAAATAGAAACAACGATGTACAAACGAAATCACTCTTATCTGACCGAGCCACGAAAACGGAGGGCGCTCGCTCGCGGCGACGCTTGACTCGACGTCAAAGCGATAATTCCAACGACCCATAAATTTCGTGGCATAAAGAAGGACGTTCGCGTCGTCGATTAAAGAAAAGGAAACGACGAGATTTAACGACCGAGGCACCGTGGTTCCGACAACGAGGAAATAGAGGCTAGAGAAACTGTTCGGGAGTAACGTGGCAACACCATGATACTTGGCGAACGGACCAGAGAAAGAGAGAACGCAGACAAGGGAACGGGTTAAAGGGAACGGAAGGGACCAGAGCTCGCGGTAGACGGAGCCATTTACGGGCACGTAAGCGGTTTCCATTGTCTATGGAGGTATAATGGAGTAATCTCGCGGTGATGCGCCGCCACCGAGGCCGATATTCAAATTACGCGCCTCTTACAAGTATATACATACAACCGCTATACCGACCCTTCCGGTCGGACCTGGCACGGTCACCGGCAAATGGAATATGCCCAACAGTACCGTATCTACGGACCACTCGCCCTCGGAGTGGTCCACTATGGACCGGTAATGCGGTGACTGGGCTAATTATACAATTAGCGATATCACGGTGTAATACGAACTTCGCGGCTCTATGGCTCTTTGGCAATCTCTTCGGTCGGGCACGTCGACTCGCTTCGTCCCTGATTAATCCACGAACCAAACAGGGGGAAACTTACCCAGGTCCGCCAAGTTTCGGTGGTTAAACAAATATTCGCGTTTGTACGTCCAGAGAGCGACTGGGGATTTCAAAAAAGTTCCCACAGTGCGGTACCGTATGCCTTCTTGTACACTCCGGAGCTCGATGTATCGTTGTATCATACATTTTTGTATCGTATTAACCGGAATTGTAATTACCACGTAATTTAGAGCGATATTACTGCGGTCTGTGTGCCTGATAATTCAAAAATTCATGACCGCCATATAACTTTCTCATTAATTAAAATATGAAATACCGGTGGTAACGTTAGAAAAATAAACCACCCGGCAAGACCGCGGTTATATCATTCCTCTCGGTTTTCATCCCCATTAACTGTAATTAAATTCCAAAATTAACTTTACAATTTAATCATAGAATAATTAACCCAGCGGTAGGGAGAGGGTGGTGGCACCGTAATTAACCAAATCTCGTTCGTATTCTTTCGCCCGTGTACGTCTAAATGACGTACAATCATCGAGAGTCATCGATCACCGTCTGTATATTTCACGGCGGAAGATTAGCAGGTGGAAATCTTCGCTACATTTTCCCCAGTTAAACCCGACGAATCTCGCAAACCCACGCACACACGCGGCACTCTCCGACGTTACTGACCACCGGGATAACGCTAGAACACAGACCGCATAACCGTGCGTATATCTTTCTCATGATCGTTAACGAGTGTTTGTGCACGGCACACACACCGGCGGCCGAGCTGCCGCGCGCTTCTATACGTGTACGTGTGTCTGTGTACGTGATGGTTACGGCGATATATCATCGCACGTCCAGAGTCATAACGTGACGCGCAACACGCGGGCGCATCAGTCATTTAGCCGCAAATGGAATCTGCTTCCTTCCTCTTGCCGCGTTTCCGCGCCTTGTACACGTTATTTTGTACGGTCCACCCATTGTACGGGTGTATGAGTGCGGTTTATTCGCGCGGGGGTGTGGAGGGGGGGGAGATGGGGGGATGCAGCCGGCATAACGAGCTGCCACCGGCGGCAGAGATGCCTCCCGAAATTCGTAAAACCCGGCCGCGGTAGACCCGCGATGTTAATTGATGGGTCTAAGGGAGGAATATCAATAACGATGAAGTCCGTTTATGAACCCATAAATGTTGCGTGGCAACAGTTCATCAGTATTAATCGACGTACGTATTAACGCACGGGGCGAGCTACGATTTATGCCGAAGAATGAAAATTAAAGAAAATTGCAATTTTACTCCCGCGGTTGGAACGATGTTTAAAGACGCGGAATAATTTGAGATAAAAAGGAAGGGAGAGTATTTATGTTTTCCATTGGTATTTTACGCGAATCCAGAGGTTACTCTTGTTACCGTCTGTTGGCAGCCGACGATAACGTGCATACGGATTCCCGGGATTTCGGTTTTCGGGCTTCTTGATAATTCCTGGCTCGCGAAACGTCGAATACGGCACTCGAGGAAATTCAACTTCCATGCACCGCTACGTATCCCGGAGAATGAATTTTCCTACGCGACGGAATGCGGGACTACTAGTTCTCAGCGAAAAATTCTACCTTTGAATATAATTTGTAATTGCCCGACCCCGGAGAAGTAATTTCGACGACGTGTAGGAACGAAAGCGGCAGAATCATTATTATCGTTTTCATTAAAATTCCAGGTTAATAGACCGGATAAAGTTTCCCATAAACGATCCACTCGTACCGAATGTTTTCCGTGGATGTGTATTAATAGCTAAAAAATTACAGAAATGGCGTGCAAATAACAAAAATCGCGAAAATTCATCAAATTTAAGCAGTTTTTCGTTCGGCATTCGCTCAATTTTTGAGATAGCGACCTGAGACTTGTACCATTGTTTTAGTTAGGAAATTCTACGGTAGATCAATATATAATAGTTGTACTTTTCGAAAATTTAATTTTTCGCAAAAATCTGAAGGGGGTAGGTCAGGATTTTTTGCGAATTTCGTAATTCGGCCGGCATTTCCACAATTTTTGAGATATCATAATGATTCTTTCTGTGTCTTATTCGGTTTCTGATTCCGCGTTCAAAACGCCCAGGATCATTTAAATATCTCAAAAATTGTGGAAATGGCAGGCGATTTACGAAAATCGCAAAAAATCCTGACCTACCCCCTTCAGATTTTTGCGAAAAATTAAATTTTCGAAAAGTACAACTATTATACATTGTTCTGGCGTAGAATTTCCTAACTAAAACAATGGTACAAGTTTCAGATCGCTATCTCAAAAATTGAGCGAATGCCGAACGAAAAACTGCTTTAAATTGATGAATTTTCGCGATTTTCATAATTTCTACGTCACTTCCGTAATTTCTGAGCTATTCAAATGATTCAAGACGTTTTCGACGCGGAATCCGAAGCCGAATAAGCCAGTGAAAGAATCAGATTGATATCTAAAAATTTGCGGAAATGACGAAAGAATTACGAAAATCGCGAAAAGTCGTCAAATTCAAGCAGTTTTTCATTCGGCATTCGCTCAATTTTTGAGATAGCGATCTGAAACTTGTACCATTGTTTTAGTTGGGAAATTCTACGCCAGAACAATGTATAATAGTTGTACTTTTCGAAAATTTAATTTTTCGCAAAAATCTGAAGGGGGTAGGTCAGGATTTTTTGCGATTTTCGTAAATCGCCTGCCATTTCCATAATTTTTGAGCTATTAAAGTGATCCCGGACATTTTGGATGCGGAATCGGAAGCCGAATAAGACAGTGAAAGAATCAGATTGATATCTAAAAAATTGTGGAAATGGCGGGCGATTTACGAAAATCGCAAAAAATCCTGACCTACCCCCTTCAGATTTTTGCGAAAAATTAAATTTTCGAAAAGTACAACTATTATACATTGTTCTGGCGTAGAATTTCCTAACTAAAACAATGGTACCAGTTTCAGATCGCTATCTCAAAAATTGAGCGAATGCCGAACGAAAAACTGCTTTAAATTGATGAATTTTCGCGATTTTCATAATTTCTACGTCACTTCCGTAATTTCTGAGCTATTCAAATGATTCAAGACGTTTTCGACGCGGAATCCGAAGCCGAATAAGCCAGTGAAAGAATCAGATTGATATCTAAAAATTTGCGGAAATGACGAAAGAATTACGAAAATCGCGAAAAGTCGTCAAATTCAAGCAGTTTTTCATTCGGCATTCGCTCAATTTTTGAGATAGCGATCTGAAACTTGTACCATTGTTTTAGTTGGGAAATTCTACGCCAGAACAATGTATAATAGTTGTACTTTTCGAAAAGTTAATTTTTCGCAAAAATCTGAAGGGGGTAGGTCAGGATTTTTTGCGATTTTCGTAAATCGCCTGCCATTTCCATAATTTTTGAGCTATTAAAGTGATCCCGGACGTTTTGGATGCGGAATCGGAAGCCGAATAAGACAGTGAAAGAATCAGATTGATATCTAAAAAATTGTGGAAATGGCGGGCGATTTACGAAAATCGCAAAAAATCCTGACCTACCCCCTTCAGATTTTTGCGAAAAATTAAATTTTCGAAAAGTACAACTATTATACATTGTTCTGGCGTAGAATTTCCTAACTAAAACAATGGTACAAGTTTCAGATCGCTATCTCAAAAATTGAGCGAATGCCGAACGAAAAACTGCTTAAATTTGACGATTTTTTGCAGTTTTCGTAATTGGCTAGCCGTTTCCGCAAATTTTTAGATATCGACCTGAATCTTTCAAATTGTAACAAAATTTTACTCATGACGGACATAATCTTCAAGCCACAAATTTCTGCCACATCTCCATGACGGATATAGTCGTCAAACACACTTAACTGGTTAAAGGCATTATAAAACGACCACGTCGGATCAACAAGTCAGGCTGGCGCGAAGTAAACGGAAAAGAAAATCAGGAAAGGAAAAATCGTGTCATCGAACGTAGTAGGTAAGAATTTTCCCAGGAAAACTTTTTTCCAACCCCTCGACAGCGGAATCTTTCCTTCGACGCGTTAAAATTCACCATAGGCGAGGCGAGCACGTGCGATAGAATCGAAAGGATTCGAGGCGGAAAAATTTTCGCAGGAAGACGCGGGGACCGCGTACGTGACCCCTCGAACAAAATCTAGACGCCGGTCTGAGGAGGAACGCTGTCGACACCTGCGACTTTTAAAGCACCGTATACCTCGCAGATGTTAAGAAGCTGGCCAGCTTGGCGTCCAGTTGAAACCCGACGAGACGTGCGACAGATATTTCCACGCGGTGAAAGTCCCCGGGCCGTGAGTTTTCCACGTTTCGGAAAAATCTGTATCCCCGGAACGTCCACGCGTTCAAAGTTCCAAATTTCAACGTTTCCCAAGCGTCGGAAACCCCGTTTCAATTTTCGATCAAAGCGAATGGAAGAAAAACCCGATAGCTCGTGCAACCGTTCGGAATCCCCGGAAAAAAAGGAGCGCGTCCCCTCGAACCCGCTCGATAAAAAAAATCCGTAGACACAGGAGGCGTCAGTGATTCCCGTTATGTAGGAAGGATATCTACAATACTCCGTGGCGTCGCGATTAACTCTTAGAGGGGGCAAAAGTAGATCGAGCCGCTTCCGTGATTAAATATGCATGATTTGAGGTGAATATAAAATACCACGGGCGAGAGTGTCTGCCCGTGGGGTGGTACACTCTTGGCATCTGCGCTCGAGGATTTAAGGACGAAGGATTCGTGGGTCCCGGGGGTGGATGGAAGAGAAACCAGAGGCGAAGGAGGAACTGAAAAGAAGCACCGAGAGAGGGAGGGCGAGAGAGAAACAGAGAAAGAGAGAGCGAGAGAGAGAGAGGGAAAAGAGCAGGGTTGTTTGCCTTCGACTTGCTTGCTTATGAAGTCTGATCGCGTAAGATGCTCCCCCTGCACTCTGCTCCCGTTGGTTCTCTCCTCTCTTATTTACCTTTCGCACACCTTGCACAGTAAAGGTGCTATCTGTGTATGTATCTTCTGCAATATCTGTTACGGGTATACGTGTAAGAGTAGAGAAATGCTTAGGAGGTTCGATGAAACACGTTAATCCGATTAATTGAAAGCCTGGCTTTTTTTTTTACCTGGAAGAACGTTTTTTTTCTATTGTCGCGTACGGTACAGGTATTCCGGATGAAATATTTATATCGATACGTTTCGCGTGAATTTCGTGTAATGCGATTCGAATGTTTAGGATGCATTTCGAAACTCGATTATCGAGGGGACGTATGAAATTGATGGAAGGGACATTTTGCATTTTAATGTTAATGATAAATATTACCGTATTACATTAATAATTTAGTGACGAACGTGCTTTGACATATTTCATTGCCGACGTATTTATATGACGCGAAACACAACACGGTTTAAATACATCGTAAATTTCCCCGAACCGTTTCGAACGAAACGCGGAGTTCGGTTCGAATTGGCATTCTCGCGTCTTTAAATCGTGATTTTCATTTTTCGATCGTCGCTCTTTGTATTTCTTTCGGGTCGCGACGCACCTGCATGCATTCGGGAAGGAAACGGCAATATCGAAATGCATGCGTTCTATTACGGATTCGCGGGGGAACCTGGGAAATTACGATGATTTAATAATACGCTCCGTCTAATTATTTATTCGCCAGAAAATAATCCATCGAGCTGTAGGAATAATTACTGTAACGTTAGTATAACAATATTATCGTTGAACAGGGCGTAATATTAATGATCGAGAGCATTGTACGTGGATGCACATTATTACGTTTACATAACCATAGAAAATGGTATATCCTCTGCATCATTAATGCACCATGTTAATACACTAATAACACCAGCCTGACAAAACTATGTCATAGGGTTCTAATCCACTATTTTGGTCACTGAAACGTTCACTTAATCATAACGATCATCCCGTCATTGTTAATACCGTAACGAACCTACCAAATGGAATAAAATCGCTAAATTTTTCATTCGTATGTAATATACATACATATATGAATTACTCGTATAGTAATACCGTTGTAATTTATTGAATACCCAAAGAATACCTGAAATTTCGATTCACCGGAATGCGACTGAAAATTTATCAAACACCTCACGTTCCGATTTTGCACCTTTCACCGACGATTTCCTTCGACGACACTCTACGGCGCCGTATCAAAAATAAAAAAAAAATAGGAGGAAAAAATCTTAGTCGCGCAACGTGGAATTCGCAAATACATTCGGCGGGCAGAAATGTTTAATTCCGCAAAACCAGGGTCGTAGGAGGCGTGATTAATAAAACCGGTTGTATATTCCGGTGAACTAATCTCTGACGGGGCGCGGTAAAAGGATGGTATTTGCACCTGCTTCCCGAAGGAAGCAAAGTAACTGGAATGAGCAACGTTGGCAGGGGATCACCGAAAACTCTCGATCGCTCATCCAGCTCATTAAGGATACGGCCCTACGTAGGGCGTTCACCTAATTTAAATATTCCCCCGAGAGTTTTCTAATTTAACCGCGACCCCCTCGCCCCCCGGTCCGCGTCTCGTCCATATCCGGGGACTCGTTAAAGTCCATTAAGTGGAGGAGAAAACGCGTGGACGGGAAAAAACGAGGAAAATCGAGTGTAGTAGTGGGTGGTGCGGCAGGTCTGGCTTCCTTTTTCTACAGGTATATAGATTCGGGGATGGTAAAATGCCGGCAAACTTCACGAAGCGACGGTGAAGTTGAATTTTTTTAATTGGAACCTCCGGCAGGATCTTCTTTTTCAAGGAGCCGTAAAAATATCAGAATTTTTACGCCCGTCTCTTTTCACCGTCGGAATCTCGGCAAAGTCTCCTCGTAGCGTAAGAATTTCGACGCACGTGCATTTGACCTGCGTAGAAATTTCACACCGAGAAATTTCGTAGCCCCGAAATTCCCGAGCGCCGAGAATTCGGATCGCTGAAATTCCAAAAGCGGCTGGAATCCCCCATTATATATTCGCACTTCTGCCAATTACCCTGTAATTGCTCAAACACCGCAACGTCTCGCTAAAGCATCATCGCTCGGGTATATTAAGAAATTTATAGTTCGGCAAAACCCCGGGAAAACAAGCACGGTTTCACGCGTGTACGATAAACGCCGAGCCTTTGTGCGCTGCGCGGTTTATCAGCGTTTCAGGCGCGGTACAAAATTAGAGGGAAAAGGGGGACACCCGGATGTAACACGTCGAACTGTCATCACGGCGATGTCTCGCGCGAGCGAATCGTTCGAACTAAAACACCACTCCCCAGTCTATTTGTGACCATTCCGTTCTCTATAGGGTGACTCGAAACACAATCGTATAAAACGCCGGAATAGAGAGTACAGTGCTCGCGGCAATAAGGAGAATTTACTTGTTACGCGTTTAAAGAAAGCCGTTTTACCCTCGCGTCGACAGAAATAGAATATTCTTCTATTTCTTGTACGCTCGTAATTTTCAAAGCGAGACCCTTAATGTCGAGCGGTTTATTTTCGGTTGCGAGAGAAATCATTTCACACTTTATCGTAACATAAAAATGGGAAAGCAGTTAAATTGTTCCTGTAATTAACCGTTGGTAACTTTAACGCTCGACAATGTTTTTCTTTTTCTCCGTTTATTTATATATATATTTACTCTTTTTTAATGCCAGTACGGCGTTCAATTTCGATCGCGAGCTGACAAACGAAAGGAAACGTAGCCTTTGAAGATTAAAAAAGCTAAAATACGTTATTTCATGGGCAACTACCGTTTAAACGTAGTCTCGAATCAAATTTTCATTGACAAACTTCGGAATAAGAAGTGTCGTAAAATTTTCTCTGCAAATTTGTCGCTTTTGCCGTTTAAGTCTGGAAAGAAGAACTTGTTAATAATTCATGCCAGGTGAGTTTTTCTAATAATTTTTTATATTCCGCTCGTAAAAGATCACGCCGCGCGTTTTCTTCCTCTTCTTCCCATCGCTTTTTTCGAAATCGCATTACCGGCGCAAATTTCGTTAAAAAAATATCAGGCGCGCAAACCAGCGCAGACACATTACCAGATTGTCTGTTAAAACTCCAAATATCCAGATGGAATATCGTCGGAAATGTAAGTAAACGTGTGAGTTATTGGAAGGCAAAGAACCCGGGCAGACAATCCGGCGGGCATTAATTTGCATATACAAACGATAAGACAACCGACACAGTTTCGGTTACAGTGCAAATCCTATCGACGTTCTCACGGTCGGATTTGACTTTGCCGGGGTTACGTACCCCTGTCCCGTAGTTAGAACTCATACCGGCGTAAAGTTTTCTCAAAGACAGCTGCAGAGAACGGACCCCGTGTCACGGTTATCAAAGAGAGTCCCGCGCTCTAACTAGCTCCAATTATGTGCCAAGATCGAGAGGTACGTTTCAGGAAAACTTTCCTCAAGATAGAAGGTCGGTTTCCGTGACGGTAGACAGATACTTTGGAAAGAAAAAATTGAAAGACTGCGAATACTCGATGGAAAAGAGAGAAATATCGTTGCACGATTGATTCAAGCTTTGGAGGACCTCGAGAGCCAAAACGAGAGGTTTAAAGGGATTCGTTGTACATTTTTCATGGGAGGGTGAAGCAGAAGTTTACACGAGACCGAACGACGCTCGATATACTAGGAAAATCAAGTATCGAATGATGAATAGCGTCGATAATGAATAATTCATGATTCCCGTGGCCATTGGTGTCATCCATCAACGTGATACTAACGAATGCGAAATGATCTCCGTCGCTAAACGATTCCCATTTCTAGAACACCGTGGAAAGATGTCCTGCGGGACGTTGAAAGAGGAGTAAAAGGAATTAGAGGGAAGAACAGGAACAATACGAACCGGGTTCGTGGCTTTATCAGCCTCCAGAGGCGCGTCGAGGTCGAAAACGACACAGGGTATAAAGCGGCGGGATAAGAAAGTTTCGCGGCTCTATGAAAAATGCAACGCTCGAGTTATCGTCGACGTGAATTTTTCATCGGTACGCAAGTCGAGGCTCGCACACACACACACACACGTTACCCCATCGTATACCGTCTTCTTGTCCTACCCTTTTCCCAGCCCTTTTCTCCCTCTCCCTCCTTCTCCACCGCGGCCACTTTTTTTTTACGCGACATAAACGTACCGGTTGGCTTCCGGTGGGGAAAGTTTCAAAGTGACCCGCGATCGAGTAAACCACGACGACCGCTGCGAAAGTTACAGCCGCACGATTTCGCGTATCCACCAGAACCGGGAAACCGGGTTCTGTAATATACCAGGGAATTCCTCGAGGAGCCCGGAGAAACCGAGGGCTGGAAATAAGAAAGCGCCAGAAGCCGGGATTCCGGTCAACGCTGTGTAAAAGGTAACTAACTGCCGACACCTCGGGTAACTATTTCACTCGTTAAGGCCCTGTAGGAGGTTATATGAATGAACGCGTTCAGTAATGCATTTCGTTCCGTGGAATCGTGCGTTGTGGAACCGATGTATTGCAAACGTGATTGTAAAAAAAAACTCCGGGGAAACTCCGCCCATCTAATTTTCGGCGGGAAATATAATGTTCTTAGAAACGTGACATTTTCCCGCAAGAAGAAAAGAGACATTAATGCGTCAGATAATTAAACGAAGTCACCCAAATGGATAAATTAAATCGTCCACTATTTCTCGGTTCTGTAATTAGTCGTCCAGCCAAAGTGCACTGTCAAAGAACATTTCCCGTGCTCCGTTATCAGCAGACAAGCTGTTAATTAAGTGGACTATTCCGTCTGCCACTGAAGATAACACAATCCCGGATAACGGGGACACTTTTGTACAAGTGTAAATGTTCGATAAAGCAGCCGTCGTGAAAGAGATTAGAAAATCCTGAAGAACGTAATTGCTAATGGCGTGCCGAATGGAAACGAGTAATTATAGAACAAGGGATGGTAAAAAAAAAGAGAGAAGGAGAATAAATGTCGGAAAAACGAGAACGCTAAGCACCTCCTCGACATGCGAATTATAAAAGACCACCTTTAATTTCAAATCCCACGAAAAGAGATGAAAGTCAAGACTAAATAACTCTTTCTCACACATCGATCCCATCTATATTTTATCCTGTGTCAAGCGACCGAGAAAATAACCATTCGTTGCCCGCTCACGAAATTTCGTCCCCGCGAGACGACCGTGTTCGCTCGAATGTTCACCGCGCTACTCCTGGAACTTGTTTCGTCTAAATATAAGAGATTGACGGGGAGTTAAACATTCATAACATTTCGCTGAAAGTGTTCGTTAGCGGATGCCTACCGGGTCGAACCACGCGTCATAGATTTAGTAGATTCGGCTTGGATGGCGGATCAGGAACGTGGACGAGAAATACGAACGAGGGAAAGTAGAATTGAGAGAACGAGAGATTTGTCGCGAGCATTGGAAGATTGGAAGCACGGGGTCACGGAGAAGCAACGGAGACAGGAGAGGAGAAGTTCGAGAGAGGAGAAATTCCACGGGGCGTGGACGGGATAAGTTATCCTTGTGTCTCGGGATGCGCGTCGACATTATTTCGTATCTTGCAGGACACTTCGGGCAATGAGGACGTCCTGCCTCCTACGCTCCCGGAATCCATAACGAGGTCTTATCTGTCTTAGTCCGGCTCCGGTTTTTCCCCTTTTTCTTCTCCCCTGGCTCCCCGCTCGTTTCTTTCCCCCCTTTCCCCGGACTGTTTCCGTCCAGACGAGAAACTATACACGTGTTTCTCCCGGCGAATTAGAGCAACGACCATGTTCGCGACGACGGTGTACCTACGTACTACAATCTACCTCGGTGCTCCACGTTTCGGAAAACGAAATTCTCTTATCGAAACGGGCATCCAAGGAGTAGGATTAATTCCGACGAGTTGCGCGGCATATTCAACCCCTCGGTTTCTCGCCGGATAAAACGAATGATGCGCGCTGTTCAACGAGCCATGGAATAGTTTGCGAGACTCGGATGCGATCTGTACGATTCCCATGATTTATCGGTTCATATTTCACCTCGTTTTTCGCGCAGCTACACAATCGAACTTTTCAAGACGATATATCTGGCTGAATAACTTGCCCGTTAAAAGAGAGGGAAAAAAATCAAAGAGAAGAGAATGGACACCGCGCGTTCCGGTGTTCCGGTGTTCCGGTGTTCCGGTGATTCCGGTGTTCCCGCGAAACGTCACAGTCGGGCGAAAAGGCCGGGCCTTAGGGTAGAAAAGTGCAGAGGGATGCGACTAATCACCGGCGGGGGTTTTCCCACGATTTCGTAGCCAACATCTCCCGGAAGTATCCAGGCTGGGGATGTACGCGCGCGTACTTTACACCCGCGGAACGTAGCCGCTAATAACAAACCTCGCAGGGTGATTACACGGCGTGATTTCGCGCAGATTGGACGAGTGATTAATTCTTGCGGACAATCCGCTCCGCAGTCAACCACCCACTCCCCATACCCCTTGTCCGCCCTCTGTGGATTTGTCGCCCGTACACACCACCCTGCCAAGGATATTTTAATTCCGAAGCGGCGGCGGAGCGGTTTGAAACGGTTATTAATTCGTGTTTCGAGGGTTCGAGGGATGAAACGCCGGGCGAGTGTGTGCGTATACATACGTGTGCATGCGAGAAACTTTGTAAGGCTGCTTTCACACGCGAGACGTCGAGTCAACCGACTCGCCCGATGATCGTCGAAAATTTGTTACAACTGGAACTCTCGTGGTTTCTTTTTGGGGGAATTTTACGATGTACTTCGAGACGGGGAAAGTTACCAGATATCTAATGAATTTCTCTGGATTCTCATTCGCGGTGTGAAATCAGCTTAAAAACAGCCCCATTGTTATCGCCGTCCCACTGCTCGTTTCGCAGTGGGCGGCACTCTCGAATCGAGAGAAAGAGAAAGAAACGAGAGCCGAAATTTCTCGTCACACGCGCGGCTCGGTATCAAAATACATACACGCGAGACTCGTGTGTGTTGGTCATCCGGTGTGTTACAAGGGATGTATCGCGAAATGGTCCCGACGCGATTTCGACGTTCAGATGTTTCCATAGAAATGCACCCGTCGGTCGGGCACTTTTTTTTTAAACCGGTGAATTTTTACTACGCGATTGTAAAGCGGAACGATTTTTTCCTGAGAATCGCGTTTCTACGTAACGTTTTATTAAAGTGAATGAAATTTTATAACTTCACGGAGGAACGAGTTTTACAGAACGGTTACGTCGACTCTTTGCCCGTTACTAAGTTCATCTTGTTAGCGACATAATATCTCCAAATGAAATTCCCGTAAAGCGTCTGTCGCGAATCGAACCGTTAAACGTATCAACGAAATTTAATCGAGCAAACGGTATACATTATATTCCGATAGCGTCGTAGTTTTATCGGAAGCGCTTCGAGAACTTTATTTTTTGTACACTTTCAATGGAACATCGAACGATGCAGATTTAATTTAAAAAAACAAAAAGCCTTTCCACGAAGCTCATTTATACGAAAATCGCTCTATTAAAGAGGCTCCAATTATGTTCTATCATACGCGTATGAAAATTTCATCGGCGTCGTTTCAGCTATTCTCTCGCGTATAAATCTGTAAACTGAGCTCGTTTTACCCTGCGTTTTACCCTTCCGACATGTATGTACGACCGTGATGCAAACGCACACATCGAAACGGGGTGTTACGTCCGCCTGTGTACGATGTATTCGCGAGACCCGCGATTCTTTTAGATTGATTAATGCCCGACCACCCTTCGAAACTGTTTTGCGACTCCCCCGGTTCCACCCTCTTGTCGAGCCAACTCGTTTCGCGACGACAGACTCATCTCCGATTTTATGCCTCGTTTGAGGGCTCGCAAACCCCACCAGTCGCCCTTAGGCTGCTCGCACAACCACCGTAGCAAACCTCGCACTTCCCCGATTTCGTTTGAAGATACGTTGTATTCGAATCGAGGTGAAAACATCGACGCCCTCCCCGGGGTGAATTTCATTTAATTCCGAATCGACGTGGTCTTTCCAAGAATTTCTAATCTTTCGGATATCGCGGTGGAAATGCCAAGACTCGCGTCTTGACTCGGCTCGAGGGCCGTTTAGTGTGAGAGTAGCCTTAGTCCGCACCCCTCGGGACGATTCAACCCCTTGTGCATAGAAAGCTACGAAAATCACAGACCACGAGACTCGCAGGGAATGGTCTATTTGGTATTTAAATAAGCGTACGTGTATCCCCGCGTCATCCCGTACGGGACAAGTTCACCGAGCTTCTTTCACAGAGAACAGGGGGGGTTTCCCCTGTCTCGTCCCCTTGATATTTATCACGAGCGAAAGGGTACGGTCAATTAGAGCGTCGCGGATGAATATGCCGATCCGCGTGACGTCGGTCGTGTGCCTGGACACGTATGTGTGTATACATATAGATAAAAAAAACAATAACAAACGCGACGATACGATATTTCATCCGGCACGTGTATTTATAATTTCATTTGGATGATCGAGCCGTGCAAATACTACGTGTGACTGCTTTTTGCCCACGTCAAACAAAAAGCGCAGTCCGAATCAAGGGATTACGGAGAAGAAATATGAAGCACCGCACGGTGGAATATTCAGATGTTATTCGATATATCGTTTTAATACGGCTTCCAATGCGCGTAGCTGAATAATAGGACCGAATAAGGGTTGCGTAATGGACGTTTGTTCTCCGCGGAAGAAACGGACGGCAATAAAAGGCGACGGGGGAGTAAAATTTTCTCGTGGAACGACGATTTATCAGCGATCAAGAGACAAAGGGGAATGGGGGGGGGGGAGAGGGGGAGAACAACAATTGTATCGGATCTTAATTCAACGATTCTTCCGATAACACAGGCCCTTGAAAATAAAGTTACTAGCTTCCTTCGGGGAGAAACGACCAAGTCAATATTGTCTTCTCGTACTAAGCGCGCTAAAGTACACCGTGGGAGCGGGTGCCGCGCGGGAAACTTTATATATCTCGGTGCGTAGTTCCGAACAAACTTGACGGAATCTAACAATAAGGTGAAGTTGCGTCTCTTCGCTGTTTCGTTCTTCCGACGGCCGAAAATAAATACACACCGCGAGTTCATCGGCTACGGGAGACCGAGGCGGAATACCCGATGGTACGAGCAAGGAATTAAAGGAATAACGGAAATATTCCGGCGAGATTAGCAAGGGCGAAAGATCAACGTGAATCGCGTGAAACATCGACAAACAAGGGAACACTGGCCGCCACATGTCCGTAATGCAATCGAAATTTTATGAACGCATTAATTCTATAACAATATTGCGTGTCGAGCCCATTTATCGTGTTCTCGGCGGAGGCAATAGAATCCGGCGAGACTTTTCAGAAGTATATAACTTTCAGTGACTCGGCTATAGCCGGGAATAAAGTCTCAAGTATCCGTTACTTGACTATATCTATAGACCTGGCCACGATAAAATCTAATGGGACGTCGGAGAAAACTTCGGAATACCACGAAGAACAAAATTACAGATTCCCTACCCTATATTTTTTCCGTCTAACGTTCGATGCCCGATCTTTTATTAATACAAGACTCAAGGTCGATTTTTCAATTGGCATCGAGGTCGTTACCTTCGAGGTGTCCGTGTGTATTCACGCCGATCGCCTCTGCCCTAGTCCTTTAATTTTAGACGCTTTTATCCCAATTGAGGCAACGCTCCATTTTCCTTCCAGACGTTCGCCGAAGCTCGACGGTCGAATTCGATTGAAACTATTTTGAATTAAAATGTCCTCGATCGTCGACGCTTCGTCGAAAAGAAAGATTCACCATGCGGACTCCAATTGGAGAAATTTCGAACCGCGATCAAAGGGAGGAAAGGCTGAGAGATAGACGCGACAAGACATTGGGAAAACGGAACGTAAAACGTGTACAAATTAAGCTCCGTTTCGTTGGTAGGTACCTGGTGGTTAATCGAATCTTTTAATCATTCCAGGCCGGCTTACGGTCATCGCGAACAAACGCCTGCGTTCCGTGCATCGATATTTATCAGTCACGGGATCCGGCGATAAATTCGCCGTTACAAAAGCGGAATCAAAGGGATTCTCCGGGTGACAGTTACTTAGCTGCTGCGTCTTTTGTACCACGGGCTAAGAGTAGTGGGAACACGGGCAACGTAAACTAGACAAGAATAGAGAGAACGCGCCCGCATGGATATCGTTTTCCTTTGTCAAATGGTTACCGTTGCACGGCTCGTCGGCGTATCGTTCGCATTAGCCTCTTTACGATCGATTAATTCCTCGGCTGCGGAACAAAACATCTCCTACGCCGCGCTGTGTGTGAACAATCTACAAAGTCGCCGCCGGCGCACCGTTGACGTGCTTTGTGAATCTCTTAGACAGGACGTGTGATAAAAATACTTGTTCAGAAAAACCACCGTGGTTCCGCTTACCGTTCGCGGCTCCGATTTTCAACCGACGGACGTATCCCAACCGACGCGACGACGTGTTTCCTCGCGAAATCATTTTGAATCCCGATCGAGAAACAAAGATTTTTACCCCGGCGAACGTACGATCGTCGATATCTATCTGAGAAATTAATACGGCACGTTTAGGGGAACAATGATGAAATTTCGGAGTACGAAAGGTTAGACGGATGGTCGAATAAAAATCCCGACGAAGATCTGGGATTAAAGCGATTAAAGAAGAACGTCCGAAATTGAAGGTTAAGAATCCCTCGGAAGACGAGAGACGTTAAAAGCGCGATATAAAATTCTCCCCGGCCGAGCGATAAAGACGTCGACGGTTGTCATTGGGTAAATTTCGACGTGAATCGTCAGAACACCCCCGATTAGCGAACTAACGAGTCTGGCTCGCGGGGGCTAATGAAAACGTACGGTTAAATTAGCAGTGTCGACCATTTGGGCCTCGGCCAAGCGTCTAATTTACAAGCATAATAATTCGGTACGCGAACTTCGGCGGTCGGAATTACCAAGAGAAAATTCCGCCGCAGAATCCCGTGGCCGTACGCACAGCCACGGGGATCGGTGTTTAGAATAATTCGAAAAAAGTTCGACTTACTTTTTGCTCGACGCCAGGATACGAGTCCGTGGATGCCGGGCACAGCGTCTCGAAGTTTCGTCCGTCTTGGAAAAACAAGGGATCCCAGGTTAACCGGCCGAACGTAGAGAAAGTACCCGGCGTAAACCGGTCACAATAGAACACCACGAAAGAAACTAAACGACAACCGAAAACTCTAGCCAGTGTCACGTGTCACAGGATAGGAAACGGTCAACCGTGGATAAACAAAAACACTTCCGACGCGGCTAAGAACGCGGCAGAGCCTGTCTTCTTCCCACTCCAAGGTTATCCCGTTCCAAAACAACGTCCTCTGTCTTCCACTCGGCGTATCCTCCGTATACGGTGACCGCTCTCGTCTAGTTACATTTCGCGTCACATAATCGTACGAGATCGTAACCTATATTTACGCACTCCGTGTTCGAACAGTACCGCGGTTACCGACGACCGACCGACCGACCGACAGAATCGGTCGGCAGAGAAAAAACCTGGTAAAAGCCACGTAAACGAGGAGGACCGACGGCGACGGTCGCGTGGTTATCGATTCGACCGTGGAAAGTACCGGCGACGCGGCCTTACTCGAGGTTGCACCTTTCCCTTCCTTCGCCGCCGCTTTTTTCCGCACTCACACTCACCCTCCACACACGGTACGGTCGGCCTGTGCACGGGGCAGTGTCCGGAGTTCTGACAGGGGTTATTTACGCGACACCGGGTTCGACGTACGCGACGCGTCTCCCTCGGGCGTCCGGATCGGACTGAGCGGCGGGGCGAACGTCGTTCGAGCTACCGGCGCCCCCCACCCGGCGGAGCCACGGGCGCCTATCCCCACCATACGTCAGAGCCGGAGAAAGGTCTATCTTCTCCCCTATGGATAATGGTTAACCTGTGTTCTGGACGTGTTAAGATATGTTTCGAAGTAAGTGCTGATATACGTGTGACAAGTGGTGTTGACGAAAGAAATTTTGAGACTGGAAGAACCACGGGGCCCCGGATGATATCGGAGACTGGATCGCGAACGGATGGAAGCGGAGATTTGAAGGTCAGTGTCGGGGGTTTATCAATTTTGTTTTTATGATTTCGACACGCGGAGTCCGCCGGCTGGGATTAGATGTCGGGTGATTATTAGAGCGTTCCACCTGCGGGACTACGTGATTGGAATTCGGTGGTAAATGAAAGTAATATTTGTGTTGCGTTTTTTTTTACTGTGTCCGCGGAGAACTCTTGTGTAATCGTTCGAAGAAAAGGGAAAGAAGAAAGTAAAGCGTAGGTTCGATTCTGCCCACGTTCTAAACAAGATTCGGCGGTAGAAAATCTGATTTTATATAATCGACGGATAATCTTGTAAAACTATCCGGCTTTAAAATCCAAATGTACGGCTAATTTTACAAACTCGTACCTCTCTGTTGGTAGATTTGACATTTGTCTGAAATACTTAAAGTTCCAAAGAATTTGTCGCCCCCCCATAAAATCACCCTTTTCGTCAGACCCGTGAGCCGGCTCTGCTTCTTGCACTTTCTCTCTCTTTCTCCATGACTCTCTCTCTCCCTCGTTTCCTCCCGTTCGACCCTCTCGAGTACACTCCTCTCTCCCTATCTACCCTCTTTCTACCTACTCCGGTCCGTACTCTTCCTTCTGCCCTCTCCACCTTAAAGCCCTCCGACCGACAGGGATGGAAGGGGCGGTTTTAAGGCCCGTTCAGCCGCAGTGTTGCCAATTTAGCGGGAGCGCGGTTCTTGACAGTGGATCAATCTTTTTATTGATTTCGTTCGCAGCAACACCTCCTTTTCCTTTGATCCGCGCCGCCGGCTTTTGTTTTCGGCGCGACACGCGTCAACCGATGGGATAACAATTATTCGTAATCAAGCGCCCTCGGGACCGGCGGGCGGTCGGTGTACGCGAGAAATAACGAGTAAAGTTAAAAATAAAACGTTTTAAATATCCGGGCGCGGAAGTTGGGAGATCTGGAAACTCCATTGACTTTCATCTCGCGTTTACGCCGCGACTATACATATCATAGCTCGGTGGAACAGCGATACGAGAGATTGCGGAAGTTTGAACGTGTTTGTGCGAGTAATAGTTTATAATGAAACGACGAGTGTCGCGACGATGGCAGCGTAAACAGCTGTCTGGTATATTGTACTGCGGGAAACGTACGTGTACACCTTCCGACCATAAGTTATGGGTCGCTGAGAAATTCGGGTTAACGGTTACTCAAATTCATCGAGTAATTATACATATACATAGACATATATCGAATAAAACTTCCGGCAATGTTTGCGACTGTAATCGAAGTAAAAAAAGAACGTTCCGTCGATGCGACGAGAATAAAGACTATCCTCGATAAATTCCATGTGGAACAAATTGCAGACTGTAAGAGAGGAGTGCATGTGACACGTATCAAATAATGTATCGGAGTTATACTATAGTTTCGAGGGTAAAAGAAGGTTTCCGTTCTATCTGCCTTTCACGAAAAAGGCTTCGAATGATTCCCATTATATGATATGTTTAAACTTACTTTGCCGTCTATTCCGTATTTTACTATCGTCACTTTAAACACGGTCGTATCTTTCCGGCGAATGTTGATTTTCAGTATTTTGTCGAATCACGTACGATCCAGGGGAAAAGGTTTCGATTTTACCGATACTGCAGCAAAGGATCAAGCTTTGATAAACTGTCCCTGCTTTGTAGATTTTACCTACGGCAACGTAGCTGCTCTGTGTTTTTTCCCCCTTTTCGTTTTTTATTTCGGATACATAGGTACCCTGTCACTGATATATCGTACGTATCCGAATCGTGCAAACGTGATTTATGTCGTTCATCGGGCGAGAAAGATCGCGAGTCAGCTCTCGACCCGACTACGATCCGAATACATCTTGTAAACGAGGGCACTACGAGAACCTAAATTCACCAATCGCATAATGGATTCCCGTATACGTATACAGTGACTCGCGAACCTTCTCCCAACGCTCGAATAAAATTTATGTTATTTAATTTCATCGTTCTTTAACGACGCTTTCAACAATAACCCGCTGCAATTGCTGACACTCGAATCGTTGAAATTCCTCAGCGTTTCGCGATGGAAATTCACGGTTCTCTCGCTCCTTTCCTAGGCAAACCGACCGACGAATGTATACGACTGGATTATTTTAAAGGTGTCGCGAAAATAACGAAATTAGACGATGTGCCAAGACTTGGGTGCCACTGTGTATACGCGGGTCGAAGATGAACGAATCAAGACGGGACGAACGAACGCGAGCTTCCGATTGGAATTGATCGAATTCAACGAGGTCGCGGAAATTTTCGTATCTGTTAGCTGTCGAAAAGAAACACCCGTTTCTATCGGTTCGAATGATAATGTGCCCTGAAATTTTCTCTAATCAAGAGTTAAGGTCTTGACTCGGGCCAAGTACAAGAGTTCCCGACTGGTAGACCTGAACTACTCTTTTCCGGAAGAATTAGATCGAGGTTTTCGGGGTATTCGAACGGCATTAAATCCGCATATTTCCCCCAAACTATGGTGATATTCTTGTAGGGGACGTCCACCCGAGTAATTTAAGCCTAACTACGAGAAGATCCATCAAGCCAATCGCGAGATATTTTGATCTAAAAAGTCGAGGTTTTTGTAAGAAACGTCGTCTTCTTCCTCTCCTCCTTCTCCATCTCCATGTTCAGCCTGTCACGCAGCCCGGTGTCAAACCCTAACATATGTTTCATACCATGCGAGATAATTTTTCTGCCGATATCGTAGATTTTATATATGTAGTATATGAAATTTCCTCTCACACACATCCAGATTGTTAACATATTAAATTAGAAATGTTTGTTACGTTACGTTTTTGACATCAAGCTTCGTAAAATTAAGGTTCAGAATGCGCATTCGAAACATATTCGATCATTTTTATATCTTGAAAATTGCGCGAATGGCGAGCGATGTATGAAAATCGCGAAAAATCGTCAAATTATGACAGTTTTTTGGTCGGCATTCGCTAAATTTTTGAGATAGCGATCTGAAACTGGTACCATTGTTTTAGTTAGGAAATTCTACGCCAGAACAATGTATAATAGTTGTACTTTTCGAAAATTTAATTTTTCGCAAAAATCTGAAGGGGGTAGGTCAGGATTTTTTGCGATTTTCGTAAATCGCTCGCCATTTCCGTAATTCTTGAGCTATTAAAATGATCCAGGGCGTTTTGGACGCGGAATCCGAAGCCGAATAAGATGCAGAAAGAATCAGATTGATATCTCAAAAATTGTGGAAATGGCGAGTGATTTACGAAAATCGCAAAAAATCCTGACCTACCCCCTTCAGATTTTTGCGAAAAATTAAATTTTCGAAAAGTACAACTATTATATATTGATCTGCCGTAGAATTTCCTAACTAAAACAATGGTACAAGTTTCAGATCGCTATCTCAAAAATTGAGCGAATGGCAATCAAAAAACTGTGTGAATTTGACGATTTTTCACCATTTTCGTAATTCGCTCACCATTTCCGCAATTTTTGAGATATTAAAATGATCCACGGCGTTTTGGATGCGTAGTTTCATACGGAAAATGATGGCGAAAGAATTAGTTCGATATCTGAAAAATTACGGAAATGGCGAGGGAATTACGACAATGTGGGAGAATCCCTGACCTGCGCAATGGGATAGGTCAGGGATTTTTTACGACTTTGGTTTTTCGCTCGCCATTTCCACAATTTTTAAGATATCGACCT
This sequence comes from Mimumesa dahlbomi, assembly GCA_917499265.3. Lineage (NCBI taxonomy): Eukaryota > Metazoa > Arthropoda > Insecta > Hymenoptera > Crabronidae > Mimumesa > Mimumesa dahlbomi. The sequence goes on along the minus strand of OU824116.1, from coordinate 1,139,787 downwards.
GATTCTTTTTCTACCGTATTCAGCTTCCAATTACGCATCTAAAACGCCCTCGATCATTTTAATATCTCAAAAATTGCGGAAATGACGAGAAAATTACGAAAATCACGAAAAATCGTCAAATTATGACAGTTTTTTAGTCGGCATTCGCTCAATTTTTGAGATTGCGATCTGAAACTGGCACCATTGTTTTAGTTAGGAAATTCTACGCCAGAACAATGTATAATAGTTGTACTTTTCGAAAATTTAATTTTTCGCAAAAATCTGAAGGGGGTAGGTCAGGATTTTTTGCGATTTTCGTAAATCGCTTGCCATTTCCACAATTTTTGAGATATTAAAATGATTCTTTCACTGGCTTATTCGGCTTCGAATTCCGCGTCCAAAACGTCCCGGATCATTTTAATATCTCAAAAATTGCGGAAATGGCAAGCGATTTACGAAAATCGCAAAAAATCCTGACCTACCCCCTTCAGATTTTTGCGAAAAATTAAATTTTCGAAAAGTACAACTATTATATGTTGATCTGCCGTAGAATTTCCCAACTAAAACAATGGTACAAGTTTCAGACGGCTATTTCAAAAATTGAGCGAATGCCGTTCAAAAAACCGCCTGAATTTGAGGATTTTTCACGATTTTCGTAATTTGCTCGCCATTTCCACAATGATTGAGATATTAAAACGATCCGGGACGTGTTGGACGCGGAATTCGAAGCCCAATAAGACAGTGAAAGATTCAGGTCGATATCTAAAAATTTGCGGAAATGACGAAAGAATCCACAAAAAGCATCGAAAATGCAAAGCTATGGGCCAAGTACAAGAGAATGTTACATTGGAATAGGTTGCTCATTAACATAAACTGCATTTTACACAGGATTTGAAATCAATCAAATGTGAGCAAGTTTGATTGATTTCAAATCCTGTGTAAAATGCAGTTTATGTTAATGAGCAACCTATTCCAATGTAACATTCTCTTGTACTTGGCCCATAGCTTTGCATTTTCGATGCTTTTTGTGGATATTCTTTCGGTAAGCGGGAGCAACGTTTACGTCTCGCTGAAGCCCGGAGTATTTCCGTCGGAGGTGTATTAATCCTCTACTAGTAGCTTCGGAGGAGGCTGCTTAATTACCAGATAAATCTATCCGAGGGGAGGAAACAGCGAATGTCTAAACGAACCAGACAACTAAAAGCAAACTAACCGGATAAGGCTAGCTTGTTTCCACGCTTGATGCATGTAACTTGCAATTAAGAGTTTGTTGGGCGTTATTATTAAGCATACAAAAAGTTTCTCCTCGCGGCGTCTCTCTATCAAAAGTCACCACCGCGGCGGCGCTCGGTGCGTGTACACGGGGCGGGGTATTTTTGTAATCTCGTTTATTAATTGCAAGTTATTACGGTATCCAGCGCGTTCCATTTCCGTTCGAGCGTGGAAAATTAAACGAAAATCGGTAAAAGCAACCCGGGGAAAAATCGAGACGAGTGGAAGAGAAGAACGACAAGGGGGGAAGACTTTAAAAGCGACCGGCAATTCCGAGGTCAAAGGCAGCGAGGATAGAGGATAGAGGATAGAGGATAGAGGATATCGACACACCGCTAGAGGAGAACTGGTACGCGATAGGGTGAAAATACGTTGCGCGTTCTTACGGCACGCCGTTACCCAGCATCCACCGGCGAAATAAAAAGTTTAGCGATGCGCCGGGATTGAAACGGCTCGCAAATATCCCGGTTCCGCGATATTCCTGGTGTGTCTCTCGAAATGTCGGCCAGTGTACACGGAACCGAACTGTGGATCATTCCCGGCATACCTGACCGCAAGATACACAGGGACGAATTCCTTTTTCCCCGACCAGGTATGCTTTGTCAAGATTTCATAAAGGCTCGGGCTCCGGAAGAATATCTTGAATATCATCGAATACGTTTTACGCGGCTACCTGAAACGGTTCGATAGCGCACGGATTGTAATTGACAAATTCCGGGCTGATCGATCGATCGGGTATTCGATACATATTTCCATATGCTCGGAAATCGAGCGGAGAATACCTCTATCCGTACGACAGAGATGTACGTACGTAACTGTACGTTCGAATAAATAACAAGTCTAATTACATTAGAGGAAGATGAAGAAATATCTTCCGCTCGGTACGTTCTATAGAAAAAGTTTTTCATTTAATATGGAAACATTTATCTCGGAATGGCAAAGGTGTTTTTCCGTTTTTCGCTCTCGCTCTCTCTCTCTCACTCTCTTCTATCTGAAATATCTCAGGACTGTCAGGTTAGTAAATTAATGAATTATGGCGGCGGCAGACGATGGCACGAGTTCACCTCGAGTATCCCTATTACGGACGGCGGCCCCCTAATTTTCCCGCAGAGATGCGGACAACAGTTTTCCCGGTCCGTCGGGAGTGCTAGTTTTTCCACCTCATTTAGCAAGATTGAAAACATAGAATTACGCGTTGCGGGGAATAGTAAAAGTAGACAGAGAGAAAAAGAAAGGGAGAGAGAGAGAGAGAGAGAAAGAGGAAGCCGCGGCGTTCCGAAGCGATGAAAGGTAAAAAATGGTAATCCGGCCGTTTCCACGGGAGGACCCGAAGGTTTCCCGCGGGTATGCGAAAAGCCGGCCTAAAGCAAGCGCGGTTTCCTGGTTCCCGTCACACGCACGCACACAGATATACCGAACCACCCTTTTGCTTGCCCAAGAGCTCTCCTTTTATCAGTTTTTCCCCACGAATTCGATGAAAGGGGACCCCGGGAGCCCTTGTCGAGTAGTAAGATATTTCACGTTAGATCTAACTTTCCTTTCGATCCCGAACGCATATCTCACATCGCGGAAGCACTCTGCGGAGAAATTTAATTCAATCGGTCAAATGCAAATGCCCTGTCGGACATCGAGCGTGTGTTATGCCGACTGATGTATGCTTACTTCCGTGACGAATGTTGACTCGACACGCTACATTTTCACTTTTCCTGAAAATTCGATCTACCCTGTCGGCCAAGAAAACAGGTTTCGTGTGTGTCTGCGCGCGTACATACATGCATACATACGTACAATACCTGCGTGGTTATCGTTACCACGTGGTACCTCCGCGAAGGGGATTATTAACAGCGCGCACCTCCGTCCGGAGTGTGAAATTAAATGTAATAGACGGTCGAAACGAACGAGGAAATTGTTATACGAGAAAGAGAGAGAAGAGAGAGAAAGACTGCGAGAGGGAGAGAGAGAGAGGAAAGAAACGCACGGGTTGAAATGGCGCTTACGAATTTAAATATCTTGCGAACGGTGCGCGTCTCATTCGAGGAACAGAGTCGCATGCACGCCGGTCGGCGGAAAAATTTAACAAGTTTCGCAGAAGCTACGACGGCAACAACGGGAAATAAGAATTTTATGGATAATACGGCACACACAGGTGGAAAATTCAACGTTCCGCCGTGTTGAGCAATGCAGGAAGTTTAAAAAACATTCCAAGAGTGCATTATCGTGTCATTTCCCCGACTACAATGCGCCCCCACCCCTTCCCCCTGCCCACCACCACCCGCATGCGACGTCTAAAACACGAACGCAACCGTGCATTAATATTGAACCCTTCGCTATTATTGAAAACCGATTCGCTTTTATAACATATTCGGTGTGTTTCTCCGAGTGTGGTACTTACGACCCTCTCTCTGCACTTCTCGCGGTACATTCTCTCGCGAGTGGCTGACGAAAACCAAAATATCACCTAATTGACGGAATGAAAATACAAAGGACTATTATCGCGGGGTAAAAAATATGCGCATATAAAAAAAACAGGAAGAAAATATTCTAGAACAGAGGGGTAGAAACCGGAGCCTTTGAGGCTTCGTACCCTATACGTATACCTCTCCGTTCTCTGTACTTTACACAAAGTTTCCCTATCGCTATTTACTGAAAAATCGCTCGCTCCCTTTGTATCTGTCCGACCCTCGGACGAGAACTTGCAAAATATCGTCGGTCAATTTTGTTAGCTTAAAAGGCATTTAAAAAAAACGAGGAGAGACATATAGAGGGAGAGAGAGTGAGAGGGAGAGAGAGAGAGAAAGAACTCGCATGAAAACTAAAAAAAAAATCCCGTTTGAAAGTCGAGTGTAACCGAGTACCCGGCTCTCGGAGAGAGCTTTTCGGCCGGCGGACAGTAACGTTTTCCCGTGGCCCCGGTCGACAATGACGGATACTCGTTCTTTGTCCCGTCGGCGAAGGGACAGGGCAAAAAGGGATACGTAAGGGCGCGGTGGACGCCGGCCCCGAAGGTTTCCGCGTTTGTTCCGGGCCGCAACACGAGTTACGGATAATAACGGCGGGCTATCCGGCAGCCACCGGAGTCAAACCGCAGCCCCATCGACACACACCGCACGTACACATGCATACGTGCAAGTGCAGACCCGCCACCCCCGTGGCGTCCCTCCTCCTCCGTCGTCGTCGGGCACCGGCAAACACGTTTCCGCCGTGACTGTGTTCGCGCGTGTGTTCAGACCAGAGATGCGCGCACGGGATCCCCGTGTGCCGGTAGTTTCCGTGTATGTATCGTGTTCCACGGGCACGCGATGAAACTTTATAGAAATACGTGTTGGTTCTATGGCTACGTAGGATCGGTACATGTTTTTGCGCATTGTATGCGGTACACGTAGACGATGCACAAATACCGACGTTTAGACACCGCGGATATGGATACGCAAACCCGTTCGCGCCGCCCGACCGATGAAACTTCCAAAGAATTTTCTGTGTTGGTTCTACGTTACATCTTTGTCTGGATTTCTACGTGCACGTATGTATATGTATTTGTTCAACGTTATTCCCTAGAAGCGTGTACACGCCACGGAGACACCACAGTTCACACACAGACGTAAGGAACCAATACTTGGACGCGGTGTTCACACGTTCTGCAAAAGCTTGCGCGCATGTATTCTTTGGATTTTCGTTTTTCGCACGCCACTTTGAATCTTCCACCATCTAGTTTTGCTTGATATATTATGCATCCAAAACGCCTTTGCCACGTTCTTCCGCCCTCTCGAAATAATCGATCGAGGTTTCTATTCTATCAAAAATTGTTCGACTTTGCGTCGAAATTTGAAGCGGTATTACCTGCACGCGTTACAATGTATACCAAGTTCCCACGCAAACACGGTTAACGTACATAGATAGGCGGTTCATACACGAACGGTTATGTATGCTTACATGAAAATTTATAGAAATTCGTGTAGAACATTGTTGTATGTATAGGGAGGTTATAGACTATATCCCATGGGGACGCATACACGCACACCGGCATTAATATACATACTATGGATAACACAGATGTTCATATACAAGGAGATTTATACAACACGTGTATGTATACCACTATATCACACATAGACACCTAAGCAATCGTGATTACATTGTTACCTGTCCGAATGAAATTTTCATACCATCGAACAATGGAAAACATCGTAGATTTTCTCTATCCAATCGATACGACTTCATTGTCGCAAGTTCGATATTCGTCTAAACAATCGTGATTACATAGTTAACATGTACGAAGGAAAATTCTGCAGATGCATTCCATAGAGAGGATATGCAGCGACGTACACATGTATACATGGGCATATTGCATAGGATAGGCACGCGTATGTGGACATTAACAGGGCTTCTTGGATGCAGCTACATATGCACGATCGACAGTAGACTAAGGGGACAACGTGTATCCCGTGGGATGTATTATATATGTAGGAAACCATCCGCAGTATACGGGGGCAATGGGGAAACTTGGTACGGCACTTGGAGGCGATTGATAAATAATATTATATCCTCTACGATCGATTATCCGTAATTTCCACGGATCTCGGGTGGAAATCGCGAGGATACAATTTCCCGTAGTCATTGCATGCCCTTCGTATACTATACGTTCTTCTTTCCGAGCGTTTACCCCCCGCGTGGTTACATCGCTCCTTCTATTATAGGTATCCGTATCCGTTATATAAATGCATGAAGAGAAGACGGGCTCGCGTGATAGCCTCAATTTTCTATCAATGTCGTTGTCCGGATATTCGAGCAAGATGCCGGGCGATTTGTTAGCGCGTGATTTATTTGAAGTAATGCATTTTCAACAACACCGTTTCGTTGTGGATTCGTGATACCTGGGGGGACAAAAATATCTCTGTATACATATTGTATATATGTATATATGTATCGGTGAACAATTTCGGATCGACGGGGACGAGATTGAAAACGCTGATGCGTGGGCGTGTTGGCATTATGGTGTACGGGAAAATTGTCGGGATAGTTGTTTGTCACGATTCCCGGGATGCGTGTAGGAAGACTTTTCATTCGTGGTTATTCCGCGTGATGTGTCAATGATTCGAGGAAAGTGTACACGATAAACGAGGGAACGGTTAGCAAATCTTAGCCTGTACGTGACATAATTTTCCGTTACGAGATCGTCGATGTTTATACATTGGGTGACAGGGGATAGAATATATCGGGAGTCCGTTACGGTGTCGTGTTTTCCATGCTGCGCCGATAATAGTGTTTGTGCCAACATTCAAAGTGAATAAAATTGGAAAGCGCGTAACGATGTGAAACAATGCGTCCCCGTAACTATTCTCAATAATGTTACACGAAATTCTCGATAGCGCTACAACGAAACGCCGGGACTGTTTTGCATTTTACACGGAATCCAATTATATGCGAATTGAAATTTAACAAGATACTAAATATTTCATATAAATATCATTCATACAGATAATTTTCGTACGAGCGTTTCATTTTAATTTTCAAACGAAAATTAAGTGCCCTCGGAATCATCGTTTCCAGGAAACTAACACAGAACGGTCTGGATACGTGTTTGTACGTACGTATAAACGTATGCATATGTACGTACATGAATACGTTTTGTAAAATCGTTGCGAATAGAGGATCCGGTCAATAAAGCAAACAGGAATATTTTCGCAAATAAACGAGCAAATAGATATCAAGATCAGCTTGTTTTCAATTCTATTATCGTTCGCCATTGTATTTTCCTATTTCTATCCTGTATACATATACATGTTCGTTCGTGAGCCAAGAATACAAAGGGTCCAGAAATTGAAAAATATTTCGACGATCCTTCTAAACGCGAACATACAAATTCTTCGTTCGACTAAATTCAACCTCGATGCCAGCGTCCCGGTATAATTTATCGTTCAAAGTCTGTCATACGGCGATCAATTTCAATTATCCCGGTCGAAAACAAAAACCAAAAAAGAAGACGGAAAGTATCGAGTGTACCAACAACGTCGTCGTATAAACTCGTCAAATATGAGTACACGATAAATATATACCTCGTGGAAAGCCTCCTCGTACCTTTGACTCGGTTTTCCGCGAACGAGCTTGCAGAGGACATCTTTGGCCACATTGTGTACGCCACATAGACGATGTTTGACCAGCGCGGATGAGACGGCCGGCTGAAAGCGTAGCTTCCTCCTGTTTCCCATCGTATAATGGCGCCGAGAGCGTATCGTTCGCCGATTATGGGGGAAAAGAGAGAACATCGACCCGGGTAAACACACGCGTGTGTACAACGCGTAACGAGGTCGAGGATCGGGTGTTCGGAGCGTGGTTGCGCGCCGTTAATGACACTGTCGAGGCCACGGGGTTCTTCGTGATCTTCGTGATCTTCGTGATCCTCGGGAAGGCGAGTTTGGTAAACTTATTCAGGGTGGGTCCACAGGAACGTTGTTTAATCGGAGTTTCTTTGCTCTGATAATGTCGCGGGGCTTGTTTCTTTTTTATTCGGTAGATATAACGATGGAATTAACAGTCGTCGAGTGTAATGGAAATTTAAGGGCCGTGTGGATCGACGTTCGCGGTGAAATAACGAAGATTCCGTGGCTCGTGTTTTATTTTTCTTTTTTTTTCTTTTTTAATTAGCAACAACGGTAATCACGTGTTACGTTCTGCCTCTGTTTAGCTGAATTCGGACGACGAACGAACAGGGGAGATATTCCGAGACGAGTATCGCTAATTAAAAAAAAATAAAGACACTTGTGGCCCGAGAGATGTTACAGGCTCGCAGGGGGGGTTAATTAGAGATGTCGCGATTCCTGGCATGCCCCGTGTCGACAGGATTCACTGGTTTCAATCATAACACTCGGTGTCACTTAAAATCACGACAACGACGACGACGACGAACTTTTATTTCTATTTATTCGGAAGTGAAAAAATAAGAGAAACTATCGTCGGAGGGGCCACGATATAGGAGGGAGTCGTACTTCTTTCTAATAAATCGGCCACAGTGGGTCAGTTAATGAAATACGGACGACAATTCCGCGCGATATGTAGGCGGCCATGCCGAAAATTGCGTCCGCGTCGTTATCTCCGTTGTGTTATCAGCGCATAAATGAAATACAGGTCCCCCCCTCCCTCTCCTTCAGGTGGCACGAGGAAAATTACTTTGAAATCCGTTTATCTTAATGTCAATTTCTCCCTTTTGTCCGTGGCGTGAAGAACAACGTGAATTCTTCCCACGTTGTCTGGTTGGTCTGCAAGAAGAAAACCACCGCCGCTTGTAAACTACATCAACGACCTTGAGTAGCGTGTTAATTCACATCGTAATTCAGCCACCACTACCACCACCACCACCACCACTACCACCGACCCTACCCCCTCTCCCCTGCCACGTCCATTTCTCCTGTCCCCCAAATTGCGAAACTTTCTTACGGCAGTGCGAGAGGAGAATTAGTTTCTCGTTAACGAAGTTTACGCTTACGCTTACGCCGAGAGGGCCCTGTGGCCCTTCCACGGGATGTATTTATGTGCACACGCGGACACGCGTGTTTGCGCGATCCTTTTGTGAGTGAGTGCGTGTATGCGTGTATGCGTGTATGCGTGTGTGCGTGTGTCTGTGCGTGTTTGTTGTGTGTACGAAGGGTTCTCCCAGGGCCTTTTTTTCGGCCAAAGTACCGGGTGGGATAAGCGGTGAAAATATGGCGGCTAAACAGGGTGCGTCGTTAACACCTGCTCCATCCCGTCGGAATTATCTGCGCCCTTCGACGAAACGTACGCATTTGTGTGACATCCCTTTGTTGACAATAGGACTCGAGAGGAGCGGTGGCTCTTTTTTCCCCTTTTTTTTCACGGTATTCCCTTTTTCTCCTTTCAGCTTCGATTCCTTTTTTCTACGGTCGTGTTTAATGTAACGCTTTTGTAATATAAATTTCGGTGTTAGGATGAGAAATGTGATACGGGATAAAGGACGGGACAGACGACGACACGATGTTTAATGTAATTTATGTAATCGAACTCGCTGATTTTCTATAATAATTCGGGGAACTTGTAAGCGGTGCACGCGCTAGATAAACGTTTCTCTCGTCGAACGAACGTAATGATAGAGATATCTTAATACAGAGGATATATATTACGGTGATATCGAGTGAGCAGTCGAGTGGATCGGTGCTGGATTAATACAGGATCCATTGTGAATACTGATTCCGCTGATTTTCCCCTCTCGCATAGGTACGCGTTACTACGGTATTGAAAGGCGAAAGAAAAATCTGCCGGATGTTCGATGTAAATTCGTAATTTCAATCGAACGGAGGAATATCTGATAATCTATTTTTAATACTTAACTATCTTTGGAAGTATCTTTAAGGGAGGATTGAAAATAATACGACATTTCGGCGGGTTGATCGTGAACGGTAAGATACGTACATACATAGGTATAGCGACGTTCTCTACGTATATATACCAATACAGAGAAACCACGGGACATCGAGAGCCAATACCCCTGTGTACTGTGAAACACGATCGTCCTGTGCACAATTAGGACACTGGCCGGACCTTACGTCGAGATCCTGCGGCCAGTTGCGCATCTTGTGTGCCGTGTCTCCGAGGGATACGCTGATGATCCTTTAGCTACGTATCCAGGGACGTCGAAAACCTGACCGAATTTGAAATTTCTAACGCGCCAGTGGCTGGCCACGCCGAAATTTCCCCGGTAATCGGATCGTTTGAGAGGAAAATGGAAAAAGAAATCACGCACTTCGAAATATTCACGCGTCGAGATCGTTGCTCCTTGAAGTTTTCTACGCTTTGAATTTTGAACGGCGCGCGAAGTAAAGTGACAAGTTTCGGGACGTCAAGGCGCGAGAAAAAGAATAAGGCTCGAGGTGGTATTTCTCGTACGGGGTGTGAAAAGTGAACAGAGTAATTAACAGATTACTCGACGGCAGCCGTTTGAAGTAATATCTCTTTTGGGTGAAAAAATAAAAGGATTCTGGGTATTCGACGAAACCATTGAAAAGCGTTTTCAATTCGGAATCATAGCCCCCGTGGAGTGCTCACTTCGGCGGTATAGACGTCATTTTCAACGCCAAACAACCCGGAGTTTTTATACGGATTAAAAGGGGGGTTGTAGCTCTGAAAGGGATGATTTGCCAAGCCACATTCACTGATTTTTTCCCCCCTCCTCCTCGTTCTAATGAATACTATTTTGTCCCCGTGCCGCTATCTTTTTATCCGCCACGTGTATCTAAACCTCGGTTACACGGTATCAATTGAGAAGCCCGAAATGTATATTTGAAATTTTCCACCGTTCTATTTCGGTTCCATTGACCCACTTCTTGGCACCGGGAAATTAAATAACCGATACGAGTACGTGGTGTAATAACGATCATTACGTATAAAAACCATCGACCGCCACCGAATGCCGGATATACTAAATTGACGGAGTCGTGAAATTTCAGAAATTCTCCGTCGTTATTTCCGTCCTATATGTATATCGATTTACCGTACACCCCTTCCCCCACGTCGTTGAATCGTTCGGCAATTAATACAATAGTACACGGTGACGGTGAAGAGTGTAAATGAAGATTTTCCAATTTACGCGCATCAGATCAGCGTTCCTGACACAGCAGCCGCTGTATAATGGATTTTGAATGTAGACATTTACACCATTGTCATATCTCTGTCGCTGCTCTTCCCACGCGTAAACGACGTCAGTCAATTTTCGACAACACCGTACGGACAAACTTGCAAACACGTCCAAGAGGATTTAAATAAATTCTTTGCATTCGTTACAGAATCATGCGCTCGTTACAAGGACGCCAGGACTATATTTTCCGAGATTTTCCATGGGCGACAGAGGTACGGCCGAAAAAAGCCATACGACCCGAAAGATTTTCCATGGCGGAAAATTTGTCCTGCGAAATAATAAATGGGGAAAAATTTCTCTTGGTATAAAATAGTCCGCGATGCAGCCGGGACCGGTCTATACGCCGGTAACTTTTACATCCCGCAGTTTTTCACGGGGGTAGGAGCACGGGAGTGGAAAAGTGCGAGCAATTAAACGGTAGCGAGGAACCGTGTGGTTGCTTTTCAGTCAACTAGCTCGACGATTATATGAACGCTTCCCTTGTTACTTCGGCATTTTTTATTTCAGTCGCCGCTGTCTCCGGGTTTGACAGTAACGAAGCGATCCCATCTGTACGCGTTACATTTTCTCTCATCCTTAATGATCTCGTTAAATACGAGAGAATCATGCCGGTCGCCATGGAGAGCGAAAGAGCGAGAGAGACGAACTTTTTAATTGACAGGCCCGAAAACTGTGATTTTTGCGACACACTGACACCCTTGTAGATATGGATTTTCAAGTGGAGTAAACGAAAAAAATAACGGATCGGCGTTACAGGATGAAACAATTCACGTAACGCGTGTAGACTTGTGTATTTCCATGGTTTTTCTAGACCTAAACAATACTTAGTTTTTACACCGGGGGTCTTTTTCGCTCTGTTTTTTCCCATTTTTTAATTTTCATTGTTTTCATGTTTGCACCGTTCGTATCCGGAGATAATGGCCGACAGAAATGCGAGTCATAAACGCGATTCGCTGAAATCATCCGTTTTCCCGGCAGTCGGCGCGAAATTACTAAGAAGGGGCCTTTCACTTTTCCGTTTGCGATTTCCATGAATTTAGTCGGAACTCAATGGGCACGTTTCATTCTCCCTTACACGAGGGAAATTCATGAAGGCAATATGGGTAATTTAAATCTGACCACTCTACACGGTGACCAATCATATTTTTCAATGTAAATTACGCTATTCACTCTTGCACCTCTTAACGATAAAGAACCCCTGGTTTATCAACTTATATTCGATTTCGACGCCATGATTTGTACATACATTACAATTCCGCGAGACTTATTTGAAATTAAAAAAGAAAAAACGAGAAAGAGAGAAAGGAGATCGTGATTTCGTCAGCGTCCTCGGATGAGAAAAATATTCATCGTGAAGTCAGGCGACAAAGGGGGCCCGGGGAGGCGACTTTGTCTAAAGGGGCATAAAATCCAATTTTATACATTCCGCTGATGCATAAAACTCTCGTATTTCTTGCCATGCAAACGTAAGAGCCGTGAAACAGAATTATTCGACCATTTTTTTTCTCATTCTCAGCCAGGCGACACTTGATCGTTACGTCGAGTCCTCCGTCGTAACGGATCCATGCTTGATCCTCGATCGACGAGTGGGATCGGAAAATAACGACGACAATAATCTTACTTCGTCGGCGCAGCGACGTCGCAGGTGCTCGATAACGACGCCGCGGAAATATCTGACAATTATTTTCCAAATCGAACCAATTAAATTCAGCAAAAATAAACATCGTATTAAGGACGTACACAATGTTCCGAGAATCCAGAGGAAGAGCATCCCCCACCGGATCTCGATGTTATCTCGAAGTTCTAAGAACACAAAGTGCACCTCGTTTCGCATTATACATCGTTCAATATTCCCCCGGAACACGGGGTAGTCTATGGGGCACCGAGTCCGGGGTGCAATATTGAGAGGCGTTAAAAGCGCATTAACCCCGGGGGGGGGGGGAGGGAGGTGGGGTGCGAATCGTATTTATCCACTCCATGAAAAATAAATCTGGTCCTTCTCCCCGGTCGAAAGAGCAGATCTATCAAATCGTTGGGAATACAGACACTCTCTCGGGATGATTTATCACGTAGCGGGAGGAAGCCTTCTGCACGAAGGCCGATAATTAAGAGGAATCATTGTTCCGGGGTCGGCACTTAACTATTACAAAGGTCCGCGCCTTGTCCCTTTTCGCGATCTCCGATTTTACTACCCGGACACGAATTCCACGTGCTGCGCAACCCCCCTCCGGCCACGATATTCTCCACCTCCCGTCTCTCTTTGCACCCCCTCCGATCCTCCCTCTTCCCTCTCCCCCTCCCCCGCCAAAGAATCCGTGACGGAACCAGCCAAGAACGGCCATTGTGAACTGTCTGTCTGACGGTAGACAGAGCGACAGAAGTAAAAGTGCTTCTCGAGTGGCGCACCCCCAGCTGGGTTCATTAGTAAACTGAAGTACCGCGCGCTACGCGCACTAAGGGTCTTTTGTGCGAGGGTGCGCCATTCGCGATAACTCTCTTCGTCCCTTCCACTCTTCCGTTCGCTCTTGCTAAGAGGAAAAGAGACGGAGACCGAGGGAACAGGTAGAACGGTGCTGCGAGTACGGGGGAGAAGAACATTTCTTTTTATTCGGCGAAGTTATCTATGGGGTAGCACATGTGGATACCGATGGGCACGGACAGATCGAGGAAAAGGGAAATTTTTTAAGTTTCTGCCGATTTGGAAATCGTTCTCCGAAGTGTCTTCGCGGGCTGACGTGCACCGTGCCGGTTCCAAACGTCGAGCGATCAAAGTTTTCGCAGTCGTGTCACGGATTTTCCAAAGAATCCGTACGCTTTGAAATCCCTCCGCCGTTTTAGATTTCGACGCTTTGAGATTCCCGCGGCTCGCAATTTCGACGCGGGAACTATTTAGCAGGGGCAGCGGGACGAAATTTCCGTCGGAAAGTTTAGGCTCCGATTTTCCGGTGTTGCGAGCATATTCAAAACGTGGCGCAGCATTAAAGCGCCAACGAGAAAGCACGCAGCCTCCTCTTGAAAGCCGAGACACGTTCCACCCTTTTTATCGTGTACCAGAGGAGTTAATTTTTAGTACACACGCGTGCGGCCCTTCTATGGGGTAATTTTTTGGCTGTATAGCTCGTACAGGGGAAACAGCATTCATCCCTTCGCTGCGAAACCTGCGAAATTAAATGTTATAGCCTTTTTCGTTCCCGTCGCCGCGAAAGGAAATAATTGAATCCCCGAATGTAAAGTGGTAATCTTGTGTCTTGCGTTTCGTTTCTTTTCGCGGAAACGTTCGGTGGACCGGTGGAAAATAATAGAGAAAATCTGGCGGCGAGTATTTGATATTTTGTCTCTATTATAAATGTAGATTTCGACCGGTGAATAATTTTACCCCTTTAATACACGTTTCACCGTGGAAGTTAACGGTATCCGCGGACCCTCAATGCCTGATAATGAACGCTCATATCGTGAAAAACGTCGAATTCGCGTAGGACCGGTGAAAAGCGACGAATTACACCGCGTTTGAAACTGTATGATTAAAACTGCGATGCCTCGGCACGTTAAGAGACGGCTTAAAACGAACGAAAATTAAAAAAAAAAAAGGTGGAGCGTCCAATTTTTCACCGTTGAATTCGTGATCGACGATCACCGACGAAAAAGCAACCATCTCTTTCAATATCGAATTTAAAATACACCAGCCCTGTTCGATGCAAAACCTTTTATGTTTTTTTTGTTACTTTTTTTAAGTAAATGTACGGTATTCTATCGGTCGCAGCGTAAACGTGACATCAAGCAGATTCGCCGAAAACTCCAAACAGCTTTCGCAATGATTTCGGAAACATAGTCGTGTAATTACCGGGAAATTACGAGGCGACGGGACAATTAATATTCCATCGCGCACCAGTGGTCGGTTTTGAAAGGGTGAAAAAGGCCTGGCGTCGCTCGTGGGGTTGCGTACACGCACACCGGGACACTGGCACCTGTCCGACATGTTTGTAAAACGATGAAAGAGACGCCGAACATACTCGAACGCAGTCAGAGTGGCCTTCGGACACGCGATTCAAAAGAATGATTTCATCTTTGCTGCTTTAACCAGTTAAGTGTGTTTGACGACTATACCCGTCATCGATTGATTATCGCAACACACGCTGGTGCGTTCGCCACACTTAACTGGTTAAACGAAATATAGATTGTCTCTCTCTCTCTGTCGTTTTTTTTCCGTGCAACTCGTTGCGACTCGAAAGTTGCCGGCAATCGAATTTGAACGCTTCAAAGTGCCGACGCTGTGAAATTTCCATGGAAGAAAAAAAAAGCCAGACAAGCAATAACCGTCCTTAACCGTGACACGGTTACTCCGAATATTTTCCAAAGGATTTCGCGACCCTTTCGCAGGCCCGTCTGCGAACGTCTACGGCTTTAGCCTCGAGTGCTCGGCGAATTTGCATAATCTCTCCCTCGCCCTCCGTCGAACGAGGTCAAGGCTTCTTTTTACCCCTCGCACCTTCGATTCTGCGCGACGCGGCCGCAGAGTGGGGTCGAAAAATCTTAAATTCCGATCGGACATGAAAGATTCATGAGACGAGGAGTCGCGTGGCGATCGTGATGGACCGGCTGAGTAAATTTTGGTTTGCGGAACAAAGCGGCAGCCAGTGTCCGAAAGCCACGAGAACGGGTTGGGCTTTAGGGGTAGCGACCTCGAACCCCTTCCCTACCCTCTGCTCTCTCGCTCGCCTAAAATCCCTTCTCTCGTTGTACTTTTTTGCCTCTTTTTTAACCCTCGTCTTTAAACATTCTCCTTTTACTGCAAGAAACTGACGAAATTCGTCTTCCACCGCAGAAATTTTGAATGGGAGAAACTTTGCCGCGTAAAGATTGCGCGACACGGATATCTCGAAGCGTAGAAATTTCAAAGCACGAACAAACGTGGACGTAAAAGACGAGTCGCGCTTAATTTTATGCCACGTTCGCAACAAGGGCAAAGTTTTTCCCCACACAGGACGATTGTTTATCCGTTTCGTTCTATCCGCGCGAATCTCCCCGAGAAAAGACCTCGAAAGTTCTCGCAGCGGCGATTTTTATATCGATAAACTTTGTATGAAATATCGGCCGCGGAAAGTTTCTTTTCTCGCCGCGCAGCTATGTTTATCGGGGAAAGTTGTTTCTAAATGAAATAATGCAATTAGCGAGACGAAGTTTCATCGAGTTCGACGAATCGGCACACTTTTTGCTTGTTTATCAATGCTACGGAACGAGTCGCGAGGATGACCTGATAACTCACGCTAATTAGTTCCCCGAGGACGCGGCAAACTATGTGTATACTTGTGTGAACCAGATTTCGAATAATTCGCGATTCAACGAGGTAACAATCGTGACAAATAAACGACCAACGAACGAACGAACGAACAAACGATGTTTGTTTCACGAGTTCGTGGGATACGTACGAGGGAAAAAGGTTCACCGATAAGTCGACGCGGCGAGACCAGCATGTCCGAGATCGCGTCGAGCATACTACTTCGATCTCATTTCACGTGGAATTAGCCGATTGCGGGTCGGCCCACCCCAGCGACCGATAATTATTGGAAACAGTGGCGGTGGTCCCCTGCCGCATCGTTGATCGTTACGGTGCTGATTGTTTCGAAACCGTTTTATTATTTCACCATGGTTTTAAGCCACTTTCGACACCGCGAGACGACTCGTTCTTTTTCGCCGCTGGAGATTTTCCGATGGGAGACGGAAAATGAAATTTCTACGCATACTTTCAACCCTGAAGAAATTCCGCGTACCATAGGATGACAATTGAACTCGATTGAACTTGAAATTGAAAAAGCCGTACTTCCACTCCCGAATATTCGTTGCGCTCTCGTCATATTTGTTCACGCATTCTGTAATTAAAAAAAACTAGGATGTTCTTCGCGGATACGAGTTTATTTTCCGTGGAAATTCAACGATCCCACGATTTCAGGTATTTTGTAAACAACGATGGAAACAATCGGAAAAAATATGCCCGACTGTGTTACACCAATCACCATACATCATACCGAACTTCCTCCAACTTCCATTTATCCAAAACCCAACAGACGTACCCACAATAAAACTCTTGATTTGCAATTCTAACGGAATCAGTTCTACACCGTCACGTTCCCCATAGGAAAATTTCATCCCAAAAACAGTTGCATGACAGTCGCGCCTCGGCCGGGGGTGGTGTTAAACAATTTAAAACACTATAACAATTTAACGAGTGAACATTTTCAACATTCGGATAATTGGATGTCGAACGTAAGGGAACCGTAAAACTTGTTCCAAGCCACATTTACACCGCGACTCGTAAAAGTGTTATTCGGGTTAAGTGCGACCGTCACGTATTCACTACTGATTATCCCTCTTGTTCGACTAATAATTACTCCCCCCCCCCCCTCCCCCCGCCCGCCGCCCCCCGCCGCGTGTCGTTACATTTACTTGACGGCGGGTGTTTCGCCGCAACGTTAACACGATTTTCCTCGAAAATTACAATCACGATGTACGTAGGTAACGCGCAGAAACAATTACGAGTGCGGCTACCGGGGTCCCCGAACGAATCGAGCTCATAAACCATCGTTTACTAACGAACGGAATAACAAATCGTGAGAGCACTTCGTGGCTCGTTTCGCCGGCCGGCGGTGTCTATGAAAATCTACATTTTCCAAGCTTTTTTTTCACGTTCCGTTTACGCCGCCCGATTAAACGAGGAAAATTAATCGCACGCTATTTATTCCGAACGGATAGAGTTCTGTACGCCGTGACACGCGCGCGACCGTAAATAACCATCGAGCAACGCTTATCACGTGCCGTTCATTACGAATCGTCGTTCGGAATGATCTCTGTCCTTCGTTGACCGCGACTGAAGGGAGTTCCGCGGTTTTCCTTTCGATCGCGGAATTTTGCCTGCGTTTACAAGTTCCCAGCACGGAACCGTCTGATTTCCCGTGGTAACCACATATTATTTTTTGTTCGAACGAAAGTTACACGGACGTGGCTAAACGCGGCATGTTAAAAACTATTTTCGTGGCAGCGGCGAAAAAACGTATTTATTATAAATTTCTCTCGGGAAATACCGTGCGCAATTCCGTCGAGTTAACAGTATCAACGTAAAGTTGAAGTCACGAATTGCCGAGGCACACGCGCGAGCATCTTTGTCGCGGATAATTCTGTTTCCCCTCAGACGGTTCGGGCACGGCGTGTGTTAACGCGAAACGTTTTGATAAAAGAAAAACGCGGCCGCGTGGTGGTTTAATAAAAATTTCTTCCCCTCGCGGTCGAGAAAATCGTTTATCGTTCGCGCGCGAAATCGGATTTACGTGTCCCCGTTTCTTCGTTAAACTCAAGATTTACACGAATCAAACGCACACTTTCAGGTACGACTCTCTCTCTCTCTCACTCTCTTTCTCACGCTCTCTTTCTCTCGTGGCGCGTACATGATTTCTTCTTCGTCCATGTTTTTTTTCATTTTCCCTCCATTTTTTTTTCTTTTCGGGAGTAGGGACGCGGTAGAGCCTTTCCATGGCAGGAAATTTAATTCCCGGCACTTTGCGCGAGCCAGAAATACGACGTCGAGTGGCTCTTTTCCATCCGGACGACCCCGTCACGACTCCATGATGAATTCACGTGTATACCAACGTGACCTAAAGCGACCTGTCGCGTCACTCTATATTTCCTCCCCCCCTGCCCCGCTCGTGGTTTTTTCTTTCGCATTTTTTTCTTTCGTCCTAGCCGGTAAACGAGTCGCTCGATTCCTTTGAAGCATGACCCGGGAAATAAATCGAGTCAACTAGAGCGACGTTCCAACGATTCTGTTTCATGGAATCTATATCACTGTGTTACGTATTTTGTTTACCGTGCTCGTCCGCGTGTCGCGAGGCGGGCACTTCTTGGAGCGGAAATTTCCGTGCCCAGAAATATTTCCGCGCGTTGGAACATCGACGCGCGGCAATTTTCGGTGAAATGTATTTCATGCCCCGCGGAAAATGGCAACCGGCGAAACGTGGAAGTCAGAAGAATATTCGTTTCGGGTTAATTGATGGGAAACTTTGCACGTGCACGAGTATTCGGTACGTTGGAAAAATAGGAAAAGTAATCGAGGAAGGAATTGCATATTTAATTTCGCCAAGAAAAATATCCTACGGTTTTCTCAAGAATTTTCAAATATTTTAACGCCGCGGTAGAAATGACGTTAGTTCGTTTTGTATTCAGTAGCTTCTAAAATGCTGTATATGTATATTATAAGTAACATTGCCCGAAGTGTCGCTGGTACAATGAAGTACGTACACATTGAACGTAAACTTTCATAATAATGTACACACGAGGTGTCCCGTAACGTGTGCTTCGTCCGAAAAATAAGGTGGAATAGAACGGGAGCTTCTATAAATTTACGAAATAACACCAACGTCTACGAACACCCTCACACGCGCCCCTACGTTCGTGCATTCGACTTCGAGTGCGAGTTGCTTGAAAAAATTAAATCCATATTTTAAAAAAGAACTTATATTCTCGGGCACTCTGGTATATGAAACCAAAAATCTACCCGTATCGTACGCAAAAACCACCCACTTAAGCGGATAACGACGGGCATTCACGAAACAGAAACAATGCTACCGGGGAAGCCATTTTTTTTGTAGAAAAATTGTTTAAGGATTTTTACGAAACGGAAGAATGGAAACGTGGATGGAAAACTGCCAGTAATTTCGGTGGGTTCTATCTACCGCGTACAAGTATATCTTTCTGTTTTGAAAAAAAAGAAGATAGCTAAATGTTCGCAACGAATGCGGGATAAATGAAAGTTGGCGAACGAGATCGGCCCTTCCTAATGCAGCCGCTATCGCGAAAGTTTGCAGCTTTCGGACAGACTTACGTGACACCTGCGGAGTTTCCGGGATAATTCCTCGTCGCGGGATCTTCAACGAGGGACCCTAAGGATGGTTTCACACCGGAAGTTTCGAATTGTGTTTCAAGATTTTCCCGGAATTTCAAAGCCGTCGGAGTCGACAGCGTGGAAAGTTCAGAGCGCGGAAATTTCATCGTCGCGGAACTTCTCGAGGCGCTGAAATCCGATCGGTGGAAATTTCGAAACGTAGAATTTTCCGAGTTTTGGAAATGTTTATGCCGACGAGTATCAAGGCGTACCATAATCGAAAGCGTAGAAATCACCTGATTTCCAAACTCTAGAGTCTTCGGAAAACTACGCGAGCGAGGACATTTGAAAAAGTGACAACCTCGAGAGGTTCCCGGGGTGAAAGCAGCCTAAAACACCGTAAAGCCCTGCCGGTGATCCTCACGTGAGTGGAAAAAGGGTCCGTCCGTGGAAAACCGTCCACCTTTGCATGTGTCCGTGACGCTACATGACGCGTGTGTGTGCCTGACCGTAATATCGCTCCTCCCTTCTGGTAATTTACGAGACCCGTCTAAGTACACCGACGTAAGCGCGCTTCCCCCGCGAATGTCCTACTTTCTCGATGAAGAATTTTCCTTGATCGCGCCACCCGAGTCGCCTCCGCGTTTCCCTCGATTTTCACCGATCTTTGGGACTGGTAGACGCGCGAAAATTTCACGGTCAAAGACTCTCGACGCCGAGAAAGTTGAAATCGTAGAAATTTCCAATCCGAGAAACTTCAGGGTGTTGGAAGGCGGCGCGAAGGCTTCAAGTGCAGGAATTTCAAGGCGCCGGGAAACATCAAAGACCAGCGAATCCTTCCTTTCACACCGATACAGGAACACACCGTTTCCACGCGAAATTTATTATTCCCCCGATCAGGATGTCGTTTCTGGGGGTGAAGTCGAAGGGGAACGGCGGAAAGAGGATCGAACCGGGAGGCACGCCGTCGGTCCGCGTGTTCAGTGAATTTTTCATCGGAACACATCGAACAAATCTGCTCCGCGCCCGCGCTCTTTATCCGTCGTTCCTGTCTCTCTTGTTCTCTTTGAAGAATTAACGCGAATGACAGGCAACGTGCTCGGGTATTACGGCTTTTAAATAATCATCGGGCCGAGCGAAATAAAACCGATCGCTCGAATCGTACTGGCGAGTTGGTCAAAGGCGGCCCAGGGATGCAAATATGACAGTATGGTTATTAATAGAGGCTACAGGTATAGGGACAGAGGGGGTGAGAAAGAGTCCGCGGGGGTAGAGGGACGGGAGGGAAGGGTGGCGTAAATGGAGGATGAGAGGATCGGAATTTTGTCATAGCGCGGGAAAGAATTGAAAATTTATGCGGCCAGAAAAGTGCGCGCCCGAAAAACCAATATCATTCGAATGTCACTCTTTTTTTTTTGATCCCACACCGGTAGCGATGAAAAAGTGATCGGAACTGTGATAAAATATTTTGTACGGTTATTTCCGATCAGCGAGGGTATCGTTAACGATGACAACTATTGGCGATTGCGTTCTTAGATCCGTCTAATTGGTAGTTTCAACGATTTTTGTTCATTATTTCGTATCGTTTGTATACTCGCAGGTGAAAGCATACGGCTTTAGTTCCCCATCGGCCGCGTTTCATTTATTCAAATTTTCTCGAGAATGTTTCTGGCAAGTTTGTAAATTTCTTTTCATCGTAGCCGTGAAGCAGAAGGAGCTGTATTTCGTGCGCTGTAATACACCTTGAAATAGTGCCGGGCACTCTCGGCTAACAGCGTATCAAGCCTGATGTAAATACACCCAGCGCAAAGTGAGTTATGAATTTTTCCGTAACGAGCACGCGCGGAAACGTTTCCCGGCCGGAAAAATTGAGGATTCCGGCTGGTTCAAAATGTGCTGAACATTATCGAGATTATCAAACGTTTCCGAGAACTCGAGTAAACTTATTAAAACGGAACAGCTGCTCCCGGAATTTTCCTCGAAGGTGCAGCAATTTTCTTAGGCCTGTTTCACACCGAACGAAATTTTCGCCCGCCAAAATTTCAAGATCCGTATACTCTTTCGCGCAGACAGGTTGGAGACGTGGAAATGTTTAAATTGGAAAATCTGTTGGATAAAGGAACTTTGGGACGTTGAGAGGAAACTTTGAGGAGTTGAAACTCGGTGCAGAAATTTCCCCTTATCAAAATTTCCATTGCGTAGGAATTTCATTGCGCACAAAGCTCTCGCGTGCGATTACCTCGACGAGGAGGAGGGTCAGACTTGACAATTCCGTGGCGCCAGGAATTGGTGTGAAGGGAGCTTCAGCGAACCGTGGAAGTTGAATTGTGTGCAAGAGCATCACCTACTTTCGTAACGGACTCCTTCTTTTTTTGCTTTTGTTTGCACGGGCTTCGGCTCGGGTCGTTTCAGAGGGAGACCCAGTTTCCCAGGGCACACGATATGAACCACGTAGGTGAAAAATCCCAGAGATGTTTGCCGGCTTCGAACTTCCTGACCGAAGTCCGACGTTCCGACCGCTTCGGCAGCCACGAACTCTTCTTGATAATTGCCAGCAAAGCACGAAACGTCGAATACCGCTCTCGTGGTATTTCGACCTCCAAGGTTCACCTACGACGGGAACTTTCCACGCTGGTTCAACTCCGGAAACCAAACTACTTTTTTTCCTGTCTCGTTGCCACCGACGGTCCGCCCTGACAGATTGTCACTGGCAACATTAATTTGAAAACTTTCCATCGGATCCACCGCTATGTATGTATGTACATACGTGGGAAATCAAATTCGTTTCTTTTAGTATAACATGTCGATATAACAGCTCTAGAGAAAATCAAGCTCGCTGCCCTGGTTGTCGATAGAATTTCACGTTAATCGATTCGAATATACATATACATATACATATAGATCTCCATATTCTCACTTATCTCGCTGATTCGATTATTCAACGTCCCATCCGAGGATTCCGAATCGTTCCCGTAATTCGCAGTTCCGCATGACGAAACAGCTCTCGCGATACCGAGATGAGCAACAACGCGTTCCTGGAAACGTCGACGAGGGACGGGGCGGGGGGCGGGGGAGGGGGTTGCGCCACGCGGAAATTACTTTTGAATTATGCGCCGGCTCTAATGCGGTGCAATAAGACATTTAAATCGTAATTGCGACCTGCCGGATCCCCTGTAATTGACCGTCCGCGTGGATTCCGCGTCTACCGACGCACACCGTCTACGAGTATCCACCCCTTTACGAAGAAAAACGGCGAACAAAGCGCGTGGCAGCGGAGAAACGCTCCGCCAGAGGGAAAGACGCTCGCGAGGCGAATTATGGGCTGGAGGGGCAACATTTACCTGCAAGTTCTAATCAGTAAATTTACCGCGAGAAGTTCGCCGCGATATCTTTCTTCTTGGCGGGCGAAAGACCGGAATACGTAATTTCGCCGGCTGGATAGAAACGGCGATACGAATCGAGCCGGAAGGCAGAGAAACGGGAAACGAAATCGACAGAGAAACGGAGCGGGAATGGAAATACTTCTTCTCCCGTTGTAGACAATATCTTGCGTGTTAAAACCGTAGCCGGGATACTACTGCGCGAGGTCGATGCGACCAACGTTCAAAGATGTGGAAAGTCTCACGGACAGGTACGTCGCGATGTTGTAAGACCAACCGAATCGAAAATTTGATGTCTCTGTTATCGACAACGTAGGGAATAAACGTGTCATCGGGTCGCCCGGATCGTTTTTCACTCCTCGACCTCGCCGCGGACATATTATTGTGGCACTTTTAACGGTGCGCGTTGCCCTCGCGGAATTTTATTTTCCCGGCTACGCGTCGAAGCTTTTTCTTTCCGCGAGGCCTGTAATTTCATTTCACGTGGAAGCACCGCGGGACTCGATTCGGTCACCGTATTTCCGTGCAAATAAATTCGATATTACATCTGCAAGCTACTTCCGTGATTGCCATTGCAGACCGACACCGCCGTTCGTTACTTTACTCTTCTGTTTAAACGGTCCGATATGTCCGGGCGTCTCCGAAAGGATAAATTTCATTGCACCGAGCCAATTACCCCAGGATGCCACGTGGAATCACTTTCAGGCTACATTTTACTTGGTAAAAATATTTCCCCCGGAGTTTATTAATATTTATCGGCCACCTTTGACGCACTGCAAATCCGGTGACAAGAGTTAATCGGAGAATTCGAGGCTGGCTTACAACAGGAACAAAGAACAATTGGAAACAGAGGATATCTTGACACGGTTGTGTCTCGTGTATCGGTTTTAAAGAAAACACCGTCCATTTTCACCCAGATCCGAGTGAATCGTTAATTGGTGAAATTTCCGCGTTCAAAAGACTCTGTCCTTTGTAATTTCTACTATTAAAGATTTCCTAGCTTCGAAATTTTTTGCGTTTTGGAACTTTCGCGATGCGAAGGGCCTGAAATTCGATTCCGCGTCCCCCGCGGGAAAAAACTAGTTCGGCCGGAAAGGTGATACGTGTTACCGGCTATGTGTCAATAACAGCGGATACAACATTTCACAACCCGAATCCAGGTACACCTGATCGCGCTGTAAACCCTGCGTTAACCGCTTTCATCCTACGCTCTCATCCCACGAAACGGAAAACGCCAAAGAGATCCGTGCAGCGGAAAAGAATTTCACGCGGCCGAAAAGGGCATCGATACAGTTACCGTTTCATTTTCTATGGGTGAAACTTTCTAAACCGAGGCCAGGTATTAAGTTATCGTCCCTTCAGGTACCGAGGCTGACAACCCGAGGAGTCCTTTTCCCGAAAAACACGTCGAGTGAATTATTTCTCATGTAGGCGTAACTTATTTTAAAAAAATAATACGTAGATGTCATTTAACACGTTTTTTTCTATCGCTGCGACATCGTTGGTTTTTTAATTACAATTTTATCCCGTCCGGTCTTCAGGATTTTTTGTATACAAGATATTATCATTGGACGTGAAACGGTTCGATATAGAAAATACATTATGTTTCTCGCTAACGGAATTGTTATTTAAACTACATTAATTACTTTGCCGTAGTCAGAGGAGCCGCGATAATACATGTACGTTTAATACCAAACGATATCGAAATAAATTTTACAATCGAACTGCAATAATTTTATCACCATTGTTGACATTTCCATAAATGTACATTATTCAAAATCCCGAGGGAAACATCACTGTTACGATATTCTACGGGATTTTAATTCACCATTAATCCCTCGTCGCATGATATTTCATTTCGACGAAAGATAATTACGTGGAAACAAAAATTCTCTTGATATTTCTCTGTTTTTTTTTATCGACCGATAATTACCATCGTCACAATTTCACGAAAAATACATTCGATTCGTGGTGCTTCGCCGATCGCGCGACATCCAAAAAGCGAAACACGAAACTCTCAGCGTTCCGGGATTCAACGTGGAAACTTCTCGGCGCAAAAATTTCAGACCCCGGAAGACTTCGTCGCGCAGGAACTTCAAAACCTGTCGAATACACCGCGCAGAAACTTCGCGTAACCGAGACACTTCATTCCCGAAACTTAAAACTCCGAAATTCCTTCGCCGCGAAGACCGAAACTCTCGAACGGATTCCGAAACCCTGGAAATTTTCCGAACTCCGCGGCACGGAGACCTTGTCGCAGTAAATCCGGAATCATTAGATCGAATCACGGGGTGGGCGCGTTTAACGCGACAATAAAATCCGTTTTAGCCTGTGCTCAGGAACAATACCTAACAACCCGACTGCTCTCCCTGCCTGCTCCAGGATCGTTAATCCCTGGGCACGAGGCGGAGGAACGGGAGAGGAGAGAGAGAGAGAGAGAGAGAAAGAGAGCAACATGGAGGGTAGGGTGAGAGGTAGGGAGAGAGGGAGAGAGAGAGTTGAAACGAAAATTCCTTTCCCCGAAGTGGATCTCGAATTTCGAAAGTTTTCTGCATGTACAGCAGGGTCGGAGGCATCGAGAGGCCATCGTTGCGAAATTAAACGATAAATCAGTAAATCGTTTCTCGCCGGCAAAGTGATTAGTGCCGGCAGTAAAGTCACTTGCCCCGGCAACGAGGGACCAGAATTCCGGAAGCTTTTCCTCGCCGGCTTTTCAGCAGTCTTAACCTGCTGCCTTGCTCGCCTCGCCCGCCTAACCCTGAAAACGTTTAGTCGGAAAAGTGTTCGCAAGGACTTTAGTCCGCGGTGAAAAGCCGGCTCGGATTCTCGTGATTTCCGCGTGACGAAGAAGCGAAACCGATCGACCTTCCGGCGACCTCGTGAAATTCATTGGGATCGATCAATGGTCTCGTTTTCATCGATCGGCAGAGTTCATCGAGACAGGTGCTTTTCACGGTAGTTTCGTTGGAACAGCAGCGGTGACCTTGGAACCCCCGGGGCGTCGAATATCCTGAAACATTTGCCCGGCACACCCTTCTGTCAGCCTGATAATTACCGTGATATTTCACGGGACAAATCGAAACGGGACACCCCGTACATTTCAATTCACGGGAACGAGAAGTTACAAATGAAATACGCCGGCGACGGAGGTAACTTCGGGATTTTCGCGGGGTTCCTCTGGAAGCCGGTTCTTCATCTTGTATCGATTTTGCGACTACGGTACAATTGGCGACATATTGCGGGGTAATTTTCACCCCCGTGGCTCCACCATGGAGGATCGCTCAGCCGCGAAAAATCAGCGAAACGTGAAATGAAAATTTATTCCCGTTGTGAAGGAACCTGGGTGGTCTGGCGATCACAAATAAATCCGGCAGCTGACACCACGCACACTTACGTCCACTTGTTCGTGTGTATGGGGAAAATCCGCACGATTTCCGAGACAGTTTTACCGGCGAGTATGAATTTTGATCGGAAGACTCTTCGACCGGAAGACCCTCGGTCGACGATTAATCAGTTTTCAAACGAAATCCTCGGGAACAACAATTTCGCACGAGCATCGGGGAGAACGAAATTTATTAAGATTAACCGGACGCAAAAGGAAATTCTCTAGGAAACTGGAAAAGCGATCTTGGCCGTTCTATTGATTTCTTGTCGATAAAAGAGAAACGACAAATAAAAGACCGATGGGTTTACTGTTTTATCGTCTCGGTTGGACGTGGAGCATGATTAATCAATTAATCCTCCGATGATGGTTTCCGATTGAAATCGATAGATCAATGATTGTCACTTCCGTTTTCCCTTCGATTCCCGAGCGACGAGTGACCCTTTCGTTTGTTTCTTTCGTTACGTTATTCTCCGATGAAAGAACGTTGACGAGGTTCAACGTGAACCGTGAAAACCGAAAATTATCCCGATTGTCGGGACGAGAAAGTCCTTTGGGAGGAATCCGACGAAGTTTTAAGGTTCCTTCGTGGTGCTCGGTGAATTCGAAATCGAGCTATTACCGTTCCTCTTCGTTGTTGCGTGCGACACAATAGGCGGACGCTATCAGGGATCAAGCAGCCAGCATTAATGTAATTTCGTTCCGACGGAAATCGATTCGCCAGACAATGTGTACACAACAAGAAAGAAGTATTCATATATCTCATTGACCCTGTGGTCCGCATATTTTATGGTAAAATTGTCCTATCGTTTATTTCTATTTGATACTGATAATAAGATGCTAAGCGATCCGCCTATTTAAATGCGATACGTCGTTCAACGCTGAGGCGTTTCATATTCATACGTGTATACTTAAAGTTTATTGATATTTCCACGGTCGAACGCGGAAGTGTTGAACGAGACACGCGATGCGAAGTATCATCAAGCTTGAACGTCGATCAAACGGCAGAAATCTTTGGAGCAGAGAATTTTCCACACATACAAATTTTGGGCCAGAAAATTTTTGAAAATCGAACGGCGACGCCAATGGGACAAGTGACGAGGAGAATATCGAAGCGTGAGCGCCGCGACGCCAGAGGGGCTGTAATTGCAATTAATTATCTTCGTGCCAGGTCAGAGAAGAAGAAAATGGGCTTGACGTTCGGTGGGTAATAAAATAATAACGAGCATACGAAACTTATACAATATCGACGTTAATGGAGTTCTCGAAAACTTGGCGTAAAACGGTCGATGGCGGATGAAACGGGAAAGGGAAGAAAAGAAAAACGGAAAAAGCAGCAGGAAAGCCTGGTCGCAAAACAATATTGACACCTGGTCGCGGATCCCCCCGTTATAATTGTCATTTAGAATAACGAATAGATCGGCGTAATTGCTGATCGCTCGTTACAATTTGGTCCGAGTACTTGTTCCATCATCCCGTTCGATTTTTTGAATTCTTTTTTTGCTCCCGGGTGTTTTATGTCATAAAAATTAATGATTAAAAGTAACGAATGGCGCAGACGGTCGTTTTAATACAGCTTGGTAATTAACTGGATGCAATTAATCCTTCGGGCACATCATTTGCAACGTACGTGATGGGAATAACGGGAGGAGCGGGGAGGGGGAGGGGGAGGATAGTACGAAAGAAATTACCACGAGTTCACTTCTGTCTCTCTTTTTCTGTCTGTCACACTCTCCCTCTCTCTCTCATGTACCTAAAATATATATATATATTTTTCTAAAGTGGTGCTACACAGTCCTTTTACATTGAAAAATACTATGCTTACATATATATATGTATATGTATATACCTATAGCCTACAAGAAGGTATTGCACTTTAATGCAGGATCAAAATTTCTTGGACGTCGTAGGTTTTCCAAAAAATAGCCCCTCCCTTGTTTTTTTCCATCGTCCTTAAAGCATATCGGAATTTGGAACAGCCAGCGATGGTTTCGCGCGAAATCTCGCGCTGCCTCGATGGCCGCCGTCTTTTGATTTTATGCAAGTAGGTTCCTAACAACAATTCCTTTCATTCTCGCCGCGTTTTCGGGTGATTTTGTTAAAGTGGATCGTAGTTCGGATTCGATGTTACGGATAAAGGTTGCCGGGGGCGCGATTCGTTGGAAACAATTTGAAGGGTGGCAATTGAATCGATTTAACTCTGCGGTTTCCATTAACGCTACCGGCTCGTTATTTGTCATCATTGTTGATATTAATTCAGGAAATATCAAAAGAGCGTCAATATCGTTCACCGCGACACGCCTCGTCTCGAGATCAAGGGGCTCGAGTCGTCGACGGAACTTTTCGTTAACGTTTATCGACATGTAAACTACTTCTAATGATCCCAGAAACTCTCTCCTCCATAATTCCGTAATAAGAAGAAGAAACGAAACGGAAATGATATGTCCGATACGAAATATATGGCGTCGAGATGCGTACGACCGAATCGAAACAATATCCAAAGGAGAATTATCAAAAAGACGTAAACTCGAGTCGAGTTCTATCGTTCAAATTTGTTTTCCTGTATACCGGAAGAAGCACCGTTTCGCATATATCGCAGAAGTTCTCTAAAATGTCGTATATATGTATATATATTCTCTCTCTAAACTCTGTAACGTATAGTATATGTATAATATTTATATATGTATGTATATATCAGAACTTTGTTTTGTCTTTGATCGACCAGTCGGATTAAAAATATGTCTGAAAGATACTCGACACTACGCAGTACACTTTCTAATGGTTAGTTCTTCTTGTTCATATATCTTCTTTTTTTTGTATCGTTTTTCGTTTTCATTTTATTTACTAACCCGTCCTAAAGTCAGGCTAAACCGATTTAGTCCGTTGCGCCCAACCCTGTATCATGGATGTAATATCCGGTCGATTACTAAAACACGATCCACAAAAGTGTGCGCGCGTTAAAATTAATTTCGCTGCTTTACACCGTTCCTTTGGGAATGATAAATTTGAAAATACCGTTGCACGGACACTCAAATTAAATGTAACGAATACCAACGCGCAAATACTGCTCTGCGCTACCGTAGATTAAACGAAAATTACGCTACAATACTGACGGGGCATTTGGGCGAGACTCGCAATAATTGTAATATCGAAATGTATCTAATACTGCACACCGAACTTTGTAAGCTGAATTACATACCGTTGTTAATCGAATACATAGAAACGTATTAAACGTGAAATGGTTCACCGTTGGAGGTGAATCCGGATATTATACTAATCGAGATATCACTTTCTATTTATATGGTTAATTTGTGCACAAGTTGCTTCGTGTTCCTTAATAGTCACGTTAATTATTCTCGAAAAGACATCGAACATCGGTACTCTTAAATATATTCGTTTTATCAAATTACGGCGACACTTGGTCGTCGCGGCTTATTCTATCGGAGAACATCTACAAACGAAACGAAAAGAACTGATAACAAATGAAAACGACTTGGTATACGTATTGCTTATCACTTTTGCGGCGCAACGGAACTTCTGTCGGACGCAACGTCAACAACAGTTAAATCTATCAGCTATCAACAGCACTTAAACGTTTATGTTCAGAGATCTACGCGTTACGTATGTCGATATAATTATTCCATTTCGTTTCCCATCGATCAGAGTCCTTTTATTTGTGCGAGCCCTTGTCGTGGCACAGGATGTGAACCAGCCTTAAGTTCTTCACGGTGAAGAGATTGTCGTAGCAGTCGATGATATCCTTCTCGTTCACGGTATCCTGCAGGGATATCTGCAGCAATTGCGGCACGAGGGTCCTCGACCTTTCGATCCTGAAAATCAATACTTTTATCAAAACTCCGAGTATTTGACATTTCATAAATACAACGGATCGAAACTATCGTAAGAAACTATTTCCTATCGTTCGTCCCTTCTTACTTGTGGTCCAGGTTCCATGTGGAGAAAAGCACGAGCTCCTCCCTGGATCTATACGGATTGATCCTGTGTCTTTTCCCATAGGAACACCTGTCGGCGTTCCAAAGACCATCGCACCTAAACTCCCCGTCTCTATCACAGATCGCGACGCACTGTTTCCCATCCTGCGGCCGAATCCTGTAGGGACAGGGCTCCTCCTCTTCCCTGCTCTTCCCGTCGGTGCACGATCTATCGATCGTCCCGAACAAATGGAAATACGTGTCGTCGTCCAGCCGGCTGAGTCTACAGGGACAATGATCGTAGCACGACGGCGAGTCGATGGTGTCCCTGGAAGGATGCTGCGCCTTGGTCCTGTCGAAATAATGACCGAAATAGTGGTCCTCTTTCAGCTGCATTTTGAAAAACGCTATAGCATGGAGGAGGTGCTTCCTGGCTCGGCGATCGCTCGCGTAGACGTCGGACGACTTGATCTGGTCGATGGTTTTGTAGAGGTAACCCCGTATCCTGTCCTGGCACCGTCGATGCATGTACGCCTCCTGGGGAAACAGGAACACGTGAGCGAATCGAAAGAAGTTTCTCTCTTGGATCGGTAAGAGGAACATTTTCCTCATTTTTTTTTCTTTATCTTTATCTGACCGAGAATCATCGTTCTCCGATGGGAACATTTTCAATTTAACGCTTACTTTCAACTGGAAACAGTGTTAATTAATTTCTAGATGTCAAGTTGCGAGTTTCCACGAGCCACCGATGGCAAGTTAAGAGTTCCTAAAGTGGATGTATCGTAACGTTACCTAGTCTAGGGAGAACGGGGGACGATTTGTCATTCCATGGATTAAAATTTCTTCGAATAATTAACTCTCGCGTGTTTTACGTGAAACGTAATCCGTCCCGTTGGTCTTTTAAACTCACTTTGGTGGTGTAATTGGTCTCCAGGCCTTGGAACCAGTCCGGATGCTCGTCTCTCGTGCTGAGCGTCGTCTTGGTGTCGTCTTTATTCAGCGCATTATTCAGAACGGCTACTTTTGCTTTCAGGTTCTCGGTGAGGAACTGCGACACCTTGTCTCCGGCAGTCAGGAAATCGATGTTCACACGTCTCAGGGCGTCGTAGAAGAGATCCGCGTCTGTAAACAGCCGCCCGATAACCGAAGTTGCCGGTTAAGGGTACGCGAACGACTTTTGTGTCCCTTACACCGTGACCTTGGAATATTAACGCGATAACACCCACGCGCTACATCGATCTACGGCACGTACGTACATACACCCGGCGAAAAGTGATTTTTCGAGACCTCGCTCGCCGGGAGAACCGTTTTTAATTGACTTTCCGGTAACTCGAGATGTCAAGCACGAGAGGCTGCTTTTTACGATTTCAAGTCTCTCGGTGCTACAGCGTTTTATCGCGTTCCAGAATTTTACACCGACGACGCGCGGGACCGTCGCCACGGAGAACATTTTTACACGAACAAATTTCAGAGGGTGAACACGTTCGCGTGGGTGAGAAATCAAGACGGTCGAAGGTGCCGGTGTTTCGCGATTATACCACCGTATTATCTAACGACGCTTCGAATGACTCATTAACAATCGCGTTATCGCTTATCTGCGTGGCACTAACCGGATAATACGTTCTCCCCAGGTTTCTGTAGAATCAGCGTGGTCTGCGGTTCGAGAGTATGAAAATATTCCTCGTCGACCAACGATCCATCCAGTAGAAAGACGTTCACCTCGGCGAGGTCGTTTGTGATCTGAAATCATTGAAAAAAACTCACCTACAACCCGGCTCCGTCTTTCATTTCTCTAGTATCCTTCCGATATGCAAAGTGGTCGTTAAACCAGTTTTTATTCGGCCGTGCTGTGCTCGCGAATAAACGGTAGTCGTAAATACCATAAACGTCAATTTAAATGTTTTATACCCCGTTCATGCTCTCGTATCACGTATGCGTATACTTCGATCTAATCTAAAAGTGAACGGTTCGTTAAGTATGGCACTCGTCCAAAAAGTCTAACGATTTATTCCGAATAAAATCCATTAAAGGAACGATTACAGTATATCTGTAGCGAAATAAGCTTTCGTTTTATAATTCGTTGCTTTTTATTGGCAGCTTGTTCGCGACGTTTCCGGGGGATGGCGAAAAGGAGATGAAAAATCTTGGCCGGAAAACAAAGGTTTGGTCTGTCCAGCAGACAGACCTTGACATTGAGGGTCTGGCCCTGTCCCGGCCGGTTCGATAGAGCCACGCGCTGCAGGCGAACACCATTCCAAGGTCGTCCGCAACCGGATTAAGCTACTAGAGAAATCGTGCTTCTTGGAGTACGTATCTGGAGCCGCTTATCAAAAGTTACGTGGGCGGAAAGTTCCGACCGATGAATATTCCGTGGCCCGTAATTCCTGGGCTTTGAAATTTCCTCGCTCGAATTTCCATGTTCGCGTTTTGAAATTTTTACGCGTGGAAATTCACCTCTCGCCAAGTTTCTCGGTTTTACAAATTTTCGCCCTCGAAGCTGATCATTTTCGCGCATTTAACTCTGTCGCGTTCTTCCCTACGTTTTCCCGTCTCGCTTTACGTTTGTTCGTCGGTCACCAGTATTTCCAGCTCTTTCTCTCTTTCTTTCGTTCTATCGCGGAACGTTTCTTTCGTTCGTTTTCCACGACAATCTGTCTGACTTTCTCCAAGGGACGATTAACCGACAACTTCCGCGGCGAGTTTTCCCGGATGACTCAAATTTGCGCCTCGAATTACGAGCTTCGGCGAGTCTCTTTAACGCGATTTTTATTTTCCAATCTCCTTTTGTGCGGCGTAATTGAGAGACTTTTTTCTTTCTATCTTACTCCGGATACAAATGGAAATCGAGCTGGCTGGCTACTTCGAACTTTATCGAGGCACGATACCGTCTGACGATTTTGCTTTGCAGCCAGCCTCTATTTAACCGAATTACATTTCCATTTTAGCTAAGTGATTCCGTCCACTTACGTTTGCAAAAATAAATCTGTAATTTAATACAGCGGGGAGGAAATATGCTAACAAAGATCGCTCCATCGCGAATGAATTTTCCCGATCCGGAACGGGATTCGAGTTGACAAAACGTTTTCACCATGACATCCACATTTTTCCACGACGACAGAATGACCAGGCGTCAGAAAATTTTCCAGGACATACCCTATAGATCTGCGAGGCTTTTATTTGACCCAGTTTCAACCTTCGGCTTTTATTATAACACGTGCAAGTACTATCGAAATGCGATACGATTTTATATTCTTTTTCACGTCCCGTAAAAGTGATTCTCTATTTTTAAAATGTCAATTCCCTGGTAATGGCGAGGGAACTCGGCACCATACGTTAAATCCCGAGGTTCATTTTATTAATTGATCTGCCGAATAGAGAGCTTTAAGTTGCAATTGTTTTCAGAAATAAAAGGGTTTCGTGTACGCACGAACAATCGAATGTGGGTCAAATATTATATTCAACGGCTATCAGTTTTTTTTTGCCCGGTGCCAGTCGAATGTCCCTGCGTATTTGTTTTTCTCTCTCTCATCCTCTTGCAATTAATTTTTTGTTGATCCGATATACAGCTCGCGGCTATTTATTTATTTAAAAGTGTTCTTCATCAAAATACCGGACAAATTGTGTAAATGAAGAGATACTGGATTTTGGTACGAAAAATTTGTGGAAAAATTAGTTTAATCGAACGATACTTACGTTTAATTTCGTGCAGGCTTTTCGCTTCAATTCCTGAAGACTTCTACAAGCGACGCCGAACTTCCTCGTTCGATTTACGTCGGTGACCTTGTAGCCTTTCAGCTGTAAAGAAAAAAGAATCGGTACAAACTGTATCGGGCACTGTAAACGTGGATTCCGTTTCCGATCGACCTTCCGTCGCTGAAAACAAAGGCTGACATGTGTCCGAGCAACTGAACAAGCGTCACGATAGAAACAACGTCGCGACGGAGGAACGATATCACTGGGCTCGGTGGAATTTTGCTCCAGATCATCGACGAGGTGTATCAAACCGTTCGAATCGTTGAAATCGACTATTTATTAGGAAAGTCATTCAGCGAGGAGTCTCGAATGAATTTTGAATTTAAACGGGAGCACATTTCGAAATAAGGGATTTCGAAAAAAAACAGAAATTCCCGCGCGTTAGAATTTCGAAACTCTAAAATTGCCACGCGTTTAAATTTCAGAGCGCCGGCAGCAAGATATGGAAAAAAAACAGAAGAAATCGAACCCTTCCGGAGGCAGAATGAAACAGCTGACGGCGCACTCCTCCACCGCATTTATTTACTCGAGGTTCGACTCGATAACGTGACGTCACGCGAATCGGAGGCTCGATCATGGTGGGCGCATAATTGCGATCGTGTTTCAAGGTCGCGGCAGAGCCGCGTGTCACAGTTTCTCCGGCTGACCCAGATCGCCTAATCGCGGTCACTCGGCAACGCGGATCAGAAGTCACGTATCGCGATCCGATCGAGCGAGAAACCAACGAGAATCGATCGCATCTTCCCACACGGTCGTTGTGTTATCGATTCACCTAATGGACCGTGTTGCAATTTCACTTTGGAGTGCTCCCCGTTAAATAACAGTCTGAAATCCATTTACTTTCTCCGATACACCTATTTCCCCATACGTAACTTCACAACCATACATATTCTACCGTGACAAAACAACAAGTATGTATGTATGTATGTATGTATGTACGTGTAAACCTGTCGCGTTACTACTCATCGATACTTTAGGAAAAAGAAAAAGACAAAGAATATAATACCACGCGTAACAAAGCGATCTCGGAGTACGTTCGAAACTCTCTAAGAATTTCAATTGTCACACCACTCCCAAGTCGTCCGATTGGAATCAATTAAAAATCACCCACCCAATCGAACGTCCGCCAAACCGTGTGAAGAAATAAATAAATAAATAAAAATGTATCGTTACAGGAAACGCAGGAAAAGTGCAGCAACGGTCTACCTCGTTTTTTCCCGGTGTCTCGGTGAGTCTCCTAAAGCAGCCGGCTATCAGCGACATGTTTCTCTCCCACTTCTCTCGCTCCCGGAGAGACCAGCTGCCGCAAACACACACCGTACAAAGAACGGGAGAGGAGAGAGCTCTCCGGCATCGGCGAAGGGAATGACGGGGCCGAGCGGTGCACCGGGAAATGCGCCTGCGAGCTGACTACCAGCCACGGGGAGGAGAGTGGTGGGGGACGATGGCAGCACGTCCCGGGCGGGAGGGTTGCCTACGGGGCCGGGAGAAATTGTTTGAAGATTCCGAAAGGAGGATGGACTAGATTTCCGAATTTTCAAAGGGTTACACTCGATGATTTTTAACAGTAAGACCTGGGCGTTCATGTAACGAATGTGCTGTAACAATTTAACGTGACACTATATTGGTTGTCTTCTTGCAGGGGCTTGAGAGTTCGAACGGAAGATCGAATAGAATTAAGGAACAAAGTGATGAAAGTGAGCATCCAGAAAATTTCAATTCCATGTACCGTGGATATCTGTTGAAATATGTGAGACATCTTTTTGCTCCGTTGGAAAAATTGAATTCGAGTTTCAGCCATAAAGTTTTACGGCGTTTTCCCGTCTCGTAGCTGGGATAATTACGGGGAAGCTAAATAAAGTGCTGGAAAAATTGCACGAAGGTTGGTCGGACGTCTTGTTAGTCTTTGTCGGGAACTTCCTTAAAGTGAAGCATGAATTACATTTAATTACCCTTGATAATTAAACTTAGACAGGGAAACTGGACGAATATAACTATGTCAATGTCGAGGCGCTATAGAACGTATAAAAATATATATATAGAAAACCGTCAGGGTGTAACGTTTTTATCTTCCCTCTTTCACCGCGTGGCGGTATTTAATGCGGAATCTTTTTAGAACTCGTAACGAAAGTACGAACGGAAAACGAGGAAAGCAAAAGAGAGAGAGAGAGAGAAAAAAAAAGTGGAATAAACGCGTTTCCGTCTGTGCTCGCATACATTCCCGGTTTTAATAGGATTTACGATTTACAGCCGTGATTCTTAATATCTAATTCATCCGGAGAGGAAACGCGTGGGACGGGGAATGGAGGGATGCGGCTTTCATTCTTTCTTCAAAGGCACACGGGTACGAGATAATAATTCCGTTGGCCCGAGACGAATGTGAAATGATGCAACGCGAAGTGCGCCTGTAACTTGGCAACCCATTGTACACCGCAATTTCTTGTGCGCGACACCACACCGCCGGCTACGTATGTACTAAGAACAGACAGGATATCCTGAACAAATTGCTGTGCTTCGAAAAGAGGACCTAGGACCCCGTTACTACTTTCGTGTCACGCTCAACGTTACCGGCATTTCGCCCAATTTAGTAGCAAGTAGCATAAACGATGTACACGTGCATACATCCTGTGTATATTAACGTATATAGATTTTATCGCAGTGTTAGTTTAATATAGTCTTAGATACTTGGTGTATAACTTATTAAGTATATGTTATACTCATTATTATATCGTACGTTATATCAATTAGTTAAGAGTTGTATCGTTAATGGTATACGTATATAAGGTGTAAATTCTACTAATGTAAACTGGACTCTTTGAATAAATTTCATTTATCTTATATCACGAGTTTCATTCTTTATGTCCATTCCTTCTATTCCAAAAACACGACTTCGTGCCACCTCCTCTGACGTCATGTATTCCTGTTGCAAAATCTCGATTTCGGCAAACTTTCACTCGAAAATCAAGCCGCGAATCCATTCGCGGAAATTCCTGAAACTGTGACGTCATTTCCAAGAATCCGCGAACTCTGTGCCACCTCCTCTGACGTCATGTATTCCTGTTGCAAAATCTCGATTTCGGCAAACTTTCTCTCGAAAATCAAGCCGCGAATCCATTCGCGGAAATTCCTGGAACTGTGACGTCATTTCCAAGAATCCGCGAACTCTTTGCCACCTCCTCTGACGTCATGTATTCCTGTTACAAAATCTCGATTTCGGCAAACTTTCTCTCGAAAATCAAGCCGCGAAACAATTCGCGGAAATTCCTGGAACTGTGACGTCATTTCCAAGAATCCGCGAACTTCGTGCCACCTCCTATGACGTCATGTGTTCCTGTTACAAAGTCCGGATTTCGGCAAATTTCAAAATTTTCGGGATTTTAGACTCTACTACTAGGAGAACATGATAGCAAAGGAGGTGGCACGAGTTCGGCTCTGTGACGTCATAATTTTCAAGGTCATCCGATATTTGAGACTTCACCATATTGCACGACCAAATTTTCGGAATTTTAGAATTTCCTACCAGGAGAACATGATAGCGAAGGAGGTGGCACGAGTTCGGCTCTGTGACGTCATAATTTTCAAGGTCATCCGATATTTGAGACTTTACCATATTGCTCGACCAAAATTTCGGAATTTCAGAACTTCGTACCAGGAGAACATGATAGCATAGGAGGTGGCACGAGATCAGTTCTGTGACGTCATCAGTTTCAAGGTCACCTAATCTCCCAGTTTATAGAGACAATGCCAATCGAAACCGCCCTCCCACGACTTATAAATTAATTTAACGCGCAAGTGGAAGGAGTAGGAATAATAGTTATAAATGAAAACGCAGCGTATACCAAAAACAAAATATTTATTGACTGTGGAATACGTAGAATGTACACGATACAATGTGAATTACAACTAATCTTACGAGCTATTTATACAACTTAACAAATTCCTTAAAACTAAGTGATTTTTATATATAATTTATGGTACACTAAAGTCCACTCGGTTACGCCGCAGTGTCCCAGGACGTTGCGTGAAAGTAATCTGGAAAAGCAAAGAAATTAATTATTAATATATTATATTGAAATAAGTAATGAAAAAGATGCCGTTCGTAAATTTCAACGTACATAAAGTTATCAATAATGTAAACAGCCACGCAACAATTTCCGCGTACCAAGACAAACGTTGAAAGTACACATCGGAAATGGTTATCGGAATTTGATTGATTTAATTACAGGATTAATATTGAAATGGGTCATTCGTGTTAATAAATAAAATTCGTCGGATCGATTAATTTAAAGTACCGCGTGACGGCGAGTGTTTAATCGTAAATCTTGAAAATTATTCCTGTATCGTGCGTCGCATGCGACAATACCGAGTCAGAGTCGATCGCACAATAAATTTTACCCGCCACGAGAGTACCGCCATAATTATGCTATTACGAGATACGAATAAATCACCGTAATTTCACACATTACGTCTATTCTTGTCGTGGACGCACATAAACACAATAACTTTTTCTGCGACGAGCTCGGGAAAACTATTCCATATGACAAATTCCGCGAGAATTATGAGAAGACCATTATCGAACGTGGTGGAGTCTTCTAATTTTTGTCGTCCATTCATCTCGCTTTATTTACCAAGATGCGTGATTTCAATGAGTTATCGTCGTTTTTTGTATCGGCATGACATATCTTCCGATCGCATCGTACATGCATCCAATGGGGAAACCAGTTTAGACATAAACACTTGTGATTCGGAGTTCGTGATTCCCTATTTTTCCCAATACTATCACGGAGCCCCGTAATCTTCAGTTCGTGTCGCGGGAGTTAAATATAGATGGAAAAATAACACTGGCGTCGGGAATATTTGGTCCTTTTCCAGCCGTGATTGAACCCCATTTGCGAATGTTCGCAAAATTTACCTCGAAGTCGGTAGATTTAATAAATTACAAAGTGTCACCCATATTCAATCGATCTGGGTCTCGTTTGAACAATTAATTTGGTACGAGGCACAGAATCATTGGGAGCGCAGTAGCGATCGCTTCTTTCTTTGTACACGTTCATTGTACACGTCGTAATTAACACGACGGAGAATATTAAAACGAAAAGAGTGTTAAAACAAATCGATACCGCGCGCGTGTAAAATTATCCCTCACCTCTGGTATTTTGCAAACTATCTATGTCGTATCGGGCTGAAAACGAGACACGACGAAGCAAGAAATACTGCAAGTACACCGGAGCGCTCACGTCTCTTTTTTATTCCCTCTCTCTTTTTCCGGAAAAAAACGCACCACGTGAGACATATAAAATTCGTCTCGACGCGTTTCGCAACGCGCAGTTTTCTCGACGGTATACGAATTGCACGCAGTAAAAGTACCATATTCGAGACAAGAAGTCCTTCGTTCGGGATTCGAAGGACTCCGGCACCACGAAACTTTCGAGCGCACCTCTATGGAGGGAATAGAATAAAATCGTACCGCGGGTTTCGCGGGACCTCGGGAAAATCGATGGGTTAACTCGACCTACGAATGGTTAATTATAACCGCGTAATCAAATGTCGATTGATTCATCGAGAACGGTGAGATTCGAACGATTTCGTTGGCGTCCCGTCGACAGACGGAAAACGGCAGAGGAATTTCAACGGAACATGTTTTCGAGCAAACGCTAATATACGAGAAACATCGAAACCTTCTTCAAGTATTTTTCCGTTTCGTGAGATAGAATACACGGCACTGGACGCGTTAATAGATGCACGAGTTATTGCTAGAGCACACCGAACAAAATTTGCATGCCGGACGGCCATTGTCTCTTTAATGCCAGTCTATTTACTTTCGCAATACCAAGCGGACAAATCACTCTCCGGGAGGTTTCGTTTTTAACAATATCCCTAACCAATTCGAAGTCGTGGTCGATCGTTGATCTTCACCCGTAGAAAAAACACTTTCGCGAGGAAGCTCGGTCCAGCAGATTCCATTTTTGTTTCTCTCGTCGTAGACCATGGAATTCCCCGGTGTGTCCGCAACGGACAACAGAAAATATTTGACAGCCCGTGTAGACGATAGATCGTACGAAATGGTCATCGTTTTCGAGTTATTTTCAGCGAGACGACTTCCGACAAAATTGCACGGTCCGAGAGAATCGGTAATGATAATTATGAAATATACATACTCGTATGGCATTGATTCGGTTAGCATCTTCCTGTGTGTACCTTCGTTTAAGCACTGTTGACATTGGAATTCACGACTAGATTCGTGCCAACGACGGAAGCGTGCCACGGGGATGCCGTCATCTTTCTTTTCTTCGTTTCTTTTCGATACAAATACCGACTTCCCGATTCCACGGGAATGCAAAATTCTATTCTACGATTATTCCCACCTCCCCCGCTTGCCGCGGAATAGTTTTCCGCCGAACCACCTTGACCGAACAAACGTAATAAAAGTTCATTTCGCATTCGCGAAAAATCTTTCCACGCTTCTATGAATCAAGGAGGGTGTCGACAGGGTTGAAATTGCGAAACGAACGTAAAAAAGTGCCTCGCCGAAGCCCCTATCTACTCGCCGACGGTCAGTTCCCTCCCTTGAACCCGATTTTCAATGATTAAGTCTCTCACCTTACATCGTAATACGTGCTCGAAAGCGGGTGGGAGCGTGTGAGGACATTCCGCGTGGCCGAAGGGAGAGCGTGCATCAGTGGAGGCACAGCTACCTCGGCAGCAGTTTCGCGGTGACGGCGATCGTCTCGGTTTCCCTTTGTTCTTACCCGAAAACTGGGACCGAGTTGAATCCGGATACAGCCGATACCGTAGGATTACCGAAGGCCGTTGCTACTGCTCAGCCTGGATTCTCACCGTGGCCCTACGATACGAATTTGCCCGAAGGTTAGTGGAAGGGTTGATTATTCCTTTCTCGCGGTGAAACGAGGTAGAAATGATTTCCACTTATTCGTTCACTTTCTACGAGGAAAAAACGGTTCGTTTGCTCGCACGTCTTTGTTTCGAATAGATACGCGCGCGATTAGGATCGGTTAACGCACGAATTGATTTTTTTCTTCGACGGAGAAGAACGGGAATTTTATCATTTCGTCGAGTAATTGGAGATATACGAGCTAATAGCGATTTCTTGTTCTACGTTCCCCGTTCGACCGGATTCCAAACGATACGGTTACCTTTCGCAATTTGCGCAACAATGTCGGAACAATGGTCGGCCGGACGTCCAGGGGTTGAGACGCAATGATTTCTAAACAATTGCCAACAATTTCGAAGCCGTTTTTTCAATTTATGAATGACAATTCGATGCGTGGAATAGGCGGACCGATCGGAAATCATTAAGCAAACGTTTCTAACCGGATAAAATTGCATCGAAGTAATATTTCCTCGCGCGTCACCTTCCGATACTGCGTGGTTGTGAAAATGAAATACCGAACGTATGCGTGGGCAGTTCTGCTAAGGTGAATTAATTATATTTTAATCGCTTCCGCGAGTGACCGGTAAACAGGAATTATCGAAGTTGAGGGGTCAGACGCGCGTACAGGAACGTAAACTACGATCGCATCCATCGCGAGGCGTTAGGTCGTGCACACCGGAAATTTGTCTCGTGACAGCGCGTCGCGACGCCGGATAGACGAGATCGACGAGATCGACGAGATAGACGAGACCCGGGCGAGATCACGATACACCCGGAGTGAAAACTGGAGTGAAATCATTCGAAACAAGGTGTTTGGTGAGTCCTCTGCAACGTCGAGTCCCCAAATAATAGGGCGTCCCGTCAATTAAACGCGTCGTAAGAAGACGTCGCGATGCCTATATTCAACGAGACTCGTTTTAGCGATCGTCGAATCGATACGACGTATTTATTCGTCCGCGAGGCTCCACTCGCGCCGACGAATCTACGAGGTTTTCGGTCCACGGTTAACGAGAGACTTAACGAGGTCTGGATGAATTTAAATTTGACGGACGATATTACGTGGTGACAGGTAAATCCTAGCACCGGTGACGAGTAGGCAGTTATTCGACGGAATATTAAAAAGAAGATTATCAATCGCGCAGACTTATTTTCACACCGAATGAGTTGCGAGAAGTTCGATAGCTATCGTTCAATTACGTATGTTATAATTTTAACCAAGTGAATTTATTTAAATTTATGCCATGTACAGTTTTATGCAAAGACACTTTCCTCGGACGTTTCGCTCGATCTCGTTCGTGTTTCTTCCTTTGTAAGTATCTTTATAAGCGTGGTAAATAAACAGAGAACGCTTCTGGAATGCACGTGAAACGACGCGAAAAAAAATTGTGGAAATCTTATACGATGAACTCGATGACAATGTGAAACTTATGTTAATAATCGAAATAGATTATGCAACGGCGCTGTGTAAGTACCCAAGAGCGATTAGATATTCATTTCAGGAACGAATGCCAATTCATTGCTCCGTAGCAATGACACTTGATCGTAAAACTTTTACACCGGATATACCGCCCGGGCAATCCGCATTTAGATATTTATTTCCGTAACGCAATTAAAGCGATCCGTCCGTCCGTCTGAAACGAAATGAAATGAAAAAATAACCAAAGAGACAAAGAACAAATAGCGTCCTTCGCGATACTTCGAGAAGGTGGACAAGTACTTACAGGACGCGTCCGAGAAAATCACTGACGCTGATCGCAAACTGGTAAACGTGTCATTATTTCGCCCGGTTGTTTATCGGCGGAAAGAATTGCACGGCAAGAAAGGGACGCGAATATTAAAATAATCGAATTCAAGGACGACGGAGTGAATTAATTTTTTTTTCTTGCCGACAATTTTCCTGCATTTTTGGCTCTCGCGTATGTATGTAAGTACGTACGTACGTTTGTTTTCCCCCTCACGTGTCGTCGGTGGTTACGTGCGATCCATTCAACGGATTCTGCCAGTCAAACGAGCAAATAATTTAAACAACATATGATCCTCCATAACCAGCGAGCTTATATAATAAATCATGATTATTCAAGACGAATTCTGAGCGTCGCTCGTTCCTACGTCGTCCGGTGTACCTTATTTCATAGTTCATTTCGCGGGAACGTAATTACGTGTCGCAAAATACCTCAATTACGCGGCGCGTATTCTCCGATCGTTATTTTTTGTTGTTTCGAGTACGACGAAAGAAAACAACGAAACACCGGTGGTGGTGGTGCGCGCTCGTTGTTCCAGCGAGATAAAAATCATCTTTCCGGTACGTCGGTCACGGTTACAACGAAATCCCGGCGTCCCCGACTCGACGGCGTCGTCTCCTTTTTCTTCGCGGCATTTTTCACCCGTTCAACGAATATCATGGAAAACATGGACTCGCGATTAATATTCCGAGACGACACATGAAAGTCGCGCGGTGATTCTTCGCTTTGCACTGACGCAACGGCGAATGCAATCTTGAATCGGTCTCGCGACACGGTCATGGTGTCTTAGCGGCCTTCGCGGGGAAGAAGAATTCCGCCGGGAAAATGTCAGGGAAAGAAGTTTATCTGAATAATTACAGGCTTCTGAAATACTTTGACGAAGACTAATGCGTGTAAACATTCATCCGTGTATTAACATTCCCGCCTGCGTAAATCCTATGGGGAAGAAAAGGTGTGCTTTCGAGTATCAATCAACGTCCCCTGGATACGGTCGTTCGAAGTCGGCGAATAATTAACAAATTATATAAGTGATGCAATAATTATTCCCAGTAATGCAGCTACCTACCTTCGACGGATAATTATAATTGAAGGAAGAAGGTCGAGCAAAACGTGCGTTCCACCGGGAAAGCCACTTTCTCGATTCGATTTTACCTGGAAACGGAAAATTCACCGCTGATGAATTTGAAGGCGCGCCTTTTTACTCGTATTCGTCCAGATTTCAGAACTTACTGGAAATAGAATCGATAATCGACAAATTCCAAAAATATTGATATCGGATATTCCATCGAATTCGATTTTCCAACGAAAAAAGAATCAACGCGTCGATTTCAATGAATTGCCATTTCTCGTTTACAATCTCTTTAGCGAAAGACGATTGCGTGCTAAACACCGTGATTCCCTCGCCTCGAGAATCCCACGAACATGCAAATTCCACGGCGGCAGGATTTTCTTCGAGAAAAATTGACAAGATGTTACAGTAAATGCCTGCGGCGTGTTTGAAAGGTGTTCGACGGTTCTCCGGTTTCATCGGTGCAGTTCTGACGCAACGGAATATTTGCCGAAAGTATGTATGCACGTATGTAACGCGTTTCGTCAGAAACCGGCGGCGTTTAACATTTTTCTTAACGCCACGTGGCGCGAAAAACGCAAACAACGAAACGCTCGCGCGCGCGCGCATTCTTTGACGCAAAC
This sequence comes from Mimumesa dahlbomi, assembly GCA_917499265.3. NCBI lineage: Eukaryota > Metazoa > Arthropoda > Insecta > Hymenoptera > Crabronidae > Mimumesa > Mimumesa dahlbomi. The sequence goes on along the minus strand of OU824116.1, from coordinate 1,095,251 downwards.
AAACAGTTTCCTCGTGAAAACTCAACGATCCTCGTGGGACGCGGGGAACGTGGCGGCGATCCATGGATATTCGTGTGATCTTTCATCGAAAATGTCTGTCAACACGCAGGGGAAACTCGCGGAATATCGATGACATTCGAGGAATCGAGGAAATCTGATTTCGCGTCGCGAATATCGTTCGCAAGTTTTCCTGTTATTCCGAATAAATTTCTTTAAAGGGCGGAATATTAAACGCCGCCATAATATACCGTTTAATGATACACGATTATAATAACGAAACGCGACAGCAGGTTCGTCGCGATTTTTCCATTTAAACGGATATATCTCCGGTGTCTCCGTTCCGACCCCATAACTATAACGCGTATCGGTTGGCACTGGCTCGTATTCGGTTCTATTCGAGTTACATAATTCTTGACACGGATTAAGAAATTGTCGAATAAACGATAGCCTCGATACGGAACGAGTTTCCATTTATTTATGGCAACGGCGCTCTAAAAGATCAGAGGTCTCTTAATCGAACGGCGGATTCATTTGAATACAACCTACATCAAAGAAACGACGAAAAAAAAAGAGAAACATAAACATCCTGTCCGTTTCGGGGCGAAAAATCCATTAAAATAACGGCCGAAACGTATCCGGAGTCTCGCGTAGATTTTGTCACCAGGTTCAAGAGAAATTGTTGAACCTAAGGCGGTTCAAAGATTTCGAGACGCTGGATGAATGGACTCCCATAAGCGGCCGCTAGACTTGGAACGCAGGTATATAATTTCTCCCTGGTAGACAGGTGGATTTCGTTAGTCATCGCGAAACTGGTCTCAAGGTGGTACACTTGCAAACGAAAGGCCTTACGGTGTGTGCTTCGTCTTCGGAAGGGCGATGATACATTTATGGGGCTTTGTGTGTACCGCCTCGTCCTTCGTGCCGTTGACGACCTTCGATGCCGAATGATACTTTCCGCGCGAAAATTTCGAGTCGTAAGATTAAGCGCTGTCTGCCTGCAGCTCGCGAACGTATCGCCGGTTAACCTGTACTGACAGCGATACATATTTCTTTGCCCGAGGTAGTTCGTTCGAATGTTTTCAACGTACACATGCGCGCCGGCAGGAATTTCATTGCGATAGGAGCGCAGAACCGTTTAGAACGATCTCGAATTTGAAAGGCTGAATTTTTTCAATTCACCGTAGCAGCTCCGGACCTTCGATTCGACAAAATTTTCCCAGACTCCCGGTGCTAAGCGGTCGCGAAGGCGTACCGTTCCTGAATGTTTAAACTTGTAAATCAGTGATTTAGAATCTAGTCGTATAAGCGATTTGCTTGCGACAGAAAAGAACCGATAGAAGGTGAACTCGTTACTTATGAATTATGTTTGACCACGGGACAAATAAGTGTTCTTATTTACATTCGCGAAATCGCGCGAGCCTGCGTCATCGGGTTTAATTACGACTGTTCGCGCCACTTCTTTCTTGTTTTCGCGATTCATACGCGTCTCTGTTGCACCCTGCAACCGGTTCGGCATTTTTTCCTCGTTCGGTCCTTGCCCAAGGATTCGCGACATTCCGAGTACCGGGTCGCGTGTGCTTGACTTATCTCGATGTGAAACCGAAAGCCGTCCGATTCCGTCGTTCCGCGTGGAAATTAACGATTCGATCGAGAGGAGATCGAAGAATCGCGTTCGTAATTGCTTATATCGCTCGCATTACTTTCTGTCATTGGAAACGAGGAATCGCTGTCACGTCGGCGAAGGGTCAACGATTCGTTCGACATTCAACCATTTATCTTTGTAAATAACGACACACCTTCTATTGGGCAATTTTCATCTTTTGTCGGCTTGCGACACGCGCACCGATAATTCACTGCTACCTAGTCATTATGGAATTATTCGTATCGAAGTAAATTAACCCCGGTTAGTTCTAGGAGCAAACAAAAAATTAGAAGGAAAGATCGGTCGATAGCGATCGGATATTCGCAGCGATCGTTAGAAAGTGATCGTTGGATCGCGCAACTCGTCGTTGCGACATCCCAACCTGTTCATTGTTCGCGAAAATTGACGAAATACCTTTTCCATATTCGTAAACGGTTAAATTTCCCTTTCCCTTTGATCCGCGAGGAATTTCCGAGCGCGGAAGCTGCAGCTTTCGGAATTTTTGCGAAGGAGCATAAATCCCGAACGACTCGGCGAAAAGCTATAAAACTGTAATTGCGCGGTTTGCACTTATTATCCCATTTATGGTTGATTTCGGGGCCAGGAACCCTGGACGGGGTATATCGAGTCCCAAGGCGAACCGGATCGTTAGCGTCGTTCCAACTTATCTTTATTTTTTCCTCGACTTTGTCTCGTGGACGGGGACCGGATACGTTGCAGGGAGACTTTCGAAATATGCGTGGGCCCTGGGCTTTTCCGCAACCGCGACCGGAATATCGGCTCCCCGGATGCGAGTCGGAGGTTCTCAACTCGTTGACTTTTTCCAGAGAGCCGCGGCAACCCTGATCGAGCTCTTGGCCAAGCGAATCGAGACGAACGACGCATTTGCTCCATATACCGCGCAACGATTGTAATTAAATGTAGATTAGAAAGAAACCGCTTTCGATTTCTTCGTTTTTTCTTTCCCACCGGTGGCTGCCCACAGTCAAGAGCGGTGCGAACCAGGTGCGCCGGACCGACGACGGGCGGTTTCCGAATTTCGCAATATGATCATCAACGCGAATTACAGGCTACCCGGATCGTCGTGATACTTAAAATTACACGAAGGCCGTACCACGGGAAAAATGAATAGCAATTCGGATCAAAAACTCCGGTCACGAATTTCAAAGCTCATACATACATACATACATACGTACATACATACTTGGTATGCGTCTTCGACAAGGTTCTGTCCACCGTTTAAAATGTCTTATTAAAAACGCACTGACGTCACGCGGGTATTTACCATTTTTTTCGAAACCGCAGACAACGACGGCAGAAATGCGAGTCGCTGTGGAAAAAAAAGTGGTTTTCCGTGTCCGGTCGCGGGTTCCCGTAGTCGCGGGAAGAAGAAACTCTGGAAATTAAACCGGCGATTTGTCGCCGGCGATCGACTTTAACGCGCGAAATCGGGCTTCCCTCGAGTTAGCGGAATAATTCCCGGCAGGGGAGCAATCACGTCCAGCCAATTTGCTGGCCGGGCTGAAGAAAAAAAAAATCCCGATAACAATCAGCCGACCGGCCGACCGGCTGATTGCGCGCTCGCGATAATCGCTCGCGTGGTGCAATTAGAAAGAGGCGAAAACGATTTGTCTCTTCCTCGTGCGCGCGACTTCATCACGTCCGAAGGACGAAACCTCGCGTATGCAGATCCACGTAATTTCCACGGCAACTCGCGACCCACCGACGATAACGCCGGATCATCGATTTCCTGATCCGCGAACCGCGGCGTGCAACGATTCGCCCCGGGATCCCCCGTAAATACCTGTATACAGGTATACATACGTGACGATTTCTGTATCCTTCGTCGTTAATGTTTCTTCGCAATCGTTTCAGATATTCCTGCGGTAAACGAGCGGAAAGATGTCGGGCATTGTGGAATGGTACCGCGACCTGATGTACAACAAAAACGGTAACAAACTATAACGAAACTATGAATTGTCCAATGTTTCTACATCGAGATTCGTCTTTCAGATCCACGGACCAGCGACTGGTTCCTCATATCCGGTCCAGGCCCCATAATAATGATCGTGGTGACGTACATCTACTTCTGCATATCAGCCGGGCCCAGATACATGAGGGACAGGAAACCGTACGAGCTTAGAAACGTTATGTTCATCTACAACTTCGTTCAAATCTTATTCAGCATATATCTCGTGTACGAGGGCCTAATGGCGGGCTGGATGTCGGACTACAGTTTCACGTGTCAGCTGGTGGACTCGTCGGACAACCCGAAATCCCTCAGGGTAGATCCATTAAACATTTCGGGCCCCGTAGGGGTCCGACAGGCCCGCGACCAGTCTCGGGCCCAACAAACATCCGTTCGACTCGCTTCATCTTGGATTCTTTAACTTTTCAGATGGCCCGCGCCGTTCACTTTTACTTCATCTGCAAAATGATCGAGCTCCTGGACACCGTGTTCTTTGTTCTCCGCAAGAAGAACCGTCAAATCACGTTCCTGCACCTTTACCATCACAGTATGATGCCCATCGTCAGTTGGATCGGGGTCCGTTTCCAACCCGGCGGTCACGCGACCCTCCTGGGTCTCATCAACTCGTTCATCCACGTGATAATGTACACGTACTACATGCTCTCGTCGTTCGGACCCCAGGTGCAGAAGTATCTATGGTGGAAACGTTACCTGACGTCGCTCCAGCTGATCCAGTTCTGCATCATTTTCGTTCACAACGTTCAGATACTGTTCAACGGCTGCAGCTTCCCAAAGATACTCGCCCTCTTGCTCGCCGTGAACGCGATACTGTTCATCTATATGTTCGGCTCGTTCTATGTGCAGACCTACATAAATCTGGACAAGGCGGACAAGGCGAACAAGACGAACAAGGCGAACAAGGCGAACAAGGCCGAGAGCGCGACGACGAACGGAACGATAAAGGGCAAGGAGGAATGAGACCTCTGTCGCGAACGTGGAGCCTTTTTTTTAAATGAAATCCTCTCTCTCTTTCTCTCTCTCTCCCTTCCCACCCCCCCCCCAACCTCACTCCAACCCCATCCCCCATTTCTCTCTCTTTCTCTTTCTCTCTGTCTATCCGTCTATCCCCCTTTCCTCGATTCCAAATTCCCGAGGCGTGAGAGAGAAAGCTAGCGTTCATTAGCAGTTAAGTGTAGTAATTCGACCTGTGCGGTGAGCCGCAAACACGCAAGCGTGGAAGTTAAAACGGTTGCCCGATGCTTTGGGAATCTTAGACACGCAGGTGCTCGGGTGTTGGAGAAAAGAATCTGTCAATTTTCAGTCCCTTTTATTTCGTTCTTCGGTTCATCTACGCCCCTGATTCCCGCGAGGATAACGATGTCAGGGTTTTAAAACACCCGGTGTTACACGACGGTCGGCCGATGATCGTCCCTAAATTTTCCTGCGATCTCCCTGCGATCTCGTTTGCACGACAAACAATTCCAGAAAAGTTATCAACATTCCGGAATTCCGGTTGTAAGGGGATAATTGTCGTGCGACGATCCTGGGATTACTAATAAGGCGCGTACATTTCTGTGAAACGTGGGCAATAAAATACTTTCGTAATATTTGATTAGTATTCTAATTCACGATATTCGCCGAGGAAACGTATTTCCAATTGGTGTCCGGCATCGCCCCGCGGAAATGGGATCGTGATTGTCGATAAGATCAGCAGCTCCGGGCAGCGTGCCGATCATTACCGACCAGACGCCGTGTTAATCGGTAACCGATTATCGATCGATCGGTTTACCATCGGAGCAACTTCTCGGTCGATATCGACGGGGAAGGGATTTGCTAATATTTGATACGACTTGCAAAATTTGTTACACAATTAAATATTACATTTTGTATATACGTGGACACGCATGATAGTACCTTTTCCAATAAAATATATAGGTCTTTAGGATATCACCTGCAGTCGTTTCATAAATCCCGTTAGCTTTTTAATCACCGAGATTTCCCGTTGCGTCTCGTGTCGATTGAATTAAAAACGAGCTTTGATTTACCCTGCCGTAAAGACTTACATCTTTATCGACGGAGCTAAAGCCGCGTTATCTTGTTTATGCCCCGTTTTCTCGGTTGAAAAGATACCGGAATTTCCGTGTCAGAGAATATGCGACTGGGTGGTATCTCGATCGAGAACTGCAACCAAAATTCCATGCTCTCGATGGAAATATCGAAGGGCACGGCCGCTTCGTGCTAACGTTTCGAAACCACTCGAGAACTAGGCCCCCATTACTAAGAGAAACACACTTGGAACGTTAGGACGAGTGCCTCCACTTCTCCTGTATTCTCAGGTGCCGAGGAGAAGAAAAAGAACAGAATTCCTCCTGTGACAAGCTGTGCATTAAATACAGGGACGGTAAACACGGCTATTTTTAAACGACAGATTCCAACCCTTGTTATTTCTCTGTTTAAACAAAAGTCCAACGAGAATACATACAGCTGTAAACGAGTGGGCGAAATAATAAAACCGATCGAATGACATCGTCGAATATTCACTGGGCAATGTACTTTCGTCGTTGGGGGTCACGACCATGGGACCCGCGGGACCTCCGCTTCCGTTTCATGGTAAAAAGCTGCCATTCATTGATATTGACGTTATCGATAGACATTATGCCGACGACTGTATGTCACGCGTAGCAAAGAGATCAACATCGACGTTGCAACTTTTAAACAAAAAGCAAAGCGTCCTCCCCGCGTCTAGCACAGACCTGAGAACAAAGTGGACAATGTTAAAAAAAGCTTTCCCGGGTCCAACTCTCACCTGTACGTTCGACAGTCAACGAGAATCCCATCGATTCGCGAAGGTGCGAGTATACTTGTGAATACTCCCAAATGCATTAGCAAAAATTGTTGAGTACATACACAACTTTACGCAGAAGTTACCCCGTGTTACCAGCTATTATTCCATAATTGAAATGATAAATAAAAGCTTTAATAAATTTCTATATCTCTCAGGATTTCATAATTTGAAGTAGCTGGTACAAATGCAAACACGAGTTAACTAGTGACAGGTCGACAAAGTGTTAATGAGATACGTCACTTTGTATGCGTTTAATTGAATCAGGTTTAAAAGTAAAATGTGGATGAATTCGTTTAGTAACTGCCATTATGCGCGGAACATTCTTGCATTTATTTCGACAAGGCCGCTTGCGTTGATTATTGCTTACGCTCGTAATTAGCAAGTAGATCGAGATGTATTGCGCTCATCGTAATCGATCGATCAATGTATCACGGAACTTCGGTGTTCATCGTTGAACATGGATCAAATGTAGAACTTTCCTATCCGATATGAAGTGTCACGCTCGCAATTATATACGAACCAAACAAATCGGGTTCATTGTACCTAGGAATATATACATAATATACATACACGTCTGCGTGAAATAGAAATAATTTTCGTGTCACCGTGACGCGTGGATATCATTGATAGTGGAGATCGTACTTCCTGCAACAAATGAGATTTCCCTGGTATTTTCTTGCGATATTCATCTGCATTACAAACAATCTTTTGTTTGGAGATTCCTGATTTCAATGATACAGAATTTCCATCAACATCGTAGATTCCGCGCGTCGCGTTCAAAGTGATTCTCTTTTTCGACAAATTCGTTGTCTCAAAGTTACAACGAGCGAATGTGCATAATTTACGCTTAGAATGACGAGGAATGGCGAACCGTCTGACCGCCGAAAACGTGACACTGTCCAGGTCGTGTTTTTGTCTGCGACCTCGAGACACGCCGATTTTTCAGACGTGTCGGAATGAGACTGCCGTGTATTTTGTTCCTTTTCCAAATTTAGACAGAAAGTTTTGCGTATCGCTGGAAATTTCTGTCATCTGAAAATTTCCATTCACACCGTCGCTTATCATGGAGCGAAGATGTAATTGGGATTTCTATTACTTTCCGTAGAAAGTTCGGTAACATTCATCGTTGACAAATAACGCGGTCAGTGACGGTTCATTGTATGCTAATTTTTTGTGTGTTCGCGATACCTGTAAGGAATGTAGCTCAGATTCGATCAGGATCTGGAAGGAAGTGGTGATAAAATCGCGAGATCATCCGAAGAGATCTGTCAGCGGGGGTGATAACTTTCCGTGAGATTTGACGAACGAGTAGAAACTTCCGGTCGGAGGATTTATTATAAATTCAACACATTTGCCTGATTGCGTCCTAAAAGTAAGAATTTAAATTTCGAGCTATTTAAATGTTTTACAATTAAGTATTAATTCAGTTGTTGCTTAATCACGGGAAAGAATGAATTATAAAGTGCTAAGAAAGTTGCGTACCCGAACGTCTTTTTGCATATCCGGCTCCGGATGTCAGACGCACTTACGCCAATAGCCATCATCGCGGAAATAATATACGCTTGTGAAATCAATTGCGTATAATTATCGATGCATCCACGAGCGATAATTTCGACTCTTGTACGCGGAACTTGATGCAACAATCTCACGAAGATATCGTACGCGTAGTTCAAGTCTATGATGTTAATTTCAGAAAATTTAAAAGTCTTTCCAATCGCGACGGGATCGAATCGGCACAATAGAATCCACAATTTTTTCCTTTAGCATTCACATGCACCCGGTTGATTACATTACGCGAGTCTAGTCTACTCGTCGCTGGACGACGTCGCGACGCTAGAAATTTCCGCCCCAATGTCCGTCGTCGAAATGTTCTCGGGATCGTAAGATCCTAGCTGCGTAGGGCGCGCCGTTCACGTGACCATAGTCCAAGGGTGCTAAGGTTACCTAAGGCCAAACACCCGTCGAGGGGGTCAAACAACCTGGAGCAAACACGGCGTCGTGTTCCCCAGGGGGGGGCGGTTCTTCGCTGTGGTTCGATCTTAATTACAATACAATGGCAGCGAGGCGCAAACGTGTTTCTGACGGGGGAAACGGAATTCCTCAGTCTGTCGGTGTTTTTCGCGGTGATTGGTCGGTCCGATAACTTTAAAAACTCAAGAAAATTTGAAAGACACTCGTCCGAGGGAAAAACGATCGAGTCGACGAGGCACCGAGGGACTGGAGACAGACCCCGTGTCGAACTTTCGACGAAGTCGCGAAACGAGGAGAACATTTCTTCTCTTTTTTTTCCACCACTGTGCGAAAAAACCTGGAAAAGTCACCCGCGTCGTTATCCCCGCGAACTTTCCAAAGTCATTCGCCGATCCACTTCGCCGAGTGTTCTTCGAGAGGAATTTCGACTGAATGATTCTCAGCTAGCTTCTTACCTTTTCACACCGAGTCACAATGGCGACGCTACTTCGACGTATCTATCAAGCGTATCGATTTGTGAACGACGAGGTGTCAGGTACCGACGTATAAAAAGTCCCATAGAATTCGAGGAAAGTCGTCCTATTATCGGATCGAGAAAAATCCTCGTCGCGAAATACTTTCAACTATCGTTTAAACGCTTTTCATTATTTTTCCATATTTATATCTTGTTTCTTAATCTTTCAAAGATCCTCGGACGCAGGACTTCTTCATGATAGGATCACCATGGGGTTGCTTGGGTTTGATAGTGTTCTACCTCTACGTGGTGTTCGATCTTGGACCGAATCTCATGGCGAAAAGGAAGGCGTTTAATCTGCACAGAGTGATGCAGATATACAACATTCTACAGATCATAGCGTGCTCGTACCTGGTGTACCAGGTATCCAAATGATCTAAGATAGATTGTCGCGAACCTGTTGTCGATGGATTACGAAAGAAACGTTTCCTTTTCGCAGGCGTTGATTCTCGGATGGCTGCGGGACTACAGTTTCAGGTGCGAACCGGTCGACTTTTCCTACACACCCCGCGCGATAGCGGTAAGAAATTGTGAAAATATCACAGAAATTCCATAACGGTACGACAAGTCCGCGAGTGATCCTCGAAAGTCAGACTGATCGAGATATTACCTTACAGATAGCCAGGACAGTCTGGGTGTACTTCATGGTGAAGGTGTTCGACCTGCTGGACACGGTATTCTTCGTTCTACGGAAGAAACAGAACCAGGTGTCGTTTCTTCACGTCTATCATCACGCTGGTATGGTGTTCGGCAGCTGGATAGCCGTGAAATTCTTGCCGGGAGGCCACGTTACTTTATTGGGTCAGTTATCTACACCTTTTCCGCAACGATAACATTTTCTCTCTCCCGAGATCCGTTTTCCTACGATCCCCGGTTGTCAACGATGCAAAACGTGATTACGAAATTCCTGTGTCGCAGGTCTGATAAACTCGTTCGTGCACGTGGTGATGTACACGCATTACCTGGCGACTTCGATGAGGGTGAACAAAGTCTGGTGGAAGAAATACATCACGCAGCTGCAGTTGATGCAGTTTTTCATACTTTTGCTGCACTATGTGCAACTGATCTGGGTGGAGGACTGCGGCTTCCCGAAGTGGGTGGCCGTCCTTTTCATCCCGCAGAATCTCTTCATGATCGTCCTGTTCGGAGACTTCTATTACAAAGCGTACGTCAAGAAGCCGAAGGGAACGACGCAGAACGGAATCACGGAGACTTCGAACGGAAAGCCGAAGAACCAATAAAACCGAAGACGTGAATTTCAGCGCATGTGGATTCCGTGTTCTTCGACACTCGCCGAACCAGCAACAATTCTTTTCCACGGCCCTCTAACAACCGAATCTTTTACTCGCTCTTCACGGGGTGCGAATTATTCTCGAGATATCAATTTGTCGATATTTTTGCGAACGAACACGTTCGTAGAAATATCATCGTCGTGTACTCGTATCGATGCTGTAAACGATCGCATAGATCCGTGGGGGGATGCGAGTTCACGCGGCCACAGGGTGGTTACGCCAAGGGATGAAATTTACGAGACACACCCCCTTGAAATCACGTAACATTTTCCGATACGCGCGAATCCCGAGGGCGGGATTTATTAAATATGCTGAGATCTCGACCTCATCTCGTAGTTAAGTTCGTTCATTGTCATTACTTCCACGCAGGTTCGATCCTCTCGCTATGGTTATACGGAGAGAGGTTTGTCGGTATCGTAAAGACGGTCTTTTCTCGTTGAACGTAACCGTGCAACTCAGGTCGGACCATCATTTTTCATACTTAACGATTTTGACGAAAGTCGACCGACGGAAGTCGCATTTTTCTCTGTCAAAATTGAATAGCCTAGGATTACCATATTCCTCGATGAAATCATCTTTTTTTTCCCCCGTGTAATAAAGCAGTCGGCCGAAAGACACGCCCATGGATAAATTTATTCGAAAGGACATCGCGGATTTTTTTGAAATTCGTTTCCGCTTGCATAATTACGTCCAAGAAAACCTTGTCGCACGTTCAGACAAAATATTACCGTGATTAAACATCGTGTAATCGCACGTATTTAATGCCAGTGAAATAGCACGGACGCTTTAAATTATTTAACACGTGTGATAACACGGAATAAGTAATTATTAAGTAATTAAAATATGTTTTGTAACGATTGACTTTGTAAATGAACTCTCTATCATTTTTTTTTCAATGATTTAAACATACACACCTTTATAAAACACACCACTGTATAATAGTTATAATTTCTTATCGTTCTTACCGTAATACATTACTCTCTCGTCTCACGGTTCTTCGTACTTTGTATTATTACTGGACGCATATAATTATCCGATCGCCACGAATAATAATCAACATTATTTTCCCACGACGACGTAACTGATTGTTCAACTTCTTTTATTATAGGAACGATATACCCGTCGTGTGTTCTGTTCGATTAATCGTCGATTTCTGTAACGATAGTCGCTTTTCAGCGCGCAGGGTTTCAACGGTAAAACAGGGCTTTCTCACGCTGTAATCGATCCTTTAATAAACTGGAGCGCAAGAATCGCTCGACGATTCGGATTACCGCCGATTTTAGCTCCTTTCGACGGTATAAATATTTATTTCGCCGTGCTTCCGTTTCGCCACGTTTTTTACCGTATTTTCCATGAATTATTTATACCGTCGCCTCGATTCGACGACGTCCCGCGATAATCGTAATCGGACACCGATTAATCGAACGATGATTATCGTCGTTCTCGAGAGCCAAAAGTCTTTATCGTTTTCAGCACTCGCTCGCCGATCGTCAGTCCGAAATTCTGCGTGACTTTTCCATCGCATTATCACGCCGCGATTTAATTATCCGCGCGAACGATCGACGTCGCTCCGTAGCGTACGAGTTCGTGATGTTTGAGAATGACATCACGATGGCGCATGTCGTCGCGGCGGCGAAGAAAAACAGTCCTTCGATTACTGGTTTTCGATAACTCATATCGCGCAAGGCATGTGATTTCGGAAAGTTGATAGAAAAATCTGACGTTAAATCGCACGGCTTTTCCCTCGGGCGCAAAATAAATCATAGCAATTACTGCATTCGATTGTCGTTTGTAAAATGATCGAAATACGGTCCTCGAGACGGAGGATGTTCAGCAAACTGTCCCATCCACTCACCGTCAGATCCCGGATATCCCTGTTTCGGCGATTCTCGCAAATGAAAGGTCTCCATTTCCGACGCATTGACATTCAAGTCTCATAAATTTACGATCCATGAAACCGATCGTTACACGGATGAATTCTGATCGTCGAGATCCCACCGGGACGACTCGGGGGCCGCGTTAATCGCGAATCCACCGCACGATTTCCGCGCGGCACCGGCAAAAGTTCCGTATTAACAATTTCCCGTGGCGGGTTACAAAATTTTCAGCCCATCACCGTTTATCGTTAAAGATCGACGCGACGGTAAATGAGTTCCGCCCGGAGAACGGAACCCGGTCGAAAAAAGGCGACCTACTTTTTTACGAACGCACGGTGGACAGGTGAGAGGTAGAAGATGAAAACGCAGGGAGAGGGGGAACGGGAGGGAAAACACCGTAAAGAGCCGTAGATGCCGTTATGTGGTCCATGGCTAAGAACAACAAGAAATTTCGTTTTCGTGTCGTGCACGATCTCCTCGGCGTTACGTAACACGAACGCTAGACGCACGATTTCGTTGCCGTGGCTCGGGGATCGCAGTCGAATGGAAAGTAAGCTACGCGATGGAAAACGCGAGGTGTAATTTCTTCCGATCGAAATCAGCCACGATCCCGCATGGGGAACTTTCGGTCAAAGTGGGAGAAACGAAGCTGTCCGGAGATCCTATCGATAGATTTACGCGGGAAATTTCCCTGGTTCGTCGTTAAGAGTATCTTGGGAGTCGTTCGACGTGTCGCAAAGTCATTTGAATAAAAAAAATAAAGAAAAAATCGAAACTTTGCATCGACACGTTCGATGAACGCCGAGGATAAAACGTGATAGATTTCGTGTACCTAGTTTCCGTGAGTAAACACCTTTTTGCCAAAGAAAATATTTGCCCGGCTCTCGATTCGACCGTTTCGATGGAATCCGACGGAATATCGTCGTTTTCGTTTGAAATCCGGCGAAAAAAAACTCGTAGTTTTCGATCGTTCGTCGTGATCCGGCGATGACGCTGACCGGCTGACCCACTGCGGCGAATCGTAAATTTATTCTCGCTGCAAGAAACGCTGAAAATTCGCGATCAGGTGCGCCGGAAGCCGATTGGCCGTCGCGTCGTAAGGTCGTAACTATTTTACGACCCATCAAAAATTAGCTAGCCTGCTTTTAAAACCGGAACTCTAACGTATCTATGAATTTCTTCTAATAAATTCTCGGTCGAAAGGCCGCGAAAAAAAATTGACAGGATTCCGTTTTACCATGCTCGCTCCACTTTCAGGGTTATTATCTTCCTACTGACGTTTATGGTGTGGCTATGATCTTCGCGGTTCGATCTCCGTTGCAGGTGTCCCCACGCGGTGGCTGAGCAAATTTGCATACGGTGACACGTACTTTTTGTACATCTTCGAATCGCGGAAGGTCGCGTCGTATCCGGATTCGCGAAGCATTTAGAAAACGATTAATTCATCGTTAACGACCGTCAAAAAGCCTTTCGATTTCGATTGCCGAGAAATGATTTCGGTGTACGGAGATCGTCAGTCTCTACCGTCAAATAAATCGCGGGCCGGTTTTCCTTGGACGGTGGGTTTGCGGTGTTACGTCAGTTTTCGAATAAAAAGTGTAGTAACTACACGCGTGTTTAAAGATTTACAGATTAAACCCAGGCCGTACGTAATAAGTTGTGGAATATGTTAAATATCTACTTCCTCCAAGCCGATACCTCTCTTTATTCCGGCCAAACACTACGCCTTTTACGCGTTCGCAAATAATCGCCGATGACGCGAGGCCATTTTCCTTTTTTCGCAAATCCACTTTGCGTCTGGCTATCGACGAGGATATTTCATTTTCCCGAATTTCGCCCCGAGCGAATCCACGAGCAACATCCGTCATTAATCCTTTTGAAATCACCCTTAAATTACCTATAATATTTCCCGAGATCTCCCGTGGATCGCTGAACGATCACCCTAACCACCACAAGTAAGAATTACTATTCTCATCAAAGTTTCGCACCTTCTCGCGGAAAATCCCCCCGCGAATGACGACATTGAAATCCTCGCGAGCTATCAGGAGAATCCGGCGGGGGCCTTCTTTATCAGAATACGAAATCCGACTGCTTTTTTTCTCGTTCGTACGGCGAGATCGCCGCTATAAAAGCTCCGTCTTGGCGCCGGAGGAACTTACACTTCACGTGCCCCGCGGTTCCGCGTCCGTTTCTCGCGCCCCCCATTCCGTCGCCCCTCCAGTTTTCTTCCCGATTCGACGACGAGTGGAGGGGCCCCACGGGGATTTGGTCCTCCCGTCGACTCGGCACCGTCAGTTTTTGGTACGCGGGAGCGCGACGGACTTCGGAAGTCTGAGAACACGGGGAACTGGTCCGAGGAAATCGTCGTGCCACTTTGCCGAAAGGTACCGCAACAGATACACCAGGTGTACCGGGATTCCGGCAAAACTTGTCGCGATAACGTTGCGGACCGTTTCCGCGAGACCTGACGAACGTCGTTGTTACAGTTTCGTTTACAAAACATGGCGAACCTTATTCGGCTGGTGGTCAGCAACTACAACGAGGTCTTGGAAACCATCAAAGGTGAGTTCCGCGGGAAAACCGCGAGCGAACGGTCATGGAGATAGAGATTCGAAGATAGCGAGAGACGAAGATGGGTTTAAAAAAATGAATTTCAAGGGAGTCGGTCGCGCGAATCGAATCATCCGTCACGACGGATTTTCTTTAGACTAGTCAAAGTAAAAAAATAACGCCGCTCGACGAGGGGGTTTTCAATAGCGGCGTTCATGGTAATTTATGTAAATATCCGTGATGAAAGAGACCGCGCGAACCTCGTCGAATTAGAATCACAATTCGGTATTGCGCGAATTAGTCTGTGTAACTTGGTCAAAGATTCCAGTGACGTACGAGATACGGTATTTTTCTTCCGTCTAGTCAATGGAATAATTATTGTTCTTTTAGACCCCATGGTGGACTCCTGGCCATTGATGTCGTCCCCCGGACCGATGTTATGCATCGTCGGGATGTACCTGGTCTTCGTGCTGAAAATTGGCCCGAAAATGATGGAACAGAGGCCGGCCTTTCAGTTAAAGACCGTCATGATCCTCTACAACGCCTTTCAAGTCCTCTTCAGCATCTGGCTGACGTCACTGGTAATTTTTAAGATCCTCCAAAAGGGTACATTGTTACCTCCTCGAAGGTGTAAACTTGATTATCATCGAAACGAAACGCTCGGATTGATTGCAGATAATGAACATCAACGTCGGACGGATGTTCTCGTCGAGCGAATGCAGCGTCTCGAATAAAGCGATGTCCGACAGGTCGCTGCAGGCGTCGGTAAGTCGGCGGAGAAATCTGCGAACGAAAATACATCGGAGTCGTGAGTAGAAATTGAAATTAATTTGCATACGTTTGAAACAGTTGTCCAGAGGGGCCTGGTGGTACTTCGTCGCGAAACTAAGCGAGCTATTAGACACGGTGAGTAGAAAGAAAAAAAACACACGTACACCTTCCCGAAAACCGGTCTATTTAACCTCCGGACAAATCGGTTGCCAAACGGGGCCCCATTTGTTTTACACGTTGGAAAAACGAGCCGTCGAATTGGTTGAAAGTCATTTCGCCTTTTAATAAGACTAATTCAATCGATTGAACCACGCTCCGCTTTCGTGAGACGGACGCGATTGTTTTCAAATGCGTACCGATCCACTTGTGGGACCCCGCGGCCGGAAGTAGTTTGTCGATTACACTCGGGTCGATGCGGCACAATTAAACCTCGACGAACGTAAATTCACGTTATGTCCCCCGCGTAGGTGTTCTTCGTTCTGCGGAAGAAGCAGAACCAGGTCAGCTTCCTGCACGTCTATCATCACACCATGACCGCGGTGTTCTCGTGGTGTTATCTGAAACTGTTGCCCGGCGAGCAGGGTGTCCTTCTCGGGTTCCTGAATTCGCTGGTCCACGTGGTCATGTACACGTACTACCTGATCGCGGCGATGGGCCCGCGTTACAGGAAATACCTGTGGTGGAAGAAATACATGACTTGGATCCAATTGGTGAGATATCACGGATCGATCGTGATCAACGTTGATAATCGTCGATCATTACCGCGATCTTTATCTCGATATAGTTGAAACTTCATTAACCCCAGTGGTTGATTTTCCACGGAAATGTTTTCGAACGTATTCGCATTTCAGATTCAGTTCGTACTGATGCTGGGATACTTGACGATGACCCTGGTGATGGATTGCAAAGTACCGAAGGCCCTCACGTATTTCTTCATGTCGAACGTGGTGATTTTCATCTACCTCTTCAGCGATTTCTACCGGAAAGCCTACAAGGCGAAGCAAGCCTAAATCGCCAGTAGAATCCGCCAGGGTGATTCAGACCGATTTCGCAAGTGCCAATGAACTGAAACCAAGTGATGACGTGCAATAATTTCTGTAATGTTTCATACGATGAAATTAATCGGACGGCAGGGGAAACGATCGGAAGACACGTGGAGTCGGAAGCGAAGAGAATTTCCTCCGATGGAATGTCGACGGTTCGCATTTCTGTTCTTTACGACGAAATTTTCAACGCTTCCGTGGGTCGACACGTCCACGAAGCCGATATATCTAAGTTACGAAATTCCTTCGATGAAATTTCCGGGGCCTCGGAGTTTTATTGACGAAATTTCCAGGAATCTAGTGGTACGAATGGTACAGGATCATTCGTCTTATGTCATATCGCCCGGGAGTATCTGTTTGTGTGCCCGACAGAAGTGTCAAGGGCTAGAGGTTTCCGAAATCGGAATTCGGCTTAACGAATCGAAATCTCAGGAACGACGCCGGGGTAACGGAACGGAGTTCGTCGGTAAATCTAGGCCAATAGGTCCACACGATTCCGTTGTTCAAAGAGAGACAGAGGAGAGGAAAAAACGAGAAGAGGCGACGAGAGGAGAGGAGAGGAGACGAGAGAGGAGAATGGAGAGGAATCGAAGCGGGGAGCCTTGACCAAACCCAAAACGCCCGGGGCAACCGCTTTTATTCCAACTGGGCTACGACCTGAAAAAAGTGAAAAGAACAGAACGAAGCACCCGCGGAGATGTGCTGCTGCCTCGTAACGGGTTTCTTCGTCGCTCGAGAACAAAATCCGGAATGCCTTTAAACGTGTTACCTTCCGTCTGGTAATTAGAATTTCTGTGAAACGCGGCGGAACGGGCGACAGACGTCGCCGTGGATTTTTAACGCTCGACGACGTCGACGGATATCAGGCCGATCGAGTCGTTTTCTCGTCTCGGAAATTTTTGACGCGAGCGCTGAAATTTGTCCACGAATCGAAATTTCCGTGCCCCGAAAATCGTCCGATCGTCGTAGCACGTCGAATATATTATAGAACTTTTTTAATACGATACTTTGAACTTTTATAATCTATATTTTCTTAATCGAAGATTAATCATAAGGGACTCGAATTTCGATACACCGACAATAGCGTGGCGAAAAGATCGCGAAACCTTGTAATTGCTCGTGTCGAACACTCGGAAAATATCGTCGGCGTCAAGTAACGCAGTTCATCCTCGGCAGATTTCATCGATTTGCTCGAAATCAAATTTGTCACTAAAATTCTTTGGTCTCGAAGAGCTTCCCTTTCCCTGCATTTTGAGCGAATCGATGAATTCACCGTTGACACGGCAACGCGTGTCCGTATTCGACGTCGCTGTTTCTCGCATTAATTTGTCGCGCGAGTGACCGGCAAATTTGTAATCCCTCTCTGCGAAACAAAGGAACGTATGTATGTAGACGAAGGTATTACCGTCGTCTGTGACGCGTGCGAATATCCGGCATGTTTGTAGGTTTTAATGAAACGAATAATGGGAACGCGGCTGCGAAGATATGTAAATATGTACGATGCGCTATTATTTATTAATAAACGTCTCAGTGGATCGAAACATGTATCTTCCTCCTGCAACCAACGCAAGTCCCATATTTCAGTGACAGAACGTCGAAATTTATATCGAACACATTTTACGATTGTCACTTATATTCCGGCGACGGCGGAACATGTGTAATTATTGTGCGATTTTTTTTACGTGGGAAAACAGCAGGCTAGAGCCAAGTGATTCCGCAATTGTTATTAATTTATTCGCGAGAGCGTATTGTAAATTAACAAGAGCTTTACCGTCCTCGCTAGCCCAAGGCTTCTTTCTTCGACACTCCGGGCAATTTGAATATTAGCCAACACTGGAAATAAGCGACTTGTTCGTTCGCTACAATTCCGACCGTCGAAATCAAATTACATTCGCTCGAATTTAAGAAAGAAACAATTAAAATCGAAACGAAAATAAGTCTGCGAGATGAACTCTGACACGCTGCGAATGTTCCTCTTCCAGGAATTTCGTGTTCGCTCGTCTAAGTAAATTTATGCGACACGAGAATAAGTCTGATCATTATTCAGCTTTTTCAAGGTGTCAAGATCTAAGATTACGTCGTAGAATTCGACGAAATATTTTCCTCGTTCCGTCTAATCAAAAATAACCACTCTCGAACGTTTACTCTTTTCATTTTAATATACAGTTAACAAATGCGTTTAAAAACGGAACTTACAGGTTGGGACTTTCTCCTTCGGAAAGCGCAACAACAACAACAGCAACAAAACGAAAACAGTGTGCAACTGGTTTGCATCAAGTTTATTACACCCTGTCGAGTTATCGATTATCGAATCAATTATTCCGTCGTGCTACCCTCTGCGACAACGTTGCGAAATCTCCATGATAAATATGTTACGATACGCTGCTAATAATCGTCATTCCGTATTACTCGACGGAATTTCAACGATCTTAACCAACTATGTAATCTAATTGACGCGCGATACGGTGTACAAATCGATGATGATCTCATGGGAAGCAGATTTCCCGGCATTTTAATTCACCTGTCGCGAGAAAGGTGAATGATGTCTCCTACGTTTCTCTGGATCATTTTGATTATTCACTAATCGATCATCGATTCGGAGAACCGACTCGTTCTTTTGATTTTCGAGCTACGTTTTGACATTCTGTACAGTGAATTGATTAATTTCTATCTAGAGAGTCCGCCACGTTAATTATTATTATTGCTAATTGACAGAGTTCTTATTGACCGATGAACGAAGTTACACAGAGTTTCGTGATATCCCAATAATTGCGTTGACAGGAAGATCACAAGATGCAGCGGACTCTCGGAGGATTCCCTAGCCTAATGATCATTTTCCCGCCAATTTTTCTCGACGGCGAACGAATTCTTCGGAGAGCGTCGGTAGTAAAACGGAAACGCGACGATGATTCACGGGCAGCCTACTGTTTCTCGTGATCTACGGGATGGTGTGGAACGCAATTTTTGAAATTTCGCTCCAGGTATGTAAGTTCCCAAATAGCCATAACATTGTCCTCCAACTTGTTCGCAGGTTTTTCAAAGAGCATCCCGAAGTTTCAGACTGTTAAAATTGAAAGGTGACTGTTGGCCCGCCCTGAATATATACTTCGTCGTCTCTAATCCGCTTTCCTCTTTCCATTCTGCGCTTTCCCGTTCGTGATCGCGCCGTTCTTCGTGCCTTCTACCGGCCTCTTCTTCTTCTCGCCCGTGTACGCGTTGTTATAGAAATCCGCGAACAGGAAATAGAAGAATATAGCGTTCGGTAGAATAAAGACCAAAGACCATTTGGGATACTCGCAATCGTAGAACAGCAGCTGTACGCTGTGGAGAAACGCCAGGCAAAATTGACCCTGAAATCAAAACAATTTCTCTTTCACTGTCCGTCAGACGTCAGACTTTCGATTATTTACGTGTCAAAGTTCCCTGGTTTTAAAATACATTGTGTACCCGTTGTCTGAGTGTTTGCGTACCATTTGAAGAGTCGTGATATACTTTTTCCACCATAGGTACTTCTGGTATTGAGGTAGCAGGGCAGCCAGCAGGTAATAAGTATACATAACGATATGCACGAAACTATTAATTACACCTGAAAACAGGATCTACCGTTAGCAACGTCGACCGCTTTAAAAGTTCGATCGACACAGTGACAGACAACCGATGCTTACCTATGAACGTTCCGTGACCCCCGGGATAATACTTGGTCGCGCCCCACGAAATCATTGGCATAACGGTATGATGGTACATATGAAGAAACGTGATTTGACTCTCTTTCTTTCTTAGAACGAAGAACACCGTGTCCAGGAGCTCCGAGATTTTCGCCAAAAAGTAAATGTAGACCCCTCTGGCGATCTGAAACGAATCGAATGAGAGTTAAAAACGAATAAAAACATAAGAATCCACAGGTGTCGGGAAAGAATGAAAAAAGATTAATTAGTTACCCTGAGAGCTTCCGGCGTGGTGGAAAAATCCACTGGTTCGCATTTCCAACTATACTTTGTGAGCCACGCGGCGTCCAGACCCTCGTAGAACAGCCAACAGCTGAGGAGGACTTGCAGAAAGTTGTAGAGGACTAGAATGTTCTTCACTTGATACGGTTTCCGGTGTTCCATGTGCCGTGGGCCCCATGACAGGACAAAGTATAGATATCCGATTATAATACTGGCACCAGGTACGGGTGATGTTATAAGAAACCAGTCCCTCGTTCGAGGATCTACAAGAAATTTTCATCCGTTAATTTCAAGTCACAAAGTGGCATTCTAAAAAACAGCAGTTTCATGGAAAATGAAATCTTGGGAGCTGGGAACATTCGCGGGAAATTTCTACGATATTTTTACGATAGAAATTTCCACGCGTCGATATTTCTACGCGATGACAATTTCCGTCTTCGACATGTTCGTATCTATATAAGAAAACACAGATCTCGTTATTCGAAGCGGCGAACGCGAAGCAGGAAAAGGAAGTGAGCAGTTTACGTAAGCCATAACGGAGTGAAAATGCTTACCGGACAGATCGTGGAATATGAAGTGGTAGAATCGGACCGCAGAGTTGTTATAGATGTTGGACATCCTGACGATCGGCGGTGTACTGCTCGCGTTCATTGGAAAGTCAACTAAAACAGCGACAAACGTCAATCAACGATGAGTCCGCCATTTTTTATTACAATTCATGCCTTATTCTATCCTCGTATCAAGGAGAAATTTCAATTGATCTTAATACAAAACTTTATTGCACGAATAAATGAGAAACTATCTCGCCGGAATTTTGTGAATAATCGCCAAAATAAAGTGCGACAGTTTAAATGTAATTTTATGATTGATGACACCGATGGAGGACAAATATGTATTGTACGTCGGTGTTTCGATAAACCGCACACGTTTCCCGATTAGTTTCGATCCGCGGTGCGGTGTCCGTAGGGGTTGCGTAACCATGATTGCTCAAAACGTGGCATTCCGCTAGTTTTAAATCTGCGTATCGAACCGGTTACACTTGCTATTTGGAACGATTCGTTGTGCGCAATGGACGGGAAAAAAACGATGACATGGGAGCTCTCGATTTCACAGCGTTTTAATGGTAGACACTTAAAACCACGACTTGCTCAATGGCAATGTTACACGCCACGGAATGTTAAGGTGCTTAGAGAAGGGTTTTAAAGAACGTTTCACGGTCGTAAAATCGATATTCTCTTCGCCCTACAAATCGAAACGCATCGACATTTCCATTAATCTTTGGAAAATGAAAACCTGCAGAGCCCAATCGTGAAAAAGTAGAGTTACAGGTAACGAAGGTAATCGTTGATGGACAATAATGTCGGTAATGAAATTTGTGAATGGAATAACGATCGAGGCCAGCGGAATACCGTTTCCACATTAGTAAGTCAATCGACCCGATGACACCTTTCCATTAAATATAAATGTTTGTTCGCTATTCTATACTATATTTATAGTCGAATAGCGAATGCGTAACAGCCTCGCCGGACTGTCTTTAATTACCCCGACGGACCTCGACCTACGTGTAGCTCGTCGATGGACATTTTTGCTCGCAGTTTCGAGCAGAAATTTATCAGCGAATCTACAAGAATCAGACTCGATGGAAGCGGAGTGACAGTCCGACTTTTCACCACAATTGCCGGGCGGTGACATACGGATCGCTGGCAAACCGATTGTTAACGAAACCAACCGAGCATTAACAACCGCAAAAGTTTAGGGCTGACGTAGTTGTCGTTACCTGTTCTCTTTCGTTTTCAATCGCTTTGAACACGATCGACCAACATGTACCTAATGTATCAACAATCGTTAATTGGTACCTGTAATATAATTCTTATACAATTCCGACAGAAGTGTGTGATAACACCACTTACGTAAATTACTGTACGTGAAATGTTGCTAGGAAATTAAATTTCTGCGTCCACGAACTTCCGAGGTCTTGAAATTTCCACGCGTTGAACAACTTTCTACGTGTGACTTTTCCCCTATTATCCACGCGAAACATTTTTCTCATCCCGCAAGTGTTTCAGCATTTTCATTAACCTCGTTTCCTTTTACCCAACGTCATATTTACCATACGCGTGCATATTTTCATAACGCACCGCGTTAAACGCCGGTTTATTCCGTCCGTTTCCTCGAGGAAACAGCATTCTTCTCTCTGCGCGCGATTCGAACAATTACGACCGCTGGAAATCAATCGAAACTTTCGCGCGAATTACACCGAAGAAATCCGTGTTCGAACGAAAGGTTGCGTTGCGTTAATTAACGTCATACCTTAGTACGTAATCGTCCAAGCTGGACACTCTATCGCAACGCTAATTAAATTTTTAATAACCTTCTTAAAACTGCTGGCTAATTAGCACTCCGGCTCATTTATTCGGTCAGCACTTCTAACCTTTCGAGCTGCCTTTTTATTATCGTGGAATCATCTTTTAATTTGTAATTGTAGGTATACGAGCAGGTAGCAGAGTTATGTCACCTTGCAGAACGTGATATTAGAATTACTGTCAACGTTATCGAGGAATTGCATGACGTTAGAACGGTAATAACCTTGTAATTTTATCAACTATGTTTTTATTATATCTTACTTCCCATTTAATGGAACATAAATTCACGTGAATATCTAGACAAGTGAACAAAAACCACGAAATTCAGCCAGTCGACTGCGAAAGTATCGCATTGCAACTTTACTGACCTCCATTCCTCGGAGCACCATTTCTCTCGAGAAAGGTATGATTATTATCGATTAATCCATATTCATCCCAGACTCAAACCCAAGATGGTAACGTTGGCAGTGACCCGAAAATGATACGAGACATCTAGACACCTAGAATGGCCGGCGGCATCGAAAAGCAGATAAACGATAGATCTATCCTAGATCTCTCCTGCGGCGCGACCTTTCACGGTGCATACCACGTGTACCAGCGGTGCGCGTGTGCTAACGCGATCTTATCGCGACTGTCAAAGGTCCGCAATGATACACGGAGTTCCTCCGTTGCGACAAGTGTTTCCTACAATGTCTCCCGCTGTCTCCGGTTCGTCTCGTTTCGATGGGAAAAATGCAGTATTTCGAAATATAATGTTCTCTCTCATAAACCTTTGAAAGTTTGTGAAAATTTCCGCGCACCGATACTAACGCGTTTCCAAATTTCTACGCCGGAAAATTGAGGGAAGGGAGACAAGTATTACCCGCTGGACTGACGTAAAATGTTTCCTCTGTAAGACTACGTATCTTGACACTTATCTCCGAATCTTTTCCAGCAAACTTATTAGATAAACTCGAAGGATAACGGCGTCAGGACTAAGCGTCGAATGTGTGTCACTGGAAGCCAGTCTTCCTGCCTTGTTTCTATGTCAGCATTCAGAGGGCTCGGATACCGGTTTCCAAGTAAGTCATGCACCTCTCGCTAACTGCGTTTACTTACACGAGGAGGTTCAGTGACCATGCACCCGGGATGCGCTTTTCATTTCACCGAATCTTCGCCGTGGAATTACCGGCCGCTGCGGATGGAAATTACGTCGATAGACAATAAGGAGAATTACGGATAATTGCTTCATGAAACAACGATTCGAGAGAGGATTATAATCGCCGCAGGAGAACGATCGGTCTCTTTGGAATCGAATATAATAATTGCGTGTCAGTTCGTTATTTATATCTGGTCGTCGAAACAGTGTTCTTAATTTTAATTGATTACGAAAAAAAGAAAACAACCGTTTTAAAACGTGACATCGATCAACGAAACATTTTAATTACAAATAGGTCGGCGTAGTAGAAAAAAATTGATTATCATAAATACTTGGAGCGTTATAAAATTATCTTAGGTGTATTAACATACCGAACGCATCGATTCATATTCAGCGAGAACATTATGCCAGTTTGGAACAGCTGATTTCAGATTTTCCTTTACGCATGGAATCTTACACGAGTCATCGTCGTACATCAAACTCACCCGTGAAATTTCTAAACGTAATTTCTCCGGCCGAAAATTTCCACGCGGTCCCTGAAACTTTCCAGAAAAACGGCGGCAAACGTTTGAATTAAGTGCTCGTTGTTCCGGCGCGTTGGTTTTCGCGCGCGCGGCAATATGCAGGGAATTTAGATCGCGTAGAGAGAAAAAAAAGAAAGGAAGTAAAATAAATGTTTGCCTTTCTATTTCACGACGACGTTTCACGATGTACCAATTTATCCTCGACGGACGTAATTTCGTAACCTTGCCGCCGTTGACGGCGGTTTAGCAAATTACACGCTCATTCTACTTTCCTAAGAAAACGGAAGAAAAAAAAGAACCACTCCACGCGGCGCACACGTCGACGTGTTTTGTAACGTTATCGTGTTTAGAGACGGCCAGCGTCGATAAACGAACGCGATGCGTTTTACCTGTCACGACGATACGAATCTCGTTATTACGTCAGTTAGCGTTGAGACACGTAATCCGGACAACGATTTGCCTGGCCCCGAAGTAATATAAATTTTCCAAGACCACCGTTACAAAGACGTCTGTAACGATACAAGATAACGTTACGAGAAACCTACGTCGTTTGAAGGTTTAGTAAACTGTGGGAAAAAAGATCTCAAAGTTTTACCGCGAACTACGGTCAAGTATTCCAGAATCGAACGATCTCCTGGGAAACCAAAGAATTGGCCGTGAGTTATACAAGATTTTCTGACGTAATCGTATTACACGAAGAAAGTCGAATGGAAACGAATCTCGGGATACCGGAAGTCGGTATTACGCTGGTCAATCAGGAAGCGTGAACCGTAATTCACACGTTACGAGACTTTCATCGGGAACGTTGGAACAATTTACGACGAGGAGCGTAAATCAATCCGTATACGTCCTTCGTCGTTGTTCAAGCGAGATTGAACTGCATAACAATCGCGATCTCCGGTTTGACCCGAGATCGTATGTTACGCGTCACTCGACAAACTAGACGCGGGTTTATTATGAGATTTCCAACGGAACGCGAGTCGAAAGGGAATGAGAGAGTTCGAGCGGACGAAACAACGTTTTGAAACTTGTTATTATATCTCTCTGGTCTCAGCTGACATTTTTCTTTAATTTCAAAGGATTTTCGAAAGGATTCGTGACTCGAATCCTCACGAAGTATCGATTCTCGTCGGCGGAAACGTGAATGGAAAAGCCGGTATAGCTGTGTCGGCAAAATGAATGAAAAATCATCGTTCTAATTGTTCTGGCCCCGTTTAAAACCTGTAACCGATGTTCCGCGGTAAGAGCGTGTCTCTAGAAATGCTGAGAGTTTCCGATCAACCTTGCGGTTCTACTTCGTATCGCTTCCACACGATGTAACGACGTGTCATTTCTTTCCTGCCACGCTTTCTTCCTGTCAGCCATTTCTCCACGTGTGGGATCAACGTTTCAGCGCAAGATCGCGTGTCCGTGTCACCGGTGCATCCCCACTTGCATTGTCAGCGGACGCAGGCCTGCGTGTGTGTGTGTTTGTTCAAAACATTTCCTACGAACCTTCGAAATGTCAGCGATTTTTCTGGAAAATCCCGCGCGCTGCAATTTCACCGCTCAGAATCGACGTGAGAATTTATCGAACAAAATTGACGATACTCAATGCTATTTAAATTACAGTGTCTAAGCGATAATTGACCACGTCTGGCTGGGAAAGTTTACTTTCAAAGATTTACAATAATAAAATGGAACACATGGCAATCGAAACGATCCGTATAATAATGATTTTTTAACCGGGCAGCTTTAATCAACTCTAACGCCGCGTTTCCTTCGTCATTCCCCGAGATCGTTACTGATATTACGCTTCGCTTTCCGCGCTCTTTCACTGGCCCCTCCACAAACACACACACACACACACATATATACACGCGTTCACCAAGAGGTATTATATCGATCGAGGCAAAAGTGAAATTTTCCAGTTCGTTTGTATCCGCGACTCGTTAACGCCAGTAAATCTCAGTTCGACCGTGCACCCGTGGATAAATCATTCTGATGATTCATTTCGGTTAAGAACCGTCGCCTTTCCGATAAATCATCCCGCAGCTGAAAAAATACCTTTTCCATCTACATGCCGGTCGCCGCAGCTTCCGGATGCTTCGTTCGTCGCGAATATTCTCGCCGACGATTTTGCAATCTTCTCGCAAACGTTTGCGAAACATTCGCGAGGATATTCAGGACACGATGGTCACCGTCGGTTTCATATTAATTCCTCAGTTTCGCGGGCATCGTTCGATAGAACAAACCGAAAGATCGAAACAAGAGGATATTAAATGAAATCAATTATGTTAATTGGATCGCCTGTTATTTTTTCGAACTCGATCGCGGTAGGAATCGGATGAGAATGTGACATGCAAATGAAGGAGAATTTGAATGAAAAAAGAAATAGAAATAAACATGTCGAGTCACATTTACGACTGAAAACTAAATAGCGGATGCTCCGGATGCCTCCGTCGGCTTTTTTTAAATGTATGTATATGTATGGCTAAGTGAAATCATTGTTAAGCAGCAGATTAAAAGTAATTTACCATAGATTTACGATGTAATCGTGCGGCGTCACGACGACGATTTAATAACGACGATGAAATCCGTTGGATTCATTAAAAAGATCGTTTCAACTTCGCCGGACTTATTTTCTAATGAAAGTTACGCGATTAAATTGTACAAAAGAGAAACACGCTCGGCATTCATTTGTTCGAGATAAGAAGCAGGAAAATTGTCTTAAAATTAACTTTGTCGTACAACGAAAGTTCTACAGCCAAAGGACAGAGGAGAAATTTGACTTTAATGAAATTTAATGACACCTAAAAATGTCACCGAAAGTGTTACAATTAAAAGTGAAATTTCTCAATCTGGGAGCGTAAAAGCTGCTTACGCTGCTACACTCGTATTACCTGTGGCGTAATAATTATTGTTTAGCCGGAGAGTGCGAAATGTGAAATCACCGTTGAAAAACTGACGTTGGCCGCCGAATGCTTGGTCGTTTGCCTTCAGTCATCTCGGTCGGAAGAAAACGTGCACGTCTCGCGAATTTTCCGCGCCCGGAAAATTCTCCGCGTAGAAGTTTAAACTCGCGGAAATCGCTGCGTAAAATCACGATGTACCGCTAGACGGGAAACACCTCGTAGAAATTTCGTCCGCGACCTTTGCGATGCACTTTCGAAACATCAGAGATACTTGTCCACTGCGACCTTTCGGATTACGCAACGCTAAATAATTATATTCGAGGCGGTTCACGACGACAACGGGGAAGAAAGCATATTCACCCGATGTCTCCGATAATTAGGTACTATTTCTGGAACGTTCACGAATATAAATTCCATAGTAATCAGGCCGGTTCGTGTATCCCGATAAATAAATACGTACATACCTTACTTACGTCATGTTTCGAATTTACATGGCGTTAAGTAAAAATAAAAAGTAGACTAAACGGAAACGTCCAACTCACCGTGATTTATCTAAACTGCTTTTGAAAACCTCTAATTATTACACGCTCGCGCCTGACTCCTAGAAAATTCACTTATGAATTTAAAAGGAAGAAAAACAGAGAAAAAGAAATTAATTATTAACGTTTCCTGCGAAAGCGGTCGTTTTTCACCCTGCCCTTCCAGTCTATTCAACACCCACGATATACATACATACATGCCGATCACAAAACCCGTTAAACGATATGCCCGTCGATCGAACTCTTTTATTTCCACGTCTTTCCCGTGGATTCTCATTGCCCGCTTTTCCACCGTGACGAGGAAATCATTCGCCGGTTAATGATGATTCCGTGCCAGTTCGAGTCACGTACATATACGTCGATCGAAAGACGCGGAAACACAGGAACGATATTGTTTCGTTATCGAGCTAACCCGGGCCCGAACACGATTTACGGGGAAATTACGCCACGTGGCCGCCAATTAGATTTCTAGCATGAGCAGGTCGTTCACCCCTGATATGGACTCTAGACGATCGTGTTTTACATTCACGATAGAAAGGAACGATTTCAAGTTCTGCTGATCTATTTTTCGTACCAATAAAGAGAACCAATGAAAGTGTTTCCCCTGTGCACGTCGTCGGTTCACCGTGGGAGACGGACACCACTGGATTTCGTCGAGGGCGAAATGTAAACCGGTCGGTCTCGTCAAGATCATAGGAAACCATGTCGATATGCACCAGAGACACGGAGAAATACCGGTTGGAAACCAACGGAGCACTTGAAAATCCTATCAAGGACATTTTCCACCGCGACGGACGCGCGGGAAATTCGGAAAACGAACTTTCTTCAACGATCGAGTTATCTTCCGCGGGGGTTGATATTCGATTTTTCGACCCGAGGAAATTCGATTGTTCGTGGCACTTGCGACGTATCCTGGTAGACACAAGTATAAATCTCAACCGACGGACAATGGTTTTCGGCTAGAAAGAAATGTTTAAAATATGAAATTTTTGAGATAATGTTTTTTTTACCTCGAAAATTAACGACGGAGCGAGATCAGATTCGATGCTTCACTGTTACACGTTCATGTTCGATCCCACGGGGAATCCTGATCGTCGACACGGGCGGAAATGCGGAACTTCCTTTGTTTGCTTCTGGACGTGAGAGAAAAAAAATGTCACGGCAATTCGCGGTCGCCGAACTCGCGCGATCCGACGTTTCTGTTAGACTGACGGCCACGCGGCCCGCGCTTTCCAATGGGGTAGGAATGGTGTAAGAAGTGGGATGCGGATACCAACCAGGTATAGTGAAAGAGAACGGTGGGGCAAGTATTTTTCGGAACATGTGGAGCGGATTATTCCCGCTGGAAAGAGGTGCATAATAAATTGCGAACCGAATGGAAACACATGTGTGTCTCTTTTTTATTATCATCGCACTCTTTTCATTATATGGTAAAACGAGAGATATATTAATAAATTTCAGGGTAAAAGGGTACGTTCTACTTATTCGTGTATGTTTGACATTAGGAAGAATCATATGTATCGTTCCTATGATTTGAAAATTGAATTATGAAAAAGATTATTATCAATTTGATACGTTAGATAGCTATATTTTGATACGCTATGGAAAGATGTACTGGTAAAGTTGGTTGGTTGAAATCCATCGAAATGTTTTTCACGATTTCACAGATTGGGTCAGTTGCATCCGCGGGTCCAGCGGTGTATCACCGTTATTCGCGACCGGATTGCGTCACGCTTTAAGAAAGTTGTATAATGCGTGATACCCCCTCCTCCGGGATTGTCCTTATACGTTTCAAAATACCCCTCCCCCGAAGCGCGAGCAATGATCTTTCAAGCGTGCAACGGAAGGATTCAATTAAACGTTAGATGTCGGTACCTCGTAAATCTTTCACCAGTATTCCAGGATGGTGAAAATCTGCGGGAAATGCGACGTTTCCGCGCATGGAAATTTTATCGCGCTGAAACTTCAACGCCCGGACGGCTATGGTAATTTCTCCGCGTATCGAAAAGAACTCGACATGGACTTTTTTTCACGTTGGAACAATTCTTCCACTGTCCCACGGAGTTCACTGTACGTTTTAATTGGAATTACTTAAGACTGTATTCATTAGGCGGCACTGAAGTTGAGCATGACGGTGCGCGCATACGGTGAAGTAAAAAAAAAAATTAGAAGGTCATTGTCAATAACTCAAGATAGTCAATACCATTCCGCGTATCGAGTATCTAATTCCCTAGACTGTACGGTGCGTGAACATTGAATTAATACACGGACTATCGCCTTCCTGACATTGTGGTATTTAAAAAATCAAAGATTCATTCTCCCGCGACTCCATCGATCGAACGGAGAACTCTGATTCTTCGACGGGAGCTTACGTAACGTTTACTTTCCCGATTCCGGCATCACGAAAATTTAGAGATACCCCGTACACCGCGTTAGGAGGAAAAGAAAATCGAAGAATCGAAACGGCCTTAATAGTGACGTCGGTTTCAACAGGAAATGATCGAGCATTTCTAAATGCCCTTAATTTCAATGAAACAAAACGAATCGAGTCGATGCCGACTGTCCGTCAACGATCGATAATAACCGGGTAGAGGAATCAAGTGAAACATTTCATAAACCGCCAGTTAAGTAATTACAAAGATAATGTCACGCAATAAGGGTATCGATCGTTGAACCCCCATCGATTCGATTGGACGGACCTTGATCGACTTCCAAAAAGAAAAAGGAAAAAAGTCGACGATATAAAAGTGGAACTGGGGAAACAAGGTAAAAGGAGAAATCGCGCAAAAATCCTGTCGATTCTTCTATCTGAATTTCTTACCGTTGCAAAATGGTATCGTAATTTGAATAAATTATTCCGAATCGAAAGGTACAGAGAAATTACGCTAATGACGTATTCCGTTGAAATTAAAAGTTAATTGAAATCCGTTGACATTGAGAAATAATGATTTTCGATCGTTCTCTGGGCTTCTGCGTTGCTTCGCTGCGCTCTTACCGTACCTTTTGCACACTTTTACGGCCGATGAGCAGCGAGTACAGGTTGTTGCAGAAAAAGAATACCCGACGTAGGCCATACTATTTATCCGCAAATTGTCGACTTTTTCCTCGTGATACCCGGGAAGAAAATCCGTTAAATCAAAGTCTTACACGCTACCTCGAATTAGACTCGACACACGATTCGTTGATTATTTGAAACGTAATGGCGATAAATTTCGCAAGTGGACCGGCCGGGAAATTTTTAATTAGATGTTACATCCCGACGGTACAAAGTTGGCTCGTTATTAACGTTTTCCAGGCAACGTTCCGCCGTCTTAGTCAAGATATCGCAGAATGTGCCCATCGCTGAGGCTGTCAAGTAAATGCAATCACTACAGCGGCCTCTCGCATGTTTGCGAAGTGTCGCAACTTCGTCGTGGTTGTCGTTGGAAGATCATACGCGAAAGGGGGGGGCGAGGATATTTAGCAAGAGCAGAAACCAATCATCGACTCTCCCCGACTGGTTTTGCAACGATGCTGAGAGGTATTTTGCAAAACACGCGTGGCTGCGTTTTCGCTGTCGGTAATTGCAATTAATATCGGTGAATTATCCGGTAGGAATTGTAAAATCATACGTGTGCATCGCTGTTACGTGCTCGACGGTAAAAGGGTTTGGAATCGATGTTTAACTCGATCGTAGGTAGAATCGTGTTTTCGATTCCCGCGAAAATATCCGGATTTGAAAATCTCCGCTCGTTGAAGAGAATCTTCTCGACGTATCGAATCGTACGGTGAGCATCAAATTCGATGGAAAAGAAAACAGATTGAAAAGGAAGAGTGTATAACCGATGAGGAGTGGCCATGAATCTGTTCGAGTCACGACCAGAAAAAGTTCCGAAAAACCGGTCGTCGCAAAGTCACGAGACGAATCCTAATCCTAGTATTTTTGCGACGAAATTTCGTAACGCGAATGCCATCAAAATTACTCGAATTCTTTATGGGGAATAATATTACGATCCGATCGACACGAATGACCACGGTGAATCGTAATCGCGTCGTGTCGCAAAACCCGTGATTTCGTTTTCTAAAAATAATCCTCTACGCCCCATGAATTTACATAATACGAACCGTCCATTACCGAAAACAACCTGCGCGAGAGACCAAACGTTCGTATACGTTCCGATAACGTTGCCACGGTAATTATAAGCAACTATTTCCACGGGAGTCGTATTTCGTGTGAATTTAATGCGACAAGAAAACGGAGATAGTTAGTTTTCCACAGTTTCCGACCACACGTGGGGACGAACCTATGGGTATACGGACAAAATAATAGAACGATAAATAGTAGACACGGTCAAATAAATATCGCGGCGTAAAACCACGTAATTACGAGCCTCGAGAATGGAACGTCATTTTTTCCCATCCCGTGAACATTCCCCGTTTGCAACGAATCGAAAGGCCCGCAGAATCCGATGCCAAAATGTCAGAAAGTCACGGTTTTCACGCTTCGCGATTTACGGGGGTCGTGTCGGATCGTACGCGATCGGATCGGTGAAAATGTGAGAGACAATGTATCCGATATTAATCAGATTCGCGTGGTAAAAGACGTAGAGAAGGAAACGTCGACGGGATTAAATTTGCCGGAAAATTAAGATAGTTTCAGGCCGAATTAGATTGCGCAACGCTTTGATAATACTGGTTCACAGACGAGGTAATACGTCGGAGTACCTTTTTTTTGTTACCGCAGGTACTACGTATTTCCTTGATAATCGCCGTCCTTGAGGATAGATATCACGCGTGTCACTTGTTAACTACCGCCGGTGGTTTAAAAATACTACCCGGTATATCGGGTAAAGTCAGGTGCAACTTTTGCAAAAGCGATTAAATCGCGGAACTGGATCCGTGCAACGTGACGCGCATGGAAATGTTGCGGGTCGAAGATTCGACGCGTGAAATTTTCTGCGCGTCGAAGATCCCTCCGCTCGAAAAGTCGTTTTAATAAACGATGACATCGTTTCGCGAAACGCCTCGCCGTCGCGGCGAAGGTCTCGTTCCGCTTTTTCTGAGAAAGAACGCAACATTTTCGCCTTAGTCATGTCACTCGTGCAATAATTATGGTATATCCTGTAAACAGGAAACGATCGTTTAAACGAACTCTGATCACCAGCGGCGCTGCAACAGTGTAACCGACACTGCTTCGGTTCAATTGTGTTTCCTTGTCCCGTAATAGACGTATTATACACCTGTAAAAAAGAACGCCTCTCGTTACCGTAGACATTTCAATGTTCCTTCCCTTACTACGAACGGGATTCATTAGCGGCACGTTTATAGATATTTTTTATTACACAACATGCCCCGGTAAACAAAGACTAACGATTGTTTTCCACGTTTTAAGAAATCATAAAATTGATTGCAAAAAGTTATGATGGTACTGAGATGCAAAAAATTATGTCATCGAGTATAATTTCAAACAACTCTTCATATTTCACATCTTACTCAAAGACGCGATTAAAACTGGTTAAAAAATTGAAGAAAGAATCCATTCCTTGATGACTCGTGAAATATAATTCTACTTGGCGGCGTTGTTTGCTCGACATTCGCGGCATGTCAATGAATGCCGCCGGAAGGTAGCTGGCCGACAGACCTGTCGAGGGTTGCCGTTCCGCAGGCGCCGAGCATCGTTCGGTTTCTCCGTCGTGTTCACATGTCTTTCACGCGGTCCCTCGTGAACCATTAAACCAAAATCTGCGAGGAATTGCGCGACTCGTTGTCGCATTAACAAGCGAGCTGATGAAATAGAAAATAAATCAGGAAGCAAAAAAAAACACGTTCCAAGGAACTAGTTTTTGCGACTCGATTGTACATACCTTGGAATTGAAGTTCAAGTTTGTTTGTGTTTACCGACCGCCGGACAAACCATTACGCGGGCTAATTAGACGGGAAGTTTATATAATAACATATGTATATACATACGGCGGAGCGCATACGCTAGAAAATAATTGCACGTATCGATGGTAATATATAAAATAAATATTATGTAAAACGAGATCGGTATTATACAACCGGAAAAACATCGAAGTGCTTACGCGTCGTAAATAATGAATGTTGAACTTGTTCGGAATAACTATCATTACGCACTTGCGACTTGGCGAGATAATCGACGACAAATGAAACGTTCACACGTACATACACACATCTTAATCGTGCGAGGAAATCCTCGTTTCCGAAATAGTATGTCTCCACGCTTGTTGAAATTCCGCGGATCGAATTGCAAACGCGGTGAAATTCCATTTCGCCGCACTAAAGTCACTACGCCTTCAAATTCCACGTCGCACCGGCGTCGATATGCAAAAATGATTTGTATTTGCATACGCTAACGTAAAAATTCTTCCAGACCGTTTTTAATCGGTATAAACAAACGGAAGTCGAATCTGCGATGCGTCGAAGCGTCGACGGTAAAGTTACGTAGGAAAGAAATTCGTAACCGCGACATTAATTAACGAAGCAATCGATACCGCGATAAAAGTTAGAAAAATTGGCTCGTGGATAGACCGAGGTAAATACGTACATGATAAATTAATTAAAAGTTGATACGATCGTTATTAACCGCCGCACGCTCCACGAGACTAACGTTGCTAATGTAACGATCGCATATCGAGATATGCAATTATCGGATTTTTTCATTTCCATCGCGCATGAGACAACAGTAATCGCGCTACGTAACGTTTTAACCGTTTCGTTTTCTTAATTCATTTTTTTCTCCAACCTTGTTTTGAAATTCAGTTCCCACAACGGTCGCGATCGGTCTCGATTATTACATTCATTCATAATTTGTTTATTCATAACGCCATGTAAGCTTCATAAATACACCGCGACGCATACTTGCGGGATCGTTTCCGTATATCTTTACCGTTCGGACAATCTGCTATCGCGAGGAATACAAGCCAGTTCCACCTATTACAATCAAACGCTCTAATTACGTCGTAGAAACATGAATCCGATTTACCGTAGTTACTAAGTAGATACTAGTGTATCAATAGTCTTCAAACTTTGTCAGAAATGCCCCGGAATATTACATTCGAGCGATTAGTAGTCCGTAATTTAAGTGGATTATAAATTCTGTATATCATAGCGATATAATAGAACGTATCGTTGGTGATTAATTTCAGGTGATTATACACCAACGTCCATTCCGCTAATGACTCTGTTTTAATTGACGAACTGATTTCGAAATTCGTACGAGATACGCCGTCGACATTAAACGCCACAATTTGTGCAGCCCGGAAAGGTAAAAGAGAGTCCGCGAATCGAGATGTGAAAAGTTTCAATTCGAATTTCACGGAATTCCCCTTCGCGGGGACTGACTTTCTCACGCAACTTACGGTAGGTCAGGAAATTCAGCTGCTTGATTCGTCACGTCGCGATAAGAATTGAACATTAAGCTAAAATCGCTTATATATGATCCCGGGGAAGCCCGAGTCTCATGTTGCCCGACAAGATCAACGTGAGCGGGTTAAAAAGATCTCCTTGAAATCCTGTCGAGAGAGGAAAAAATAGTTATCCGTATAACATCGGAACCAGAAACTTTTTCCACATTTTTGAAAACGTGACTCAATTGTCGAAACAAATTTCAAACTATTCAAAAAGCAATGCAATTCGAACTATTGGAATACTAATTATTCGAATCTGTGAAGATGAATGCATGAAATTTGAAAAAAACAAACATGATATTAAGTCTGCTGGTAATTAACGTTGATACAATCTGGTGAGTAGTATTACATAAATAGCAGTTCCGAATCCTAAAACCGCATTTTATCGGATGTCAGAGGTCTACGCTAGAACCGATAAAAATAAAAATGACAGAAAGCTGTTACCATCGAAACCATCTAATGTCCATATATTATCGACCGATGAGTCTACCAGGGAGAAAAAACTAGTACTATCACCAGCCCGAAAGCTATACTTTCTCGCATCACGTAACATTATCTCGGTTTTCAAACATTTTAATTCGATGTTTATATACGATTACTAATTGCCGATTTAATTTCCGTTTCAAGGTTGACACCACTCCCACATGATAATCTGCTCATATCGCGATAATATTCCTGCCACGGTCAGAATTGCGTAATAATTAAATGTCCGGCTCATGCAAATGTCAAACATTTCCTAGAGTACAAGGTATTTTCCAAGATCACCTATTTACCGTCCCTTTGAAAGCGTCTCCGTGGAATTTTCTGCGACGACGCGCGCGAGAATAAGAAAAATTAATTAGCGACCGATCCTGTGACAGGTGGCAATAAACAATGATTAACCCGGTTAATGAGCGACACAACGTCACTCGAATAGAAAAAAGAAAACACTGTCAATAACAATCCGCGTCCGACGTTTAACATAGAAATTTTCCGCCGAAAATGAGTAGATGGAAGTCAGACGGAAATGAGAAAAGATAGGCATCTCCCGCAACTGTATAAATTTTTGAGCGACATCGTAAGTATGTGTATTTTATACGACGCGACGATCGAAAAAGTACCTTGTCAAAACTCGACCGAACGAACCGGGAATCGTTAAAATGGGAATAGACTTTTTAGCGTTTTCGTAAACGATTGTCTAGCTAAAATGTCGTGATCTGCGTGAAATAAATTTTAATCGGCGACGGCCTGTTATTGAGAATATCTAACCGAGTTGGATTTTGATTTGTCGATCTTGATACAGTACCGGACTGAAAAGTTTCGCGGTTACCGTATGAAAAACCTTCTGATTATTCCACGTGACGGAAATAAAAGTGTGGAGGAGAACGAAGGTGGATTTTGGAGCGTCGACGATCAAAGAAATTTCTCGTCCTTCTAAAAAGTAGTTGCTGGCGTCACGATTCGTTTCTAATATTTCTGTTTTCTACGGTATTTTCTTGATCCTTTTTCCACGCGACCACCTGCTCACGGTCACCAAGAGAAAACAAATTCTGGTAAACGATGCAGAGAAGGACAACGAGCTGCTTGGAGAAGAAAAAGTTTAAGGAAGAAAGAAGTTCACCTTACGGACACGGGAGAATTTTGACGGATATTAATTTATGTATGTTTCGGTTTACAGGCAATTCTATGAAATCAGACGCACGGTTTTTCCGTTCGAAAACATAATATTTTCCAAGTGTGTCGTAGGAACTCGTCTAAAAATTTGCGGAAACGGTGAGCGAATTACGAAAATCGCGAAAAATCGTCAAATTCGACCAGTTTTTTTATCGGCATTCGCTCAATTTTTGAGATAGCGACCTGAAACTTGTACCATTGATTTAGTTAGGAAATTCTACGCCAGATCAATATATAATAGTTGTACTTTTCGAAAATTTCATTTTTCGCCAAAATCTGAAGGGGGTAGGTCAGGATTTTTTGCGATTTTCGTAATTTCCTCGCCATTTCCACAATTTTTGAGATATTAAAGTGATCCAGGACGTTTTGGATGCGGAATCCGAAGCCGAATAAGACAGTGAAAGAATCAGATCGATATCTCAAAAATTGTGGAAATGGCGGTCGAATTACGAAAATCGCAAAAAATCCTGACCTACCCCCTTCAGATTTTTGCGAAAAATTAAATTTTCGAAAAGTACAACTATTATACATTGATCTGGCGTAGAATTTCCTAACTAAAACAATGGTACCAGTTTCAGACCGCTATCTCAAAAATTGAACCAATGCCGAACGAAAAACTGCATTAAATTCATGAATTTTCGCGATTTTCGTAATTCCTTCGTCATTTCCGTAATTTTTTAGATATTAACATAATCGAGGACGTTTTGGAAGCGGAATTTGAAGCAGAATACGACAGTGGAAGAATCATTTTGATATCTAAACAATTGCGGAAATGACGGAGAAATTACGAAAATCGCGAAAATTCATGAATTTAATGCAGTTTTTTGGTCGGCATTCGCTCAATTTTTGAGATAGCGATCTGAAACTGGTACCATTGTTTTAGTTAGGAAATTCTACGCCAGAACAACGTATAATAGTTGTACTTTTCGAAAATTTAATTTTTCGCAAAAATCTGAAGGGGGTAGGTCAGGATTTTTTGCGATTTTCATAAATCGCTCGCCATTTCTACAATTTTTTAGATATCAAAATAATTCTTTCACTGTCTTATTCGGCTTCGGATTTCGCGTCCAAAACGCCCCGGATCGTTTTAATAGCTCAAAAATTACGGAAATGGCAGGCGATTTACGAAAATCGCGAAAAATCCTGACCTACCCCCTTCAGATTTTTGCGAAAAATTAAATTTTCGAAAAGTACAACTATTATACATTGATCTGGCGTAGAATTTCCTAACTAAAACAATGGTACCAGTTTCAGATCGCTATCTCAAAAATTGTGCGAATGCCGATCAAAAAACTGGTTGAATTTGACGATTTTTCGCGATTTTCGTAATTTGCACGTCATTTCCGTAATTTTTGGGCTATTTAAAGGATCCTGGGCGTTTTGGACGCGCAATCTGAAGCCGAATAAGACAGTGAAAGATTCAGGTCGATATCTCAAAAATTACAAAAATGACGAAAGAATTACGAAAATCGCGAAAAATCATCAAATTTAAGCAGTTTTTTGATCGGCACTCGCTTAATTTTTTAGATAGCGATCTGAAACTTGTACCATTGTTTTAGTTAGGAAATTCTACGCCAGAACAACGTATAATAGTTGTACTTTTCGAAAATTTAATTTTTCGCAAAAATCTGAAGGGGGTAGGTCAGGATTTTTTGCGATTTTCGTAAATCGCTCGCCATTTCTACAATTTTTTAGATATCAAAATAATTCTTTCACTGTCTTATTCGGCTTCGGATTTCGCGTCCAAAACGCCCCGGATCGTTTTAATAGCTCAAAAATTACGGAAATGGCAGGCGATTTACGAAAATCGCGAAAAATCCTGACCTACCCCCTTCAGATTTTTGCGAAAAATTAAATTTTCGAAAAGTACAACTATTATACATTGATCTGGCGTAGAATTTCCTAACTAAAACAATGGTACCAGTTTCAGATCGCTATCTCAAAAATTGTGCGAATGCCGATCAAAAAACTGGTTGAATTTGACGATTTTTCGCGATTTTCGTAATTTGCACGTCATTTCCGTAATTTTTGGGCTATTTAAAGGATCCTGGGCGTTTTGGACGCGCAATCTGAAGCCGAATAAGACAGTGAAAGATTCAGGTCGATATCTCAAAAATTACAAAAATGACGAAAGAATTACGAAAATCGCGAAAAATCATCAAATTTAAGCAGTTTTTTGATCGGCACTCGCTTAATTTTTTAGATAGCGATCTGAAACTTGTACCATTGTTTTAGTTAGGAAATTCTACGCCAGATCAATGTATAATAGTTGTACTTTTCGAAAATTTAATTTTTCGCAAAAATCTGAAGGGGGTAGGTCAGGATTTTTTGCGATTTTCGTAATTTCCTCGCCATTTCCACAATTTTTGAGATATCGATCTGATTCTTTCACTGTCTTATTCGGCTTCGGATTCCGCATCCAAAACGTCCTGGATCATTTAAATATCTCAAAAATTGTGGAAATGGCGAGGAAATTACGAAAATCGCAAAAAATCCTGACCTACCACCTTCAGATTTTTGCGAAAAATTAAATTTTCGAAAAGTACAACTATTATATATTGATCTGGCGTAGAATTTCCTAACTAAAACAATGGTACAAGTCTCAGGTCGCTATCTCAAAAATTGAGCGAATGCCGATCAAAAAACTAGTCGAATTTGACGATTTTTCGAGATTTACTTGTTTGCTTGGGTAATAAAAAACGGCGGGATTTTAATCATTGACGTAAACGAATAAAACGGATATTCTTTTATGATGGAGCATCATATTCGATGATCGTTCTAGGT
The DNA here is from genome assembly GCA_917499265.3 of Mimumesa dahlbomi. Taxonomy (NCBI): domain Eukaryota; kingdom Metazoa; phylum Arthropoda; class Insecta; order Hymenoptera; family Crabronidae; genus Mimumesa; species Mimumesa dahlbomi. Next base: position 1,055,529 of record OU824116.1, on the reverse strand, counting down.
AAAAAAAATTATCGAACGCACGTAGAGCCTTGCCACCTGCTGACATTTGCCGTACCTTGAACGTTGTACCGAATCACAACGTAATTTTGTAAACGATAGCCAATCAACCGGTCAACTGACTTTTTCTCACGTTTGATGTTAACTTTCCCTCGATAATAACGACGCAAAGATATCTGGAAAAGTTACTCTCGCCGAATTACACGCGAGTTAAAGTCCCTTGGGTTTCAAATGTGAATTCGTGTCTATAAAACTGATCATGAAATTAGCCAGCTTTTTCAGCGTCTGTTGAATAAGTACCCAAGCATATTTCTTGCGTGCCGGCGACATCGCGTTGTTATTTTATCGTGGCTCTTGACATCGGATTGACGCAATTTCGCTGAAAACGCGTCTCTGTTTCTTTGCCAATCAACCCTCCACTCGAACGGTTCGCGGAAAATTGTTTTCCACGCAACGCCACGCGATAATAAATTATTGACATCGATTATGCTAATGGATGTGACATTGGTACTTGCGCAGATTTATTAATCGTAAGCAAACTTTCCCTAGCGATAAACTGCAATTAACATCATCTTATTTTACCTAAATTTCAATTCTAAAATAAGATGCACTTCAGAGTAGCTTCTTCTACGTCACTGTTGTAATTTTTAAAGATGGCCCAATTACTTATCTAAACGGTATTTAGCGACTATAAGGACCCATTTACGGGTCTAGTCCTAGATACGCGGTAAATTATCTACGATGCTCCGGACGAAGTTTATAGGTGGTAAACCTACTTGCTGATGTATGAGAATCACACGTGAAATATCAACGACCAAATGGGTTAAATGGGAAAATGCGTTTGGCGAAAAATCATATGTTTTATTCGTCAAATGAAAGTTTCTGTTCGGTATCGGCGAGACTTTCGAGGTTAATGACTAAAGGAAAAGGTGGACCTTGAGAGTTGAATTGCACGCGGGGCCTTATTCGATGATGTACTCATGTTTTGACGAATGGTAGTAGTGTCGGGAAGCCTGCAGCTTCCGACTTCGCACCTCGGTTCCCGCGGCGTCTTTTATCATGCCAAAGAGACACGCACACGAACGTAACGCACACGAACGCATGACTCAGCGATCCCGGAAATCCCCAATCGATTCCCGATTTGTCCGCAAGGATCCTCAAAAATGTTTACACGTACTACAGTGTTACATTTTCACGTGATTTTTATCTACGAAAAATATGAAAACACCAACCATTCGAATAAATTATAAGATTTTATCTGTCAACGGTATTCGTGTACTATTCTGACCAATTAATTAGATATTCGTTCGACAGGCAGTCGGACGCTCAGATTAGACAGCTTGTTTGCCACACACACACACACACGAGTAGTCCTGGACAAAGTTCACTGGACGTAGTGAAAATCATCCTGACATTGATGACGACTGTCCGTGACACGGTTAACGTAATTGATCGTTATGTAAGAGGTCCGTAATCCTGACCAAAAAAAACACACACACACCTGCCGAGTCACCGCTTAATTACACGATCGCACCTTCTAAATAACGATCCTCTACAAATAGTCTGAAAATATTCGGTCCTCAAATACGTTCGAACCACCCTTGACATTTACCCGAAACCTCGATAGACTCGCTAGAGACGTGTTTGAAAGTAATTGTAACGATGCCAAGAATATAAAAGTCCATGATAGTAATTTTATTTCCACGAGGTGTCGTGAAACCGCCACGGAAATCCTTAGGATTAGCGTCGTCTGACACGGGATGACCTTAATCTACTGCGACGGTAACGAGAGAAAGCTATATCGCTAAACAATAATTATTAACAGCTGATTATCATACGCGGAATTTTGTAAATCATTGACCTCGATGTCGCAACGGAAATCGAGAAAGGAGATCCATGTGAAAAGAATCGAATTTTTTACGTTCAGGGCCGTCGCGTTTTATATTATTCGTTCTTTTTCTGTGACCATGATGCAGGGTCAAAATCAAACAAAAAATCACTTTCACCGGTTGCGGGCAATAACAGGAAGCGTGTCATTTTTTTCGACTCGTAGGTTAAATTCCTATTTTTCCTCTATGTTAATCAGTTACCTGCAGTTTTCGACAGAGGTATGTTTTCGCCAATCTGACCGCAACGAAATAAATGTGAACCCTTGTCGAACGTATAGGATCTTTCAAAATTTGATAGAGAATATTTTCAACAAATTGACACTTATTGAAAATCCTACTCTCTTACGCAGCTCTATCGTCTTGTATTTCAAAACTCCGGTACACGTTTGGAACGATTAATTAATTATCAGAATTAATGAGACAAATAAAACGTCGCGACATATTTAATGACATTACATTCGTGGAAAGCAATTACCGCGCACGGTGCAAAAACGAATTTGCGACGGGACTTTTCAGTACGATCGAGTTCCCACGGAAAAACTGGCAACGCTAACGTAAACGAATTTTCTTACGTCGATAACCAAAGCGAAGATACTTTTTTCAACCCTCCACGTGCCGATATTCCCCGTCTCTAAACACTTTATCAATAATATGTTTACTATCGATGATAATTGGACGTCGGAAAACGGTAAAAAAAACGCGAAAAACAAGTAGAAGAAGAAACGAACAACTGAATACTTCAGGCGAACTATTATCACACTTACGTGATAGAAACGGCAAAGTTCAATCGAGCAATCGAGAAATTGTAATCAAGTTTTTCTAACTTTTCTAAAATCAATTAAAACCGAAGTCATCTATTTTTCACACGAACAAACACATCTTCGGTCGTCGACAAACAAGCCAGACAGAATGTCGTTATCAATACCCGGGACACCCGAAGTAAAAAGGACTCCCAGGGGTTAAAATCCCGCGGTCCAATCTCTGGCACTGATTATCATCTCGAATAACGAGTTTCTCGTACGAATCATTCGACTGATACTTCTAGACCTTGAAATTTATACGGGTTCACAACCTGTCAAAAGCAGAAAGATGTTGCCGTATAATCGAAACAAGCCGAAACAAGCAGTTCGATGAAAAAAGGTTATGAAAGAATAAAAATCATTGTAGACACATTTACAATTCATATTTTTTCGGCGGAAAAAATCTCGCCGAAGGATTAATCTACATGCATAAATCTAGAAAGATACGGATACTTGTTAGAATCTTCTTTTACTCCAAATTATTGACATTTTCTGGTTTGTTTAACGATGCCCGAAAAAAATGTGTATCAGGAATTTATGTTTACGCGTCTGTCTGAGCGTTAATTCGCTCGTAATTCAAAACCGGCTCGATGGACTTCGATTAAATTTGCTATACTTGTCAACGTTTGTTCGAATCAAAGGGCAAGCACACCCAATACACCCACGAATAAATTTCACTTGCTCCATTTCGATGTAATGCACACTTCATTGTCACGAATTTTTCATTTTTCTTAGCCAACACTCAGCCAACACCGCACATAGATATACGTATAATGTAATCGATACATCGTCACACCAATTAATTATCCGACAACGTAATTCGACGGAAAAAGTCTAAATATAAAAATACCAAAAACCAGGCGTCCTTCGTGACATCTTCGGACATACTGCGAGCCCTAAGAATTCCTCGTGGATCCTCGGAGACCGACCCAAAGAAATGAGACTGTTCGGTGACCTTGAACGAAGGGTGCGTAACCGTAGCCCCAGTATCTCCCTCCATGTGCGAGACCTTGACTGACGGCGTGCGGGATTTTCAGACGATCACCTAAGGCCCGCCCCCACCCTGGGCCCGGACCCCACTTGCTTAATACTTAAGCCGCGGTTTCACTGCGCCGCGGACTATTCACGCAGCATCGGCCGTTGGACCCGTACCCCCTTTCGTGTGACACACACATGCACATACACACATACACAGAAACATATAATATAAAGGAAAACACACAAAAGTGTGGCAAAAGTGCTAGTCGTCCCTCTGTGTACGAGTGCCGCGAGTGAGATAATAACCCCCTTTAATTTTCAAGGAGATAAGACGGATAGAACAGGTGGAAGATAAGAACAGTGAGAGATCGAAGGGTTTAAAATTCAGTTTTGAAAGTGTGAGAGCGAATTTTTGTGGGTCGAAACCAGACGGTGATCTGGTTGGTACGGCTCTTTGGGTGTCGTGTGAAGTGAAGTGGACCACTTTTACCTTTCGGGGACGTTCTTTTCGGCTGCAAAGGTAAGGGGGTTTAACCCACTGACGGGTCACCAAAGCTATATACTTTTTATGGCAATATTATATGAATCATAAGAAAGTTTTTATTGGCACCTTGAAAGAGAATAATTTGAAGAATCCCACGTTTGACCTGGATAATTCTGAATCGGGAACATTAATGTATTGCTTCTATTGTTATCGTTGAGACTAGAAAGAATAATTATCACATTCGCGATCGAGAGATTATTTAATTTAATTTCGATCTATTGTTGGTATATCCTATCATTGTCACGCGTGTATATCAACCCTTTAAAGTTTGAAATTTTGTTCGGGGGAATGACCCACTTTTCGCAGAAAGCATAAATTAGAATTAGACTCACCGTCAAGGAAGCATCACCACGAGATGTAAGAACAAGCTTATTGTAACATTTCGAAAACATCAAGATGATTGACTCAATTTACTCGTCCTCAACATTAACACTAATTAACACTTTGATACGAGATCAACGCGATAATAACAGGCTCTGTTGCCGTGGAATATTCATAATTTCATCTGATTTCATTCGTGGACGAACATTTAAGAGATTTAATTTCACACCGACATAGAAAGACCCTAATTACGTCCGACGTGTCCCTGTGTTCAGCCGTTTCAATATTGCACCTGGAGACTCGTCTTGTGCAAGATTCTTTCAGCTAAACGAAAGAGGATGTCACTCGGGTGACTGTCATACGTAATTGGTCGAAAAAAGACCTACAGTCATGCATATTCGACCAAATTCTCTCGTGAAACCGTCGCTAATGTAAGCGAGAAGCATCTTCGGGGCCATAAAAGACAGTTGCTCTTGATTTCTAGTCGTGAAACCCATCCGTAGCTTTGCAATCTGCACAGTTTCATTCAAATTCAAATTCTCTCGGTGATTCGGCGGCGCTTTGAGATTCTTGCAAATTTCTGCAACCCGGAATATCGGCGTTACGAATGTTACGCGGAGAAATTTGCAATACGAATCGACTGAACGGCGTACCGTTGAAAGTCCATATAAAAAAATCAACATAAAAGTAATTTACCTGCTGGTCAAGATTTATTTCAATCCGCAGAAGTGAGCCATCGTCGAAAATTACACGGCATCCACTTAATTCCGGTGCATTAAAGTGGAACACGAATTCCCGATTGTAATACAGGGATCTCGTGACAAGTGTGTCACGTGCAGTCTCGTGCCACTTGCTACCAAAAAAAGAACGTGACCCCTTTCACCGTCGCTCTGTACTTCCTCGAATTGTATTTTATCGAACGCCTCCGACCGATGATATCGCGAAAAGTACAATTCCGAAAGATTTCACGCGGTGTAATCATTTTACCAGTTGGAAAGGGATTAGCTTTTTTCCCCTCCGGGATTTCTTTAATGATTCCTTGATATCGCAATTAAACAGATTTTGTAATTGACCGCTACGTTCTTTAGGTAATCGATAGAAATTGACGCGAAGTGAGGTCATTTCTTACAAAACGTGTATAGAAACAATTGCTCCTGTTTCGATATCGCCCCGTGTAAATATGACTTTCACACATTCTCTCTCACTCTCGCAATTGCGCTTTATCGTAAGCGTGCGCAACTGCACGAAACTACTCTTGTAAAACTATTTACTACCCACCACCTGAAACGGCTTCATTACTTCGCAACACCGCGATACCATAGAACACATCGGCCACTTTGCGCACGGTAAATTATATTTCATTTTTATTAATCGGGCCGTTTCGTAAAACGACTATTTCCAGCCTCGTTAAGATTTTTGCGCCTTGAAATTACCAGCACCGAATAACGACGGGTGTTGAAATTTTCAACGCGCCAATTACTGCTGCCGAAGATTGTCACGTCTCGGAACGTTCCACCGGTCGGGGAATTGATCCGCGTTGAGATTTTCGTCGCTGGAATGATTTTCAAACGCTTGAAACGGCCGGCTTGAAATCTCTCCCGGTTAAACTAGCGAAACCGTGCGGCGACTTTTCGACATCCTTGAACACCGCGACATTTCGTACGCGCAAGATCGTTGGCTCTTATCCTGCTGGTCAACTACCTTCGCGTGTAACCCTTGGGAGAATGTTCGAGCACGTGAAACGCGGCTTGTTACACAAGCGGTAATATTCGGCACAAGGTCGCTGGACCATTTTCGAGCGAGTTTCTCAATGGACCGCGTGTTTTGCTCATTCGAGAAAACCGACGGATCCCGGGGCAACCTTTAAAGGTAGTTTAGTAACGTCTAGCGTAACACCTACCTTCTTTGACTGACAATTAAACGTCTGCAACGTGGCTTTCACAATTAAACGGGAGTTAATCCCGCCGACGTGAAGCGAAGATGTGGCAAAACATGGATTTAATTGGCCGCGTAATTTGATAACGTTTAACACACGTCGGATCGTGAAACGCAACGTTCGAAACGGACGGATGGTTACACGCGCCCTGGAATTTCACCGCGCTACGAGATTGCCCGTGCGACGTCGAATTTTCCACGTTTAATAGGTTTTTCCCGCCAAAATCTCCGTTTCGCGGAATATTTACAAAGCGAGTCGACGCTGCGTGGAAATCCAGCGACCTTCGCGAAGAAACGTGCTTTCACGACGAACAAGAAGCGCAACGCGATCGATTTTTACCAACCGAAACGAACGGAAAGTAAAATATCGGAACATGGATATTGGCAATTATTCTCCGCCGCGTATTATTAAGTTCGTTGAAGTCTAATTAACGCTCGAGGGGGAAAAAATTCTGACGGTTCGACGGGCTCTCGCGGAATGTCGGTGGAAAAAACTTTAACGGGGTTTCTGTTAATTATATGACCCGCCACTGTCGACGATAAAACCGAGGACACTAAACTTTTAGGAAAGAACGAATGTGTAGACGGTTAAGCGTTATTGTTCAAAGTACCCGCTTTCTTCCAGATAAAGAAAAATGACCCGCTTGGAAGAATGATCGTCTTCCACTTTCAAGAACAGGTTCCAAGAAGATTCCGCGGCCTCCGTGTGATTAATTCCGATAATAAAATTTAAATATTTATATATCGGCTTACCCATAACCTCGATAACTAATTAATACATAAAAACTGGCCCGCCGAATTATACACTGAGAGTACTAATTACCATTTCGAAAGATCTCCGTCGAAAATCTGTCGCGGTAATGCCGTTACGCTACGATACTATTATGTTCCACTCCCATGGAAATAAAAAAAAACGAAATTACAAATCCGCGAAATTCTTCGTGCAGGAAGAAAAAAGTCCCGCGAATTTTCGAACGAGCATTACTTCGCCAAGCAAAGAAACACCAAGGTCGTAGAGATGTTTGTATAATTATGCAGTTAGTGGCTGAATAATCTGCATCGGGAATTCTCGGTGAATAAATTTGTTGCCGGATGGTATCAAATAATTTCCGTGTTATGCCGAAACACAACGAGAGAGAAGAAAGAGAGAGAGAGAGAGAGAGAGAGAGAGAGAGTAACGCGGTCGAAGGACGCTCGATGCCAAAGAGGGAAAACAACGAGGCGCGTGAAAAATCGGCGAAACATTTTCACGTGATGCCGAGCAGATGATTGAGATGTACACGGTCTAAATGTGATGTGTATGCTTTCTTGAACGGTATTTCTCGAAGAATGCGAGTTACATGAAGACAAGACCTAGAAAACGCGGCGCACAGTCTCACCTAGACCTTCTACCACAATTGAGGACACGGTGAAGCCGGTACCGTTCGTCCGATCCTGAAAGCGTAAGATGAAAGTGAGAAGATCACGATTAAATCTCTGCGCAACGCAGAAAATCTCTACGTAGAGCGTTTGGACAAATTATCGTGCGACTCGTCGACATTCAAACGCTTCAGTGCATTTTTAATCGAACCATCGCAGAAGTTCGAAGTTATCGGGGGTAACTTTCAACTGGAATTCGAATTCTGGAAAGTTGAATACGAAATTCGTACATCTCTCGAACCAGGAAGCGGGTCTCGTTTTTAAACGGGATACGAAAGTATGGGAGAGAAAGAGCGAAAGAGAAAAAAGAGTCCACCGAAGGAAATCGTGTGGGCATAAAAATAAAATATCACGCAAAGTAGCTCGAAGAATAGCATGTTTTATTAATGTCTTAACAAGGTGGTCTGCCCACTTCTATGATTCTGGCTGATTTACGGGGGAATGGAAGCGAGTAGAAATTTTTGCGAAAAACAGTTTATGTGCTAATAAATATGTATTGCTTAGAATTTCACGGGCGCGAGGTTCGCGTAAGAAGCGTGAAACTGCCGGTGAGTTGTTAAGTCCGTCATCGATCATGGATCATTGAAACGAACTTACAACCGAGAGAAATCAATGGCACGCGGATTGTGAATTTCGAGACAGCGAGGATAAGGATGAGGATGACGTAGGGCTGCAAAAAAAGAACTAATAACAGCGTCGATAATTGTCGGGGATTGCTATCAAACATACCTAACACCTGGAAGTAGAAAGCGCCGGGGAATCTGTTTTTTTACTCAATTATGTTAATTTCAATTGCGATTAATCTACTTGCCGTACGTTCCGTGAAGATGATACGGCTTTTTGTCGACTGAGAAACGCTGTTCGCTCCTGAGGGAGAATAAACAATTCGATTCGAAAAGAAAGAATGGGAGATGTCGAAAAAAGACGATATCAAATATCTACTCCAGTTTCAAACAGACGCCTCGAAAATGGTTGTCGCGTGTCCAAGTAAACCAGGAAGATAAGAAAATGTTGCAGTAACAGCTGCTGATAAAACGTACATTATAGAATCGAGATCACGTTCAACGATCGAGATTCGATTAATCGAAAGATACACCGTCGATCGACTTGCAACACGATCGTCGATGATCGTTCGAACGTGCACAGAATAATTACGATATTGGCGGAAATGGAAAAGCGGAAAACGGTCGATAAGACACGAGGAAAAAATGGGCGAAACTTTCGTGGAAGATCGAAGAATTCCCTCCGATAAGATCGTTCGAATCCAGTCGAAAAAAAAAACGAGAGAAAAATGATGCCGCTTCGGTCTTCGAGTATACCGTTCGACGTTCCGCTTCTCTATCAATTACTAAAAGAATCCGAAAGTAAAAAGCGGGAGGAAAAGACATCCTTCCATAACACGTTGCGAGAAAGAAAACGTAAAGAGCTACACGTAGCCATGGGGATCCCGATACCGGCCGATAATTAACCAGACGACACACTTACCCACTAAACTCCGCCGCGCCACCATCATCACCGTCATCGGCGTCATAGTGATCTCCCATTCAGAGAACGAGAAACCGTACCTTTCTCTCTTCCTCTTGATCCTTCGATCTTCCTCTTTCCCCGGGACCGGGTCGAGACTCTCACGATGCAGAACTTTCTCTGTAACGAGTACCGTTCGTCCCGAACCGAAGTCCGTCGGTATCGAAGAAGGAATTCTCCGATGGGACGAGAGATTGTTTCTTTTTTTCATTAGCTACGACAGTACATATTTAGGTGTGATGAATCGCCCAAGTGTATATCAATGAGATTCGAACGTGTGTTATTGGACACACACGATGTCGAGGAGATCCCTGGAAGATGCTGCGGAATGTGCGAAGATGTGATTTTCGAATGGTAGACGCATCAGTGTGCAAAACGTGCAAGCGTAACAATTCTAAATCATCGCACGATTCGTCAAACGAACGCTCGGTGGCGTTTTCGATGTAACTCGTAACTTTCTCGATCGATTAAGGGAGGTTTCGACCGCTTCCGTGAGAATGTAACGTATTCTCTTCGCCTCTTTCAAATTTCTGTCGTTATCGACGATGACTGGCGCGATGACGTTTGACGTAATACTCGATGGAACTGAAAACGTCGCCCTCGTAATCATTTCGCACGCCCGTCAACGAATTTTCTCTTCCGACTACGTAATCCGCGATTTCTTCTGCATGATTTTTAACCATTTCTATAGTTATTACTTCAATGCTCGACAAATCATGTAACGGTGATTGACGGAGTCTTAATACGTTTATAATGTCGTCGGGTCCGGTCAAAAGACGATTGTTTATCGTAATTTTCTGTAAACGACCGTTTTTCATTCGCCGGGACATTCTGGGGAACGGATGAACTTTACGCGAAAGTGTTTGTCATCTCCTTGACTTTAGTGACCGTTAACTAACGTTTTACTATCGCGTTGGATCACTTTTTGAATTCATTTCAATACGAGGCGGAAGATAGATTCTCCCTTACGATTCTCACCTCCGAACGTATGGTAATTCGATAAAAGTTATTCATTCGAGAGTCGTCACCTTTCTCCATTGTATTTTTCTCTATGATAAAGATTGTCTTTCTATCGCATAAATTTCGAGACGGCTGCCGCGTAACTAGACCAGAAAGACTGACATGTGAATCGGTCGACCATCGAATATTTTCAAACGCTTATTAGAAACTTCTGCGCAAATTTCAAACTTCGCCGCGGTGTCTCGTTGATTTAACGCGTTCACCGTCGCATAAACGCAATGAAAAAGTTGCGAGAACGCGGTGCGTACGCGCGTTGCGAAACGGAGCCGCATTAAAAGTTCATTTCGAGTGTTGCTGATTCACTAACCGTTTTCTAATTTCTATAATCAACGGGGAATGCTATTCTTACGTAGTCAGGCGACGCGTGACCAACGAACCCGGTGGTGTCGTTTGTAATCAAATTAATAGCCTGTCGACGGAATCTGTGACAATCACCGATTCATCCCCGGATGTGAAACGAAACGAGTATAAAGTACACTCTCGAACGGCCCCGTGATTTATAGACATTTTTTGTCCCCCCGGACGAGTCAAGGATCCGCGAATAATTCTTTCCAGGCACGTCAGGAATATATATTAAAAAAAAGAAACGAGGGAGAAACATAGAGAGAAAGAGAGAGAGGGAGTAAAACGGGGAATTGGAATGATGAAAAATAAAACGCGACGGGTCAGGAAGTTCGTCGGGAACGTCGTCAAGAATCATTGCATTATCGTTAAGCAATTGTCTCGTCCGCTTTCGTCCGTGTATCCTACGCAATGTTCTGTTTTTCATTATCTTATAAACAGGATGCTTTTCCTATCGCATCGCCGAGTTATCTTCCTTTCTATCACCCAAGGATCTAAATTGCAAAATTTCTTTTCAGAGAATGGCGTCGGCGGCGGCAGAATTGGTTGCGGAACGCGAACCGGAACCGATGATCGATATGTCTGACTCGAACAGGACCATCGGTGCTCAGGGATTGGTCAGGATGGCCCTGGATCAGTACACAGAGATCCTCACGACCGTGTCGGACCCACGTGTCAACGACTGGCCCCTGATGGACTCGCCGATCCCCAGTTTCCTGATCGTGCTTCTTTATTTATACGGGGTGACGATATTCGGACCTCGCGTGATGGCCAATAGGAAGCCATTCCAGCTGAGGGGCGCTCTGATCGCTTACAATGCGTTTCAGGTTGTTTTCTCGCTGGGAATGATGTACGAGGTAGGCATCTCGAATATCGAAGTTTCTTTGTACTACCGTTCGTTTTATCCGAGGTATAAACCTGGTTAGAACGACGCGGAACAGTTTATCGTTCCATAAATATATAGATGGCTCGTAAGAACATTGATTTAAATGGAACGATCTGACTCCACATCGATTTCTCATTGGATACAACAGTTTGCCAGGTTTTTATCAGATTACGTGCAGAATAGATAGGAAACACCTTGGATTCCAATTATATGGTAAAAGTTTCGAAAATCATACGATAACCGTCAGGAGGACATGGGAAGATGAATCACGGCAGCCAATGGGACTTGTTTCCAGGTGAAAAGTCCCACCTGTTCGAAGATCCGTACAATGTTTTCAGATATCTCGGAGGGCTTTCACTGGATCCTAGTAATTATCGTTCCGTGACGAGGCGAAATTTGTCCGCGGAGATGTAGCATTAGAGGGGTCTCGGGGTTCATCGTCTAGCACCCTCGATATTGTCGACGGGGTCAGAGCGGAAGTGGGTCGTGGTTGAAATTATGGAAATGGTGTTCGAGTGAATGGGAGAGACGCTGGAATGTCCAAACATCCATTAAATCTCGAGCTATACCACGTGATATACAGGGTGTTCCTCTGCGAACCGTACCTGTCGGATTTCTCGTTAATTATCGCTGACACCGAGAACGATATTTTAGAGACTCCATGGCCCTGTTCAAAGTCGATATACTTTCTTCGATGAATCGCGTCCTATTTGATAAAGTAAATATATCGATTCTCATTTGAATACCTCTGTCGGGTCCACTTCGGCCGGGACACCCTGTATACAAAGTGTAACGGTGAAAGCAAATGAATCCGCTCGTCGGCCATTGACGGGTGTTAAGGAGACCACGTTACATTTAGGAATCTTTGACCTAGAATTTTCCCAGCAGAGAATCCCAAAGAGATAAACGAAAACAACGAATTCTCGAGGGGATCCCAGCGGTCGACTCGGGGTCGACGGGATGATACTTAAAATTTGGCAAACGATCGAGACTGACGTAAAAAGATTGCGGATAATTTGCCTCGCGGACAAAAATAGTTTTTATTATCCGGTCGAACCGATCTATTCGATTCTAATAATAGCCTATTCTAATTATACCCAGTAAACTTTCGATTTTATCCTCCTACTTTCATCCACGTCTCGTTTGGTCGGATCAAACGGGTTTGGGATCTTTCAAAATAGCCCGAAAAACAAGGTCGACCGTCGTAAATCGCGACGACGGACTCAACAGGGTCTTCCCCGGGCCAGGTAGATGAAAAACTTGCTTCATACGTCACATAGACCCGGTGAATGAACCGCGAATTTCACGAAGGACCAGCTCGTCCTTCGGCCCGACCTTGGCACACTAACATCGTCGTCGGCCCGGTGGATTCGACGCGACTAGTTTCCAGAGATTGCGAAACAGGCAGGATTCCAATTTGATTAGTCTAACGAACAAACAAGTCCCGTGCGCAACGTTCTATGACCTCTTGCGTGACATCGCGACAGCCGTGTTTAACTCGCCGGATCTTTGCAACTCTCCGCGTTTATGGCGAACGAACTCCGGCTAATGAGTCGATTAAATGGTGACTCTCGGAAACACGTGCTAAATCGAAATGAAAAGCATGAGTCGCGCGGCTCTCTGACAGATTTGAAATTCTCAAACAATTCACTTTTAGATATTTGAGAATTTTGCAAAAAAAATGCTTCGTGTATACGTACGACCGATCGAACGGGCACTTTAAAGTCTTCGGAGAAGCTGTACCGCGTAAGTAGTCTAGAGACGATGCGATAATTTGTCACGCGTACTTTTGACGCGACACGACGATTCGGAATACATAGTCGGTGTGTTAATTTTCTGAAAGGATCCTTGTCCCCTCTGGTGTTCGAGAGGTCGCTGATGGATAGAAATAGCCCAATTGTAAGCTTTCACTGTAATCGCAGCCGCGTGTTCGCTCGAGGAGTACCCATACGATGGACGCCAACGAGATGGAAATTGCTTCGCCGTGATCGATCGACGAAAGAGAAACTCGTGGAAACTGTTTTTCCCGTCGAGCCGAGCTTTTTAAATTATCCCATCAAATTTCCGACATTGCAGCCCTTCCTCGTACGTTTCCCCGACGGCAATAGAGCGCGAAAAATTGCAACCGGTGGCGCAACGAAATTTATCATAGACAATTCTATGGGTCTAGATGTGGAAAAATTTTGCAGTCGGCTGAGCGGCCGATTTCTGCGGTATTAAATTCACGAAAATTTCACCACGCCGGTCTTAAATCACCGGCGCGTCAGGTACGTCGAAGGGGAGAGATATAGTTGCAAAAAATACAGACAACACGAGACAAGATTCGCAACACCACCGACCGATTGCCTCATCGACGTGTACGATCGAACGATACGACGCCCAGTGGATTCGTCAAACACGAAGCATCCTATTTTCCAGCAGTTCGTCGCTCTAGCGGATTCATCCGATCACCAGGAAATCGGAATAAGATTGTCCATAATTCCACGTGAAATTTCGCACGCAGCAGCGTAAAGTAGGTTTCACGGGGAACCGAAGAGCATCAGGAAAAAACTGTCTATGAGACTACGATCTTAGAAAGCTACCTATATTCCCCCATAATCTCTCGTCCAGTGCATCAATGTAGCAAGTTACAAGAACCAAGTAAAATTACAGGAAAGTCGAGTGACAGCGGATGGGAATCTCGAAAAATGCAACGGCTAAACGAACTGGATTTCATCCACCGTAAATGGCGGAACATGTTCCGAACCTGTTCCCGTGATAATAGGTATCGATAAAATCTGCGACAAAAACCGTACAGGTCGGCAGATGTAAATGAAACGGTAAGAAAGCAACGGCGGTCAGTGCCGCCGATGAAACGGTTTTCAACGTCGGTGATTAATTTTGCCGGGTGATGGGTGAACGCGGCAGATTATAAAGTTTAGAGATTATCGATCGTAAAGACAACGACCGTTGAGGAAACGATCGTAAAGCTACCTTGACCGTGAACTTTCTCTTCTTTTCCAGCACCTGATGTCCGGGTGGCTGTTGGAGTACAGTTACAAATGTCAGCCGGTCGATTACTCCCACAATCCGTCCGCGCTGAGAATGGCGAACCTCTGCTGGTGGTACTTCATCAGCAAGTTCACGGAATTCGCTGATACGGTACGTTTCGCAATAGTTTTGAACAATGTCGTTCGCACATTTACAACGAAATGACGGCTTGAAATAAAAAAGAAACTAGCTGCTCGCTGAATATCTTTGCGATAATGAACGTGATAAGTGCCTTTTTGGAATACGTTTCACTTCGTTCCAATTAACCGGTCGTTTTACAAATATCAAAATGAACGATAAGTATCGCGGTAATTCATAATGCAGGCGATTGCGTGGATCGCATTTGAATGTCATTTGCGTCGAGCATCGTAACGTCTACAGCTGTTGCAGGCGAGTCTAATGTCGATAAAAAAGAAAAGTAATTACAACATAGGATTATGAATAACTGGGTCAGGTTTCAAGATACGGAACGAATTTTCTCGCGATTTCATTCGCAGACCGTCGCACGGACGTTTCAATTTCGCGGGGGGAGGTTCGAAGCGGACTCGTCGCGTTTCCAAATCATCCGAACGGTGGAAAAAGGTTGTTGCTCGTGAAAGGTCCGGAGGATGCAAATAATATTTTGTAACTTCTTTCGCGCGCATACCAACGTAGAAACCGCCGATCACTGAAGCAGAAACGCCGACAGTTCGCATCGAGAAGCGGCTCTTTCGTTTCGGCCTTTATTGTTCTTGCATCGAAACTCTCTTTCGTTCCTAATTACCGCGACGACGCGACGCGACGCGACGACGTCTCGAAATTCAGTTTACCTCTCCGCGACGAGCGTTTGCGCGATGGTTAACGCTTTTGCCGTAACAATCGCCACGAGTATACGCGCAGCCCCTCTTGCGGAATCTGAACGTTAGGCAACCGTTTCCACCGTGGTGCACAAACACGCGCATGCAGCACGGGCTTTCGCGGCGCTCGCGGATCACAGCGACAGATAAGGCTTAATCGGTGCACACCCTCGAAACAGATTGCGGCACCAGTGACTAAATTCGAACTCGCGAGAAAAAAAGATTGACGCTATTCGACGTTTCAGATATTTTTCATTCTACGGAAGAAGGACAGCCAGGTGACGTTCCTGCATCTGTACCATCATTCGCTGACACCTTTGGAGACCTGGATCTGCGTCAAGTTCATCGCGGGCGGTCACGGTACCCTGGGCAATCTGATTAACAACGGGGTGCACGTTGTAATGTACACGTACTACATGCTCGCCGCGATGGGACCGGAGTACCAAAAGTATCTGTGGTGGAAGAAGCATCTGACCACCATGCAACTGGTACGTATGGAACGTTCGCCCACGGGGACGTAAAAACGTTAAAGTGCAATTGGAACGAGACCAGAGAAATCGGGAGACGAATAGGATGAGTGCGAAACGAATCCGCGGTTCGAATGCCTTTCCATTATGCGCACTTGGTATGTTAATACCGTTACCATGTTTATCGCGAGAAATTTACATACGAAAGTTCAGAGACACCTTCCTACGAAATACAGTAAAAGTATCGCGATAATTCCAAGCAGAGTCGGCGAGAATATCTGTCGAGTAACGGACAGCACGTGAAAAGTCGCTTCGCAATTCGTTTTATCCGACAAACTCATCCTTCGGATTCACAGCGGGAAGATAAACCTACTGCAATCGTCTTCGAGAGGAAAAAAAATGAATAGTCACTGTACGTGAGTGCGCCAAATACGAGAACGTAGTAAGATCGCGCAATATGCGCTCACCGAATACAGTTTTTAGCGCGAGATTCGCGATACCTTCTTCTTGCACAACGCCGTGTTGCAGACTTGCTGGAAAATAATCCGCATCGATGAAAGTGAGCGGCGCTGCCTTATTCCGCGCCTCTGCAACACTCGTAGGGTGCGTCGTTTTAACGAACTCGGAAAATCCAGGACACTTCGTCGAAAACTTTTCCAAGCCTCGAGCAGACTATATTTCAAACACTATACCAACCATTCAAAAACCTAGCCCTGCGAATAGTGTTTTATTGCCACATTCGTAATTGAGAGAAACTGGTTTTCCCAACAATTTGCTATCCTAATACCCGAACTATGGTTTGCCACTGAATTGTGAGAGTGGGTCGATTTATTTGAGTTTCAATCAATTACAGTCGTATAATGATAATAATCTACGAGAAAGGAAAACCACGGTGCATATAGGACACACGAGTATTTATCTGCTATTATCGATCATTTGGTAGCGCAGATGATATTTAAATTTTGTTTATACATCCCGTTTGTTAGTCATCCATCGGTAATTTATCGCCCACTGTTTAATCTATGCACAAGTTTCTGAAACCGTCCCGCACCCGCGGTACACACCATTTTCTGGGTTAATCGACTCGTGGTCGTAACCATAAGTCGTAAATGGTAACGAGCCGCAAAATCCGATATTAGTTTCGTTCGACCAGTCGTCAAGTGTCGTGCGTGGGATCTTTTTAAAAGTGCCCGGATTTTTTCGAAAAAAGTACCCACCGCCTGGGACCGTTCTACTCAAATCTATAATCTCACCATAAAGACTTCGAGCATTTCCCAAACTTTCAACATTAAAAGTCAATCGTGGTTCTCCATCTACAAAATTTTAGGGAAAAGTTGTCTGAAACGTTAAAAGCGTAGAAACGACGATGTTGCGGTTGCGGTTCTCCCGGGGCGAAGATAGGAGAGCCGCAAGAAATGGATTTTCAATCCGGTGTCAGGCAAGGCCGAAAAAAAATGTTCTCCCGCCTAGATTCTGGGCCAGCGTGGTCGGCCAAGCAAGTCCCTGGACAAAATTTCACGCTAACGGCGTGGTAGGGGTTGAGGGAAAGTGAAAAGTACAAACCGTTGGGCAACTCCAAGCTGACTTGCTTTGGCCGGGCTCGGCCGACTACGTCGCGGTGGCGCAACAATTTGCATTCCGATATATGCCATACACTGTGTCTCTGTGCACCACCACCACGCATTTTCTTCGGGTACCGGCCCCGCATGCCGAAGCCTCACCTATCTGTATCTCGCAAGACCATCGTGGCTAATCTTTACATAGGGGACGGGTGTCACTGTTACCTTTGTTCATCCGATGACGGGGGAACCGCGTTAGTCCGAACTAATTACGAGGGAAACGGTTTATGGGGAGTAACGAAAGTCGAGACAAACCGAGAGAACCTTAAAAATATAATAAAAATTGATAAAAATTCCATTTGGAATCTGTTATCAAAACGACGTTCAAACGAAGTCCGGTTTAATTCGGCTGGCATCAACGGGGTTCTACAGCATTGCTATTACGAATGTGGGAGAATTGTGCGAATATCTTCACGAAGATAGCGAGACAGTCGAATATCTTTTATAAATGCTAACCGCATCGTAAATGCTAAGAGACGTACCCTTTCATCCTTTTAAACCAACATCAAGCGACACAGATAAATAGATTTTAGCGTGAGTCGCACTTGGCATTAGATTTGTCCATACCGAATGATATTGTACGTATTCCGACTGCTTACAATTTTACTTTCTACAGATTCGTTAATCTACAAGGACACCGGACACGTGGAAAGTGCGTACAGGGTGTATCGCCGAACTGTATCGCGTGAAATATTCCTGCCAAGTTTAAAACGATAGGTGAAACACCCTGTACGTCATATCGACACTGTTCCGGGGAAATTGTTTGTGCAAGCTTCGCGAGCACGCGAAGTGTAACGACAAATTTCACATTAACTTTTCTATCGACTTTCGATCAAGAGAAAAAGAAAAAACGCGTCACGTTCTAATTAAAAAAGTATCGTAACAAGCGATTTTGTAACGTGGCCTGAGCAATTGTCCGTCGTAATATAAAATCACGTTTACGAAACTGGCAAGGAGAGAGGCATTTAAGACGCGCCCGATAATATACACGTATCGTATATACCCCCTTGAAAAATGTCCACTCACCATTAACCGCCAGACCTCGCCGATATTAATTCCTCCCGTTTTCTTTTCATTTGCAGATCCAGTTCTTCCTGGTGTTCGTGCACAGCACGCAAGCCTTGGTCTTCGACTGCGGATATCCGAAACTGGTGGCCGCCCTTCTGCTTCTGCACTCGTCGATCTTCTTCGTTCTCTTCTCGGACTTCTACCGGCAAGCGTACAGCAAGCGAAAATTAGCGAAGCAACTGAAGGCGGAATAGAATCGAAACCCGGAGGGATGTAACCGTGCACGTTTCCGTATTCCGCTCCCTCGCACGGGAAATCGATCTCGAATTTTTCGCAAACCGGGTAATCGAAACTGGCCTGAGAAGAAGATGCAGAGTTTTTATCACGATTTCTTTTTTACGATATCTTGAGGGATATATTAAAAAAGAAAGTAATGGAGACTACGGAATTAGAGCTAGATCATCGTAAGGATCGAGATCGATCCAATTGGAGTGGAGCTTTAAAAACAAAAAGATTCCTTCCGTTCCGGAAGGAGATTTCGATTTGATATCCCTCTCATATCCTCCGCAGGGCATCTCAGGTCTCGCGAACACCTTGGATCCTGGATTTCCGAAGCACTTTATATCTGCCACGAAAATAACAAAAAAAAGACTTTTTCACGGAGCGAAATACTTCGGACAGTTAATTGGTATATGTTCTTAACGAGGTAAATTAAAAAGGGCGAGAAAGTGCTTCGAAAACCCGCAATCGATTTTTGTTAATGATATCTCGATTGCTCCTTGGTGTCGTAATTTAGTGGTCTTTTATCTAGAAGTAACTGAGCTTCGCCAGATCTGTAATTAGGGTTACTGTAAATATAGGAATAGGTTTAACCACTCCGCGAGAACATAGTTTCCACGGATCTAATTAAGATTAAAAACCGTACGTGTCTTAACATTTTCTTTAACTTTCTTTTTGGCGTAATTACGCGACACGAGACGAGCGTGACATATAATATCGAGGAAATTCCTGGACCGCGTCCAGACATTAGAAAGAGAAAGATCGGTAATCTCGAGAATATTCTAAACCGGGAACAAATAAACACGGAACGTTTATTAACGTGTCAACGTTACACGCTAACGTGAACGCATAATCTACCGACCAAAAATTTCAAACGGCTCAATTCACAAACGTCAAAGCTCAATGTTCTATTAATGACTATTTATGCATTACTTAATCATCGCGCATTAAGCGTGTATCTTAGAATGTAACTTCTTGATAAGCTTGTTTCCGTGTACATCGATAAGTCTGTACCTTTCCGTAATTCTGACAAAATCAACGAGGGGATGATATCGTACGTCAGCGAATCAAAAGGGTACACTTGCACACTTAATTGTCCTTCGAGAACTAAAAACGATAAAGAGAAACCATGAACGTACCACACTTCACGGAGTCTCGCACATAATTTACCGACAACCAGCGTTTGCTGTCGTACGAAACGAACCCTCGCTAAAGATTATATACCACTAACGAATATGTTTCTCTCTCGACGTGCCAGTACCGCAGTGCGGTAAACACTGAACCCGAACAGCGAGAAGAACGCGAGTGTCTTGACGTAACCCGAAAAAAAAGGTCCTTCGGCCAGACACACACGCACCGGTGTGTATGTTAAATGACAATGGGGCGGCAAGTGAAGCTTCGCGAGGCACACCGACAAGGATATGTCCCCGGAGTCCACGTGCAGATTACGCAACACACGCACTGCCGAAAATCGAATAACGCGACGAGTGTGCAGTGCACCACCCCTCACCGCCCGAGAAGCCGCTTTCTACCTTATCGATTCTCTCGATACACCCCCGCCAAGGGTGCACAGGGATGCTCATTCCATGGATACAGAAGAATCCGATCGACCATTTCGAAAGGGCCGTACACGCGAGAGAGAAGGGGAAACTGATTTTGAAGCCATTTTTGTTTAAGATAGAGAATAGAGTACTTGTGTAGATGCGTGTCCAATAGAACCAATGTAGTAGTAACGACGGACATCTGTGGGATATGTAATTACGGCCGTTTCAGAATGGGTGATCGAATTTCGATGCGATTTGTCATCGACCGTTATCCTAGAATTGTAATTTATTAAGTACGTGCGCCACGCATGTGTATAACTGTCTTGTAAATATGTAATTCCTTTTTTGTAATGACAAATAATAAATATTGTAAAGGTGTAAAAACAATGTTCGTTGCTTACATTAAACTCTCCCTCGAAATATCCTGGATTTTTTCACCTTATGCGCTTTAGTGCAGATTCGTAGCGGGAACTGCGCAATCATGGGGTGGAGGTCGCTTTTAAATTTTGCAGCACATTCCTTTGCCAATACTAATAAGAATTAACTGAATATAAATAATCTATTAAATATGTCGCGTCTAATAATGTGTAACAGTTTAAATGGTTTATTAATATTGTTTATTTACAGTGACGAAAATAATCGTCCATATGAATTTCCTAACTGATGAACAATAGCACCTATTCGACTATCCACCTATGCGGCTGTTGCTTGCAACGCTGCCTGTTTCTTCTGTTGTCGAGCAAGCAGCCTACGCTCCCTTTCAAATTCCTTCATTCTTAAAACATAGCTAGAATGGATATTAAACAAATGAGAATTAGATGAAAACTTAATGGTCATGGTATTAAACATAACTATGATACTTACTCCTCATATTGGCACTGGTCGTATGCGTGTAACTCTGGAGCACATTTATACATGAAAGGATACTCTCTTCTCTGACAACCTAAATATTTTAAAAACATGTGTGCACAGTAATCTTGCATTTCTGGTTCAATTTTGGCAGCCTCCATCTCTTGCTGGGTAGCTATCATAACTGTAATATAAAATACACTATGAGAGTATCGAATATTTATAAAAGATTTGACAAATATTAGAAAATTATTCGATAGTTACATTTCATATTGCTCGCAAACCATTATAAACGCAGTACTTAACCGCTACGTAAAATTTCTGTATGGGATACTTTGTTATGTCATTGGCAGACAATTCGCAACGAATAAAACGAAAGGAGCAGAAATCATTTTCAAATAACAAACAAACAACAGGATAAATGTCATGTTCTTAGAACATGAAAACAATCGAAGCGTGGCAGAATAATCGACGTAAAGTATAGGGATATGGGATATTGAACTCCCGTAGTGAGGTTAGGTCAAGTTCGGGGGTACCTCTTTCCTTGCGTCCATTTGGGAATCCTAGGAGAGGATCAAATGTGCTTGGTGCATCCGTGTCCGGGACGGGGCCCGACTCGTAGAGGCTTCTCAGCGACACGTTGTTACCCATTTCCCGTTGAAAATGCTAAGAAATATTACGGGAGAAACAACAATATACAGCAGAAAGAGTAAGGTAGTCGCACAACCGCGCGATGCTGACATCTATCGTACACCAGCTTACGTAATTTACGGGGACGCAATAACGAAATTGTAAATGAATTATTATACATTGGACATGGGAATACTCGTATAGTCCAATTCGACGAAGATAAATACAACAAACTCATAAACAAATCTAGACGGGAAAAAGAATAAAGAGCGCTCAGTTTTGATCCATTGCCTTACATCGCTAGAAACTGTACAGTAAATCTATCGTAAAAAGGGAGGAATCAGCGAGATCTGCCACAACGTACCGGAGAAATTGTTTATTTGTACCTTGCTGAAATAGAGATATATATGTATTAAAAATAGTTTGATGGGAATTGACTGTTATAAGACAATATATTTGTAGAAAATCGCTTCTGGCCATTTATACGATTTATTCTTATGATTATGGTATCTTTAAACATGACTGCATTTGTGTAGCACACAGTTTCTTATTAGCTTAACATACAATGGGTTGCTCTAAGTCCCACATTTTGGTACTGATCAAATACTTACAGCCACAGAAAAGATTGATCTTGCTTAATCTAATAAGTGGAATAACGGATGAGATGCTCAATCATCTTCTTCTTCCATAGCTTCGGGTACAGTGTTTCCTGGAATGTTAAAAACAGTACAATTGTAAACATATCCATAAACTGTGGATAGTAAATAGCTTTCTGGTAGAGGGAACAAACCATTCTGTAATCTTTCCTCTCCAGGTACATGTCCTGCTTGAAGCAATTTACTGAGGCGTTGTACTTCTTCCAAGGAGGAAGCATTTGTAATAGCTTCTCTAATTTTATTCCTCTCTGCTTCCGTAGTTAAAGGTTTGTCCATAGCAGTGCCAGGGGCTTGCGTCTTGGCCTTTTTCGCAATCTCACAAGCCATCTCTTTTCCTCTCTTGCTTCTGAAGTATGCAATGGCTGCCTCACGTTCCTTCATTTTAATTTTCCTGAAGTCCAGAAGTCTTAGCTGGGGAAACCTGTATATGACATACTGTCTATACTGTGGCTTTGCAGAGACTGGATTCTGCAGGAGACACAGGTTTGTTAGATTCTTCAATTGTGTCAGTGGCTCCAAATCGCCAAGTTCCTGTATCATATTTCCAGTTAGCATAAGGCATTCCAAGTTTGGTATACAGTGTACCAATCCCTCTCCTATTCTGACAATACGATTGTTGTTGAAAAAGAGAGTTTTAATTCGCTTCAGCAGGGGAAACCCATCCAACTTTCTGATGTCATTGTCAGAGAAATCTATTGTGTCAAATTGATCCTGAAATCATATATAAAATACAAATAAATTAATAACTGCTATAAGCTGTGATTCTAATGGATTGGCATTGTTTTTTTATCTCTGCTGAGGACGTTTTGAAACCACAACAGAGTTGTTTATACACGTGAACGTCTAGCAAGGTCACGGTCAACGGAAAAATGAACGATTGCAACTCCAAATTATATGAATAACGAAATACAGTGACTTATTCTATCAAATACTAACCAAAGTCGCACCAAGATTCTCGATCGTCGGTATTTTGTAGCCTGAAAGAAGTAATACAAAAGAAGGTTAATACAACAGATATTCAGAGGTTATATTTCCGTGACACGTTTTGGAGCACACAAACCTCTCAGATCTAATTCACGATCCTTCACAGGATTAATATACTGCATAGACTGTTGTATTAGATCCGGTGTTAATTTCACCATTTTTAATAATACTGTTATTAATAACTAACTAATAAGCAACGTAGTTTATCGACAGCAACAAAACGCAAATTATCATACTAATGAAGTTGTGTGCAGAAGTTCAACGCTCAAGTTGGCGGACCTGAAATTTCGAATTCAGCGTGACCAACCTTTGCCGCGCTCGATTCGAACGCGACATTCATCATTTGAAGTATTTGATACGAAAGCGACATCGCAAGCAGTGTATGTATCTACAATGTTTAAAATAATATATTAAAATTAGTCATAGATTTAATTTTAAATTTATCTTTAATTAAGTATTTTAAAGTTGAAATTTGTTATTTTTAAAGTTTCAAGAAGAAGCGCGATCGCGCTCCTCGGCTTTTTTCGACACATAATCTAAGGAGCGCGATCGCGCTCCTTGGCGTTTTTCGATCGTGTTTTTCCAAAACCCTCTGGTACGCAAACGGTTAAAGAGCAACGGCAGAAGTAAGCCGGTCACGTAACGTTTTCATTTTTCCTTCCATAGACGTTAGAACTTTTTCTCTTTATTTAGTCACTATACACTTACGTAACGTAAACTGTCGCCACTAAACAACAATCAAATCATTTTCCCAGATTAAAGTTTTTTCAATAAAACAATCTTCGAATCGTTGGAAAAAAAATTGTTCGACTCATAGACATTGTGCTAATGTTTCTCACACGTAAGACCCGTTGATTTTACCAACGCGCAATTCGAGTGATCGATAATCGCAAGCGTTTTATTATTACGAAACTCTTAAGTACTCCTATAACACGACTGACGGATAACAGAGATCCGGTTCTCGACTTAAGTCAACGCATCGAGCACCGGCAGCTGGATGGAGTGCATTTCTTCGCTGATTAACTATGCGTTCTCTTTTCTGCAGTACAATACATTGTATGCAATACCGAAACCACAGTAGCGCAATAATTCATTGAACCACGAATTCGATGAAAAAACTAGGTATTCGAAGGGAAAGGAGAAACATACACTTCGTCGCAGACATATTTCCATCGTGGAGGATACATTAAAATTCGTACCACTTAAGAAAACAGAACTGTCACTACAAACTCGCGAATATCAATCCTCGCTCACTCGCAGCTTACCCGAAGTGATGCGTATGCGTACGGAATATCATCCAGCTGACATTTCGTTGCATTTACCATCTGATAAGGAGTAACGACTGGCTAACTGACCTTGCTCATTCCCCGCCGTTTTTATTTGTGCCTCATTTCGCATATTCCCCGACGATCGAGCATATACGTAGTTAGTACTATGTATGTATTAACAGGCAGACAATGAAACTATTATCGGATCGTTATGCAATCACTGTTGGAATGTCGATATCAAAGTTCAGAGCTTCGACGTCTCTAGACCACGTTGGAATTTGTAAACAGGATAATGACATCCGAGAAAACCCGTGGCATCGGGAAAAAGCGATCCGCTGAGTTCGCAGCGGGTTTTTTACCACATCCTCCCATGGATTCACGCATATTCGATCGATGCGAGGGAAGATAACCGTGGCGAATTGATTTCTCAATGATTTCGCATCGAATCCGTCGACGATCAGAGGATAAAAACGATGTGGGTATCATCGGACTGAAATCCTGTTTTATGAGAATGAATTCGGTCGACTATAAAAAATACTTACAATCTATTGACGTTTAGAAAAATACGTTAAAGCGCGAGAGAGAATAATAGCGCAATGATTGATAGTCGGTGGTTGAAAGATATACCTGTTTTGGTATTCAAAAAACGACACGCATAGAAGAAAACATTTTTCAACCTGTCACGGAACGAAGTGGAATGTAAAATCGACGTCGCGGTTTCCACGAGTCGCAAGCACTCTGGTTTTCCAACCTTGGGGAATCTAATAGCCCCGATCGAGAACGTTCGACCTGTATCCACTGGCGGAGTCTAATAGAATCTAATACACCCCGACGTTTCGCTTGGATTTCAAACGACGGTGAAAATAATTGAATACTCGAGGAGTTTGAGTAACCAGATACAGATTTGTATGTATACACGTCCATACATACTATAATCCACCCGATACGAGACGCGAAGGTTGACTCGACGTTTTTAATAGTACACAATCCGTCAGGGATGGCTGTATGATTGGTGAAATTCGAAAATTGCACTACCGTAATTCGCAGGTACGGCGAGGATACATTTTTTACGGGACGCCAAGCGAAACGTCATTGAACGAACGTACGGATCTTGATTGTACCTAGACGGATACCGATGCGTACACTTGTCAAATAATAATCCATTAAATGGCGAAGGTAATTGCTTTTCACGGAAGCACGAACGATCTGTAACAGAAATATCAACGGCAATTAGTAGAATCGAATTTCCTGCTCGAGCAGGAAATATTAATCCCTGGCAGACTGTATGTATTTCGTTAAGTCGCTCCACCGGGTGTGAAATAAAACTGATTCGCCATCCGAAGTAGTGGTTATCCCTCGGTCAAGGTCGCCAATGACACCAGACAAACTGGTTTCCTCCGGCGAAAGCCTTGAAGCTTTTGCTCGTTGAATTTTGCACGCTCGGAAATCTCTGTGCGTCCCTTTTCTTCAATGGGGCGAGCGACATTGTGGAAAAAGAAAAACGACATCGGCATCTGGAAGTTTTGTCGATGTCGGAAACAATAGCCACCCGGTTTATGGTTATTTTCACGAAACGCAAACGTCATCGGCCCGCGGCGATGCGCGTTCCTTCCTTCGTTTACCGATTAACGCGACGCGAGTAAATTAAAACGCGAGCAGCAAATTAACCCGAACTTTATTCAAATAATCTCCGCGATTTTTCATCCATTACAATAACAAGGAACACGTCCGCGTGTGGGTAAGACAATATACAATTAATATATTTGAACTATCGGAATATTTAACCCGTTAACTGGAGCACACATTTAACAAACAATCATTTGCCCCAGTTGCGGCTTAAAGAATTCAGCTGTCTCAATTCGGAATAATTGATCGACGCCGAGTTAATTTCTGGAATATTCCGAATTATCCGGTAGGATTTTTCTTCGACGCTTCACGACGGGAAATTATGCAGAATGTTTGTGATCATTCAATTAAATTTTTATCTTCGACTTTATCAATCGCATTTTATTCCATCTCCGCTTGTTGCTGGCAAATTTATGTTTAGTTTACTCAGTGTAATGCGATGCCGTGTTTTTCAGTAGTCGTAAACGAGTGGAAAAACGCACCATTAACTATGATCATTAATCATTCTAGACGAGAAACGTAATTCCGTTAAAGCTAATGTGTAAGAGAAAATACATGCACGTATCCACCGAAATTCTAGCAAACTTATCAAACGATGAAGACAAGTATATCGCAACGTTGCCACATAATGGAGCAGATTCTCTCGGTGTTAATAAATGGTAAACAAAGTCGTCATAGTAGTGGTAAACGAGAAATTCCTCGGCAATCGTTTATTACGTTATTCTCCGTAAACTGGTTCCCGTCCACTGCGGCGTACAAAAATTCGTATAAAATCTCTTCGCGTATGAATCGATTAGGAAAAATCTTCGCGACAAAATCGAGCGTGTTATTAAACTGGAACCCCCGGAAATAATCGTCCTTTACACGTATCGTCGTTAATCCAAAATTCTCGTATATACCCAGAGATTTCGAAATCGATTCGTTTTAATTATCCGCATATTTTAGAGGGAAAAAAAAAGATATTAAATACCGTTCTCCGCGTAGTATTTTACATAATCGAAATTAGCAAGCGATACGTACGCGCACCGTGTGAATGGCGTTCGCAGAAGCTCGACGTTTCGCGAATTCCGCCGGCGCGAAGTAAGTAAAACGTTTTCCCAATCGATATACAATTTTTTCCTCCGCATGTCAAGGTCGACGCGTATGTACAGCAAGTGCATCGACTCCTGCTGGTATTACGGTGCAACTATTGTTCACGCCTCGCCACGGTATTTTCCAAGGTTTGACGTCATCGAATACAAAATCAGTTTTGTTACCAGTTATACAAGTTTCATTAACCGGTGAATATATATATTTTTTTCTTCCTACATAACCGCGGCATGTCGCGATGGAATTTTACACCAACCATCAATAAAGAAAATAGAAGTCATCAGTCTAATCTGCATAGTTCAAAAGTTGCTTCGAACGCCGGCGTCTGAGACAAACCATCGAAACGATCGTCGAAGAGAAACTTTGGTGCGCGAATACGTGTGTATGCACGTCTATAATTATTATAAAATATAATTCTCGAAAAGTATTTTCTTTTAAGTTGAAAGTTGAAGCAAGTGCAAGTTGAAGCAAGTGCAAGTTGAAGCAAGTGCGGGTATGCAATTTCCCGTAAAATCCGAGGCGCGAAGTCATCGCGAGGAAATATCCAAGGTAGATACAGATTACAATATGAAAATGATCTCAGCACCTGTGCACCCGTCACGTTTCGTTGCCTTAAATTGCAACAATTATAATAATTCTTTGCCGGGGCGCACAATTGTCCCTGGCTTACTATCGGGATAATGTAAATGTGATGGAAATGTCTTCCGTAAAAAATCTGGATTCGTTTGTTTGTTGAAAATCTATTCGCCATTCGAATCGTCGTGCGCAGGTAGGATAAAGTACTGCGTCGGGAAACTAAGAGATTGTGGAGTAAAATATAAAACGGCTTTAAGAGCGCCAGTTTGCGGCGGTGCTCTCATAATTTATGCAACATATATTATTGCTAACTACGTTCCATAATTTCCTCCACTTATACACTTGTGCAACCCGATCTGCGTCACTACTTTTTGCCCAATTCGTATTAACTTGAATAGCTGTTAACACTTTTCTAAAGATAAACTTTGCGGTCGGATGCTGGGTTTCATGTTCGAAGCGAATCTTCGATATATGTCGGTGTATTATTATTATTATATTATATATATATATATACATATACCATATATATGTATATAAAGTTAATATATCCCGCATCATGCGAAACACACGATCACTTCCTGATTCCAGGTCCAAAGTCGACGGAACAAGGCGAATCGTAAAAGAATACAAGGTTCCAACGTTCACCGAGTGTTTCGCAATTTCCAAGCGATTGGAATTCAAAAGCCACGAAACGGTGAAATATGGAAATAGTAAAGAGAACCGATGAAAACTATGTTGCCATATAATTAGTAGATTACATGTCGTAAAACTGACTGGTTTATTGATAGAGTCTTTATTTTATTAACGAAATTCTAACGGTAAACTAAATCGATGCATAGTCATGATCGTTGGCTTTCGATACGAGCATATGGGCAAAAAAATGTATCGTGATTGATATCGATTAGATTTATCCCCACTCGCGATAGTAAGAAAAATGTTGCAAGGATTCCATGGTATTTTCAAGTGGTGCACGATGAGTTTTGTGGGCCACTGCACGAATGGGCCTGCTCTGAATAAACATTCTTTCGGTGTCCTTGCATTATGGCTGCATTTTTACCGGCGCAAATTTCCATTTACATCGCAGGCTTTCGACTCGTCCTTAATACATGACAAAACGACGTTTTAAGCAGCCGCGCGGATTAACGGTCAAACGCGAACCTTGAATATGGAGATATTAAGGTACCGTCGTATAGATACACGATGAATTGTCAAATATGTGATGAGCGTCCGTTTAAAGTCCACGAGTGAAACGACCTGGACGCGGAAACACACGGAATCGAACCTCCGATGATTCGGCACTTATCAATACTCAAGTGTATACATACATATATATATATATATATACATATGTACACGTATATATGTATATACAAAAAAATATTAGGATTTATTATTAACTGATTAACTCACTCGCCAGTGAATAGATTCCAATTCCTCCGATTCCGGCGCAGTTTCGAATTGTCTAGCGTGAGAATTAAATGCCAGAGGATGCGCGAATAATCGGATTCATATTTCATTAGAATCACAAATCCCAGACAAATCGACATACGTAACGTAACATATGATAGGCGGTTATCAAAGTAGCGCTCGGAAATGTCGGATCCACGCGCGGTCTGTACTACTGAAATTTTGATAAGCCTATTTTGCGCTTTACGTCGAGCGCCGTTTTGTCGCTGTGTCATTCGTTCTCGCTCTATATCCAACCACCATGATAGCGGATTAGAACCACGGAATATTTCTTCTTTTCAACGTCTAATGAACGTCTACCACATCTTTTACTAGAAGAGACTTATTCTCATGGATCTCAGAGTTGACATTCAAGTTTTAGCACGGAATGCAGAACAGATCGAACCATAAGAACGAAACCGTTGACTCTCGTAGATCGTAACGATCGTACGCGCACGCGTTTGCTGAAAGTAAACATCAGCGTATCGGTGCGTACGCGGGTTTCGCGCGCAAACACACGCGGTACACGTCGAATTTTAATTTCCGTCGACGATAATCGACGGCAATTAGCGCGGCACGGCCAAGGCCGACCGCGGCAGACTCGGGGATATTATCCGAGGAGAGAAAATCTCTCTGGACTGTCAGTTTCTCTGCGGCAGATGGATATGGATTGTTTCAAATTCTCTATTCACTGCTTTTTTACAGACAGTTATAACTAACCTCCGCGTATAGTTTTCAAAATTACCAAAAGAAAAGATACACGAAAATTCTACAGTAATTTGACAGAAAGGACGATGGTCAGATACAGAGTGTAGTTCGTACCTGGTAGTTAAGTGTGGTTGTTAGTCGGGGAATCCCTTCGCTTAGAATGAAGGAACGAGTCACGGCGATATCGAAGTCAACATACAATGGTAGTGTCAACGGCATCGCTGGAATTTCTGCGGATAGTCCGCGCATCTATTCTGCGTCCACTTTGAAACTCCTGAGCGATGTGTCTAGCCTACGTTCGTGTTCACTTACGCAAAATTTGCGGGTCCTCAAAATTTCAACGCGTTAAATTGTCTCCCGAGCAAAATTTCTTTCCGCGTGGAGAAGGAACTTTCCGGCAGAAAGTCCGAGGCAGCCGTTTCGCGTTCGCCACAGTGGCAACATCGCGAATCGTTCGTTCGCTGACAAAGGACCACCCAGCTTCAAGAATCGATGATAGTAAATTCTATAAACAGACTAATAGTCTCGCGTCTGGTGGACGCGGGTGGCTCGCACCATCCTCGAATACTAATTCGCATTGATCGTGCAACATTCACGCGACACTCGTTACGATCGAAATTGGCAGTCGCGCTCGCGTGTCGTTTTAGGAGTGGCAAAACAAAAGCGTGAATACGGCGTAGACAATGACGACGAAAAAATGTCGTGCTCGCGTAGGTGCAACGGTTTCCCGCGTTTTCATATCCGAGCGAGAAAAGTCAGGAAACCACCGGTCGATGTCGGATGGTCCGTCGGTATGCGAATCATTTTTTTCGATCGAGTCGATCGCCTTCGCAGGCTACACCGGGAGTTTAATAGTTTAAAGATATTATAATCGTATGCCGGACGGAATTGAAAACACGTATACGCGGGCCATATATAACGCACGGTAAATAAATAAATTTCCATACGATCAACGGATACGCAGCGTGGTAAACTTTTCGTTTTCGTCGTATTGCCCGGATTTCTGGTGTCTGTACTGTATTCTTCAAACTATAACAAAGTTTATTTCAGTCGCGACGCGATACATCGATGATATTCGTAGAGAAGCAGGTTACAGGTATTATGCAAAAGTCGCTAAAAATATCGGTTAGCTATTTTCATCTGGCGATGTTTAGATTCGAAATACGATGACCTCACTGCGTCACTCTTTCGGACACAATGACTGACTCGATATCCATGACCGAAACAAAACAAGTCTCACATTCTGAATCATTCTAACGAGTTCTCCTGAATTTTTCTAACTAAATTTCAAACGAGTTTCATGTATATGGGTACACGTATCAAATTCGTTTCGCCTCTGAATGCATCGAGACTAAAAACCGATACAGTTTTTAATTCTACAAGGTCACCAGCGGGAGTCATCGAACCGCGGGAGAAAACCGCGGCAAGGTCCAGCATCCATGCAGGTGTAAAAGAGAACGTAGGCGTCTTGGATACCTTACGGATGGATCCGGGGACCTTGGGGGCTTCCGTCTTCGTCTTACGGGGCCCTTGATACCGAGAGGCAATATAAACTGACCGATGACGTGCACAGCATCTTGGAATATCATAGAGAGGCGCGTATTTTTTCTATTTACAAATGACGAAAGCCGCAAAGCCAAGATTCTCGTCTTCGCATTGATTATTATAAATTCAACCCGCTAAAGAAGTTTAGAATAACTGTGATGATGGAATTAAATATGTAGTATTCGAAAGTGACAAGTTTATACGCACACGGAATGGTAGTAGCGACTGTCCCTCTGTTCGACCAAGTAGACAAAGAAAACGCTGGTAATTGCATTTCATTAAGGTAATCGATTTTTGCTCGTTTATGTTTAACGAGCAAATTAATGAACACCGAAAACCTCTGACACCGATAAAACATCTCGACACTGATTTCCTGACACAATAGGTTAACGATCGAAATAATGACAAATCACTTTACCGCGATGCATACTAAATCTTTTGTGTCCTATTCAATGTAACACACCTGCCGTTACATCGTTTCTTCGTACTTTTGCCCTTGTTTTCTCGACTTCGTGACTGAAATCTGCGAAGGAATTCACAGATAGGCCATGAAAGAGCTACAGCCAGCGCATCGTTTCGTGCCATCGCGCAAAGATTACAATTAGATCTCGAACGCGACGTGCCTGATTTGACGTGAAATTTCGTATGATTTGGAACACACAGATTTCGACAGTCCGATAATTTTGCGAATTCCTCTGATTGTTGAGTATGACACAATTGCGACTCGTATCACGTCGATACAAAAGATTCGGATTAGTAAGATTGTTTATTACAACGCACGACCAAAGGGAAACGAGTTTCGCATATGCTTTGTTTACTTTACGCTTGTGCCATTCGTCTTCGAATCGCGGAGAACTGTTCTTTTTAAAATTTCGAATATTACCACGTTCATACGCTTGCGCGCGGTGTGCGTTAATGTCTACCTCGTAAACAATCAGTTTTTATAACGCTTATAAAGATAAGATACTAAAAAAAATGTCGACCCCTCTAATGCAGGAGATACATTATTTGCAAATACTTTGCGAAGTGTAAAAGACAAATGATTTGGAAATTCTTGCTGCGTGGCAACTGCGTCGATGCTTATTTATTTAACTGTCGTATATTTATCCAATGCTTTGTCGGAAATTGTCACGGAAAATTCTTTTTCCGTGATTTACCATTCGCATTAGACACCGGTCAGCTGATTACTGAAAGAACTCTAATTAATATATGTACCAAACTGGTTTCGCGCGAAAAACGAACAAAATATTCCTCCCCGAAGATTCGAAGTTTTTTACGCCGAAAGATCCCACCGACGAAGTGAATGAAAAACTCGTATCGTTATGCAAGCGAATTAACAGTTGTCCCGATTCTGCTTGACACGTATGAATTCTAGAAACAAGTAGAATTTCCTGTCTGACTTTCCATTTCTCGAACAGTCATTCATAACGAAAGACACAAGGCACGCGGGGTGTCAAAACTCCCCCGCGTCCCATTCAAAACCTTCAGAAACAAAATCCCAAAGACGATCGGTCCTGTCAACAGTTCTATTCTCTATCCGTCACTCGGGACACCGAGTCACCGACGTTGCTCGACGTCAAACGTCGCCGGAATTCCAGGAAAGAACAGGAAAATTCTTCAACGACTGGACAGGATATTTCTCTCACCCCTCGCAACCCCCAAATATCGGGAATATATGTGTGAAAAATTGTTAACCGACCCTTGGACGATCGAGAACGATCCACCACGTGGCCGTACGTGTGGTCAAGGTGGTGGTGGGGTCCGGTACCCCGCGGAACGCACAGGTGTCGCGGTCTTATGACGATATAAGACACCGTTTTCATGACGGAGCTTCAGTTTCCTCGAAGGTGGCCCAAGCTACGCTCTCTCGGAACATCGTTCCCGCTGGTTCGCTAGTGTTTCCGTCGATTCTTCTCCCGACACTTCGGGAATTGAGACCACTGGCACGCGATTATCACGGGAATTGGAGGGTGAATCGTCAGACGTCACAGTGAGTATCGTAGGAGTTTTATGGGAGAGTCTGTTTCAGTGACGATTTGACCAGTGAGAAGAAAAAAAGAGAAACGGGGAACGATCTAGTGTTACGCCGGGATTTCGTTTCACTTGGTATTCTCTTTGTCCGCAGAACTGGATAATAAATAGCAAAGTGATGGGTCGATGTCAGAACGCTTACTGTGTAGGGTATACTTAAAA
Organism: Mimumesa dahlbomi; assembly: GCA_917499265.3. Classification (NCBI taxonomy): domain Eukaryota; kingdom Metazoa; phylum Arthropoda; class Insecta; order Hymenoptera; family Crabronidae; genus Mimumesa; species Mimumesa dahlbomi. The sequence goes on along the minus strand of OU824116.1, from coordinate 1,021,521 downwards.
TATTCAGGCTTTCTCGCGTAACGTGTGAACAAACTAAGAAATCCATACGAGCAACTAATCGACTTGGAGTTTTTCAGTTTAAAGATTAACGCGTATGTAAAGCGGTCTTTACAGTCGACGGTTTTGGTAGCCGAACGAAGGAACTACAATGATCTATAGTCTTCACCCAAAGAGTAATAATTTCTGGGTCAAGATACTTGACGCATCTTACGACTATCGTCGGGTGTTGAATTATATTATTTACATAATTGTAATTCGACTTATTTCTTTGGGGTGGTCACAACATCCTGGACAGTTCCCCACGGTTTCGACGTTGAAGTGCATCTTGACAAAGAACGCTTAACGATATTTAAATTCCATAATGCGCTGCAGTGGTACCGATGCATTAATTAGTTCGCGTAATTTCAAGGCGGCATTGTTTACACATTCAAACATTCCCAGAGTCAATTGTATCGAAGAGGTTAATTGTATTCCACAATTAATTCTTGATTCTTGTCAACGTCGAACCATTGTTCGGCTTGTCAATTCCTTGTTGTTGTCAACGTGTCAAACTCGCGGGTTGACGCTTTTTTTTCGGTATCCTGGATAAATCATGAATGGGAAATTAATATAATTTCAACATCTTCTATCGGTGTTCGTGATGTAAGCTTCGACAAGGTCTCGAGGATGCTGCGTGTTTTGTTTCGCTAATAATAATAAGCGACGGATATAATTCTTTCTCCGTCAATTAGTCCTTTTGTCGCGACATAATTCGAATAGGTAAAGAAGAAAATGATGAACCGACGCTTGCATAATACGGTCGCTTCTTACGCGGAACCTGCTTACACGTTGAGCAAAGAAATCGTTGCGCCTGCCAAATTTAGACGGGGCATGTGATTCCTCGAAGCAAATTAGCGTGCCTCTCTCTCTCGATCGAGAAACAGTGACTCGCTTTATTTTCCGATGCAACGAAATATCGGGAGGATAACGAGCGGCGATTAATTTTCTTTTGTCGCTAACAAATTGAACTAAATTTTACGGTGGGAATCGCGATTAATTCTGCGTTCAATTCAGTTGTATTAATGAAACACAATTCCGTTAGGTTAAAGTTCCGTGAATTAATTTTCATTAGTTTTTCTTCGAGTCTGTGCATTGAAGGAAATTCCGGTTCTTAATCGAGTCGAATGACTAAAACATGATTTCATCCGTCGAGCCCCGGATAGCGATGGATTGAAGTACGAATCAATTGATATCAAAGTTGCCTTGTACGACGTGCTCTCCTTTTACGCGAACTTACATACAAGGCATACAATTTTTCTTTCACGAGCGATTGACATATTTCATCGAATCTCGCTGGTTCGCCCGGCGAAACGTGTCGAGTCGCGTCTATCGATTCGAATCGGAATGCATAATTGATACCGCGGATCGATCGCCAATTATGTCAGATCAATCCCGCGGTTATTTATGCACGTAAAAGTTAGACGAAGCTCGACGGAAACTCACAGGGAATAGCGGAATACATCCTATTATAATTGAAGATGATTATTTTCGCGTCAGAATCGACGTTACGCAATGGTAATTACTCGAAAACGCTTCGATAGTCACGGATTCAATCGCGTCGCACGTTTATCTACGTTTGACGCGATAAATAGCGCAAAAAGAAATGACGATATTACGAAATATTTGATACGAACGAGAACCGGATTCCGTTTAACCTCAGAGATTCTGGTGATTTCGCACGATCCGTTAACTCTCCCCCGGGTTCGTTCGATATTAAACGCAAAATAAAGAAAAGAACGAGAAACAGGCATTCCCGTCGACTTTTCCGTATCGCGGTGAAAATTGGCGGGCCGCTCTCCCATTAACGTATCGTCTACAATGTTACACAGCCGGGTCATGTAAGTCCGGTTATAAAAAGGATTTCCTCACAGACCCAAATTTGGGAACCGTATTGCCGTAACGGTGTACGCGTAGATATACGACGGGCGTCCGACAGGCGTCGCGTAACAAAGGCTCGGTTCACTTTCGTTACGCGGATAAATGACGAATGGTAGCAACCTGACTGGCCGAACAAATGACAGTTAAAGAAGCGCCTAGAGAGGAGGGCAGCGATTGCGAATTGCATCAGAAAAGCCCCCGCACAACCCCGCGGACAGGCTGGCGCGTGGCGTTGCAAATCCATTCCCGAAGATTTCCCACTCGCCTGTCCGATAACGCGTTATCCTTGGCGGTAACCAGAAGGAACCGACCGATTCGAATAAAAGCGTTGATAAACGTGCACGAGACACGCTAAGCGGAGAAAAGTGGAAAGGCAAAGATGCAACCGGGACGGGAGAAAAACTCGTTTGGCCGGGAAGCTTTCCTTGGAAGACCTTTGCGCGAACCTTGAAGCCGCGCGTCGGGACCGACATTATAATCCGCCTTTGTTTTACGAGTTCACAGAATGAAAACAATGATCGGTGCATGTGAACCAAGTGCCCGAACCATCGCGACCGTGAACATTGAATTTCAAACAATCCACGGAAACGTTAGTCTGACTTCGTTAAATCTGTATCGATTGATTTTCTAATTAGCCGATGACAATGAATACTACCGCGGGCCGTTTAACCCTGCATATGATTTCCATGCTAATATCGTCTACCGTACGAAACGCACCGTTTCAACATTGAATTATCGTTCGCGTCGCGATCATGGGCGAAGCACACCGAAGGCAACACGATGGAATTTCTAACAGCCGCGTAGCTGCGGAGGAGCAAACAGGATAACAAGATCGATCGACTACCGATCGCGGACGGTAGGGACCGCATTTTTATCCAATGAAAACGAGTTCCACCTCGCGGTTGCAGTGTTTGGTGAGGCCACTTTTCCTTTCAGCCGACTCGCGCCGCTTGCGAAATCGCCACGCGAATGCGACACTCCGCCGCGAATCATTTTTCGATAGATCGACGTGGTCCGTGAAACTCATCGGAAACTCTGGAATTTCGAGATTGCGCAAGGAAACTGTTTCCTCGATCCTCCGTGTCGTCTTGCGCATCTTTCCCGTCGAGATACGAGTCGGTGGGATAAACTCTGGGAAATGATATGAATCAGGATCAACGTACAGCCAGGGGCGAATACGAGGGCGGACTAAATAAAAACAAGTATACGGGATATCGTTAAATTCAGCCAGCATTTAACGCACCCGAGATCGAATTAGCAAAGAAGTTGATCGACCGGTTCGCGGGAACAACTTTGCGCAGCTCGCGTCTACGCTGCACCGAATTAGTGGGACAGAAAAAAATCCGCTTCCAGCGGCGCGAAGGCCTGCACTTGTACACAGGAACCGGTATCCTGGTTGTTTCGTTATTCCGCCCCTGGCATAACTGACCCTACCGATCCCGGGTAAATTGATCTTGGTCGAGGAGAGGGAAAAAATGAAAGGAAGAGGGAAAAGTTGAAAGAACCAGGTCGTCGCGGTAAAATTGCATACCTTTGTACGTGATAATACAGATTACAGAACGTGGACGACACGTTACCCAGCCGATCCGATCTCTACGTTTCAAATACCGACAAGTATCACGAAGATGTACCGCAATTATACGACCACCTATATTTTATACATTTTTTCCAAAAGAATTGGAAATAAAAGCAAAACGGTTCTACATCTTTTAAAACACGTCCGCCTCTTCTGCCTCACCCAACACTCGCGCGTTCCGGGAATAAACGTGAAGAGATCCTTCGGCATTCGACTCCGCGAGATCAGTCGGTTAGGTGTAAATCATAGATTAACGACCGTCCGATTGATTATCATCGTCGATGATTGCTCATCGAAGGCCGCGGTTGCGGCCGGTGGAGACGCATACTTAAACGGATGTTCGCTTTGAAGCACCGGTTTTATAGGGCACATAATTTTTTGTCAGGAAATCTTCGGCTCCCTTAGATCTGTAAATAGTGTTTCCGTCCTCGCGTAGTACGTTCGAGAAAATCTCGGTGAAAGGACAGATCGCCATAACCTTTCGTCACAAGGCGAATAGTCGATCCATAGATCCCTGAACCGCCGAAGGCGTTGCACCCACGAAACAAACCGATTCTCGGCGGAAAATTCGAGTTAATCGATGATTCAAAGTACCGCGGAGGCCTCGAATTCAAAAGAATTTATCTATTTTCAGATGGCGCAGATTGTACGAACAATCTACGATGGCTACCGAGAACTAATGGACAAAAAAAGCGACCCGAGGGTCAACGATTGGGCGATGATGAGCAGCCCTTTTCCAACCTTGGCCATCTGCCTTTTTTACGCGTACTTCGTCAAAGTATTGGGACCGAAACTCATGGAGAATCGTAAACCGTTAAATCTAAGGCTAACAATGATATGGTACAATCTCTTCCAAGTCATCTTCTCGTCGTGGCTGTTCCACGAGGTAAGTCGAGATGCTGTAAGAAATTCGATGTAACTTCTCAGGCTCATAATTTCCTGACGATTCAACGAACCTGAATCTTACGTTCCTTTTATTTGTTTCAGTGTTTAGCAGCCGGTTGGGGTGGCCATTATTCACTCCGATGCCAACCAGTAGACTACTCGGACAATCCCCTGGCGATGCGAATGGCGAACGGTTGTTGGTGGTACTACTTCTCGAAGTTCACAGAGTTCATGGACACGATCTTCTTTGTCCTAAGGAAGAAGAACAATCACATCTCCACGCTCCATGTGATCCACCATGGATGCATGCCCATGTCCGTTTGGTTCGGTGTCAAATTCACGCCTGGTAAGATCTTGTCGTAATTCCCATTGGTAGATCGATAAGTTGAAAGTGTGTAACATTTGATGGATCTGATTTCAGGCGGTCACAGCACCTTCTTCGGTCTCCTGAACACCTTCGTGCATATCGTGATGTACTCGTACTACCTCCTCGCCGCCCTTGGTCCTCGTCTCCAGCCCTACCTCTGGTGGAAGAAGTACCTGACAACCCTGCAGATGGTGCAATTCGTAGTGGTGATGGTGCACGCCTTCCAGCTTCTCTTTATCGAGTGCAACTATCCGAAAGCTTTCGTGTGGTGGATCGGCATGCACGCCGTCATGTTCTACTTCCTCTTCCGAGGCTTCTACATGGAAACTTACAAGCGGAGAAAAACCTCGAAGATGTTAAAGGCACAGGCCGACAGCGAGGAAGCCACGAAAAAGCAACTCGAGACGGCGTCGAGCGACGTTCAAGACAACAACGTGATCTACGCGAACCAGTACAAAATGGCGACGGGTTATATCTCGGACAGCGGGCTGAGAAATCGTGTCTTCATCGATAATCGAGGTTTCCAGGAGTAAAGAAACGTTCGTGAGAGAGAATAAACAAAGCTAATCAACAGAGAGAAGACAATAATAGAAGACCCGAGGAGTCACGGATTCGATAATAGAGAATGAGAAATAGAATAGAGGATCTATGGGACCAACTCTGATAAATGGAACTCTCGTGACGATGAGTCGGGTGGATTGTTTTTCTTTTGACTTTTTGTTTCATTAACATTCGTCGACGATGTACGAACAAACGAATCAGCGAGTCGACAGTTATGGAAGACGGGATAATTTGCCGCCGAAACTCCGATCAACCGACTCCTTCGTCCATTATCCTCGATGCAGGATACTTGTATAAAAACAAAAAAGAAAACGAACACTTTCACGTTTTCTGTGCGTGTATGCCTGTATATGTACGTACGAATGAGTGTACGAATAGAGTGAGAAAGAACTGAAAATACGCTAATCCTGACTATGAACGTTTGGTACAGGGTTTCCAACATTTTTACTGACTTTCGCGCACACATTCTGGGGCCTTTTTAACCTGTTGGTTCTTTCTAATTTGACTTTCGCGGGAAGTAACAGCTCACGTGGCCAAAAATACTGCGAAAAACTTCGTTGTTTCCCCAAACAACGGTCGATTGCTCAAAACGCTCAATTAATGTTCGCCAGCTTTTGCTATGATCGCATACCATTGTTTTTATTGCGTGGTAGCCCTAACTAAGAGCGTAATTTAATCATACGTTTGAAAGAATGTTCGAACGGCACGATGACAGTCGAAGGGTCAAGTCGATTGTATTTTTTTTACTATAATCTCATTAAACACGGTTTTGTAAGTGAAAGTTTCTACGAACAGCGAATGATCCCTGCGTTGTTTACGACGAACGACTCTTCTTTCAAGATTTGTAAATATTCGGAAGAATCATTTTAGAGAGTATTCGCATTCCTGTACTTTATTCCGATGTATTGCGTCGTCTATCGGGATAGTGTACGACAGAAATTATGTTTTTTCTAATTATCTTCGTCGTTCACACATGGAAAACGGTAAACACGGGAATGGTTGGTATACTCGATTTATTTCGGATGACGTAACAACCTTTCCTGTAGTTCCCCGTGATAATTATCATTCGCTGCGGCTTCATTTACAGCCGATTTCTAACAAACGCGTGTATGCGGTTTTCGTTAGTACCACCGCAACAAATTCGCGATGATACAAAGAAAGAAAAAAAAATGACAAATCTCGCATCGAGGCATAGAACGCGGACTTGACGCAAAGACATGCTACCAATACATAGAATAATTAATTTTGTATAGTACGTGCGTAAAATCCGCCACAGGAAGTGTATTTATTTTACGGCGATTAAATTGTACCGTTTGTAATGAATCAATGTCTCGTACGATAATTCCTATCCGACTTCCGTAATCCATGAAATTGTTTTATACCATTGTATATATTTTTTGTTGTTGTTTTAGTTGCAGACAAATATTATACAAAACTTTTTTTATCAAACATTTCTTTTCATTAAGAACGTTTAATAAAATCCAGCGTGACAAGAAACTGGCAAGTATTAAGTATTTAAATAAATATCCTCGTTCATGATGTAAGTCACTTCTTATCCTACCGTTTATTTATAACTTTCACTACAAACGAGGGATAAGCATAGGAATAGGGTATATACTATAGGGTCTACTTCGATTCAAACAGTTTTAGAGTCACGAATTTGGATCTTGGCCATTGCGTGCGAAGCCATGCAATTGAATTTGCCCGGTAGGATTTTTCGATGCCTATTTTTGTGGAGGAGGCGCTGCAACACCTTGCAACACATCGCGTCGATAATTCAGATCTCATGCACGAATCGTCAGTACATGATAGCACAGACGAGAGATAGGTACAGACCACCAATAAGAGAAGACCCGACATGCTGATCAAATTTTCGTGGTACGAAAAGGGGGTCCTATGACTCCCTTATCATTTTCATGTCACGCTCAACGTTACAGGCTTTCGACTGGAATTCGTATTTAATAGCACGTACACGGTATACGTATATTCTGTAAGTACTAATGATATTCTATTCCTTTCGACGCGAGAAAAAATGATATACAGGCATGAATTCAAAATGCACTTACTCTACGATTGCTCACAATGGGCAGCGCATAGTACGAAAATCGTGAAAGGTCATCAAATTATGACAGTTTTTTGATCGGCATTCGCTCAATTTTTGAGATAGCGGTCTGAAACTGGTACCATTGTTTTAGTTAGGAAATTCTACGACAGATCAATATATAATAGTTGTACTTTTCGAAAATTTAATTTTTCGCAAAAATCTGAAGGGGGTAGGTCAGGATTTTTTGCGATTTTCGTAATTCGCCCGCCATTTCCACAATTTTTTAGATATGATAATGATTCTTTCACTGGCTTATTCGGCTTCGGATTCCGCGTCCAAAACGTCCAGGATCACTTTAATAGCTCAAAAATTACGGAAATGGCGAGCGACTTACGAAAATTGCAAAAAATCCTGACCTACCCCCTTCAGATTTTTGCGAAAAATTAAATTTTCGAAAAGTACAACTATTATATGTTGATCTACCGTAGAATTTCCTAACTAAAACAATGGCACCGGTTTCAGATCGCTATCTCAAAAATTGAGCGAATGCCGAACGAAAAACTGCTTTAAATTGATGAATTTTCGCGATTTTCGTAATTTCTTCGTCATTTCCGCAATTTTTGAGATATTAACATGATCTAGGACGTTTTGGACGCGGAATCCGAAGCCAAATAAGACAGTGAAAGAATCAGGTCGATACCTAAAAGTTTGCGGAAATGACGAAGGAATTACGAAAATCGCGAAAAATCGTAAAATTCGACCAGTTTTTTGATCGGCATTCGCTCAATTTTTGAGATAGCGGTCTGAAACTTGTACCATTGTTTTAGTTAGAAAATTCTACGCCAGATCAATGTATAATAGTTGTACTTTTCGAAAATTTAATTTTTCGCAAAAATCTGAAGGGGGTAGGTCAGGATTTTTTGCGATTTTCGTAATTCGCCCGCCATTTCCACAATTTTTGAGATATTTAAATGATCCTGGGCGTTTTGGACGCGGAATCAGAAACCGAATAAGACACAGAAAGAATCATTATGATATCTCAAAAATTGTGGAAATGCCGGTCGAATTACGAAATTCGCAAAAAATCCTGACCTACCCCCTTCAGATTTTTGCGAAAAATTAAATTTTCGAAAAGTACAACTATTATACATTGTTCTGGCGTAGAATTTCCTAACTAAAACAATGGTACAAGTTTCAGATCGCTATCTCAAAAATTGAGCGAGTGCCGAACGAAAAACTGGTTGAATTTCACAATTTTTTCGCGATTTTCGTAATTCTTTCGTCATTTTTATAATTTTTGAGATATCGACTTGAATCTTTCACTATCTTATTCGGCTTCGGATTCCGCGTCCAAAACGCCCAGGATCATTTAAATAGCTCAAAACATACGGAAATGACGTGCAAATTACGAAAATGGCGAAAAATCGTCAAATTTAAGCAGTTTTTCGTTCGGCATTCACTCAATTTTTGAGATAGCGATCTGAAACTTGTACCATTGTTTTAGTTAGGAAATTCTACGCCAGAACAATGTATAATAGTTGTACTTTTCGAAAATTTAATTTTTCGCAAAAATCTGAAGGGGGTAGGTCAGGATTTTTTGCGATTTTCGTAAATCGTCTGCCATTTCCACAATTTTTGAGATATTTAAATGATCCTGGGCGTTTTGGACGCGGAATCAGAAACCGAATAAGACACAGAAAGAATCATTATGATATCTCAAAAATTGTGGAAATGCCGGCCGAATTACGAAATTCGCAAAAAATCCTGACCTACCCCCTTCAGATTTTTGCGAAAAATTAAATTTTCGAAAAGTACAACTATTATACATTGTTCTGGCGTAGAATTTCCTAACTAAAATAATGGTGCAAGTTTCAGATCGCTATCTCAAAAATTGAGCGAATGCCGATCAAAAAACTGTCATAATTTGATGATTTTTGGCGATTTTCGTAATTTGCACGTCATTTCCGTAATTGTTGAGCTATTTAAATGATCCTGGGCGTTTTGGACGCGGAATCCGAAGCCGAATAAGACAGTGAAAGATTCAAGTCGATATCTCAAAAATTATAAAAATGACGAAAGAATTACGAAAATCGCGAAAAAATTGTGAAATTCAACCAGTTTTTCGTTCGGCACTCGCTCAATTTTTGAGATAGCGATCTGAATCTTTAGCTGTCTTATTCAGCTTTCGATTTCGCATCCAAAACGTCACGGATCATTTGAATATCTCAAAAATTGCTGATTCAGGATAACAGAGTTCCCGGCCATACCGAGGATAGTTTAATCAAAATCCTCTTTACCAACTGTACCATTCCCGCTAAATTCAAACTTTAATTTATTCACCCCGTACTCCCATTAAACGAATGGTTGGATTTCAGACGGATTCAAGTCAACAACCATTATAAAACGGCGCATTAACATATCAAAGTTTCCTTAAAATATAAACCGGTGTGTCATACAATTGGGAAAACAATCCTGCTTTGATACATACATTCCTCAACAATTCACTATTATTCACAATTATATTTCGTCGTTGTTCCTTGGCGGGATAGCTAATTAGACAAGCACTTGTAGCGTTTAAAATGAAACACGTATTGAGTGAATCAAGCCTGATAATTCCCCATCGGAATGACAGACGAATTAATTACACCCATTCCTAACAAAAGATGGTCTCGTCGCTTGTCCCAGGAGCGAGCGGAGCAGACAGTGCTAATTTTCATCGGGAGAAAGTGGCGACGGTGAAAGTCGTCAGCCACGCGACATAAAGGAGGCTCCGGATACTAAACTGCATGTAACCCGCTCGCTGTATGTACAAGCTAATGTATTACGACAGATGTATCATGGTTTTACCGTCGATTACGATACATCGCCAGTTGGCTGCGAAACGAGAATACTTAATCGACACACTAACTAATCCAGACATTTAACGTTCGGTCTACGATATTCGTTTTATTCGCAAAATCAAAATATCATTGTTATGTCTGCCACGATTAACATCCGAAGAAAAGAAGATCGAAAGTCACTAGGTCATATAATACTTCTTCATCGAGACAGTAACTAATCCAAACGTGATGCGCTCGTTCCAAAACGTTCACTTTTTTTTGCAATATCAGGGTATCATTGTTATGACTGATACGAGTAAAAGGCGAAGAAAAGTGCTGCGAATATCAGCAAAGAATAATTGACTTAGGTTACAAAATAAACGGCTAAATGAAAATAATAATACACATTTTTTCGTAATGAATGCAATATTTTAGCAATTGCCACCAGTTGAATCGTCCCACCCAATGAGAAAGCATTTACGCACGATGCGTTATCTCGTCTTCGTCGCTCAACAGGTAAAGCCACTTAACATTCAGGGACGTCGAAAAGTCGACTGGTTTCTAATATCGAATATACATATATTATTCGATATTATTATGTGTCATAACATATACCGATTATATGAATATATGCAGCCAAGCAAAGATCATGCTTATAGCCTTAACGAATCGTAGTTAACACAATTAGTGTCACGTAAGTCCCAATGGTGAGATGAAGAAAAAAGATACATGCAAGAAAAGAAGGATGTCTGATAGATGGTGAGTTATATAAATAATTGCATAATTAACCCAACTTAAATACCATTGAAGCACGTATAAGAACGACGGTATTTCATATTTGATGAAATTGAACTCGTTGTACGACGACCTGGTGACCAAGAAAATGATCGGCATGGACTTGTTACAGAGTTGCTTACCCAAGGGCAATTGCTGATATTGTGCCGGTATAGTTACACAACAAAAAAATTCATGGGCGGGAAGGGCGTAACCTTAGATATTGAACTCTACCCCGTGATACGAATTGATAATAACTTCCCAACGTCAATTGCGACTATTCATTGTGCATTGATTATTTGATAGTTTGCATTTACCTCTGCGAACGAAAGCCATCTTAATCGCCAGTATTTCGCCGTGTGATAAAGTCCGAACCTGTTAACAAAGATTATAATATCAAATGTCACGTCATAAGAACGATTCGACAGACGCAGGTTTCCAGTAAACCACTGGTGAATATAAACAGCAAAACAAACAAGCTGACGTTAACCTGAATGTATAACGGACGGGCCTCGAAGACCTTCGAATTAATTATTTGACCGCGAAATTCAATTGTTTTGGACTCCCGACTGGGAAAAATTTGTCAAAATAATTCCCAGCGAAAATTTTCCGCTCGTTAAACGAGGGTACTTCATTGTGTACACGACGAATAAGATCCGTATTCGTGGCTACCACAAATTGTGGGAATGCGTTGGACGGCAAACCGGTACGTGGATAAATAGGAAAAGGAATCAACAGGTAATATTGCTTACGTCAGTAGACGTATACGTGCTTCTGCGATTACATTAAAATTCCGATGCAAAACGCGCGAAAATATGGACTCCCGGAATGGAATGAAAACATTGGAATAAAAACTTCAAATCGAGGTTGATCCTACATATTGTTATGATAGCTACAGACCGGATACTAATGACTTGTTAATTTGAAACGAACTATACTCTTCCTCATTTCGTTCCCCTTTTCGCGTAGTTTGAAGAAGGCATTTTTCAACAAGAACTTTTTTAACTTGCTGACGCGCCACAAAAATAAATAGAGCGTAATACCGTTATTTGCCCAAAGTAAATTTAAAAATCAATCGTGTTATAAATAAGTAGATTGTTTCATACATAATACAAGACTTTTCTTTAAATATAAACACTTCAGATTTTCATAAACTCTATTTTTCTGATAACGAGGTCAAAACAGATACTTGCCGGAAGATTAGCAAACTATTCTTTCATTTCCATGCGATTTAGACGAAAAAAAATATAGGTACTACACGTGTGTCGCCATAAGTAAATATTGAATCGATGTTATTCAGTAGTATTAACAATGCGAAGGTTAAACGACGTCCACCGTCGTATAAAAATCTCAAATAGAATGTTATTTGCCAAGAGACGTATATCGGTACGTTCGGACTCGCAACAATCAAAATACGTAAAATTCTCAGAAGCCAAAGCTGAAAATGTATGCATATGAAAGGAAAAATGAAGGAGATTCGCATGATATAAAGAGTGCGTCTAGAATTATCGTAATAACAGAAGCTTTTCGCATGTACTTTACATATCATAAATAGTGAGGTATTACTAAACAGTTTCAATCTTGAACAGGGTTAATTTACAATTCCACGCTGATAAAGATAATTTTATATTCAATGTCAGGAAGGTGAAAACGTGCCATTAACCTTTAATTATGAATTACATTCCGTGCCTGGGAAATTATAAATATGGCAAGGTATGAAATCGCTTTTAATGACAATTATTCCGCAAACCGTGTGAGACGTGGTCAAAATCGTGACATCGATATTTTGTTTTAACTAATGCCGAAGGGTACCTACTACATTATTGTATGATGAATTTTCATCACACATTAAGCGGCGAGAACTGCTGCATCGTCGTCTTACGAAATAACAGTCCTTCGTAATAAACCGATGTGATCGGCGAACACATGTGGGTCACACGTACGAACGATGTGGGACACTGAAGACAGAAAAGTCGAGAGAAAATTAGGAACATCGGTATGAAAGCTATTCGTCCAATGGATATCCTTTCCATTTTATCGTGATTTTTATCTTATAAATATGAACGTCTCGCGAGAAAAAAGATTCTGCGAATCGTCATCGCGTGTCACGTTGTCGTTCCAAGAATTTCGGCTGGGAAAGAAAGTGATAATTAGTCAGGCAGTCTTGTTGAAAAATCGTCGTAACGTTATCACACGTCGTCATCGTCCAATTTTGTAAATGCAAGAGAGCTCGTAAAAACAACTTCCTAAAGTTAGCTTGACAGACGGAGATTTTGTCTGCGCGGGAAAGTATGAAAACGCGATACGAGATAACGAAACGGGGAACGCAATCGGTGGTGCGTCATCGTTGCGATTAAAAGTTTACGGTCGAAATTTGTTCGTGAGGCTAACGCATCCGACGTGTGATGACGGATGAAAGGAAAGCGGTACGCGTAGAACCTTGAACCCTTTCTGCTTAAGAATCGTCGTCGGCGTGTCCACTTGTCGATACTCTCTAATGATACGAATACCATAACATCTTAACCTATTGTCATAATTTTCCTGCTAATTCGGTGGGGATGCAAATCCGGGTTCATAAACTGGAACGCGAACTTTCCTTGTCGTGGCAATTGGGCATATCGATTCTCTGAAACTTCGCATGGGTTTACTTAATTACCCAAATAAAGCGAAACAACTCAACAAAGCGAAATAAACTTTATCCTGGAATATTGTTAACGCTGTACTTTCCAGATATACATAGGGCGATCGATTCATTTGGTCTTTAATGTATACAACTGTTGGCCGACTCCTTGGCAACTTGTCGTAAGAAAGTTGAAGCTGTGGCAAGCAAGTCCAGACACCTTTCAAACAGCTCCGAAACGGTAGAATTTTTCGAAAGCACAAAACGACGGGACCTGAAAAGCATCTTCGGAACGAAGTAAACGGTGTCTCGTGATTCGGGCACGGTTAAGGATTACTTTCGCTGACCGTCGGGGACGGAGATACCTTGCATAACATCCCGCGAGACTGTTACACCGCTCTTTTCCATGGTAGCCGGAATTACTCTCATTCCGGTCCACTTGCTCACTTTCTTCTGCCTCGATCGGCAGTCTCATTCCCGATGCCGCGTCATCGACCGGTCAGATAAAGAGGGATAAAAGCGTGTCGCCACAACATAGCGTGACCCCTGGCCTTCTCTGCCTCAATTAGCAACTGTTAGATCGTATCTTCTACTAAAGCTGATTTCACACTGGGCCTTGACATTTTTGCGCATAGAAATTTCCTCGGTTTTTTAGCTAGCTCAAATAAAAACACGTACGTATAGAATCTGGAAATAAATTCTGCGTTTTCGTACGTTTATAACACGTTTACCAGCATTTCATCTATACGCCGTGCCCGTCCGTTAATTCGCTGGTTACACGGCACGCTGTAATTTTTAACAAGTAAGCAATTGGTTTGGTCCCTCGTTAAATTTGTTCTCGGTAAACGGATACCTGGTGTAAGATTGTCGAGAAAAATGAGGTAATCCGATCACGGAATACTCTTCGAGACCCTGACCAAAGTCTTGAATTCGCCGGCGAACTACAAGGGGGAGGAAATGTGTGCACTATACCAGTGGCAGCGAGAAAGGCGATAAATCAGGTGGAAAATAAAGTACAAAGAGTCATTGATTCGAACATTGTGCTATTAAAACGAGAGAACCAAGGCAGCAAGTGGATTCCAATCTGGTAGAAACAAAAAAACCTGCTATTAAATTTTGTCAGCGATCGAATAATTTAATAAACCAGAATTTTTTCGTTATTGGGAAGGACGAATTTTATCCGATTATCGATGAATTTTTCTACACAAGGTCGACGTTTTATACAGAAAGATGTGTGTGACGTTTCAGTCGGATTTAAAGTAGGCTAATCTGCACAAATATGGTCTTTAAACAACTATTGGCCACTTTCCCGGCCTCGCGATGAAATACACTTAATACTGAATGATGTCCACGGAAAACCGTTGATCTTCGAAGTGATATAATAAATCCCGATTCATAGACGATCATAAAACATGAAGATTTAATCGTTTGATACGCTTCGCGAGCGTGTGTACTTCGCCTCGACGACGAACAGTGTATAGTATCTCATTATTTGATTTTTTATTCACACCCACGCTGCGTCATGTATTTAACGCCCTGTCCGCGATAGCTTCAAATATGCAGACGCACACAATTTTGTGGATGAAGTGCGTTCGTTCAGACTTTAATCCCGACTTGAAAGGATTTTCTTCGAAAAGGTTTTCAGCGAACAAATGCGAGGAACGTGTATGACACAATGTCGTAATGACCAAAACAAAAAGAGGAGAGAGAGAAAGAGGACGATTTCACTGGCGACCCTCTGGCGTATAAGTAAATTTCCTGAGCTTTATATTTAAAACTTCGCTCGATCTATCTGGATGTTTTGCTATTTTTCCCAGGGAAAGTTGAAAGGATTTAGGAAAGAACGTGGACTTACTTGTTAGGAATATCGGCAATGCATGACGACAAAAGTTTGACGGTTGATCGTCATACCTCTGATCTGATTTCCCGCGCGAAGTAAACCACCCTGTGGCGTCGCGACACCCCATTGGTGTTCCACGCTCCGCGTTTCCTGTTCAACGTTCCGTTAAGCCGGTGGAGTTCATTAAACTGAACTGAATATCCCGTCATTCGTGAAACAGTTTTCACCCGTACAGAAAACTTTTTTATTAATTAACTTTCGTCTCTTCGTTTTTTTCACGTCGCGAGCGATTCGAAGGTTCTACCGCGCCGGTGAGAAACCGTTGAGACCGTGAATAAAGATTCTGTTCGCCGACATTGTAACGCTGATCGTTGCAATAAACTAGTAATTTGAATTAACGTAAAATTGCGCGGTTAAGTAGCATAGCGTGACCCGTCGATCGACACGAACGGCACGTATTCGAATGGTGTTTGAATCATAGAAATAGGAAACGTGAAACGACGAGGATCCGCGGTTTGAGAACCACTTACTCGTTTGAGCGGCCATCCACAAGATGGCGAGACGGCGGCAGCGCTCTCCGTCGTCGTCGTCGTCGGCACGACGGGCTCTCGTTTCCGTCGTCTTCGTCGCGTCGTCCTCGTTGTCGTCCTCGTCGTCGTCCTCGTCGTCGTCCTCGTCTTTGCCGCGATCGTGTTCCTTTTTTCTTATCTTAAGCAAACCAAATCCTCCCCGATCGGTCCTCTATTAGACAACGGGCAGTGCGGATCGTCACCTACATAGATATCTAACAGAAACCGAAAGAAGACACAGTCGATCCGTATGTAAACACACACGGTATTCGAGGTGTGACAGGTTACACACCGTACGTACGAAGTGGAAGGAAGAAAAAGCGACGGAAGGAAGCCGCGGGACAGCGGAGAGTAGGGAGAGAGTATATAGAAAGACAAGTGTGTGGTGGTGCTAGTAGAATGAAACGTGTGGAGGAGTAGGGCGAGTCGAAGTGAACCGGCGAGCCGTGAACCACACCGTCAACGAAAATCCGACGGGAAGGCGGGGTAGTCAAGTGCGACCGCGTGCACGGGAAGCATAGGCCGTGGAGGTTTGTCTCCTCTCTTTTCCCTTTCTTTCTGTTCTTCCCTTTCTTTCTCTCTCTCTCTCTCTCTCTGTATGTGTATATGTGTCTTTTTCTCTCTCTTTCTCTCTCTCTCCCTCTGTCTCGTTTTTCTCTCTGCCTCCCCCATCTGTGATACGCGCTCGCGACGGAGAGGAGGAAGAAGACGTGTCGATGAAGGAAACTGGCGGCGGGCAGTCGTCGTCCTTACTCGCGCTAGCTTACTACTAACGGCGGGAAGCGGACCGCTCTCGCTTTGTTTCGCGAATAGACAGACACCGGGGACGATAGAGAGTATATACGATAGAAACCGGGGATATAACAGGGCTACGCGGGATACCCGTCGATAATATTTGTTATTTTGGTCCCGGCTACATCGCGAACGTGCGTTTCTTTTATATGTACTCTCGGCCAGGTGACAAGAGGACTGGGAGTGAGATATCGAAGGGTCGATGAGAAGCCGGTAACCTCGGTACCAAGATTACGCCGCCTGAAAGATAACGGAGACGTAGGAAAGACGAAGAGGAGGAGGAAGAAGAATTAGGGCAACGACGAGAAGCAGGTGGGTGTAGTCCTATCTACGATTTAATAGTGTTTCGTTCTCCGTAAGAGTGCGTGTAACGTTCGGGAGGCGTGCCGGCGCGCCTTTTGAGGTTAGGATGGACCGTGATCGATTTCGAGGTACTGTGAAAGGAGACGGGACGCAACGATACATGTATATTTTCCACCTGAGAACTCCCCTCATTTTCTTTTCTTTTTGTAATCAAGAATCATATTATTGGCCCAGGTGAAACCCGGCAAGAGTATGTGTACATTGACGGGACATTCTACTCGTGAATTTGCTGGATTACCCTGGTGAAGTATCCGACGGATAACGAACGTCCCTTCAACTACGTAAACGGCTCGACCTAACCTAGAATCGTACCTTAAAGCTACGCGAAGATCGTCGATCTCGTTGGGCCCGAATGTCTGTTCCTGTGGATAATATCCGCGTGTTGGGAACCCTGGATATCAAAGGGAATTCTTTCTCGGTTAACATGCAATCGTTTCATCGAGACAATGTGATCGTTGCCAACGATTTCCCGGAAAATCTTCCAGATTACGTTAATCATTCTCTAATTTTACTTCGATGATAGAGAAGGTCGAAAGCCGATGTATCAGGAAAAAATTACACGTATACAGGTATATCCGTGTAGATTTGAAGACTAAAATAAGTCGGAAAGTGTCGTCGAATTGTGATTCACGTGCTATGTTTGTATTTCACGGTATACCGAGCGGATAGAATGTACGATTTTGACGACAGTACCTCTTTTCGACTGCGTTTCACGGGCCACTAAATTCCACGTAACCGCGTGATAAAACCACCTCGCAAAAGGTACAAATCCGCGATATCCTTCTCCATTGCCATAATCGTACGTGTGTGTGCGTGTATTCTTAACGATTTGGCCAGGCTTGGCACTTCAGTTAGATGCCGTTACATCCGGTTCGTGCGCGCGGTTACGAGAAATTAATAATTCCTTTGCACGCCGACGACAATGAAACGTGTCAGGTTTGAAAATATAATACCCCGGCGACATTATGTTCATTTCCGGTACAATTGGTTCTCGTTGTTGCCAGAGTGAGCGAACGTTGAACGCTTTCTCCGTCGTCTTAAACAGCACGATGCGTCGAATTCCCTAACGAACTTGTAAATAAAAGCACGCCGGGTCCGGTCGTTCTACTTAGAAATCAATGATATAATTGAACGATCCAGTTTGTTTCCCAAGCATTCGTAAACAGCTTGTTCGAAGGTATACGCGTACGTACGTGTAACTGAATTATCCAACGAAACTGCGTTCGTTCGTTCTTTCTGATTTTATTGGCCGAATGACGTCTATTGTGTTGCGTTTATGCAAATGCGATCATGCTACTTGTCATTGCAAATTCCTCGGACCGGCCGTCGAATCGCCACGGTCTTACCGGAGACAAAAAATACCGCGAGAATCGAACGTCAAAGTATCTTTATGCTTCCAGTGATAAGTACTTTTCAAATTCGAAGTAAATCGTGAATGATAATCACCGATTGTAAAATAGGGAAGAGCGATGGGGGAATAAAGCGCGGAGAAGAATGAAAAACCGCGGACGGTGCAGAAGAATACGGTGATAATGACTCTCAAGTTAGCCGCGCACTTCAAATCTTCTCCTCGAGAAAAATAGCAGTTGTTTGGTGTGTTCGACGATAACGACGGATTTCAAACGGTCAATAAAGATGCGAATGGCATTTGGTATTCGGTCTGTCCGATTGTCATGTACCCGGCACCGCGTAACTTCCCCTGGCCGATATGACATTCACCGATAGCAATTTTAATCGCGTCTGATAAGGACATTCTAGTTTCCGCGTTATCATCCGATGACGTAATGCCAGCCGCTTCGACCGAGCCAGACAAGAAGACGAAATCTGTGCGACATGCTATAGCCGGAAGAAAACGTCGTTTAAAGCGATAGATAACTCTACTTTCTCCGTATTTCCGTGGAGACGACGATTTATAGTTGTGCGTCGTAATCGTAGTTAATTCTTCGTTATGCAAATTATCGGTATAATCGTACAAGAATGACCATTGTAAATTATTCGCCGATTAAACCGTCTTCCATTGCTATTATCACCGAATCGACTGGAAGTCCGATTAAAAGAAAAATCATGGTTGGAAATAAACTTTGATTAACCAATAAGTCGACTGTTGTCAGTGATAATATATTCGATTACACATTAATTACTCGACGTGAATGTAGTTTAACAGATCCGCATAATCGATTATTAAACACACCGATTGTACCCACCCATACGATTGATCGAGTCGATAACATCTTATCAATACCTCCCAGTCTTTTTTTAAAATTTCCTCCTTCGCATTCGTATTCGTAACCGCCACGCAGAAATACACGTATCCGTTTATACCATAAGATACGACGAGTCTCCTGTTTGTCGACCGAATAATAAAGTACGGTGAGTAAATAGGAGTAAAAAAAAATCAATACCAAAGTGACCACGTTCCTGGCCATGACACGTACGATTATGAATTATACACGCAACATGAGAAATTCGCCGCATGCGTGGATGAACCATAACCGTCACCTACGCACGTGCCACCCAGAATATAGGAAACGTGGCGACGATTACGACAAGCGGGAATAACGTTATGTACGTTTAATTTCGTGTGGTTGATAATCCGTTTGCGTTCGAACGAGCAGGATATTGTTAGATACTCCCGTGGAAAATGAAAACAAAAGTTTCCGGATGTTAACGATGATGTTACGGCTGGTAGTGGTTACAAGAAATTAGAGTAACAATTTAAAACAATCATGTATTATATTGGTTTAGCAACGTAGAGGACAGATATGGGTTACCTGAGGTTACTTTGAATTTAGTCATGAGAATTCTCCTATGCCAACTACATCTAACCGCACACAGTGTTTCGCGATATTTAAGTACTATCATCGCCATAATTGTAAGTGATTACAATAAATGGCCGTAGATTAATCATACTCGTAATTTTACGATGCACGTAGTTTAACGTGTCCCTATTCATAGATCCACTAGTGTCGATCCGAGGATTTCATGGCCAAGTCGTGAAATAGATTTATCTTCGCCTATGGGAGTCGTGCGATAGCAAACCAACGCAAAGTGGGGTAAATTATAATCGGAATCAAAATTTATTGGTAAATAAAAGAATGAAAACTATGTTCTTTGAAACATACAGAAATCACTAATAAATGCACAATGTTTTATAACATAATTGCAAAATCAACACGTGTTGTAGAATCTTTGGACTTTCGATTTCGTCAAACAGTAAAGAGTTTACGGATTACGTAATCTTTTGAAATTGACTCTTTTCCAGCTTTTCGAGCCGAATACCCCACTGTGCAGCGTCTGTACACTTATTATCGTCCCGGAAATGTTTTCTATTTCCCGCGTAAAAAGCATTTGTATTCGTTTACAAGGTGATTTTAGTAATTTTTCTATGTCGCTCCTCGACGTCGTTGCGATGTACCATTTCCCAGTGCGATACGATTTCGATCGCGTCATTGCGGTGGCGACTGATTAATTTTCATGCCAGGATGCCGAGTCGCTTCAGTTTAACGAAGAATTATAGTGCATACACGGGGAAAGCCGGTACCGCCAGTGAATTTCAGTTCATCCGATGGACTTTTAGTACCGTTTAGAAAGTATTTTACCATAGCAACATTTTGCTACTCTCCGGAGAAATGCAGAACCTCCGATTATGTATACATATGTGTATAAATACGTACGTATGGGACGAGTGACGAAATATACGGATCGTCACGGGTGGGAAACAACGCGAGGGACCGCCCGACACAATTGTTTGTTATAAATGTTTTCCTATAGCGCGAGCAAACTTGACAAAAATGCCTCCGTTCTTTGGGTTTTTTAAATTTTACATTTACTACTGTCCTCCTCGACGTACTTGTGCACAGAGATTGTTTCCACTTCTGTAAGTCGGCGTGGGTGGAAAATAATGACTACGTTCTATGTATCTAGAATTCTTGAGAAAATTAGAAGACCATTTTTAACTTGCATTGCATTGAATTACGAGGTTCTTCAGGCATCTCTTTAGGGTCCTCGAGTCGAATCGCTCGTCCAGCAGGATCAGCAAGATATTTTAAAAGCACCAACACTACCGTCCAGTTTTTTGTTCTCTCTTTATCTCAATTGCCTCGCGAAAACATTGTAGATCGTCGCTGACGAATTAGCAGGACAATTAACAGACTGAGAAGATTATTCACAAAACCATTGTACACAAAAAAGTTGCACAGCGCAAACCATAGCTTGTCATTTCCTGTCGACATCGATCGATATATCAGCAGTACTTGTACGATGACCGATTATATGCACCGCTAATTTCCGTGACATTGAGGATCGCGGGTACGAATTCCTGAATTAGCGTAACCGTGTAACACAGTGAATGGTACCGCCGGCGAATCGTATATCTTTCACGGAAACCATGTTCTCCGATTTCATTAAGATACATGACAGCATTTTGCGTCTGTTTTGTTCGTCGAGGTTTAAAAAAAAAGGATATTTTTTCCATTGCCGGCTATAAACTTCTTTACGGCTATATTTTCAAGACTTATTCTCCAAAAGACTTTCGAAAACACGTGTCCACAAAATGAATTTTCTTTTTTACCAACATTCCTTCGGCTGACACGAGCCGACTACAAATTGCTTCCAACGAACTGCGCTGAACTTCGTTTTGACGTACCGGACACGCGTAGTCCACATTCCCGCGGCAATGTGGCAAGTTTAAAACGAAAAATGGGGGCTGGAATCGTGAACGCGGCGGAGTTTCAAACGCCCCTGCGATTTTTCGAGCTCGAATTAAAAGCCAATCGCGGCGTTAATAAACGCGCACCGTTTCAGAGGTACACGACTTTCCCTAGCCATTGACACGGGGACAAAGAACAAGCCCGGGGAGTACAAAAGCGTTAAGCGTGCTAAAAGGCGCGCAGGGAAGAAGAAAGGACGAGGGCGGCCGGGCAAATTTACACTTCAATCTCCCGGTATGGTGGTGCCTATAGTCTTCGATCCGGCGATTACGCTGACTAGCTGGTGTAATCGATCCCGACACGACGTCGTAACCCGTGTATTTAGTAACTTTCTCGCCGCCTTTCTTCTGCCGTTCCTGTATCTCCGCCCCTCCACCGTTGTTTCGCGTCTTTCCCTTTTTCTTTCGAATGCCTCTCTGTACCAGACCTTACGTAACATCCGTAATCGACGGGAGGAAGGTACGCAGGAGCGGGAGAAATTTATGGGATTTAATAATCAAACCGCGGGACCGGATTCTCCGGATATCTTCTTCGCGAGAGCTGCCCGAAAGTAAATGAAATTCAGACGAAACCCGGCGTGGGATGTTTTTTTTGTTCTTACCATTTTGCGACCAGTGTAACAAATATTTTCTGTCGTTTCATGCGTAATATTTTGAATCCGCCGAATCATGATCACGTGGTAAGCCGGTATTCGTGTCTAACGTTTTGTGGAATTTTTCGTCGAACGACCGGGAATGTTGTGTCGCAACGTTACGTTCACGTTACAACGCGGTATGTTTAAGAAGGTTTGCGCATACTTGGGGAAAAAAAGAAGGATTTGTATTGACAGAGTAAATACGCGTTGGTTGGAAACAAAGAGCGGCCGGTGATGCGAACTTGCGAATGATTACGCATTTCCAACGGAGGAGGACGTAATTACGGGCTTCTATGCGTGTACGGTACACTTTTCGATATTTGGTATGGAAATGATATTCTAATGTCGAAAATGTAGTACGAGAAATTGCAAGGCTACAACGTCGAACGTACGCACGTATGTTCAGAGATAAGTCAGAGAATTTCATCGTCCGACTTTGTTGTTTTCGAAATATGTCACGCGCGAATGGTTGACTCGTAGCCGAAATCCTGTTTATATTCGAACAATTCATGCGGTACAACTATCGTCTCGGTAGTTCACACCGCACTCCAGGGTCTTGGGTAGTCGATAAGTTTGAAAACAGCAACTAAGCGGTTTTATATCTGCCGCGTGCATTTTCAGCCAGAGTGATTTCCGTCGATCAGCAATTTCGCCCGATATCGAGATAAAAACTTTGGTTCGATAGGTCGTCAAACCTTCCGATTTGATTACGGCTTCCGGACGTAAGATATTTTCGCTCTTAACGATCAGTCAACTATTAAATTTTCATCGTTCATTAAGACTATGGCGCGTAAACTTCTTGCTACGCAGATCGGAAGGTGTTTCACGACTAACTGGCAAATTTTCAGGTTTTGTCGTCTTACCATCCTGACGATAACGGTTCACGGAATACTTATGAAACTGCTTACCGAGGAACGATAATAGTAACTCACGATAATCCTACCGTGGAGTCTATGACGATCGGCAAGACGACAAGTACGGTGTTTAAAGTTAATAGAATTACTCGGGGATTCGGTTATTCAAGAATACATAACGGTCTTTTAGGAAGCACGAGAGCGGCGTTTCAACCGTTTTCAAATTTACGCCGACGTTATTGTCAATCCGCCGCAACTTTCACGAAAGGGTCCGACCCACTCGAGAACAAACACGTAGAGCGATCTGCGTAACCGCTATTAAGAAGATTAAAGCGGTTCGAAAAGATCGGTACACTTTGCACTTCAAACGGAAACGAGCACTCAGTTGCGTGAATGAACTACGCACGCACGTGTGTTTACGTCGAATTAAACGTTGCATCAAAGTCGTTAGTCGGGATGCCTTTCTGTCTCGTAACTCGGTCTTAAATCATCCGAGGGACGAACGAGCCTGGTGATTTTTACTCGAATTTATCGTTTTATCGGAATTCCAAGGCGACGACGTATTCCCCGTATTTTTATGGTCATCCATAAACACGTATTAAGGTCATCCCGAACGTATTTTCTATGTTTTATCGAAGCGCGTTTAATTGTGGTTAAACTCGTCTAGGGTGGTCCTAGAAACAGATCCGAAGGGTTTTCATTCAAGGACGGTGCGTTGCCATGGAAACCCTTAGAATTAGACCACCCCGAAACTTATCTTTGGCTTACTTAAAACATCCTGAATGCGACGGATGTTTTCAAGTATCCAAATAAATCTCCCACGAGCCCTCGAGCGATTTACAAGAACGAAAAAAGCACGACTCACGTTTCCACCAGCAAAATACGAAAATTGCTAATTTCAGCGACGTCATCTATGGAACTTCATCGATACGCGGACGTGATTCGCAAGATTATTTATGCGCTCCCACACACTAATTCATGACACGCCGAGTTTGTTCCGCTAACTTTACGCACCATATACTTAGCCTTAATCTTCGTATCGATTATTAAAGCAAGTGTCGTGCGCGTCTTATTTTCTTCCTACGGGATATTGTTTATTTATCGCCACGACCCATTGAACCACCGTTTCACACCGTGTTGTAACAAGTGTTTCCCTTTCTTGTTTCAGAGTCCAGTCGCGATGACGACCATAGTAGCAGATTTTGTGCACGGGTACAGGGACCTGATGGACAACAAGTCCGGTAAGGAACGATATTCTTTTCGTGAATCATCTAAGAAATATGTATTCGGTAGAAAACTCGGCCTTCGGACTGGGTCACCCTGTTACGGATATACTAAAAATATCAAAACGCTCGAAGGGGGAGGGTAAGGGGGGGGGTTGGAGGAATTAATTCCAGCCGCGCAATCGAATTTAATAAGTTTCCCCGTTCTGGAAGTGACATTCCGAGAAATGCGGCAGCGTCGGTCCAAAAATGCTGTCGTAATACTTCTGCGGCAGGGGTGGGGTGGCGGCAGACAGCCATCCACGTGCGATCGTACGAGAAACTCCGTTCGTGTTTTATTTGTCGTGCATATTTTCAAAATGACCTCTCACTTCTCGGGAGGCGCGTGTGTCAATAAAGTGTCGTAATGTCGCGGCCATCCTGTTCCCAATCTCCCTAAGATCGGCACCGAATTTCTGTACCCTCGTTCGCCTTCGACCTATTAATTTCGTCTGGCCGACGAAAGGAAAGAAGAAGGGGATGCGCGAAAATATCATGTCAAAATGTATACGCCGCGAATTAATACGATGCCCGAAGCGGTATTATATAATCAGAGGCTAAACGAGGCGGAATAAAAGTGAACGTTTACATACATATGCATTCAGTAGACCCCGGATTACTGGGCCGGAAGATATTTAAAATATTATCGTTCATTCAACCGGTATAAGTAACAATAAGGCGATTGTATGATACCGTGTATTATTCATTTGACATCAATCCCGATCGCGATAATTAAATGGTCCTTCTTGTGTGTACACACGCGTGAAAGTAGTACGTCGGAAGATCGCATGCGAAATGAGCTGTCACCGGTCACCGATTATTCTATTGTACGTGGCTACGCGTTCCCCTTCCCCGCCTAGTCTTCGTATACATACATACATATACATATATCCTATAATACGAGAACGTGACCGTTATTTGTTTTCCCGCGACACTGACAAATCGTTGCGTCGAATCCGACCGCGAATCTGATAGAACAAGCAAAGCAACGGAAAATAGGAAAGAAAACTTAACCGTAATAAGACACCTGTAAATTAACATAATTTGATTCATCGGCGGGTAAGATTACAAGGAAACATCGTACATTTTTATCAATTCGTAGAAACTACTTGAAAATTGAGCCTGCGATCAATCGGTGGATCCGTGTGCTCTCGGAAGATCGAATCGTAACGAGGCCTGTGTGCAACGTTCTACAAGAGCGCGACCGGTTTTTTCACCTTCCGTGCTACACGGCACGTGGATTATCGATTTAATACGGCCAGCAAAGCAGCAGGCCGTGTTTTCCGCTAATCGTAGCCCCGTGTAGACGAGGAGGCGCCCTTGCCTGATTACACCGAGCCTACCACCCTGCACCGAGTCCCGTTCCTGCGTCTACTTCCGACAGCCATTCGGTAAAACGGCTCTGGCAACGGTACGCCACACTCGATTACTCGGAAACAATTTTCACCTAACAAAAAACACACACACGTGTTCCCCTCTCTGTCCCCTGGTGGTACGTTACACGGAAGAACGAGAGTCCTTGCGCAACGTGGTTTGGTAAATTGACCACGGGCTAGATTACGTTTTTTCTTGTATTTGAGAAATATATTATAAAGTCGTATTCGGTAATAGAGACTGCGAACCGCTGACGGAAAGATCGATAATTGTAAATTCGTTGCCGGTGGTTTTATCGCTCCCGCATAATACACGTATGTACGACGATATATTTTCGTTGGTATCGTTCGACGGCCGATCATTCCGTTTCCGTCCGAGTCGTTTCCAGAATTGTTACATTTCTTATTAATTTACGACGATTCCGTTCGGGTTTATCGTGTACGCCGGGTCGTAATGCATTGCCGAGAAATAATCTAATCTGCCCGGCAATCTAACCGGCGTCCATTAACGCGGCATAAGAATCGTTTTAACCCCTACATGTAGGGAGGGGGCTCTCGCGTAGGTGTCCAGGGGAGGACGATGTTTACGGGAACCCTTGCGACGAGCTGCGGTGGTAAAAATACCAGGTTGTCCTCGTATCGAACGTACAAACAGTATTTTTACCCGAAACGGACGAAAATAAAATATTCATAGACCTCGAAATGGGACAGCTGCAACTTCCGGAACTTCTTTTCACGTCGTCCGCGGAACGCACACTTTTGTCCGGTTACAGCTGTAGCGTATGTGTAGATATACAACGCGGGTGCCAACCCCTCACCCCCCGGTCGATCAGATTTCACCGGGACGGATAATGAAAATCTCAAAAGTAGATTATCGGCTTATTCTATCGTCGTGTCTTCATCCCCTATCGCTCGGGGATACTAACTGGCCAGTCAATTTCGTTAAGAGTCCCGAGATTGATTCTCCGACGGAGTCTATGAAACCGATGTATACCGACCGCATCAAGGAGAATACGATGTTTCGTGGAAAGCAGCAGGACGACGGAAAATCGATATACAGCGGTCGACGTATGCATCTGTTACGTTGTTAGTATTTACGCGTAGACGGTATGACGGTGACGTGTTTATCGGTGAACCGTGCACGGTTTTCGAGAGGAACGAAACGTCGTTGTACTTTTCGCATCTCGACAAAACCGCATGGTCGATCGCGTTTACGACGTGGACAGGGATTAACGTAAATAGTTTGAGATTCGAGAAAGTAGCGGCACACTCGTGTTGTCCACCGTAGTACGCCACGTTCGCGTGCGGCTGTCGCAGCCACAGGTGTATACGTGTGTGCGTGTTTGTCGGGTCATGCGAGTGCAAAGGTAATTTACCGGAAGGTCTACCCCCGGCACCTTCTGAACGAGGAGGGTCGCAGGGAAAAAAATATGCTACACGAGAAATTCATCCACCCTTCGAAGCTCGCCACGAGTTTCGAGCACACGACTTTCGGGACAGTGAAATCGTTCGTGCGGATGGCTCCTTCGTGCACGCCTTATCGGCTAATCGAATTCCTAAGTTCGACCGGACCATCGTTGCACTCGGTTGATAAAGTTCGCACTGTGATAGCGGGCGGAGGAGAAGAATTTTCCAATTTTCAGGGGGATCGCGTTCGAAACCCTCGTCCGGAATTCGGTTTCTCTTTCGCGTTCGATCGAGTCGCGTAATCAGTGAATTCATGTACAACGAAATACAAGTTCCGTGTAACACGGGAGACAAACGAAAGGAAGTCCCGCGATTGTTACGGTAACCGGTGGCATTAACGGGCCCGATTTGCAATACAATGAGAGAGTGCGGAAGTATTTTTCTCATAAGAAGCAGTTCTCATTCATACGAGTTTATTGCCTCGGTGGATCGATCGCAAATTTATATCGCCGGCTAATAAATTCGTCTCGGGCGCGCGACTTCCTGCCGGAACGGGCGAACTTTGACACCGACGCAGGTACCCATCGCGAGAATTGCATAACGCAAGGACACCTTTTAAATCGCGCGCCTGATTGCTCCACTTTCCACCGTGCATACATATAATAATAGTTGCGAAACGTCCTGCCGTCCCGGGAATTTCACCTTGCTCTCTATTTCTTTGTTACGTAATCTTCGTTTTTTTTCGTGTACCCCCTCGACGATAGCAGCAGGTCGAATACGATGCCGGTGAATCACGATTTTGCATCGCTACGAAGATGCGCGACACACGGAAATCTATGTGGCGGTGGATTACGCTCCGTGGAATGGGATATCGATGATACGTTTTATCCCGCGACGGGTGGGAAATCTGTAATTGGGCTGGAACGCGATAATCGCCGGGCGATCTTCACGGTAACGAACAATTCCGCGGATAGACGTATGCACGATAGGCGTAGATAGCTCGGTACACGATGTGCAAATTTAGTGGGACGCGGTGAATTTTTATTCCCCTATTAATTCATCGGCGGGGAACATTAACGTTAAATATTTCACGATTCCGCGAACACGGAATAATTAGATATCGTGACCTGCAGAAATGATAGACGAAGGAAATCGGGAAAATTGTTACATGATGTTTTGCAAGTTTTATCGACGCAACGGTATAGCCTGTATTTTTCTTCGCCCTCGCGGTGAGAAGAAAAAGAAAAGTAATTTATAAACTTTCCCATCGGCGGCGTTGTTTACCAAAGAATAGCGCGACGTTTCGTTTCGTTAAATTTTTAATACGTCTCGTGACGTCTTTGGTTTTCCTGGGGTGGGAAGACATTTTTTCCCTACATATTCTTATGTACTTTCTTGTACCACCGATTGTTTCTGCCGGTTACGATACTCTTCCTTTTTGTTTAAACAATGCACGCGCGTTGCATAAACATGACGATAACCATAATGCCCGGCATGAAAACGAAAACAATACGGATCGTTCCCGCGTTTTTAAACAACCATAAGAAATACTGCTTACTTACCGCATCGCGCCGGTGTTTACCGTTACCGTTCACTCTGATCAAAACATTTAATGTATCTAATATAAAAAAAAAACAGTTAACGCAGCTGTTTTAACTACGACATTCGCGCGGCGGGAATGTTTGATAAACTCGCAGGAAAGGTCGATCCCGCGACTTGTAGTTTGACAACTTTTATCGGGAAAAATATCGCAATGCGATAGGAACGGCGTAATTTATCCCATTTTTTTTGCTTTCTGCCTCGAAGCGCTTACATACAGACATACACACACGAAGCGAGGTGTTCCACATTCGAATTACCCTCTGAACGTCTCGATTGTATCACCCACGTATTCGATTAATTCCCCATTACGTTTTGCCATTGTTCCGCGTCGCGAGCAATGTTCCTAATCACGTCATTGTCACCGAAAACGAGGCTGAAGAAAGTAAACAGTCGTCGGAGTGGGGGCGGGGGGGAGGGGGGTTCGAACGAGATACAATCGGGCGTTCCGGGCAGTCAAAAATGTTGTTCGCCCCGGTAATGTTGACACCGAACATTTATCGTTTCGAGTGGCCCAATTAATATGGCAACGCGATATTTGCCAGCACCGTTGTGCAAACTCGCACCAGCGGGTTTATTTACACGGAATACTTTGATCATTTCGAGAGCTAAATTAGGAGACCATTTAACTAGATTTTGTTAATTATAGAAAGGGCGGGAACGGTTTTATCGGGGAACAGATAAGGCTACCCGTCGCTCACGCGGCCTGTAAAAACAATGCAGGGGAAAATAGTGTAACGAGAGAAACACACACGTATTGTCGTGCGAGCAGGAATCTGATAAACTGCATGAAATTCATATTATTACAACCGCCGGCCGGAGTGGAATTTAATTAATAGCAATCTCGAGTAAAGCGCACGTAGATTCATTTACAATTATACGAAGGAATCAACGAGGATCTGTTCGTACCTGGATCACGAACTCTTCAATTTCACTATCCGGTAATTTCTATTCGGGAGTATCACAGAGCGTTCTCTTTTTTCTGAATAAAAGCGCGACGTGGTGGTTGCTCTTTAATTTGTCGATTACACAAAGATCGGTAATAATCTTCCATTGAAGGGGAACTTTGATCAGGTCCTAAGTAATCCGGAAAATTGGTAAGCCCGCGGTCTGGACGCCTATAAATTCGCAGGAAATTGCATATGATGAATTTCGAGAGAACCTTGCGGGATAGGAAATGGGAAAATTTGTTGCTACATCCAAGTGTAACAGTGATTGCCGTGAGTCTAATAGATTGTTCTCGTTTGATTTTACAGATCCGAGGGTGAATCATTGGTTGATGATGAGTAGCCCTTTCCCGACGATGGCGATATGCCTATCCTACGCTTATTTCAGCAAGGTTTTGGGACCGAGATTGATGGAGAACAGGAAGCCCTTCGATATACGGGGTATCCTGATAGTGTATAATCTGATACAGACACTCTTCTCCACGTGGATCTTCTACGAGGTGCGTGTCTCAAGTCTCCACAGGTTATCTCACCGTATTCCCCCGTGTCATTCCGTTCCCTTGTTCTTTCTTCGTCCCACGGTTTCTACGGCACAGAAACCACCGCCGAGTTGCCGACAAACTCGATAAAGTAATCCCATTCCAACGTATCATCGATCCCGCCTAGAATAATTAATAGCGGGCTACAGACGACGAGGCCTGGGTTATTCGTGAAAGTTATTGCCGGCCGCAGTGCTGCACGGTCCGCATACTTTGCTCTTCCATAATGAAATTCACCGCGACTGTATTTTTTTTTATTCAACCAACAATTAACGAGACGCTGCATTATTTTAATGCTCGTTTGCGACAAGTAACAAAAAACGTGCTACTCGACAGTCTATGAAACAGACTGTGGCCATCTCCGAATGACGTATTACCTTTTTTATCGGTCCATTAACGATAAACAAGGAATTGACGAAGTGTTGCGATAATAAAAAAAAAACTTGCTACTTGACATCTACGAAACTAACCGGTGAGCAATTTCTGATGAGATATTAGCAGTTTTTGTCGGTCAATTAATGCCAATTCGTAGATTGTTGTTTCGCGTTTATGTAAAGTTGCAGGAAAGTTTAGCTTACTACCTGGATGTTGGACACGGAAACTAATGCAATAATTATAAAGGTGGAATTCCCATTTAATCGTTGCCGGCAAGGTCCTCTTAATATAGATTATTGCCAGTATCTGCGTTATAACGATCACAGAGGTGACCGAGTCTCGGCGGGAAACGCAGCATCGATCTTCGTCATTCGTGAAAATAGATTCGGGATCGGTTGAGATCGTATTCACGGTGACATTCTTCCGACCGTCCCGGTGTTTCGATGAGGGTCAAGAATGCGCGTGCGTATTTAATCAAATTCCGATCGTATTTAGCCCGTGCTTAGCATGTTGCGTACACGCTCGTGTACAGTTATCCCGCGAGAATCGCTGGATCCACGGTAGGAGAATTTTTCGGCGTAGCTTTCGACGTATCCCCTTTTTCTCTTTTCTCTCTGTTTTCGACAATTCGTTCGATAGTCGAAAAATATACGTTGAAAAGCCGAGGAATTATAAAATATGGATGCTCTTCAGCTTCTCGGTGTTGTGCTTGATTCTCTTCACGTGAAAGTATTAGGGTTTCGTTAGTCGCGCGATTATTCAAAATTCCAGTAATTTCATTCGAGTTTCCCGAACAGGTTTCAAATTCATTGGTTTTTCACGTGATTTTCCACGATCCCGAGAACGAAATTGCACGTACAATTAGAATTCCGAAGTTCCCGTAGCTTTCGAGTTGAAGTTGTAACAAAATTGTTTCTGCAAATCGTGGAATTCAACTTTTGAACGACTACCGGAGCCACGGAACACCCAATGACGTTGCCCGTCGAGGGCGTATTAGCCCCGATCGAAGAGGATGAAGTGACGTTAAGAGCCATCTTCGAATATCGGGATTACGTCGCTAGATTTTTATTAAGTAGTAAAATGGAAAAAATCGCGACGACCAATCCCCCGCGAAAATGTGTCGAGTCCGTTAAATCCGAGAATGACGGTGACAAAACTCCAAAGAAACCAACTTTACAGCACGAATATTCTTCTCTTATCCACCGTGCATCACGTTGCCGATAACGCAGTCTGAAATGGTTTGTTAAGCAGGCGGACAAATATTCGCGGAACGGATTTCTATCGAGGGATTCGATTCGACATTTCGGTGCGGACCACGTGGAGAGCTAGTTTCTATGGAACAGGGAATATTTCCTTCGCGAATCGTCCCCTAATCGGGTCACTTGTAGTACGGCGATGAATCCTCGGATTTATTCATGAACTATATAACAGCCTGGCGACGTACACGGTACGCGATGATTCCTGGCGTCCCTTGTCCTGGGGACCGCCTGAACGAGCCTAATAGAATTTAAATGAAATTTGTAAACGCCGCGTGACATTTTCCACGGAAACCGTTATCGAACGATCGATCTTGACGGACTCGAACAGTTTGCCGGATTACTTTTGTTTTTTCTTATCGCTCGACTGATACGTTTGACAGAAGAACGAGGAAATTGCTCATTTCAACTTTCGTTTCTCGAAAACAAAGAATCAGATGCGGGAAATGACCGTAAGTTCAGGGACGCGCGGTTTCGGCAAAACGACTACCGTGGTTCTGCGTACTCTTTTATATCATAATGTCGCGGATCTCTTTGTCTAATTTATTCAGCATATTTTTAGATCCGACTCTTGTGGTAGTTCCCCGTTTATTTTTCTATCGTCGACCGTGGCGGCGACGGGACCGCGTGATTTCCATGTGAAATATAATAAATTACTCGGAAACTATCTGTCGGATGAGTCACCAACGACGCGCGGATTTTAATAACGCTGGCGCGCAAACAATCTAAAAAAATAGAAATAAAACAATCGAGGCTGCATTTAATTCAGCCTGTACACGGTACGTACGCTGATTTGCCAGATTGCGACTGTTTAACATCAGCCGTGAAAGTGAACGTTCCCGAGTTATTCACGGTTCTCCGGGCACGTGTCAAAAATCGGCAAATCGAATTCGCCACGAAGATTTCGCGTCTCGCCGCCGAAAGAAATCCACTTCAACGTGTCGATCACCGGTGATTCTTCTAATTACGATACGCTCGTCAACATGTGCGTGTTCCGTTTACGTCGTAGGAAGAGACGGAGTTAATAACGCCGCGAAATCGAAGTCGTTGCCATTTAATTAGCGAACCACTGGAACTTTGGACTTCATCCGATGACCTCGAATTTCCGATAAAACCGCGACGCAGCGTCACGATCCAGTTCGTTGACTCGTGAGTTTTCGGTGTTGTAAAAATAAAGAGTAAAAAGAAATAAAACAAAAATCACACGCACATTGCGGCCCGAAATTTTACACGTTGCATCCGATTATCGCCGCTCCGACTGGTGTATCGTAAAGAGGTTCCCTCATCGATTGCATTTTACGTAATGTTATTCATTTATCCGTGTGTTTACTACGAGCGAGAGCATTAACGAACTTTCAATATTCCATGAATTTCACAAACCGCGGAAGCGAATTTTTCCGTGATTTCTATTTTTAACGCTGGAAAACATCGGCTCCGAATCCTTGGAGTCCGTCGATTCCGACGGGACGGACGAAAGTTCCTCTGATACCGTCGAAAGAATTCTTTTTCTCATTGTCGGCGAGGAATCATTAGTACGCCGCCGAGGTCTACGATGCCCGTTTAGTTTTAGTATGGGGGAACCTCGCGGAGTACCGTAACGAATTGTGACGTAATTCTCGTGACACGATGACACGGTTTCGTGCGACAGGTACGGCTAGTTTCACACCGACGGCGACGAGTCTGGTCCGGTTGCGGGAAACAGCCTTTTACGAATATGTACCTCGATGCTCTCAAGACGGGATACGCAAAGTGTTTTCGCATTCAAACGCGCGAAGTCTGCGGAAAAAAGGAATTCACTTGCACGAAACGATAACGCGTCATCGTTGCATATAATAGCGGGAGAATTCTGTGGAAATTTTCAGGCGACGAGCGCGGGAAATGCAATTAAGCTAATTTCCTTCGATGCTCCCGTTTCGTTATCCTTGTCCCAGCGTTAATTACCGATGCCCATGCAAATATAAACTTATTATTCACGCGAACGATGAATTACATTGTATCTATGTACTCAGCGGCACATTGAAATTCAATTTCACGATAGATTTCGATCGATTCCAGGACCGATTAACCAGTTAAGTGTGTTTGACGACTATATCTGTCACGGAGATGTGGCAGAATTATGTGTCATGACGATTATATCCGTCATGCGTAAAATTTTGTTACAATTTGATATTTAAAATGTAATTTTGGCCAAAAATAAACTATAGTCGCCATGTCCGTAACTTTTGGGCTATTAACATGATCGAGGACGTGTTGCCCGCGCAATTCGAAGCCGAATAAGACAGTGGAAGATTCAGATAGATCTCTAAAAATTTGCAGAAATGACGAAGCAATTACGAAAATCGCGAAAAATCGTCAAATTATGACAGTTTTTTGGTCGGCATTCGCTCAATTTTTGAGATAGCGATCTGAAACTTGTACCATTGTTTTAGTTAGAAAATTCTACGCCAGAACAATGTATAATAGTTGTACTTTTCGAAAATTTAATTTTTCGCAAAAATCTGAAGGGGGTAGGTCAGGATTTTTTGCGATTTTCGTAAATCGCCTGCCATTTCCACAATTTTTGAGATATCGATCTGATTCTTTTTGCGTCTTATTCGGCTTCCGATTCCGCGTCCAAAACGCCCAGGATCATTGTAATATCTCAAAAATTGTGGAAATGGCAGACGATTTACGAAAATCGCAAAAAATCCTGACCTACCCCCTTCAGATTTTTGCGAAAAATTAAATTTTCGAAAAGTACAACTATTATACATTGTTCTGGCGTAGAATTTCCTAACTAAAACAATGGTACAAGTTTCAGATCGCTATCTCAAAAATTGAGTGAATGCCGAACGAAAAACTGCTTAAATTTGACGATTTTTCGCCATTTTCGTAATTTGCACGTCATTTCCGTATGTTTTGAGATATTAAAATGATCCGGGACGTTTTGGAAGCAGAATCCGAAGCCGAATAAGACAGCAAAAGATTTAGGTCGGTATCTCAAGCTATCTCATGAGCAATGCAGTAACATTAAATCTTTGATTTTTCCGATTAGAAATAAAATTGTTCATTTTATAAAATAAAGTCGTATTTTTGACCCGATATTTCAACAGCGACACTTAGTCTGTGTTTTTTCCGTCATCGCTTGATTATCGAAACACACGCTGGTGCGCGCTCTGGACAGAGATCGCCACACTTAACTGGTTAAGTCGAGTATTTGAAATCTTGCCCATCGCGGTAGTCGTATCACCGGCGCGACTGTGTTCGTTAATTAAGATAATTGAATTAAACGCCTCTAATCTTGGTAATGTTAATCGGGCCTCGTCCAAGGGTGTGCGGGGAATTCAAAGACACGGAACTGTAATGGGCGTTGATAGCATGTTTGGAAATAAATCGGTGTGGCGTGCGTACGGTCTCGTGCGCGGATTCACACCACGTGACCTTGACACATAACTCCCTCTGCTATACATACATATATTACGTTCTCGTTACCAGACATCCCACACGACTATGTCCGGGCCTTTCTGGCTATTTAACGCGGTCAAGTTTAATGGAACGTCGTATCACGCCGATAACACCGATCGGAAAGAAAATTAATCGCGCGTTACACGATAACGGCAGCGAAGTATGTAGTTTTATTGGCTAACACGCGACAGAGGTGTTCTAACGACTCGTTCCAAAGTTCAAACGATGGATACTTGGAAAAACGAATTCGACTATCTTTTTTTTTTTACGCGACAAAGTTTCCATGTAAACATATTCTTTCCGAGAACTAAGGTGGCAATGTAATTACGTTATTCTCGATAATTTCCTTTATCACGGGACGCAGGTGAATAGACCTTAATTACGTGTGTCCGTATGTCCTTGTTATCCGATACTTTGCGCGAACGTATCTAAGTCCTAGAAGCATAACCGAGGTATAAGAGGTAGAATTGTAATATACGACACTGACGTAATTATGTTTCTTCGGGTATCTTGGTAATTATGTTTAAATGTCTTCTGGTATCCTGTTAAATGCATTTAAATACGATGTAAGTATCCCCGGATGATGCGGAGGATATTATAGTTTACACGTGACTTCTGAACAAAGTGTAAAATTTACATTTTAAATCATTTTTTTTCTCACTAAATACAACATTGGTAGCTTTTTGCTAATGGTTATGTAAATATTATTTACGATTTGTGCGACGGTCGATTGAAAATTTATGACGATCCGATCGTTAAGATTTTACATTCCCTTTCGAATCGTTCGAAATATTTATTTTGATATTCATTGTCACGCGTTTCCACTGGCTTCGAATCAGTTTTAATATAGATACGGCTGATTCGATTGAAATCTCGATACGTGCTGCAAAGCTTTACAACCGAGTCGGACTTCTGAAGGAAACTATAAAGAGACGTAAGACGACGGTCTCATTCACAAATGAGACAGCATCACAAGGAGGAAACCGCAACCGTGACTCACTCTCGGATGCATAGAATTTTTCAATAGCTCGCAAAGAAAGCTTTTGCCGTCCACCAGAGATACCAGAATGTTATTTAGTCTGCTATGCAACCAACTTCAACCCTCTTGAAAGAATTTCTGGATTCCCTATCCTATTTCCATCGCCGAGAAATTACGCGACAAATTTATAGTTTTTTAAGGAGGCGGATAATTTCGGAGATAGAGCGTCTCGCGGAGTGTCTGGAAATCGAAGTTTCACGAAGTCGTGTGTGTGATGTTTGACGAGCGATCGCGAGCTTGTATGTGTCGCCGCGAGGCTGCCTACGAGATTACTCGTGCCGATTTAAAAGATAATCTGTTCTACTCGACGGACTCATCTTGCCGTCCCGGCAACCACCTCGTGTACCCGGAAATTGGGTAACGCGTTTCGCGCACGCCGTTTCATTTTTCGTTCCAACTTCACACTTTAAACTCTAGTCAGATATCGATGGTCACCAATTTTTGCCAGAATTTTTGTTCACACCGTGCCTAAAGCGACGATAGACGATTCGCAAGACGATAACGAGACGACAAATATGCCGTTTGACACTGAACGAAGCTTTCCTTTTTTTTCGCAAAAGCAGCTTTAAGTATAAGTTGGCCGCGTTAAAAAGTTAAAGTGTATGCATCACTTTTTCGTTTAATCGCAACCTAGTTCGGCGTGCGATATCGATCCCCCGGTTTTAGGGTCGTGCAAACGTGCCCCGGTTGCTTGACGGTGGTCGGGTAGGAAAAGTTGCCCCCTCGCAACTTCCGCGAAACAAACAAACCCATTGTTCATAATTCTCGAAGGGGCGCAGGCTTTCAGAATTCAAATGTATATCTCAAAGCCGACGTCTTCGTCTTGCGGTAGCTGAAATATAGCCCTCGCGATTCTTTTGTTCCGTTTTTCCCTCTCTACCTATCCTGACTTCCACGATCGAACAAAGCGGGATAGACGGTTTCTCCGTAAAAGCGAGAACGATAAAAGATACCTTGCATGTATGCATACTGATTGTCATCGTTTCCATCGAGGATGCACCCCCCCCCCCTCCACCCTTGTCCCTTTACTTTTTCGCAGATTTTTCAACGATCTCTTATTTGCAGTATCTGATGAGCGGTTGGGCGAAAGGATACAGCCTACGGTGCCAACCTGTCGATTATTCGAACAACCCTATGGCCCTTAGGATGGCGAACACGTGTTGGTGGTACTACATCAGTAAATTCACCGAATTCTTCGATACCGTAAGTATCGTCGATTGTAAACATCAGCCATAGGTTTTAATGTCGAAGTAAAGCCGAAACGGATGGGACCTTAGAGGTTCTGTTACCTTTAACAGGGTTGTCTGTACTTTTATGGTACTCTAAGCTGGGATCAATGTAGACTCACGGGACCTGTCCGTAAGAACTTGACAGAACAAATAACACCGCTCAGCCGTTTGAAATCTATTTGTTTTCCGCTGGTGGAACAGTATTTTAATTAACTGCGACGTTCTACTATCGATGCACGAGGTTGATTGAATAAAATTCAATTAGTTAGTCGCGTAACTCTGTCAGAATAATTACATTGAAATTCTGTCAACCGTTTTCACGTTGTCGTGTATAACACGATCAGAGATCAATGAACTTAAAGAGTGGCGTGCAATTACACGATATAGACTGACGGCAGCAACGTTTTTCAAGGTTTAGCTCAAGGCTGGAGGTGGATAAGGAATAGTATTATAGCCGACCACAAGTCCGCATTCT
The DNA here is from genome assembly GCA_917499265.3 of Mimumesa dahlbomi. NCBI lineage: Eukaryota > Metazoa > Arthropoda > Insecta > Hymenoptera > Crabronidae > Mimumesa > Mimumesa dahlbomi. The sequence continues at coordinate 983,252 of OU824116.1, read as the reverse complement.
TTTTCGCGGAAACCGGTAACGCGAGCCGTCGGAGTAACGCTCCGTGTTCAATTGAGAAAGGAACCGCCTGATCACGTGTACAACGCTAATAACGCCGATACTACTACTTAAATCGATAAAACACAGTCTCGTTTCTAGCTCTGACGATGAAGCGATGACAGGGAAACGATACGGCAGGTGTAAATTATATGCCGACAGGGTATTACGTCAAAGTGACATCCGCGGTATTGAATCGATAAAACTCATAACATGGGTTTCCTTTCACGTTCTTATGTCTCTAAAAGAACGGTAGTAGGGCTTAAAAGATGTTTCGTTAACTAAGAACAAGGTGGAGTAGTTATATCGCATCGATGATGATCGTTTCATATGATTTTTGCAGCTCTTTTTCATCCTGAGGAAGAAGAATCAACACGTATCGACGCTACATGTGATACATCACGGGGTAATGCCATTCTCCGTGTGGATGGGGATGAAGTTCGCGCCAGGTGGCCACAGCACTTTCTTCGCTCTCTTGAACACTTTTGTTCACATCATTATGTACTTCTATTATATGGTGGCTGCAATGGGTCCTGAATACCAGAAGTTCATCTGGTGGAAGAAGTACCTGACTACCTTGCAAATGGTAAAGACCGAATGGAATTTGCTTCAATATCGTCCGCGTCGAGACGCCACCATTAAGATAATGATAGCATTACAGCAGCAGTCGAACGTTTAAAATTTTTCGAAAATCGGTTTCTCGATAATCTTTTACACCGTAAAATGTTCATGTTAAACGTCAGTCGGGTTTTAGTCTAACTCAACAGCGGACATAAAGAATATCGATTTTCTGTTTCAGGTGCAATTCGTGTTGATCATGAGTCATCAGTTCCAGACCCTTTTCATAGAGTGCGACTATCCTCGCGGCTTTATGATTTGGATCGGTTTGCATGGCGTGTTATTCCTCGGACTGTTCTCCGACTTCTACAAGACGAAGTACATCGGCAAACCGAGTAAGAGGAAGCAGAGCCTGCAGAACGGATCCAGCGGTCTCTGTATGCCGGTTCTAGAAGACACAAAGCCGAGACAGAACGGTGTGTCGTCGTACGCGACAATCTACAACAAGGAATACAACAGTTGTTACAGCAACGGGACGAACAATGGCTATGTCGCTAACAACAACACGGAGAAGAAGCTCGCTTAGGACATTCCGGCCTTGGTTAGAGGCACGAGGACAGCGGCCCACGGGACACCGAATCGCTCGACACATTTCAAAGTATCACAGAAAACGAATGAAAATTAAATCTCGCCGGTACTCGGAGGATCGTGCAGCGACTCCACAACGTTCATCAATCTCCACGCTTAATTGTCTTTTGAAACGGAAGTTACAAAGACGCTCACACGACGTGCCTGGGCGTGTTTGAAAACGAATATCCGTACGGATTCCGCAGAAAACGGACGAAATGAAACATGACGGGGAACTCTTCGTTAAACGATCCGCGTTTACTATTAAAACACCGCGGTATCTGTGTTCAAGTATACGTAGAGTTGTTGAGACCAGGGAGAGAGAGAGTGAGAGAGAGAGAGAAAGAGCGAAAGAGCGAAAGAGCGAAAGAGAGGGAGAGAGAGAGAGAGAGCAGTCGCGGTGTGTATCGTTTGATTTCCCGCTAAACTTTTAAATTATTTTGCGAATATTATCTATCCTTCGGCGCCGACGGTATTCGATTACGTTTACCTTATCGGAAAATAAATGGTGGGCGATTATGGTCCGCGGGTGAACGTTACTGTTAAATATACACCTAAAGGAATGTGCTCCTTTACCGTAACCATGAATTGTGCATGGATAACATGAACTACCAAAAAAACGAAAAACAAGAAAACGAAGTTGCCGGTTCGTTTCGTTGACGACTTTCCGTGCGAAGGTGGACAAGGAAGTATGTTTACAGAATCCACGCAGAGAAACGATGCGCGATGCCAGGAAATGTCGAGCGGAGAAAAAGGGATTCATTTAAAACGCGCACACGATGCGATGCGGTTAAATCGTGATTTTTCCCGATCATCGGAAGATTCTGTGTTTCCTTTTCTTTTCTTCACGCGACTGCTGAAAACGTGTACTTTGTCTGTGTGTGTAATAATTGTATGCGTGACGTGAAGGAGTGTTTGAGATCGTTTGTTAATTGTACGTGATTTCGAAATATTTCTTATTGGGACGTGTTGAAACGATCCCCTTTAAACCGTTCCCTTTACCCACCTCACACCCATTCATCCCCTTTTCTCATCGTCGTCCGGTTCTGTCTCTCTATTGCCCCGATTGTGTTCAAAGCTTTGGCGTTCGCTGTAGAAATTAAGCGTCAGCCGACTCGCGTGAAGAGAGATTCGTACGACTCCCCTGGTTTTCCTCTGGAAACTTGGTTCTGTCACTGAAAGATCACCGAACGGAAAGACTCGGCGCAATGTTTCACACCGCTAAGCTGTGTCACATTTTCTTCTGTTATTTCTGATATCGAATCGTTTACATGATTTGCGGACTCTCGGTATGGAATCAAGCTTTCAACGAATTCTCAAATTCTCCTAATGATATTCACTGACCCCCTTTCCATTTTACTTGCTGGTTTAACTGACTATTGGTTCGTCCAAAATGGGAGAGACGTGTGTTTACAGGTGCATAAGAGGGAATGAAATAAAAAAGAAAACTGTTTACAAAAAAATCATAAACTCTGGTTAAGGTTGCTACAGACTTTTTGTACTCTTTCTACTGCGGAAAGATGGAGGTTTTTATTTATGACCGGAAAGAAAAATAAAAAACAATCTGAGGAAACCAACACATATTCAATTTTACAAAAACTTAATGTCGTATATTTTTACAAGAGAATATGGTCGAATGCCAGAACAAGAGGTTTAAATGACAGTGTCAAAGATGTGCTTTTTGACGAAAGTATTCATACGTGAAGTTATTGGTAATATATTAGAGAGATATTGACAGATAATTTATGACAAAAAAAGAATAACGTCGACAAGACTGTTAATAATAAGCGTAAAATGTATGTGCAAGTGTTGTTTTCGAATCTCGAAGCGTTTCTTTTCCTCTCGAGAACGCATAGTCCTTCAACAATATAAATGCATTTCTTCATCACTTCGCAAGACATTTTTAAGTATCTAGGAATTGATCTTGTTACGATACAGCATATGATTTTATATCTTCAATTTAATCTATTCGCATTCTCGCGACATTATTCCCGTGTGCGACCCTTCCGTAAATGTAAACTTAAGATTACGCAAGAGTACTGTACCAATGCTGTGTTTTTTCCTAGAAATTTTTCTCGATCGTTCTCGTGTCTATCAGCGTGGACAATAAAGTCGAGAGAACCAGGTCTCGACCTACGAGATACGTGAATAACGTTCTGAAGGTATATATGTATCCATAGATCTTAAAACGCTGGGGAAATTTCTGTCAATCATCGTACACAGTACATCAGCTTCAGAAGCTGGAGACAAAGTTGTCCAGGTTTCTATGATCTGTGGATTCGCACCGTACCAGAGGTTTCGTAAATATTTGATCAATGCATTTGTACAAAAGTGTCATTTATTATCACGTTGCACTCGGATTTAAGGAAAAATCGCCGAGCATTCTCTGTGTTCTTTTCAACTTTAAACGCAGTTAAAGGCTTCTTTATACGTTCGAGTTTTGCAATATTTTTCTATCAAAGGGAATGACACAAATAGTGAACCACCGGGAATAATCATTTCCGCCAAAATCGGGCACGTTTTTCTATGAAGTTTCGACAACGCCTAGATTTAGATATTTTTGACGAAATTCCTCCCCGCGCATTGGATCGAATACCACATTCCTCACACCAGTTGTTCGGTATATAAAACCATACGGTTACATTTCAAGGATGATTGTAGAATTAATTCTTAATACGTGACATCGATTCCTCAGTCTACGAGTATCGTCGTTTATTTTTCATTCTTTGCACTCAACGTATCGACTATATTGGCTTTAAGTGTTTCAGCTTTCTACTTCGAATGCCGAGTTTATTGAGCTTTGCCGCTGCTTCTGTATGCCGTACATCTACCCCATATCTTTACCGACATTTTCTTCCCATAGAATAATGTCTTCTACGTTGATAAAAGACGATTTTATAACGGTTTCTTAAACATTCCTACAGAGTGTCTGTCTTAAACGATCCACTGGCTGAAATTCCTACACCGTAGACCGATTAAAACAGACAATACCTTCTTCTTTAACAACGAATGCTGAGTGCAAGGAATTGAATTAGCAATACCACTCGTCTTTCTGTGCCGTAAGCTAGCTGTAGACTTTTGTGTATATCCACGTAAAAGTATAAAAACAGAACAGCGTACTCGAAATACCGTGTTGACAATTACGAAAGAAAAGTACTTGTAGCCTGAGAGACTTAAACGTATAAGCCACAGATTTTCGTAAACTGTTTGAAGTCTCCTTATATAATTTATATCGATCGCATGCACGGAACAAAGAACTTTGCCTAAAGATCAAGATCATCGCTGTTAATCATTGTGTCCGTTCTAAACGGCGAGTTTGTCACGTTCATCTCTGACGGGTTGGAAGATCTTAAAAAGAAAAAGGATATACGGATAAGATCCTCCTATGGTCGAACAATCTTTAGTTTCTGCACGCGCACACCGTGTTCCGAGAGTCACGTGAAAAGTAACGAAAAAAATAACGAAGACCAGGTCACGTGATGCTCCCTAGCGTATCGTTCGTTAAAATCCGTAATACGTCTCGTTGTGCAAACAGAGCGTATAGGTTTCCCGACGTTAACGTCGATCCGATCGATCGAGTCTCGTCTAACGTTGGAAGTTGTGTTTGGACGGATTTTAGAAGAAAAGAAAGGAGTCAACCAAGTTCACACGAAGCCGAGGAGACATGAGCACACGTACACACACATACATACATACACGCATCGTCATGTACCTAATGTTACGAACTCTGTAATGATTATTGATTCTCATTATATTTTTGTACATAATTGGGGAGAATTACACGAGAATAAAGTGAATCGAAAAAGGAGCCGAGTTGCTTTCAGCCATGAACGCAAAGGAATCGATGTCCTTTCATTTCAACGACATACCTTCCGAGATAAATCTAAACTTCTTTCAATAAAATGAATCCACGGTGATCGTCATGGAATTCAAAAACGAACGAGGCACCGCGGTATCTCGGTTGTACGACCGATCGATCGTAACAAGCGAATCGACGTTCGCCGCCATCTTGGAAACTCTCGAACCTCGATTTATCGATCTGTGTGGCGTGGTCGAGTGTTTAAACGGGGCATCGTTATAATCACGTGGAACATGCTCTGCCGGAATATCGTTGAGATCTTGTGAATCTGTTCGTCCGGCGTGTTTGATCCGCGATTTGATTAACCGTGTGATACGCTGGTGAAATGTCGCGGAAATAAGTGTCGTGGTACGGGACGGACAGGTGTCGATGGTGAAGAAGTGCCCGTTTGGTGGTGACACTTCGACTTCCGCGGTGAAAAAAAGAAAGCACGAGCTTTCGAGAGAAAGGGGAAGGGCTTCGAAATTTCGTAAGGTATGTGACATTTGTTTCTCGCACGAACGTTGTTTAAGTCATCGCTTAACGTGATCATAATCGATAAGGCGGATACAGAGATTTATTTATTTCGTATTGTTTCATTTAACGTCTAACGTGAAAGGGTGCGAGGACGTTTCGTATTTGTGTAGCTAGGGTGATTGTAAATTCAAATACAAAATGGTTTTGATCAATAACGATTTCTGAAAGAAAATGTTTAGTTTGACACGTTCCTGATAATCAAATGGTAATAGTATATTCTCATTAATAGACGGTAAACTGTGAGTTACCATTTGCAAAGGTGATTTGTCAGCCGATGCTTCTGCAATGTTTATTTTGAATTTTTGCTAGGGTATCACGAGGTAAAAGTTACCTCTCGAATGTATTAACAATTATAGAGAAAAAAGATTCGAGGTAACGTTCGGACAGCAGAAGTACCACGTGTCTCCCAGGTATTACATTCTATCAGAATTCCTTCGTTTATATTTCGTCTCTTGCACTCTGTTTGCCGAGTTTGTTTGCTTAGTACTATTATCTTATCTGTTATCTGGTGATTCTTTTTCACTTTCGAAAGATGTAGCTCCTGAGAACGATGGATGTTCGATTCGAACACCAGTACGACAAAGTTTCTTGAACACGTGCGCTCTTGAGCTGTAATTGACGGAATCGTGGGTGGAAGTTTACATAAGGTAATTGCCTGCTAACGAATGGGAAGTGTTTACATACAAAATGATTATTTTATATTCTGCTTTTTTGTTCTGCTATTATCATGCGACTTCCTCTTACACTTTATGTCAACTTAAATCACCTTTTTTAAAAAAATCTTTTCGAATTACTTGACGTCCGACTATTTTATCCTACTGTTTGTCATACCTCTGAATAACTAAATATTTAAATTGACGATCTCTTAATTTCGATGACTTGTGCACTTCGATGAACGACGTCAACGATATGTATTATCCACCTGTGATATATACCCTTTGTCATCTTTACCCGGCGCCCAATCGTGTATTCTTCTTTCTCTCGTTACCGAGAACTTCAATTAAGAATTCGATAAACATCGTCAAAAGACCGACAATTGAAATGGGAAACCACTGATTTACTTCTGTACGTGTATATGTTCGACCACCACAAAAACCGCGTGCAGAATTAACTCGCAGAATCGCGAGGAGGCGTGCAGGTGCGTACCAAGTGTAGAAACACCAGAGAAAAACATAGTAGTGTCTGGTAGGCGTATCCAGGGTTCATTTGTGCGCTCGGTGGGTCGCGGCAAAAGAAGTTTTCTGTAACACGTCATTTTCCCAGAAGGAAAAATCGTGTTACCATTCGAAGAAACCTATTTCCCTACAAAATTTGTTATCCATAAAGATTCCATAACTGTACTTCCCCTTAGCTCCAAAGTTTCTCATCCCCTCCTCACAATTCATTTATAAAATCTACGTCCCTGCTTCCACGCTCAAAATAAAACCATACATCGCCAGAATTTCACAGCTCTTTTCGTATATCTGCCAAATAGTCGTCCCGATAACTCAATATTCTGCTAAAAACCCTCGTACTTCATTCAAGAATCTCGAAATCCAGCCAGGTAGAAAATTGTTCTACGGAAGCAGGTGCTCGAGCGACTAGGTACGGCCCTGTCCCCGTGAACAGTGCACCACACGGCCCTAGGAGGAAGATACGTCGATTTCCGCGGCAGAAAGTGCGTAGCACATAGCCGAGGAAGCTGGCCGTCGAGCCCCGCCCCGCGTGTAATTTTAACCTGCGCGGTAACTTCACGGGGACCGAAAACCCGTCGTGGAAATGAGAAAGGAAGTGAGCGCAACAAGTGAGGAAGTTTATCGCACTGTGTAAAGTAGTAAGTACGATCAGCCGACACGCACCGGTACGTCTTTGGACGCGTAATACGATCCCCGGCTTCGGACCCCTTTATGCCGACTACCTGCTGCAGGATGTTGAAACGGTCGCGCGTGTTGGGGGGCAACGCACGTGGTCGGCATCGATCGGTGGATCGACATGCATGCGATCTCACCGGCGATCGACACGCGAACGTTCTCGTTTCGGGCGATAGATTTTCAAAGTGGAATTTGAAAAGTGGTGCACGGGGAGTTTGAAATTCGTTCGGATCGCTGGCGATTCCCAAAGTCTGGACATGACGAGCGCGTTTAAAAATCCCGGTCACGTTTGAAATGTTAGCCGGTCGGGACGCACACGTTATATATTAACGAAAACGTCAGAAAATTGACCCTAGTGTACAGAAATTATGAAATTGGGACACACGCTCTCGTCTTGATCGCATATTCATCGTACGGATGAACGACCAAGTAAACGTCACCTTGGCAATCCGATGAACGGTTTTCGCACGTGTGTTCAACGTGAAGGGCAGGAAATGAAAAACCAAATGCAAGTCAATTGGCACAATTATCGTGAAGCCTGACCGTAAACTAAATACCTTCGAACTTCGCGTAGTATCGTCTCGAAGATAACAATGACGATTGGTTTACCATTATTTAAATTCAACGCGACATCTAATGCGAAGGTTAATAACTAGGTTGCAAATAGGGGTCGCGATTAAGAATGCGAGCAACAAAGTTTTTAATCTCGTGAATAATGATAAAATTGAAACATCCGGTGGCAATCATCGACTGGTTACAAGTATACCGTACATTTCGTAAATCGTTAGGAAAAGTCACGAAAAAGTAAAAAGGTATTGACCAATTTCGGGACAATCGAGTTTCAACACTTTTACGAGACTGTTAAACTATGGTACGAATTCCGAAAGCTAGTGTTATGCTGCGATTGCGAAACTCTGTCCGTTTGAAAGTACGATATTCGCGTGATAAGATAAATCCTGTCGTTGACACGCGAGTCTCGTGAAAAAAATGGAAACGGATCCGTCCGAGATTCGTAAATTGCAATCTATAACCGTGTCTCCGATTACGCGCACCGTGTGTCAGTGATGAAAATAAAGCTGACGTTAATAACTGCAGAAATAGAGGTTTACGAAGGTTAATACAAGTTTGCCGCGCGATATTGAGATCAGCGTAACCCTGAAATGCGGCGGTGAAAAAAAGTCTTCGTAACTTTCCACATCGAGGAGAATTCACGTTCGCCTAGGCGGCCTTAAACGTTTCGAAATGCATCATAGGACCGTAGCAAAGGTATATTTGTCTAGTTTACATATTGTGTATTCATATCTGTATGTATAAACAACGGGGTGAGATCAGCGACATGGAAAAGAACGGGCTGCTGTTTCGTATAACTGTTCCGTAAATGTTGTGTTGCCAGTAGCATAGTAATTGACCATTTTACCGAGCCACCCGAAATTTAGATATACGTGTGCCGGAATACACCGGTACCCGGATACTCGAGTGACGAGCCTACCGGTAAATATGCTAATCGATTTTTTCCTACGAAACAGATTCGTGTCTTTAAGAATTCCGTGGAAATGTTTCACAGCTCTCGATATCCCAGCGTTACCGAACATTTTCCACAATCTTACCGCAAATTTTCTTCGTACGCAGTAAAATATGATTTCCATATACGGCGTCCACTTTTGCGAATCATACGTGAACGGGTCGCGTGTGTGAAGTACATGTGACCATACGATCTGTTAGGTATTCCAATCGTGTAGGTGCAGATATTTCCCCATACCGAGGCCTTCGGAGTATTTCGCGGAGCTCGAGTCTCGAAAATAAATCGGATTCCTCCCACCTTGGTTTTTTTTTCTTCTTTCAACACGCAAAATTCTATCCACCTTCGCGGGTACGGGGGGGGGTGGCGGCGATGGACAATTCACGGTCCTTCCGCCGGGCGAATTGTGAAATTAGGTAATTAGAAAGGCGGAATTAACCAGACCTCGACATTTCGATGGAAATGAATCACTTCCTATGTGAACGTTATCCCGTTTTTACTCCAAATTACGTGAAAGGATCCCAACGAATCCAAACAAGTACACAGCTGATTTTAACTCGTTTCCCAACAAACATAATTTCTCTCCCGTGACTTAAGACTACCTGGTCACATAATGAAGTGAGTCACTCTCAACACTGTGATTCCTGTATCGCGACTCGAATCACGTCTAATTATGCATCCGTAATTGTTCCCGGATTCCGCTGGGCGGTGGTTGTTCGTTTGCAGCGGTAATTTCGTCGGCGTGTAATATTCCCGTCGCCGAAACTTTCTCCCGGGCATCGGCAGTCCGTAGCCTCGTCGATGAGAAATTTCTCTCCCTCTCCGCGTGCCCACGGTTCGGATGTAATCGAGACGACGGAGGAGGCCACTGGATACAAACCTATCATTTTTCAAACGACGATGACGTTACCTTTCCCGCAACGAGACGACGGTTAAACAATCGCTCGGTCCACTTCCTACAATGGTTTCTTATCAGACTTCCGACTCTGGCTACGTACCAGTCTTTCGACTTGAATCGAAAAACCATTCGGCATCCGTACTGCAAGAATATAGGTCATACCGGTTACTCGCGGGATAATCCAAGTTCCAATAAAGTCTTCGACTCTCTATACCACCTGCCGCGAAAGTGATCGATACGGAAAATGACGATTCGGCAATCGTCTATAGAATCGATCGATGCATTTCCAGGATAAATAGCGTAATTGCGAAAAGAATGTGGGTCACGGGGTCCTGAGATATACCGGCTGAACGAAGGGAGGGGGTATCATGTCGGGTATACCGAATCGATCACGAATCACGGACGATTAGAAGCTCCGTTAAAAGTCGGTACCGAGGAGGGTACATCGTAGGCACGTTTTTTTTTGTTGGTTGTGCAATAGAAACGGTCTCGATTTTCTGACCGTACTCGATCATTCCGTACGGTACGAGTCGACTGGAACAGTAGGCCAAGGTCGGCTGTCCGATCGTGTTCGGAACAATTCGTTATCGATTCGGCGAGGTATGCGATAAGATCGATCGAAACACTTCCTTGGTTCTTCCGTGTTTTCTTTTTTTCATACCGTTGATCAGTTCGGCTACAGGACAAGGAAATGTTGTGTACGTGTTAAGTGTACATCGTGTGATTTCGATCTTTCCATACGGAATTGAACGATAGGGACGAACGAGATGAGAAATAATTTTAAGAGTCTCATGAAAGTTTTATTACTCGATCGGATCGACAAGAGGGTTATAAACATATACCATCCTGATCGGACACGATGATACGATGCGTTGGCGCGTTAAAGTAATCGGTCGTTCATCTCGATTGTTTCCAAGTTAATCTTTGGCTTTGGAGAACGCCAGCCACCGTTAATTACGGCGACGCGCGTATTACGATCAGCTGAGTATGAATGACTCAATGTTTTCGCTTACGTAAGTCCGACGAATTGGGTCGTGTGCCATGTGGAAAACGCTGTAGATACATACATACAATACATATGTACTCCTCTTGAATTCCTCTCGGGACGCTTCTTCGTTAACCGTGTTACATACTTCGATCGAAGGGGACCGGAATTTTTTCTCATCGATAGGGTGAGAATAGAAATTCCATCGATGATATTGAACATCGGCGATTACGTAACTCGTGTAAATTTTTTTCAAAGCCTTCGCGAATTCCTTTGTAAGAATTGATAATCCGTGGCGTGTGTGGGTATAAATAACGAACACAAGGTGAGAATGGTATAAAGAAATATTATATCGGGTATAGACACACTGTCTGGCCCTGTCGTCGCGAGAGAAAACGATGGAAGTATTTTTAAAGGCAGATCGCCAGGATCGTAGATGCCAAACCGGAAGAAGTCCGTGAATATTGATGAGCGTTAATTAAGTCTCACACAGGCGCATAATCGGAAAGGTACGTAATCGATCATCGGTCGGATATTATTAACTTACATATTATCGCTCACAGTCACTGTTATTTACTGCATTATGATTTTATATTTATGTATTCTTTTTTTGCTGGTAGTCTCCGTCTGTCTGGTCCGGGTTAAGGAACTTAGGCCAGCGGAATCGTAAGATTGTTGGATTTACGTCATTTACATGATGACGCAATTACTTTGCATATTTATTCCCGATTTCGGTCTGAACTTTCGGTACCGAAAAACAAATCATACTTCTGAAAGCGAAGGAGATGAATCTTAACGAGCTCGCGACGATGGGGGATCAATGTCCACTATTTTGCGGTCCCCCGTGACCTTGAACTTATAATAGCCACATACGTTTCCGTTTTATGCAAATTACCGAATTCAGAGGCCCTTTCGCAACCGGTTTGTCAGAATCGTCCCGCCTTATTTCCCACAGCCACGTGTTGACTTTGCACGTATGTATACATACATGCATAGGTGTGCAACCGAATAGCGTTCTGACAAATCGATTCACTAATTGCCCGATTTACCATTACTTTCGATGCCTTTTACTTTCATTGCATTCGGCGACCGGATTGGCAATCATTTATATGGATTCGCATGTGCGTTGGGCAACGTTTCTGTCGTCGGGCAGGCATTATCGTTTCTGTTATGTATGTAGATACAAGTGATTAATGAAAGTATGCAAAAATAGTGTTTTATAATAACAATGTACGAGAATAAATTTGACGAAGCGTGCGATTTGAATTTGATTTCGTGCGAGAAGATTCGAAAGGCAGCCGGGTAATCTCATACATTAGATTCGCATTAGCATTTCGTTGATTGGATTACCATTAGTTTCGGTTTCATCTGTTTCAAATAATTAAACGAGTATGTTAATTCGACGGCCGGGTAGCAGATCCATGTGAATCATCATCCTTGGAGTCGTTAATCGAGAAATCGATAGACGTTCGCGGAATTCTTCCGTGAAGACCGGTGATCTTTGGCCGCGCAAATACTTAATCCCGCGCGAAAAGTTTTGCGCCCGAGGCGACGCAAGTCCGAATGAAATTACGTCACCGGTGAAAACGCGTTTTCGTGCGCGGTTGCGAAACTAACGCCGTTCCCGTTCATTTTCAGCGCTCGCTAGATTTTTGGCGGAACGACAGGATCGCTTCGTTCGTCCTCCGTTCCATTCGAAGATCACCCAAAACCGGAATAAACGTTTGTAGAGCCGACGTCGAATCACTTGGATTCAAGACGCGTTACGCTAGTCCACTCAAAACGTATTTTTAGACGGCTGTGGCTCCAGGTTATTGAGCTCGAAGAATTACGTAAACGCGACCACGCCGGCGAAACAAAAAGTCACGATGATTTGCCGTAAAAATTGTTTTCCCCCCGACATTAGAAGAAGATCGCGCAAGGTCCGTAGTTTAAGGAGCTCGGATTACATTTAATGAAATGAGAATGCCTAACGGCGCGAATGTTGTTGTATTAACAAGTGGAAAGTTTCTACTTCGGATCCGGAGGAATGGAAAGATCGATTCGGGTTTGAAGATTATCGTAGTTCTCTTTCTTGTTTTGTTGCAAGCAGTGCGATAACTGGCGGAGAATTCGATGCGGGTCGGGATGAATTTAAATAATTGAATTTGCCGAAAACGGTATGGTGCGTGGGTTAATTGTGAATCATCGATATTCCGGTTGCAACGAATGTTACGATACTCTATTTACTTCGGTACAATTGCAGCAACGTAATGGTCGCTAACGCAAATGAAACGTTCCGATTCCTCTTTTACCGTTAAATGTAAACATGAGATTCATTCTTTTACACCGCGTATTTCGTTTGTTTACTAAATATTTTCTTATATATTGCGGTCACTTATCAAGTTTATTCCGAATGACGGAAGTAGCATCATCGCTACGGTTATACATTTATACAATGACACTAATGAAATTGAATTTAACGGATTTACATACATCGGTCAGCAAAATGAATTAAAGGACATGAATTGTAATAATTGAATACGTAACATTAGCATTATATGCAGATCGGTTGGAACACTACGCGAAAATCAGTGAACTCTGTGACGTTCCACATCCGCAAAATTATCATCAGGCGGTCATTCCGTCGAGACCTTGACTACCTCTCATGCTGCACATTACCGTGACGATTGAAAACAATAGGAAAAAAACATACTAATAATTATTCGTCGATTGATCGAATGCCGGCTGGAATGTCGACGAAATATGCGCAATTATTTATCCTTTTGCGAGAAAATGCGTCGGTGTTTCGTCGTGTCACTGCCACGTGAATGATGTAAATCAAAAATAACGAAAACATTCACACGCGTAATCCACGAATACGTACTTTCCCGTATAACCTGCGAGAATAATTTATCGCTCTGTCAAACGATCATGTTTTATTTCGACGACGAAACAGATTCCATCGATTGGCAATGAAGTTACACACAAACGACGAATCACATAACCCGCCGAGTGTTAAACGATACAAGAATTGCTATCAGCTACGTTTAAGTGCCATTAAGTCGAACCTATGGACTACTTCCGCTTATTTAGAAGCGGAATTTTAAACAAACGTTTACGTCGACGAATAAACAAACACCACCTCCCCTTCCGTCCCGTTCCACTGTGTTTTTAATACGCGTTTCATACAGATTCGATTCAAGTCTTCCCGTATTTTGGTATTTTCCAACGATTATCGAGCAAGAATCCGGCGAGAAGATTAAAAATTTAATAACACACTGCGTTCCAAACATACAACGAACCTTTCGATTAATTTCGTCCATAATAAACGAACCTCGTGAAAAACAGAATTAGCATAACTCGTATACAGAGGGAAAAATAATACTTTCCTTCGTCCTGAAATATCCTGAAATATCCTAATCGCTGGCCCCCATGCTGATAGATAACGATTCCGTCGAAAATCAAAGGCAAGACGAAACGAAGGTAGCCAGGAGGTGGTTGTCTCGGTCGTACTCGACGACCGAGGGACCGCAAAAAGTAGAAGGGATGCGGTACCAATATGGCGGCTCGGTTAAAAGCAATCCGCCGGCTGGCGGCTGTCAGTCCGCAAACTGGCACGGCGGCAGTACGTTCGATTCGGGTGTAATACGTGTATCGATCTATATTTTTTTTGTTTTTTTCTCTTACTTCACTCTCCGATAACAATTTTTTTCCTGGGGAGCTGATCGATCGCGAATCGCCGATCCGTCGTGCCGCGATTCCGTTGCCCGCGAACTGAAATTCCAACAGGGAACCGAGACATCGCGGATTTTTTTTCATAGACTTAATCCTTTCGGGAAACAGTGCCACGGGGAGAGTGTGTGTTCCATTTTTCTTTTCTTTTCTTATTTTTTTTTTCTTTCGCCGGACATAGTCGAGAAAAGCAGAGTGGCGTCGTTTCGACAAATACTTTGGTAAGTGAGAGAAATCGGGAACTGGGCAAGTGAAGTGCGATTCGTGGTTGTTACTCGTACGCTATAAGTCTGATGGAAAAACCGAGTTGGTTGTCACTGATCATGGCTAAGCTTTGGATGACAATTGAGAGGAAAATAAAGAATGATAATCGAAGTGCTCTCCGTCGACCCGTAGAGTACACGTACATTCGTGTATGCAATGTACCGTGGGCCTGCGTCCGATAGTTTATCTGCTCCATTAGCGAGAACGGTTAATTAATCTCGCCGGCCGTGCCTGTATTAGAAACAGAAATATACATCGCACTTTGGTGTTACTTACCCGACTTACGCCTTAGATATATGCGAAGTTAGCCACCGTTTACCTGCACCATCGTTACCATAATCAGCAATGCATAGCACGAAAAAACAATTGTCAGATTGAAAGTGGGCAATTCTGTAAAATTTTATCTAGTACTTAATCGTCTATGAACGTGCACGTAAGCTGTTCAAGGTGAGATTACAAGTTTACCTGGCAGAGTGGTTGTTTGTCGATTTACAAACGCGAACATATTTGCCGACCTGTTGTCGCGCGGTTAATTAAAACGCGATGATTCCCGATGTCGTATGATATAATAATAAAAAAAAATCACAGAATAATCGTTATCCCCCCGATTTCCAAGACGGCCGTGAATCACCGCGACCACGTGAGCAGTCGATTTGAGTTCGATTCACGTTCCACCCGCTTCGCGACGCGTCGTGGGAGTGTTTAATGGGCAGTCGTTAGACCATCTCCACGGTTGCCAAAGAAGCCCTCGATTTCGTGGCAGTTTCGTTCTCTGTTAACAAACAATTCGGACGCGGCGTGACTCTAGTACGATCTCATCGGACGAATGGGTTTCATAAGAGAAACAGAGACCGAGAGAGAGAGAGAGAGAAGAGATACGGGTTAAGGCCTCTATCACGATGCAATTAAGATGGTAATTTATCGTAGGAGAATACAAGCGGTTGCCGTGCACGTAATCGTACGACGAATCTTTTGTCGTATGCGATATTTGTATTTGTCGCGTCGGGTTTATATTATATCGTCGATATAATTGCAGTATAGGTAGAATGAATCGACGCGCTTGTGATTTACGATTAATAGACTTTAATGATGATTCTACGCGTTCCAAAGGTCGACTGGTTTATTCCGCGTCGAATGTCTCGTTCGGGGATCGAATCTTTGGATTTCGCTGTGGCACAGGAATGTCCCGCGCGATAGGAATTACTTCTACGAAAAAGTATCGTGTTCGTTAGTTGACTCTCACGTGGGGTGAAGTCTGTCAATGGGACAAACGATAGAGAAGTTAGCGAACCGTGCAACGGTGTTGTTAAAATCTACCTGCCTATTACCTCAACATTAATCGTAAAGTTCTGTTTACACAAGACCGTTTTTATTGTTATTTACTTCACCGTCATTCGTCCCCCTCGAATCGAACGTTCCAAGTTTCCTTTTGGTCGTATGGTAAAAAGTAAATTGGTTGCCGCTTCGACGACAAAGACTCGTATTTTCCTTCGGTCTGTCGCACGGTTCGCATGATAATTAGAAGACGATCGATCGTGTCTCCGCAGATACACATTACCGGAAGCCGTGGGATTCAGATCCATCTGATTGCTAATTCGATCCTCGAAATCCGATGTCCTTCGTGAAACGCGACGATACAGCAGGCGACGAGGAGAGACTTCCGTAGTTAAAGTGTTTGCAGGAAGGTCCAGAAATGTCAAGGTTCCGACTGAGTTCCAGCGACGTGTACGAATCCCGCCGGGAGGCTTCTGAAATTCATAAAACGTAATTCCATCTGTCGTCGCTGTCGCTTCGTTCCCCGGACATTTATTTGCTCGGACCTTAATGCATTCATCCGTATGTACGCGACGCGTGTCTACTCGAATTCTAATTCGATCGTTAAATCGGTCGGAATTTCGAGTACACTCTCGGAAAGGATCGGCAAAAACAAACCGATTTAAATTTACGGCCGATTTTGCGTCACGGGGCCAAGAAAAGGTGAACTAGAACTTTTCCTCGATTTCGCCGGCTTTTTTTCCTGCTTCCTTGTAAATGCTTCGACCAATTTGCAATTGTAACGCGATCGGCACTTTGGTAGATGTTTTAAAACACGTCGGGTTATATAAAATGAATTTCTTACGTGTGGAACGGTGAAACGTACCCATTAACGGATTATGAAAAGGAGCAGCCTCCACGTGGCATTTGAATGTCGTCGGAAAATAACGTGGCGTCGTTATTAATCATATTGCAGAACAAATCGAGACACTTTTATCGCGAAACAAAGTGTTCTCGCCTTTTTCTTTCTTCCCTAATGGAAGACTTTTTTTGTCATTATGGATGCTTAATTCCATCTGCATATTCATGAAATGTGGCCGATAATGCGTGTTACCGCGATGGGTAACGTCGTGTGCGGAATAACATTCGTCGTCGGGACGATTCGAGGCAACAAATTAAACGTACGCGACCTTAGTCTTCGAGGCCTCGAAATGTAAAATAATGAAAATTATCAAACGACACTGAAACGGAAATGTTTCTCGCGTGCACTTCGTTAAGCAACGTAAAGACAATCAATCCGTCGCCGTGGCGCAACGGTTTTACATAAATCTCGGTGTACACCGCGAATATCCGATATTGAATGTTGTCTATTCCGAGAATCTTAACGATAGATGTTCGTCGCGGGACTACCCGCGGAATTAGCATAATGCAAACCTCTAATACACTTAGTGCTTGCAACGCTGCTCCACTGAAACAGGTTCGAGATCGATAATACACACTTTGTTAATATTCGGTACAACACTCGTTTGTTTCTTTGCGCGAACTACGGTGCGAAGTCGGAAAATTTTACTCCCCACATTCCTATTCTCGTTAAAAAGAAGCGTTAAACGTAACACGTGGATAATTACAGGTGCGATAAGACAATTCGTCGATGGTAGTATTTACAGGTTTGTTTGTACCTACTTTATATTTCCTGTATTACACGTAAGTTGCACGTAAGTTGCCGCGCGACTTTGTAAAATCCGAACGTTCAATCAGTTCTGAAACGCGAGAAAAAAGGTACAAGTACCATTTTACCAGTTTCTGTTCGTAGTTGCTCGTCGACGTCAAGAAAGGACTTTAATATGATCGTTATATAAGAGGATCCTCTCTCCCCCCGTCGTCCCGCCACGCAGCGCCATTAATGCGTTACAGCGGCTCTCGGCAAGTTGCAACTTCACGCAGCTATGCACTTTCCCTGCACTTGCTGTTGCTACTGCTGCTGCTGCTGCTGATGGTTGACGGACAACAGACATTGCGAGAAAAACCGCGAAAAACTTGCTCGGCATCTCCACGGTTCGTCCATACAACGTGAAAGGTCGAATTCGAGGGAACTTTGATGATACCGACTACCTTTTTTCGAGTATTCAAATTTTCGAGAATTACACGGAATGAAACAGAGAGGAATACCTGAAACGCTCGCGTTCGCGGGACTTATGAAAGCGCGGATTTAAATTCCAAGCCCGATTAGTATTCCCGTCGTATCCTTTGTTTGTTTTACGGAATCCCCCGAATTCTGGCCTAGGACGACGACGTGGTGCGTATGTTTTTCCTTATGGCACGTTTTACATACGGGAAGAAGTAGAATTTTCGAATAGAGAAGTTTCCGAAATTGTTCGTGTATTCTTCTACCGACGACAGGATATTTACGCAAAAACATTAGAAATTTTATTGGCAGTTTTATTTTCAAGCTACCATGTTTGACGATGCCCGACCGTTGTTATCTGTTCCACATTCGAGTTTCAGTAGCACGGTTTTATCAGGCAGTGAAACATGGACGCGTGCACCGCAAAGACTCAACCGGTACGTGCGAAGTATCCGTATTATCGTTGCCGCGCAATTCTAACGGGGTTTCGTACCGCGAGACGAGCTCGCGTCTCGTTCATGTTGCCCCGTAATTTGCGATTGATCGATGGTGTGGTTGGCAATTTTACCGTTCGAAAGTGAAAGTCCCTTCTCCCGAAGGTAGGTGCATCCAGATTGCCGCGGGAACATGGAAAGAACCGACGTTCGCAAAATTGATTCGTCTATGAAAGTATAATTTCCCTCTCGGCGCTGCGTGATTGGAAACAAAGTTCGCATTTCATACATCATTTTAATCAACCGATTACGCGTCGAGTCTCACGATCGCTCGACACACGGAACGATTTATAGGGGGAGCCGAATCGACCAGGTGAAAAATACGGGGACAGGAGTAGCTCGAATTCGACATTTCTCCTCGTATCAAGGTGTCGCGACCTTGTCGCGGTCTTATTCGTCGCGACTTTATCGTCTCGTTACTTCTCCGCGTGTGTCCGTTACGTTCGTGTACGTGCGCCATAAACTCACGCACATTGCGCACAATAACGTCGGGTTTCATCGTCTGGCTTATCCGGCCTCGCTCGCGGGAACACGGCGATCGATGACTTTGAAAATTTCGAGGAATCCGACTTGGCGAATATCGGATGGGGAATTAATGGGATCGTAAAAAAGGTCGATGGAAGGGAAGAAGGAAAATCTGCGAGGAAAGATCGCAGGCGACGAGGACTCGGCTAAATGGAAGTCACTTAACGGGTGATTTGTTTATCAAAGATTTGACAACTATTCGATAGTCTTTTTTTTCATTCCGAGTGTTTAGCAGGTGATTATGCAGGTCCACTGAGATCACGCGGATCATAGTGACATTGATCGACGATATCCCAGGGATGACGAACTTTTGTCGTTACGGTAATAAAGCTCGGACCGTTCTGTTTCTTTCCGCGTACGACGAAATTACGTATTTGATTAACGTTCCGCATACAGAAACTATCCCGACCTCGACACAATCTCCGTCAGCGATTTCACGTATCGTTACTTTGTTACTTACGTGCCGCAATACGCGTTTCCAAAGTCACGTCGACGAACCCAAAACGAACCAGGCGAATCCACACGGAACGCAGCGAGTATCTCAGACACACGCGAATATCTCTGTCAACGTGCGTCGTTCGCGACACATTAGGCCATTGGTCCATTCTAATCGAGGACAGGTTCTACAGAACTCGTTCCGGCAGCCATAGAATTTCGATCACGCGTTTCTCGTACGATGCTACGTCGTCGTTTGATAGCCACTGAGGAACGTGATTCCACGGTTATCCGGTAAGCAAGGTGGTTTTGTGTTTGCAGAAACTTTCTTCTTTCCTTTTCCGACGGTTATCTCATCGCGGTATCGCGACTTGCAATTAGCAGAACCAGGAGGACGGCCGATAATCCGCGGGGACTTTTGCCGGATCGTTAACTGGGAAAATTTCACGATTTCGAAAAGTTCAGAGAGAGAGAAACTGCGTTTACCTGTCGGACGTAGGGGAATTCGGAAAGCTAGGAAAAAAAATATATCCGTACGTGACATAATCGAAGCCTTATTCCGCGAGATACGATTCGACTCCAATTTTCTCCCGTCAGCACACGCGACCGCAATTTCTCGCGAGTGTCAACAACAACGAGGCATGCGTTTAGACCGGTCCTTTCTCTCTCCCCTCTATTTCTCCTTTCGCTAGTGGTTTTTCTTTCATCTTTCTGCCGTTGCCGAGGCAAGCCGCCAAGCAGCAGGAGTATTACCTATTACTTAAGAGTGCCGGCCGGTTGCGTGGCTCGTAATAGTTACACTTGCACTTTCATGTCGTCGTACCCGAGAATGATGAACATTCGCTCACTTTTACCGCGACTCGTGGAAAACATCCGTGGGTTCGGATATGATGGATACATTCGCCACTCGATTACACGACCGTGGAATTGAAACTGACAACTTTATCGATGGAATTTATCGAAATCGATGGAGATTCCATTCTCAAATACCGAATTTCTAACCTATCGTGTCGTAGACATAATTTGTTTGAAATCCGACGATAAATGTTCGATGTAACGAAATCGTTACTCCCGTTTGAAGTTATCGCATTATTACGACGCGTATCGACGAGGTTATACGAGCTTGAAGGCACTTTCACGATCGTTTTGCCGCGGATTGGATATGTTCCAGTGATCGTGCTGGGACCTCGGACTATTCCTAAGTCTCCCGAATTAACGTTTTGCTGGTGGTCCACGCTGTGCACACTGGACCGTCCACGACGTAGGTTTTGCCGAAAAGAATGTTCGTATCCGAGGAGATATGCGAAAGCTTGGTAATCGGTTGCGGAACCGCGATTACGTTTGATTTAACTCGATGCCGTTTCCATCGAATCGTTTCACGTGGAGGACTTGATTAGCGTCCGCGTTAAGAGATGGTTTTCCATGTATTCCTGCATGTCGTTAAATTATAGAGTCCTACGAGACATACGTGTAACGTGTACAAAGCGGTACTCCATGGTCCGTAACATAAATTATACGCTTCCTGAATAGAATCAGCGTAGCACAAAGGTACGTTATAAACATAGACGGTTGCCGTGCATTAATCGGTCGTTATTATTTTAATGCGGCAATTGTGTTTAATATCGTAAGCAAACAATTTATCGACTCTGCACGCATAAACGTTCGATCCCGATAACCTTTTCCCGTATTTTACTTAAGCTTCGCGAAACGCGAAGTATATTTTAGGCATCTCGCGGCATAAATAGATTCGCTAGGTGCACTTTCAGTTAAATAAAGACCTCGGCCGTAGCAACTGTATGATCTAAAAGTCTTGTTCTATCCGTGACATTGAGGCGTGTCCCGACATTTTTCCTTCCTCGCAACGTGAACTTTAAATCGACAGCGAACGACACGTTTCGCTCGTTTAAATTGCCCGATTGATATTTCGGACACCAGCGGAGAAGGAAATGAATAATATTTTTAGATATGTTTTTGTACTATGTCCAAACTTCGGGGAGTCTGTCTCTCTTCCTCTCGTTCTCTCTCTCTCTCTCTCCGTGACCCATTCGAACGACTTAAATTGTTCCTTGAACCCCGTGACCGTACACACGTGACTTCGAGAATTAGTTAAACGGTCAATCGCTGCGGCTTTGTCATTCTAATACTGAATCGTCGGGACGTAGGACTCGATCTAAACTATCGCCGATTTCATCATAAATAAAGGCGAACAGTAGCCGCGAGACTCTCGAATCGTGTTAAACTCGTTTGACGAATTTCGCAAACACAAGTAGAAGTGTCGTGTTTTTTCCCCTGCGCTGTCGAAATGCATTTAGGTGGATGTGTTTGTGCACCGGTGCGGGTTTCGCACGTAACTGAAAATCTGCGGGGAGTGCCGCATTTCGACGTTCCGCCGACATATGTAGCTTATCGCTTATTCGAATTGCAAATAGATAGCGTTTTGCACGATATCGCTATATGTAACGTATCCCACGAATGCCCGCGGTCTTTCTTTTCGTCGATGTGCTCACACCTCGATAATTAGCCCACGTGTACACGTGACTTCTACGATAGACATCGATGCCCGTTGGCAGAATTTTTCGCGAATTCGCGGAAACGTGAGCCCGAGTCGTGTTTCGTGACCAATTACGATCCCGTTGAAATATTAAGATACTCGTTTCTACGAGAAGTCTAATTCTTTTATCGATTTCCGTCCCAAACATTCCGACGCTGTTCAAGTTTTCATACCTACGGATGCCATGTACGGGGATAAGAGAAAATTACCGAGGATCCGCGAACCTCGGACGGAATTCTGGTAATGAATGTTTTAGTCGTACTGTTTACTCGAGGAAAATTCTATTTGTTCTTGAACGAGCGACATGCCTGATATCGATTTCACGCGGGTGTGCATTGGAATTAACTACCTTTCAATAGTCAGCCTTGAAAAGACTTCGACATCTTCTAGCAATTAACAGGTCTACCGTATCGTTTCACGTGTCGTTATGCAATCGTAGAAATTGACGCGATAGTTCGTATCGACACTCATGCAGACCCAATAATTGCAATAAGAAAAATTCACTCCAAGGATCTATGATATTCGAATCTTTACGAATACTAACGAGGCATTCCTCTCGGGAAACTACTGTGCGCAGGAGAACAACGATTCGAATCGATATTCCGATGTTTGGACTAAGAAAATGTGTGAAAATCCCATTTCCCAGAAGTATAGTCATTCCAGCATATTTACCGAAGCATCTGCTAAACATTCAAATTTGTAAAGCAACCAATATCTTTGCCAGCAGCTTTTCCGGGCGAAGTTATTCTCTGAAATTACTTCATCGGTACAGGAGTTTCACGGCGGAACTGGTGATTAAAAAAAACACCTTCTCGCCGCTTATTAGAATCAATTAGCCTCCGTCGATCATCATTAATCCCAGCGTGTACTCGGCTTACCGCATTAGTTCCTGGCGATAGTTTTCCACCACCGGCGGTATGAATGGTTCTGAACATTTAACCGGCGTGTATTCAGGTCAGTGGTTTGTTCATTCCGTCGTTAATGACGATTCCAGTGTCGGAGACGCGGACGCAAACGAACAGCAACTTGCGTAACATATACAACACACCGCGATGACCCGTTTTCTGCGCCCCGGCCCATTATAATGTATACGGTTTTCGCAATATATTCCCGAGGTATTTCGCTTGCTCGGCGCGTTTTCGACTTTTCGTTTTGCAAGCGGCCGAGGTACCGATCGCGATCGTCCGCGGAAGAGTGTGTACGGGTATCGTTGCCTTCTCGATTTCTATATTTTTTCCACCATACTTGGCACGGGACCGATATCCAGTCCACCGACTCTTTCGATATTCCGGTCTCGATTCCATATTGCAAAATTAGGAGCGCATGAATCATCCCCGCGATCCATCGAAGACGAGATGTATATTCGATTTGAATAATAGATGCGAATAAAAACGAGCGCCGATCGGTGAAAATAATATGCCGAGGGATCGTAGAGAATGTCTCGAGTAAGAGCATACTCATTTTTTTGTCGAACGTAATCAAACGAGCTACGAGAATCAGTTATCTCGGTTCTTACGAGCGCCGTGTAATTGCACGTTACGTCTATCAGTAATCTCGCGAAGCGCGGATGATTAATGGGAAGGTATAAAACGTATCGAAAGGATACATGGTATCCGGTCGGGGTATATAATACGGGGCTGCATCGAACGGACGATAAACAATTGGCCAACCACGTGAGCCTGGTGATTTTCAAACGGCGAATAATCGGCGAATAGGTGCGGAAATTCCATTGCGTCGAAATTTCAAGGCCACCCGTGAAGTTGTCCAGTCTCGCAAGAACCGCGAATGCCAGCCGCAAGTCTCTAAACGGGAAGATGCAAGATGCAACGCTTCGCTTCGCAGACTCCGCGCGTCGGCGAGTATACAAACGTCGACCGGCCGGCCGATGATAAATGACGACACCCATTGAAGTCGTCGCCGATTGGCCTTGACGGGAATTCTCTCGCTGGCCGAGTTGCATTGAAAGCGAAATCCAACGGGTTACCAAACCGACCAGTCGCGGAGGATGGCGGTGGGTGGCCCTAGATGTGCACGTTCGCGTCGATTAGAAACGTTTAGACGGAAGGAACACCTCTTCCATGTTTAAGGAGTTATCACTGATATTCTTTTTTCTATTTCCAATGTATTAAACCATCGAGGAAGTCACGGTCTATTAAACGATAGTTCACAGCCAATGCAGTGAAACACGATGTTTTTACTTTCATATTCGACGCGTGGCGCGAGCTCCCGCAATGTCTCGATTAATAAACACTTTGTTTAATACTACAACCCCCACTTTGGCACGAGGAATTCGATAATGTGTTCGATCGGGAGGCGAGGAAACGCGCGAAGTTAGACTTACGTCGCACACGTGTCCGTGGTCGTTCCGGCCGTCATTACTACCAGTGAAATTTAATGATTGCTTGTAAATGGTCGAAGCGTGCTCGATACAGTGGTTCAAGGCCGCGCCGATTCAGGGTTGGACCCCCGAATTGCGCGAGACCGGCCCGCGTGATCCATAACAAAAAAAATGTATGTGGGGTATTTCGTAAGCGAAGATACGCTCTGAATTTCGGATCGTCCCGACGCGGCTCGTCGGCCGATCGAAATCGAATGGTATTGTACGTCGCTGAGAAAAAACAAATCGCGCGACAGAAATCGGCGACGGTTTTATGTAACCGGTCGGTGCCGAGCTTTACGAAGGCGTTAAGTAATACGCCCTCGTTCGCGCATGTAACAAAAGAACTTTATAGTAACCTGAACACGTGTGTGAACGGCACTGTGTTGTTGTACCTATGTACGTTGCCGTCAGGGCCGAGTCGAAGTCCGACGAGGCCCTCGACCGTGACAAAACGTTCTTTAGATCGCTTATCTTCCAGATAGCAGACGGTTTTTAATCGATCGATCTACGGAAATATGTATTTCGCTTCCTTAACACCGTGAATGATACGGTGGTCACCGGTGACCGGCACTCGATTTCACCTGAAATATGTTGTACACACGTTGCGGTGTTGCGAATCTATAGTGGCGCCATGGACAGTCCATGGAAAAATCGCGTGGCATTCAACGTGCTAACTCTGCGCCCACGTGACACGCTACTCCGATTCTTGTACACGTTTATTCCGCCTGTGTGTTAAGTCGCGGCGATAGGAAGGCGAGCGAATCGAAGCGTAGGTCTGGTTTAATGAAAAAATGGTAAAACACTTTGAAGCCTGAGATCACGCGATACGACGAAAATTGCATTTCACTTTGCCGCGGATCCAGCGGGTCTTAATGTTATCTCAGCGATATAACCGGCCGTCTCATTGTTCCAGGAACTCTCGAAATCTGTCGGTGGAAAGCTTCGCCCTCGTTTTCAACGCTGAAGGAGACCTTGTGGAAGCACCCTTAGAAAGATGTCGATTATAATGCAGTACGTGGACCGGCTCCACGAGATACTCGACAAACATGCAGGTATACCCGCAAAAAGTCTACGTATGTACCTATGTATGTATGAATGTTTGAGCATTATGTACTCGCGAGTGTAACGTGTCGGCTTCAACGGTGACGGATAGAAATTTCAAAACCTCGGAAGCTTTAGGCAGAGGAATGTGACGGGACGCGAGATCGAGAACCGATATCTTTTAAACTATGCACCGGGAGATAAAAGGCAGGCTGTGAACACGGCCTTAAGGCCGAGAAAGATCTCAGGGACGATCACTGCCAGTGACTCGACGCGAATTTATTAAAGAAGAACCGGAAAGGTTCGGCCGTCTCGCTTCATCCTATTTTTCCTCCTCCGGTCCTTTTCTCCTTCTCTTCTCGTAGTCTGCATGCTAAGCGCTAAGGTCCCGATGCATAAAAATCCTTGAAAATGTTTCTGACGAGCCTGTGCCGCGCAAAGCTTTCTGCAGACGGGCCGAATGGCGACGCGATAAATTCTCTCACTATCCAAATATGCGATAAAATTCATCGTTAATAGGTAGAACGTAACGAGGCTCGTAATTAATGGCGGGGGACTTACGATTACTTTATCGTAGACGTTTGAAATCGAATTATAAGGTAATTAATTAATCAGAATTATAAACGAAGAATCGAATGGGTCGTTAAAATGTAGGTTGACAGTAAGAGGGTTACGTATTGTTGTGCGGAGCAAGCACGATTATTGTTAAACAATAACCAACAGTCAGCCGATTATTCTTTATGATTATTACGCGGAATATGCAATTTTCCCCCGTGCCAGGAATACGGTGACCTAGTTGCCGCCCGGCAATAAAATCGACGGTTCGTTGTAATTAGAGACCAATGATGAAAAAGAAAACTTTTTACGATTATTAGACAACTCGTTACTACTGATAAGAACTTGCATAAGTACATCCTACACGTCCCGATGTAGTAATTTTCGCATTAACATAGCGGCAGTCCAGTAGTATTAAAAAAAACTACGTAGTTTTTCAATCAACTATCGACGTCGCATACATTTTCCGTTAGGTCCGAGTTAATTTATGACGAACCGGTATTAAATTCCACACAGATTGCAACAAATTAGTTGACTCTGTCGGAGCTTTTTTTCGCTGGTAACAAGAGAGGATGAATCTTTAATGACACACGCTCGCGGAGTGTGTACAAATGGCGCGATTACGCTTTTCCTCGGTGTGCGAACAAAATGAAGAAAAGAGGTTCGATAAACTAATGAATAAGTAATCGTCTCCTAATGCGCGGAGCATAGAAGACGAGCATGATTTCGAAGAAGAATAGAAAAAAAAACAAAAAGAATAGAGACTTCGCTTCGCATTTGCAAAGATCAGCGTTCAACTGTCCGCAAGGAGCATTCTCTGCCGGAATCATCCCGATAGTCGGAATTTCCATAAAACTTAGCATACGTCCGGCAAAATCCAAAGCGCACAAAGGTCGGATAGATCTAAATTTTAGATTCTAAAACGACAAGGCAAGTTTACGCGACATTCGGATCGGCGAATTCCGAAATACCGACGCCCCCGGTATCCGGCTACATCCTGAACGCATCTAAATATGCGGGACGGCAATTTCGGCAACGACTCGTCGTCGTTTCCCCGCCTGGGACTTGCCCACCCTCGTGTTTCTTATTTTTTTTAACCGGATCCATCGGAGATGAATGTATGCATCCGTAATTTAGTCTTTTTTAAACCGATGTCACTCGAGCGATTTGTCATCCGGCCAGGCGCACGGTTTGCGCTGAAATTTCGCCGGAATTGTGCAACTATGACCTTGCGCAAACGCTCCCCGTCACGAGCCGGTACGCACATGCGTCCGTGTTGCACAGAGGGAACATTCCACGGAATGCGTGTCGCGAGTGAGAAACTTCGCGTAGCGAAAGATCCCGCGAAACGCGGCGTGTTTGTTTGTCGAGCGAAGTATACGGATGAAAATTTGAAAGCCGCACGTGGTATTCCGGATCGAAAGAGGAGAGTGTATGGGTGGTTTATGATACGTATAAAATCGCGTACACGCATAGGGTACAGGAAAACTTGGTAAAAACATATAATAACTACGGAGGAGACTAGCATCGAAATTTGTTTGATACGTACAGTTTCCAGGAAACATGGAAATATAATATGGTAATGCGGTCAAAAATATCGCGGATCGCGAGTCACAGACGTGTTTCGCTGTTCCGTTGCTCGTACGACATATGGCGGTTCTCATAATTCTGAGAATCGCGAGAACGATTCACGGGTGTGCGTCGATTTTTCGTCGTCGCGATTCGTCGATCCGTGTGTATCGGAGATTTCGACGAGCGCATCGGCACAAAGTGACACGAGGGATCCAAATGCAGCTAGGCGAACGTCATTCGGCGAACTGCAGCTGCATCCGAAATGAATTATTTATTTCACGTGAGAGGTAGAAACCCGTCACGGTGTCCGTCGAATATTTTTACCGCCCCGTAGAAACGTTCGGACACGAAATTATAATTTCCTCGTTCGCGTGCGGTTGGATCGAAGGATCTGCATCGAAACGTCTTTCGAATACTGGCCTGAGAAGAAATACCCGGAATGTCGTTCGTTAATTATCAATCGCAGATTCGCACGAACGTACACGCATTTCATTGGGCCGGTAAAACGTATGTACATCAAAGGTTGCCGTCTTTTGGCACGTCGTTCGATGAAGTGGATTCAACGCGAACCGCGTGCCACCCGATATAATAAAGACGCGTTAGTTGATTGAACCGGGCGAAGGACGAGAAGGAACGACTTTGAAAAGGAACAATGTCAGGAGGAAAAGAATGTCGGTTCGCCGTTGGTGATCTACCGCGCGGAGGGCAATAAACCTCAAGGTCGCGATTCCTTGCATTTTTACCGACGCCAAGGGCAGTAGATCACTTTAGTTAACCGCACGATGCTCGCCAGACGAAATATACAACGCGACCGAGAGGAAATCGACCGAATGCAATCGTGAAATATTCACCATCGTATGTTCTTAGAACGATCGTAAACTAGTCGTAGGATAATCGTAGTATATTCAAACCTCTTGATTAAATGTTATGTAAAATCCAAAAGGTAGAGGAATAAGAATTGAAAGTTTCACGTTCCCTTCCCCAGATCACAGAACGACGAACTGGCTGCTGATGAGCTCGCCGTTCCCCACGTTGTTCATATGCCTGGGCTACGTGTACGTCGTCAAAGTGCTGGGACCAAAGTTGATGGAGAACCGGAAGCCGTTTCAGCTGCAGAACGTTCTCATAGTGTACAATCTATTCCAAATGATCTTCTCAGCGTGGCTTTTCTACGAGGTAAATGATCCCGTGTCCCAATTCGTTGACGCTTTTTCCCTCTAATTTTGCCTGTGTTGCACGATTTATCGAAACGTCTGATCTACGTTGTGGCGTGCACGAAATTTCTTTTATTTCCACGCACACCTGAACGAAATCCCCTCATGCCCGAGAATAATCTGTCGAACGGCTAACATCGAGCGAGCCGGGTGGTTCCACGGACGAGAAACGTTTTCCGCGAAGCCCCCGACGAACGCTCGACCGAGTCATCGAGATCGAAATCACGTATGATTCGTATCAATGACGCTGCTTATTAGTATTTTTCGCGGCGCCCCGAGACTAGAAGTCGAAGACGTGACACCTTTGTTAACGCACACGTTGCGCGGGGTGGTCCACGCTTCATCTTACGAAATTAAACGACTCCGTTGATTAGTCAGAAATGTGGTTTACATTGAAGCGTGACTCGTACGAGACGTGGTAAAAGAAAAAAAAACGCACCTGGAATAAATGCGTAGACCTGGCGATCGTAAATGAATCAACGTTGACGTTTAGTTTTACATGTTCTAAGAAAAATACCAAATTAATTATGCTGATTCTTATCTCTACTCGTGAATATTCATCGACGTCACCATGGCCACGAGAAACCGATTCGGAATGAAAATCTGCAAATTAATTTCGGTTGCGACCTTAAGATATACATACATCACGATAGAACGATCACGTCGGGATATTCGCGAGTAGAGTAATATGTATCCGGGCTCGAGCGGAGTTCCGATAGATGTTAAGCGAAGGAACAGGATGATACGTTAATTTTGGAAACACAGTGTCTGATGGGCGGATGGTGGGGCCACTATAGTTTCCGTTGTCAACCGGTGGACTATTCCGACAGCGCGACCGCGATAAGGGTGAGTTCTCGTATTTCTAGAGGCACCTGCCGATGGATCATCGACCAACGAGACGGAACTCAACGAATGTCAAACTTTTGCTCTATCAAACGTGCCTGTACGCGTGCACGCGCGTGTTACATAATACAAATCATCCGTCGATCTCGCTGGTAAATCGTTTTTCTGCACTTTAGAAAAGAGAAACGGGGAATGAACGGTCGTATTTGAACGCGAAGCGACAGGAGGTGAGGCATAACCGTGGAAAAGGTTAATACGGTGTGTAATATATTATGTATACGGCGTGCACGCGTACATACGTGTATACTTGACGATGCGTACCAATCATCACCGACAGAACCGTCGTCCTGGACTTTGGATAGTGGAAGTTTGATAATAGATTTTATAACGCTCCAGGTTTCGTAGACGGTGACGATGTTTTGGATGGCGGCAGGTACGCAAGGGGCGGCAGCTGTGGAGCACGAATGAAGCGTATCCAGTGCTTGAGCTTTTATTTTACTTTCCCATTTACTCTACGATTGTTTTGCATCCTGGTAATCGCTTATTCGCCTCACTTTTTATTTCGTCCAGCAGTCGAATAATAGAATTCCAAAAGGACTTGGTGGTGCACTTTGGAATTTATCTTTACCGTCGTAGCTTCTTTGCGTAGTCTGTAGTAGTTTGCTGTTCTACGCCTGCCCGTGCAGGAATTCCGCCATGACTAACACGAAGCCCGCTATTAATTTTACGATAAAAAAAACATGGTATTCCAACGAAAGCACGGATCATGATCGTGCGATATGGATTTACGATAACAATTTCTCATCTTTTTCCAATACGTATGTACGGTGTATACTATCTTTCCTCGTGTTCTCGCTTTCCTCTGTTATTTACATCTCCTTTTCACTCATCGGAGAATGGCCTGTGGGCGGTTGTGGTTGCAGATAGGAATGTCCGGATGGCTGACTGGCGACTATTCTCTAAGGTGTCAACCCGTAGACTACAGCGATCGACCCCAAGTAATAAGGGTGGGTGATATTCCCGATTAGCGTGAATATAACACTAAACCAGAACACTTCCCATGGTATATTCTGTCACCCACGCGATGAAAAGTCGCGCGGTATCTTTCCGCACATCGTGAAGTGTCGATACGTTCGGATTATTTACTCTTCCAGAACACGCCTTGCGAAACGAACGTTTTATTTTTACACAGCTACCGTTATCGCTTATAATCGATATCTGAGTTGAGAGAAAGTGCAATAGTTTCAAACGAGATTCGTCGGTTTTAAGCAGAAATGAAATTATCCACGGTATATAAGAATAATTTTACGATCCCCGCATAACCGCTAGTGAGAGTCTAGTAGTATTTGACAAATGCAGTAGATGGTTTGCTGAGCTAACTCACATCAAGTCGCTGGATGCAATTAACACCACTTAACACGCTACAGTAGAAAAATGAAAAATTGATACAAGTACCACTTACACGACGACAATTGTATCACGCATACGTACATACATGTCATCGAACCACCGTCACAGGCACATACCACGCATCACAACAAGTCTTAGCGACAGTTTTCTCCATCGACTTACAACCACCACGACATGAAACATTCTTATACATGTTTTCTGTTTCTTTTTTTTTGTTATTGTTCAGCAAATGTTCGGAGATCTAAGCAGAATTGTCATCGTTTTATCGTCTTATCTAGTCAGCACTCTAAACCTAGCAAATATTGATAGACTTAACATTAGATCTCCAAGGAATTGCTTCTCTGTGTATCGAACAAATTAAGATTAAGTTTCGAGTCTAATCGATATTTTCGGGAACACAGATGGTCCACGCTTGTTGGTGGTATTACTTCTCGAAGTTCACGGAATTCATGGACACGGTAAGTGCAACATGGTCTCCAAATCCAACGTTAGATCGCTTTAAATTTATCCTGTAAATCATGCTTCTTTTTTTCCAGCTCTTCTTTGTCTTGAGGAAAAAGAACGATCACGTATCTACTCTGCACGTTATTCACCATGGTTGTATGCCAATGTCGGTATGGTTTGGCGTGAAATTCACTCCTGGTACGTAAACCATCGGAAATCTGTTTGTCTGTTAGTGAAATTATTCGTACATTACAGCTGGCAAATTTCCGTTCTTTCAGGTGGTCATTCGACTTTCTTCGGCCTCCTTAACACCTTCGTACACGTAGTGATGTACACGTACTACCTCCTCGCCGCCCTGGGTCCCAGGGTACAGCCCTACCTGTGGTGGAAGAAGTACCTGACAGCGTTCCAGATGATCCAGTTCGTTGCCGTGATGACCCACGCGTTCCAGCTTCTCTTCATCGACTGCAACTACCCGAAAGCGTTCGTTTGGTGGATCGGTCTGCACGCGATGATGTTCTATTTCCTGTTCAATGAGTTCTACCAACAAAAGTACCAACAGAAGAGGGCGGCTATCGCGAGGCACGCGAAGCAAGAGCAGGCAAACCTCTCGAACGGCGTGTCGAACGGGGTGACAGGGTCCAGGAGTAGGGACGCGGCCGATTACTATGTAAAAGGGGAGAGCTTGGCAGCGTCCGAGTTGAGTCTCAGGAAACCATATACAACGGAGTGACCGGGAATCATTTATTTCTACTTTAACGTTGATCCTCCCAGCATCCGGACCAGTAAGGCCGATTCCCCCTCATCCTCTTAATCCTCCGCGAAGGTTCCCTCAGGATCGGATACATAATCGAAGAGTACAAAATTCTCACTTCGTGGGGCGACACCGATTCGCGTACGGTGATTCGTGTATGGATGATGCGTACGCGTGTATGTAAAGTGATGAAGCAATGTAAACGACTCAATGTCACGGACCCTGCCGATCGATCCGGGTGCGTTCGTGATCCTTCCTCCGTGCACTGTACGCACGTCTGCCTCGTCGCGACCGACAAGGAAATCTTCGTCGTCGATTGTCCGAACGAGGAAACACAGCGAGAAAGCAAGCACGGAAGTTTAGCGAATACCGGTTCGCTGTATCGCGAATACCCCGTACGAACGAGTACGGGATTCTCAATTGGCGTAGTAGGTTTCATCGTAGATTGGTATTAATGATAAACGGAAAAACGAGAAAAATTGATCGAGATATTTATGAGTAATTAGAAAAAGAAGAACGATAACGAACTGTTCATAGAACGGTATTTTACGACGGCGTAAAATAAGTTTGCACGTAAAATTGATTTCCCTCCCGTTTTCATTGCGACTCGTTATTGTCACTCGTTTTTTCGCGTTGAATTTTCAAATACTCTCAGACCAATAACAAACCGCGAGACGTTTTTTCCATCATCCGTTGCGTGCAACTCAAAGATTATATAAAAACAGAGAATTATATAAGAGCGTTAACTGTGAGCCTAGGATGAAATTACGTAACGATGGCACCGACCGTTATTATTATGTAACTCGACATGCTCCTTTTTAATATTGCAGAGCCGCGATGCCTATTCGGATATTGAAAAATTTATACCGTTTGATTATTCAAGAACCCATGACCTTAATAGACCGGTCTATGAACACTTAACACGTTTCCGCACCAAGTTTCATGGTTACGCAAACACAGGAAACTGGATTAAGTTTTGCGCATGGACGTATAATTGAAATTCACGCTTAAGTTTTCTTCAACTTTCCCCGATTCTTGGAATTGAAAGATTTTCAAACATTCGATGTGAGTCTCGATCAATTCGGTCTCGTATTTTGCATAAACGTAGCAAGCGTATGGTTATATACGCGGCAGACGAACGTACAGTGCACCGTATTCAGCGTTGTACATAAATAACATGCGTAGCATTAATCGACGTATATGTATATCGCCTCTACGATATACTCGACGCAAAAACTGCTCGGTGCGGATCGACACGCAAAGCGAGATTTTCGTCAGAATTTCCGCGGAGTACTTAGCCTGATTAGAACGAAAGCGTAGACCGTTTAAAGTTTAATCCAAGGCGACGGTAAATTCGATCTTCCGCTGATTGGCTTTTACGCCGACTATGTTGTACGCATCACGAAGTCGCGCAAAGCAAAGGAAACGAATGATTTCCGACTGCTAGACACGTACAATTTTCGCGAAGACGAGAGAAAACGTCGTCATCCGTGCCTTGCGAAGAAACAGATGTGCCTTAGTTTCTCGTATCTCGTTTCTTCGGTCACGCTGCAGAATCGTTCGGACATCCCGAAACTTATTGATTGCCGAACAAGTCAAGCATTTTTTTTGTGTTTTTTATACGTAACTCGGTCACCAATGTCAAGGCTGTGATCATATAAAATATATCACCGTATCATTAGTGAACCGGGTCAATGAGTTTCGAGTCCCCGAACTCCTGTACGTGATCGTTGAACCAAGAAATTCATATATTGCTGATCGAACATCCGTGATCATCTGGATCGTGTGAATCAGCGTTTCTCGAACCGATACGTTGACTGCCGTGCCGATTCTTTCCTGGCGTTTCTTGTATACATCACGATGACAATATTTACTCGATCGTTCCTGTAGAGCCGTAGCCAATTTCTACGCTATCCACTTTTACGATTATTCATGGGACCATCAAGGCTGCAGACACACCCGAGTGTAGATTCCTTGAAAAATTATGTAATTTGCTAACGGTAGATTCGGATATGTAAATAAAAGATGTAGTTTTTAATTTCACAACCAACGCTGACCGGAAACAATCGCATATCATTCCCTGATATTAAGAAGTCCATGGAACGCTGATATTATTACACAGATCACTAGTTCCTGAAGCTGTTGAGTTTGTCGAAAAATTTTGTCGTTTTCCAAACAGTTCAAATATATTGTCACGTTGATTTCGAGCAAGTTCAAGTATCTTTCGCAAAGTAACAGAGAAATGCAACCAGATGAGTCGTCAGTAGTCACGTCATTGTTCAGATATACATGTCATTGGTACGCTAAAACGAGAACGGCAGAACTTTTAACAAATTCGATAACATCATACGAGTATAGTAGAATCGAATGGTATCGCGACGTACCATGGGATCTCTATGTGTAAAAGACGTCCACTTCGTGTTTCGTTCGCTTTGCACGTTTCGTACACCCTGTACATAGGTAGGTTAGTTTTTTACTATCGTAAAAAAACAAAAAATACAAAAATCATGGTACACCTGTCATTGTGCCACACGTCGCACCGTCACAGATAAAACGAGGAAAAAAAAGAGAGAAAACCGAAAAAAACACAAAATGGGGACGTCATCTTTGACCTTTATGCTCTATATACAGTGCGCATAATGATAATTTGTATGGATCTATCTAGATATTATACAAATGAAAGCCTAAAGAAAATCCATGTCGAAACTAAATGATTGTATTATATAGTCGCGGCTATGTACATAATGTTTTCGAAGAAGTTGTAAGTGGAAGTGACGAATGAAATCTCTCTCGAGACTCTTTCTTCCTTTTCTTCTTTTTTTTTTAAGAGCGGCGATACGTATGCGAGTGCAAACATATGGTACACCGTGTATACATTCGCTGTCCCCTCCTCTTTCGAATGCCCTTAAATATATTTCGAATAACGTAGGTTGCGGTATAATATTATAATTTACGATCGTGCTATACCCATCTGAAAGGAAATCTAGCATGTAAGTTACGAGAAAGCGTAGACGAGAGAGGAACTAGTTAAGTAAGCGATAACTTCTCGCTCAGTGGAGAACTTGAGGTTGTTTTGTTGCAAGTGTCTCGCTAATGCGACGAAGAATCAAGAAGCGCCGTATGCTGCCAATCGTGTTATCCAATTTGAACAGCTCGAACATTCCGAGTGTTCTTCCCTTCCCCCATTCCCTTGCGCCGCCCCATCCCCCTTATTAAGTTTACACCGAATGGAATGAGTTCTACTTGTACTTTTACGATCGCCTCGTGTTTGATAGCGAACTTTTATTCAGCCGAAAATTGGTTAGCACGTGCCACGTGATGTATTTTTGCGAAAAATAAAAAGCTATTTACTACGTATCGATACTTTTTCAATCGTCACCCAGGAGGGGAATGGATTTCGCACCGTTGCTTGAGAATCTTTTATGCGTCGTCAAACGAGAACAAGACAAACAATCGGCTTGCATTAAAAGAAAATAATGACGCGGGAAAAGTAAACGTTCGGTTTGTTTTGCGAAGATTCCATCACGAGTATCAACAAAATTCACGTCTCGATAATGACATTGGTAAGTTTGCAAGTGTTTGAGCAGTTACGCGGTTCCTGTGTCCGACCGACTTTACGTGAGTTTCGTTTTCATTTCCTCCACATTCCACTGCGTTTTTTCCGTATAAGGACATTATAATGTATTTACGGCGTAACCAGTCGGGTAGCCAGCGGTAATTATTGCATGTATCCAACGTCGATTTCGCTTTTCCTCGTTTCCCCGTACGGTGATAAGATACAGAACATTTGTAAATTGTTCCGTACCCATTAGAAGAGTTACGGATATCTTATGGTACAGTGGTGCGTAGTGCGATAACATTGGTCAACATATCCTAAGAAAAACTTCATAAAAAGAAACCGATTAACATAATGTTGATTAACTAAAATATCCAGATTCTGAAGGTTTTACTCAAACATTTTCACGTAGAGATCGACAGCTTTTAAATACAAGATTTCCCTGAGCATCCAAACATCTCTCGCGGAAATAATCCTTTCATTCTCGATATCGTGTGTAACTGTGGGAAATACAATCAGAAACAAAAGGCAGACACTCAGAGGCGCATACATAATTGAACTGTTGGTATAGTTCAATTATTTTGTAGCATTTCCGTGAACGTCAAAAGAGAACTGATCGATCTCCTCGCAACACACTGACATGCTCGTAATCCGATGTATTCACAGCAACTGCAAATTACGCGACCCAGTGGCTCTCAAACAGTGCGTCGTACATTTCGATGAAATACTCGGATGAAAATTGAAGATACAATTTGCGACAGTTACTCCGTGCGAATACTCGGTTGAATTGTCATAATCCTGGGACGTTTCATGGATGACATCGATAGGAAATAATCGCAATTCGAAGTTGAGATTTTATTTTTCTTACACGGTTGAGAATCGTGCACCAGCGATATAGGAACGTGGCAACCTGAAATTGCTGAGAATCACCACCCGCGTCTAACTCCCGTAAAGCGACTGTCATTACTATCTTTTAACGTGACCGCATCTATTGATAGTCTCCCATCGTCATATATCGCATTCCAGGAGCAAAATGTATCATCATGAATTATTCATGTAAATGGAAAGCCATTATCATTGCATCCATACATATACGCATCATTGTATCGCTGATTGGAACTTCGTAAGAAACTACGTATAAAACTATTGTAAATTGTACGCATCAAAGTTACGTCTCATACCTTCTGGTGTGTTCTTAACATTCGTACAATTGAATTATGTATACCGTAATTCAATTTATCGTTGCTGAATAGAAATAAAATCTTGAAACGTTTTCATGGGTCGTTATTAGTCGAATTAACGAAGCGCACTGTACCCGAAATCAGCACTTAAAGAGTCGTCCATATGTTGCTTTTTCTATTTCGCCCAGCATATACGAACCCAATTTGAACAGATAACTCGTTGTGTTCGACCAAAACAAAGAGGTTTTTTTATTTTCACCGTATGACGCAATCCTCAGTACGTATATTATTGTATAGATAAAACGTCGTAAGAATACAGCGCGTGTGTACGCGCCTTAAAGTGAGTTGGGAACCACTGAACGACGTCTTCTGCTGCACGTCAATGCCCGAACTGTCAAGATCGCTCGCGGTCCGTACGGTATCATCTGTGATAAAGCTGTTTAGCATGCAAGATATTGGTTTTTCATGAGATAAATTTGTGCGTGGCATCTCGTGACGCATCGGCAACAACGGTGATTAGTCAGCCCCGGATCACTGACTAGCGTGGTACATATACTTACTTTTCCATACCTTCAGCATACTGGCTGTGACGGACTGACGTCGTACTACGGTGCCGAATGACTACATGTCAAAGCCAGTGAGTGGCGTACCCGTTTAAGGCAGTTTTTCGTAAAACCCGGTGGACCTGGACCTGGTCCTGTCAATCTCAGAATGTTGGCCCTCATTAATCGAATCCTGGATTGGTTCAAGTCCCTTTTCTGGAAAGAAGAGATGGAACTGACACTCGTCGGCCTGCAGTACAGTGGAAAAACTACCTTCGTAAATGTCATAGCGGTACGGGAAAGTTTCACCTTGCTACGTACAATATTTGGCGGGTTTCTTTCACGAGAATTGCATGGAATTAAATATACTAGGGCGTGAGATTGATTTTCTGTCCACCTGGCGAAACTTATCGCGGTGAAACTTGTGGAACGTGCACTGTCTTGGTTAGATTCTATACCTCGTTCGTAGTGACTCCTAATGCAAACCGCCCTCGCATCCGCCCTTACATGACACGATCATCCCAATGATTATTTTTTTAATGGTTTTAAGTAATGAGGTGACGCAATTTATGCCAGTTCCTTCTTTATATGATCTAATATGGCAATGAATTTTATCAGAATAATAACTGCAAATACGTGTTTTGAATAATGTATACATTAACTGTCATATTAAACTACTAGTATGATTTGCATAAATTTCAGTTAGAAATAATGCACATGTCTTCTGACAAAAACATGTTCTCTTTCAGTCTGGGCAATTCAGCGAAGATATGATCCCAACAGTTGGTTTTAACATGCGTAAAATAACAAAAGGCAATGTTACCATAAAGGTTTGGGATATCGGAGGACAGCCAAGGTTTAGATCTATGTGGGAAAGATATTGCAGGGGTGTGAATGCAATCGTATATATGGTAGATGCTGCCGATTCGGAAAAAATAGAAGCTAGTCGCAACGAGCTACACAATTTATTGGATAAACCTCAACTATCTGGTATACCAGTTTTGGTACTTGGCAACAAAAGGGATCTAACTCATGCATTGGATGAAAATGGACTTATAGAAAGAATGTAATTAAAAAATGCGAAAACTGAAGAAGGTATGTATAGCTGACTCCAAAATCTTTCTAACTAACATATGCTTTTTAGGAATCTGTCAGCAATTCAGGACCGTGAAATCTGTTGCTACAGTATTTCGTGCAAAGAGAAAGACAATATTGATATTACATTGCAGTGGCTCATAGCACACTCCAGAAGTGGAGTTCGCTAATACGTATAAAAACGTGTTACGTATTTACTACATTCGTACCGGAAAATGCCCAAGATATCGTTAGCAGAATTGGGATCAATCGTGCAAGAGGAGTGTTCAGAGGCAAATTCGTTCGGGGTCGAATCATTAAACGTAGAAAATTTTTTTAAAACCTAAGCTTTAGCTAATCTCTCAGTTTGAAGGTGTAAAGGTCATAGTAAATTTTAAGAGAAACCATGGAATCTATGCTTATGCCAAGTACGCTCATGCGACCGATAACGTGACACATTCATCTTCTGAGCACCTTAGCGATAAGTAACAATTTTTTATATTTCTTTTTTGAATGATCAGTTAAAATATCAGTGCTGTTGTTTTAACTTAACACCTTCAGAAAAAAATAACTAGCGTTTAAACGATTAACGTAGAGACGATGGTAGCTAGTACGAATACAAGCGCAAAATAATATCAATTATCATATAGTACACATTCTCAGAACTATTTAATTAAGATACATAAAGATAAATCACGACATAGAGGTTACGTGCATTTGATCGCTATATGTACACTATATGATGCTAAGTAAACTTGTACAATTAATGGAGAATAATTACCAACATTATATCGTTTTATTATGATCCTTAAAATATGACAGTTGTGTTATGTATATATATAAAGGAATAAAACAGTGTAATCCATTTTTTTTAAATGGAAGCTCGCCTGCGAACAACTTCCTATCATCGTTAACGAAGCGCATAGAAAAGAAATAGGGTGTCTGCACTCTAATTATGCAATGATCTTCGTAAAAATATGAGGAGACATAAAGTAGAATACATTTAAATTCATTACGTGCGCATCATTACAATTCTCAGATTGGTCAATTCATATTGACGTCAGAGAAAATTCAAGATCGACAATCGATTCAGACAGTGTTTAGTGGTGTTTATAGAATGCACCAACGATACACTTTTAGTTTAAAAAATTCGCTTTCGCCAAGGAGGCGCTGTAAATCCTTTGAAATTTTAACGCGTCGGTAATTCAGTTTCATGGTACGAAACCCCATAAGTGCTTTATTAGGTTGCATCGGTTGGAAAACATTCTACGTTTGATTTACGTTTCGTAAATTTCGCTCGGTTAAAAAGAAATATGTCGTCACCAAATGAAGATGATCCTTACGCGCACGCTGCGAAAGGACCGTTAAAATTAAAAAACGACCAGGGCGTGAGTAAAAAGTAAGCGTACCTTTAATGCTGTATTTAGGTTAGGATATGTTAAACTGACAGATTCTAAACAACTTCAAAATTATTGGTGTAACTTCCTCATTTATTTTCTGAATACTAGGAAGAAGAATAAGGAGGGTAAAAAGAAAAAACTAGTGGAAGTGTCAAAAATAATTGAGGAGGAGAAGCCTAAGACGACAGTGATAAAACGAACAAAAGCTGAAATAGCTTTTCAAGAAATGCAGGAGAAAATGGTAAATACCTGTCATGTGTATGATATATGTTTAAAGGAAATACAATTGATAGTGCAATATTCTTCACAGCAAACTGAGCGAATAAAACAAAAGGCTTCAATGACGCATAAACAGAGAGTAGAGGAATTTAATAGACATTTGGATAGCTTAACAGAACACTTTGATATACCGAAAGTCAGTTGGACAAAATAAATTTGATGTGGAATGCTTTATTGTATTCCAAGATTTTATATGTACGTAAAAATATCAAGTAACAATTTAAAATTAACATTTAATCTAGTGTAAGATTGTACTTTATTGCAAATATTTCTACATGTATATATATATAAACTTGATCGCTATTGTAAAAGACAAATAAAGTATCTAAATGTATTAATGGTTGTAAATTATTATATAAAAAAATTATGTAAAAAATTATCGTTTTTAAGTGTGAGACCTTACATGTTACTAACCGTAATATGGACGGATTTGTATACCCTATTGTACCCTATATCTGTTTCATTATACATGAAAAGGCACAATTTCTAAAGGCATTTACATATCTAAATGATATCTCTGTATGTTACAACTTATAATAAAAACGTTCTTTGCTGAGTATATATACATTGAACACATGTTTTGTGTAAATTGCAACATATAAGATCAGCAGTCGAGTATCGTAATATGTGCTACAAAAGTGTATGTACATGAAATGGACGGATTTGTTACCGCTTAAAGTGAAAAAACATAGATGATACTTGTAGTCTGCAGTAACTATTAAAATATGGTAACGTTACGTACTGATGGGCAGTACGTAAATTGCACTTGATAATAATACGAGAGAAAATGAAGCAGTGATACTTATACCACCATTACCATAATGGAAAACCTTAATATAATTTTCCGTTACCACCCATGGATTGCTACCGTCATCAAAATGCATTGGGCACTGATCGCGTTCTCTTTCGTACTCCTGAATTAGAAACATATGGTGTATAAATAATCTGTGCATGTTACACTCATCAATAATTACTAAAATTCAGATAGAATTCAGTATTTACCTGTAATTCCAGTGCAACTGCAGCACCTTCTGTGTAATTACTGCTTGTAACATCTTGTGTCAGATCACAAAATGGTCCGATTGCCTGGGACATTAGAACTCTGTTCAAATCGGCTCTCTGATACACCCAACAACGATACTTGCTGAACGGATCCAATTCATCATACGTAATCAAATACGACTTCAAGTTCTCCTTCCAGTACCCGATACACTTCATTTTGTAATCCGGTAAACCTAAATGAATCAGATTAATGAATTATGGATATCTAGATTCGTATTTCGGTGATTGTATGTCTTAAACTTACTGTAAATGTCTACTGGTCTTCCTAAATGATCTACTGACAAGCAATAAGTCTCGTCAATAGCGATTTCCTTTTGATCTGTATCACATACAGAGAAATCCGAAATATTCTGCTTGCAATAAATATTTGGTCGAGGAGACAATGTAACACCTCCTAAAATTCTGGTTTCAAATAAGACATCTCCCTTTTGATTGAACATGTATTTACCAGCGACTGGGCAGCGAACTGGTACAGGATCTTTT
Source organism: Mimumesa dahlbomi (assembly GCA_917499265.3). Taxonomy (NCBI): domain Eukaryota; kingdom Metazoa; phylum Arthropoda; class Insecta; order Hymenoptera; family Crabronidae; genus Mimumesa; species Mimumesa dahlbomi. Next base: position 941,252 of record OU824116.1, on the reverse strand, counting down.
GCTAAAGAAACGAGAAAGTCATTTAGAACCAGTCATGTTTTGATCTCGAATGTCTAACTCGAATACTAACCCAGAAACAAGTCATATTTCCATGCTTCTTTGTTAGGAAATTGAACCCAAGAACAAACCGTATGAAAATCATCCTTAATCACAGCAATACCTCGGCGGTATCGAATGATATTATGATGTCGGCGTACAAAGTCGAAGCATACGTAATCTTTTTGGCTAAAAATAATGGATCTCAGTATTTGTATAAAAGAGAAAATGTGACCTAAGATTTAGATAACTACCATCCATCCACGGTTAATCGTGCCATCATCACCCTGCTATCCCTCGATTCACGGCACACATAAATAGTTCGTCTGTAACGTCCTTCATCCGGATACCACGTTTCGATAATATGTGTCTCATTGATGAATATGTCTGCATCGATATTCGCGGTATTTATCCATTGGCCGGTCATGTCTTCTGGCAATCTGCAGCCAGGTTCCACAACCTCGGCTTTTACAGGTGTTACTCTCAAACGCTCGGGACTTTTTTCGACGGTTTTCAGTGTATTGCATTCAGCGGTAATGGATACACCAATATAAAGATCGTCATCGCGATTTTTTAGGAAGCATCTGTACTTCTCATCCTTTCGGGATTCCTTTGTATTGGCGACAGCAAAGAAATGGTTCTTATCTACGAACCAATCTCCTAAGCAACTGTATTCCACCACTACAACATTAAGAATAAAATGAGAAATTGATAGTGCTTGAAACAGAATTGTCTTTGAAATAAAATAATACCTCCATCAAAAGTTTCTTTCATTCCCGGGCATTGCTTGTATGTGATATTAAACTTCTGATTTGTGATTAAGAATTGTGTTCCAGCAGATTGACAAGATCTAATTTGTGCATCTGGATGATTACATTCTCCTGTGAATCTAAATCGATTCTATAATAAGAGAATAATAATTGTAATTATTGTACTACACTCATAGTATCACGTTTTATTGATCAAACACTTGCCTGATATGCAAATTGCCAAACGCCTTCTAGAGAAGATCTACAATTTACAGGCACATAATTCTCAGAGAACAGTGTGATTAGCTGTTGATCTGGTTTTAAACCTTTGCATACATTTTCAACAGTTGCTTCAACACCACTAGGTAAGTTTACACAACTCGCTGAAACAAATAGTAATTAATAAATAACATCATACATTATATATACACATAGTTTTGGATTTCCTATAAAAATTCCTACCTTCAAGTTTCTCCAACACATTCACTGTTCTGACAGTTAACTTCACACAGTGGAAACACACATCATTGCGGAACACAAATGTATAATTCACATGGTACTCCTCTAACATATTTACACAGTAGCCACGATTTGACATTGTTTCTGCATTTATCTCTGTCAGCGTATTTCTACCATTCTCCCATGAAAACCATGAACCTCTTATGACCAGTGGAATTTGGCAACCACTTGATTGTTGTGTAGAGAATGCAACTGGAAAACGATACACAAACAATTGGTATTGTTACTTCTATAGCAAATCAAATATTCTTTGTAAATACAACACATCACATGTTAGAAGATAGAATTTAGTTACGAAATAACGTTTAGGTACAGACAAAATTTACAAACACTTAATTGCATGCATATAATAACACATGTTTGAGCATACTTATAATACTCTTTGAGACTTACTCTGCCATATAAAGCATATTGCAAATAAAAACGTGTGCCATTTGGTCTTCATTTTGTAATAAATTCTAGAAAACTGACCGCAACAACTCAACGACAAAAAGTAATAATTCTAAATCGCTTAACCGATGCGTAAACCATGTCCCAAACGCCCATCCCACTTATGAGTCATGATCGTGCTGCCATCTGAAAATACGTTTATTTGACATGCTTCACATTATTTCCCTCTTGGCCAAACAAATTAACTTTAACCCTCAGCACGTGTCAGCATTTAGTACGAATTCAAGTACAAATTACGATTCAGATGTCGTATGATGTAGTGTATGCTTTTAAAAAATCACAAAAGCGATGACAGTAAAAAGTTGCTTTTAATATGCAGCGAAAATGTACCGCAGCCATAGAGTACTGATTGAATTCTTAAGTAGTACTACTTTTTCAAAATCGAAGGGCTAGAAAAGTGAAGTGAAAATATGCTGCCTTTCGCTGTAACTATATCTGTACATTTATGATATTTATGAAGTCAATTATTTTAAAGGAATACCGATTGTACGGTACTGAACTTTACCTGCAACGGATTATCGTGGAACCGATTTCCGTCTTGTAAATCTAGATTGTTGTATAAAATATACATATACGTATTATTTAAAACCATTTCTATACAGGCTTGAATTGTTACTTTGTGTCATATCACTTAGATAACCAAGCATGTAGTACCTTGTTTTTATGAAGAATTGTCTTTCTATTCTTTGCTGTTAAATTTGTGTGTATCGTTAATGCACAAGGTTTAGGACATATAAGCGTGTGTGATAAAGAACAATGGCAAACACAGACGTAACAGGAAACAAATCAACGTGGGAACCATTGCGGTTGACACATATGAAACCATCATTTAGTAGTCAGGAATTGGCCTTAGCATCCCGACAGGATTTATGGCACAAATTTATTTTGTTTGGTGGTGGAAGGTATGAACCTGCTGAGCTATTGAAAATTGTGGTAATGGCCTGTGAACCAGAGATTATTCTACCTGTTATGTATAAGGTAGAAGATACAAATAAAAGTTCTTTCCTCACAAAATGTAGCTCGAATGCAATAGAAAATCTTGTAAAACAAGGTTTATGTACCACTCTACCAAATGGACAAGAATTACATATGGACATTGTACTGGGTTTTCTGGGAACCCAGGATTTACAATTAAATCCAAACAGAGTTATAGCACAAGCATTGTACTATAGATATGAACACACCAAAAAGATATTAAATCTTGACGATTTTGAGAATGAAAAATCATTGGGTTCTATATTCTGCCCAATATCACTGCCAAAAGTATTGCACTTCATTTTACGGTGTAGCAAAATGGGGATTCTTGGCAATAATCGTGAAACAAGACTGCCTATTCGTGAATTAAGTCTAAAGTATAATAAAATTACAGGCATCATATTGTTTGAGAAGTTTTTCAATTATCACCTCAGTAAGTTGGACTTGAGATACAATCAAATTATGGATGTGGAATATTTACGTTATTTTAATGAGTTCAAAATAAATGAACTATGGCTGGATGGGAATCCATTGTGTTCAAGATACAATAACTCTCAGGAGTACATACAGGCAGTGAAAAACGTTTTTCCACACTTGCAAAAGTTGGATGGGGTTGTAATAGGTATTGAACAGAAGTTTGTACCTAATGTCCAAAGCAATTTTCTGGGAAATGGTACAAAAACTGGTTTAATCAAGCAGTTTGTGAAGCATTACTTCACCCTGTACGATCAGGATGACAGATTGATTCTGAATGGTTTATATGACAGAGATGCACTGTATTCTATGACACTAGGACCAATTTCAAACTATGTTCATAAACAAATCACTAAGGCATTTGTAACAAATCGAAATTTACTCAAATGCGTTGATTACGCTAAATGTCAAGAGTTTATACTGCGTGGTCCAGAGAAAATAATCTCTACTCTCAGACGTCAGCCACCTACCACTCATCATTTGAAATCATTTCATATAGATTTACTTTATGAAAAAATGGATTATCTAGCAATTTCAGTGCAAGGATTACTTTCATTCAGGGAGGTATCCTCTCCTCCAATGTTGTTCAACAGGACTTTCATCATCATCAAGAAAGAAGACAATGAATATTGTATTACCAACGATCAATTATATCTGGATGGAACACCGCCTACTGGTAACACAACAGGAATGAACGAAATTAAGTATGAAGCAAAAGCGGCGCCGAAGTTTAATCCGACTGCGTTCAGCGTATCAGAAAAGGAGCAACTACTTACATTCTTGCATGAACTGACTACAATGAACATGAAATTTTGCCATGAGTATCTTCAAGAAGCCAATTGGAATATTAGGAATGCTATCACAACGTTTATGAAGATGTACATGGTGAATAATGTACCGCCGGAAGCCTTTGCGTGACACATCATTCTTTCTTAACGTGTAATATATCTGTACTTTAATATGTTTATATATATGATATGTAATATAATAAAGAATCCGATTTATGCACAAATGGCCTTTTTATATCTCAAAAGTAATTAAAAGTTCTTAAAATGAATTATACTTGCTCAACGAAAATAATATTTCATTGAGAAGTACTAAGATGATCGTTAATGTATTCTTATAAAAATCCTTAAATTTATTTTATACAAAATAAAAAATTACAATTCTTCTATGATATTAACAACCTTGTTGCATATTTAACAGGGCAATGGTTTTATTTATATAAGGTGTTGTATTCACATTTGAATTCACTCCTAGTTCAAACACCTTCTGCATCAATGGCAACGCATGTTCTGAAACAGAAGACGATTCATCAGATCATAAATACATTGGGGAAAGTAAAAAGAAAACAGTAGTCAAACTTACCTTGCATACATAAAACAATTTCCGGTAGTTTCTCGAGAGCTGACATTAGAATATCAGCTCTTGGACTATCAAGGCATCTCTGAAACGCGGACAAAATGTTCGCATTCGATGCAGGACGATGTTTCAGTGCTCTAGCCAGCAAAGTGTGTGCTAGGGTCCTTATGTTACCTTGCGGAGAGACAAGTAGTTCCGCAATGTTGTCTGTTATGGTTTCCAGTACCGATGGTTTCCTCGATGACAAGTGTTCGATTTCTTGGAGAGCACTGAACACATCTGAAACGCAGCACGTTGTATCAATTGATGAATACAGGAAGCGAAAGTTACGGAGATTTTAGGTGGTCATTGAAATACCTTCACCATGAAGCTTGGAAAGCGTAGCGAGTAGTGATGGCCAGTGCTGCGGAATGATAGAATCCGATGGAGGTGGTGTTGGAGGCACAGTAACCAAAATTTCTTCAATGTCTTCTCCTTCTCTCGGCAATGGAATACCAGATACGAGTGTCTTCAAGTTAACTAAATTCGGATAGTGCATCTGCAATTCACTACACATAAGTGTGACACGGTGACTGAAATGTGTTACATAAAATGAAAGATAACTTACTGAAGTGCTTGAGCATGCTTCTGTAAGTATTTTAATGCTCGCTGTGGATCGTACGAAATGTACGATTGCAATAACGCAACGAATCTGTTCAAAAGTGGTATCAATTCTTTTATTGGTCCATAGTTCTAAAAGAAACGAATGAATTACTGTTTTTTTTTAAATATATAAATATACGGAGACGGTAAAATGTTCTGTATCATACTTGGAAGCACTGAAAATAATTCTCTAACGTGTCTTCCAGAGCACTTTGATGTTCCTCGTTAAACAATTGCGGTTGCAGTAATTCCAGCAATCCCATCACTTGTGCAAAAAGATTTAAATGGTGGCCTGCTCTGAATTGACTAAAATCCAAGTAGCATCTTCCTCTTAGTGAAGACGCTAGCATGGGAAGTTGTCGCAGTACCAGTATAGGATGAACTGCTGCCATTTTTCGAGCACACAACTCGAAATCCTGGGACCTGGAGTTCCAGGACTTCTGTCGTGGCGTTGCCGCCATAGCTGTTAAAACGGAGTGGCTCATACAGTCCAATACGGAACCTGTCCATTTTGTTATTTTTGCCCCTCCCACAAATTTTTTGGTTTGGAAGGTGTCCAAGTAACAAATTACTTTGGGTATTTTCATATACATGTGTAAGAGAAATTGGTGCGCCATGTCGGAATCCACGCTGAAAATTAAGGGAAGAATTTGTTAAAGATTATGGACGTCTTTGATTAAATGAATAAATTTAGAACGTACTGATTCATCATACGATCTGCCAAGTATCTTACAACGCTGCATATCAAGTGATCATCAGTTGATACACAGTGTAATAATAAATCTAGTCGAGAGTCCATCCGAGCTAACGCTGCATTTCTGCTTTGGCAATTACATATGATAATAGCTTCCGCTACCAAGTATGCCACCAGATTAAGTAACTGTCTTTCCTGCAGAAGTAAAATGTTCTCCGGTACATAGTGTTTCGGTGTAAATTTGTCTCTACCTTGCCAAAGTTTCGGATTGCATGTCAACGCCCATAGGAAATCTAAAACGGCCGTCGGATCGTATCTGCAATAGATATTTTATTTTATTTCAATTTCAGATGCGCGTCATTTGCATTCTATTCACTTACCCATCGTCACATTTATCTAACAAATGTCCAACACACTTGTACAGAGTTGCCCAGCTTGCTCTATGTGTCAGAAGAGTCAACAAATACGGTCTGAACGAGTGCGAGCTTACGACATTGTTATCTATTTTCATTTGTATCTTCGTCTTTCCGAAAAGAAGTTTCATTTGTAAGTTTGGACAGGTACCGATTAGTTCCGGCTCCACGGAAGCCAGCCAGTCGATGAACAATCCAGTTCGCGGTTTCAAAATACCTTCATTGCTATCGCTAACTAACAATCTGGCCATCGCTTCTACCAGGATATCAGTCTTCTGTTGTTTAAGGCAAATGTCTAACAGTTTACGACCAACTCCTTCCAGATTAACGGAATCTGTATTTTCTAATATTGAACCGGGATCACGATTTTGCATTAGCATAGCTAGTTCCATGTGCTGCGGTGTTTTTGTTAACTGTACATTGGCGAAATCTCTTAAAATCGATAAAACTGGTGCCTTCACGTCACCTATTAATTGTATCAAATTTAAACACATGTTGCGTGCGAGTTCGATCACCTGTTTCGACGTCGATGGCTTTTTCAATGGTAACAATATCACTCGCATTAAAGTGCATGAATACTGTGGCATATGGACAAGCGAGGCTAAGAATTGCTTAACTTGCATCGAACTTAGCACACTGCATATATGCTGTATCGCCAATACAACGGCCCCGCTTTCTTTGGCAGATTTTTGCAAGTCTTTCGCGAGTGTTTTGTGTAGTCTACGATAAGCGTCAACTTTCTGATTCATCGGTATATTCTCAATAAACAATCTATTAATAAGATGCGGGACGTCAGTTTTCACGGAACATTGAATTACGGATTGCTTCTGAACCATAGCACTAGGAGGTAGTGGTTCTTGTAGTTGTTCAATAGTCACAATATTTTCGTCCGGTAGTTGCGGCTCTAGTAATTGTAAAACTTGTACGAATACAAGTCCTCCGGTGGCTCCTCGTCTATGTTGAACTTCGACCAATTGAGCCATGTATGTTTTATCGAGAACCGCCTCGCCAACGGAGCTCGGATCGATCTGAACTCCAGCATCCAGTGTGTGTAGTAGCTTACTCATCGAGGATACGGGAATACCGAAACTTTGTATGAAAAGAACTAATTGTTGTGGTTCCAAGTCCTTCAAGGCTGCATCTACCAATCGAGGAACATTGCTTCTGATCATTCTTAATTTTAACCAGTCAGGTATGAGTAAAGCTTCCTCGCTGGTGTCAACGAGGAAGGCTTTAGGCGGTTCCGCGTTCAGAGGAAACCATGTTTCGAGAAGAACGTTGAATAATACATCGTCGTCGGATGAGTCGTATGTTAAAAGAATTATCATGGCGTGGACAACCAGAATATGCATGGTGCACTCTTCCCCGCTGCTCCATTGTACTAATATTTGATCTTGACTTTCAGACCATGTATAACCCTCGCCCCTAGGCGACCTAGCTTTCTCAAGATAATTGCAGAAAATGGCCATGAAAGCATGTAAGGTCTGCTTGGCCTGCACATTGTCACTTTCCGTCTGCGGTAAAATTGCACCGATGATTGTACTTCTTTCGACGACTAGCTGCGATATTTCATTCGCTAAATCAGTTAGGTCCGGTAAATCATCATCCGTTGTGTGCACGGCAAGATACGATATGTAAGCGTGAACAAGGTCTGGACTGTTTTCAACCTGACAAGCACCGCGAAGTGCCGTAGAAACTAAGGATCTCACTGATAAGAAGTGTGGTATAGACGGTAGCTTACGGATAAGCCAAACTTCCCTGAAAAAATTATACGATTGTGAATTATCTAAATAAATTTTGTTAAGAAACTAACTGGTGTAATTACTTTTCATTCTCCCCGTCTATATCCATAGGTTCCTCCTCTGTAGGAATAGAACCAAGAACCATTTTCAACCCAGTGATTGCTTGCAGACGACTACCACTTTGTTGACTGCTCAGTCTCCTTAAAAAGTATTCCAACACTTCGTAAGCATGCTGACGATCTTGTTCGGCATCGGTTAACAACATCTGCAGATGCGCTAGCAATTGTTGTTGTCGTGGTTGTTTTTCTACAGCTTGTGCGCTAGTAGATAGTAGAAATTCGCATAAACATTGAACGGGTAGTTGACTCAGAGATCCCTCACTGTTTTGAACAAGATCTGCCAGCCATGGCATACTTTGTGATGAGCTCTGTTGTTGTCTCTGTATTATATCTAACAAGAAATCTGGCTTTCGAGACCGGCAAAGTAAATGCCCGAGTCTGTGATACACGTTTAGAGATTGTATTTGCTCCAGCACCGCAGGTGGTGGTCTTCTAGCAATACCGGTTGGTTCCATAGTAATTAACTGTGACAATAACAAGCTGTTTTGTTCCGATATTTGTATCCTCGTCGAAGCAGCGGCTAAATGTGATTCATATTCGAGAATTTCTTGTTTTTCGATAGCTTCAACTTGCAACTCTTTTGAACGTTCCTGTTCTATCACTTCTGGCAATGCCATTGTCGGTGGCGGATAAGAAAAATGGCTGTAAAATAATTGCATTACATGTGACAGATCCTAATAAGAAATATTTACGATATACTGAACGTACTTGGTAATACACATCTCCATGAGCGTACGCAAAATGGGATACCGCTTCCATGCAACCGCACCAATTGCGGATGGATTATGGGCGGCCAGAATCAGTAACATTATCCATCCTTTCCAGTACAAATTAGATATCGCCAAAGTCGGTGGTACATAACTGAATTAGTGAAATAAAATATAAATATCGAAATGAGACGAAACTAGAAACTTACAAGCATTGATAAATACCCTGCTGGAATATTGATTGTCCCTGGAGGTTGATAAATACAGAGATTGAAAATAAGTTCAATTATATCCAATTTGTCTGCTTGTAACATCGGAAAACTTTCTGTCGAATTGGCTGCCGCCCGCCGTATTAATTGGTCTACCAAATCTAACGTCTCGGAATGCGTAATACCATTCTCCTTAGGCGAAAATATAAATCATGTAATAACATTTCAACGCTTAGATCGTTTTAGGCACCTACCTTTGAAAAGCCAATTAACAGCAGCCTCAAAAGAGTGTTCTGCAGTAATGGAACATCCGAGACGAGTCGCAAGTAAAAAACTCTATCAGATTCCGGCGGCCAGTTGTCCAATTTATAATAGTGCTCTGGAGATTCCAGCATCAGAATTTTATGCAACGCGTGAAGAAGCTCATTTCTACCGATACCATACATTTGCGGCGCAGAATTCTGTAGCCACAAAATAGCCTCGTATTCAATCGTGGCCACCATATTCTGAAACTGATGCAGTAAAGCTACATCCTTTTTATCACCTCTCTGGGCGAGAGCCGCGGCTTCTTTGACTTGCGGACTGATAGCAAGAAGCATACACAGACAAAGAAGATCCGCTATAGAAATGAAGACACGTTCCTTGAACTCAAAACTGTGTAGCTGCTGCGCTATATCCGGCCTTTCTGCCATTAAAGTACGGGCGAAAGTGAGTAAATTGATGTCATGTCGACAGACACGCACGATTTCTCGAAGCAAAGCACGCAAAGGCCTAAGATAGTCCTCGCGATTCATTAGCAGATCTTGAAATATCTCTGCGAGTAACTTAGCCGCCTGCTCGGGTAACGTTTGGAACATTACAGCCAGCATGGGCATATTGTTGGGATTCCGAGCGTTTGATAGTTCATTGTAAATTGTGTGTTTTAATATGGTTGATAAATTCTCTGGGTGTAGGCCGATCAATTCTTTTACACCATTGAGATACAAATTGATCACCGCCTTGGTTTTCAATCTCATTTTCACTAGCTGGCTTATAACTTCAACGTCCCGTTGAGTATGAGATGTGCAGTTGTAGCAGATATAACTCAATAGTTCTTGAGCGGGCCTCATTAGCTTCGGATTGTGCAACCACATTTCCAGCCGCGGTACAGCGATGTTCCTGATCTCGACGAATCCGCAGGCTGAGGATAACAGTTTCAGAAAGTTTTTGGTTATTGATTCCGGTTGTCTCCTGTTCAGCTGCTCCTTTATAGCTTCCAAAACGATAAATTCTATATTCTCTAAACAATGTGTGTATCTTGGGGTAACAGGAAATTCTATTTTCTCTTTATCGCCAGAAAATTGTACCGTCGAAGATCCTGGATCCTCATCGTCTATTGTTGATGGACTATGACAATCGCGCGGTGTTAAAACTGATAGTTCTGGTTGCAACACACTTTTCGGCGGCAACCGTGTATTGAATCCGGTCAAAATATTATCGACAAAACCTTTACATTCTTCGTGATCAACCCATACCCTTTCACCGAGAGCGTCTTCAATATACAACTGTAATAAGAAGACATAAATAATTGTGTATGAATCTATAGGTAAATGCAATCAAAATTTTAGCTTCAGTGAATTACCTTTACAAAAATTTCAGGCCAATTCCTTTTATCATGAAACCCTTTCATTAACAAATTAGCTGCAAGTACAGGAACCAATGGATTGCCTTTACTTTTAAAATTGTGTGCCTGATCTCGTTTCAACAGCGACGATAGTGCGTGTAATATACAATCATTTGAAAAAATAGATGGACGAATTTTTGCAAGGTACAACAATCCCATATAGGCCAATGTATCAGGTTTCCATTTCTGATTCTTAAGTGTTTTAATTGCACCGCAAATAATGCCAATTACTTTGTCGCCTTCGTCATTGTCATTAGCTTCCAAGACCATTGGAACAAAGTCTGCAGGATCACTATCAATGGCTACCAATTCCCAAGCTTCCGCACTGGAGAAAGGAGGCCTCTGATGCGGTGTAACATGCGTTGCAAGTTTTGGCTTCTTTTGCGGTATATATTGAAATGGTTGAAGTGGTCCCGACGGTGCCTCTTTCTTTCTATCATTTCCTATTTAAGACATATTACAACTCATATTAAAAGTATACTATTTGATTTACTTACATTTTGTTAAAGTATTATATTAATATGGTATTTTACATAGATTCAAATGATATTCAAAGAAAAGTGATTCATTTACCGGAATTGGAAGAACTTGTGCTAGGTTTAGAGTGAATAACACCTGGTCTCTTGGCATCGGAATTTTCATTACGTGATCCTTTGGAGCCAAGTGCAAATAAATCAGAAGGGTGCTGAGCAATCTTATTTTTTGCTCCCCTCCCTATTCCTGTTTTTCCACGATCCATTGTAAACTTTATCTTCTCTACATTTACAAAGAAGACACATCAAATTAACGATTACTCTTAACTTGAAGTTCTTTGTAGAATACATATATTTAAATGCAATACATGCATTATAATATTTGTGACATTCTTACTTCACATTAGAAATCTAAATGACATAGAAACATACAATTTGTAAACGCTATTAATTCGAAGCTAACCTAATCAACATTTATAAAATCCATTTCCCAAGAACGTTCTTGCAGAAAATGTTTTTAATGTAATTCATTCTTAACAACATAACATCCGTAAATTAATCTACGGAAACCGAGGAAGTATTTGCAAAAGTTTATATCCTTTGTCAACAAATCAATATTTTACAAAACAGATATTATCAGTCAACAACAGTAGCAGACCATAGCAGACATCTATCGATACATCTTTGCCATCGATTCGATAGTATCGATGTTGCAAGATATACCAATCGTTCATTCAAATTTTTAGAAATCATCGACTGTTGTATTCTTATAATTTCTTATATTCAGTATAGTATTTTCCTGTAATGATTCAGATTGTATCATAAATATAATTTCAGTCATTCTAATATCATGAAACAGATTTGTAAGGAATATAGACAAAAGGTATCTAGTATATAACCATGTATATAACATACCTATACATTTGTGACGTTGGCGATACTGGCAGTACTAATATTCTGCATTGCAGGTTCCATATCACGTAGGGGCCTGTGTCTGCGAGATTCTGTCAAAAAATGTCGGCAATGGTAAGTCTTTCTACATAATTTGCTATCCTATTATGACTCAGCTTTACCAATCTTCGAAGCTATACGAGAATTATAAATAGCCCGTGTAGATTTTTGGAGACATTTATTCCACCCTGTCCTCGTTTTCGGATCCTCATCAATACTAGTTTCCTTAATAGCTTATCTACATGCAACTCGAAAGAAAATCGTTAAATATTATACTCTGCCCTTTTATAGAGGATGAAAGCAACGAGATGTCCTACGGACGAGCTCAGTCTTTCCAACTGTGCTATTATTAATCCAGATGATTTCCCAGGTGATGTCAGGTACAGATATGTCATCTTCTGATCTGTCCATTGATTTTGTGCCTATTATAGATTCTGGAGATGAAATGTATATGTATAGGTTCATTTAACGTTTTACCTGAGCTTCTGCTAATCAGATTATAGATTTTCATTCAATTTATTTTGTATATAAGTATATTGGATGTACTGATGTAACATTATATATATGTTATACATTGTTATCGAACTTCATGTTCACTGACTGTCATTGTTGTAATTCGCAATAAAATAAAAGCAATTATAGTGATAAATGAAAATACAGTTTATTTAGATATTGATTAAATTCTTCTATATATCTTATCTTCTATATGTATTAATATGCATTTCTGATTACATGAAGTTTGACTAGTTTTGTTTTACTGTGACTCAAAACATATATGTCATGTTTGTTTAAATATGAGGAAGCATTGTACAAGTTATCAAATTATTATTTATTATAGCGGAATACTAAATAAGCAGTTTTACTTTAGGCATATTGAGGTGACGACTGCTCCCAATCATCATTTTGTATTCACCATAAGAAGACATCATGGTGTTCCCAGTGGAACCGTGGGCTTCAATCTACCTCAGAGGAAATGGGCTACATTGTCACTTAATCAAGAAATTGAAGTTCGACCCTATCACTTCAATCCGGCTTGTAGTACAGAATGTTTATGCACCATTGTGTTGGAAGCAGACTTTCTACAAAAGAAGGCGTATGTTCCTACCATATATAATGGTGTACCAATAAAGAAATGAAAAACATAAACAATAATTTTACTGTGCAGAACTACTTTGGAACCATACAATACAGATGAAATGGCTAAGGACTTCCTGCTGCAATTTTCTGGGCAGGCATTCACCGTGGGTCAGCAGCTGGCATTTCAATTTAAAGAGCAGAAAATGCTTGGACTGGTGGTGAAGAGTTTGGAAGCTGCTGACCTCTCTGCTATAAGCTCAGGACAAAGTACAGTTCCCAAGAAAACAGAGATGGGACGATGTTTGGCCGACGCTGTGATACAGTTCGAGAAAGCAGAAAATTCGAGTTTGAATCTTGTTGGACAGTCTAAAGGAAAAGTCGTTCGTCAGTCGATTATCAATCCCGATTGGGACTTTCAGAAAATGGGAATTGGCGGTTTGGACAAGGAATTTAGCGCTATATTTAGAAGAGCGTTCGCATCACGCGTTTTTCCCCCCGAAATCGTTACCCAGTTGGGCTGTAAGCATGTAAAAGGAATTTTACTGTATGGCCCACCGGGTACAGGTAAAACTTTAATGGCACGGCAAATAGGAACTATGTTAAATGCCAGAGAACCCAAAATCGTCAATGGTCCTCAGATTTTGGATAAGTATGTTGGAGAGAGTGAAGCTAATATTCGAAGATTATTCGCAGACGCAGAAGAGGAGGAGAAAAAGGTATATCGGACTGTCGTTCAAACATAAAAATGCGATTAATCATATTATTCATTATAAACTTGAACTTTCAGCTTGGGCCAAATAGCGGACTGCATATAATCATCTTTGATGAAATCGATGCTATTTGTAAATCTAGAGGCAGCGTTGCTGGAAACACAGGAGTACACGATACCGTTGTAAATCAATTGCTTGCAAAAATTGATGGTGTTGAACAATTAAACAATATCCTTGTAATTGGTATGACAAACAGAAAGGACATGATTGATGAGGCCCTGATGAGACCTGGTAGATTAGAGGTATCCATTTTTAAAATATTCGATTAAATCAAATAATGATTGAAATCTAATCGCCGGTATTTAAAGGTGCAAATGGAAATTAGTTTGCCGGATGAACATGGTCGATTCCAAATTCTTAATATACATACCTCAAGAATGCGGGATTACAAAAAGATTGCACCTGATGTCGATCTGAAAGAATTAGCAACCCTAACTAAGAACTTCAGTGGTGCAGAGTTGGAAGGTTTGGTCAGAGCTGCTCAGAGTACCGCTATGAACAGATTGATCAAGGCCTCCAGCAAGGTAGAAGTAGATCCAGCAGCAATGGAAAAGCTCATGGTCAGCAGGACTGACTTCCTGCATGCCTTAGAAAACGACGTCAAGCCTGTAAGTATTACAGACTTATAAATAAAAGTATGCAACAAAAATTTTGAATTACTTGAAACTTTAGGCGTTCGGTACAAGCGCGGAAGCCCTGGAACATTTCCTCACACGTGGTATCATCAATTGGGGAAGTCCAGTTTCCGAAATTCTATCCGATGGCAATCTGTACATTCAAGAAGCCCGTGCTACAGAAGGTTCAGGTCTTGTATCTGTTCTTCTGGAGGGACCACCAAACAGTGGCAAGACAGCTCTCGCGGCACAGATCGCGAAAAATTCCGATTTTCCATTCGTCAAAGTGTGCACTCCCGAAGACATGGTTGGTTTCACGGAAACTGCTAAATGTCTCTCGATCCGAAAGGTAATACACTGTGAAACTCAATATAAGAGGTAAGTTAAAGATAGGACTAATGGAAAATTGTTGTATTCTTTTCTAGGTATTCGACGATGCATACCGCTCACAGCTTAGCTGCATTTTGGTGGATAATATTGAGCGTTTGTTAGATTACGGTCCAATTGGGCCGCGGTATTCAAATTTGACTCTACAAGCACTGCTAGTGTTGCTGAAGAAGCAACCACCACGTGGTCGCAAGTTATTGATTCTTTGTACTACGAGCCGCCGGTAAAACACAACGTTTAACTTGAAAGTTATTGTTAAAGTAAATATACAGTCGATTAACAAGTATACGTTCTTCCTAGGCAAGTGCTAGATGATATGGAAGTGTTATCCGCATTTAGCACAACTGTTCACGTACCGAACTTATCGACTCCTGATCATCTTCTGAACGTTTTAGAGGCTGCCGAACTCTTTTCGAAAGAGGAAATGATATCCCTGCATGCTAAACTGCAAGGGAAACGGTAATATCAGTGGCAATACATTTTTAAGAAACTGATTTATTAAGTATGAAATTTTATCACTTGTTTTTTTTCGTTTCAGTGTGTTTATTGGTATAAAGAAGTTGTTGTGCCTGATAGATATGGCACGTCAAGTGGAACCGAATTACAGGATTCCCAAGTTCCTCTCCAAATTAGAGGAGGAAGGTGCTCTAGAGTAACAGGTACTTCATTGAAACTTGTAATTACTTATGTAGACACCAATTAGAAGTCAATAATTTGCCTAGGGAACTTACGTGTATCACACGATCATAGCAGGTAGAAAAATAGATTTCGATTTGCATTCATATTCATAAGAATGCACTCCACAGAAACATCATTTGATCCAAAGAGATCGGTTATTATTACACAATGAAATAAGTGTTATAGAAACAAGAAAGACAACCGTATTATGTTATTTAGATACATTTTATACAATTCTTTTTTGACAGTTTTATTAAAAATACTTTGCATTTCCCATTATTTCTAATAAGTAACATTAGAAAAGAATCTCTGTGGGAAACGAAAACAGTGTCCATTATAATCTTTTTACACGACATACTATACTACGTTATGCATTTTCCCCTAACTGTGGTTTACTTTACATATCTCCCATAAAAGACTCTCAATCAAGGTCCATGTACGTAATGTTAGGAACCTTGACTATTCGGGAAGAATTGTATGACAAATGTACAGTCATTATAAAAAAAAACTGTAAAAAAGTAAAAATACGACAAACAAAAAAAAACTCAAAATAACTATAATGAAGAGAAATAGTATTAATTTATTCTAAATGCATTTTCTCGTCAACTTCGTTATATAAATGTCTATACTATTGTTGCATTACAAACTCCACCATAAATTATTCCGAAGGGAATGCTTGTACGTTGAGATGTGGAATCCGTGTATTGCTTTGTCTGTACAGTTCTCAGTGTATATTTATTCTGACATGATTAGTGACAAATGCTTCCTCTAAGTTTGAAAATCGTTCGTACATGTTCTGTGGTGAACATGAATCTGTTCTGTGTTAGATGTGCGTATACAGCCACATTAGATGTCAGTACAAACATGATTTCTCTGACGATTGTTAACGATACTAGTACTGATTATTTATTGAACTGCAGTGAGGCTTACATTATTATGTGCGTTCCAGATACAACTGTATGATTCAACGCATACGTAATGTACATCGTATATTTACTATTTAACACTGCATGTTCTTCGATATGTATGTGAAGAGTTTATTGCAGTTCTTGTTATAAATGTAAATGTGTATGTAATTTGATTGTCCAGTGTTCGTGAACAAATGCACTGTTCTAGTATCGTTTAGTGGTATTTTTGAAGACAGGTAGCGCGAAATCATTCCAAGTGTATTACATATAAAGATTTTATTTTGCTATTGCTACTTCGACGATGATGATAGTAATAATTAAAAAACAAATGCAATATTCTATGTATTATATACATTATTTAGACAAAAACTGGAAACTCTCATACGTTGAAATTTATTCATAAATATATATATATTATGTATATATTTATTTCGAATTTTTTATCAATATTTGCGTTACGATCAGGTACATTGATTTCGATAGCAATTTATTTAATTAACATTGCACGAAACAGAAATATAATCGTGCAAACGATATGTTGAGGATATATTTAAGTTATTTATGTATATAGAATTGAGTTGTCCAACAGAAGGACAAGATTCTACGTTAAAGTAGACCGCGCGTTATACTTGATAAATACTATATATAAATCAGCTGTCTGTATTTATCAGTACCATATATGTATTAAAAATTGCAATAATAAATTTATGAATCCATAACTATACGCTAATTCTTGTGATTTGGAGGGAAACAAACACCAGAAAACAGGTTTAACATTGTTGCATTATGTTTTCCATCAACCACGTGAGTCTTCATGAAAACATATTACAATCCAGACTTAACGGCAGTATATTTTTCGTTTTGGAGTTATTACATCGTTTTTCATAATTCTCATGCGGATATCGTTATATTACAACTCTAAGGTACAATCCACACATATGTACAATGACCATAATAGAAATGTTTTGTTTTTCTATCTATCTATTATATATAAAATAAAAAACTTTCGAACAATTGTTTTTTAAACGATAAACTCGCGATATATCTAAGAGGGACAGTGTCTGAATAAAAGACCATACGAAGCATTTACAGGTCCTAATATAGATCTGACTTCTATAAATGTATGCATTACACCGAAATGTTTCTTTACAAACGCTGTTATGGTTATAACTCTATTATAATAAATCATAATTCTATCTTATTCTTCGTTTCGTTCGTCGAATACTTTAATGCCTCAGTTATTTATATACGTCATATCTTTGCAGGTTTCTTAAATAATATATAATTCTGTTCTCGTGTGCGCATTAAATGTTTGTAATTTTCAATCGGTGAACGACGTCGTGTGCATCGCGCGTTAATATATACCTTATAAATATTAACTGTCTGCGCTTCTGTAAGACAGTAGAAATATAAAATACAAATTAGATCTGAATTCAGATATGATTCGAATCTACGAGCGTAACATACGAATCTCTTGTTAGAATGTTTACATATTTATTGAATACTGAACACTCTATCAAGTAATGTACTTTTTAGTTCAATGAGGATCGTAGTACGGTATAAAGGAACTATGGAAACTATACAAACATTCATCGATTATTTCTATTATGCCAGTTTTTCACAATGAATAGAATTCGTTACGATAAGACCGCTTTTGTTCTGTTTTTAAAATTAAAGTGTTAACGATGAATGCCATAATTGAAGGGAATTAACTTGGAGATCGACAGATTAAATTTAATACTATTAATTATGTTATCACTGAAATTATGTCTCCGTTCTCTAAACAAATATTTTTTAAATAATATTTAAATAAAAACGTAACGCGAACTGACGAGAGTTGAATTTTATCGCTCACATCGATAAGGAAACACTTGAAAACGCATTAATCGACTACATAGTGGTTGGATTAATGCATAACACGTACTTATCAAATAGATTGATAATCAAGATGATAAACCGTATTGTCCTATGGGTATATAAAAATAATTGCGCAAGCATACATTATTTTTGTGTGATTCGTTTGAAAGATCACTATCAGCTTTGCTGTTTTATTTAGAATAGTAGATCTCTAAGCTTTGAGACATGTAATTAACAGATCAAGTAGTATAGAAATTTTGTTTTCATGTCTTATCGAATGTACATGTGTCACTTCATCATAAAATTATATTTCTTATTCAACATTCCATATCCTTTTTGCGATATAGTGCATGTACTTCAATCGTACAATCGGAAAATCTGTACAAAAACAAGATTTAGAGTATCACACAAATCTGATATAAATATCCATATTCTATCATTAATTTTGTTTAATTCTTATAATTTTAACCGAGCGTAGCCATAATTCCTTGGTATTTTTACCAATTACACGAAGATATAGACACAATGTATATATAGTATGTACAAATCAGGAAAGTATGATTATTCCCACGTGCTTTCAGTACTTGGCAGTATTTAGGCACCTTAATCATTTCATCCCTCCAAGGAAAGAATAATTTACATTTACATTCATTAAAAAGTCAAAAGTTCACGCGGTACGTAATTATTTTATAACACTTTTTACAAGTTATTTCTCTCACTCGCACTCACTCTCGCTAGCTTTAGCAACAATTTTTTAAACGAAATGAAGATATTAACAACGACCGATACCAACCCCCTTCCCTTTACGAATTAAAGAGTGACTTACATAATTCTGCTTCCCATACGAAATAAACAATATTTTGAAACGGATTTGGTTGAACGTAAATTTCTTTGTTTAAAAGTTGAAGTTATTCTTTTCGATTCCCGTGGCTGAAGTTATAAACTCGTAATCATCGTACCCGCATACAAACGTATCAATGACAATATATCGGATTTATCACACCACGCATCAAACATTATTATTCTCCCAGTAATGTTAAAGCACAAATTTTGGAACACTTAGTGCCCAGTTTTCGGATGCAGATATGGCTCGCGTACATTGCGCGAGTATTATTATTATTATTATTATTATTATTATCCTTACCGATACAGCAAGTACGTGTTGTTATAATACTCGTGTAAGTATGAAACGATCAATGTTAAACGCGTAATCTAATTTCGAACATTGCGCTTTCGATATAGGAGGATCAATATTGTAAGGTCTTTTTTTACAGAAGAAACTTTTCATGTCACAAGCATCATGTTTAAGTCCATACAAGTCATCTTAACAATGATAATACTATACAGCTTAACTACACAGATCATGTTTTCTTGAATAACGGTAATATATAAAATATTCTTACACATATACACTGGAGATAGTTCATGAACATTGATTGAGAAGAAAGATGTTTGTGACATGTATGGGATATTTCAACCAGCACCAACCGATTTATATGCTAACGGAGTCTGTGTGTGTCTGTACGTGTCTAATATGTTAATAGTTCTCTTTAATGATCCTCCTGTTTCAGTGAGAAAATTAAACGGAGCCTTACCCTCGCGTAATGCGGACTGTAGAGACCTTATATTACAAATACTTCGTTAATGTATAGTACGCAAAAATGTCTGACATAGAACCGTTGGTAAAAGTAAAGACTTCTTCAGTTCTAAAAAATCCCTATTCTTCTTCGGAAAAATAGAAAGAACACGATGGTTCTCAGATTTTCTTCTTTTTCTTCTTGACGACGTCAAAGTAAATAAAAATACTATGCATGTTTCCCCCTAGAGTGTAGCTTGAATTTACTGGCAATCAAAATTCAATGAAAAGAACGTGTGAAGACAGTGAAAAAGGTAGATTCAAACCATTTCATAGATATATATGTGCTGTTTCTTTCTTTCTTTCTTCTTTTTTTTAACAATGAACTTCTATATATAAATTAACAAAAATTAAAAAA
The DNA here is from genome assembly GCA_917499265.3 of Mimumesa dahlbomi. Taxonomy (NCBI): domain Eukaryota; kingdom Metazoa; phylum Arthropoda; class Insecta; order Hymenoptera; family Crabronidae; genus Mimumesa; species Mimumesa dahlbomi. Next base: position 920,789 of record OU824116.1, on the reverse strand, counting down.
AAAAAAAAAACAAGTTCTAAAACGAATTTTCAGCAAGAGATATTTGTTATTTTAAATCGTAATTTCATTATGGCACATGAAAGAAATTCCCATTGATTCGGGCGTCGAGTTGTTCGCAGGCCCGTAATTAATAGAGCACGGTGAATTATCTACTATGACTATTTAATATTAATATCACAAATGTTTACATTTAATGCTTTTGAATTAGTTCAAGTTTTTATACTCAATTCGAGCTGCAGCTAGATCGTGTTCTTTTTTTCTAGCATTCAGCACTTATCAAGCTCTCAGTCATCTCCACTGCAGAGAAACTTTGTAACTGACATAGTCAGTAGAATATATAATAATAAAAAATAAGCGTCACAATGAGCCAAATCACGATGGCTTGCACGATGGAAATTTCCTAACGCTAATGCACGAAATGGGTTTGCGCCATCTCCGTTTACTCTGATGCGTGTTTGGTTTGTTGTGATGACTATTCCAAGTAGTCTTTTGGTCTTCACTGGTTCTGTCCATTTCTTGAAGCCTTCTTTCTTCTGTATAAAGCAGAAAAATTAGTTAATACTTATTGATTTATCTTTGGCAGAGACTTAAATTTTGTTTTACTTTTCAATATGTAGAACTGTAAATACGTAAAGCAAATTGATATATAAATGTATACATGTATATAGATGTATGTTTAATTTATGCAGCTTGCAGAACGAAAAGTTTACTATAATTGTAACATTAATTACATACTACTTAATATACATAGCACTGACTACAGACATTAACACATAAGTCTATTAAAAAGAAAAAATTTTGAGTAACAGACTTTCTATGAATATTTGGCTAATCTAAAATGTTAAATATTACAAAAGTGCATAGGGACAGAACAGGGTATACACTATACAGAGAGTACCCGTTTTTGTCAGCTCGCAACATCATAGGTAGATATAAGCGTGTCATTGTTACAGAATGGTGCATGTCTTTGATAAGAATACTAGTAGATGGTTTGAAAAAGATTGTTCGTTATTCCGTTTAGAATCTGAAAAGCAAAAGCTGTATTTTATTCAATTGTCCGAATACTTTTACTTCTTGAATTAAATTTGAATGGTCATTGAATGTTCTTCCGCGAGTTAATTTCTTTTTCTTTTGTACTACCTATTTAAACATTATGCGACTTGTTAAATAATTTTCATAGTAAATAGGAAGACTGGTGACGAAAGATAACATAAAGAGTTCACAAACGATGCATGCAGACAATGTCATAATCTCCTTAAAGCAAAGTTACAAATACTATTCAAAGAAATTGCATATCTTTGCTAAATAACATTGTCATTCTCATACTAATAGTATTCTAATAACAGTCTACTACACAAATGCTCTTGTTAAGTCACATGTTATGCAACACCAGTGCTAACATCCAAAAGCTCTTAGTAATATTTTCTGGTAATATATTTTTGTATACACAGGTATCGATATATTCATCTTACCTTGTATACATTAGAAATATATGTTAGATAATAAAAATAGATTACTATGTGTAAACATAATAAGAATATATGCACAGACATGAAATGTTAACCATCTAGGTTGCCAAGTAGTGGAAATGTAGAAGATACATACCATTAAGTTGATGTTCAGTGTAATATGTGGGATTGTCGTCACCTCCATAATGATATTCCATCAGGTACGGTAGTACGGTCATACTGTGCCATTTGTGTCCTTTAAGAGGGGGTATAGGCACTTCTTCTTGTGTTCTCGGATGCCTGCATATAGTCCAAGGATGTCTTTTAACTTGTTGCAAACAAAATCTCTGATCCACATCTTTTTGTAACATTCCCTGTATAAGAGATTTCAAGGGTTCCTCTACTTCCTCAGGTATTGTATATTCACCCTTCCCTATATTCTCATATAATTTATAAATGTTATCGCCTTGAAAAGGATATTCACCTGTTGTTATATTATACCTACAAAATATTTGTGCATGTAAAATATATGTAGATTTTATCATTTGAATCTATTGTATACAGATAATCAACAAATACATACAATGTTACTCCACTGCTCCATATGTCTACTTTGAAACCAGAAAAGGTTTCACAGCCATTGGCTATTTCAGGAGGCTGAAATGCCGGTGAACCTTGCCCCACTTTACATGTATCATCCTCAGAAAACATATCTAATTCCTAAAATGGGAAGTGAATGTTAGTAAGTTTTAAATAATGTATTATAATGATAAACTGAATATTATCTGTTCAAAGTTTGTGATTTCCAAATAAAAAAGAAAGAAATAATTGTTTGAACAATACTAAGAGCATACCTCTGCCACTCCAAAGTCACTAATCTTCAAGGTACCATCTAAAGCCAGTAATAAATTTCCTGGTTTTATGTCTTTGTGAACTATTCCTTTACTATAAAGATATTCTAAACCATCCAACAACTGACAGAAATAGTCATGCGCTTGCCAAATTGGAAGCTTTTTGAGCGGTGTGCTTCCCAACATATCCTGTAAAGGATCTAATAAATAGAAATCTAATTGTTGTTAAGTCCATGCAAGCACTTATCGTACATTTAATTTGCATAAAAGAGACTCTACTGAAGCATAAAAATATTGAAATTAAAAAAGATTAAAGGCATTTACTGTTGACTTTAAATAATGTCAACATAAAGTTACTTATCATTTTATTATGCATGAATAAACTAATTACTATAAGTATTCTTTATTCGTCAAAAAGAAATAGATTCATATTTCTTATTATGACTAGCAATATTTATGAAATACTGCATAAATGTAAAAAATATTAATTCAATAACTACTTTTTCTCTGGTATTTCATTCAAATCAACTTGAATATTAATCTATATGTACAAAACACACTCTACCATATAATCCATAAAAGGCTATTGAAATTTACCTGTAATCCACACACACAAAATTCCATAACTAGGTACATCTTCTCCTTTTCATCATTATATAAAACATCTACAAGGTTAATTACATTCTTATGTTTTAATATCCTTAATAGTTTTATTTCCCTGTTAATGAATGTGAACAAATATATATTTAGAATCAAATAACAAGTACATATACGAATTAAGGAAAAAATATCTATAGATTGTCAATTTTATATGACAACGCAGACTTATGTATGGAACAAGTATTTATCATACTGTAAGAGTATAGGAAGGGATAGAGAATTATCTCAACTGTGTTATTTAATACATCATCAAGTATCATCTGAAATTTCATCTTCTATACACGTTCAAATAATCATATATTCTATTTCACTCTATCAATATATATACTATATGTTTCTCTTTTTCATTACTTTTAGCAATTGTAAATGCAACTAAAATGTCGGGTAAGTAACAAATGAATCTTAAATCTGACAATAGAGCAACTTAAGTGGAATTATATCGAAGATAGGTTTGCATAACTAGCTTTACATGAAACTTATTAGATATTTAGACTGCTTTATGTATATACTGATACTCGGTAGGAATACATTGTTAGCAAGTATAGGAATGTATTTATCCGTACCGTTGAACATTCAGCTCTCCGTTCGGGATTCTACGAAGTTTCTTCTTTTTTAAAATTTTCACGGCTCGTCGGCAAAGAGTCTCCGAGTCCAGCACTTCTTTCACCTTCCCATAACTACCCTCACCGAGAACTTCACCCATAACATATTTACCAATAAATTTACATTTTTTCTTTTTCTCCTCGTATATGATCTGATCGGAATCCACCCTATGGAAGAACATGTTGATCTCGTCAAACTCATAGTTCGGATCATCGTTGATCCACGGGACTGGCTCGATATCCGGAAATATTTCATTGTCGATTTCTTCTTCGTCCGGGTCACATATCGTGATCCTATTGTCCATCTTCACAATAGCTAATCAGACTAAGTTTAACCGAAAGCCACACGCAATGTTAACCTAAAACACGACCGGCACCACCATTGTTGTGAATTACAGCTGTATGCAACCACGGCTAGTGATAACAAAGGATTCGATCGTCGTCCTAGCTCGGAGAATACGCACCACCTATGCCAGCGGTGAAAAACGAACCTCAAAGTGCTACGACATTATGTCGGGTTCATACAGATTGTGTGATCATAGTTCACTCACCTGCCGCTATGTGGCGCTCAATTAAACACCGATTTCTCACAAGTACTAAGTATAATATCACACACAATATATACAAATTTTAAAGATTACCTTCCGTACTTGCTTCGGCAGTACATATACTAAAATTGGAACGATACAGAGAAGATTAGCATGGCCCCTGCGCAAGGATGACACGCAAAATCGTGAAGCGTTCCACATTTTTTGACATTTTAAACCTCGTTCTGTTACTTACGTCTTAATATTTGTTCAATTATTACTTTTTCTTTTCGTAGCATTAAAACGGAGTGGAAAAGGGTTTCATAACCGGATTTTAAAGCTGTTAAATTAAATGAAATGATATTAGCACTCATGGAGTATACACATGTTTCATTTGTGCTGCCAATGATCATTGCAGGCAAAGGCAGGGATACGTATGGATCTAATTCATACTTGAACTTGGAAATTTTCATCTCATATGGTTGAACAACTAGTGTATGTATGTATTGTTTAAACAAATTCTGAATTAAGCAACATTCTTTATAATTGTTTTAAAAAGGTACGCAAATGAACAGTTAATGGTGTTATACTTAAATGTAGTCAACTCTATTTTTCGTAACGAGTAGAGGTTAATGCTCATTTTTTATGAATTTAAATCTCTCTTTAAGAAAACAATAATTTCACATGTCGAACAGAATTATAAAAACCTAACGATTAAATGCATATGTGTTTAATATATTCGTGTCCTATCACACACAATATTTCGTAGAAATGAATTTTTCTCTTATTAATAAAAAGATTACATCATATTATATCAAAGACTGTATAAATGAAACATGCAATTTCTTTGCAGATATTTAAATGGCAGTTACATTAAAAGGTTGGCGATATGGGGTATTTATCTCAGGTATTGTAGGAGCTATTTTGCTACCATGTTATTTTTCAATGATTCGACCTATGATAAACCCAGAACCATATAGTATGTATCTATTCTATATATTTTACGTTGCTTTTTTATTTCACCTCTATAAACTATAATATACAATTTTCTAGAAAGAATGAGGCAAGAATTAGCGGAGTTTGAATCTATAAAAAGGAAATAGTATATACATACGTCTATGTGAGCAGTAAAGAAATACTGTGGAAGAAGCAAAAGTGACTGTAAGTGAAGTTAACTGTATAAAATAAACCTTTATTGCTATATACTACAAATTGGACCACTAACTTTGAAAAGGGCATAAGTCACTCAAGGTTTTACGCATGTAAAATGGACGAGAAAACATTCTTTATATTATATTAGATAATATTATAGTGACTTCCACTCTTTTTGAAGTTATTAATACAATTACATTGCTGTACAAATGTTTGCTGTAAGAAGTTTCTTACTTAATGTGACTAGAAACTGTCCTACAGACCAATATCTTATACTTATTTGTAAAATACAGTCTATATTAAAAATCATCATCATCACAAACATCGAGGAAGACATCAAATTCTTCACGATTGCAGTTCCCATCTGCTGTGAAGACATATTTGTGAAATGTTCCATCCATACACACTGCTGCAAAGTACAATATGATATTATTTAAATAATATATTATAATTGTAAATATATTATGTAGGTTACTGTAAATTCATGGGCATTTGTTGTATAAGTACCTATAACAGAACTCCTCGTACCAAATGCACAGACACATGCACATTCAGGTGGAACAGTAAAAGTTGCCAGTGCCCACTGACTTTCAACATAATTTCCCAAAAATCCCATTTTTGAAAAACTATAAAAAATAATTCAGAACATTCAGATACATGATAACATAATGTTTGTGCCTACTTGAATTTAAATTATATTGACATACGTTGATCTACGGTTGAGGTGAGTGTCTTTCAGTGCAAATATGTGCACTGTTCCTTTATCACTGGAAGCACACAAAAACTCTGAGTCTCTGCTGAATGTGATACTGAAACATATATATTTCATACAGATTCTTATATTTTTGTGAAACACATAGGTCCTCCAGTTTTATAATCGACAAAAGTATTCACCAGTAAAGCGTAGCAGGATCAAAACCTCTTCTCAACTCCACCAGTAAGTGTCTACGTATGCTGTCCCACACCCTAACGAGAGTACCCTGTGCAGAAGCTGTCGCAACCATGGTTCCACTACCATTAACTGCGAGACAAGCCAATGCTCCCTAACAGCATTGTTTGTAAATATAAAGTACTAAGAGAACATACAGTACTTGAAAAAAAAGGAATCAGCATTTGTACAAGCTTAATGCATAATAATTTGATTACCTGATGAGCAGCAAGAGTGGATGGAGCACTGGAACTTCCAGCCTCTGTTGCACCAAGATCTACCAATTGTACACTGCCGATTTTATGACCAGGAAAAGCAAGGAGTTGTTTTTGTGCTGTAGCAAGTGTGGCCACCTCAACTAATCCCTTTGGATTATCTCTTGTTCCTAAGGTCAACAATCTTCGTGTTGGCATAGGAAATGAAAAGACATGTATCTCATGCTGGAGTGCTACTATCATTCTGCAATGTAAGATTATTTGAACATAAGTAGTGTATTTGCATCCAAGTGGCTTAAGAATTCAAATTCTACAATAATCTTACTTATCCCTGCGCAATCTGACAGCCATAATTGGACTGGAGAATGTGACTTCCATTACAAACTTTTTAGATAGGTCATCATAAATTAATACAGTATTCTCTGCAAACTTTGGTCTTGTACCACCTCCAACAACAGCAATAATATTTGTTCTCCAGAGCATCTCTGCAATAGCTATACTTCCCACTAGCTCATTTTCTAAGTGAGCTTTCTCAACTAAGGGTTCTACATTGTATATTCTAAGACCAGATTCCATACAACATGTAAAACATCCTAATGAAAGATACAAAGTGCAACATGGTTTAAATTCTGTTTAATATTGCTAAGAATAATGTCAATATCATTACTTCTCTAATATTCTTTGCATATTGTATGATGATTCTAAGTTTCGCACTAAGAACGAGTTCAGCGATCGTTATAAATTAATGAATCTAAACTCCGAAGTTAAATCATTTCTTTCTAACGGAGTTCTAACCAGGTTAGAACATTGAAACTGAATAGAATTGCTATTGTGCTTAATTCATTATCGTCAAATATGCTTGTTAACAGTTTGAATAATTACGAACGGTACGGATGCGCACCTTGATCCTGGTTAAACCGCAAACTAAGGATACTTCTTCCACCAGCCATTGGTCTTTCATTAATTCGTCCGTATGAAGTATCCGTTTTCTGTGTTTTCTTTCTTAACTAGCGCAGTACGTGTTTTTGTTTACATTCTTATTTCACAATCACCTGTGACTCCACGTTCAGTATAGAAATTCTTTCATGATTCATGTGTGTGACATCACGAGTGGGCTGGTTTTCATTTAAAAAAGTAAATCAGTCCATCTAATTTAATTAATAAAGTGTCAAATTTCACAAATGGTTAAAAACTGCGGTCTTATTTGAAATTTACAGTAAAATTAAATACGTTTCGCTATAATAAAAGGAATCGACTGTATAATCAGTTCGATCTAACGTAATGTTGGCTCACCTGAAACAGGGTGCTCTATACCGTTGTCCATACTGGTGTTTTCTCGCCGTTTACCAAATGTGCTAACCTCTGCAAACGTTGTGTATTGTTTACAAACTATCAAGAGGAAGGGACGCATAAAACGTAAAAATGGATTTCCAAAATCGTCCCGGAGGAAAGACGGGCGGTGGCGGTGTGGCATCTTGGTCAGAGAGTAATCGGGACCGCAGGGAACGTCTCCGTCAGCTCGCCCTGGAAACCATCGACCTGAACAAGGATCCCTATTTTATGAAAAACCACTTAGGCTCTTATGAATGCAAACTCTGTCTGACTCTGCACAATAACGAGGGTAGCTACTTGGCCCATACTCAAGGTAAGAAGCATCAAGCGAATTTGGCTAGGAGGGCTGCCAAGGAAGCGAAAGAAGCACCGCAAACTTTGGCACCGGAGAAACCACGGGTAGAGCCAAAGAAGTTCGTTAAGATTGGACGACCTGGATACAGGGTAACAAAGCAAAGGGACCCGGAATCTGGACAACAGAGTTTACTTTTCCAAGTTGATTATCCGGAAGTGGCAGATAATGTCATTCCAAGGCACAGATTTATGTCGGCGTACGAACAAAGAGTAGAGCCACCGGATCGCAAATGGCAATATTTGTTGTTTGCTGCAGAACCATATGAAACCATTGCGTTCAAGGTAACTGTGAATGTTTGACAATTGTAATATGAATAGATTAATATATATTCGTTGATTGTAGGTTCCGAGTCGAGAAGTAGAAAAGGCAGAAGGAAAGTTTTGGACACACTGGAATAAAGATACAAAACAATTTTTCTTGCAATTCGCGTTTAAGAATGAGAAACCGTCAGTGGGCAAAGTACCACCACCACCAGTTCCACTCATAAGACCTGGATTAGGACCACCGATGGTGCCTGTTCCTCCACCACCAAGACCACCTATGTTCAATCCAGTACCACCACCACCAGCATTACTAGCAACAGGAATGCAAATACCTCCACCACCTCCACATTTAGCATAATTTTGTACATTTAACTGATTATACATTGAAACTATCATAATATGGATTAAGTTGCATCTTGTCCAGAAAAATAAAATATACAACTTGACTTTCAACATAACTTTATAAATTTAATTTAACCGAAAATTGTGAATATTCTGACAGTAAAGAACACTCAATTATCTTAAATGGTTTAAGGGAGCAAATAAGTAATACATTTCTCATTAAGTTTTAAATTTTTTTTTGGTTCCTCAGATTTTATTAAGAATGTAAACGCAGTAGAATGTACAGGTTTCTCGTCAAGAACAGTTTGTTGCCTGAAACAAAGATAGAGAAATACTAGTAACATCTTACAGAGTCTAGGATAAAGAAAAATAGAGCTATATGTAATCAGTAAAGAACGAATCCACACGGTTGATAGTGTTGTACGCACTTTTAAGTCCGCCCGTTCACGAGTCATCATAAAAACAATTTTAATTTTAAATAAAAGTTACTTTTGTATTAATAACTCCATATACCTGGATGTTTCCTGAAACAAAAATAAACAAACACTTGTAGCATCTTACGAAGTACACAGCCTAAAGAGAATGAACTTTAGATTTAATCAGTAAATAACGAATCCACATGATTGACAGTGTTGTACGCACTTTTAAGTCCGCCCGTTATCAGATCATCATAAAAACAACTATAATTTTGAATGATAATGAATAAATTTAAATACCTGGATGTTCACGCGCTAAGTACACATGCACCGCCGACTGCCTTGATCTTATCCTCTGCCAATTTGCTGAAAAACTTAGCTTTAACGATAACGGGTTGTTTAGGAAGACGTCCTTTTCCTAGAAGTTTGTAGTATCCCTGCAAACGATAAAACGCAAATATCTACGTAAGTATCCACTTAATTATTTTAATTTTTAAAAGATTCAGGAAGAATTTAACATGTTTACCGCTTTGACAAGGTCGATAACTGGGGCTTTGCCTTCCGAATCTTTGTACTTAAGCCTGGTCTGTTCAGACACTAATGTCCACAGTTTGTCCAGGTTTAGAGCTGGACACCACTTAGTGTTACGTCTTAAATGATAATTCCTCATACCAAGCTGAAAATTAAAATTCATTATAAGTATGAGTTTAATGAATATCATAAATCATTACTTTTAAATGTTTTAATAATCAGAGTATAATGTGCGTTCAAAGTATTTCAGTTCGCCGGTGAATTATGATTTATCATCATGTAAAGAGAAATATGATTGAGAAATTTATATTGTTGGAAACACATGTTTACCTTTCCAAAGTAACCAGGATGGTACTTGTCAAAGTTGATACGGTGATGATGGAGACCACCAGCATTACCACGACCTCCAGGATGTTTCCTGTGCTTGCCTGCATGATACAAGGTATGTTTATCATCTACTTAAGCCTTTATTCTTTACAACAATTGTTTTACGAATGTACTTTCAAAAACGTTAGAAAATACTACATACAGTATCTTACCTATACGACCGTGGCCGTGGCTGACGTGACCACGGAGCTTCCTGGTCTTCTTCTTATGTGTGGACTGTTAAAATAAGAATGAAAAGATCAAATTCAATTACGTTGCAACACAACTGGTATGTTCTTCTTCGATAACTCATTTTTGCTTATAAACCATGACGAAGGTTATGTTCGAAATCTAACGTGAATGTTACAGCGTCCGAGTAGGATGATAGTCTTTTAAATTATTCTTATTTACTTAAGAAAGAAAGATAATAAATACAGCGGAATACTTTTCGAATTGTTCACTACATCATGATCATTACTATTGTTCGATAAATTCAAAGATGTTTCGTATAACACTAGATTAAAGTGAAAAGTCTCAAAAACCATACACTCACCATCTTGGTCGAACTGTGAAGAACGAAGAGCGTGGCGACTTCACGGAAGTTGCCAGCTTCAATTGTAATCGCGCATGCGCGTTTTAGAGGCGCTGTATGACAACCACAAAGGCGAGAATGCGATAGAATCGCCTCATGCAAAATAGTTAAGTCAGTACATACCACGGGTATGTGAACAAATGACATTCTCAAGCAAAGGGTAAAGACATAAATAAGCAAATTTTATATTTGCAAAATTTACCAAAATGAAATACTAAGAAAAAGAAGCCGTATCTGGTCAAGGAAAAAAGTAATAGGTTCTGTTTTGTCTAGCATTTTAACATATTTCAAAGAATTTCAATTATTTTATACGTGTCGAATGTTGTAGATATTGGATTGTATTACAGACCACCCATAAAAGTAGACCGGACATGCTGGGTAAATTTTTGTGTCACGAAAAGGGAGTCCTAGGAACTTTGACAGGAATCCATATTTAATAGCACGTAGACGGTGTATGCATATTCTGTGAGTTCTAATGATATACTATTCCTTTTGGCGGGAGAAAAAATGCAAAAAAGCATGAATTCAAAATACTCTCATTCTTCGATTGCTTACAATGGCGAGCAAATTACGAAAATCGCGAAAAATCGTCAAATCCGACCAGTTTTTTGATCGGCATTCGCTCAATTTTTGAGATAGCGATCTGAAACTTGTACCATTGTTTTAGTTAGGAAATTCTACGCCAGTTCAATATATAATAGTTGTACTTTTCGAAAATTTAATTTTTCGCAAAAATCTGAAGGGGGTAGGTCAGGATTTTTTGCGATTTTCGTAAATCGCCTGCCATTTCCACAATTTTTGAGATATTTAAATGATCCTAGGCGTTTTGGACGCGGAATCAGAAACCGAATAAGACACAGAAAGAATCATTATGATATCTCAAAAATTGTGGAAATGCCGGCCGAATTACGAAATTCGCAAAAAATCCTGAACTACCCCCTTTAGATTTTTGCGAAAAATTAAATTTTCGAAAAGTACAACTATTATATATTGAGCTGGCGTAGAATTTCCTAACTAAAACAATGGTACAAGTTTCAGATCGCTATCTCAAAAATTGAGCGAATGCCGATCAAAAAACTGGTCGGATTTGACGATTTTTCGCGATTTTCGTAATTTGCACGTCATTTCCGTAATTTTCGGGCTATTTAAATGATCATGGGCGTTTTGGACGCGCAATCCGAAGCCGAATAAGACAGTGAAAGATTCGAGTGGATATCTCAAAAATTACGGAAATGACGAAAAAATTACGAAAACCGCGAAAAATCGTCAAATCCGACCAGTTTTTTGATCGGCATTCGCTCAATTTTTGAGATAGCGATCTGAAACTTGTACCATTGTTTTAGTTAGGAAATTCTACGCCAGTTCAATATATAATAGTTGTACTTTTCGAAAATTTAATTTTTCGCAAAAATCTGAAGGGGGTAGGTCAGGATTTTTTGCGATTTTCGTAAATCGCTCGTCATTTCTACAATTTTTTAGATATCAATCTGATTCTTTCTGCATCTTATTCGGCTTCGGATTCCGCGTCCAACGCGCCTTGGATCATTTTAATAGCTCAAAAATTACGGAAATGGCGACTAATTTACGAAAATCGCAAAAAATCCTGACCTACCCCCTTCAGATTTTTGCGAAAAATTAAATTTTCGAAAAGTACAACTATTATACGTTAATCTGGTGTAGAATTTCCTAACTAAAACAATGGTACAAGTTTCAGATCGCTATCTCAAAAATTGAGCGAATGCCGATCAAAAAACTGGTCGGATTTGACGATTTTTCGCGATTTTCGTAATTTGCACGTCATTTCCGTAATTTTCGGGCTATTTAAATGATCATGGGCGTTTTGGACGCGCAATCCGACGCCGACTAAGACAGTGAAAGATTCGAGTGGATATCTCAAAAATTACGGAAATGACGAAAAAATTACGAAAACCGCGAAAAATCGTCAAATCCGACCAGTTTTTTGATCGGCATTCGCTCAATTTTTGAGATAGCGATCTGAAACTTGTACCATTCTTTTAGTTAGGAAATTCTACGCCAGTTCAATATATAATAGTTGTACTTTTCGAAAATTTAATTTTTCGCAAAAATCTGAAGGGGGTAGGTCAGGATTTTTTGCGATTTTCGTAAATCGCCTGCCATTTCCACAATTTTTAAGATATTTAAATGATCCTGGGCGTTTTGAACGCGGAATCAGAAACCGAATAAGCCAGTGAAAGAATCAGATCGATATCTAAAAAATTGTATAAATGGCGAGCGATTTACGAAAATCGTAAAAAATCCTGACCTACCCCCTTCAGATTTTTGCGAAAAATTAAATTTTCGAAAAGTACAACTATCATATATTGATCTGGCGTAGAATTTCCTAACTAAATCAATGGTACCAGTTTCAGATCGCTATCTCAAAAATTGAGCGAATGCCGAACGAAAAACTGCTTAAATTTGACGATTTTTCGCGATTTTCGTAATTGTTCCGTCATTTCCGCAAATTTTTAGATATCGACCTGAATCTTTCAGTGTCTTATTCGATTTCCGATTCCGCATCCAAAACATCCCGGATCACTTTGATATCTCAAAAATTGCAGAAATGGCGGTGACGGAGCCACAGTAACCATCAATTCCAGCCACAGATACCTGACACACGAAACCCCATTGGATGTCCTGTCTACTCCTATACGTCGTTTGTGGTTATAGTTGTTTATCACAGAAAGCATCACTGTCGCGTGTAAGAAATCGACCTTGAAGTTCGCGCGATGTGCGCAAGGCATAAAACCGACGTAAGACACATCGCTCCGTTGTGCACACTACATACAAGTCGTGTAGACCGGATTAACAGGCAGACGGAGGTCCACAGATCTCATATATGACTTATTTGTAGCCGTTTCGAGCTTTCACATACTTGAAGGCCAAACCCTTATTGTCGACAGAGAGAATTATACCGGGACAACGATTCGAAAACCGGGAAGAAACTGAAGGTGTATAGAGAACGTCTTGTCGAAAGTAGAGCAAGATGCAGGAATCTCAGCCGAAGAAAGGCAAGAAAGGTGAGAAAAATCATACGTTTGTTTCGGTTACACGTGACACGGGATAGTAGCAGGATAAATGACTTTTGGCAATCTGCATATGCTTTCCATATTTCGCGAAAGATTTTAATATTTCCTTCTTTATGTGACGAATGTCGTCTGCTTTGGCTTAACCTCAATTATGTGTGCCGCTACTTACGTTACATACGGAAAGGATAATAACGTCCTTTCAACCGTCCTGTCGCACTAATAGTTTGACAGATTGAAGAAGATTTTATATGTTATGCGTTACATTAAAGAAAAAAATGAAATTTTGTTAATTTCGATTGGGATTTTTAATATAATTTTAGTTTAATGATATCCATTCGAAGGTGATGTTAGATAACAGTTTCCTTTAATACTCGGCGATATATGTATTTTGAGAATGATTTCATTTGCGTATCGAACATCGTGACACCCGAATTTTTTTCACGAGTGCACCGATTGTCAAGATACGTTGAAAGTGAAAGTTGATGTTTGTAAACTGGACAGACAGTGAAAGTTATTAAGTTCCGCGAATGTAAAGGGTAGTTTCGTGACCTGTTAAACGTTTCGTGATACCGAGATTTAATTTTCTCTCCGTCTTCTGTTCGAGTAATTTTCAAACACGTGTATGTGTTTTTCATAAAAATTTGATTATGTAATGGAACCATAATTCATTCAGTGATGAAACAGCTAAATATTTCAAGGTATTACAAATCTATCATGTTTGATTAAATAATGTCTGTATGCTTATTGAGAAGTCACATGAACTTTGAATGTATTAGGAAACATTATCTCATAAATAGACATATACTCTAGTCTGATATATAAATATAACGACCACGTATTTGCGCTTCTTTTATGCTAATCATATGTGAAATGCATGTATATGCATATGACAATAAATTGTATTCACTAATTTCATAAATACTATCATGCTTTTTTGATACATTACATCATTTAACTTTTGTTTTTTTTACATAAATAGCCAGAAGAAAGCGCAATGATAGCGATGACGATATTGAGAAAGTCTTGGCTGAACTAGAGATAGAATATTCTGGGCAAAAAACAGACAAGAAAGATGAGCCAGTGGAACAGAAAGCTGAGACTATTGAACAGAAAGCTGAATCAGATGAACAGAAAGCTGACAGTGAAGAGAAGAAGAAAAAAGGAAAGAAAGATAAGAAAAAAGAAAAAGGTGTGGACATCATTGACATTAAGGAAGAGATCAAAATTAGCACAATGTTAGAAGCAGAAGATATCAATGAAGACTCGGAAGTCAGTACTGTAAAAACAGCAGCACAGAAGAAAAAAGAGAAAAAGGAAAGAGAAAAGCAGAAGAAACTTGCTCAAAAGAAAGCAGTAAGCAATAGACATTTTAAATTCTTTATGCATTTGTTATGGATTAGCAGTTTATTATACTTAAACTGTGGCAGGATCTGGCTAAAAAGGTAGACGGTGAGGAACCAATAACGATAGAAGCAAAGCCAGATAAGAAAGTGCCAGACGAGAAGGGGCAAGATGTTGCTGAAGCAGAGACTGCTGCACCTGAACCTGAAGAAGGAAAGAAAAAGAAGAAGAAAGGAGCAAAAGAAGAAGTTCCTGCAAAGGAGAAAGGTACCAGTTTGTAATAAATTCCTTGTTCTTTTCAGCATCATTTTGTTAGTTTTTTTTCCTAGAATGTTGTACTAATTTCTGCATATACATAGTATAATTAGATCTGTACAATAGGCAAAGGTCCTGGAAAGAAAACGATTGCTGCTATGCAGGAGGCTTTAAAGAAATTAAAAGAAGAAGAAGAGAGATTAAAACAAGAAGAAGAAGAAAGATTACGGCAGGAAGAATTACGAGAACAGGCTCGATTAGAGCAGCTTCGTCTTGAACAGGAGCGTAAAGAACGGAAGAAATTAAAGGAGAAACAACGGAAAGAAAGATTAAAGGCAGAAGGAAAACTTCTAACCACAAAACAGAAACAAGATCGAGCTAGAGCGCAGGCTATGATAGATGCACTTAAAGCTCAAGGTCTTGATCTGCCGGATGTAGGAGAAAAGAAACCCAGACCTGGTAATTATCTTATAGTACAAAGAAAACTGTTTTCGTCTGTTGGTATTTAATACGAATAATTATTTTAGGTACTCGTGTAAGACCAAACAAAATGAAGCAGCAAGTCAGTGTTGATGAAAAGGACGATGAAAAAGCTGAAAACGGGGAAACGGGTGGTGAAAGAGTTGAAGTGGAAATCGTAGATCAGCAAAAGGATGGCGAAGAGAAGAAAGAAGCAGACGTTAAAGACTCATGGGATGCTGAAAGTAGCGGAGATGATCAAGAAGAAGGTACGGCCAGTCGGTCAGTTCAAGTATACTTAAATTACCAAGTTTCTAAATAAAAATAATTTGACAGATAAATCGGATGATGCACCGAAAACACCGGTGAAAGGCAAGAAAGAAATAATTTCACCACGGAAACCACAGCAGCCCGAGAATCAGGAGGATACGAAAGATTCGTCGGAGAGCGAATCAGAGAGTGAAAGCGGTAGTGAATCGGAGTCAGAAGCAGAGAGCGAAGAAGACAGTGGATTGGAGGAGAAGCTTCCGGATGCAGCAAGGAAGAAGGAACGAGCTAGGGAACGAATACAGATGCGAAGGATAGAAGCCGAGAAGAAGAAGAATCTGGAGAATCTACGAGCAGCTGTAGTGTGCGTCTTGGGTCACGTCGATACCGGGAAAACGAAAATTCTTGATAAATTGAGAAGAACAAACGTGCAAGATGGTGAAGCGGGTGGTATAACGCAACAAATTGGTGCAACTAATGTGCCTGTCGATGCTATTCAAGAAGCAACGAAACATGTTAAAGGAGTATGTTCTTGTGTTATTCGTTACTGCATATATTTTAAATCATATGCTTATAAAATTGATAAATTCTTCTGTTTTAGTTTGCCGATAAAAAATTCAAAATTCCTGGACTCTTGATTATAGACACGCCCGGTCACGAGTCCTTTAGTAACCTTAGAAGCAGAGGATCTTCTCTTTGTGATATAGCAATATTAGTCGTAGACATTATGCATGGTTTGGAGCCACAGACTCTTGAAAGTATTAACTTATTGAAGGCAAAGAAGTGTCCGTTCGTTGTAGCGCTGAATAAAATCGATAGGTTAGTCTTTGGAATTTACTTCTTTCATCTTTTGATACATCAATCGATACATCATAACTTTTCGCAGATTATACGATTGGCAAACAATGAATCGAAAGGATGTTCAGGATATCGTGAAGAGCCAAGGAATCAATACTCAACGAGAATTTGAGAAACGCTCAAAGGACATTATTGTGCAATTTGCGGAACAGGGTTTGAACGCTGCTCTATTCTATGAAAATCCAGATCCCAGAAGCTATGTGTCGCTGGTTCCTACTAGTGCAATTACAGGTACTTACGATTTTATCAATCTATGTATTCATATGATGTAATAGACGTGTCAAACAATGAAAATATTTGCGATTTTTAGGCGAAGGTATGGGCAACCTATTGGCATTAATAGTCGATGCTTGCCAAGGACCATTGGCGAAGAGGCTTATGTACAGCGAGGAGCTTCAAGCCACCGTTTTAGAAGTGAAAGCATTACCTGGTCTTGGAACCACGATAGACTGTATTCTAGTCAATGGAATGTTAAGAGAAGGAGAGACGATGATTGTCGCTGGTAGCGATGGACCGATAGTCACGCAAATTCGTTCACTTCTCATGCCTCAACCATTGAAGGAATTAAGAGTTAAAGTAAGTCAATGAACATACTAAATCGGATAAGGTGATGGAATTTTGTTAATCCTTCTGTTTCCGTGTGATAGCTGATTTACTTTTACTCTCAGATTTACCTACAATATTTCTGATTCCAGAACGCGTACATCGAACACCGCGAAGTCAAAGCCGCACAAGGAGTGAAAATTGCCGCAAAGGACCTAGAAAAAGCAATTGCAGGTATTGCAGCAAATGCGTATTACATCCAATCGAAATGTTTACATTCTTTGTGCAAAACTTAATTCCTGCTTTAAAATTAGGTCTAAATCTGCAAGTGGCTCAGAAGCCAGACGAGGTGGATGTTTTGAAAGAAGAAATCGCAAGAGAATTATCTAGCGCTCTAGGAAACATACGTCTCGCGGAACGTGGAGTCTACGTACAGGCGTCAACCTTGGGTTCCCTCGAGGCACTCTTGGATTTCCTTAAGACCAGCAAAATTCCAGTGAGTTTTCTTTATTCTACATACACTTTAATCTCATAAAACGCATCGAGTTCCTTATCAATTATCGAGAGGAGTAAGTAATTAGTAACGAAGAGATAATATAAAATACGTTGGAGCAATGCAAATTTTCAAGACATATATCAGAAGACGAGGTATTCGTAAGAGATTCCAGAACGTCTCCATAAACCCGGATCTCTGTTTACTATTAATCCATTCTACCGTATCGTGTGTTTCGCGGGTCTTATTTTCATCGACCTTTCGTGCGATCTTTATATTCAGTGATAGAACTACGAAGCACCGAGTAAAGCGTAACCGCGGGAGCGAACGGTGCCAACCAGCAGAAAGATAGGCATCGTAAAAGACAGAGAGGGTGAGAAGCGGGAGAACGGGAGAGACAAGGAGCGGAAAGAGGGAGGGATGAGAGGGAGAGAGAGAGATAAAGAGAGAGAGAACAGCAGCAACGAACCACTTCCTTCTTAACAGTTTAGCAGGATACGACTCATTGGTCGCATACGGTGCTTGTAGTCGTGATCCATCGTGCTATCAGCCGTGCTGTGCATCCGTGGGCACGCCTCATAGGCTTCCACAGGGTGTCTTGTATGTCGTGCGATTTTTCAACACGAACATTTTTATCGTAAACAATTTCATGCTGAATTAACCGCGGAATAGTAACATGGTGCATAAAGTCCTCCAAGCACAGGCACGGTAGTCGTACAGTTTCATGCGAAACCGGTTTAAAAGACTTTTTAATGTGACTATTATGAAACATTTATAATATTATGCTTTACAATACGTGACAAGATTGTTATCAGAATAACTCTAAAAATATCAGAAATTTATGCACAGGAGAAATTCAAATATTTAGTCAGCGCACACAGACAGACCGATGCATTCTTACTAATACTCTGGAGCAGCTCTATATATCTCAATCGAGTCCATCATTCAATTTTTACTTTGGAACACTATTATAATACTAGATATTACTAGAATAATGATTGTATCAGCGATGTTTGCTCAGAATCCACGCAAGACTATCAATCAAAAGGTCGAACGTCTCGCTGTACATAATCGTTACGTTTACTCGTAACATCTCATAAACTGGTAAAAGGTATCTGGATTCTGCTGGATAAAAAAACCGTTTCTGATGCCCTGCCCGAGGTAACGTCCGAAACGGCCTTAAGCCTGTCCTTCCCTGGGTTATGAATGGGGATCCCCCACTTTGTCTCACGTGGATCACGTGGCCGTGACGTCAGGTTTATCGCGACACACGCACGCACGCACCCACTCACGCACTCGCTCACTTACTCACTCACTCACTAACTCACTCACGCACTCACGCACTCACTCGCGCACTCACTCACTCACGCATTCACTCACGCACGCACGCACGCAGGCGGGCTCGTAAGTACATACGATCCGTCACTCCGTGGGCAATACGGGTATGGTTTTACATATGGCATGCAGGAGAGGGGCGACAGAGCTCTCCCTCCCTCTCTCTCTCCCTCACTCTCGTTTTCTTCCTCCCTCCGACACACACGAAGGAGGGGTTGGTGGGCTAAACTCACGCGGCATGGAGATTCTCCGAGAAGGCCTCCTCTTCTGCCGCGAACACAGACACGGGACGCGTGTGGGCTGGAAAAAAAGGAATACGTGACCAACGTACAGGAAACTGCCCACACTCGGAGCAAAAGCACCGTGGGTGGACGGATCGACGAACGGGCGGACGTATGACTCTCGAATCGTAACCCCTCCCGTAGGGTCTGGAAGGCTTTATACAGGGTGTTCTGTTAGTCCGTGTATGAACAATTCGTAGTCGTATTCTATCCGTTTAAAGTAATGAAATATAACTGACGAATCTCAGCAATTCACTTTCGTTGAGTAATGTTTTTTTTCTTAACTCTACCGGGTAGAATATGGACGTATCTTTTCTGATATGTTTTACCGTACACCCGGTATGTTGGTACGTAACGTACGAGTGCTAAATACGAGTTCGGTGACGGAGAAATATGACCATTTCGGGGGTGAAATTGATAATTAGTTTCTTCATCGGTGTGCAACCTTCTACCTCGCAATAGTATTCTATCCTATGCTCGACGGGTGTTTTGAATTCTTTGACACCGTGCGACGCAACGATCTTGCGAAGTAAATAGCACGTTGGATAAGAGATTTTAGTATTCCCGAGTCGAATTAGTTTGCTTCAGCTTCGATACGAGCGCATATGTATGCATATCCGCTTGATTAACCGGCGGCCCGTCGATCGAACCTACGGACGGCAAAGCGAATGGCGAATTAAAGATTCTCAGCGAGTGTCTTCCTGTCCTCGTCCTGTTTAGGCGAACAGGATCAGAATAAAATAGTTTAACCGGGACACGCGCTATTCTTCTTGGAACGAACCGGGGGAGCACGTGCATCGTTTAACAATTGCCCGCCGTCTTTGTAACACAAGCACGGGTTGTCACGCAGAAATTAACGTTTCAGCGGTCGAACGAGGAAAAAGAAATATTCCACGGAACGAACGATCAAATTGTCTCTTAAATCGTGACATCTTCTTTTATGTGGCCGTCGAAACAGTTTGCGTTCAGGATACGTGTCTGTCGGGTAACCGTGGCGTTTAAAAAAATCAATCTTTACGAACGGGTGACAATTGCAGTAGAACGGAGAATATATTATCCGCGATACGACAGTTTCAGGGTTAATAAAGACTTCTTCTCGTGGCTTAACGTCGACTGTCTGAATAATGCATGAACGACGGATCATCTTGGAAGGAGAATAGGTACTACGGTATTACTTCCAGTCGAAACTTACACGTGGTAATTAAGACCAATGATTAGACGCTCGAAAAGTATGCTTACGGGGAATATTGACGCATCTCTAATAAGAGTATGTATATAGAGTATAATTAGGTGTTTTCCGTCGATTTATCTTTCATTGTTAGTCTTCTTACAATTCTATCCCTTGTTAGGCAAATAATTAGTATTCGACAAATACATTGTACTGTTAGAAAAAGAACTTCTTTACACCGTCGACACGTGATGTCTCGAAAATTAATTAACCCGTTAAACTGTCTTTCTTACGGCACGGGAAATCAAACGTATTTTCGTTAAAGAAACCACCAAGAATTTCTTTCGCTCTCTCGTTAAGTCCATTTTTTTAAAAAACTTTTAATTTTTCACCTCCTACTCCTAAACATACAAACACCTTCCAGAAATACACGCGGGCGGGCTAGATAAAAGTAAACGGTGGCGGGGTGTAGTGGATTTTTTTTTCTCTCCCTCTCTCTCTCTCTCCTCCCGTCGGGTCTGGTTTCCGTCGTCGGTTCCGTTGCATCCTACATCGGCGGCACCGTCACGAGCGGGCGGAGGTGTGCGTTCTCCTCCTCTCCTCTCCTCTCGTCTCCTCTCCCCTTGCCCCGGCCGGCAGCAGGAAAAGATGGCTCGTTTCCTCGCATTGTTTTTAACCGCGGTACATAAGCAGATATACCGGGACATGGGAGCGGATATGCGGGGCGCGGACACGCGAGTGCACGCTCTGCCGGCTGTGTGCGCGCCCGCCACGATATGCATTTTCACTACAGGAGAGAGAAAGAAAGAGAGAGAGAGAGAGAGAGAGTCAACGGGGACGAAAGATCCGCGGTTGGAGAAAATTAAGGAAAGTGCGAGAATCGTGATAAATGTCCCGAATCGTTTCAAGTGGGACACATAGGCGATCCATGCGAAAAGAATAAGTGTGTACGTGTATGTGTGTGTCTGTTTTATTTAAAAATACATTACGCACAGTCCGTGCGTAACGAATTTCGTTTTTCGTCGACCTGCCGGGAAAGGGTTAAACTTTGCAGGGTGTTAAAATTGCTATGAAAGAAAAGCAAAGAGCGCCGGGGAAAGAATTGAATGTACTGGATCATAAATTATTAACGACAATTAGCAGTACACATGCGATCCTGTGTTGGGTTTTACACAGTTGAACATTTTTCTCTCCTACATACAGGATTGTACACATCAAGAAAAGAATGTAAGATAACGTAATACAGGACGATGAACATTGCGATGATCTCGATGCAAAATAATTTCAATTAGTAGGTGGTTGTTCCCCGCATTGTTCGGTTACACTGTATAGTTTCTTACACCTTGTTACACGAACTAGATCATTATCGAATCTTCATTGCTAAAGAATAACGTATAATGCAATTACACGGAACTAGGAAATAATTAAAAACTATTTATATGTAGGATTTATGATAAACCGTCCTCCGAGGCTTTCAGCCAGCCAATGTTACACTTTTCTTCGGCACTGATACGCATATAAGTGTAGAAAACGGAAAGAAACGTACATATCTTTTCTTTCTTTTCTTTTTCTTTTTATCGGCGGACAGGATACAGAAATAGAGCAGGACTCCGGAGGTTTAGCGGTGTATGCGGGTTTAATAAATTAGAGATTTCCTTCTTCGGGAAAGGTTCCGCAGTTATGACGAGAGGCTGAAGAGGATCCGTTCCCTGCCGGCCGGTTTTTAATGCCGGAAGCGTCCCTCTCTCTCCTTCGGCCCCTCGTTTCTCTCTTCCTCTCGACTTCCTCCCGTTTGTACCAGCATTTCTTTCGCTGGCAACATCTGCCGTCCGTCTTTTCTCAACCGTCTCCTTCACTCTACCGCTCTTCTGGGTATCTCTCTTTCCCTCTGCCATAGTCTTTTTTTTCCCTCCTTTATTCCGTTCTCCTCGCTCCTTCCTGTTTCCCTCTTTTCCTTCTTTTCCCTCGGGAGCATCTGCTCCGCAGGGATATCCACCTCTATTGCCAAATCGTTGCGGGTTCCTCGAAGTTTAAATGCACTTTTTTTGGTATTTTGCACGTTTTGTAGAGATACGAGAATCTTTTCCTCGTCGTTCTCCGACATTTTCCGATTCTAGAATAATTTTTTTTACTTCGAAAGACTCTTCCCTATCGCCCTATTGTCTTCGGCGGTGTCCTTTTTTCATCTTTCCCTCCCTCGGTGTTGCTGTTCTTTCCCATTCTTTATCCGGTCTTTGATCTTTTTTACCTTTTCTCCAGCGGGAGGTATTACGAATCACTCTGTTCATCAATGAAACATGACTAGCTTTCAGTGTTTCGGTGAGTAGGCTCATTTGTCGGCCGGTAGTGCCTTCCAATTGGCTACCGTTTTTCTTTCCTTTCTTCTCGTCCGCTGCCTTTCGTTCATTCATTACGCAAAGGTCATGGGTTTCACAAACTTTACGCTCCGGCGTATCGTAAACAATCGTTCACATATATTTCCGCGCGGAGGAACGTAAATAACTACCCGTCGCGTTCAATGACTACATTATCGAAACGAGATTCATACATTTCTGTGGCCATTTTGGAAGGTTTTTGCGAAACGGCGGATCGTGTGTTCGGTAGCCCCTTGGACACGACGAACCCGTGAAAATATTTCACGGAACCTTATGGTCCTGCGTAAAAAAGTAACGAACCCGTCATATCTCGTCCTAATATCGGAATGTGACGCGCCGGAAGTCTTAAAAACCTGCTTTATCTCAAAAAGTCCTCAGCAACGTATCATCTTCCATTTGTTTGCTCATTTTTCTCTCTTGCTCTCTCTCTCACTCCCCCTCCCTCTCCTTTTCCCGGACTATCGACTCGTTGGTTGTACCAGCTTGAAAATTAGCTCATAAATATACCGGCCATTGCGTGCCCGGTGTACCTACGAGCAATTATCGTTATGGCTGTAAAAGGAGCATCTCGAAGCGAGAATGGGAACGGGGGGCAGAAGCCATTCAAAGAGCTGGAAAAAAAGGAGAAGAATATAGAAAGATGAAAGAGGAAAAAGACACGGGAGAAGAACCGAGAACTCGCGGTCGATTGGTGTACAATTGCGATGTCAAGCGAGTCGCTCGAATGTCGGATACCTTCGAACTAATTAGATTTTTAATCGGAAATCATATCTCTTGTCCTGTAAAAACACGGAAATTGGACACTTATGTTTTTCTTCGGCGTGCGTCACGTGTTAGACGTTCCGCACGGTTTTCACGTAATAATGCGTCAGGTCGTCGCGTCCGATCGGTGCGCGAAGTCTGGGATTCCGATGATTAAATGGCGCCTTAGCTCGGGTCGCGGTAACTCCGCGGAATAGCTTGTTTGTAGGTGCATCGGCGCGTTTATTTCTACGTGTCGCGTCTCGTCGCACCGCCCAACCGAATCCGGGCGGCATGCGTCACTAGTTATTTTCGCGTCCAAACAGACACAGACTTACATGCATAGCGTTCCTCTGTATTTACGCCACCGGTGACAGCGGTTTATGCTTTACCTTTGAATCTTGCCCTCCCCCCAGGTACGACGTACGTTCGGCGATAGTTGTCCATTTTCAATTTTCGAACTTTCACGTATACACATGCGTATAACATGTACGTTGACGTACAATTTTTGAGATCTTTTTGGTTGTTTACAGTACGCTGGAATTCGCATTGGTCCCGTTGTGAAGAAGGACGTTATAAAAGCTTCCGTTATGTTGGACCACGACAGCCAGTAAGTATATCTATACGTCTACAAATGCGAACGTAAAATTGACGAAGTATCGGTCGTTTCTTACGAGCCTGACACTGATTTCACGTTAAATTTATAACCCAGCGGATTTTGTGCCGAATTTGAATCATATTTCACGCTTTATATCTTTTGAAACAATTATACAAAATATTCGTGTAATAACATTTGCTCCTTCTTACGTTGATTTATGGAATACATTCGAAATGTTTAACGGGAATAACCTGTCACACTTTGTATAACGAACGCGTATTTCTACGGTAATTTCTCGTCTTCTCAGATACGCGACGATTCTCGCGTTCGACGTGAAAATCGAAAGAGAAGCCCAGGAATTGGCCGACGTTCTTGGAGTGAAGATCTTCCAGGCAGACATTATTTACCACCTCTTCGATAAGTTTACCTCCTACAGAGAGGAGTTGAAGCAACGTAAACGAGACGAACACAAGCATATCGCTGTCTTCCCGTGCAAACTTCGTATTTTGCCGCAGGTATGTCGTTTCGTTCGTTATATCAATAAGCGTTTGCATAATGTATCTGCCGTTTCGGCGATTTCGGCGAGCGTTTTAATAAACTGCCGTTTCTCGAGTTCCCCGGCGAACGGAACGGGACGCGAAACTACCCATAGACGAAGCACACGTTTACGCGTGGATTTCTTTTTAAAAGATATTCGTTTCTATTTCAGTACATCTTCAACTCCCGAGATCCTATCGTGATGGGCGTGATGGTCGAGGCCGGAATCGTCAAAGAAGGAACACCGATCTGCGTCCCCAGCAAAGATGTGAGTATTTTATACTCTTTTTTTTTAACGGCCTCTCGTCATTTACAGAGACTGTCTTCTTCGTCATTTTTACCGAAACTTCGCGCCATTAACCGTATTTTATGTTACTCTCACGCACGTAACGTCTATTAAATGGACATGCGAGGGTTCCCAAAAATTTGCGTGACACGAGCGAGAGTGCAGGTTTAATTATTTCTCGTCGTGTCGTGTGTCGTTCCTTTTTTATTTCTCCACTCACCCATTCTCGCGCCGATTACCGAAGAATTCAAGCCGAATCCTTAAGGGGCTGCGACTGGAGGTGTAACCGCGAACGATTTGCCAGCGCGTAGGTGAACTCGTTCGTGGAAAATACGGCGATCCAGTTGGCCGATCGATCGGCTCGATTAAGCGACCCGAACGCATAAAACCGCTCGAAGCGCACCGCTCTCTTACAGCGTTTCTTCCTCTTTCTCGTAGGTGTAACCAACCAGAGGTGGCAACAGCACCGCTGATTCCCACGGAACATTTATTTTTAAATTACACATCGCCACGTGTCTCGTTTCCAATCGATTCTAGCTTCGTTACGTGCTGCGTACCCGCCCGACGTTACGTTTATGTCAATGGACAGGAAATCCAGGTTGTACGTGAGATAATCGTTTGTTGAATTTGAAACATTCGGAATCGAGCCTTCGAAAATTGGAAGGGATAATCGAATCGATCCCATCGCCGGTCGGTTTCCTTCTCTTTCTCGTAGGTGTAAAACTGGTGGGTAGCTGTTCTCTCCAGCCTCGCCTTACGCGGTAGCACGCGAACGTTACAGGTTGCCTAGCCTCGAATTCGTAGGCGTCGCGATGCCATTAGCAGCGTGCAAATTCCCGTAAACAAAAATTCTAAGTATATTCTCATGAAATACGCCCACGTGTCCCGCGGCAAAATGATTTACTAGGCAAATGGTTCGCCTCCGAATAGTCGCCGGTATTTGCGTAAGATTGTTCAAGATTTCATAGTCAAGTGGGAAACTGAATGATTTATTTAAACTTAAGCGTAGCGTTCCCGGCGATCGTTTCGGTAATATTGAATCGTCCCAATAACTTTCTGTCCGCTACGATAGACGTGCATTCTGATGTCTCTGTTAACTCGAAATTTTAATACAATCTCTCCTAACAATCACGTTTTGCCACTCCGACATGCACGAACGATGTAAATTTTTTAACTACGCTGGTTTACGTCCATAAATCTCTCCCTGGTCGCTAAGTAGTTCGATAAAAATATCGGTAGGCGACCGAGTCGTTTCCCTCCGCGTTACCGGGGTGCCGGGGCACCTTTCGGGTTACATTAGGAATGCAAACGGCGGCATAAGTTATTCGGATCCAATAATATAAAGCCCGTATGTGGGTGATAGCGGCGTGTAAAATTTGTATCGGTCGCGTTAGCACGGTGTGCCTGCCGCGTGTTGCAGGGGGCATTCTCGCCCGCGCGTAGAAAGCAGCTCCGACCACGTACCCGGGGCCCACGCGTCCACGCCAAACGTAGCGGGCCCTACCCTGTTGCTTCCTTGTGTATTTCGGCCTTTCGTGAAATCCACTCGAAATTCCTCTGGTACGCTTGAAATCCACGATGAAGATTCCGCTAATTCTCCAGGACTTTCAATGATCATGACTCGATATTTAGAGACATCGGTGATCGAAGAATGCAGATGCCTCTCGATCGACGACTATGTTAGTGTTTATTGAGAAACGATGATCCGAACCGGATGCCGAATATCACGAAATCCCTGGGTTGACTTAGGTCAGTTCCGTGAGCCTCTCGCACGTCCGACAGAGAATGGATCTGCATTCGCGACTCGAGAAGAACGAGAAACCATGTCGTGAAAGGAAGTCGCGAGGCTTATGCAGAAAAAGAACGGCACACCCTGTACGTGCGGCTGCAAATATCGCGCGAATTTGATCCGTTATACATTATCGTTCGACACGAGACTCCTGAGTGATATGTCGAAGAACCGCACGGAAGTATCCATAGAGGGAAGTTCGAAACGATCGACCATAGAGGTCGATTTCTTTGAGCAACTATATGTTTATACGCTTCTAACGAGAAACACTATATTCGTTCCGAGTTATCTGTTTTTCCGCTCGTTTCCCCAGTCCTTTTTCATTCTTATCTGTATCTTTCGGATTCGTCCTTTTTCCCAATCGCTCTTTCAGATTCGTTATTCTCTCTCTCTCTTCTTCTCTCTTCCTCTCCCTCTGTCTATCTTTCCAGGCATTTTCATAGCTTCCTTGGCATCGTGCGTTATCGGGCGCGTACACGCGTTGCGCAACGACCTCGATAGGCGCTTTAACGTCGAGCGGAAATCCGGCGGATTCTTTTAGCCTGTCGTTTTCTTGCGTTCTGCCGTTCCTTTTCTTCGTCTTATCCCTTTTCCTGTTTTTCTATCAGCTGTCTGGCGGTGTTTTTGCTCCGCGCTCGATAAACCGTACCTAGGAGTATTTTGCATTCAGAACGTAACGATCGCGAACCGTGTAACGTAATGATTTACTTCTCTTTTCTTGGCATTCCTGTCGGAGTTTCTGGAAAGGATTTTTTACAACGAGAAATAACCCGTGCCGTTTTTGAGACCGAAATCTCGACGTATATCTATACGATTCTGCTTGTCATTTTTCAATTAAACATACAGCTATTAATTCACGCTATTATCCGTTGATTCGACGTCGTCCCGGTACGATTATCGATCCAGTCACGAAATGGAGATCGTGTCCGGGAAAAAAAAAGGTTTAGATCCTCGGGAGAGTCTCTTCACGGGTTCGTCGTGACGCGACAGCTGGAAACTTGAAGAGCGCAAGACGAGTAGCCGGTGAAAAAGAGCCCCGGGGTGAGGGAGGAGAAGACGGAGGCCCTTTTATCGTCGCAGGTTCAACAACACGCTATCTCCGTCCGAGAGACACGATTAACATCGCATGGAAGGCCTTTCGTTTGCTCGATTTTTGCGCAGTTCTTCGGTCGTTCGATTCGCAAATGTTGTTCCCTTTCGAGAGGAAATTCTTTCAACACGCGTTGCATATCGCCCAATTCTTAATTTCATTGAAAAATTGTTAATACAAGGATGCTGGACAGGATGTAGTCCGCGATAGAAATGCAGCATTTAGAGCACGTTACCAATACGAGTTCGACTTCCTGTCGTAGATTCGGTGTAATGATAATTACATCGAGGAAACGTGTAGGAGACTTTAGACTTGACTCGAATTATATTCTCGTGCCGAGTGACAGGAACTAGAAACTCCGTGGTGTGTGAGTCCCCTTCCGGCGGAAGGGCGCTCGTAACGTTCTTCCTTTCCTTCCCCCCTTCTTTTCCTGATCTCTACTTTCCCGCCCCCCCCCCTTTTCCTCTTCCTTTACCAACCACGTACCGGAATGCGTTTGTAAATTTACCGATCCCGACTCGTTAGGAAATGAAACCACAGACGAGATATAGAATAGACCATCTTACAACGCTACAGTCCTTCTTTACATTTCGTTTCGTACGTCTTTCCGATCTTTATGCTTGGGAAGCAGACGCCGCAAACACATTAGAAATCTCATTGCGTTGGTAATTCAGTTCCCGGAGACGAACCGCCATTAGGCGACAGGTCTGCCCTATCCCTCGTCTGTGCCGAAACGAAAATCGGGACGGATCGTTTTGAAAAAAACGTAGGTAGGTAATGAACGGGAACGTAAACGCGTTACGCGATGTCTGGCTACTAAATTACAAAGAAAAGAGGGAAACGTACGCCACAGAGATATTATCGGAATCATCGTTATCCCTGTATAAAGGCGGCACGAAATGAAAGGGACACACTGTAATGGATAAGATAGGATTGACTAATTTTCTTGGTCGATCACAGTTCAGAAAAAAAAGAAAGATACCCTGATAAACATTAGCCGAAAGGTCACGGTATAGACACAGACAGTGGAACGTGGAAAGATTTCTGGGGGGAAAAAAATGATAGGAAAGGATGCGTGAGATTAGAGCAAGGGTGTGTACACACAGGCATGCATACGTGGGATAGCGTATCTACGTTTAGAGCGTCTAGCGAGTGATAAACGACCGGAAGGAAGCCAGAGGCGTTTCCACGAAAGTTATAGGCAAGCCGGAAGGCCGAAAGACGGGATGTGGTCGGTGAGTAAGTGCCATCGATGCGCTCGTGTGCGTATTCTGCCTCATTCCGACTTTTCTCTCTCTTTTCATCGTGTTTCTCTAAGTAGGCAGCTGGTTGACGTTGCTATCGTAGCGAAGGAAGAGGAGAGAGAGAAAAAAATAGCGAGAGTCGAGAGAGAGAAGAGCGGTACAAACGGGAGAGGGAGAGAGGGAGAGAAAGAGAGCGAAAGAGAGAGAAAGAGAGAGGCTGGAGGAAAGACGGCAAGAGAGAACGAGTGAGAAACACACCGCCGGCCGGATGTCGAGTTTCCAATGTCGAGTGGATCGTTTTACTCGGGGCTCGCGATTAATTTTGCTAACGACGAATACCGACGACGATAATTGCCGCGTCGACGAAACCGAGCGAATCTTTTTTTCGGTACGGTAAAGCGCGATGGAAAGAGACGGAAGAAGAATAAGAAGTATGCTGACGTACGACGTTTCTCATATCCGGCTTCCTGTTCCGGATCGTTAAGAAACAAAATTGCAACGGAATCGAGACCTTTGATTTCTCGACGACGCGTATAATTCGAATACCCGGGTTACTTGCCGCCTAGTGCTCTCTATGGGGTTCATAGTAGCGTGGTATTTCATGCGGGTATGAAAATACCCACGCGGAGGGAATACGTACACAGAGGACGGCGCGGCACAAATCTCGATTTGTGCATGCACTCAAAAGCACCGAGCCGCGCCGACGACGGTTGGCTGTTAGCCCCTAAGGCTCGTACAAACTATAAAGCTTTCTAAATCGGTGCGGCTCACGAAAATAGACTTCCGGTTCCCGTCTCACGCGCGTTCGCTCGCTGCACCGTGTCTGCTACCGAGTATGCCAAGACCGACCCTCTTTCTCTCCGTCGCCTCTCTCCCTTTCTCTCGCTTTTCTCTCCCTTTCCATGCTCTATTTCGCCATCTCTAATGTCTAGTCATTTTTCTGATTGCGTTGGTATTTCGATATAGAAAATATTGTCGCGAACCCGAGGAGAAGGGTCTCTGGTTAATTACTTATTGACTCTATCGCTACCGTTGGTCGGACATAAATTTCTAATTGTTTGTCTCTCTTTGCGGATCCCGTGGGGCACGTCAGTCTGCAACGACCACGGTTGACTATCGTTGAACCACGATATACAACGTTCCTTGGGTACATTGGCTGTGTTGGCCTCGGACTCGGTTTACTAAACTTAGGCTCATTCAGAATGCTCGCGTTCGAATTAGGTGTCCCCGCGACGGGAGCACCTCGTGGCACGTTTCCTTCTGGCGTCTGTAAACAAGAAACTAGAATGCAAGAGGACAATTACGGCCGAGTTTGTATTTTACGTGCGGCGCAGCTGACACTCGAACGCTTGGTCCCCATTCGCCGTCGGATCTCCTTGGTATTCGCACGTATAAAAGCGATACGAGTTGTTTCTCGATCACGGCACGGAATTTATTTTAATTCCACGATATTCCACAGCCGTGAGTGGCCAGCGAGGATTTTTATAGCCGCTGATACGGTCCGTTCGTAAACGTGCGTAACGAGGGAAGAGCGATAGGAGCGTAGGAAAGATCGTAACGTCTGCTGCACACTCGATCGGCTACAGATGGTAGTCCCGCGACGAGAAAGGTTTGGCCTTCGAATTGCACGCGCTTCGTGCCAAGGTCGAGGCTGCCAATCATTCTTCCGAACAGCGGGGTCGGATCGATGCCTCGCAACCACTCACCGATCGACCGTTGGCTTCTTGTATCTTAATACTATTTTCGTTTATCATTTCCAATCTCTGCGAAAAACGATGAGGGCTGTTGTTGCACGTAACGTTTCCCATAGAACGTTGCAACTTTTATTACGAACTCCGATTCCCGCTAACGTTCAGCGCAACCGTAGCCATTCGGCTAATCACCGGATACACACATCGGCCGACGAAAGTTCGTTTTAATCAGTCCCATGATTCGCTACCGGGGTATCCAGTGTCCACGTATCGTCACACGATACATAAACGAACGCGGACAACGATAACGAGAAGGGAACGAGAAAATGTCGCGGGAAAGGGGAGTGCGGTGGCGTTGGACGAGTAGGATGGGGCTCCGTTATAGTTAAAAGCGAGCAGATAAGGACCCGGTGCACGCTTTTCCGTTTCGATCTCTCCGCGGCTCTCTTTTCTCGGCCCGCGCCTCTCCTCCCACGTGCCGCGAGCTTCGAACGCTTAGGAAGAAATAAATCTAAAGTGGACGGCGCGTGTTAGCCCACGCGGGAACCTCCGCACGAAGAAGATATGGCCTTTACGTATGGAAACGTGCACGAATGTCTTTTTCTCCTCTTGTCCCCGGAACAAGACGCCATTCGATATATTTCACGGAGACACGTGGGGAACGTAATCGTTTTACGCTCGTCACGTGTTTCCTTAGGAGTGTGCTAATTGTACTACTGACGGAAAAATGGGTCAGAAGATCGTGTAACTGTCCCATCCGTGCAATTAGTATATCAAGCGTTGCCTCTCCAACCCTTTAACGTTAAACTTTGAATCGTCTTGTTCCGTTTACGAAAGATGTCGTCTACGTTACGATGGAAAAAGGGACGAATCGTCCGGTCGTCGAGAGACGAGGGAGAAGTCGAGTCCGGATGACGAGCGCGTGTACTTTCTCGGCGTGCACGCGTGCACCTATATGGTAATTTGTCGGGTACCGTCGGAGAGTGTCGAAAATCGGACGATCGCAGCACCATAAAAGTAACGAGGGGGAAAAGCGTCGTGGAGAGGGAATAATATGGGAGACGAAAAGGTGCCAAGGGGACAAACAGATCTCCTCGTGGTTTGTTTAAAGCCTGTTACAAACGTGTAGGCATCACGCTCGTTTCGTCCGTCTTTCGACACACCTGAAATACATTTATATATTCGGCCAGTCATTGTCCACCCGGTCGTGAATCAGTTTTATACAGCCACGACTTGCAGGTTGCTGTTTTTGCTTCATATTTCTTATCGTCCAGGTTTCTTTTTTGCATTCGTGTCAGTGAACAATTAGTACGATATTAATTAGACTCGATAAATATTCATGAACCGTCGATTAGAAAGGTTCGGTTATAGTTTACCGGAGAAGTCAGTTGTTAATTACACTTAATTGTGGGCATTCTTTTAAAGGATAGACGACTGGATTGCGTATCTTTCGTTACTGTCGCGTCCGGGTTTGTCGCCCACTTTGCGTTCTTGCAGCTGCAGGTGTGTTACGGCAATAACAAGGCTCCGAACGCCGTGCTCGAGCTTTCTTACTTATACACCGGTCTACAGGGTGCTCCCAAACGTGCATTTTTCCTTCGAAACCACCAACTGAAACTACCTACAAAATCCATTATACTTTTTCACGTATCATGTGTCGCAGGATCATTTTCACAGTTCCATACGATATGAACTTTACCATCGTATTGAAATTAACATTCTCAACAAACCGAATTAGGAAGACAAGTAAAATTCAAGTATTTATACCTTTTCCCTTGAGGTTCCTTGTCGTTGATGTTAACAAATTCACGGCACGCAAACCATTAATACATTTCTACGATACTTTCCGGCGATCCGAGCCGTACGCCCATGTATTTAGAAATTCATTCCACCTTGTTCCATAACATCCGAACAAGCCCGCCTTATCCATGGTGGTCCGTAAATTCTCGGCCACTCTGTATGTCGGCCCACAACATCCCGGCGGCCTACGTGTCCGCGTATCTGCCTGCCTACTCCTCGCCCCGGGTATTCACGACGAAAACGTACCTACGTCCGAGTCGAGTCGAGGTGCGGTGCGCTCAGGTACCCCGACTTCCGGTCGCGGGAAGGAATGCATAGGCGGAGCCGTACCCACGCGGAGAGACACGAGGATGGAAAAAGGAACGACGAGCGAGCACCGGCGATCGCTGGGAAAAGTGTGCTCGTGAATATCTTAAACGGGAATGTAGAAATGTTATTGAAATTATCCATTACAACGCGTGTTTTTCTTTTTTTTCGTTACAGTTCGTTGAGCTGGGGATGGTGACGAGCATAGAGTGCAATCATAAGTCGGTAGAATCGGCGAGGAAAGGTCAAGAGGTCTGTATAAAAATCGAACCGATACCGGGCGAGGCGCCGAAAATGTACGGACGTCATTTCGAGGAGAAGGATTTCCTCGTGAGCAAGGTAAGCACATCGCATTTCGTTTGGATTCGTTTTCCATGCGGCGAATCTATTACAAAATAATACTGCCAGCGTGTAATTCCCGTGGTAACGGAAAGGATTCTACGAAGCGTGCTTGCGGACGTCCGTTTCGGCAACCTGGTTGCCAAGGAATTTGACAGGTGGATTCTTTAATGGAATTCCGGTTGGATAATGAAACGGGCGGTGTCTTCTGTACGCTCGTTTGTTCGCGTAGCGCTGCAGTTTCATCAAAATCGGAGGCTAGGCAGTACGGAAGCCTTGCTTGTTAGTATGCGAGGCCTGGGTCGAAAAAGGAAGATGCACATCCGGTGGCGATCAGCCGTCCACCGTCGGCTTCCGGCCTTCGCAGAAGTTTCATACCTCCGTACCTCTCCCCGCCCCCTTTTTATATCTTCCCTTTTCGTGTTCCGCTTCGCGCAGCCTACGAATCGATTATAGAGAGGCCCAATCTCGGGATAGATAAACGAAACAGAATGTCCGACCGTAGCGAACGTCTCATCGAAATTCGAAGGTGGTAGTTTTACATTTCCATCGCCTATAAGCATGAATGACGATGCTGTTCCAACGGTACATACCTCGTTGCGACAGAGATAATAGCTTCCTGAATCTTTGACGTGTTCGCTACGTTGACGTCGGTGAGACAGACTGTAAAGAAATCGTATTGTTATTTCAATTCGTACGAAAATTGAGCTGTGAGAACCCTGACGTGGTAAGTAATGAACACGCGAACAATAAAGTCAGTCCGAACCGTCCGTGTCGATTCGAACGGTGGGTTTTAACGTACAATTCAATTAATCGGGGAATGAAACCGATCACAGCTGGAAATCCTCTATTCTTTGGCTAGCTAACAATGATTCTTGCTTTTTGGCACTTAGCCCTTTCTTCTTTCCACTCGTCGATCGGGGGTCTTTTGCCTTTGTCCCGACGAGAAACGGTGCTTGCACCGTCAACGAGTCCTCACTCCTCGTCTCTCCTTTTCCGTCGCTCTAGCCCTCCCTCCCTCTCTCCGTCTCTCCCTGTCTCTCTCTTCTTCCCTCGTGCACACCCAGGCAGCCTCCGGTGTCTATGCGTGCATATCTGGGCTCTGCCTACCGGGGCACCTTTGTGTTGGCTCTAGGCGAGCGGAAGTCGTCGTTACCGTTCGGTTCGTAGAATCGATTCCGGAAGTACCTTGTTCCCACGATGATTATTTGTGCCGCAACGATTTCGCGCCCCCGCGGACCCGCGATTCGAGGTATCCTCGGCCCGCTGTTTTATAATCGCGGCTCAAAGTCCGTACGCGTAAGGAAAAGGTCTCCCTCACTTTGAACTATGTCCCTTCTTCTTTCGATTACTCGAACACGGTCGATGTCGAAGTATCAGATCAAGTTTACTATTCCTCTTAGTAATCGGCTCACCTTTAACACCCCGCCCCCCGAAGAGAAGCCCGCTAACGGGCTTAATTTATCCCTATATCGTTAACCCTTTGACTACGGTGCTCTCGGTCGCGAAGGTTCGGCAACGAGATCACCGCTTCGTGGTCTAATTCGCGATGAATTTATTCAGTATCCGTCCACAATGTATTTTATCAAAAATTGCTCGAAACGTAGCGATGTATACAATATCTACCGCACGTCGCCGGTCACCCAGAGTCTTTCAGTTCCATCGTATCCGCTAGAAAAGGGTTAACAGGTACCCGCGGAGGATCGATATCCATCCCAGGTATCGATATCAGGGTATTGGTCTCCCCTCGGAGAACACATCTGCGAGTGTTCGGTTCGTGCGGAGCCGCGCGGATAAAGAGAGGGAGAAAGCGACCGACAAAGTCGGCTACGCCGGGAGAGAGCGGGAGAGAGAAGGAGAGAGGATCGGAGGGGGAACGTTACGAGAGAGAAAGAGAGACGGAGAAGCGGCAGGGGCGTGGCGGGAGGCAGGCGTCCTCAATAGCCGCGTAAAACCACCATTGTGACCGATCCATGAATGAAACGGGACTTCCGGCCGGGAGTGGGGGCGGAAACAGTTGTAAAGCGTTACGTTAGTGAATGGACCCGTGGTGCGCGAGCGTGCGTTTGTCCTCGCGAAAACCGATTCGAAGAAATTATTCGTAGACCCGGGCGAGGACAATGAAAGCTGGTCTTCTTATTTCCGAGACGCGATTTCTGGGCCAGCGATTCGATCGTGGCTTATTTTTTTCCTGGATATTTCTTTTTCCTGGTTTTCTTTTTCTTGTTTGTTTTTGCCGTCGATGTTACTTCTCTGCCGGCGGTACGATAGTAACGCGGCGTGGATTGTAACGCGTGAAAATAGAGAACGGTAATGATTTACGACGTCTAGATGAGGGGACGTGGAATTTTGACAATTAGCCAGAGTATTTTCGTTGCGTGTTACAGATAAGCAGACAGAGCATAGACGCCTGCAAGGAGTACTTCAGGGACGACCTAGTGAAGACGGACTGGCAACTTATGGTGGAATTGAAGAAGCTCTTCCAGATACTCTAGGATTTGCTAGTTGTCGCAGTAATCGTAGAGATTTATCGGCGGCTCCAGCAAACGACAGATAACGAGGCAAAGTCTGCGATCATCATCCGGCACACAGGACCACTTGGATCCCTTTGATGGTCATCGATCGTTTCTTTTTTTCAATTTGTAATATATTGTCGGAGTTTTCTGATTTTCCATCCGTTTGTTCTTGATGTTCGTGAATTCGACGTACGCCTTGCTTCATCCTGTGATCCCACGTTGAGTATTCTCAGCCTCCCTATAACGATAGGTTCATCGACACATCGAAATACCACCAGAATTATGAAAAGCCTGGTGAGAATCGTGTGGTTACATTTAAACGTCAAACAGACTGGATTCACCGACATTACATACACCGAGATGATTAGAAAACTATTTTTCGACGCATGATCGTACACCGAACTCTCATTGGAATCGTTTAAAACGTGTACAGTTCCACCGGATTCAATAACAGATGAGAAATCAAAACTTAGAAGATCCTAATATAATTACTCCTCTACGATAATCGACATAGAGTATACTACTAGCACCAGAAATTATTTTGAATAACATTGAATTATAGGAGATCACGTTCTAAAAGGGAGGCAAACAAACGATGATAATCTACGACATCGCGATTCGATGAACTTTAATAATAATAATTGAGAAGCTGTCGAGCAAGCAATTGCATAAATACTTTGCAGTACTTAAACGTCCGAATTTCACCGATGGCTCGAACGATTAAGCGAAACTAATCCTCGTGAAACAGCGATCACCCTTTTTTGCGAACGCCGTGCAAACACGTCACATTCTTATCGGCGAAGAGTAATTTCCTTTTTGATAAAGTATACAATCGAACGTCGCCTCGTATTTCACGAATTACGACGGGGTCTCGAATTACGTTAAGCAACGTGTACCTACGGACAAATTTTGCAATAGCAGCCTAGTTGTAGAATACAAAAACAAAACGAAGAGAAAAGAAACGAAAACGTACGGACAACAATATGCATTTTGCATGAGAAAAAAAAGAAATATTCTAAACAATTTACACAGACACACACGTACACACGAGCTATTAAACGCAACGCAAAGTTCCAAGTTTTACTCCGCTGCAACGGAAGAACAAAAACAAAACCGTGGATAAAGAAGTCGGAGCACGGAAGTAACGATTTCCGCGAGTAGATTGTCGAGGGATCCACGAGCTTACTTACCGAGCATCGAGTAAATCCCGATCCAGCGAGGAGCTTGGAATAATTTTATTGTTCCGCGGTGGTCGTAAAAGATCGTCCGAAGTTCTCGCTAATGGCGCGTAATAACCTCGGCCGGACCGCAGAACAAGGGCCGCGAAGGCAATATCCGACCTTAGGGTTTCCTAGTTTCCGGCCACAGTTCGATCTCAACGAGCCGTTCGACGGGCAAACGAGTTTCGTCCGATGCTACCTCGTGTCCGCGAGGGTTTCTCCTTTTACAACTGAACAGGAACATCCCGAGCTTTTTCTCTCTTTCTCTTTTTTCCAGCGAAATTCGATCGCGTTGGTTCTCGTTGCCTTTGCAATAGTAGCCTTATATCGAGACTGCGAGATTGTACGACGTTTCTTCCTTGATTTCCCTCGTCCCTTTTCTCTTCTTCGTTGATACGCGCAGCCAAGCTCGACCCTCTTTCCTACATCGAAACCGGGAGATCGTATTCGTTCTCGTTCGAGTGTCTTTTCCTCGTTTAATCAACCTCCCAATTGCCACGGAAAGGTATCTAGTTTACGAGTAATAGAGAGTATATAGTCGTAGACGTCGATGAGTGTATAAACAATGACAAGTGGGGAAACGAGATACATACTTTTAATCGAGACGTTAGATTAAATAAAATCATTGACCCGTCAATGAATATTGGTTTCTCGGATCACGGGTGTCTTTTTTAAGAAGTATATGTATATATACATATACGTACTGCGGATTACGAATAATTAGATGTTAGTGGCGGACGGCGTAATGGAAACGTCCGAATAGGTTCGGTGTTACGTATAGGAGTTACGTGTGCAAGAATCGGAGCCTTAGACTGTGTGATTTCCTTGCTCGACGGATTAGATATATTATACGGTATGTAAGAAAACCGCGGCAGACGTGCGAGAAACAGTTGCCCCAACGTTCGTTGTCACGAATTTTCCCGAGGTCACGGTATTGGAATTACCAAGACGGACTCGCGGTGTCCGTCTCCTCCGTACTCACGATCGGTTCCTGGAAGCAGAAGCGTGTCTTGTATAAAGTCTTCGACGTGTTTCCGGTTTCGTCGCCCCGAGAACGCACGTGCGGGGAAAAGAGGAGAGAGAGAGAGAAAGAGAGACGGAAAGGGCACAGTGGGTGTAGATACGTGGAAAAAAGATAGTGAGAAAGAGAGAGAAAAAGAGAGAGAGAGAGAGTGATAGAGAGAGAGAGAAAGAGAGCGCGCGCGAGAGGGAGAGAAAGAGGAGGTAGAATGCTATTACGTTAAACAGAAAAATATAACGAAAAGGAAAATAATACAAAAAAAAATGAAATGAAGTACGAGAGAGCCTCATGTGTTTTATATATGTAATCACTTTGTATAAGATAATCGAGCGAATTATCGCGATAAAAATAAAGACTACACGTTTCGCAAGAAAAGAACGATTGACCAGATACTTGCACTCGAGTGTATCAGCATAACCTTCTTCCTGTTTTTGTTTTTCTCTCTTGTGAAGTATTAAGTTTTACCAAGTCCCCGGAGAAATCACAGCTGAGATTAGTGACCTATGCTATTCACTGCGAGCGTGTATTATTTTTTCGTAGACATCGTCAAAGACATCGTCCGTGGATCCGGTGGATGCCTCGTTCAACGTAGCGCTGAATGAAAAAAAAAGAGATATAAATAAAAGACACCGTTCCGTCTAAACAATTACATAAAGCGGCGGGAGAGCGTTACATTACATATAATTCAGTGAAAATATGAGGTCATCGTGCAAACGTCAGATACATATACCGGAAGACACGTAAGACGAGTATACGAGGAACGTGGCGCAAACGCAAAGGTATTTAAAATTCCTCGACGATATCGATGGCTCATCAATATTTGTTTAATACAATGTACACCTAACTGTTTCCATTTCCTTCCCTGACAGGCGGTTCGGTAAATCTCAAATATAATTCACTCGGAATAAGGCTATCGTCGTTTTTGCATCGTGCCACAGGAAACGCATCATACGCGAAGCACAATGCACTCGCGTTCTCGTTTTCTTCCTTCTTACGAGAGTATCGATCCCCGGCTAAATACTGTTGCAGAAACGACAGAGGGAGCGAGGGAGTCAGAGAGGGAGAAAGAGAGAGAAAGAGGCCTTTTCATTGAATCAACGTGTCTTGGACGCCGTTTCGAGGCGGACTTATGTAAGTCGTTTAATCAGTTTACCGATGCGGTCGTCTCCACACGCACCGACCACACGCTCGTACGCATACAGCCCGTTCGTATGTGTGCGCGCTCATTTCCTCCACTCCCTTCCCCCGGTCCCTTTGCCCTCCCGAGTCATCGATACTGCCAGTTGTTATTAAGAGATACGAACGAACGACGAGCGCGAACAAATCGCTG
The DNA here is from genome assembly GCA_917499265.3 of Mimumesa dahlbomi. Lineage (NCBI taxonomy): Eukaryota > Metazoa > Arthropoda > Insecta > Hymenoptera > Crabronidae > Mimumesa > Mimumesa dahlbomi. The sequence goes on along the minus strand of OU824116.1, from coordinate 881,276 downwards.
ATTTTGTTGCATTCTTCGATCCATCGGGAAGGTAGTATGATATTCTATCCAACTTTACAAACGTTAGATTTGCGAACGCCAGAGATAGACTTTCTAGATTAAGTTCAATACGATACGCCAATTTCTAGCGATTAATCGACAATGAACGGTGTAGATTATCGTGACTCGCGATGTCTAAGCGCGATCGATTCATTGTCGCTCGAGATAAGCGTCGGTTCTTATTGTTTCTTTCTTTCTTCTCCCCGGTGAAATAAAAAGTAGATTATCGAAATAACAACGATCGAACCGTGTCTTCGGTTCGAATCATTTCCTACGGCACGCAGAAAATATGTCGTGTCCTTGCTGGGAGCAACCGAGAGCACCAAGTCGGCACGCCAGGCCGCGCTCAATGAACACACGTCATTTCGAGTCATTCATGCATCTGCAGGTTGTCCTCGCGCGTCTATACGCAACACACGTGCCCGCGTGTGCGTACCGTCTGGGTGGGTAGTCTATATTCATGCGTCGGTCTCCTCTGTTCTGCGTGTGTGTGTGTGTGTGTGTGCGCGCGCGCGCGCGCTTGCGTGCGTGTTGTATTCGTCCCCGTAGCTTAGGTCACGAGAGATCGCGTAGATTGTTCGGCGTTTACGTGCGACCAGAAAAAAAAAATTGTGTCTTATCGTTATCTCGCGCGTCTTCTTATTTCAATCTTGGTCGCTATCTGTGAAACCCATTCGAGTTTGGGTTCTTTCCGCTTCGTTTCTCTTCCGAGCGTTTCAGAACGAACTCGACAGAAGGAAGTCACTCCGTAATGTACACACGGTGGATTTTTCACGGCTCGTAATCGAGACGGAGATATTACTTTTGCGCAGTCAACCGTGCGTGTAGGTATTTTGCGAGCAAGTAGCGGTTGTAAGACAACTTGTTCCGAATGTATTACTTTACCGTTCACCTGCTACTTCGTTCTTCTTTCGTCTATGTTTCTTTCTGTTTCGTACGTCGAGTGCATGCACACATGCACACACACACGAGACGATAGCTTATAATATCGAGATGCGAATGTAATCGTTAATCGAATTGCTACGTGAATGGCGTACAATGGGAACATGGAATGGCTGTGTAAAACAACGTACGATCGGTATTGTTATTAACGTGTATCAATGCGGGACTTTTATCCACACGATGTAATTTAAGATAAACGGGGGAAAACTAGTCGGAGGAATGGGTTGTCGCAACGACTATGATTCTCGTACAGATTGCAACAATGCACCGGTATACTTTCAATAACAGCATTCTTTCGTCCGAGCGATTTAATCAAGGTCAGCCCGCGCAATGGACGAAGGAGAGACGAGAGGCTGAAATGTGTTTTATTATGTCGTAGGTTACAAATCATCCAGTCCGCGAGAGTTGTAAACAGGCATAAGGTTAAACGTGCATACACACTTAAGTGCATTAATGAACACGCTTAAGATACGCGGAATGCTGCCGTTTAAATATAGGGTAAACCAGTGTCTCTCAGCCTCTCTATTTAACACGGCCTATTTAGATCTCGGATACTTTTACGTCACGCCTATATTTTACTAACGCAACTGTGTAAATGATAGCGCGCGAATAATACGTGCGGATCTTTTAATACGACTGCCACGGGCTTGAATGAATGAACGTTTTTGTATGAATGTCAATCGAGGAATACATATGCGAGGCCGTGCAAAGTTTCTTATATCTGACTTCAATGACGACTACCAAGACACTTTTTTTTCTCCTTTACATTTCTTATCAATGGAAGAATTAATTTCAATGCTAATTAAGTTTGAGTTTCTGTATCTGTTAGAACTTCATTAACAGCGTTGGTGTACTTAATTTTTTTCCTGCAAATCATTAAGTACCCGTTTCGTGGAAGCGTGACATTTCGAAGAATTTCTCACGTCTTTATTCGTTCCGTCGAAGCTACAGCTGCGACGGAACGATTATTAACGAGGACAGTTTCCGTGATATTAAAGCGTTACAAGATTTAAATGGAATACAAACGACATTGCCGAAGAGTAAGAAAGAGAGGAAACGAGAGAATGAATTTGTGAAAATGAAGATAACATTTCGCCATTGCCATTCCGAGCTGTACCGCCTCCTTTACATCGCTAGAGCGCCTTACTTAATTAGACAATTAACCCGTACAATTGCTGAAACCCGATGGCGCAGAAGAGCAACAGGGAGAATCTAGGCGAAAAACTCCTGTTTATTGTTTCGTCCATTATTTCACGACCTCCGTCAAATTTGAGCCTCTTATTTCGACTAAATTATTTCCAATTTCCGGAGCACAAAAACGTTCGATAGGCGTCGACCTTTTTCGGGATAAATTGTCTCCGTCAGCTCGTTGAGAGCGCGCCAGGACGTGCTACTACAACGCTACGAAAGGTGATCATCGAAGGGAGGAGGGTTGGGAGGAAGGGGGGACCTCGGCACGACGAGGAGGGAGGCAGGACGAAGCATTTCCACACCGGATATCCTCCCGAGGGAAGCGGTGCACGCGATTCGCATCGCCACGCCCGCAGCGTAGATATAAATGTCGTCGCTTATATTACTAACAGCGTAAACCCGGGGGAAACGCACCCGCGAAACTTACATTAATTGGACGTCTCGTGTCTCGTCCGATCGATCGCTAATATCTCTCTTTTCGAGCAGGGAATTTCTTTTACTTGTTAGTTACATTTTTGCAATCGGTAAATGGGAATGTACTTACGACTAGGAGAGTTAAAACATTAACGAACGTGTTATGTTTTTTGGTAATTGCATGTCGTTGAAGCAAGGGTGTGAAAGCGAAGGCGGGAAACGTGTGAAGATTGTAGCAAAATTCGCGAATGTGTGTCCGTAGAGTTTTGCGACGGCACCTAATTCCGTTCACCGAAATAGCCCTGTGTTTACGTCCGTCTTACGCGCTTTTAATGGATCAGGTGCGTCTACAGGCACTAGAGACCACGAAATAAACCGATATCCCATGGAGACCTTGAATGCCTTCTCGCTCGGTTGTTCGCAATATAACATTCGTTGAGCGTATGATGATGTGCAACAGCCGCGTACATGTCACCTTATTAGATGAGCCTGGCCAACTCGCATTTCTAGCTCACGTCCTATTGTTCCGTATAAAGTTGTCGGCCTCTTTGTAAATTTTCAGCACGTCTCTATCTTTCGCTTGCCGTTCCCAGCATTCCTCTATCCACTTATGGATCCCGAAGTATTTCTTAAACGTCTACTTTTCATAGCGGGATAGCGCGAGACGGGCACATGCAACGGATAGAAAGTACTTCAGCCAATTCTTTTCTCGACAAGGGATTAAAAGTTATTCCTGTCTAGACTTACAGATCCGTTAATGGTAACGTTTACAGAGTACATATATCGTCTATTGTCAATCGTCGGAGACGATCTCCTGTCACCGTCGCGAATATTTACAAAACATCGTTCCCTATTCGATACACAAATACGTGCATTTTGCAACGTCGATGCTAATAACAAAACCGTCGATTCAAGCGGGATCGCGTGTACGTATGCACGTATGCGCCGTACGTACGTATGACGGGCGGCATTTGGATATGGGGAAAAAATAATAGCGTCGCCGCGATGTGACGCAACCAAGTATTTATGGTAATTTTATTTGCAGGAGTTATCGATTTATCTTAACAATATTCCGGCTCGTGATTCAAAAACTTGCGCGCCTGATTAATTCCCGAACTACTGCGCGTTGCTCCACGGGTCTCTCCTCCTGTGCGAGCGAGCAAAAGCATACACGGGTATCGCGTGGACTGGACAAGGACAGACTGGTTTATGCTCACTGTCTGCCTTACGACAGGGAGTGGGAGGAGGAACACGCACACCACGCCGTGTAAATAACGTATACACACCGAGAGGCACACGGTGGCTCGATACGACTTACGCGTAAACGGATGAAGAGAGACGGAGAGGAGTGAACGAGGACGGGACGACGGGTTGTAAAGGGAGAACGACGAGGACGAAAGAGGATGTAGTCGGCGGACATTTACGAAGAGAACCGAGTTTCCCCGACATGTGGGAGAGCCTGTACTACACACGGCTATCGGTTTTACGACGTTCGATCACCTGAACGAAGATTTTTCAAGACCGACGGAGAGAGGAGAAGAACCAACTCCAATGTCGAGCACCGTTTCTCCTCTACTATCTATTCGAACACCCTGTACGTTTTACTATCGTATCCTGGTCCTTGTACGATCTACAGATCAATTTAATAGGACTGTCACCAATACCCCTGATCGGAAAACCCATCGATTTTAAACAATAAGTCTCTCGTTAATCTTCTTGCATGGAATGACACGTTTATTTGTTAAAGTCAACCTATTCGTTTCTACGTTATATGTATTCCTATAACGTTTCAAAGTGTACAACAACATATCGCACACTTTAAGAGCTGAATTTTGTGTTTAAATGTCTGCACACCGGGGAGGTCAATCTTACCCAGTTAATGCCATCGGTTCGCAAATACTCTTCAAAGGTGAATTCGAATTCACCCCTCGAAGTTTACCTTCTCGAAGCTAATAGAAACTCTTTCACTGTCCTACCGTCAAACCTTCCACTGTCATTCGCCCTCCCCTTCACCCGCCTTTCCTCCTGATCGCCGGGGCCCAATTTTCTCGTCGCCGGCCCTGGCCGCACAATACGAGCATGAATGAAGTATCGCGTCTGGCTCGTCCGCGGGAGGGGGGTGTTTCACGGTGCCTTCGTGGCGCAGCCGGCGCGTGTGCGCGTGCACGTGCACGCGATTCATGTATGCGTGTGTGAGCGGCGCATGCGCACCCCACCCACCGGGGAGCGCAGTCCACGACGCCGCAGCGAGCGCCGGCCTCGCCAGCACTGGCCGACGGAACGGTAGTACATGGTGATAGACGGATACGGGAGTGTGTATGGTTGTCGAAGAGAGGAAGAGAGGAAGGATTAGTGTGATCGAGAGTAAGGTGCAAAATGGGGAGAGTGTATTGATAGAGTGTACCAGGATTCGGGGCAAGCTGGATAAAGGTTTCCGGGTGTAGCCGCAACTGTTGACCGGCGGAAGGCGGTGTACGGGCGGATGAAGGAAATCGTGTTAAGAAAGAGGTTAGAAGATAGTAAGAAGATATCGTGTACGTAGCGGTTTGGTTCGATAGACGCGCGGGGAAGGAAGAAGCGGAAGGGGAGAAGGAAAACAGTGGATAGAAGAGACGGCGACAGCGAGAGAGGAGGAGATAAGAAACAGAAGAGAAGGAGTTGGAGAGGAATAGTGATCGTGCTGACTGGTGGCCCTGCGGGCTGGATAGTACGCGCCTGGGCAGCGCTCGCACGATCTACACCGGCATGGCCGCCGAGGCCAGCTGAACTTCTACCTCTCTCTCTTCCACGAACGAACGTTGACTCCCTCCCTCTTTCTCTTTTTCCCTCCACCCTTCCTGTCTCTTTTTCTCGCTCTCTCTCGTTCTTTCCCTCTCCGTTCTCCCTCTTCCGTTCTCCCTCCCCCTCCCACCCAGCTGTCCCTCTTCGTCTCTTTTTTCTTCCTTTCACACAGCGCGTTCGACTCACTCGACTCGATTCGACTCGACTCGACTCGACTCGTCGTTCGTACTCTCTTTCTCGCCGCCGTTCTGTGTTCATAGCGAGAGAGGACCGTGCGCGCCACGAATATACCCAACCGGGGATCCTCTCTCTCTACCGTGCGGCGTGTGTGTAGTACGGCGATTTCTGCTGCTCGCCTGCTTACCGTGTGTGTCGTTCGTCGAAGCGAGCGCAGTTCGTGCCAGCCATCGCGGGGAAATCGAGCGGAGGCTCGCCATTCTCGAGAAAACCATTCGCCCGTTCGCTTCAACGACCGAGCGCGAACCCCCCCTGGTTTAACGTACGCGGTTTACGGTCGGTGTTACACACGCTATATCGTAACGAGTATCGAATCGTCGAACGAACGGAAGAACGATTCATAACGAATCGATAGCAGAAGGGATTTAATTTACTCGCCTCGCGGTGGATTTGGAAAGAATCGAGGATCTACCCGGTGAAAACGTGAAGGATAACCGTAACGTCAAGTGTCTTTTGCGTGTAAGGTTTATCGTTTCTTGTTGTCGTATCCCTTTGGATAACGGACGGTTGTTCGAGGATACGCAGAGTGTTGTACTTTCCGCGCGACGATCGTAGTGGGAAGAATCAGGAACAGTGGCATCGGTGGTGGTCGCAGGGAAGGAAAGACGGGGCGACGTTACCGGTGGCGACGCACCTGCTGGCATCGTCGGGGTGCTGTTGCTGCTGCCGGTGGCAGTGTGGCAGTCTCGTGGCGGGAGGAGGAGACGTAGGAGGTGGAAGAATAACGGAGGGCAGAATAAAGGGCAAGCATCTACCTCGGTGAAGTTTACGCACGAGGACGAGACGTATACGTGTACGGGAGAGAATATCGGAGAAGGAAAGGCAACGAAAGAAAAGAAACGAAAAGAAGAAGAAGGATGCACGAGAAGGAGAAGAGCGGAGAGTGTCTCGTACTGGTTGCTTTTCCACGGAGAGCAGTACTGTTGTTCGAGGTGCGAGCCGCGTGACACGAATGCGGGAGCGCGAGAGAAAGGGAGAGCCACGAGAAACGAGGGAGAGAGAGAGAAAGAGAAAGAGATACCCAAGCAGCAGCGAAGGCATATCCGGCCGTGGCATGTGCGCGGGACAAGGACAGAGCGAAGTGGCTATTTCTGTGGAGCATATAGGGGGCCGCCCGTATAAAATAAGCAGTGAATGAAGGAGCCTGTTTACTGGCAGACGGCCTACGCGAGATTCAGTCGGCTCTCTTTCTCTCGCTCTCTCTCTCTCGCGGACGAGCGTGCGCGCGAGCGCACTCGCGCTAATCGTCGCTCCCTCGCGCCTTTTCTCTCTCTCTCTCTTATTTATAGATATATATATATATATTTTTATATATATATATACGTATATATGCACACACACACCACACGTACACACGTATACACAACCACACGCACGCATATATAGAACATATACATATAATCACACGTTCTCGCTCAAGTACGCTCGAGTCGCGTAGCGGAGAGAGAAAGGAGAGAGAAAGAAGGAGAGAGACAGAAGCGCATCGTTGGCAGCGGAGAGAGAGCCGTGTGTGTGTGCCCCCAGTGCGCGAGAAGAACCCGCGGTGTACCGATCTCGGTCCTCCTGTGTCTCGTTTCTACTCGGTTTCTCGTCCCGGTTCTCGCGCCAGTGTGTTCTTACTTTATTTCCTCTTGGGGAGCTTTCCTTCCGAGTGCGTTCGTCTTCGGTTCTCGTGCCGCGGCGACGAAAACCGTGCCCGACAGAGAGATCCGTAAATACATATTACCGCTGGGCGAGGAAACGTACACCTCGCGTGTAAATCCTCGTTCGCCGCCCCCGAAACGTGTTCCACCTTCATCCACTACGTTTGCCCGAAGAGAAGGAAGAGTACGCATGTGTCTCTACGTGTTGTGACGTGACCAGTGTCCGAAATCGGAAGAAGTGAGGAGAGAGAGAGAGAGAGAGGGATAGCGAGGGAGAGAGAGAGAGAGCGAGGAAGGAAAATCACGAAAAAAACTCCGCAACGAAAAAATAAACAAGTACAGAAGCATACACCCGGACTACGCGAGTTTCGAAGCAACACCCTACGTTTAAAACGTGCGCGTTCGAGAGTGCGCGACAAAAAATAGAAATTAGTGAGAACTTCTTCGATCCTTCCTACATGCTCTCGTGTGTAACGTGTACACTCGCGGAATACCCACACGGACCTTCTTTCACGTTACGACCAACGAATAGATAGATAGGTAGAGGTGGTGGGTAAACGGAAGTGCCGAAAGTGTGGATACCTACGACGACGAGCCGCCCCCGGCGCTGCCACCGCGGCGCCCGCCCTGGCCGTCCATAGAGGACCCGACCAGCACCGCCCCGAGGTACCGAGGGCAGACGACCACGTTCGTGGCAGCGACGGCGGCTACGACGACGACACTGACACCGACGACGCTTGCACCGGTGCCGCCCCACGGCTCAACGACCTCGCCGCAGCCGCAGCCGCCGCCCCTGACGCCGCCCCTGTATCCTGCGCCTCCACGGCCCCCTAGTCGAAACGGTGAGTTTAATATTCTTTATTTTTCTCTCGTTATTGTGTACCTTTACCCGCTGGACGAATGTCGATTACCTACGCGATGGATATACGTGGCTGGAAGGGTTAAAAAGGTGGACGTTTCGAGTGAAATTTCAAACGAGTCAAATTAGAGCTTTAAACGAAAGATCGATAATAGAAATCTATGAATTCTCTTTAATAACAATCCTGAAAGTCTGTCGTATCGCAAAGAACCGAAGAGTTTACGTCGAGTCTGACTAGATTTCTCATGAGTTTCACAACAATATCGCTGTCCGAAGTACCGGAAGCACGTTAAGGGTACCGAACCTTTTCTTACGGTACACAGGGTGCAAGGACAGCTGTGTGTAACGTGTCGTAAAGCATCGTTTCCCATTTCTCTTCTCTCCAACGTGGAATCTAATACGCATGAAAGTTCGCGGGGACGTGCATACAAAGGTTTCACGCTTTCGAGCGTACGGTGTCTCATGCGTTTCTGCGCTTCCTGCTTCTTGTCCTTTTTTTTCCCCCCTCTATTCAACGATTATCCCCGTTGAAATTTTCCGTGAAAGAGACCCGCACGGGGTCCGTTTTGTCGCCGGGTTAGACCAGTTTTCTCGTCGATTCGGAGCAACCGAGGTCACGCGAGTCCGTGCCAACTTCCATCGACGATCGGAACGACGTGAGCGTGACTTGTCGCGGATTGAGTCACACTACGCTTTCATAGAGAGACCAGTTACGAGAAGCGCGGCTCTAAAGAAGTGAATGAAATCTACAGGTGTAGAAAGTTCGCGAGAAAGTCGCCACTGCCTTTCCGTTCGTAAATCCGACACACGTATATTATACACAGTTGTACACAGTTCAGTTCGTCGGTGTACCCTGGTCTTTTTCTTAGTGTTCGAACGATACCAATACCAACTCAGCCGATCGGAGTTTCCTCTCTCTTTTACTGGGTTATACGGAGTGTCTACGGACACCCACACACTCGCGTGCACGTGTCGCATTCTCACTAACACACGAGCGTCATTCGCTTCGAATGATACGAGTGAATGCCGTTCGGTTTGACGTACCCTGTGACTTTCCTGCGCATGCGTTTTCACGTACGTGTACAACACATATCTCTGACGGGAGCGTGAGCGCGCCCGCGCGCGCACTTGTGTCTAATGCACACGTAGGAGTGCACGAATGTCCGATATACGCCGTGTCCCGAAAAATCTGGACTCTCCTGTCGAGAAATTGACGCGACGGTATGATTCATCTCGATGGTTATCGAACGACAAGATGTCGTGTTTTAGATCGTCTCGTTTCTTTTTTTTTTTTTTAAGTAGATAATGGTGAGGCAGTCCTCGGAATTAGTAAGAATTAGTCTGAGGTTCGCTACATAGTTCCACACGGAGATTAAGAAAAGTTAAGAGATTACCATTCCACGCGTGACTTTACTTGAGAAAATCACGCAACGTGGGTATAACTCATACATATTAATTCGCGGAATGAAGAAATACTATTCCCTGGTCGGAGGAGCGTGTTAAGTCTTCCACGTATGTATGTATGTATGTACATGTGTGTCTGTTGACGAAGGTATCGAATGGAAGACGCGTGCCCCATTCGTTGTACCGTTTACGAGGCAGTAAAGTAGTTTAGCCTAGACTTTTGGGCCAACTTGTAGTACGAGCGACTGGCAAAGGTAGATATCGGCACGCTCACACGCATCGAGGACACTCGCACAGATATCGTACGCGTACGTGTACGTACACGATACACGGACACCGCGATGTCGGTCTGGCATGAATGAAACCATGATTTCCACGCATGGCGCATAGGTAGGCGACTCGACCGGCGCTATGCTCGACTCACCGATGTGAAAGATTAAAGCCCGGTTCGGTAGAGGTGTGCGCGCAGCACCTTCACGGATACATAACTATTCAAGATTTCTCTGAGGCAATACGGGAGAGAGACTCTAACGGTTATTTATTATCTGGAAACAAGTATAATCGAATGCAGCGTGCGTTGATTTACATAACATTATATGGAAATTCGAATGTTGAGAATTTTTCGGTCACGTTTCGCGTAGATCGTTGAGACTTTCTTGTCTGGCTACGGTGTGTTTTCCCCTTTAAGCGTTTCGCTTCTGTAGCCGGTGTTGGAAAGGTAGAGGAGAAGAACGCGCGACACCACCGGCCGCCTCGAGTTGTTGTTATTCCGTTTGTGTACGTCATTTCCTCCGAAGGGACGAACAGCGGAGTTTAGTGACGTAAAACACGACGGGGAACGTGATTTTCAAATATTCTCGTACATATGCGCGTATCGCATTCTGAATTATTCAGAATACGTGCGAAGATACCCTAAGACGGGCTCGTACCGAAGGATATTTCGCATCGGTTGGCGTTCAAGTACACATCTGACATTCCTTTTCAACAAGTGAGCCGGTTAGATTTGATTTCTTTTTGTTTCGTTACATTCTTAAATCGGATACGTAATCTACGGTGATTCGTTTCGTTGTTCCCGCACGGCGTTGACTTACCTTCGCGGTATGTTTTGAATCATCGCGCATGCAAACCGCACGTCCGCCGGTTTTCATTCTTTTTTGCTAAAGTATGGCCGTGTTGTTTAGTCACGTTTCACAATCTTTGAACCCAGAACGTTCGATGGCTCGAAGGCGAGTTTCGAGCCACCGTTTCTTATGCAACGTGGCGCAACTCTGTAATAAATGCAGTGCGGTAATGCGCCGCTGTAAATCCGCTTGATGATCTTTGTGCAAAGACACACACCGGTGTGTCCTTGAGTGACATATGTCCGGAATGATGAATCGGAGGTGTATTAACTACAAAGTCATAACAGGAGTGGCTGGTTTCTGTCGTGTACACATATATATGTATATCGTGGAGTTTAACGCATGAGCTAAGCGTTTAAATTGCAGCCGAGCAGTGCGCTCGCGCATCCTTCGTTTGAACTTCAAGAACTACTTAAAGAATCAATTAACCACAGGATGCTTGTAATTAACGCGAAATTAATTCAATACTAAAGTTTAATAATCCTTCGTAAAAAAAGAATTCACGCGATGGATTTTACGCCGAGGCAGAAGAACGCCTACTTCGAACACCGAGAGGCGTCGTTCGGAAAGAACAAGAAAGAAAAGAAGAAACGCTGCGAAAGTTTCCGCTCCAAATTCTGCCCTCCCCCCCGTCCAACGTTCTAGATATTAAATCTTACGATATTAATTCCCATAACGTTTCTCTACCGAGTTACTCGCAATAAAACGTGTCCGCGTAATGTCGGAATAGATTTTCGCGTGATTTATCGTAGCGGTAGAAAACATTCTGCTGATTAACGCAAAACACATGGTTGGGAAATCTTTACAGAAATCATATGATTAATCTTCATTTCAGTCGGGTGTAAACGTTCAAATTCCTTTGAAGACAACCGCTCCCGTCTTTCCCTTCCCCTTTACCCTTCCACGGCCGGAGCTTGGTTAATCTCGGTTCATACCGATCAAGTACAGATACGCGTGACGGTGAAGTGCGCCAACAATCGAGTGTGTTTTTGATATACAATCGCCAAGCCCATCGACCTATCCTACAGAAACGCTACGGAGTCGTACTCGAATCTCTTCTAGAGTAAGGCTCTCTCTCTGTAACACAAGAATACCGCCGCTACGCTATCTTCGTGTTTGCCAACCCCGTTATCTCTCGTTCCTCCGTCTTCGATCTCCTCTCTCGCTCTCCCCCGCCCCCTTTCCTTCCTCGCCCTCTCCCTCCCACGTCACACCCCGTCTCTCTTTCTCTCTTCCCCTCGGTCTCTCTCTCCCTCTCTCTCTCTCTCTCTCTCTTTCTCTCCCGTTCGTACTCTACCCTGCCTGTTCATCGTCGTTTCACCGCGTCGCTCTTTGCTTGCCTGCTTTTGCACGAGCACTGAACGCAATCTACGATCATCGTTATGTGTTGTCGCGTCATATCCGGTCTGCCTGATCGCTCTGCTTCTTCTCCGTGTTCATGCCCCGTTCGTCTTAATGCTTCTCTTTTCGGTCTTCTCGCGCTTGCCCGGCTGAGTAAATTCTCTCTCTGTTTCGCCGCCGATCTGCCTCCGATTTTATGCACGTTCTTTCCTTTTTTTTCTTCTTCTTCATTTCGTCGTGTACGTATCTTCGACGGCTCGCTCGTGCGTTTATTGATTTTCAACTTGCTAACGGAACGACTCGTTTAATACCGGCGTGGGTAAGCAGGAAGAACATCGGTCGTATTTATTGGTCGAAAGATATCGTACGTTGCGGTGCTGTTTCGTAGAAATTGACCGGAAGTCGCCGGTGAACAATTTACGAGACGTCTTCGGAAGGCCTTAATTGGGAATCAGGGAATTCGTTTCGGGGATCGACAAATTGGCCTTTTGAACAAATTAATTTATCGTCACTGGCGCATGGGGGTAAACCGATCATCGTGTTAGATGCCCAAACGCGTGATTTTATCGCCACTACGAATTACGATAAGTGTTGTAATCCCTCTACCCTCGTTACATAATATTTCACGGTCTCACTTTCGCATTTTTCCGCGTTAACACGTTCCTCGCATCGCAAGTATATAATTTGTCGCATCCAATAAACAGTAAAGCTACAGGAAAGGTATCGTTTCTTTCTAATACTCTTCGACGTTCGTATACTCGGTGCGCTTTCGAACGAGATGAAAACTCTAGTTCGGCAGAATTTCAAGGCAGTTTTTCTCCGTCCAGTTTACCAAGTGACCCACATGGCTACGTCAGTCTATCGTGTGGGACGGCGCACTGTTATCTCGAAAACACTTTTACGAATTAGTGCGATATAAGCGGATCGCTGTGACAGCGATATATCTCGGAATCGAGGTGCGCGACCTCTGCCGGGTTACGAACGAGAACCATTCGTGTTCTGTACGTTTTGTCGTCTCTCGTATTTTCCTTCTCCTTCGGCGATTCTTTTCCTTCTGGACGCTACGTATTCCTCATCGTCGGAAACAGCTACAGCACCGCCATTTACTTACTCCACAGAGTACCTGAAATACGGCCACTAATTGGCAAAAAATGTGTTTTTTCTCCTACGGTGGCTGACTACGTCGCGACATACTTGTTCCCGGTAAATTCGGTTTTCTTCAGCCGCGTATCATTTTTATTCCACTCGCATCCTGTATTCTTATACCGGTTGACATTCTTATTTTACATCCCACCGTGTATATCCTATCTATTCCTCCCTTATTTCCTTTACTTTACGGTTTCACGTCGTTATTCCTGCTAAGCTCCCTCATTATACACCCTATTGTCTATTCCATTTTACGATATCCTACTTCCACATCCCCGATACGTGTGTCCCCTTCGACTCGCCTCCTCTTACTTTACATCCTACGTTCCGATTTTTCGTTTTTCTATCATCGTTCCACGTCCCACATCCTTATTTCTCCGGTGTCCCTCTCTTTATCGTTGCATGTAGAATAACATTATTTCCTATACTCCGATTCCATCGTATTGTATGCGTTGCGGGAATTTCTGTTCCTCGAATAAGTGCCCCTCTCTCTGTCTCTTGCTCTCTCGCCCGGCTGTTCTTTGACTTTTCCCTGGCCGTCCTTGGGGGGAAGGGAACATTGACCCTCCCGTCCATCTGTCCGTTCGTACGTTGGTTGGAACGTACGTGGTTTCATTCAGAATGCGACGCCGGTAAGATCGACGTTGATATATACCGGATGAGGAATGATGCCGCAGAACAGGGAACAACACGGACGCTGTTAGACGCTGAATCTTTTTTTTTCTTTTCTCCGCGACGGGTGGACAGTTCGTCGGTTACGGCGAACGAAGACGTTCGATGATCAACGATAAAAGAAACCTACTGGAATTTCGTTGCATCGAATTCAAGAGTTATTGGCAATCAGGATTTCGATGGTTGAGATTAGCAGAAGTTTTCGATAGCGAATGGATCGATGGCCCGTGTTAAAATAACGATCGTGGTTGTTAACGATAGAAATTCCTTCTTCCTGGATAGATATTAACGCGATCTGTATACACGCAATATGTTAACGTACGCGTAACAGGGGTTTCCGGCGCTCCGGACTTCTGCGTATACACACAATGCTCACGTCGAAAATAGTTTTTCAACGCGTACGAGGGAAGCGGTCCGCGTTTCACGACATGTGGCGGAGTGTGGGTCGAGTCGGTGCGTGGGCTTGTATTTATATATACGCGTGAATACGTAAACTTACGTACGTGACCGCACATTTGATATCCGGATTTCTCTGGACCTCCATTGGATAATCGGAGAAGATTTTCAGTGAGAATATATTCAACACGTTTCTTCTCTAACCTGTTATTTCTTTTCTTTCTTTTTTCTTCTTCTCCTTCTTCTTCGTCCCATCGACGGTCAAATATCTTTCCCCTGGACGGCGTCGAACCGGTAAAATTCTCGCGTTCGATATTAGCAATATACAAATCTGTTTATCCGCGCCAGAGAACCGCGCGAACGTAATCAAGAGGAGGGTCCCCCTCCCCACGTTAGTGATTTCACGTAACGCAAATGTGGTAATACCGACTATAAATTTCCATTCCGCCGCGGCGTGCAATTACGGTGAAATCACTAACGAACTTTTCTCTCCGGCGAACGGAGCGAAGGCGACCAGAGAGACGTATAAAACGCGACGAGTGGGTGGTTGGGTGAAGATCCCGACCATATGGCGTCCACATTCCATTTCTCGTGTGTGCCAGTGTGTTTGCTCGGCTCGCCTTGGAACCCGACAGGCCAAGCCTCCCGCGTATTCGCGAGGCGCGAAAAAAAAGCACCGCTGCTTTGACAGCCACGCCGGTTTTTGCGAAATGCGCGGCGTCAATCCTCGTGACGAGCCGACGGGAACATTCCTACGGGACTCGGTCCTCCTCGTAATTGCCGTTAATTATACGACGGTGAATGAAAATTGATACGCGAGTCGTTCGCCGGCGACATTGATTATTTTCGCAAAATTGTGAGGTGTCGGTGGATTTTTTTGTTTGTCTGTTTGTTTTAAAATACGAATTTCAGAGTCATGAAAATAGCACGCAGTATCGTTAAAGGCAATTGAGTTAGTCGGTTAATTCATGGTCGTAAATCATAGGATACTCTTTTTTTTCTTTCTTTCTTTCTCTTTCCTGAGCGTGATATTTCCTCGAACGGTTTTACTGCGCCTTTAAATTTGAAACTGATGCCGGATAGGAGGTAGTAGAAGACAACCGGTGGCAGGTATACTCAGGACGAGAGGCAGGTATCGCAGGGTGGCAGAAACGTAAGGACAGGAAGAAGGGATCGAAGGATCCATTGTTCTTCCCTTCCTTTGTACGGGAGTGACTCGTTTCTCAAGTTCCCCGAAATTTATTTCTATGACTTTCTCATTGTGAATGGTCACGGATACCTGCCGAAAAAAAGATTTGCTTATTGTACGGTAGAATCGCTGGAAATGTACACGAGGTAAAGATTCGACGCCGACAGAGACGGTACATTACTTTATTAAATGTCCAATGATATCCCGAAGGAACGATAGAAATACTCTCGTAGGCAACGCTTTACTGGGGTTGGGATAATAACAGTTACCGGCAAGTGTTCCTTTATTTCGGAGTCACGGTGTATAAGAAATTAGCCGTTCCATCCATCCCCCATTTTCTGTCGCAGATGGCAACAAACTTTACTTCCCTTTTCCCCCTTGCGCCTCTCCCCCTTCCTGAATGGCTTCCTCAATGTTCGTAGAATAGGAACATTACGGTGGCAACGGTCGGTTCGCTAATAGGGTAATGATGTCACGCGTGTACGGGACACGTTCATTGATAAAACCATTCATAGAAATGCAGATCATCGGCGACGTAGGAAACGATCGGTTGAAGAGCTGCAATTAGCGGGCTCCGGCAGAGAGAAGCCGCTTTAATAGATTCCTAATTCGTGTGGTAACGGTGTGTAGGTAGATGTCCATTTAACGTCCTGAATCATGCGACATCCGAGCTATCGTTAAGTTAATTATCCAAGGCCGATCACATACGTCCTATAATCGTACGATTTCTGCCAACTGGTTTAATAAATAGACATCAATTTGATCGTTCCACCACTACGACAGATTTCATATTGACTTTTCTGTATCTCTGGAAATTTACGCGGGTATATTTACGTTTTGTGAAAAATGTTTCGGGATTTCTGACGGATCGTCCGAGTTCTCGCGAAATTTAAAAGCGGATCGCTTGATTAAATCCGGTATCATTTCCAAGGAAAACCGGATGCATCTATCATCGACTGGACGTCGTAAGCAAAAGTCCTCCGGTGTTTCGTCGTTCGAATTTATGTCATCGTCGAACTATTTTCTTTCGTAATCGGTTTCACAAACACTCGGTATGTATTCTCGTGTCCAGAGATCGATGATAATCGAGGGCGAGAATAACGCGGGAATGAGAAACGATTGAAGTTTACGCGAATGAAGTGTAAAAAACACGAAGTGAACCGAAAGGAGAGGAAAGATGCTCTCGTATGCACGCACGTATACACCCTGGAACTCTGTGTGTACGTATGTTGCGTGGGCGTAGTCTGAAGGATATCCGGTGGTGCGCGCTCATTCCTTTCTTTTCCCTCTGTCACCTTTATCCTACTTACTTGTTTATTCTTATTCTGGCGTCGTACGATTTGCCAATTTTTTTCTCTCTCCCTCTCCCTCCGTCTCTCTCTCTCTCTCTCTTTGCTGTTGTCAGCGTTCGTCGTCCGGAATTACATGAAAATTATTCCCTGGAATTCAGACGGTATTTCATTCGGCTCCTAGTTGTAGACACGCTGCGACCAAGAAGAAGAAGAAGAAGACGAAGAAGAAAATGGCCAGGCACACGTTTTGCAAGCTGTTGCAGGTTTTTTTGCCATAACTTGACAGCAAATGCACACCCCACGCGGCGAAAACGTTACGACAGATGTTTGCGAGTCTCTTTTTAATTTCTTCGAAGCAGAGCGAACTTCATATCAACGACATGTTTTGACTTCGCCATGCAAAATAGCTGATTTCGCGGACCGGTCTTCGTGAAGCAACGAGTCAACTTAGGATAGAAATTAATAATTATATAGTAATTTAATACGGCTATAAATCTTAAATAATGAATCGACCATAAATCGAACGTCGCTATAAATTCTTATACCGTCGACGCGAACCGATGATTACATTAAATGTTAATTCCAACTGTTTTTCCTACTTTACGTCCATTCGAACTTACAGCGCGTCTGGATTTCTTTCGTCAATCGAAATCGTTCTAAATTTGATTATTCCCTAACTTCTCGACGGCTGTCCACGCGTGTAGCGTTTTGAAACGTGTTTTTTTTTTCTAAATACTTGCTGCTCGATGGCCGCAGAGTTCCACGGCGAAAGGCGCGACGTTTTCACGACGAGTCGTAGAGGGTCTTCGACGATCGGGGAGTTTCTTGGCAGCAGGATATTACCTGGAAACGCGTCGCGACTCCCTCACGAATTACGATCACGGTGAACGGAACGTTTCGCCTTCCGCTTGTCGCCGGTACGACTCGACGGATCTTGAAAGGTGCTCACTTTGTCTGTTTCACGACGGTGACGGTGAATTTAATGATTTTTACTCGTGGAATCGCCCTACGCAAAGGGACACCACCAGTAACGAACATTTCATCGATATCTCGTCGGTATTGCAAGAGAATTTCTGGGAAGTAGAATTGTAACGATCAAAATGTTATGCTATGCGCGTTTGGATTACTATCTGGCTCGAGTTTAGATAAAGATTGGCACACCAGACATCGGTGTTTGGGTATGAGTAATGTATTACAGCATGTTGATATGTATACATATATCAATATATATGTATATACATCTATATACTTTTTTTTATTAACCTAGCAGCGCTGTAATTTTACCACTTACTCCGGCACGGTTGTGATCTTGACATAGTGAGAGCTAGAATTCACGATAAATTTACTCTGCACGCTACTAATTTTATCCACGCGGTGGATAAATATCTTTCTCGAAAGAAACGTGTCTCCGATCTTTCGGACCGCTTGCATTTCAAGCGTATCTTTCGCTGTTCCCCGAAAAATCGAAATCCACTCGATCGGAACCTCTATTATTCGATGGCCGGGGCAATGTTTGTTTTAATCTATCCGATCGGAAATCTGTGTCACGGCGGTGCTCGGCTCGATCGATCAGAATTCCAGTATATAATAAGTCGTAAGTTTTGCCCCGCGGGCCATTGTGTAATTGGCTTCGCTCGAGGCACGCGAGTCTGCCTTCTCGAAATCGGAAACGCTCGAAATAAACCCGCGGCTTTGACGCTTATACTAACTTACCATGTACGTGCCATTCGCTTTCGTACGGTGAGTCCCGCGTCCCGGCTTTATTATTTCTGCTGAAAAAGCCGCGACCTTCGCGGTGATAACCGCTCGTAAAATAAAGGTGGAACACACCTAATCAGTGTTAACTCACGCTGCTGTTTCGGTGGAACTTTAAGCTCGCGGTCGATAATGAATATTAAAGAGAGTCCATAAATAGATAGGAAACTGTTTACCATGGTCTATAAAAAAAGAAAAGAGTACATTGTACTCTATTATCAAGCCGTATCATTGATATTAAATTTAGATCGCTTAACGATTACGATCCATATTCCCGTGTATATCAGGCACTCCCAGATCGGATACGATGTCAATGGGTGAATTAGAGATCCCTATTTCGCGGTCGTAGGACATCGTTCTACTCGAATCGAAGTTATTTTATTAGACATTTTTCACCGCACAGATGTTCGGTCGGAGGCGAGCCAAGCCTTCGTCAAAGTTTACTTGGCTGTTCGCTTGCTTGCTTGCCTACTTGCTGCTCGCCCGCTTCGCTTAACGTTCCTGCGCGCTTGTCTTTCTACGCTTCAGTAACGTACCCCCGGTTTCGCGGAACCCCGTGACAAATCCGTCGAAAATTCCTTGCGAAAGTTATATCGAATTTCCGGCCGAATTTTGCGCCCCTCTTTTTTTCATTCGGGCACCGAGTCCGTACGAGGGACAGCTGACTGGGTTTCATGGAAAGATGGATGGTTTTTTATGCCACAAAATCGAGCACACGTTTCGGAAAGGGGGGCGGGAGGTGGTGGTAGGTGTTATCGGCCCCGGTTCGGATAAGCATGCAATATACAGACAGTTGTACGAACGACGAGTGCGGAGAGTATCGTTCGAGATGTGACACACGAGATACACTAAGGAAATATTACACTTTAAATATGATATTGCGTTATCTGCGCTATTTAGTTTTCGTATAGTATTGCAAGGATTGCGACCCGGAAGTACAACGTTACGCAACTAGGATCCATGTTGACAGACGAGATCGCCGGGATTCGCGCTGCGGACAGATAATACGGTATCGCTAATTAAACAGAGCTACGGGAAATTTGTATCCGGCCCCCAATTGTATACTTCCCCCAAAACCGATCGTTCTCCTGTGATCTATTCCACGGTAAAATTCCCGTCCGTGGAACAAGTTTTCCAAGACTATTCAGCTTTTCAAAGCAACGATAGAACAACCTGCGATACATCCACGAAAAGAAACAACATATTTTTTTCTACAGAGGGGTTAAAATCGAAAGACTTGGGTGGTACGGTACTGGCATCCGTGCGGATGTGGCGGTGGGGTACCACAGAGCGAGTGCGAACGAGACGAACGAGAGTGGGAGAGAGAGAGAAAGAGAGAGAGAGAGAACGAGAGAGGGTGGAGGAGTAGGAGGGCAACGGGAAGACAGAGAGGAGCTGAATGAACGTACGTACGCGCGAGCGAGAGGGACGAGAGAGACGCACGAATGAATGAACGGTGCACGACGAGGATAGAATTAATGAGTGGGATAAATATAGAAGCGCGTAGCGCGCCAGAGCGAGACGGCCTATCTATTTCTCTCCTTCCTTTTTCTATCCGAGAGACCCTCTCTCGTCCGACTCGCTCGACTCGCTCGACTGGCCTATGCTTGATCGAAGGAAGGAGACCAAACGAAATGGAACGAAAGGATTCCTTCGTCGTACTACGATCTACGGTGGACTGAATCAACGATATAGCGAGACCATGCTAGATCGACTTATCGGCAGTGTAGTACGCTCGGGGACTCATTCAGCCATAATCCTCGCCACGGTTTCTAGAGACACGGCTCCGGGAGAATCATCTCTCATCTTTTATTTAGTCTTTCGTTTCTTTTTTCGATAGTAGAGGGTAAACGGTTTTCTAGGCGAAGCGGAGTCGAATGTTCGTGTGGGACGACGTTCTCTTGAAAAGTGTTGCCGAGGTTTCTTTCGTCTGTTTGATTTAGTTTCGTTGATCTTCTTTGATAATCGTGCCTCTCGTTCTGTTCCGTAGAAACCGTTGGACATTCGTGGTTATTTTTCCCTTTTCATTCGGGAGCTAGGAATTAAAAGGCGGAACAGCGAACGAGGTATGAACTGGTTTCCAGATTTCCTAGTCTGTTAATGGAGGAGTTACTTTAACGAACTGTCTTTTATTACTTCCGTCAATGCTGCGCGATTATAATCATCGTTGGATTCGAGTGAGATCGAACGTAACTTCGACGGGAGCTTTCATCGGTTTCGAACAAAGTGAAACCATCGATACAGGCGGAATTTCGATCGTGATTTTACCGGTGCGCGCGGCTAATTAATATTAATGAGCAATCATCGAAATAATGGAACAGATACCATAAATATACGCGAGAGATCCGAGTAGGACAGGCGTGCACGCGATCGGGTGATTAAATGAATTTTATGAAAGATGCAACCTGGTTACTTAATAAGCCTTGGAGTTTCCACCGGCACCGAGAATAGTATCGTTATTAAGACGTAACGGTACTCGTTCGTTCTTCTATTTATCTTCTTCCCGTAACTCCCAAGTTATCTAATACACACGAAGAAAGGGTAATGCTTTTCTCACGTACAGGCATATCGGTTCTTCGTCGGCGTGTCAAAAATTAAAAACCACTCGCCCGTTGGAGAAAGGCGAACGAAACTAATTCGTCGTACGAACGAACCGACAGAGACGTCGAGTCCTCTTTGAACGGAGTAAATATCCGGCGAGATATTTTCCAAGTAGCGTGAATGGACACGTGATCTGGCAGCACGGTGTCTAAAAGACCGTTGCCGGTGATCAGTGCCAAAACGTCGGTGGGAAGCTATAAATTACTCCTGCGTATCGGTAGAAGCTGCCTCGTCTGCCGTCGGACGTCGTCCGGCCCTCCCTTGCCCCCCGTCGAACAAAAAATTCGTCTACGAGACGCTTAAAATCCGATCGATAAATATTCGATACTCTGCGCCACACGGTATCGAGACGAAAAAGATTTCCCACAGTAGCGGAAGCCGGGCGTGTAAACCGTTCGAAACGGAACGAAAAAAAAAGCAACACGTCGAGCTGCCACCTCGCACATGCACGTACACACACATACATACCACAAATACCATCAGCCACCGACGACGTGTTCTCTCGACCGACGACCGTCACTGTCGCCGCGCCGACGCCGTCGGGCGGTATACACGGTGACGACATAGGTAATGTTTTCATTCAATCTAAAGCTTCAATGATAGCTTCCGCCCATTCATAAAAAGCTTCGTGTTGCGAGCGAGTCGTTGGCCACGATATCGCCAGATGGCATACCGTGCACGGAACGACCGGCCCTCTTTTCTCTCTCCCTCTCTGTCTCTCTTTCTCTGTCTATCTCTCTCTTCCCTCATGCTCCTCTCCACCGAACCTCTCTTTCTCTCTATCTGTCTCCCTCTCGCTCTCTACACTTTTTCTCCTCCAGCCCCTCGTCTGACTGTCGCCATTCATGGCTTCCTTCCCACCTTCTCTCTTCCTGCTTCCCCTTCCTCCCCTACCGTTTCGTCCTACTGCCACTGTCATCCCCCTTCCATCCCCTCGGACTCTTCCCCCTCTCCCACCCTCGTTCACTCGACGACTCTCTCTCCCTCGCTCCACCGTCGACGCTATCTTTCGCCTCCCTCCTCTCCTAACCCCCCCTCCCACCCTGCTGGTCTTCCCCCTTCCCACTGGTTCGAGTCGCTCACGGCAAGCCCATTGTCAGTCGTTCGCCAGCAGTCAACGCGTGTTCGTCCCCGACTTTTGACGTTTCTTCTTCTTCTTCATCTTTTCTCCCCCTTGTTGCCGATCGCGCGAATCCGGCTATCGCGGACTGATCGTCGTCGCCATCGCCGTCGTTGACGCCGGATTCGATACGGTTTTGCACGGTTTCCACGCTGATTAGTGCAATCGAGAGCTAGAGTGACTTCACAGTGAGGGAATCGCCGGTCGTCTATCGGTTTCCGCAGATTTCCGTCGACGAAGCGGCGGATAAACGGATGGGGAAATCGTACAGGTCTGGAACCAGAGAAGCCTTGTCGAGGATAGATAGCGATTAACAGGGAAGACAAATTCGGTGAAGTCATCGGCGGGTGATCGGTTCGAAAGGCTTGGGAAAGGCTTTCGGAAGGATCGCCGAAGGATCCGGTGGAAGGGAAAGGTTAATCGATGTCCCGTCTAGCAGCTGTAAGGAATTCTTGGACGTTCCTAGAGCCGTTCGCACGGCCAAACGGAATCGGCGTTCCGCCGCGTTGGTGCGCGTGAGCGGACACGCCTCCGAGGGATCCCGTCGGCCCCGGCGTGGGCGAGCCCACACGTTCTTTTCTGGATTTTCGCTGGTCCCATGAATTTTCAGTAAGTTTCGCGTACCGTCCCGTGGACCCTTATCCCACGCGTTCCGATTTCGGTCGGGTCCCGAAGCCGGGATCGCGAAGCCGAGACCGAACGGGAAAAAGAAAGTTTCGCGAGAAGCTCCGGGTGGAGAAATTTCAATGCCTGGAAAGTTCAAACCTCCGAGATTTCGACGAGCAGAAATTTCCGGGTACGAAAAGTTAACGTGGACGAATTAGAGAATCGCAGACATTTACCCGAAGGGATTCGATTTACTCGGTGAAACCAGATTTAATCGTCGAGTTAATTAGCAATGTATCTCGTAGGCAATTTGGACCGGTTGGGATTTCTTTTTTTTTAACGAGCGATAGAATTTATACCGCGGTCGCGGTTTGTACCGGTTAATTCCGTTGAACGGAAACGCATACATATAGCGAGGGAAGAACATCCGGTCTTATCGCAAACAATTTTCAACGCGAATTAAACCGCGTGCGTAGCCGGAACGTTTGAAATATGTTCGATAAATGATAACTGTGGATTTATCGTTAAAAACTTTGGAATATATACCGTTTGTCGTGGCTTGACATGTTTCCCCGTTTCCCGTAGGATGGTAACAGCGAGAAATAAACGCGAAGAAAATGCTTGAATAACCGACGAGTTCGAAAGTGATTGTTCGTATACGCAAGTATTCGATGTATGATCATCATGCGGATGTTGGTCAAATAATCATCGTTCACAATTACGTGATTGGCAATTTTCTTCGAAGTCCTTTCGTTCCGTATACATACAACGTGATTCATAATTGATTTAAGGCTTGTTTCATCGTTACCTGGAAAATGCGCTTATTCAGCGCGAAACGACGTGTGTCGGCGCGTGTAGTCGAATTCTTTGTAACACCGATCGCGGTTCGCGACCTCGATAAATTTTATACCATCGTTTTATTGTTTCTCACGTCGTATTCTCGCCACCGGCAATGTAACCAACTCCGAACACCTATTGCTATTTAAACGCTGTTCTTACAGAGAATGGTCTCCGGCATGAAAACCCGTAATTATCAGCAGATGTAGACCTGGTTTCCAGAAATCCATTAGCGGAGGATTTCTATCGAACGACAGCGCGTCAGGGGTGTGTAGGCGGAGAATATCTCGTGACGAGAGAGACGAATCGGTCGCGCACCGGCTGCACAAGCTCACAAAACGCGTTTCTCTGTTATCTGTGCTCAGCCGTATAGAACGACTAAAAGCTCTGACCTATGGCAGTCGGTCGGCGATAGCCCGCGCATTCCTCTCCGAGTGCACCCTCTGAATGGCCCGCCTGTTTCTTACGCATACATACACCTCGCGTTGTACGTGACCGTACACGTACGTGCAACGGGTGTTCACACGTGTCCGTACCGCGTGACGGACACGCGTTCTGCCGGGCCCTCACGATTTTTCTGCTACGTTACAAACTGTCCGACTATTCGTACCCTCTCGCATGGAATTCGTATTTTCTTCCCCGAAAAGTAGTTTTAGCGGGAGGATAGATAGGAAAACGGAGAGAATTATCCCGAGGTGATAATTTGTGAAAGGGTTCGAATATAAAGTAAATTACCACGATGGTGTCACCGTTGTGCGAAAGAGATACACGGAGAGATCCGTGTAATCTTTTAGCGAGAAGACTGGTACTCGTTCGTGTACCACAACCGCGTCTCGGTGTGTTTGTTTTGCGTCGTTTCATAATGGCGGTGTGTGTATTTGTTCGAGCTTGTACCGTGGGTTGCAACATCGTGCGCGATGAAAAGCCTCTCCTGTACAAAGTAGCGTAGCGCGCGGCTCCGAGGCGGTGGAGAGTGTGACTTAATGTATTCGATTTCATTAAGTAGCTCAGGGCGCCAGCATCGTCGCACACGATCCTGGGTTACATACAGCGGATGCGTGTAGGACGCGATCGGTCTCGCGCGAACAAACGACGTTTCTTCGGAGTCCCGTAGGCGCTCCGAGTGGGCCGAGGCACGCTGCACCGATTACGAAGAAATTTAATACCATGGATTTATGCTTTCACTACCTTTCGGTTACGTTTCCTCGTTCTATGTATCTACGAAACGTGTTTCATTCGGGGAGGGGGAGGGGGGAATTTGAATATTTTACCCCGAGTATCGTTATCCGTGTCTATCCACCACGCGGTAGAAATTCGAGTAACAAAAGTTGTATGACATTCACCTATCGAACACGAAGGAATATTACCATTTTAAGATATCTACGGGGGTACGGTGGGACACCGTTACAGGCCTGACGTATCGCGGATGCGTGGAGGACACGATCGGTCTCGGCTGCGAAGAAAACGCTCGGTTCTTCCAGAACTGTGGGCGCTTCGAGTGGGACGGTGAGCACTGAATCAAGAAGAGAGGCCCCGGTGCACACAGGCCACGGGCGCCCACTCGTACCACACTCGCCCACGTACGGAACCGAACCTATCTCTCGAGGCACGTAGGTAGTGGTGGCCCGCGCACCATCCTTTCGTGTCTCGCGTTCACGCTTCCCCCGTCGAGGGTACGATCCGTGCCGCTTTCGCATTCGTTCATTCAGATCTCTTCCGTTCCGCGACCTTCTTACTTCCTACCTAACTTCGACCGTCGACACGTATGCCCGAGTTTTAGAGCGTTCGAATAGCGTATACGACGTTTAAAATGTATATGTATATAAATATTTCCTTATTGTATAAGGAAAATAATGTATTGTCGATATTGAATGTAATTTATTAACAAGGGTTGATGTGTTTTCAGGTGGGGATGAAGCGCGTGTCGCGAGGGCGAGAGGAAGCGGACGCGGAGCATTACCGAGCATCATCCTCGCTAATGGAACGCCCTCGTCGAGAGTGCCACCACCTCGCGCGGGCTGGGCAGTGCGGATCACCGAGGCGACACTTACCCCAACGTCAAGTCAACCCTGTGCATCGAGTCCAAGTACACCGAGAGCCGTCGAACGATGGGCTAGCGAGCGGGCATCGTCATCGGCTTTGTCGGATCGTTCTGTATCACCATCCTCACCAGAAACAAGAAGAACGGCAACAGGTTCAGGGATCGTTTCATCGGGCCGTGTCAGAGGACGGCTCACCGCTGGTATCCATTTCGAGAATCATCGGCAGGAGGAGGAGGAGCTGGAGGCGAAGAAGAAGGAGGAGCACCGAAACTACCAGCAACAGCAGCAATCTTATCGTCAGCAACAGCGTCGCATCGACGCAGTGGCGCGTTGCCAAGCTGAGAATCTTGAACTGAGAGGTCGGCCGATGTCGCAGAACAATGCGATACCGCCGCTCTCGCGGCCACCCTCCTCGCAGACGAGCACGAACGCCGCAGGTATCGGTGGTTTCACCAGCAATGGCGTCGATGCCGGTACCGAGGCTGCGAACAACAGCGGTAGCACGAACGGCGACGACGGGGACGCGCCCTCCGTTGGCCAGATTCGCGTTCACGATCACAATCGACCGTTTCCACCTCCTAGACTACCGGCCGTGCACGTCGCGGCATCGTCGGCGACCATCACCTCGACGCCCGTCACGGGCGCCAGCCCTAGAATACTCGTAACCGCGCCTCTAAGTCCGTTGTCGAGCTCGTTCAGGAGCAGACCGCGTAATCCGCAAAACGTGGAAACGTCGAACGAGTCGAACTCTCGCGGATTACTGGCAACGGACACGACACCGCCTAGGAGTCCGCTCGGCGACGTGAGTCTGACCGCACCACGTCCGGACGGCGAACGGACGATCAACGAGTACGTGGAGGCACCGTTCAAGCATTGCTGCAACCAAGAACGACGGACCGACGATGCCAAACGGGCCACCGATTGTCCGAAGATCGACAGGAGGCACCGGCACAAGGGTGGCTCGACGGACACCGGCAGCGTGGCACCGACCCACAGGCTACACGCGAGGAATCAATTTCGCGGGTTCAACGCGACCGAGGGTGGTACGGCCGCGTCCGCCGCACCGACGACCACGACGACGAACGCCGTGACGAAGCAACCGGTCTCCTTTACCAAGGAACCAGCGAACACATTGGCATCGAGGAACTACGATCCGGCCGGTCTGTCGATAATGTGCGACTTTTGCGGTCGGTGTCGTTGCGAATCGTGCCGCGAACCACCACCCCTTCCCAGCAAGTGGTTATGCGACAACACGTGTTTCTGCTCGGCCGACACGATCCTGGACTATGCTTCCTGTCTCTGCTGTGTAAAGGGTTTGTTCTATCATTGCGCGGACGGTAGCGGCGGGGGTGGGATCGACGCCGAGGCGGCCGGTAGCTGCGCCGACGAGCCCTGTTCCTGCACGGGTAATCGCAAGGCATCCAGGTGGGCGTGTTTGGGAGCCCTCACCCTGGTGATGCCGTGTCTGCTGTGCTACTGGCCGTTCAAGGGATGCGTCGCCCTCTGCGAGATGTGTTACGCGCGACACGCCGCCCAGGGATGCAGGTGCAACCCGAGCACCCTCGGCAACGCCAGGCATCATCCGATCGCCAACGATATCGGGGACTCGAGAGACCCGGAGAAGAGGCTCCTAGACCCGGTCACGCCGGAACTGTGAAACGGATATCGTTTCGCGAGACGGATCGAACCCCTTGGACACGGATTACGAACGGGATGATATCTTCGAGTATGCCCGTCGTCGAGGCGGACGGGTCAAACGAGAGGGAGCAAAGTGAATTGCATTAAGTACAAGAGTTGCATTTAAGTCGAGAAACGATTATTTGAAGTTTTGACGAATTTGTACGTCTGACGTCGCGAGTGTTTTATTTATTATTCTTCCATGCGCGCGCGTGCGAGAGCGACTCAGAGAGAGAGAGAGAGAGAGAGAGACGGAAAGAAAGGAGAACGAAAGGGTGAGAGAGTGTATGAATGCGAGAGACATCGAAAGAGAGGGAGAGAGAGAGAGAATGTATAGAGAGACACAGTTGCGAGGGAGGCGAGAAAGATAAGGTACGCAAGCGTGCGTATTACGCAGACATACCACTTACGTATAGATAGGTCTATACATAATTAAAAAAAATATATAAATAGTACGCGCACACACACAGAGAGTAAATAGAGACAAAAAAAACTAAAAGTATATTAAACGCGAGCACGTATATATATATGTACACACGCAATTCGTGATACGTAATCACACATACCTACGCGTATGAAATGCGTATATACATATGTATAGAATATAGATATGTATATTGTATATTACGTTTGTATAAAGAACAAACTTTTCTACGGTTAATTTATTCGTGGGTGTATCGCCAAGTAATAGAAATTCACGTAAATAGGGAACGGGACACACGGGAGGAGGAGAAGGAAGGAAGGAAAAAGGCGAGGCGTTTGATCAGCAGGCCGTATAAAAAAAAAGGGAAAAAAAAGAATTCGGGAAGTCCCGGCCGACCGGAGGGACTCGATTATTTCAGGGAAGCCCGTTCCAGTCGCTTACGCCGTGGGTAGAAAAGAAAATTGTAAAAAGAGAGAACCGAGAATGTAAGATGCCGATGAACGAACGAACGAACGAACGAATGAAAGAAAGAAAGAAAGAAAAAGAGAGGATGCTCTGAAAAGAAGCATTGTCCGTGTTTCCGAGCGTTTTCCGTCGCTCGGTGCATGATACGCTTTTATACTCGTTAACACTGGGAGTCGTATCGAGCGGCCCTGTCGAGCGTGGCGCGCGGGTACGACACGAGATCGAGATAGTGCACGCGTTCGACTGCGTTGTAAGTCTGCTGTAAGAGCGAAGAAAACTCGCGTCCGTGTTTGTGTCCATGGACACGTCGGTTGTGTGTGCATGGGGACGGGCCGAGAATGCGGGCAGATGGAAAAAGGACAATTGTATACGGGAGGCATACGGGAGAGAACGGGACAGAGATGATCGGGGCACGCGTGAATTGTCTTGTACACGTTCGAGCGTTTTCCATTTTGTTAATTTTTTTCCAGTATTATCTAGTCTTGCGAGTTTTATTAACATTGTTTTCTAGGAACGAAGCAAGTGATGCGTGCGCGCCTGCGAGCTGAGGAAGGAAGCGTCACGAGAGAACTTAACTTACGCAGTTCTCTCTCGTGTTCTGACAAACGCAAATTTGTTTCTTTTTTTTTTTTTAATTATTCGACATATACGGGGATGGGTAATCGCTTTCTTCGATGATATCTGGACACCTTTTTCACTTGGCTGTCTACCAGCTGATTAGTTTGAAAACTTTTTTTACGATAGCTTACGAAAGATCAAGAAAGATAAGAAAGTTCAATTTGCAAACCCGTTTAGAACGTTTCGATTTTTCTTCCTTTTTTTACGTATCCCTGTACCGTGATGTTTATTCCATTTTCGCGGAGGAGCGATTACGCGGGTATCCTCGGGAGCAACGCCGAGTAGTCGAAAAATCTAACCAAGTCAGCGAACGCACAGTGTTGCATTTTTGGGTGTGTGTCGACGGCGAAGCGATTGCGTGAGCGAGCGGATGCTTTGTGAAAATGCGGACAAAACGACTGTACGATCGGAGGGGGGGGGGGGGGAGATTGCGAGCGACAAAAATTGTAATTACACGATACCCGTGTACGTGGAGGCGCCGTCGAGTTCTCTAAAGGCAAACTGATTGGCCGCGTTAATTGCGAATTACAACGAAATCCCGTGCACCGAGGACAGCTCAGCGTTAACGTTTCGCCTGTGTTTGGCGGAGGAAAAATAAAGGTATTTCCTTTCCGGAACGAAGAACACTTTTATAGTTCTTCGCGCGACGAAAGATTTCTCGATTCTCGAACGACAATATTCTACAGGACATACGAACGATTAACGGTGAGCTGATGGGGTCCACGTCGTGGAAACGTGCGATACGCGAGCGGAGACCAAAGCACGCACATTTACGAGTAAAAGCTTGTCTTTTTTACGGCTCGCTCGACTTCGTTTTTCGCGAAGAGGCAGCGAGAAGAAAGTATCGCGACACGGTTACGAATTTATCACGTCCACGACGAACGGAGTGTTGCCATTGGAAATGTTCGTGCGATACGAGATGTAGCAGAGGCACGTGGACGTAATGGATTTGTAACTTGTGTCGATCGGCAGGATGCCAGTCGTAGGAACCTGACTGTTTTGGAATTTTTGTTCATCGCGTTTTCGCAGTTTCGCACGTGAAGCGAGGGAAACAAGCCCGCGCGAAGAACGCGACGGAAATGGAACGCGGAAGAGACGTACGAGCGGTTCATTCGCATCGTCGAAAATCGCGAGATGTCGATCGGATGGTCTTATCGCGAACCAGAGGAAGCAAACTGTATTTTATATTCATCGAGACGGACGGTTCGAGACGACAAACAAAGTAGCAAAGCACGACGAAATCTTCCTAAATTTTATAACGAGTCTCCGCGAACGTTCGTTCGAATTTCTGTCCCCGCCTTTTCTTTGTTTCTCACAGATTCGTCGAATCGAGATCAGAAAAATGCAAAGCAAATGAAAATGAAAGCTGTGCGCACGAATGTTCGCTGAGATTCGCTGGTTCGCGTGTGCAAAACGTCGAATCGTAGAGCAAAAATGGTCACCAAAATGAATTTAGGTGCGAGTGTGTCAGTGCGATTCTAAAAAAACAAAAAAGAAGAAGAACTTCGAATGTGTATGCCTGTGCGCGCACGTGTATATGTATGTATGTATGCGTCTGGACGTGTGGGTGTGTGTGTGTGTGTGCGCGTGTGTCTCGCCAAGCGAAAGAAAATAAGTTTTTATTAATATTAAGTCTATACGCTCTGTATATGTCTTGTAAATATATATATACACACATACGTATATATTTATGCATTCTCGTTTAACAAACTCCAAGTACAGCAGCCAGTACGACGATCCCGATCAATCCGATCCCACGATTTGACAACAGACTTCCACTTTACGATCTCTTCCACTCCTTAATTCGTGTTTCAGTTTCGAGGATCATTCAATATCGCAGCTAAGCTGGCAAAGAAATTTCGAACGCTCGTGTTTAATCGCAACGAAATTCCTCGCGATCGTTTCCACGCTGTTTCCTGAGAATTAAAAGATCCGCGGTTATTCTCCTCTTGTATATTTATTCTGTTCCCGCGCGTGGTCCGAGTTCTAAACGCGCGATCGAATAAATATCACGGTGAAAAAAAAATACAGAGGAACACACGAAACGAGCGACGTGGAAACGGATGAACAGGATAGGTCCCCGTTAGCCTTTTATACCGGCAAACTCGTTGCGTCAGGATTAGAGCGATTTCAGGAAGCCGTAATTGTGAAGCGGTAGCGTCGAAATCATTACGAAATCATTACTATAAACAGCGACTAACTTTTAGTAGATTCAGATTATCGCCGGTCATTCTTGATCAACGCTCGCCAGGAGATACTTTATTCGTCCCTTTATTCGTTGTATCGCCAACGGGAAAAGGTGCAGGTACATGTCGGGATTCCGTTGAACAACCGTTTGTTAAATACGGGTCTTAAAACGATCAGGCAGCCATCGGTAACAAAACACGAACGCGATGCCTCGGTCGGTGGTTATAGCCCGGTGCAAAAAGGACTTTAAAGCGAGAAAGAAAGACCCGGCAGATTTCCGGCCAGGGTACCCACACGAAACGGCCGACAAATTGAAAATTCCACGTGGCGTAGAGAAGAAAGAAAAGCACGGTTCCACCATCTGTTTCACTTGTTCGTGACCGATTCGTGACGGGCTCGGGTTAATCAAGAGAGAAGACGAGGAGAGGTTTGGCGCGGCGAAGGGCGGCGAGAGGGAGACGGCCAGCCGAAAATAAGAAGAGAGCAAAGTGGCCGGCTGGTCCAGTGTCGTCACGTGACCGGAAGTGGCCCCCTCCGGCTCCACCTTCGTCCACGGGGGCCCCCTTCGCCCTTCCTTCTTCTCCCTTATGCCTACGGTTCCCTCCTGTTACTTATCCCCCTCCCCTGTACCACCGGGGATCGAACGGACGCATCAACGAGGGAAGATTGCCTTGCCTTGCTTTGCCTTGCCTTGCCCTGCCTTGCCTTGCCTTGCCTTGCCTTGCCTTGCCCTGCCTTGCCCTGCCTTGCCTTGCCTTGCCTTGCCTTGCCTTGCCTTGCCTTGCCCTGCCTCGCCTCTCCTCACCTCGTCTCGTCTTGCCTCGACGACTCGTTGAATCGCAAGAGAAGTCGCCACGATGTCCTTTAACCCTTTCTCGGATACCTTACAGACTAGTTTCTCGAGCCGAAGTTAAGAAGTTCGTAAGGATTTAGTGGTAGGCATAGACGTGGGAACGCGAGGATATCGATGAACGTTTTTTTTTTTCATACAACGTATCCGGCGATAGGCAAATCACAGAAAAAGTAAGGAAACATGAAAATCATTTCAGCGAGAAGCATAATCGTCGTCGAGCGATGCATTGGTTTTATACATACCGATAGTAATATAATGGTTAATGGAATAACAGTCGTAAAATCGGGTGCAGATAAGAGTCTTTGGTTCGTGACACGGCAGCACAGAAGCAGAACGGAAGGCCGGCATGTTTTAACTCGGGAGTAGCGACACAGGGCCCACAAAGGGCCAATTGTTCGGCGAAATGTTTGGCCGAATCTACCGCCCCCACGGTCACCTCGGTAGTTTCCCTCGTGTATTGTATATACATATGTATACGTATACGTGTACGTACATCGGCGGGAAAGATTAATGAACGTGCCGAAGGAAAAACGAGATAGACGCGCGGTTATTGTACTACGTTCGGCGGCGCACACGAAGTGCATCGTCCTGGCGATGCAAAAATACAGATGGCAATAATGAGGAAGAATGCAAAGAAAGAGGAAGAGTTACGATTGATACTGGACGGTGATTCCAGGAATGTACGCGATATTCCTTGAATCGCGATATTTCCAGTGTCGTTCTACGAACATCCTATCGATTGCCTTATTGTCCGCCAGACGAGGACGGAGCTATAGGCGTGCTAATCAACGACAAACCTTTTTTTTTTAATCGCGAAAGCAAAACAACCGAGTTTCTCGGAACATTTCGAAAGGTTTATGTAATTCAAATATTTCAGATTCGCCCGAAGAACGGGGAAGAATGTTAACGATATTCGAGACATCGATAACATTGTATTCCCGATACTCGATATCAATCATAACAATGTCCAATGCGATAGCGAACGTATGCAACGAGAAAATGGAAAGAGAGAGTCTATTCCTATAGAATTTCAATGTATCACCTCACCCGGGTGACGAAAAAAAAAATCACATACCTAGCGTAAAAAAGGAACGCTAATTTTTTGACGTGAGCGATCAACGCGATCGTGTGCGCCCGCGCGCCACGTTAGCGGGATGTTTTCGCGACAGGGCGTGCGAGTGTTCTATATTAAACTCGAACGAACGCGGGTAGGCCGATTGCGAAACGGACGTCTGATATTTTCGTTGCATCGCACGAGTAACTGCTTCCGGCCGAGCGTTCTCTCTGTCCCTCTCTCTTTCTCTCACTCTATCTATCTATCTCTCTCTCTCTCTCTCTCTCTCTCTCTCTCTCTCTCTCTCTCTCTCTCTCTCTCTCTCCTGGTTCCCTCTCTCCGGCCCGTCGCGGCCCGTCTCTCTTTATCCCCCGACCTGCCCCTCGCATCCTGCTTTTCCACTCGCTCGCCCGCTCGGCAGACTCTATTTTTCTCGCTCCGGCCGCTCCGGGGCCGGGCCGGGCCCTCTTTCTCCCGCGCGGGCAGATGCCCGTGCTTCAGCCGGCCGGAAACACCTACGCATACTGGTAGCGTGTGAGAGGAGCGATGGGATCGAGCCGATACCTCCGCGACTCCGGCTGGAATCTCACGAATCGCGTTTCCGAGAGGGTAGATCGGCTCGACGGAACATCGATCGGATCTTTGCGCAAACGGCGTTCGGCGTAATTATGACCATTGGAAGGAAATTTCTGTTTTTTCGTCCAGAGCTTAGATGGATTTTAAAATTTCCACTGTACACCGTACGTATTCCTGTTGTTAATCGGATCTGGAAGTTCGAACCATAACACTCCTGTGTTTTTGGTATTTGAGCGCGGTAGATTTGTGTGATGTTAAAATTGAATGGGGAATCGATTCATCGAAGACGGATACCACGAACGGATGTGTGAAATTTTCTTCTCGCGCGTCGATTTGGTGCGTGAGGGTATTGGTTCCATCGCTAGGGAGGTGTAGGTGTACAAGGTAGGGGAATATGCCTACGGAGAGCTCGCTTTTGTCGTCGGCCTCCTCGCTAGCGATGGGACCAATACTCTCGCGTACCGCATCAATACCAATTAGGATTGTCGAATAATCAGAAACCCGGGTGTATCGTCTGAAGAGGGGTTACGATGGACATAAATTTTCGTCCAGTTGGAAGTGGCCCTGAGATTTTAAAGTGACCTTTGATTTTTTTAAACGAGCACAGCATCTTCCATTTCAGTTACGCGCGAATCCCACATCGAAATGAGTTCGTTGACCCTCGATATGTCGGTCTTTGAAAGTCATTCGCGATCTTTACGTTTAAAGGGGTCCCGATAGAATTGGCAACTCCGGCATAC
Source organism: Mimumesa dahlbomi (assembly GCA_917499265.3). Lineage (NCBI taxonomy): Eukaryota > Metazoa > Arthropoda > Insecta > Hymenoptera > Crabronidae > Mimumesa > Mimumesa dahlbomi. The sequence goes on along the minus strand of OU824116.1, from coordinate 847,054 downwards.
GTTAAAACACAATTCTTCGCGACGCTCGTGCCGTAATAGGGATTGGATTCGATCTGCCGGATCGAAGATAATATAAAACAGATCCACGTTCAACGCTGTCGCTGCCGTTCTTTCCACCGACATCGCGGCACGAAGCTCGGAAAGGTTTTTATGCGAGCCGTTGCTCGCGGATAGCTACCGCGATACGACGGCAAGCTGCCCCGTAAGGCGATCGGCGATTGATTCGCTTCGCTTGTCCTTTCCTTCCACAGTTTTTACCCTGCCAGTTAAACTAGACACGCCTGCGTGTTTACGGCAACCTGGTCCCGCACTTCCTTCTGTCGGTAACCACGGATCTTGAGAATCTGGCCAGCCTCGTGACCAGTTTCACGGACACGCTTCCGAATGCGAAAGCTTCTCGATGGGTACGAATCTAGAAGACATTTTTAGTCGGAAACAATGTCCCTCTGCCCTCTCATGCACGGCGTAAACAAACATCGAGTATCCGCCGAAACCCGGCGGTCATAAATCCTCGGTCGCCTATTTATCATTCGCTTGTCGTCGGGTGGTACCCTCTCAGTGTTGGTTTTGCCTCCGCGGTGAAAGGTAGCTATCCGTCTGTTCCGATTGACAAATTTTTTGCAAAACTGGCAGATTCACGGAAAGACCGGATCAACCGTACGCGGGATAAGTCGCGATTATTCGAAACGCTATTATTATGTGTCGAAGCGGATTCGCTGTTCGCGAGGGAACGGAACGCGGGGGATTCGAGGAATGCGAGGTGCGTGCAGCAGGCGTGACCTTCCCAAGGTCAGACGGTGTGTAAGGGAACAATGCACACAGGACCTGACCCGTGTTGGTCTGCCGCGATACGGTACAACTGGTTGCAGCAATTACGGGCTCCGCAAGTTTCTTCGTTTCTTTTTCTTTTTTAGTTTTTGTCCACTACTATTCAATGTCTGCTATTCATATGCGTAAATTGGTGTAAATACTATTACTATGGATACGCTGGATATTAGGTGCAAGTGACTTATCCTGGTGACCTTTTCTTATTGTTTATTTGGTAACTCTACATTAGTGGTGATTAGAGTGATTGAATTTGATTGATGTAGTAGAGTATCTACCTCAAGATACGTTACCGTTTGTTTCTATGTTTTCGATGCTCCTTTAGAGGATCGGAGTACATACACACTCTCAAATAGTCCGCGAGTTTGTTGTGATAACCTATGAATATGAACATTACATTCAACGAGTTGTATTCTACCGAATGAATTTTTTTTAACGAGTCAGACCGTCCTGACACCTGTTGTTCAATCGCAGACTTCCACTCTTGAAGTGGCACCGCCTTGTGGGCAAAGTTGAAGTTAGTGAAGATAATATAGAAACAGGACTTTGAAGTGACCATGTATCACAGACAACATTACAATTTGTGGAAAGGAGGAGCGAGTTACGAAAATCGTGAAAAATCGTCAAATTCTGACAGTTTTTTGGTCAGCATTTGCTCAATTTTTGAGATAGCGATCTGAAATTGGTACCATTGTTTTAGTTAGGAAATTCTACGCCAGATCAATATATAATAGTTGTACTTTTCGAAAATTTAATTTTTCGCAAAAATGTGAAGGGGGTAGGTCAGGATTTTTTGCGATTTTCGTAATTCGCCCGCCATTTCCACAATTTTTGAGCTATTAAAATGATCCTGGGCGTTTTGGAAGCGGAATCCGAAGCCAAATAAGACAGTGAAAGAATTACATCGGTATCTCAAAAATTGTGGAAATGACAAGCGATTTACGAAAATCGCAAAAAATCCTGACCTACCCCCTTCAGATTTTTGCGAAAAATGAAATTTTCGGAAAGTACAACTATTATATGTTGATCTGCCGTAGAATTTCCTAACTAAAACAATGGTACCAGTTTCAGATCGCTATCTCTAAAATTGAGCGAATGCCGACCAAAAAACTGTCGTAATTTGACAATTTTTCGCGATTTTCGTTATTCCCTCTTCATTTTCGCAAATGTTTTGATATCGACCTGAATCTTTCACGGTCTTATTCGGCTTCCGATTCCGCGTCCAAAACGTCCCGAATCATTTTCATATCTCAAAAATTGCGAAAATGAAGAGGGAATAACGAAAATCGCGAAAAATTGTCAAATTTAAGCAGTTTTTCGTTTGGCATTCGCTCAATTTTTGAGATAGCGATCTGAAACTTGTACCATTGTTTTAGTTAGGAAATTCTACGCCAGATCAACATATAATAGTTGTACTTTTCGAAAATTTAATTTTTCGCAAAAATCTGAAGGGGGTAGGTCAGGATTTTTTGCGATTTTCGTAAATCGCTTGTCATTTCCACAATTTTTGAGATACCGATGTAATTCTTTCACTGTCTTATTTGGCTTCGGATTCCGCTTCCAAAACGCCCAGGATCATTTTAATAGCTCAAAAATTGTGGAAATGGCGGGCGAATTACGAAAATCGCAAAAAATCCTGACCTACCCCCTTCAGATTTTTGCGAAAAATTAAATTTTCGAAAAGTACAACTATTATATGTTGATCTGCCGTAGAATTTCCTAACTAAAACAATGGTACCAGTTTCAGATCGCTATCTCAAAAATTGAAGGAATACAGACCAAAAAACTGTCATAATTTGTCAATTTCTCGAAATTTCGTAATTTGTTCGTTATTGTTAGCAATCAAAGAATAAGAGTATTTTGAATTTATGCTTGTATATAATTCTTTCTCCCGCCAAAAGGAATAGAGTATCATTTGTACTCACACAATATACATACACCGTGTACGTGCTATTAAATACGGATTCCAGTTAAAAGCCGGTAACGTCGAGCGTGACAGGGTAATGGTAAGGGAGTCCTGGGACCCCCTCTTCATGATTCAAGAATTTGCCAAGCATGTCCGGTCTACTCTTATGGTTGGTCTGTGCATGTATTTAGACTTTTCCCGTTACGCAAACCTTTCCCGCCAATTTTATTCTAGCTATTTTTGTTTTAAACGAGTTATTAGTGGGTCTTCGAAATCGTCGATGATCTCTGTAGAATTGTTGCAGTAAAAATAAAACGATAGGAATCGAAAAATGTCGAACAAATCAAAATCCAGACGTGAAATAGATCAAAATTTCTTATCGTGCGAACATGATTATGATTACCCGATGTATCTGTCAACCAAAGAAGAATGGCTAAATTATAAACATTTTGGTAAATCTAAAGGTAAAACACCCGTGAAGTACTTTCTTGCAAATAAAGTCTACTAAGCTTGTTAGCATCTGACGTTAGTAGAAATAAATTATTTCAGAGAAAGTTGTAATCTGCCAGCCTTGCCTCATCATGGAACTGAATCGACTCGTCCCTTACTTAGAGAACAATTGTATTAAATTTCATGCATTGAACATGCCATATATTAAAATAGGAAAGACAGAAATAATTGGATTTGTTCTTCACGTAAATGAAGATGTCAGATATTATAAATATCAAAGTAACTGTTATACTAGTAATGTAATAAAAAGAATTTTACTTTGTTAAGGATAATACAATTGTAAACAAAGTATTGTTCTAGTTGATGATGGAACAGGAACAATTACTGTCTTCCATGAGAAGAAACAGTTTGAGTATGAGATGCGGAAAAGAGAAACGATCGATGCAAAATATAGAATTGCTGCAGCGACAATGAAATTTACAATACCACCAAGTTCAGAAAAACGTCCAAAACATTTTCCTAATCCACGTCCACGGTTTACTTATTCCTCCGATGCTAGCCTTCATAATATGGCTGTAAGCATAGACTCTTTATTTCTACATACACACTTGTAGGTCTTATACAATTATATTTCACATTGTACTTTTCATTGTTCTATAGATTCTAGAAAGTAAGTGGGCATTGGAGACAAACAATGGACTATCAGGCAAGAGAGTCCAATATAATGACTATGTACATGTGTTTGGTTATTGTACTCTACACTTTGATCGTGGCAGCAAGCCATGCAAGGAAATTACATTCGAAGACTTAAGTACAGGAAAATTGGATTTTATTGCAACCAAAGTCAATCGCATACCAGAAAAAGATTATAACTTAAAGATGCGTTCGTGGTTGTACGGCGTTGTTCGAAGAAGGTATGATGAACATCCAGAGAAACCAGAATATACTCCTGAAGAGGAAAAAAAAATTATGAATAAAGTTGGAAAATATTAAGTAAAAATATAGAACAGTGTTTCTTTAAGGAACAATGAAATGATATATTACAACTTACTTTATTCAAAAAGCATTTATTAAAAACTAAAGAATAAGACATTGTATGTAGGCAATAATTAATTGTTAAACGTTATTAGGTATATCTGTAAAATGTTTGACTATGGGTTGTATTGATTGCGTCTTACTGTTCTTGAATTACCAAAATCTTGGACATTAGCAATAGACGATCAATTATCAATTGCCCGAAAATGTGATAAAATTCTGTACGATCGATGTTCGCATACCAATTTTAAGTAACAGAATTGTCGGTTTTGTTTGCAGTACTATTCGTAGCTTCGCTATTAGCTATTGTTTCGTCAGTCATTCCAACGGCTGCAGCGGATTCCATTTCATTTGTTTCGATTAATAATTTATGATATTGACTTCCGGTTAAAGGTAAATGTGGAGCAATTTCACTTGGTTCTACAAACAGTACTGGTGAAACCTATAAAGAGAAAATAATGTGAGTCGTTTTGTTACACGTATTGTTTTGAAAAGTCATTGGATCACGTACTCGTATATCTTCAACTTTTGCCTCTCTCGTCGTGTATTCCCGCAACAAATAATTCTGTCCAAATTCATGATAAATGCGAGTGTCGTTTACTCTTAGCATTACGTTATCAATACGCAAGAAATATCGCAGTAAAATGAAGAAGCTGTTCGGCATAACTCGCTAAAAACGATGTGACAAATTAGAAAAAATTTCGTAACGAATTTTTAAAGTAATTCTTACGTTAAAGGTTGACTTACGATTTTTACAGAACAAACTGCAATACCGTTGTCATGCAGTTCATCTTCGAATAATGTCAAATCATGGTAAAACAGAATCTTTTCTCTTCTCCTCAATTTATCCAAATCAATCCGTTCTGTAGTTTCTTGGACTTTAAAGTTAGCCATTGTGCCAGTATAATCAGTTGTAAATGTCCAATCAAATGGTTTAATTTTCTCCTCTAAATATTTACTACTTTCTGATCTGTTTGAATGTATTAAGTATGTGGATGAAACCATGTGCAAAAAATTTTAAAAGCATTTAGTTTTATGTACCTAGACTCCTTCCAAGCTTCTGCACATGCCAACTGCACATTAATTTTTCCATTGGAAACAGTTCGTAGAGCATCCAAAGCATTGAATTGCAAAGATGGACCATCCTGGTGCTTTAAAGTTAATATATTGTTTGGGAATACCATGTCGGGCATGTGTGGCAGTTCTAATGTTCGGCTGAATCTGTAACATTATGTCATGTTAGAGAGTTACCATCTCTCAAATAATCAAGTATATTAGACTGTCATACACGCAGAATTGACAGGCATTAGAGTCTTCGTCCCCACAGCCATTTTCACTTTTAGAACACTTGGAGTGAAGGATATGCGACTGTGTGTACTTGATTCGCCATGGTGGAAAATTATGTTCCTCTTGATTTACAGGAAGCCGTAATATGTCAATTCCGCCATGAATTTTTACAGTTGTCATTTTCTAAAACGGAACGAAATATTTTATAATGTTTACAAGGCAAGTTGCAAATTTTAATTCATCTTTGAGTTCATTAGACGATTTCTACAACTAAAAAAATTCTTTTTAACATAGACGTTTTTTCGGTAAACAATTAATTCGTCTTTGGACTGTTAAATGAGCAGTATCATTTAAATTCATATCACATATGGATATGAATAGATCAGAATATCTATAATTGTTATTGATAACATTTCATAACCTGTCAGAGATCATAGCACAACGATATACTTACGAAAAATATCCGTTATTGTCTCTTACTCAACTAATTTCCGATTAATATCACGTCCCCAATTTCTCTCTAATATGCATCTCACTTTTCGTTTGAATTTTCACTCCGATTATTCCTTCAAAAACGTCTTGGTTGTTGTAACGATCGCGGTTATTTTGTAGCACTGTATTATCGACGGAGCATCGGTAACCGAAATCACAGACAAGACACAGACGAGAGATAGATCCTGTCCCTAGCCTGTGCCACAATGAACGTAACGGTGCATGTATGCATTTATGTATGTGTGTACATATGTATGTATGTACATCGGCGAAAATTTTTCAAATTTAGAAACGAGTATTTGCCAGAATATGCCGCCAGTCACCTCATTTGAAGTCTTTCGTTTTTCAAACACACTATAAGACCCGAAAGAATTTAAAATAACCCAGGTAAGCCCATAACATATGAAAGGTTCGCTGAATTAATGTATGACACTACAACCATTCCGGTAGATGCGAATGCTTTTCAAAACAATTCGGAATAGAAAAACAGAATTCCGTCTGAAATTCCGCGGTCTGCTTCCTTCCCTCCTTCGGATACGGAAATAACCGGAGGAGGACTGGATCCCATCAGTTTCTCTCGAGTGTTTGAAGCGTACACGTTATTCCATGGAACGCGCCGAGAATGACGAAAAAGTCGTCTTCGGCCGTGGAATTCAGCCACGATAATGATAACGTTAACGGGGCCCACGGGCAGAAACGAATTCTTCGCGATGAAACTGTGGCAAAAGTCAAGTCGATTGCTGGTCACGTCGGTCTTTTAATCGCTTTAATGCTCTACACGGCGATCGGTGGTTTGGTGAGTCAATGTCAAACTCACGTGTTCTGCGTGAATTATGTGTTACTACTTTTGAAATAATGTTCTCTCGGTGTACGGAAACACGCGCTTTTCCTTTCGCATTGAACGTGATGTAAAACTTGTAATATTATGGTTGTCTAATGAAGCGATCGGTAGAGTTCTCGATGCACGTGTGGATTGATCGTTTTATGTAATGAAATTGAGAGAAGGTTGAATTCCTTTGATACGCTCCAAATATTTACATTCAATACAATAACCAAGTACGAGACCACCGATTCCTATCTTTATTTTTAGCGGTGGTCCAATCATGCCCTCGCATCTAAGTATCGCCTATTACCGAAGTCTTTCCATGTATGTTTGAAAGTATGTATATCTTTCTTTCTTCAGAAGAAATGCCCTCTATCGTTAACGCAGATGTTAATCGGTAAGAAAAACGATTAACGCGTTGACAACTGAAAACATGAGTTGGATATGCAAACCGTAAACATTTGCTCGTCGATTGCGAGTTCCGCGTTAAAACATTAACCACTCGAGGTTCGAGAGTCTTGCAAACATACATCATCCCATAAATTGTGTCATATCGTTCTATATTAACGGAGGAACTAGGAATAATATACTTAGTTTCAGATTTCTTGATCTTTTTATTCAAATAATTATTCTTGTCAACAGGTTTTCCGGCACATTGAACTTCCGGCAGAATTGTCGCGTTTGGAACGCTTACGCGCGATCCTCCACACGCAGAGGTATTCTTTCGTCGATTCTATATCGAATAACACCGATGTCTCCAATCTTCGAACTTTGGTGAGTGCAATACGGCCGAAAACGCTTGAAAGATTTTCAAGCGATCATCGCACTTTGTGTTCGTCCTACATCTGCTTTTCATGTTCATCTTCCGTTTACATCGACCAGCTTGTTTAACATTACGAAAATAGTTCTTGTAACGAAACGTCGGTTATGAAACAGAAAGATAAAAAGTTCTAAAAACGCGATTATTCCTCGTAGGTCAGCGTGAAGTTACGTGCATACGAGGAGGCCGTCCAGGAAGCTGCGGAAGCTGGACTTCTAATAAGTTTCGTGGTGGATACGATCGAGCAGGAGGATCGGGGATTGGCTGACCTTCCACCAATTACAACGGAAAGATGGAACGTCCTTCAAGCTGTCTTTTTCGCGAGCACTGTTCTCACTACTATCGGTATTAAATATTAATTATCTTGTGCCTATCGCTGGGAACATTCTAATATCGTCTACATTTCCACATAGGCTACGGAAACGTGGTACCGTCGACTAATTGGGGCCGAATATTCTGCATTCTTTTTGCACTCGTCGGTATACCGCTTACTTTGATAGTGATATCCGACTGGGGGAAACTGTTCGCCGCAGCTGTAGTGAAAATTGCTTTGACGGTCAAGTCGAAGCTTCCATTCCGCGCTTATTTCTCATGTATCCCAACGAATTCAGCAGGAAGACGGTCGCTTGGTAAGTTCGACTCGGATGCGTCAAGCATCGATGATTACTTAAACTGTACGACATTGAGACTCTATTCCAAATCTCCGAGCGTCGATGCATGTGATCATGTTTACAGGAGCGTTCGCAGCGATCGCACTCCTATTTTTATATCTCGCCTGCGGTGCAGGCATGTTTATGTTGTGGGAGGACGACTGGGATTTTTTCGATGGATTTTATTTCTGCTTCGTTACCATGACTACCATAGGATTCGGTGACCTGGTACCAAGTAAGAATCTTTCTTTGCCCTTTGTAAGATACGTCGGTGTCTGTGTATGAATTTACATACGTTATTATTATGGTGTCGTCGATTACACGCAGAGAAGCCGAAGTACACGTTACTGTGCACCCTTTACATCCTCATCGGTCTAGCGTTGACCAGCACGATAATCGAACTTGTCAGACGACAGTACGCGCAATCTTGGAGAAGACTGCAAAGACTCAGTGGTCCACTGGCGGAAACCCTACGCAGACTTGGCGAACAAGCTGGCGGAGATATGTCCGCGCTTCATTCGGACCTCAGGTACTGGTGGCAATTGTCAGACAACGAGGGTAATTCTCTTTGATTTTTAATCGAAATTCTAGGAAAGTACTGACTGTCATATCGATGCCGCGTTTGAAGTGGTCGGCTTCCATTGGCCGTGGAGATTCGAAAGATCAGGATTGGGAACAAGCGGTCGAGGCTGTTCTCCGTGATATCGCAGCATCCGCAACCACGGCGCCCCCGAAGAAGCCAATTGTACAGATAGTCATCTACGAGTCGAGCGTTTGACCGAAATACATAACTAGAAATCACGGCATTTAATTGTAGTTAATAGAAGGAATATAAACGAGAAGAGAATTGGTAATAAATTTCCTTGGAGCGTGGCCGTAATGCGGTTTACAGCGGTTCACGGAGCGATAAGACAGTTTTCTTTTCGGCCGAGGAATATGAAGATAGCTGCGACATTCAGCGATATAAATTCAAATCGTGCCAGCTTTTACGCGCGCAATAATCGCGCAGACGTTGCATACGAGAACACTGAGGCGCAGATCCCAGCGTCTACCGGAGTTCGATTAGGCGCGTCGCGAATGGTCGAGGCCGACGCGGTCAACGGAAACACTAGGTGCGGACGGTATTATTCTAAATTTAGAAGTCGCGGCACCACGCGAAACTCAACGATATAGAAAAAACGCCGTTGCGTTCCTCGACGACTTTCGTTGCCCTTAGGACGTTCGGGTATAGTACTCCGGTTCACCGGGAGCATGCAACATTCAACCCAGTCGCAAAACATCGCCGAGAGACCCTCCGCTATCGTGTGCATCGCGTATCATGTGCGTATATTATTATCTGAACGAAATGACATTGGGGTAGAGTGATCGCAGAGATGTTCGCACTTGACAGTTACGCGTTCGAGGAAACAAAATCGGGCCTAATATATGTACACACTGATACCCGGGCTGGATATCAGTCCTGGGAGTCACACACGGAGAGGTTATTCTGTAAGGGCAAGGAAATAAATGTTCAGTGAACCACGCAGACGTTCTGTTTGATTCTCTTTTTTTATTGATTTTGCGAATTCGAAGGTCTCGCATTTACGTGAAACGACCGAATTCATGTCGATAGGGACGTCCCGTTAGAAGTTCGAATGCTAACAAATAGTAGCTCGAATTGATACAAATTTACTATGATGTTTGTACACGAAGTGCAGAATCTAAAAGAAGCATTCTAACCCGTCGGTGCGATATTTTCTGTGACCGACTATCCGCTTCGTAGTACCAGCAACAAGTCGAGTGTCAGTTAAATATATATGTCACTTCGCTTCTTGTTTAGCAATTAAGTTTGATGACCGGGATCAAAGATCCCACGGAGCCACCGAAAACGGTCGAAAATCAAGTGCCCCATAATGGCGGTGAAACTTACATGCAACGTTTCCTTGACTTGCCGCCTTTTACATCCGTATCTTCAATATTCTGCGATGCTTACAAAACAGTAAGAGGCTCGCACGAATCTGTAACGAGTATTTTGACTACCGTCGAGAATCATGTGAACGAAGGAATCGAACTTATCGTTCCCCTCACTGGGAAAATTAGTGCGGCCTTAGAAACGCCGCTTAAGGGTGTTAATAATGCTATTTCTGGTAGCCTGGACATTTTCAAGGATAACGAATCCTTCCTGGAAAACATCAAGGATTCTTTCAGGTGATCGATTTAATGATCGATCTAAAATGGTTCTAATGTACATTGCATGATTGTATTTATAGGTATCTTTATTTATTTTGTCCCCGCTTACGGATGGACTAAACCTAGAAATACATATTTAGTTTGGGTGTTATTTGAATATTTCTGCAACGCATTCTTTGATCGCATTTTTTTACCAGGTCGATGATAGAAAAGATTAGCTACATGCATACTGATATAATGAAGTGGGTGGACCAATTAATAGGGCAGGGGAAACTGGAGAGCTCTAAACTACAAATAACCTCAAAATCGCCGAGTGATACCAGTGCCAACGACAAATCGTGAAGCAACAGTTATGGTTGTCATCGTTTTAGTGGAGATTTATGTTTTTAACGTACCTGTGATAGACCGATCATACTTTGACTATAAATATAATTCTGGCGCATTGAAATAGATTACACGAGCTGTACAAAATGAACATGTTGAATACGTTTTATCTTTGGATTGTATGTTTGTTTCATTAAAAAAGGGAAGAATGGAAGAAAAACACAGCAGAAGAATAGTACATTTACTACTATGCTCTCCTCGACGCTACCACTAAATTCTGTTGACCTATCGATTGATCTAAACTTTAGATTCTAAATGAATATTTCTACAGTTTATATTGTTACATACCCGTAGTGTAGTAACAAAACTTTCAGATAGAATTATGTACCAACAAACTGTAATCGATGAACGAACGACATAGTTTCTTTTTGTTATATTTTACGATAATCGAATTGCTACGTTCGATGAATCGAAATGCCTTCCGCCATCTTTATTTCGGGACAGTTACCGCCAATTTAATGCGTTCATACATTGGAATCGTCGGTTGCTCGTTGATTCGCGTCCTCAACGGTGAGTTGTATTTTGATATATATCGAAGATACGATTCATGATATAGCGTGTTAGAAGATTTTTTTCTCTCCCGAATCGGTGCAAACGTCCGTTCGACCATAATTCTCATGCGTTGATATGTCGACGCAGTACTGTTTTGTTTGTGCCAGTGATGAAGGTGTTCTTCTGGACGTTACAGCCGATAACAAACAAATATTCCGCGAACAACTCGAGACCTGTATGTTCCCCAAGGTAGTACACTGACGGTAAATCCATACGAATATTACTTCAGCTGTTACCATTTTCATTTACCAACTAGAAATACGCGATCTTCTTTTACTAGTCTCTAGATTAAACGTAGTACACAGTATTCTCTTTAAATATATTAATGACGATATTAACTGTTTAACGTCTAAACGTCTACGACCGCAAAAATGCGTGCAAAAAGTGCCAAGCGTGTATTGTAGAAATCTTCGAAGTAGTACGTGCTTTTGTTGTGTACCATACATCGTTTGATTTTTCACTCATGTATTTGCACGTTTCTCGCCTACCATACCTTTGGTTCCGAAACATGATCAGTTTTGTTAGGTTAGGGCAAGTGTATTATGCATTACTCTCAGTTTTCCGTTTGCAATAATGCACTGTCGAATTGCTTGTTATTTTAGCAATGCATTGTATTGAACCACACGTTTGTTAGATATAACAAAGCTATTGTTCATGCTTGTAAGACAACAGATCTTATTGTATGTTGTATTGTAATTTTGTGTACATTGTACTGATTAACAAGCACTATAAAATTGCAGAATTTCATATGAATATTAATTGTGTACATCATATTGCGAAATATCATTATTTTGTTGAATATCAAGTACAGTATTGACATGAATTATATATTTTGCCGTTATACATGTTTGAAATTAGACCAAGCTTTAAATATTTCGTATTAGTTTAAACAAGCTTTGGGTGTCCTATTTCAAAATATTGGTGTACCTAACCATTACACAATGATAATACTAGTACAGTATGGAAGATGAGTAATGTAAACTATACACTTTTGTTTAAGAGTTATAATAATGTGCTTTTCATAATATAATATTACATTCATTTATACTAATGTAAGTTATATATTTGTGTATGCTTTTACATCAATTTTTTGTCTCTATGTTTGTACAGGAATCTACAGCAAATGAGTTGATAACTAAGGTTTGTCACAAATGTGCATTTGAGTTAAAGCAGTGTACCTCTTTTGTGAAAAAATATAAACATACTTGTGTCTCAACTCAAACGATAAAAACACATCAGCACCATTGCTGTTTATGTTCAGAGCCTGCTCCAACGGGATATTTATTAGATCTTAGCAAGGACAACGCAAAGAGTAATCTTATTGATAAGATTCACAATATTTTTAGGCATGATGTAAGAAACATTTGTATCTGACAGAAATTTTTATTTTATAAATATCAGTGAAAATTATATCATATTTGATTTCATCTAACAGCTTACAGATTGCCTGAAAGAAAATAAATTAATATGTCTATCCTGCCGATATACTGTGGATGTATTGCTTGATTTAAACTGTATATTTCAAGAAACTCCAACCAAATTAAAAACCATAGGTGGTGGAAAAATAGACTACTCAAAGTTCCCAAAGGTAATTATCATTAAACATTGTATATCATCCCATCTCTTTTGACATATCTTGAAACATAACTTTGTTAACTTATATGTTTTAACTATAGACAAAAACTACAGTAGTTAGTCGTAAGACGACTATTACTGAGTCAGCAAGAATTACATTGTACTCAGTGGAAGATTCTGACACTGATTCCAGCACAATGGCACGCAGTCAGACCCGCGTTACTCGATTGAGAAATAATAAGTCAACCACACAAGTGAGGCCGCGACTTTGTGGAAAATGCCATAATGCTGTTGAAAGTCAAAGCGATATGTACAGAATTCATAAAACCAGACTTACCGTGTGTAAAACTTGTTGGATGAATAGTAATGAACCTCCAACACAGGGTACAAAGAGAAGAACACGGCAACCATCGACTGAAACGAAGTTATGCACAGTTTTCTTAAAAGATGTACTGGCAGACACAGGTGTGAAGAATCAAAAGCTCTACAGGGTCGAAAAGGATGATCAAGGCAATAAGGTATACATTATCACAGACGATAGTTCGGAAGGTGAACAGAAGTCACAAAAAGAAGAAGCTAGTGACACGGAAATCAAGGCTATTAACAATACACGGAAGCAGAGTCAAAAACGTCCTGCTAGAAGTGTAAAATCAGACAGTATGGATAGCGAAGATAAGCCAAACAAAAAACAGAAGGCAGATAAGTCATCAGTTACTAATTCTAATGTATCTGCATTGGAAAAGGTGTCTGTTACAGAGAGTTCTACCAATTCTATACCACCTTCACGTAAACGTGGCAGACCTAGCTTAAATAAGGTAAATAATCAGAAAAACAGCCAAACAGATGATGAGATATTGAATACAAATTCACAGGCCTCAGTACAAAAAGTTCTAAGAGGAGCCGGCCGCAAGAAGAAAACATCCTGGTCCGATGCAGAAGTTAACAATAAGGATAATAGAAAGAAACTGAAAACAATTTTGAAAGGTATACCTGTAATTGCATCAATAGATCTATCCTGCGAGACATCTTCAAACGATGATGTTCCATCGAAAAGAAAAAAGATCAGATTTGCAAGCGCATCCCCGCATACAATACAGTCGGACAATGAGAAAAAGGAGAGTAAGAAGAAGGAGAGTGAAAACCAAGACAGTAAGAAAAAAGAGAGTCAGAAGCAAGAGAATGAAAAGAGGGAGGGTGAGAAGCAGGAGAATGAGATGACGGAAAGCGAGAAACAGGAGAATGAGAAGGGGGACAGTGAGAAAAAGGAAAATGAGGAGAGTGAAAAGGAAGAGAAAGAGAGAAAGGAGAACGTAAAAATAATGACATCAAGTTTACCTTCCACCGAGGAAGTAGTACAATCCCGTGCGAAAAGAGGCAGGAAGATACGCCTTGTCGAGCCCGACGTCGTACCATCTGGTACAAGCATTGTGGAAGACACAACCTACGTCTGTGACGAGTGTGAAATTACTTTTGAGAACAGACTCGTAGGCCTGACCCATAAATTAACGCATTGTAGTCAATTGGAATTGAAACTAACAAGGGTTCCAATTCCGACGATAACCAACATCGAGGAAACATCAAGAACTTCCGACCCAGTCGAAAGTCAGAGCGAAGGACAGTCTCTGACAGAACCAATCAAAGACCAATCGCAGTCTCAGGTTTGTGAAGAGAGTAATATGGAAGAAGACGGTGATCGAGCAAGGAGAGATAGCCGTAAAGAAAGTAACGAAAGCAGTGAAAATGAGAACGCTTGTGAAATTACGTTGAAAGATGATACGAATGTGGAAGAAAGTCCGATGGAGAAAGTGGATGGGGCAGATGATGTAGATGCAACAACGCAGATGTCTGGTAAAATGGAAGTACAAGAAGAGAAGAAGGGAGCAGAAGACAGAGAGGAAAGCGAAGTTGCAGAAGCACAGGAGAAGAGAAAGGATGACACGGACACACAGGAGGAGAAACATGAGGCTGTGAAAACACAGGTGAAGGAAAAGGACGACACAGAAACCCAGGAGAAGGAAAAGGACGGCACAGAAACCCAGGAGAAGGAAAAGGACGACACAGAAACCCAGGAGAAGGAAAAGGACGGCACAGAAACCCAGGAGAAGGAAAAGGACGACACAGAAACACAGGAGAAGGAAAAGGACGCCACAGATACACGGGAAAAAGACAAAGATATAGATACACAATTAGCGATTGAAAAAGAAAACACAGAAAGTCAAAAGGAAAAAGAACAAGGGGACAATAATACACTAGCGGAAACAGAAAATACAGATACTGTTATGCAAAGGGATACGGAAAAAGACGCAGATACGCAAAAGGAGGAAAAAGAAATAGCAGGGGAGAAGAAGACAGGAACAGTAATAGAAACAGACAAAGAAGTAGACTTAGAAGAGAAGATCGAAAGACAAGCAGAAATACATAATGATACGAACCAAGAACACAACGAAGAAAATGAACCCAGTGAAGGTACAGAGAAGAAAATAAATGAATCCAATGAAGCCGAAAAAGATGAGGAAGATATACCAGCAATAATACATTTAGACGAGAAAGAAACCGACATATATATAACAAAAACTGGCATTAAATCGAAAGCTAACAAAATTGTAGATTCTATTGTACTAGAAGATGACGAAGTAACACCATCCAAGAAAATTGAAAAGAACGGTATCGAGGAGAAAGAAGTAGAAAGTGACATACGGATTATCGACACCGATAGTTCTGAGGACAGTGTCGAACAAGACATAGTCAACAATCAGAAGGTTATCGAAATCGGCGACGACGACGACGAGGAGGAGGTAGAAATCACCCTGAAGGACGACGTACCAAAGTCTGAAGAATGCTTTAAATTATCCGATACTACGCAAACCGTTGTGGCTGTGGAGGATTCCGACCAAGTCGTCGAGATCGAGGAACTTCCGAAGGAGAAAACAACCGACTCTGCGAACGTTGCGGCGGAAGTTTTGAGAGAGGTATTCGACCTGGCCACGGCGGAAGTTCAAAAACGACAGACCAGTTCGGAGGGTTACGAAAACACCGACAACACAGACACGGAGACGGTCGAGAACATATCTCGTGAGATTCAAAACAGTGCAACTACCGCGGAGTTGAAAGCCAGTGATAAAGATAGTATGAATTAACTTATGGGAGGGAAATTTTCATGTTGTGCACTCTGACACTTTCGGAGTCAGCGGACTCCATACTTTTCCATTACGTGACGGAGCGGAATATAAAAGGGAGGAGGGGAGCTGTTGAATCTCCGAATAGAACGAAAAATTTCTTTTTTAAAGATGGCTCCCACAAAATTGTATTTTAAACTCTGACAATGTTTGAATTGAAACTCTGGGTACTGGAAAATGCATTATGAGAAGACTTTTACAATCTCCTTTTTTATTCATCATAAGCAATTTATATTATCAAATAGATTATTAATCCTTTTTCTTTTCCCCTGGTATCATTTTAGCTGAAGGCTCAATTGGATTGTAACGTATTGTTGTGAACAACACCCAAGAGCATACACATATATCACACGTGTGGATTTCTCATATAAAATATTTACGCAGATTTGTACAGCAACTTTTTTATAATTATCCTGAAGTGTAGGATTTCTTGAACGAAGTCTTTTCAATTCTTAAAATGTTCTGCTTTCTTATTTAATCGATTATTAGGGTATATACCGTTATTGTTATGTATTGTGTAGAATTCAGCTTTTTCGTATTTTACAGATATGTATTTTTAATTTGTATTTTTCTTTGTTTTTCATTAAGTTTCATCATCTGAATAACGGCGTATCGATCAATGTAGACAGACAGATAGGAAGTACTCGGTCAACATTTTCTTTAAGGTTTGCAGAAGGTACGTAAAACGTACCCTTTGTAAATAAAATTTGCGAATGTGCAATTTTTTTTTATCTACTTAATTTAGTTACGTCGGAATATTTACTTATAAATAGCAGCACTATACTTCCGTTCATACCAACATTTCTAAAGAAAAGCAGTAATTCGTTTAATTTCTTCTCGTTGAGGTTCAACGTTCGTCCTCGTTATTTTTATTATCCTATCTACTTGTAATAATAATAGACTTGTACACACGATCAGCCTCATTTATATTTCACGTGGATAATATTGATAGTGATGACTAAAAAGCATAGATCTGTGAAAAAAAGTATTTCTTAACGAGTTAGAAACGCTTCATATATTCTCATACATTAAGCGTCGGATATTTAAGAGTTGTACAATTGACCGCGTGCAATATAATTATCAACTATTAGTCAAGGCTGATTATCATTATCTTGATACCACCATGAACAATTTATCCGTAATGTCATCGTTTTAGAGGATATGTATTTTTTTAGTTAGTGTTGTGATGAACTTTGCGAGAAGCCCTTCACACGATGGATTATGTAACATATTACTTTGCGTTGTGTAAAAATTATGAAACAATGCAACAAATTTATATAAATTCGTAAAACACACGTGGCAAAGGTGAACGATTAAAATACTTGAGTATCCATGTTTATTATAGAATTTTTGTTAATAACAAAGTAGTTTACGGAGTATCGCGTCGCCGTGGAAAACATGCCATCTCATTATTGATAGTATTATAGACGTATCTTCGTGCCTCGTATAATGACACTCTTAAGAATAGTGTTAGTTTTTTTCGGCTCGTTTTTTATTCCACGGGGTCGTACCAATTAGGATCTTCGAATATTGTCAGTCGAGGAATATTCAAATACGAACTCCTCCACGTGACTTACCCTTGTAAAAAGGAAAGATATCATCGATTAACACAGAATGATGAATGATATTCTTGTAGCGGAATGTGTTGCAAGTGAAACAAATTCATATAGAGATGCTGGAAAGTTGTTTCGCGCATTTGTTCACATTTTCAAAAACCGCAGTGTCATTTAAATATTCGCATTGTCGTTCGCGAACGACATTATGGACGAGAATGCACCCTCCGAATGTTCGTAGTGAATTTCTTGATCGGACTTCTCGCCACCTGAATTAAATACGAGAAGACGTTGAAATCGAAGATGTCGTTTGTACAGTTAATTGCTTTTGTATCAAATTATACTTTGATCGTTCTTACAGTAAGAAATTCGACGATAAGACACAATCGTATTTATACGTAAAATAATTATTAATTTGAGACTTGTATTGCGAATTGGATAGAGTCGAGTTAATGCAAATCGGCACACTGTGTTTATCTATAAGACTTGCCATCGCAGTGGATTTTCTAATCGAAATGGTTAGTACAGTGATGAATTTGTGTATAAAATCGTGCAGACTTACGGTGATAATTCCGTGGCACTTGAACGCGATTAACACATTTACCACATCGACTCTGTTCGCGATGAGCGAATTATGAACTTTCATAATAGTCCGATGATGGCAAATGTGTTAGTTACAATGTACCGGCGTACATTAAATATTAATATATGATACAGTAAGCGTATTGAAATCTACGAGGCACACACATATATATATATATACATATATATGTAGTATACAGAAGAGAAATTATACTAAAATAAGTGAAACGATTTTATTGTATCATATAAATGTTGTATAATGGTATGAAATAGATTTGATTTTTTTTTGTCACCGTATTGTTTATCAGTCCAAAAGACTTCTCGACGAGCTTTCCATTGGCAAATTTTCAATGTTGCCGATCGATCGTGATCACCGCATCGAATTATCAGATCCAGGTACTGTTTGATTCTTTCTTGACCTAAGATCCAGGATTGAGAACTGATCGTATTATTTTTGTAAATGTTATAGGATTTTTTTCAGATTTATATCGCAATAAAGGGTGATCAAATTGCAAACAGCAAGTGTGTGAGATTTTGTAAATCGTATTGCCGTACCTTTTGAGATTCCGGCAATACTTCTTGCTCGATCGGCGTTGTCAGACAAACCGAGTCTGTTGTACAGACTTAAAGCGGTCTCTAAATGAACTGTCGAAAGATCCGTTTTCCCCTGAACGAATAAAAATACTCTGCCTTTAATTTTTTGATCTTCTCTACAATTAATCGCACACGAGCGTTCAATATGCGCGCGTATATGACTGTCGTACTTTACTCAGATAGTGTTCACCGGTGTAATAGTGCGCGTCGGCAAGTTTCTCCGTGAGATCAAACTTAGCGGCTTGTTCGCGAAATAAACGTAAATGCTTCTCCGTGTGGAGATTGTCGTCCAGTTGCTGCAAGTAGAAATCGTTGATAACGCATCAATAAGTATCTATGGAAAATGAAATGATTTGTAGGCACCCTGTACGTGAAAGCCAGCTCCATGTGCGCGTTGCAAACACCCTCGATGTCTGGGATCCTTTTCGCAGTTGCCAATAATTTGGAGAAAGTTTGCAAAGCACGTCTGGTATCGTTGACGCTGACGTAACACTTCCCAAGCTCGTACAAGACCTCGTCGACGTATTCGTTGCGATCAGCTAGGTTTAATTTCATCTTAATCGCATTTCTACTTGGACCTTTTAATCATTTTAACTTTAACATTCGCAGAATCTTCAAACGGTTTAAATACCATCCGAGGCTCTTTCAAGCGCTGTGGTGCAGGCCTTTAGTGCCAGTTCGGGATCAGAGGGACGCAGTTTTTGCGTGACAAGGAGCAAAGCTTTGTACAACAGAATATTGGATTCCTTGAAGATGGACCCTTGTTTCCCATCCACTTTCTTCGAGGCGGTCCATGCTTTTCTTTGCGCTCCTAGGCGCGCCTCGTTTAGATAATCTATTGCTTCCTCTGGTTTCTGTACTATTTTTTTGCGGTAATTGAATTTACTATACGAATTTACTTATAGTTATACAGTAGGTAACTTAATCGTATGGAATTTAGTATGGACGTAGTAAATTCTTCTACTGACACTGAAGTAGAAGAAATCGACCATAAAGGTACCGTATCAAAGTGATCGGTTGCCGATCATCTTCGATGGATTCCGCAGCCGAGAGGGCTGTCTGATAGAGTCTTTCCGCTACCCACCACCACTCCCAAGGTTTTTCCTGAAAGAAAAGTGCTGTGTCTAAGAGCGCTGTTGCTCGTGCCGTTAAATTGCCTGGAAATGAAAACCAAATATGTCTTCGATAAAAGAATCATCGGCTGCTAACACAAATGGTACGCACCTCTTCGATTCGCTTTTTCGAACTCAACCAAGCCATGCTTTAGACGATCTATATATTCTGCTTGATCTTTTAGAAACGGTTTATTGTATATTGGCACACCCGTCGTGTTTTTGTTGATTCGTTCGTCAAGCTGTAGAAGCTCCCTTAAATATTGAGCGGCTTCGTCGTAGCAGTCTTCCTCGAGTTCAAGGAGAATCGCCTCGTGGAATGGTATACGTAATCTGATAATGATATTTAAATGGAATTTATAATAATGCGAGCGGAATATACAAACGAGTACATCACGGGGCAAGAACCTTCTCACTTCCGCAGGTTTTAAATTCGGTAACGCAGCTTTCAGGTCAGCAGTGACTCGTTCGATGTTATGCCAATCAGCTTGCGGAAGCGTTTTCAGTCTTGTCGGTTGTTTAGCCGTGTAATTACTGTGATTAGTTTCTGAAATGCTCGACCATTCGGCGTACTCCTTGTTCTTTAGGAATTCTACGATATCGTACTTTTCCTTTTGCACGACTTGCGTGATCATTTTTTAAATTATTTCCCAAGTACGATGACGACAGGAAAAGAAAGCAATCCGTCATTTCCTTCCGTCCGCTATACAGAGGTCGAAATGTCACCCGCAAGACATTTTCAAATGTCACGTAACAAAAGAGAAAAAGTGCGATGGAAATAATCAGAAAGTGTTTCCTATTCCGATTTCGCAACACGGGTGGCCGCAAAATTTCTCGCATTTACATAACAACAATCTTCAGAACTGAGTGAAACGAATCCGGTAATATACAATATATCGTATAATATGTACAGTACATTATACGCGTAACATTAAATAGAAATTAATGAAATTTTCCAGTTGACGCGCGCGCGACACCTTGTCGGAATTAAAACGCGTGCACACACCTGCACCCCTTTCATTTTATTTTATTTCATTTTATTTCATTTTGTTGTTATACATATATCTATTAACACAATTCTTCGCAGCGAAGCTGTTCGCACGAAAGATGTAAAGTTTCAAGCTTTGGCCATAGGTTTTCTAGGTTCCAGCCTGATGGGGAAGCCCTCGGCCCTCTTCAGGATGATGTCGGCCTGCAGCCTGAAGTCGGATTCTTTCACGTTCGACCTCACGCGGAAGTTTCTCAGGATCGTCGAGAGAACGATCTTCAGCTTCAACATCGCGTATTTACGGCCCACGCAGGAACGAGGACCGGCGGAGAACGGAACGAACGCGTAGTAGTGCCTGTTCGCAGTCTTCTCGGGCAGGAAGTTGTCCGGGTTGAAGACATCCGGATTCGGGTAGATGTGCGGCTGTCGGTGGAGCTTGACGGTGGCAACAACTACAGTCGCTCCGGCTGGGATAGTATAATCTCCGGATGCTGGAAATCATCATTATTTTATGTTTTCAATAATCGTTCACCTTTGGCAAATCGTAAGTCGCCAAAAAAGAGTTGGATCAAAGAATTGTTGAATTAGAATTATTATTCAGACGAATACTAACCGAGTTTCAGGTCGGTCTTGATGTTACGAGCAATGATCGGTACTGGTGGGTACATGCGGAGCGTTTCCATAAGGCAGCGCTCTAGGTACTTCATCTCCAAGGTGTCCTGGAAGGTGGCTGGTCGGTCACTGTCACCGAAGATCTCGTCGAGTTCCTGGATTACTTTCTCTTGAATTTCAGGGTGGCAACCCATCATCGAGAGGAAGAAGCTGGATCCTGAGGCGGTGGTGTCGTGTCCCTTTACAGAGAATATGTTACTCGATACGATCCAGCTTAACGAAGTGGTACAAATGTCTCTAATTGATTTCTTGAAAGTATTACCTCGAACATAATGGTGTCTACTTGTTCCTTGACTTCTTGGTCGGTCAGTACAACGCCTTTCTGTCCAGCCTCGATCAGGAGGTCCAAGAACGCCTGTCTCTTCTTCTCACCAACATCATCATCCACATCAAGATCGTCCTTGAGACCGGAAGATTGACCGAAGGAAAGACCTTCGACGACGGTGGTGTTTGTCTGAGGAAAACACAGATTTAATTTCGATATATCATCCCCACAGGCATAAAGGATTCATTCGTGTACCTTTTCGGCCTTTGACTGAGCACTGGTGTCGATCACATTACGCTTTCCGCTCTTGTATTCCTCCTTCTTGCGTTGGATAACTTTCTTGGTCAGACCGTGGATGATTTCGAGCAGGTGGATTTGGTCCTTGCCATATTTAGTCAGGTTGAACAGCCAATCAGGCCTCAACCATACCTTGGTGTGACGAAGGTGAAGGATGTCGCACATTCTGGAAATCGAATCCCCCATGGTATTATACTATGTTCTTCAAACTTCTAGATATATGGTCTAGGATGTCCAACTATGGGACTTTGAGAAAAGAAGAAAGGGATAGAAAGGGAAACGTACTTCATGACAGCCATGGCGTACTCGAAACCGCTGCGATCTTGGGTGCTCTTCGAGACACCCATTGCAGTTTCCAGAAGAATTTCTACGGTAAGCTCGGACATGTAGTGGTGGCAGTCGAATTCCTTGTCGCCCTCCTTGCGCATCTTCTCGACAACGGCATGTGAGTTGGCGTTGAACAGGTCAATGAAGCTCTTCAGCACGTTCAAGTGGAAGGTTGGAGCGATCAGTTTGCGATGGGCACGCCATTTCTGTCCTGCAATTTTGCAAATACATCTTCAATTTGTAAGTCGGATCTCTGTATATGTTTCGAGAATTGATCGCGATAAAGAGTTATCGCATTGAAATGTTTGCCACTCAGATATAATAGAGACTGTTTTGTCTATCTAGGAAAAGGGGAAGTAGCCCCACGAGGAAAAAACTCCGAGAAGAAAACGATAGATGGATGGTCGGTTAAGTAATCGCTGTTTCACAGGAAAGAGAGCCAGGAACTGAACGGACAGAGGGAAAGCAATCTCTAGAAGTTTCTTTCCTGCTCAGCTCACCGCTGCATTTCACTGTGGAGAAATTACGGTGCAATTTTCTGTCCATAGGTGTGGATGAGTATTTCATTTGAAAACCCTCTCCATAAAATTTATTCGCGGAACAAACTCATTTCAGAGTTTATCAAGCAAGTAAACTACACCTGTTAAATTAACTGCCATCAAGATTATCATTAAATTTTAATACTCTACGTTTCAGGTACCTAGAGAAAGTGAACCGGGAGTAATGTTTACGCCAGTGGAATGCACGCGTGTTAGTCTAACCGATTACACAGAACGTTGCATGCACACGTGTAAAATCTTGTTACATGGGTGAACAATCTACCGAGAGAGTTTCGTCATAGAAAAAAAGTTTATCTGGTCGTCGAGAAAGTTACGTCAAAAGTACATAGGATCGTGAAATTGCGCGTCGATCCCTCTTTCACTGATTTCGTTCCGGCTCTATATTTCTGTACCAGTCGCACATTTCTTAAATATAATTTCACACATTACAATCAATTTTGTGTAAGTTGTTCTTAATGGATTTGTAAGTAGAAATATGAAGATTTAATGAAGTACTTAGGGTAAGTAGATTATGACTTCCATATTTTAATCAACTGTATAAGTATAATAGTGAAATGTTGCGAAACATAAGAATGCTAAGTACATACTTCCAGCAGAATCCTTGTAATTAAAAATTACTTACCAGTGGAGATGAGGAGACCATTTCCAAGCCAAGGCTTGAAGAATCTGTACTCATCGGACTTGTCGATGTAAACATGACTGGAGAGGATGACTTCAACGTCTCGTGGATCGACCAAGAAGACTACAAGTTTGGGTCCAACCCATAGTTTGATGACTTCGTTGTACTCGAAGGATTTGCTGTAGACCTTACGGAAGATGGCTGTAACAAAAGAACGAAGATAATGTTACACCGCATTAAATACAGCGGTTTATCTTCATAAAACAAGTCTCATATAATTTTGAATTTATCCTTTTCAGTATTCCTTGCGCTTCCAAGAATGTAATGATCAAAAAACAAATGAGACTTGTAAAAAAATTGGTATATGGGTAAGTAATTCCAATGTTAATTCAGGGTAAATCTTTCTATCTTACCATCGGAGCTGCCGAGCAGTTCCAGAGCGTTTCCTAGAATTGGGTATCCGGCGGGTCCAGGAATCTTTTCGGCGAGTTCGATCATATGACGCCTGGAGATCCTGAAGTATATGTAATACAGAACGAGGGCTGGGACGAGGAGAGATAAAAACACGGTGGACGCGGAGAATCCGGTGGCAGATGCCGCCGCAATTGTTCCGGCCGCTATTTCCGGCCCGGCTGCTGACATTTTGCTGTATCTGAAAGGAAAATGTTATTTTTCTTATTCTGATTGCATCCCCACGCACCCTAAATCGTGAAATTAGCATCGACCTTCGAAATTAGAGAGGATCGATTGAAAAAATCGTCACGTTATCGGTGAACTGCAGATATTTATGCAAATTTACTATAAGTGCCCAACGATTGGCATTTAGATCAAACGTGTGTTCTCTTCAAAGACACTCGATCTCTCGTCTTCCGTTTTTCTACTCGCGTTCCAGTAAAATATACATTTGCATAAACATCCGCGATCATGTCGGCACATTGGAATAAATTCACTAAAATTCCACAACACTGATCGAGGGACGTGACCGAGAATGAAACACTGGATGTTCACTAACACGAGGTAGATTCTCAGGATGTAGAAAATCTGATGGGAATTGAAGAAAATCGTCCACCCACCTATCGGTTCGCACAAGTGCACGATGAGTTCCTGTCGATGAACCACCACCGAACTGATTGCACCGCGGGCCGCGAAGTCTTTTATAACCGCCTTTCTACGGCCACCGCCGACTGAACGATTCGCGATAATAATTAATAGCTGCGCCGTGTTTCTATTGGAATCGGTAATTAATTCAACCCCACCTCCCTCACCCGGGGTTTGAACATCTTTGTCGAGCTATTCGACTCGGGTCACGAAAACACGTAATGCTTACGTTCGCGACGATAATTACATCGTATCCAGATACACTTATATAATTAAAAACACGTTTGATGACTTGAACACCACAAAATTTATGCATTTTGTTTGAACTTTTTCAAATGAACTTTTTGTAAGGCACTCGTCATCCAGTTTATCGAGAAAGTGGCAGAAATGTGGCTTCGGGTCGAGGAAGACTCGAGTTGTATCGGTTTGTTTTCTGAAGGGAAATGTGAGGTAAAAAAAAATAATACTTACATCAAGTATATTGCACAATCGAAGTTCACTGGATTCGAATAATATATGCATCGTAATCTGCCGGTGCATAATCAATACTTCCTCGAACGGAATGTTTTACAGAGGGTCCGGGTGATCGAGAAAAATAAAAATTACGTTGAGTCATGATCGACATACGAATTTGTCTGCCTTGACCCACTCCCCTACCACTTGTTGTTTTCCCATTTGCAAACAATACCTTTGCATTTACGTCCGTAGGAAGAAATTGTTAATTCGTTTCAACTTGTCCCGTTGCCGGTAACTAACGTATCAGTTTATTTAACGGGAACGTTATTCATTAAGAATAAATTGAGAACTGTTCAATTCCAAATTATGATGTAAGTTAAAGGGATGGGATTCGATACACTTTGAACAGATCTTTTGTATTAATGGAATCGTCGTTTCGCGTAATAGTTTCACAGCGAATCAAATGAATTGTTCTCTTAACTTCTTCCCATATATGTAATCGAATTGTTTTACTTCTACCCTACGGTGTAACTTAATTACATAACAATTCGCAAGTGATTTCGTCAAAGTGAATTAGTTTTCCGTGAGTTTGCAGCTGTTCCGGAAGTGATGTTACTCGCATAGAGATATCCTTGAACGGGGTTCGATCCACGTTTTCATAGACGATGTCTCCTGGGAAAGAGGAATTCATGAACTTACGCTTACAATAGGCGGATATCCAGGTCACTGCTCGATGACCCGACATTTGATGCTAGCGTCGAACGGAGACACGTTGTGGTCAAAGCGCGATTGAACTGCTGGATTTGGATTACAAACTATGCCAACAAAAACTATTCGACTCAATACGCAACTATTTCTTTTTATATTGCCATTAAACGTTTATTTCCAATACGCGAAGTACAAGTTTCACTTGTAATTGGAATTCATCTTCGAAATTAATTAAGAAAGCTAATGAATCGTTTTGGTATGACGTAAATGGATGTTAGGTTTTCAAGTGATTTGCAAACTTCCGTAAGGCGAAAATTAAACAGATTTTACGGAAATATATTGCTTTTTCTTCTACAAGAAATGAAAGATGAAATATTCTTGCATACTGCGACGCGGCGAATTCATTTCGCTGTTTACCGACGCTTCGATGCTACATTTAGTCAGAGACGTGACATAGTACCTATACGCTGCGTGTAATTAAGTTTCCAATTATGGCGTAAGTATATATTATAATAGTGAATTAATTGTATTCATTGTTATTGTACGGTCTGTTGTATAGCGTTTGGGGTAGCTGTAATAGGAGGTGCGAAGATGCTTCATCATTTGAATTGTATAGTTTGTATGTTAATAATCACGAGTTCCGGAATTTGGAAGAATGACTGACTTTACGGAAATGTTAGCAAATTTTCGTAGCTGAAGAACAGCACGTCGTAATACATGGTCAAAAGTTACGCGGATTTCTACAATCGGTCGCAGATTCCTGGAAATATTCATGAATTCCTGTCTCGTTCGAGACAGTGGTCCGTACGAGTGAGTCATGATCTTGGACGAGGTGAGTTGTACGGCGTAGCCGAAAATCAATTGATTCTTAAATTTATACGAATTGAAGTTGCAATATCTTTACATTTATTCGGGTTAATTATTTCTGGACACTAGCGTACCTATGTTATGAAATTTCTATGCGTTGAAGTATGCTCTTTCGAAATTACAGAGCAAGGGAATTTGAACAGTTTAAAGTTACTGCGCATTGAAATTTCTACGCATCGACAAACAAACTTGTCTTCACAAATAACTGTAGATGAAAGTATAGAATTACTGGAACTGAAAACAGTGACGTTGGGAATAATACTGAAATAGTAAAAGCGGAGACGAGATATAGAGCAGAACTTGCACACCTGTGCTTTTCGGGCTCCAGAGCCCTTTACCATTTTAGTGTCGCTCCCAACGTTACCTTCATGGGTTCTAATCGAGGATGGTTATGAGTTAAAAGTCCTTAATCATTTCAATATACATTAACTAACATTTAATTTCTATGATTTCTAGGGTTCTCTTCAAACGATATCCTCGGACGTGGAAGCGGCACTGAATGGACTACCTTCTTGCAAGAATTATGTATAATTACAATATAATTTTAAGATATTACTTAAGTTATACTAATGGTTCGTACCATTATTCATTTATAACTTATATTTTATCCTGTATTACTTACTGAAACGTTAATAAATACTGCGTGTTTGGTATAAACTGTGTTCTCATTTACAACACTTATTCCTATCATTCCCACTTAGCATTAGATTAATTTATAAGTTCTGTATTGGGGGCGGGCAACAAAGGTTTCACGTGGAAAGTATTCGTAAGTTTCGTATATCGGGTGACCTTGAAACTGATGACGTCACAGGGCCAAACTCGTGCCACCTCCTATACTATTATATTCTCCTGGTAGAAGAGACGAAAATTCTGAAGTTTTGGCCGAGGACTGCAAAATTGTCAAAGATCGGGTGACCTTGAAACTGATGACGTCACAGGGCCAAACTCGTGCCACCTCCTATGCTATCATATTCTCCTGGTAGAAGAGACGAAAATTCTGAAATTTTGGCCGAGGACTGCAAAATTGTCAAAGATCCGGTGACCTTGAAACTGATGACGTCACAGGGCCAAACTCGTGCCACCTCCTATGCTATTATATTCTCCTGGTAGAAGAGACGAAAATTCTGAAATTTTGGCCGAGGACTGCAAAATTGTCAAAGATCGGGTGACCTTGAAACTGATGACGTCACAGGGCCAAACTCGTGCCACCTCCTATGCTATTATATTCTCCTGGTAGAAGAGACGAAAATTCTGAAATTTTGGCCGAGGACTGCAAAATTGTTAAAGATCGGGTGACCTTGAAACTGATGACGTCACAGGGCCAAACTCGTGCCACCTCCTATGCTATCATATTCTCCTGGTAGAAGAGACGAAAATTCTGAAACTTTGGCCGAGGACTGCAAAATTGTCAAAGATCCGGTGACCTTGAAACTGATGACGTCACAGGGCCAAACTCGTGCCACCTCCTATGCTATTATATTCTCCTGGTAGAAGAGACGAAAATTCTGAAATTTTGGCCGAGGACTGCAAAATTGTCAAAGATCGGGTGACCTTGAAACTGATGACGTCACGGCCGAAATCGTGCCACCTCCTATGCTATCATATTCTCCTGGTAGGAAAGTCTGAAATCCGAAAAAGTTTGGAAATTTCCCGAAATTTGAACTTTGTAACAGGAACACATGACGTCATAGGAGGTGGCTCGAATCTCGGCTGTGACGTCATCAGTTTCAAGGTCACCCGATCTTTGAAACCTTACAATATCTTCGTTAATATTTTAGAAGTTTAGAAACAGGAATACATAACGACAGATGAGGTGGCACGAAGTCTAGATTTTTCAACAACTAACAATACTATGTCTTACGATTAAAAGGAGTGGGTTTGAAAATATATAACTCGAGATATACCATAAATACAATTTATTCAAAGACTTGTAATTTACAATAGTAGGACTTACAAACTAATCGCTATACATATATTGAACAATGTAATACTTTACTAACTAACGAATCTTACGATATAACAATTGGTAGAACATATATTTGATAACTTGTACACTAAATTACACTTGAAATTCAACGAGGTATAGCACTGTTAGATACATTCGTAGTTCCAACAATTGTCGTATACGTCAAGCAGGCTCTATAATTCTACTGAAATCTTAAAGCGTCGGTAATTCAGTTCCCTCGGATAGATCTTTAATTGAAATGCCAGAAACGACGTATACGTGTATCTTCACAGAAGAAAGATATGATCCTATCTTTCGTCTGTGGTTGGACAATACGAAATATCTGTTTTACCGGATACCGCAATATTTGGAGACCATGATTTATTTAGCATTGTGTAAAAGGGACATAAGAGGCAATAGAATAAAAATGATGTAAAAATATTATATTTACAATATCGTACATCGACACCGAATTAGTCAGAGACGAATAACGATGCGCACTTTGCACAATTAGCCAATCTCTTTTTAATATCCGTATTTTTCATTGAGGCTTGTTTTTCCATCGCCTGCTTGATCCTGCGGTGGAAGCCACATGGAATAGTTGTCCGAATAAACATCTTCGTCACAGGATGTTTGTCCTAATTTTCCTGCTACTTTCTTCGCTGATTCTTTTACTGATTTTGTCTCGCTTTTCCGTTCCTTTACTTTCGTCTCATAAAGAGTTTTTGATCGATTTGTCGAAGATTCTGTAGTTTTGTCAACTCTATTTAGGGGTTTGGATTTATCTTCGATATTATTGTCTGTTTTGTCTCCATCTTCGCCTTGGCCTTCGCGTACGTCTTCGTTTATCTTTTTGTTCTCGTCTGCGTCTTCATCTTCTTCTTCGTCTTCCTCTTCGACTTCATCTTCCGCTTGACATTCTCCTTTCGTATCATCGGTAATCTTTATTTGGTTACTTAAGGTAGATGAAGCTGACGAACTTGAACTTAAGGATGGTTTCTGCTGGCATGCGTATAATAAGAAAAGAGAGTTAAGTAATGAATAAATTCTTAGTGGAATAAGGATTTTTATGTTGCCAATTAGGACAAAAATAAGTATACCATAATAGTAAAGTATTTACCAAACGTGATTGAGTGCTGCCGACGGTCCGAAGTTTTTTTGTTTTAAGCTGATTAGATTGATCGTTAGTTTTATCTTCAGTTGTCAATGGGTACTTTGAAGTTAGAGCTGGTAAATCTGCCGGCCGCGTTAAATTAAGCAATTTTAACAACCCAGACTCTTCCTTGCGCAGATTTTGCAATTCCACCTTCATTTTAACAATTTCGTTTTTGGTCAAAGAGGACGCATTTAACGTCGACATAAACGCATCTAAGGCGTCCACTTCCATCGTTTCTTTCGTCTCGTTGCTCGTTTTTTCCCAGTTTTCAATTGAGTTTGACAACGAAGAAATACGTTTCTCTACTTCTTCATGCTTCTTCAACTGAAACGATTGAAACAATAATACATTAAGATAGAGGAAGAAGACAAAGAAAGAAAAATAAGACGTTATAGACAATATGAAACATAATCGTACCAGTGAATCGTAAGTCTCCACTTTTTCCTCGAACTTTCCAGCCTGCCGCATTCGCTGCTCACGTTTTTTCTCAATCGATCCCGTCCTGTCTAGAAAATTATCTTCGTCCGAATCGTAGTAGTCCTCTTCTTCCCAATTCCGTGTTTTTCTCTTCCTCGCTTCTAAAAAAATAAATACCATATTTAAATGTAGTACAGTTTGTACATAAGTTCAGTAATAATTTGAAAGATATTTGTGATTTACCATGATTTGCCTGCCTTAGTAGTCCATATTTGTCTAATATTCTACAGGCTTCTAAAGCGCATTGTACAACTGCTTCTTTCTTTTTTCCTTTAACAAGAGCTTCTGCCCTTACTGATCGACCAGCTACATTTTCAATAGGCAAGCTGAAACGTGAAATATTCACGTGCATTATAATGCTATTTGTTATATTTAAAATTCATTCATACAATTGTACCCACTCTACCCAGCAGAGAAATTGTCCAATTCCTTTTTCTTCCGTTTGATACTGAAGATCGTATCCTTCTCTTTCAAACCACCCTCTAAGAGTTTTTTTAGGATCATCCAGAACCAAATCTTCGTCAGTTATACAAGCATATGGGTTTTCTTCCAAATCTGTTGCTTCATCTGCATCCTCTCCCATACCCCAATCAATGCCTTCACTTTCTTTTTCTTCCAATGTAGCTCTTGTTTCTTCATCTGCACGCCTTTTCTCCAATTCCACAGCTCTTCTTTCCTGCAACGTTAGTTATGTCATTCATACCATGTATAGTATATAAAGATAAAACACAAAAAATGGACTATACTTTTAGCTGTGAAACAGAATATTCAGACTCCTCCTCTTGATCGTCAGGCGGTGCTTGTAGAATATATTTCCTTTGACTGCAACCAAACCGAAGCATGTGTCCACCCTGAACTCTTACATAAACATTGGGTTTAATTCTATTTCCATTCCAAAATGTACCATGTGTACTTCCCAAGTCATACACATAAAAACCTTTGGAATTATCTTTGTCTTCCTTGGTTCTGTACTGTAACACCGCATGATGCCTAGAGATGGTTGGATGAGCCATGGACAGGTGACAGGAAGGTACCCTACCAATCACATAAAAGCTCTGCGTATGGAGAGGAATTGTATCCATAATTACACCAGATTTTAATACTTCTAGTTTGTATTCCATTGGTGGTTGTCCACCCCAGGATGGTTCATTGTAAGAAAAACTTATGTCTCTTGTCTGATTACACCTCTCAGTACTTTGGGACGTGGAATTATTAGTTTCAACGTCTGTGCTTTCGGGCTGATTTTGATTATTGGTATGTGTTGCATCGTATGTTTTCAGGTGTATAGGTTTGCCCGTAGATCTGGACCGTTTGGAACCAACTAATACAATTGGTTTTTTAAAACTACCGGGACTCGTCGATGTATCTTTCACTGCGTGACAGGACTCGTCTGATGACTCGGTGATTGATTCTATGCTCTCTTTTGGAGTTCTCGTATTCTCTACGTTGTTTAAACGATCCGCCAACTGAGGATCGTTCTTTTTAACTTCTCGCGCCAATTCCTCCTTCTTTGTTTCCTCCATAATGCCTTTACTGTTTTTGCGTTCCTGTACGTTAGGATGAAATAACTTCTTAACGTCCGAGTTGATCACTTAACGCTAAATGTTCAAGCTTTACTTTTATTCGCGTTTTTCGCGATATGATCGGTTAATCGTTTAAAGTACGAAAAGTACAACTTCGACCATGCTTTACGCATCATCACAGTACCTTCGTGACACTTCGTACCGCGCAGGACGAACCGCCATCTTGCAAACAACCTCTATAGCACATATATCACGCATACACTAGTGATGCATCTGTGACAATACTAGAGATGTCGTGAATTGTTACCGACTGTGGTCAGCTTTAAACAATTTGGAGCAATGGAAGTATACCTACCACTTCGGCGAATGTACTATGTTATCACACTGTTATTAAGGATGAAATAACTTTAAGGTGTTTGAAGGAAATAGAAAAGTAATAAACATTCCTATAAATATAAGAGGTTTAATACGATTTTATTAAAATATCACTTTTCCATCAATGATCAATGTGTATACTACTCGGCCGTGCGCGACGGTAAAGGTAAAGTGTAAAAACGAAACGAAACGAAACATGAGATCGTATTAACGCATTACCGGCGTTTGTTAACATAAAATGACATTTCCGTGAATGCCCATTCGTTGTATTTTCGTTCCGTTACGCATCGAAACGGTTCTATACAATGGACTCGTGGACTTGCACATCAAAATCAAGATGGGAACGTTCAAATTTGTTGTGCGCGAAAAAAAGACACAAACGTGATTAAGTACAACGTACGTACGAAGTTAGGAAGAAGCTCAATCGGGTCATACCGACTCGTTTCCTTACACATACAAAATTCTATCGCGAACTTTCCGATGGTGAACTAATACTAGATCAACAAATACGGTGAAATAATTTTGTACAGGTCGGTACAAATATATACATACATATATGTACACATATGTATATATACATATGCGTACAAACAGGCATATATGTATGTATATATGTGTACATTAACGCATACATAACAGTTAGGGATGTCCGATTACGCTTCAATTTCCTGACATCGGAGTCAAAAAATGCCGTTGACGTTGCCTTTCATATCAATCGTCCACCTTGAGCGTATTCATAACTAATGCAGAAATCACGCAACAATATTTTCATTGCTTGCACCATATTGCATCGACGCTTGTGCGATGTTAGAAAGCTGAGCAACGGGAACAGGTCAGATTTGAATACGCTTCTAGAGTTCTGGCCGTGAAGTTGGTCAGGTTTTTAACATCATAGGTTACGTACCTCAACAAGGTCGATGTCGCTATATAGCTCTCTGTACATGCTTATCCTATATCACAAATGTCTTTTTGCAATCGTTTCCAATTCGAAGAGGTTCTCCTTCTACTCTCCTCTCAGTTCCGCATTTTCTACATGCCGTTCTTTCAGTCTCGTTATTACTTTCATTTTCATTCAGATTCATATCAAGTGTCACTTTATCTCGGGACACGTATCACGAGAGCACACATGTCTGCGATACGAACGAGAAAAGCTGCATGCGAGCGGTGGAAAGATTATTCGATCGAATCGATCGTAATGTGGTAAACACGGTAAACGCACATACCGTGTACCGGAGAGTCGCGCGAGTTCGCGTCGCAGAATAAAATCAAGTGGCACTCAGTTGCATCGCGACACGGGACAATATCTATTTTCAATCGACTTTGGTTAGTTTTTGATTGATACCACCGTCGTTTATCGTCGGCGGTCCGGACACCAAAATCTTTTCTTTTAGATACTGGTAGTTCTTTAACCTGGATACAGCGTAATCCTGCAATGAGACAAGAACGCGTATTAGGAAGCAGAGTGGAAAAAGAGTGATGCGAATGCGATTAGGAACAAATACCAACCCAGTATCCGAATGGGATTTCGGAAAGCTTGGCATTGACGATGCTCCAAAGACCCCAAAACAGATGACTAGCAAGCGAGAATACTTTGACTTCCATCATGACTCGTTCCTCCTCCGCAGGTCCTTCCTCTTTGCCGATTGTCTTTAAGTAACTTCTAACGAAGTTAAGCTGCCGAGCAGAAACGAATCGTCAACCTTACGATGTAATTCCAATATAGGAAAAGGGTAAGCGAGAAGGCGTAGGGCGAAAAGAAGAGTTTTGTCAAAGAAAATAGAAACGGAGAATCATGGAGAAACTGGCTAAGGGGAAGGGGGGGTAATCGTCGCTGATCAGAGAATACGTTCATGTAAACACGAGCAGTTGAGTGATAGTTTTGAAAGTGTCTTAATTTGGAAATAACGCGATTTACCACCAACATGTAAGACACTGTATTTCTCGTATCTTCGTATTCTCGTATTCTTATATTCTCATATACTCGAGAGATAACGCAGGTATTATTGATCGATTATCGAGAGTGCGTGTAGAGATACTCTGTAATCGTGTACTCTATACTCTATAATCGTAGATGGACAGTTGCGGGAGAGGTGTTGCAAAGGTGGCCGGCTGGGCACCTTCCGCATCCAACACGTACACGGCATGACTCGGGGTCCGTTTGCACTGGCCAGACACCGTATAGCCCATTTCCCACTTCCCGATCGTATCAGCCTCTCACTGAATTGCGGAATTGCGGTTTTGCGGAATAGCGGTCCTGTGAAACTAATATATACACACGCAGCACACGCCAAGCAGTCCACCCGTCTGCTCTCGATCGCTCTCTAATCTCGATCCGTCGAATTCATGGTATAACATCGTATGCACCGTGTATACATCGCGACTGAACCCTCGTCTTGCGCTTACATTAGATTTCAGAAATCGCGAAACTTAAAGAACATGTATGTTTTCTCGAATACGTTTTATCGTGTATTCTATACACAGTATATGTATATATATATATATATATTGTACTATTGTTCACATTGCTTATCGTTTGTATTGATTAAACGATTATTGGTTCGTTGGACAATAATATCTACTGCGGATGTGGTATGTAAGACGCACAATTTTTGTGCTTATTTCGGTGACGTTTTCCATTTGTGTTTGACGAAGGCGCAAGACAAGTTGAACGGTAATACACACGTAGTACCGTAGACTCCCTCTTAAAATGTACACGGAAAAGGACAGTTGAACAGATTTGTTTATTTTAAGAGGGATATAATGATCGTGGTTTGCGTTTCAAAAGAAGCGCGATGCACCGTCTGCATAGAAATGTTAACAAATGAAAAGGACTATTTAAGAGAGAATCTACCGTATAGTGAAAAAGTGATGTCTTACCCGTGTTGATTTTTCTCGAGGTTCGATTCTCTTCTAACTCGGAGCTTACCTTTTGTTCCTTCGTGGGTCCCGTTCCGGTCAGCTCGTGGAAGAACGGACAATCCGTCGCCGTGTAGTCGTACTGCCATTCGACAAAATGATTCGCTATGTCGAATCCCCGATAGTTGTATGAACAATACTCGAAGTCGATCACTACCAGCTCGGGTTTCCGTGAGTTCTGTCGCAAGAGGATATTACCCTCCTGCATGTCGTTATGACAGAACACGACCGGATACTTTTGTCGCGTTACAAGATTTCTGCGTTTAACAAAGAGAACATTCGGTTATACATTTTCGTTACGGTAACAGGAGATTTTTCCACCCATTGCTTCCTTTGCTCACCTGAACCACTCGATCTCGTGATCTAAATCGAACATTCTAATAGCATTAACGTTCTCCAATTGTCCAACATCGATATCATCGATGTTTTCCAGGATATCTGTAGTAGTATCCAACCATTTGGCCATGGTGTCCCATAGCCAGGTAGGTTCTTTGCTGATTGGCACCTGCATCGTATGAATTTGAGCCATCTTCTCGGCAATTAAGCCACTTAAGGTAGGATCTGCAAGCTCTTTTGTAAGTAAGGGTCTGGCGGGTATGTACTCCTCTATGCGACCACCGGGAAATATGCCGTGTAATTTTGGTCCTAGTCTCCTTTCTGATAAAAGCGTGAAGATAACGGACTCGGTTATTAAGCCTTCTAGCGCCCTTTCTCCGTGTACTTGACCATACAACCGAAGCAGAACTTGTCGTGGTTCACCGCGGATAGGAACAGCGCCGTCCGGTAATTGAACGCTGTACAACCAATTACTCAATCCACCACTGAAAATTTATTCCTTCTTTAGATTGTGTTCTTTTAAATTTCCTTAAAAAATTTTCCACACGTTCGTCCGTTTATCTTCCGACGTGTAGATTGATGATATGCTAATTAACGTCATTACCTGATGCGTTTCAACGTGATGTTGTCCGCGGTAACGTGCTTCCAAACTCCGTGAAGATAATCACGACATATACGTGCCGCTGTTTCCCTCATCTCTGGGTTCTCCTCGGACATCTATCGCAATCATGCAAATTATCACAACATTACAACAATCTCAAATTCATCTCAGGATAAGTCTTTCGAGATACCGAAACCTCAGCAGCAGCAACACCACCACCATCACCACAACCACCACCACTACCAGCACTACAACTAAACCAGATATTTGATCTGCATCGTAGCCACGATCTTCTCGGGAGAGTATTCCAATTATTGTTTGAACGAAGCATTCGTTTGTCGATCGAATAGGTTCAGGAGCGATATTGTGCGATTCGTAGAGAATACACCGATGAAACGACGTTTTATTCAGGGATTCGAGGCTAAAACTAGACGCGGATTACGGGCTTGCCAATAATCCGCTAAAATTGGTAGGACCACGTTCTTACACTTGCAATATTGATTTTCTGTATTTTCTTAAGAGAACCACCTCGGATTATTTTCTTTAGCTTCAAGTATTCCTAACGCGATCATTTCATCACTTCTACTGAACGTTTGACAATTATTGCGCATGTGTTACTCGACCGAACGTAAAATAGGTCTTTTCTATGCACCTCCATGCTTTTCATTCGTTTCCATTAGTTTTACACTTCTTTCCGTCCTTTTACATATATGTTATCTTCCTGTTTATTTGTATCTTAAATACCTCGACGTAGATTACAATCATACGATCGGATAATCAGATGAACAGATTACCGTGTAATCGAGCGCGTGTCGTATGTGATTTCCTCGATAGGAACATGCCGCATCGCGTACTATGAAATAGCTACTGGTTATTTGACTATTTAACTATCGCAAGGAATCAGGCAGGAGTCGAGCGCATACGTACAACCGAAGAATCTCTGACTTGCGCGAAACCGGCGATCGATATTTCCCTGCGTACTATGTATTGCGCGTATTTACGTCTTTACGTCTTTACGTCTTTACTTCTTTACGCTTTGTACCCTGGAACAGCCGGAGATTCCGAACGCGCACACATCGTTTACTCAAAATAACGAAAATAGGCATGTATGAAACTTATTTTTAGTCTAAAGCAGCATTCTCTTTTACTCCCCCTTGTTTACTCTCCTTCGGCGTAAGTTAGGTATTTAGAAGGACAATATTTATTACATTTACATTGTACGAGCAGTGTTAGTGTGTTTTGTTTATCAGGCAAAATACTCATTATACATATTTACTCGTGATTCGTTGCATCACGGGTAACATAGCCAATATTGCTTAAATTTAGACGAAAATACGAATTCAGAAACGGCGCGGCAAACAGTAGTTTATCGAAATACTAACCATCGTACGACAACATGATTCCCTATCGCGCGTCTCATGGTTTCGTGCAGTTGATAACAGCGATTCCCATTCTTTTATTTAACGATGATGTAAAGCTAGCGCGGATAGAATAGGCAATTAAATTTCTTGCTATCGTGATACATGATCTTCATTGCAGGAGTCTAGATGTAGTGTTTTAAGTGTTTTTAATAGCCAATGGTAATAAGCAGCGACAAGTATAAAGCATGTACCGGGTTACGTCCGTCAACGCAAACTCGAAAAATTATTCGAGTTCGCGTTTGTATCTACGAATTATAACTATCGATTTATCGATGATAGATCCTAAGACAGTACAAAATGATCAAAAGATTTTTCAGAATGAGTAAGGCTCCTTCACATCGACATAGCGATGACACCGTCACCGACACTAACGCCGCTACTTTCGAGATCATGAGAAGTGTAATTCAGTTACGTAAATTTCCAAGCTTTATCAGGCTTCTTGTCAGTTTTGTCGCTTACAGTATGTCACGTATATATCTATGAACTTCGTCAGCATTGTTAAAATCGTGAAGCGCAGGAAGGATACTTGATTAAATTGGAGTTGACTTGGTGTGAAAGCAGCCTAAACACGAAAGCTAAGGTATCGTAAGGAGCAAGTGCGTCTGTGAGCAAGGTGTTGCGAAATAAAATCGAAAATACGAGTGAATCGGATGATTCTTGTATTAATAGAAATTAAATGTTGAGTACGTATACGTTTACACACCTTATTTCCAAGCCCCATGTTTTCGAATTCGTGGATAGAAAGATCCTTATAGCCGTTGTATCGCAGATCTGAGCTGACTAGTATCTGATAGGCCGCACTATTTTGTTTCACACTCGTTCACTGACGGAGAGAAAGAGACAGTTTGTAGTAAAAAAAAGTAATGAGAACAAGGTTAGAACACAAAATTAATATGTCTGCTCTCCAGAAACGTTCACTTTCGACGCGTATTTAAAAATTAATGTCTTTTTGCTCACTAAAAAAGCGACACACGACTTTTTGTACAATCGTTCATTAAGTACACGGCCAGGAAATTTCACTCGCATCAAAAGGTACTTGTCCCGACTCGCGATTTGGTTTCGTTTGTGTAAATACCCTGCTGTTGATGCTTTACGAATACTGCGCGGCGTATACCTATACGATTAGGTAAATAGTGGAAGAATACAGTCGCAGGAGTGTATATAACGCATACGCGTGTATGCATATAAAGTTGTACGCGTGTGCGGTGCAGTTGGGAAAATGAGGCACGTCGGGTACGGCATGCCAGCATTAAAGCTAACTAGATTTTTCCCTTCTCCATGTCCCGTGTGATCGTGGCGACAATGGCGCCGCCACCGCGTCGCCATTATTACCGTTTTTCCGCGATTATGCAAGCACGTATCTACACCTAAATACGTGTACACCACTTATTGTTAGGTACGACAAACGCACACGCGCGCAATAAACGAGCGGCAATAGTCACGTATAAGTGACTAAGTATCATCTATGGATCGATACCGATGCTAAGAAGCTAATCAACTCTCAAAGCAAATTTATAATTGTGTTGTTGAGATTCTAAGAATTTCGACCTTTGAATGCCTACGCATTAATTTGCCGAACACGTTCAAATGGTTTTGCATTTAAAAAACCTCAGGTATTCTAAAACGCAAACAATGCAGATTTCTCTTTTTATATATCAAGATAGTCGTCGGAGGAAAAAGAAATATTTATGTGCAACCAGTCCATGATGCATCATTTGTAACTTTCCAACAAAACTAATCAAACCATAAAAAATCTGTATACGAGAGATCTTACAACTACTTGACTAAGACTTTAAATTCTTATCTTTAGCTACAATTTAACGAGGTCATCGTAAACCTAGAACGATAACGTGCCTTCATTAATTTCGAGACAGAAAATCAAAGAAAAAGTGACATCATGCATATTACCAATAATGGATGAGCTACTCGATAGGTTTGCTTCTTCGTGTTAATACTGGTAACATGAAAAAACGAGTATGACATATTGACTTTTTCTTAAAGGTTTATTATAAAATCTTCAAATGCCAGTATTTTGTGCACGAAGGAAAGATTAGATAAGTCCATTTGTGCAAAATTGTAGGTCGCATTGCATCTCTCAATGACGACGATGATGTGATTTAACAAAATGGCCGTCATAGATAAACCACCACTCTAACCATTACGAGGGCTATTCGAGGATAAACATAAGAATCTGACGAGACAAATAATGTTCGTAACTTATCTGATCTCTCGAGAGGATCCAAAGATTCTTTACGTTCAGGTACGTACCCACAGATGTTAAAAACCCGGCCAACCTTGCCAAGACCAGTTTCGCGCTTTCAAAATTTCAAAACTATATTGAAACTTAAATTGTATCGTTCGTTTGAATACGCAACTGTCTCCAAGGTTGGAATGCTTCTTGGAAAAAGTGATTCCATCGCTTCTTTATCGCTTTTTTTCCTCGAACGATAGAACGTCATCAGCAGCAGCGATAGGGACAGTGAATATTTTTTGACAAACGAAACCTAACACGGAGAGATCACGCTAGTTTTTTTCTTTCGAAAGAAAGAGAAACAAAGTCGTCGAGTCCTTGATAGGTCTCGTCCGTAGACGGTTCTTGCCAGTGCATTTCGCGATTCCAATCGTGTACTGTTACTTGGTAGTGTCTTATGCTCGGAGTAGAAATTCGTATTCCTTAATTCGTTAAAGTACACGTATTAAAGATGCGGTTCATTTATAAATATTGTTGTAGTTACATGGTAATAACAGCTTTCCATTTATTTGGGTAAGATTATTGAACACGATCAGCCTTTTCGCTGTTTTTCTATACTTTCTCTGTACTTTCGACTGCCTGGGGAATTGAGCAATCTGTAAACATCGAATGCTAATGTACCGAAATGAACACTACTGTAACTTTAATGTGAAAATACTCACACAGTTTCAATTGAAAACGTTTTATCGGAAACAAGTAATCTATACAAACTACGTGTGGTAAACATGAGTGATAATAACTGGCGGAACACACCAAACTAATTATTAGTGTTATTGATTGCGGTCGATGCAATACAACTAAATAAAATATTATCTGTCGTGTGTACTTCTGTGTTTATTACATAGTGTAATATCAGCTTATGAGCTAATGCGCTACGATCCTTGTTTAGAAGTAAGTGGTGGGTCAGTGGCGATAGTAACAAAATAGGTCTGAAGAGTGCAACTAAGCCGCACCACTCTATTATACAACATTTCCTCCCTACTCATCTCAATAAGCTTAGTAATCTTGTTTTCGCGTTTTATTCGCCGACAATCTCTTATCTGTCAAATTATTTGTCGGGGAATACGTTTAATGGTTAAATCCTGTGATTTCGATTTAGCGGGTTGTAGCAGGTTGTCGATTATCTAAATTGTTTCAACGTTTTCAAACTTCTCAATTACAAATAATCGTTGCCTTTTAACGATACTTTTTAAAGTGAGCTAAATTGCTTGTATTTACAAAGCCAACTTAATTGAACGTATATGCACTGATACATGTTTTTCTAGATCGATCATGAGTACAAGAGGAGAGCAATCGATATCAGTAAAAGACTGGGGATCGATCGACGGCAAAAAAGTTGAAAAGTATACGTTGAAAGGTAGAGCTGGTCAAGAGGTGGATGTCATCACGTATGGTGCAACCATAACATCGATTAAAGCACCAAATAAACTTGGTAAAGTAGATGACGTCGTACTAGGTTATGACGAAATCCAAGGTAAATTGATGAATTTACTGCACTAATCTGCACTTTACTAAAGCATTGGTCATAGATTAAAACAGCTCTGCCGCTGAGCAGTGTTTATTTATATATGAATATACGTTTCAATTGTAGGATACCTCTCAGCAAGTAATCCGTACTTTGGCGCAACTGTGGGACGAGTCGCAAATCGTATAGGAAAAGCAGAATTTACTTTAGACGGCAAAAAGTATAAATTGTCGAAAAATGCTGGACAGAACAGCCTGCACGGGGGTTTCAAAGGATGGAATTCGAAGATATGGAACGCCAGCATTCACGACAATTGGCTGGTCATGTCCTTACTAAGCGAGGATGGCGACGAAGGATACCCTGGGGATGTGATAGCTACCGCTGCTTTTAAATTGACAAGCGACGGAGAACTGATTATCAAGATGAAATCATTTGTCAGCAAAGCCACCCCGATAAATCTGACCAATCACAGTTACTTCAATTTGGCCGGCCATGTCCGTAATTAATTATTCATTAGGAATTTGAGCGTGATACGTATAAAAAGGACGTTACAAAATTACTATGAATTTCGTTTTTAGGGAGGCAACGCGAGTGAAATATACAAGCATATATTCACGATAAACGCGGATCGTTGGACTGTCACTGATTCGGAAAGTATTCCAACAGGAGAGATTCGATCTGTGAAAAACAGCTTAATGGATCTACGTAGTCCTACCGTACTTGGTAGCGTTATCGATAAGCTTCCCGAGGGTGGTTACGACTACAATTTCTG
The DNA here is from genome assembly GCA_917499265.3 of Mimumesa dahlbomi. Lineage (NCBI taxonomy): Eukaryota > Metazoa > Arthropoda > Insecta > Hymenoptera > Crabronidae > Mimumesa > Mimumesa dahlbomi. The sequence goes on along the minus strand of OU824116.1, from coordinate 804,974 downwards.
TATAACGGAAGACAGCGAACCGAAAGAAATGTCATTCGTTGCTAAAGTTCTGCATCCAGACTCTGGAAGATGCATGGAAGTCTACTCGAATCAACCCGGCGTGCAATTTTATACGGCAAACTTTCTACCCGAACGTGGTAGCGCTGGTATTAAAGGAAAAGACGGGAAAGAATACTTCAAACATGGTGCATTCTGTTTGGAAACGCAAAACTACCCTGATGCGATTAATCACGTAAGTATCTCTATAAAAATTACAACTGCTCTAGATGAAACCTTTGAAAGAAATTTTGACATTTTTCTCACGCCATTTACAGGCAAATTTTCCGAATAGCGTTGTCAGACCTGGAGAAACGTACAATCATATAGTTGTTTATAAATTTGGAACAGAAGCCTAAGGAGCGCACAAGTTTTATTGAAACATATTGATCTACTGTGTATTATACATCTCCTGTATGTTGTACAAAATTACAATCTTTTAACATAATTCCGCATAAACCGAAAGAATTAAAAGTTGGCTTGTTTCCTGGATGATTGAAAGCTCTTTATTTAGTAGAGTATTGTTCACTATTTATCTAGCTTCGAAGATAAAGAGGGGGAAAGATTAACTTCTAAAGGACGATGTTCCTTCTTGCCTGACGTAGAATCTACATTCTCTAGTAATCTATCTAGGCGTTGTTGCGTAATTGGTGCTGTCGCGGGTGTATAACGATTGGATATCTTTCCTTCTACATAACATCCAATAGTGGCAATAACACAAGTAACGGGCAACATAACACTTCTTCCAACATTAGATAAAATTCCATACCACAGGGGCCACATTTTCTGAAATCAAACTACAATGCATATATTGGATGGATACGTTAGTATTTGTTACCGCATTATTCTCTACGACTAATGAATTCAATCTGCTACATGAATGTTAGAAGTAGAAAAAAACTGTAGCAATCGTTTGGATGTGTCTTTTCAAATCTTAAAACTGCTAATCTCTATGTTCGATTAATTGTATGCACGAACCCTCTTCTTCTTGCTTAACAGGATAGGCACAGGCTCTTGTGATCCTTTTTGTCCCAGAATATTTCCTATTTCCTTTCTCTTCTATATTCTTTACTTTATATCTTACGTTACGAACGTTGTACGCAGACAGGTAAGTTTCAACGAATAAAAAAATGGATGTATAAAGGATGAACGGCAATACGTAAAAGCTAGGTTAGAATCTATTTTATCTCATGTGTATGTGTATTGCGACGAATATGAAAACGTAATCACGCAATAGAGTTTGTTATGATTTAAAATGAGAGCTAAACAGTGTCTAACGAATCTCATACTTACATAAGTGCTATTACACGCTTAACACCGACGACGATCTTGTAGGCTTTGTCAGCTTGACTTTGCGAGGTTCGTGACCATTTGCGACTGATGCTCGGTCACGTTAAGTATCAAAGTGGAGTTGGATAAAGCGTCACCGCATACCACGATACCGTTGGGACGTCGATGAAGTTAATGTTTATGGCTTTTGTTACCTGTTGACGACAATCGGGCAGTCAATGAAGAATACTTTATTGATTTCATCGTATGCAGTCGAAGGTTTATTTACAACATCGGGAAGCAATCTGAAGCGGACTTCGATATGTCGTGCCATTATGCGCCACCGGTGGTACACGATCGCAACTTTTCAAATCCATTCTGTATTAATTGCTCTACATTTTACGCAAATCGAGATATTTTGAAAATTTTTGAATCGGTTAATATCGGTTAATAATCGTTGCCCCATCCCTATTACGTGTATATGGTGAATTAAATGCGTACAAGACACCGCGCACCAACACTGCACTGCCGTCAACTGGTATGCGAGTACTACGTATAATCACAGACAATTACAGGCAAAAGTACTGAAAATGATACATACTATTTTAAACAGTTTTGTTTACCCGCCGGTATGCTTTCTCTACGACTTAATGCGCAACAGAAGGATTCTTAGAAGTACGAAAAGTGTACGACACGACTCAACTAACGCAACGATTAATAATCTTTAAATTAAAACAACGCGATATGATAATATAACATCTAATACGATTTGTGCTACATCAATTTAGTGAGTGCATGTACGCAGTATGTATGTACCACTACTTTCGACAACACACAAAGTAGAGAGAAAATAGAGAATAACGGGTAATAATTTCGATTTTTCAAACGTTCGAAAACAAAACACTTTCTCTTTATTTTTCGTGAAGGTGCGAACTTTCAAAGTGAGTCGTATAAGTAGTCTACGATTTTTCCGATTATAAATCTAATTGTAGGTTTATATACGTCCAATGAGCTGTATTATGCGTGTTTGTTTACATTCAAACGTACATTTGATCTTCGGTCGAAATTTCATCAGCGATTTGCACGAGACTTGTTCGCTTGCACTCTGGTATTGTGATTTCATGATGTCCATAAACATTACACGTTCGCACAAGAGATTAACTGTTAATTGTAATTAGCGGGCGAGGAACATGTTGCACAGAATAAAAATGCAACGACTGATAATACAAGCATATACGTGAATGTATAGGCCTATATTAATCGATCGCTTTTTTCTTATATATTTTCGCGTCCACGCGATTGAAGAAACAGCGCGTTCTTCGCCCGTACATTTTACACACTTTCCATATCGCGAAATCATCATTTTATTCGTAACGACAACTTAAGGCTATCGTATCGTTAACGTTATTTCGAGCATCGCACAAAATAAACCCTTACCTACTTTGTACAAGGTAATAGAACTCTATGCGCAAATTTGGTTTTAATAATAGAATACTAGAGGATTCTACTTGACTAGTTCAATGCATCACTAGGTTTCTTCCGACTGCGGATTCGTAACTGTTTGGAAAATGTCGCGTTATCGGGAGGTGCAAGACAAATACGCGTAATAATACCGTTAATCTAATTATAGCTTTCTTTCTCTTCCAGTAAGTTTCCTTTCGCGCGTTGTTTCGTTTCTTAGAAATCGTAGAACGCTTCCTTTACGTCTATTCATTGTTCTATTAAGGAGTCGCTCGCACCATCGTACCGCCATTCACAGTTTCATCGAAATCTATATTCTTTTACTTGGATATATCTGACGTTATCTACTCTGACGATATATCTAGGATTCGAATTACACGGTTTTTTATCACGATACCGTCGTTAATAATAGTTCTTGTCGCCGTCGTACTTTTTGTTTTCTTTGTCATGAATGAAGTCGTTGCCGTTGCCCCTACTATCGCTGTTAGTACGCTCTGTTGATATCGATGATGAATTTTCAAAGAGTCTCGTTAGCTTTCCGCTCTTTTCTGATGCTTCACGGGATGCTACAAAACCGATTCTGTCGACGCGAACTGTCTTTTAGAGTTACGGTACATGCGTAATCTCCTTCGTTTTCAACGATCGTAGAGAATAAAATTCAATTTGATTTTTTAGCTAATACGTAAGCATTTAATAAGTAAAAACCGACGAAAATAGTAGTAGACATGCGAAAACGCAAGGAAGGAACGCTTAAACGAAGAATGAAAGGGAGAACGTTTAGTATACCAGTGACGGATACCAGTGACGGATTCGTTCTATGAAATATCGATCCATCGCTCCACAATCTTCGGAACCTCGTACGGAACCCGAAAACCAATTTAAGTATGCGCGATTGTGAATGTACGATGATGTCATTCCCTTACAGACGTTTATGGACTAGGAAGTATATTCTTTGAAGCACCACCATTCCGTACAACCGTACCTCAGCCAACTGTTACGGTATGTACCAGCAGATGTTAAACTGACAAATTCTTGAGAACTCTTCAAATTCTAATTGCAATTCAGAGATGCAAATCTGTCGTTGAAGTTGCTCAGGTACTTAATATCTGCGGATACGTACCTTTACGCTGGCTCCTATGAAATTGTACATTGAAAATGGATGCGCGTACACAATTACGCATTTCGATTACTCGAGTAAAATTATTTTATCAATGAAATCACCGCTCGCCCGACGCCCTCACACTAGCTCCTCTGTTTATTTCTGTTCGCACTGCCACTACCTATCGTGCGCACCAATCCTGCACCAATTCTGCATCAATTCTTGCAATTCTATTCCACGTATCAACATACTTACTCAATACCCTCCAACAGGCGTTGCATTGGGTCGAGCAAAACAACGTAGAAAGAAAACACTCGCCCCCGGCGAGAGATTCGACGAGTTTCGACGAGTTTCACGAGTTTTCAAAGTTTGATCGCTGACAAGTGTACGTTATCTTTTGTCCAAAGAGAAGGAAGGATATCGTACTGTCAGGTAGCCAGTTGGCAAAGTACTCCTGATCGGTACCGCGAAAAATGGCTCCATATCATCAGAGACGCTGTATCTCACGATTCTCGGCTAACTATTGTGGCGTCCGGTATGGGCCGAAATCTGCGACATCTGCGAAATACACGAATCGACAAATGATAATCAAGTTCAACAGCTTCGTAACCATTATTCAAAGTAATCCGTACCTGGCGTTGTTCTCCGCTACATGAGGTGGCAAGGACGTGGGTGGCGGTGGAGGTTGAGCATTGGGCGGTTCGCTGCTGTCCGACTCGTTATCACTGCTCTCTTCCGGTCGTTTCGCTGGCTCTCCCAGGAGATGGGATGGTACACCTCTCGGACTAAATCGCGAAAGAATCTCCGAATTGGGTCTGGTTCTGCGCTGTGGTCTTTGGAAACGCAAGTTCAGCTGGCTGGCGTTTGTCACGTACTTCTCGCTCTGTCGCCGACGACGCAAAGCAGGTGTGCAGCCTGTCAGGTTCTCGTCCTCCGCCGAACTGGCCGATGTCAACGGCGAGACGATCGGCCGGGCGTCCGGCAAAGTGGCGCACCGACGCAGCGCCAGAGCCTCCAGGAGTACTGTCATGGGCTTACCTTTGATGGCTAAAATTTGCCAATGTTAGTATCGCTGGGAGGCGATAGTAATCGCGACAATTAATCCAATTTACCAAATGACCCGTCCACGTTCTTTCCTTTCTATTTCCATTCCATTCCATCCCATCCCATCCCATCCCATCCCATCCCATCCCATCCCATCCCATCCCATCCCATCCCACAACACCCCAACCCACCCCAAACCACCCCAACCCACCCCACCCCACCCCACCCCACCCCACCCCAACCCATCCCACCCCATTATAGTAAAATTTGAAGGAGTCGCTCGGATTTCATTCACTTTCCTTCTGCTTGAATTGTATGTATTTCACGCGGTTCGTTTACACCAACAATTGTGCATGCACCAGCAGAAAAGGAAAAACCATAAAACCCATGGCAAATGGAATCGTTATTTTGTTCTTTTCCAAACACGATATATGTAACTCTAGCGGCATCGCGTCTACGATAAGACACAGGAAAAGGTTTCGCGCGAAAGAAACCGACGTACCTGATTCTGTTACTATTTTTTGGAATTGTCAATTTGATTTCTTTCAAGTAGCTACTTTCGCGCGACACATTGGAACGTATCATTACATAGCAAGAATAAAAGATATTCGAGAATTAGAAAGATGGTTATTAAATAATCGCTTATACTAAAAAAAAAATCTTACTAACTAGCATCTTTTTCCCTGGTTATAGCCACGGATGCGGCGGATTTTTCTATTTCGCTTCCCACTCCAGTCCTGGTATTCTGTGTATTCGTTTCTGGAGTCGATTCGGATAACGAACATCTAGGACTTTTAACCGGAATCGGTATTTTACTGACAGTGCTATACGTCCTACAAGGTGGTTCCTTTTCTTTATTGTCCTTATATTCACGGAGCGGTACTATGTTCGGTATGGTAGTCTCGGCAGTGGCAGTACTGGTCTCCTTATTCGCTTGAGCGTCGACCGGTGCCCGATTTTCAGTGGCATCGTCATAGACCGACGGTTCTTCCAGCCCTGGATTAGGGCTGGCTGGACTGTCCGCCGTACCGTTTGTCATTTTTCCTAGCAAATCACGTTAAGTACACTTCTATGAAAAACGACAGCAAACTCAGCCAGTTAGAAGCCTTTAATAAGTTACGAATCCACAGATATTAAAAAGCTGTCAATTTTTTAGCCAGTCTCACGTCTGCAAATTGGAATTTCAATTTCAACACTTATAACAAAAGCCCAAGACACGGAGGCTTACGTGAAACTCACCAGAAAACTGACCAGTTTTGAAATATCTGTGGATACGTACTTACAGATAGAAAAGCTAGGAAAACGGATGCGTAATGTCTTGCCGTTCACGATACGCGGATACCCGATAAACGGATACACGGATACACGAGTACTGTAGAGCAATCAGAGGACACGCAGCTTTGAAGGGAGGTTAAACGAAATCCAAACACTCAGAATTTGTAAACCACTTACTCTGCAGTGGTTCTCTGTCGGCTGTGGTTTGTACGACAGTGGCTCCTCCGGTTGCATCGACCACCCTTATCTCTAACCTTCCCGCTACAGCCTCCTCCTCTTCGTCCCCGGGTGTGCTAGGTACGGTATTTGGCGGTGAAAACGCAACCGCGGGTACGCTAGCCCGACGCGTCGGTGGATTCTGTCTGGGCTCGTCATAGCGCGTCGCGATATTCCTCATAACGTCCACCTCGTATAACAGGTCATCGAATGCAGCCTGCTGGACCTGTACGGAAAATACGCATGTATTGTAACATTTTTGACAAAACGGTAGGATAAAGTCAAATATACGAACCAGTGGGGCTTCCAGGTAAGCCCTCACGTGTGGCGCCAAAGCCGGAACGCTCCAGGCGCGAGGGAGGGCTCCCTGTAGGTCTGGATATTTTTCGATACCAGCTATGTTCAAACACCTATGAGGTATCGCTGGTCTCGGAGAATCCTCGCTAATGCGGGAAAGGGCGGTCGCGACTATCGAGGCCTGATGTGCGACTGCATGTCCAATCGTTTTCCCGTCGCCAGATGCCGAAGCGCTAATCACAGCCTCACTGATAGCTGCCGACTGCGCATAGAATGTCTTAAAAAGAGCCCTCGGCATGCGAGGCACGGACTAGACACGTGTAGCCACCCAAACAACTATTATGAATAACACACACGTTTACACGCATTTCGATTCTAGTAGGGGTCGTTTTTTCTACTATGTTTCTTTGATTCGTTTATTTACAGGATATTGCATGCGTGTTGGCAGTCAACTGTGAGATATTGAGCGACAAAACTGAGCGTTACCTAAAGATACGTATCCACAGACGTGCCACGTAAATTTTAAATGAAATCACGAATGCTATTGATAACGATGCTGGCCATTCATACACGATCTGTGAATGCGTATCTTAAAACCGCGACGAGTACTACGACCTACGATCGCGTGAATAGACGTTACGTCAAAGCGACGAAAGCAAACGCTGCGCGCTGGGAAGAAACAAGAACAACGCAGTAAGATACGTTGAAAGCTCGCAGATAAAGGGGATGGTTTGTTTGGCGGTGTGGCAGGTAACGGCGCAGGTAACGTCTAAACGAGGACGTCGATACGCCCCGGACGTGGCTAAAATACCAAACACACGTTTCTATGAGTTCGAAATCAATGAAAAATATTCTTTTCTTGTGAGTTACACCGGTATAATCTATCCGCATCTCGCTACTTGTATGTTCGACGATGATTTCTACCTTGAACTTTTCTTTCGGTGGTCTTTTATTTTGCAAAGCCTTCCAACAAAAGAAATTGTTCCTTTGCAATCTATAAATATCTGTAAACAAATAATTACCTGCGGAACTATGGGTGGTAAGTTAGTCCCCTTGTGCTCGGGACTCTGCAGATTTTCCCCCTTCCATTCGTTGTCGGTCTCCTCGGAGTCGTCGAATTGCGATTTCCATTGGGAGGCGAGGGTCAAGCCGCCACCGCCCTTTGTTACTTGCTGCAACGCTGACACGTTGTCATCGTCTATCTGGGCAAATTGAGTAATGGAACAATCCCTTATCGCCGCACGGCTGGCTCTGGTCTGCTGTCTTCCCTCGGTGCCTCTTCTCCTCGGTTCTCGTCGCAATGGTTCTCTCTGTTCTGTTACCTATAGAAATGTAAAATACACCATTGCCTTCCTTTTCCAATTTCGTTACCAGCCCAATCGCGCAACACAGGAGTATAGAGACGACAATGTTTCCTTCGATTTTGTTTGTACTTACAGGACTTTGATTTCCCACGTATTTTGGATTGGTAACATCGTACGAACAGTAAGAGGCGTCGACCTCGGTTTGCACCCGGGGGCTGGGAGGCTCGCCGGATGTCGTTTCGGGTGCTGTCGCGACGCGCAGTCGAGCAAATGTTGCTCCGCTCGCAGATTTTCGGAGGGGCGTCGCTGCATTCGTTCCCATTTTGCTACGAGGGACTTCCGACGCAGAACGTGCGGACGCCATTAATGCGTCCCCTTCGTTGTCGACGGGCTTCTCGGCCGTCGCCGCACCTGTTTGTGGTTCCACGGCCATAGAGACCGCGCGTCTTTTCTTAGGAGACCCTGTAAATAAATAGGAAACAGTTGAACGATCGAACAAACTACATTAAACAGCTAATTAACAGTATTAATTGAATCACCTTGAACCGTTGGAGGTAGAACCGTCTGTTGTCCACTCTGTTGATGATTATTGTCCATCGTAGGTATCGTTGCATTACAATTCTTATCACGACCATGGTTACTAATAGCCGATGTGAACGGTACCGAAGATCCTTCAACCCCACGTTGTCTGTTTCTTCTGCATATGCTTTCGTAATCGATTTGTGCCTAAGATCCAATTACATATTACGCGAATATCTATTCCATTCCACTAAGCATATATCGTTGTCCATCCGTCATCGCTTACGTCTAACTCTTTCCTGTTATCCGGCTCCACGTTTTCCTGATTGTTTGTGTCAACGTTCGGTGTGGTCGGCGCTTGATTAATCGTCGTGGCCGTAGTCAAAGCTGGTGGTACGGTAACGGTAGGTAGAGATCTCGTAGTCGGCAAACTTTCATTCGCTATTAATGGCCGCTCCCAGTCATATGGATCGTTCATCTTAACGCCTCTGCGCTTCATACACCGCTCGAACAGTCCGACCAACATCGCGTAGTCCGGTTTGTCCGCGTATCCAAGACTCTGAAAATAAAAATTAACCATGATTTTCTGCAATTTTGAAATAGGAAAAGAATGGACATTCGAATCGTACCTGAATGTGTTCTAAGAAAACGCGAAGATCGGAGGGCAGATGTTTCAAGAGCAAACGGTGATCGTATTTGTCTTTCATGAGACCCACCTAGATGATGAAGCAACCATGTATATCTTGTAGTGCAAAAGTTTTGTATAGGTACATTAAGGGTATAAAAAATAAAAGATTAATGTTCGATGTGTTTATGGTACGTACTTGTTCCTTATCCTTAATCTTCCGCCATGGCAATTGCCCATTAACAAACTCTACTAGCATATAAAATAAAGACCACAAATCGTCGTGTCTACCCATTTCTTTATTTTTGTGTGCATTCACGGATGCATACCGGACGGTTCCTCTAAATCCAGCCGCAGCACGCGGTGGTCTAACTTCGCCCGTGCCGGTCGTAAATTGACGGGCTAGACCGAAGTCTAACATGTATACTAGCCTGGAGTTGTACGGGTGTCGCCCAATTGAAAAATTTGACTGCAAACGAATATCAATCAATTACCTACATCGTACGTTTGTTATGTCAAAATTTATCGACGAAACGTAAGATTAGACTAACCGGTTTTATATCCCTGTGTAGAAACCCTACTTGATGTATACTTTCTATTGCTTTAAGAATCTGAAGACCCAAACGTATAGTAGTGGATAACGAGAAAGCACCTCGTGGTTGGGCACGACGTAATTCTGCCAAATTCTTCCCTTGTAACTGCATTACAACATAATTGAATCTATCGTTTCGTCCGCAACCAATAAATCTGCAAACGTGATCTTTTCCTGAAACAGATGGTCATGATAATCGATAAATTAAACCAGCTTCCGTTACGATACGTGAATTTTATTCTAAAATTTTTACACGAGGCTAACACCCATGAAATCAAGCGGTAAGCTTTCCATGTACAAACCCTGAAGCTTTTTCAACACTGCTACTTCCATCTTAAGAACCTGCTTTGGTTGGCGAGCCGATTCAACCTTTAACGCGACCTGCTCCCTGGTCAATAAGTCTAGGCCCTCGTAAATCTCTCCAAACCCACCACCTCCTATTTTTCTCACCTGTACAACCAGGACATAACTCCAAGAAATGAATACATACATGTAGGTATGATGGTTCCGTGTTAGCAGAATGAACGATATAGTTCATTCCATAATAAATCGAACGCCTTCTAGAGCTGTATTTGGGATTTTCTTCTGAACCACATACGGTAAAATCCTTGGTTTACGATATATGGAACTTTATCTCGTTGATTTCGAAATTTTTAAAACTGAAGAATTAACTATTTTACGGTATCGTAACAGCGGGGGGGGGGGGGGAGGAGAATAGAGTCCCTGTTACCGCGCCGCGATGCACGTAAAATGGCTACATGGTTAACTTCCACGATTTTTTAAAGACATTAGTAGAACTCTCCTAAACTTTTTCCATACCGTTTCTTGACAAGAAAAGCTCAATAAATACGTCTGTATTTTTTTAATTATGTTTTTTGTACCCGGATGAACAATATACAATTGTTTAATAGAATTAAATGTAAATGTAAGTTATCATCAACAATCTTGCAAACTGCATTTTTTTTTGGAAAATATGGTCCTTCCAGTCGAAAAATTAAACAAAGAAAATTGCTCTGCGATTTACTGTTACTGAGATATGATTTTTTAAAGTTTAGCTGCACAAAACTCCGAACTTTAAAGAGCTGCAACTCCGACAGTTGTCAAAATTTCGAAAAGGACAAGACTATTCCATATATCGTGCGCCAAGGACTAAAACAGATATGATTTTTAACAAAATCGCAGATACTGCTCCAAAAGCTTTTGGATTTGATATGAAACGGGCCATATCAATGATAACGATCAGAGAAAGAGAAAGAGAAACTGTAAGGAGAAAATGAAATGGAAAAGACGAAAATCACGAACTCACCACTTTCCAGCGCTCTTTGACCACATGGCCAGGCTGCAGCAAATCCTCGCTCGTCATAGTTATGTTATTGTTCTGGTCCGTACTTTCGTCGCCTACATTCCTTAGAAAGAAATTTGTAGAGTGATCGGGTTGCCTGCAAAACGAAAGCGATTTCTCGTGATTGTTCGTTCAACGACGGTCACTCCCATGCTGACGGAGCCTCTTTGTCCTCGTATTTCTCTCCGGCGTATAAATTGGACGGTGACTGTACGCAACAGTACGCAACGATACGGGACGATACGCGCGACGTGTACACGGATACGAATATCATCGAATTTGATGCGGATAGAGTCGGATACATTGGAATCTGACAGGAACGTGAGTAGATAATTGGAGTAGACACAAGTAGATGGGAGTAGCCGATGGGACGGTAGTTAAAGAGCAGGTTTCTATCTGTCAAGTTTGCTCGTAAAGGCGAGCGACACGCCCCAAGTACGAGTGGACGAAAGTGGAGGTTAGGTTCCTAACCTAAAGCATATTAGAGAATAGAAATTGGTCGATAATGGGCGCCCCGTGCTAGGCAGCCATGATTGCATGCAAGTGAAAGGTGAAGCTAGCGTAAAGGGGTGCTAATTCCTACCCACCTACTGTCCTACCGTCTGACCACGTTCGACCCTTCCCTACTTTATCGTTCCAATATTACTCTGTACTGTTCTATTCTTTTCTGTTCACTCGGCCTCTGCTCCTGTTCGTATCCGCGTTTCTGTTCACATTCCCGTTCCCATTCCTGTTCCCGTTCCTGTTCCCGTTCCTGTTCCCGTTCCCGTTCCCGTTCCCGTTCCCGTTCCCGTTCCCGTTCCCGTTCACGTTCCTGTTCCCGTTCCCGTGTCCGATCCTTCACCTATCAAGTTCCCGGTTCGAAAGTTTTCGCAACCATTCGAAACATAGAACGAGAACGAGCCACGGTCCGATCGAGTGGTTAACCTGCGGTAACGCGTGTTAATCCGTGTTAACTTGTGCTAACCATCCCGAGTGAAGCCGAAACAGACCGAGGCCCGAACCAAATGACTAGAGTGCATCGGCTAAATGGACTAGGCGGACTTCGTGGACTATAAAGACGAACGGACACGAGGAGACACTGCTAAAAAGAAAAATACCCCGCATATACGTTCCTCTTTAAACTCCTCGGTTCCCGATTCTCTGATATATAGCTGCATAGTGCAGCATATTCCTTAAATCCCCACGCGCGCACCAATGTTCCAAATATAATGATATTTTATTTTTACTAACAATGTCGTCTGCTAATCGCTCACGATTTTCTTCATCAGCAATCCAAGATTTAACGGTTTCTACGGATTTAACACGAAGTATTTTCTTCACACGATCGCGCACTCTTTACTCGCATCTTCCCTTCTCTCTTCCTTCGTTTTTTTCTCTCTATTCGATACGTGGAATCGGCACTTCTTTCCTTTCTTGCCTCCTCTGATTCTACCACTACTTCATTCTTTCTCTCGCTCCCTCGCTCTCTCGCTTTCTCGCTTCATCGTCTTCTCCCACTTCCAAGTCTGACAGTCGCGTTCTCTTTCCCCTTGTCTTTTCTCTTTATCCTCTTTACCCTGCCCTCTGTCCTGGCTTTCTGTAGCCCTCCCCCCAGTCTGCCTACACGGAGTGTCCGCGATCACTCTGTCTCCGTGTCGAACAGGACGTATCGTGTATGCCCGCGGGAGACGTACGAGTTCCCGTTTCCGTCAAACGCCAGTGAAACGGCCATTTTTCGATTTCGTACCACGGCAGTAGTGATTCGCGAAATCGCCACTAGATAGCGACTCCGTTCCACGATCAATGTCTCTTTCTCTTTCCCTTTCCCTTTTCCTTGTTCGGTGTTCCCTCTTTCTTCCTTCGCCCGTTTCGCTGCTTTTCCATTTATCCGCTTATTCGGTTATCCTCTTACTTGCTTATCCGCTTATCCGCTTGTCCACCTGTACATACGGTGCTTCACTTTCGTATTCGACCGCTCCTTCGTTTCTCGTTGCCTCAACGTACACGACATACCCGAAGGAACTTATTAGTAAATTACATGAATTCTACAAGAAATTCTATTTCGAACACCTATTGGTTTTTACATCCGTACGTCTTCATTTGAATTCGAAATCTCGCTAAGAACTTGAATGCGTACGATTCTAAAATTGGGCAAATGCCTAAACGTACAAGTTCTTTCCCTTCCTTTGATGTCCCTTCCCTTCTTTTCGATCTTCGGACTAATTTACGTTGCTCCGCCTATGTAAGTGGATTTTATCATAAAATGTACCTGTAGCGTTTTATCTTAGATCGTAATAAATTTTTCAGTCTAAGAACGGCGGAGAAATTCGACTCGTTAGCGATTTACACGGCGATATACATACGTGGCAAATAGGTACCACCAGTCGGTCGACATAACAAGGCATGAATATAGGCGCACGCGTGTGTGAATTTATTGTTAGTCGTGCAAACGTGTGGCTCACGCACGCAAGTACGTATGCACACGCGACACCGAATGTCACGCTCAAGGTAAAAATTCTTCTCCGATAGAATGGCACCGATGCTCTTGAATTTCACCGTACGAACCAAAATAAAAAGGAGGTTATGCGCGTAGAAAAAGCGTACATGTACATGCATGTATATAAGTATGTGTATTCATACACACATATGTATAGACGAACGATCCCATGCATGTGAATAGATCGAATGAATAGATTATACGTTTTGAGAACGAAAATGATAGAACGACGATGGATCAAGAGGAAAACACAAGTTGGAAATATAGACCTTATTTACTCGTGTCATGTTAATTCATTGATTCCTGGAGCATGGGCTAAGAATATTTTCCCGATGCGGTATTGTTGATACGTTATCGTACGTGAACTAATCGCATTATTTGTTGCAGGATCTGAATCAACAAAATCTTGTTATTTTAGCTGTGTATTGTTCCTTGCCAATAAAAGCAAAAATGGTTAATGAAAATTTCGAAATGCTTAGATTACTGACTCCCTTCGCCAGAGGGCATAATTTAAGTTTAAACGTCTATTTTTAAACGACCCCACTCTATGTATATAATACGCAATGTAGCATCTTTCTCTGCGCCAAGGAACTTTTCTAAGCAGGTTTACTGCTCGGGCTACCTTTTGTCTTTCGCGCATATACTATTCATTAAAGAATGTTTGCAAATTTTTGTGCCCGGTAATGGACTTCAGCCCTAATCGTGTGTATACTTGAAATTTTGCCGAACAGTAAAAAACTCGTTCGTTTGCAATTATCCGGTATGACAACAATTGAAAGACCAAATAAAAAATGTTTTCGAACCATCCGGGACGAACGATAAAAATGAAAAGTAACTAATGTCGACGTTGTTTTTCTGGCGACCGAATGGGGTTAAATCGATTGTGTACTTAGGTAGATATCTCGTAAGAACGTACCACTTCATGGCTAGGGGACGTAAGTGCGAGTTTAAGATCGAGCCTGCGGTGGCGGAGGCGGTGGCGGTGGCGGCGGTGGCTGCGGCGGCAGTGGCAGCAGCGGTGTAAGCGGCAACGGTGACGAACGGACGCGGCGCTGATCGTCAACGAAACACGAAGAAAAGATTCGCGTAATGAGGGAAGATTGCGAAATCCCTCCCATGCAGGAAAATATAGCAATCTGTATATCGTAGGAATGTAGAGAGAAACGGTAGCGCTTAACTAGTTCAAGAAGCGGGAGCCAGAAGGCGAGTCGTTGCTACTTCTCACGCATCGCGTTCCACTGCCATTCGGCACAGACCGCGATATTCCTTTTCTTCCAACGCCTCCTTCTCTTCTCTTCTCTTCTCTTCTGTTCTTCTCTCTTCTCTTTTCGTCTCGTCCCGTCCCGTCTCTTCTCTTCTCGTCTCTTCTCTTCTCTACCGGTCTCTTCTCTTCTACTCTCTCGTCTCTCTCCTTCATCGTCTCTCCCCACTATGCACTATCGTCTTCTACTCGTGCGGATACATAACCGGTCGCGTTTGTCGCGGACACTGCAACCACCGGACCTCGCCTCTTTACCTTTTGGTACCATTATGAATTAATTATCTGGCAATGACTTATCCCCTGCTTCCTCTGACACTGATGTTTTGTTGGCGGATACATGTCGGTACGTTTTTGTGACATTGTCCCCACGGATTGCTCTCGCTGAAAACTAATTCAATGATAATACCACGTTTAGAAATGTAACAATAATAGTACTTGTTCTGTTGAACACGATTTGACGAAAGTTTTAATCTTGCAACAGTCTCGGAATTGTTAGTCAGAAAATATATACGAGTATATTTCGCATAGCCCGCCCTCGCATTTAGCAAAGTTGCGCTATTTCGGGTGTGACATCGGTTAAGAGGTGTTCGCGCGAATCTTGGAATGCCTCGAGGACTCGTATCGTACTGAGCAGCGACGGTACAACTCCCACGTTTCGTCCACGAAAGAACACTCCTTCTTCCTCTCTTTATCTTATTGACAGACATTGAGACATTGAGACAGACATCGCCGTCAACCGATAGTTGCAACGATTCGATCACACTGACAATAGATCAGATTCAGATGAAGAACCGGTGGAGAACGATAAGGAAGCAGACGGTGAAGCACTGGTGACTATCGCGAATAAAGTTCCGGGATTTCGATATAACACGAATCTGTTATAGTTCGGTATAAGAGCCAATGACTGTGCCAGTAGGCCAGAAGCGAGAATAACTCCGGTCAGGCGAAATACCGGAATACCAGACGTTGATCGAATACCAGCTATGGAACATAGTCCATAATTGTACAACCAGAATCTTTATTCACCTTTTGGTTCAAGTCACTATCGTCTTTTCGTTTCTTCCAAATGTTAGGAATATTTCGCTGACAGAACCGTTTTGTACATTGAACCCTTCACATGGAACGGTTTTTTTGGATATCCCATTAAATGTGTTTGCCTTTCAAAATTTCATGTAGAATTCCATCGTAGAAATTGCGTAAATTGCAGAAACACAAGAAGTAAATACAAAGTATGCAATATGTACTTACATAGTTTCATTGCCGAAATTTCTGGAGAATAAAATTCTTCGAAATTTATGTTGTGATAAGGCATAACCATCATCTGGATACTACATATAAAGAAACTGCAAACGGCATCGGTTTGGATAACATCCGAATTCGCCGAGGAGAGTGTGATGAAGCGTGGTGAAGCTTGGTTCGCAATCAGTGTAATGCCGCGGTCTCGTTGTCGTCGATCAAGCGGTCAATGTCGTCTAGCAAGTATTTTTAAACGCGGCAAGCTTCGACAAATGCAACCAAATTCAAAGGAATAAGGAAACACTTTGTATATACAAAGATAACATACTTCTCCCAGAAACACTAGAAAGTATACAATGAAAATGGGTATAAAGTATTAAAAAATACATGTATATAGATACGTTATAATGTCGGATATGAAACAAAAGAATTCCTATTTCATTGCTTCCTTCTTACTTCGATTTCAAACGTGTTTACCTTTCAAATATCAGCTTAAAATCTGCACTCCTTGAATTCCGTTAACATGATTTTATAAAAAATGAATACGTTCTGTGCAAGGGTGTAACGAAAAGCGTAATAACCAATAACGATGAGATGATTGGCATCGACGCATGTACAATCTACGTTGATATACATAACCGCAAATATACGCTTACTTATCATTTGGATATATGTATACAATGGAATATATGATAGAGTATAAATGGCGCTAGAGTCTTTCGAAATAAGGACTGACCAGGAGCGTGCGAAGTGCGTGAAAAATGTAAAAGTTGCAAAGTTGTTTTGACGAAGTTTAGTTCTCATGCGCGCAGCACATCGTATCGTAGGAGGTCGCCACATTCGTCGACCTTTGTTTGACATTGGACAACCAAAGTGGTTGAGGTGTATCAACGATAAAGTGTTTAAGGTAGCCTACGACGGGAAACGTAGGACCGGGTGCTACCAACAATTTCTAGCAGCAATTCATATTGAAATTCTATCGAGACCAATAACTTCGAAATCCGTGAACAACATGGCACTAAATAAACTTAGCATCGACAAGGTGGATCTTGCGGACAAACGGGTGGTTATACGGTTCGTATTTATCCTATTTCTTTATCTTTATTGTCTTCATAATATCTTTTGAAAGATCATTAAGTATGCCGTGTATACGGAAAGATGACAAGATAAGTCCCTTAGAAATTTTGGTTAGAAGCGTCGGAGCTGGTAGATCACACCTAACGTTTTCGTAACATCAATCCCATTATTATATCCGTTACATTGGTTTTACAGGGTAGATTTCAATGTACCACTAAAGGAGGGTAAAATAACTAATAACCAGAGAATCGTTGCCGCATTGGATACTGTAAAGTATGCCCTTGATAAGAAAGCCAAATCTGTGGTTTTAATGTCTCACTTGGGTCGGCCTGATGGCAAGAGAGAACCAAAGTATACCCTAAAACCAGTTGCAGACGAACTAAAGTCTCTGCTTGGAAAAGATATTACGTTCTTAGATGATTGTGTCGGTCCAGCAGTAGAAGCTGCATGTCTTAATCCAACACCTGGATCTATTATTTTATTAGAAAACTTAAGGTTCCATATAGAAGAAGAAGGTAAAGGAGTCGGCCCTGATGGAAGTAAAGTGAGTGACTCAAACCATAAAGTTTTGATTGGAAAATATCAAAACCCTGCCTATAGTATACGCATGTATAATTGGATCTATTTGAAAACATATTATAATTTCAGATTAAGGCTGATAAAGACAAAGTGACAGAATTCAGGGCGTCTTTAAGAAAACTTGGAGATGTCTATGTGAACGATGCATTTGGTACAGCTCACCGTGCTCACAGTTCTATGTTAGGGGAAGGTTATGAAATCAGAGCCAGTGGTTTCCTCCTAAAAAAGGAACTGGAATATTTTGCAAAGGCATTGGACAATCCCGAACGTCCGTTCCTCGCAATCCTGGGGGGTGCAAAAATCGCGGATAAGATACAACTGATCAATAATTTACTGGATAAAGTAAATGAAATGATCATAGGTGGTGGAATGGCATATACCTTTTTAAAAATATCAAAGAACATGAAAGTAAGTATCGTACGAAAAATATTACTTTCGCTCGAGGAACCGTTTGCATTTTGCAATTCTACCATAGATTGGCAGCTCGTTGTTCGACGAAGAAGGTGCGAAAATCGTTAACGATTTATTAGCGAAAGCTGAAAAGAACAAGGTTCAAATCCATTTGCCCGTTGATTTCGTAACGGCAGATAAATTCGCGGAAAATGCCGCGGTTGGTGCAGCAGACCTGGAAAGTGGTATTCCGGACGGCTGGATGGGTCTTGACGTTGGACCGAAATCAAGAGAACTGTTCAGTGGTAAGTATTAGGAGACTTCGTTTTAACTCGTATCTGACACGTAGAAGTGCTTAATGCACATGTAGAAACCATATAATTCATTCGACCGTGCGTTTGCAGAACCGATCAAAAGAGCGAAAGTGATCGTGTGGAACGGACCGGCCGGTGTTTTCGAATTTGAGAACTTTTCTAAAGGCACGAAATGTTTAATGGATAATGTGGTGGAAGCAACAACCAAGGGCACAATTACGATAATCGGTGGTGGTGACACGGCCACTTGCGCAGCCAAGTGGAAAACGGAGGATAAAGTAAGCCACGTAAGCACAGGAGGCGGTGCAAGCTTGGAACTTCTCGAAGGAAAAGTTCTGCCGGGTGTAGCTGCCCTATCTCCTTCGTAAACTCAGATATATGCACAATTTACTTTAGAAAATGTAATGTTAGCAGCCAAACTTTTACGAAATCGTCAATGTAATGATACGTGTCTGCAAGTGTTAGAAAATTGGCGAACTTTATTGCCAGATTCACAACCGTGAATTTTCATTTCAACTCCAAGACTTGTAGTATTTAAAACCGTAGATATTAATCAGAACCATTCTGGAATGAAAATGAAGTGGTGCCTATGTGGAATTACCCATATAGCTGACTAATTTTTAATATATCTAAGTCTCAGATATCTTTATAACAATTCTACAATCGTGATCAACAAAATCGTCGAAAAGTGTGTATATTATATCAAATGCACCAATAACATACCTGGTATTTGATAAATAAAATCTGCACACGATACGAACGTTCCAAATAGATTTAGGTCGTGTTTCGTTAAGAGTACGTCGTAGTTGCTATTCTGTCGTTAAACACTCGATCAAAAGAGATCGACCGTGGTGAACAAATGTTAATTATTGTTTAAATAACATTATATTAAGCAAATTCAATGTAAACATGGAGTATACACTCGTTGATAGCGTCTGTAATAAATCATGTAGTATAAGGCATCTTATAAAAATATCACTGTCGCAAATGTTGCGATACACGTTAAAATGCCATTTGACGTTAACGAGAAATGTTGTTTTTCTTTAAACATGGATTGATGTCGTCCTCGGACACATACGTAAAAAATACATGAATTTAGAAATCCTCCCGTCCTTAAAACATCGCGTGGGCGTACGTGCGCGCACATATAAAATTGAAATTAAAACATGATACCTATATAAAAGACGTATTTTACTCCGAAAGTGTTCCGATCAGCACGAGACTAAACCGTATTGCAATTTTTGATAGCATCCATCATACATATTTAAAGTATGTACAGGGTCACGTCAACATATTTTCTTTTCACTTCTATGCCGGCGAGTCGTACACTGCAGCTGCTTGTATCGTCTAGACTCTAGAGGCAAGATCGAATATCCCGTACTATGTTTGGAAAAAAGTTACATCAGCAGACAATTCTGTGGTGAATCCCCGCCTCGTAGAAGCGAATTCATAACTGAATCGCCCTCAGCATCCATTGGAAAGGGTATAGATTGTTCACCGAACAATCCATCTGGTAAGTGACCACAGCCCTGTACCTCCAGCATAAGAGACGTAATTGTTTCCATACGTTTAGTTTTTGTTTCTTCTGATTCCTGGTCGTTTTCTTTCTCTAACTCGCCACAAACCTTGCAAGGAACAGAAACACAAATTATCATTTCCACAGCTTTAATGGTTCTATATAAATGTAGTTGTGCTACAAACCTTTTGCATCAACTCATACTGCTTTGTAAACCTCTCCATATCTGCAGGTGACACAGTTGCTTTATTTTCTTCTAACCATGCAGGATACTTCTCTACTAGTTCTTTTAGTGATGGATATAAGATTTCTTTGGATAAAAAGTGTTTCACCATGCCTCGCATATAAGAGAAAATGGCATCTGCATTATCGTCCAGGCATATCTGATTGAACATTTCAGTGAACTCTGCTTCTGTCTAGAAAAATATGCATTAGTCAAATGATTGATGTGCATTCTATGTTTCTATAATACTGAAAATACCTGTAAATTTTCTGAATTTGCTGTCAAATCATTTAGGGCCTTAGCAATGGCTGATTGAAAGTCTGTATTCGTATTATCCCCATCTGCAGCAATTCCATCTGCAACGACACTAGCCACTGTTTGTGCCATTTGTTCAAAAGATGATCCTAGTTCACTTTCTGATCCTAATAGAAAAATTGAAATGTAATATTGTTTATGTAATACTTAAGCGTCATTACCATTTTGAATTAAATGTTGGAAGTTCTCATGAAATTGATCCGCTGCTTGTTTAATGAAATCCGTAGCCCATACGTCCTCCGAAATTGGATCAGATGTGTCCTTTTTAATGGATTCAGATGTATTTGACTCTTGCACATCTTTAGTATCTGTCTTTTTCTCCTGATTGAAATCATTTAATGCACCTAGAGTATTATAATTGTATAAATGTTAGACGAAAGTCCATGTTCTTCTCATTATAAACAGAATAGAAATGGCAGCTAGAAATATTGGGCATATCATGACTATTGTATAACGTAAAACTCATTAATCATTATCGAGAATTAACTTGAAAGAAATATAGACTAATATTTTTCGCATGTTACGTAATTCATATTTAAATATGTAGATTAATTTAATGTCATACGTTTTCAAACTGAAATTAGTGTTAAATATTATCAAGTCGAAGTTAAGAAGGAAAGGTCTCTGTGAAAACTCAATGAAAAACGGTCTTTTTTTCCACTCGATGTATTTGAGGAAAGGTTAGAATTTTAATATGCAGATGACTCGCTTGATCTTAAAATAAGCAAAAAGATTGCAACATAATTTCTTTACATACTGTCCAGCAGATCCTCTAATTCCCTATCTTCCGAAGGGTTCGTGCTTTTTTCATCTGCCATATTTCTAATTATGCTTTTATCGGTAGTAAATCCCGTTTGTATTCAGTTCGAAACAACTTGTAGTCACGCCCGATAAGTCATCGAATGGATATGAATGCGGCAAGATCTCGACCGTGTGGGTGCACGCGACACATTGACCGCGGTGACCATAATGACGTAGAGGTTCACGCATACTCTCTCTATCCTGCTCTTCCCTATGCTTCTTTACGTACTAATGTTGTCAATCTCTTTCATCAGTCAACAATTACTGAAATAAGTAGCTTCAAAACTACATTCTCCGCACAATTATATTATATGTATAAGTATTGTGCGTCCAAAATTTGTGACTTGCTACTATAAACTTCTCAAAAAATGAACTTTATGTTGTTACTATATGAAATTTAAGACTAGTTATTAATAAAATTCTGATAATCCGAGTTTTATAGCATTTGAAGATTCGTCATATTTTTAAACGCGTACCTACGTGTACCGCTTAACCGTAAATATACAGTATTGTAATACACTATCTATGTTTTTTAATGTAATTAAAATATATTTTATTCTTGTTTGTATTAACAGGAGTTATCTGTGGAAAATTTCAACTGCTGCTAATTGAGGTGTCATTGTGAATGACACCTATCTTTCTTGATTTATATCCTCGTCTGAAAAGACCTTCCGCAATATCTTAGAACACACTTCCGCTTGATCCTCGTATTCCTCTTGTCTTAAATCTTTCATGCACCGCTCGAGAGTAAGACGGAGACAAAGTTCGGGTCGTCGACATTCTTTCAAAGCAGGAAGGAAATGATCATTGGTAAGACCATTCAGTATATTCAGTAATTGATCTCTAAAAGTTGAATAGAATTAATCCTTCTTTTTCTTAAAGTATGAAATAACGTGACAAGAATGTTTATTAGAAATAATACCTAATTTCTGGAACTAGATCACCACGAGCTAATAATCCTGCGGCCTGTTCCACTAAGCCCATGTTTACCAGAATAAGTTTTAAGTCATTAGTGTTTTCTATACTGCACAAAGAGGACAACAAAAATGCAGATTTAATTTGAAGTTTCTTAATTGGGGTTTGCATTGCTCTTAGAAGAACAGAATAGCCATCATTTACTTCCATGTATTTCAATGATATTGGGTGCTCTCGAACTAGACCTGTAGAAAATAACACATTTTTCTAGTATATAGGAAGATACTTAAAAATTGTTCTATCATTACATCTTTGCTTACAAGATACGGCATACAAGGCTTTGATTCTAGCTGCCTCAGCTGGATCTGTGTCTATCATATTCAGTAATATTGGAAACAGACCAGTTTCCAGAAATCTCTCTTGGCAGAAGGGGTTGTTTTGTGCTAGTTCCGCAATTACGTTAGCTGCCCTCCACCGGATGGAACTATGCGGTGAGTTTAAGCATGGTCCGAATATCGAGAATCCCCCTATCTTGTAAAAATCATTGGCGTTGTCCATATTGTCTACACAGTCTGTAATTGTTTCTAATGCAGCTTCATGTTTCGATGCATCGTCATCTGGTCGAAGATCCACAACATCTGACAGAACTTTAATAGCTTTTTGTAATTCTTCTATTACATTATAAGATAGGGCTGAAAGTGTATTTCTTAAAAAGTCCTTTCTCTGTAAATAGTTACGTTTACTAGTCAGCAATAGATTTGTTTTCCTCGAAGTAGTTACCAACAAACAATTATGTAAATATAATGCAATGGTAAAAAGTTGATTAGAAGCGGTTGTAAATAAAACAAATCGATTCACATACATCTTGGTCCATTGGTTGGACGTGAGAGGTCGTAAGATCTCGGGAATCAGCAACTTCCATGGCAAATTTAAGTAATCCTTGTAAATTTGTAGGCTGTCTAGGCTGATTGGGAATCGGATTAATTTGTTCGTGATTGTTTGCATTCGAAGGCCCTTCGATGGATAATGGTCTCGCGCTGCTGCTTGCCCGTGGTTGCCCATCCTTTTCTCGATTCTCGTAATTGTTGCTGAAAAGTGACAATGGGCGAATATTAACAAGCAATCCGTTGTGAATGATAAAGTGAATTAATGTGGTTAAGTGATCTAGAAATACTTGATCCAATTGTACCTCTCCATTTTTTTTGTTGTACCGCTCTCCAACGACTGCGCCGTACCCATTAATCGAATAAATCTAATTCAATGAAACACTCTTACGATGTAATGGTAAAGACTCATTGCGAAGTTTAGGAAAGAGTTCCTACAAAGCCACTATATGTGTACGTATGGTAGTGTTAGCGACGATCAATCGTCAGTAAATTCGCGTAGATTTCAGAGAAGTCAGCTAAACAGCTTCCCACTCTTGCTAACGGTTATGGTATGAAACGTTCGAAAATATCGATATTACAGGAAAATTGGAAGGGTTATAAAGCATGTGACCTCGTTCACATGCGTGTATTCGCGCGCGCGCGCTCACTGCCTTTCTCGTGTCAAAATCTTATTACATGTCACGATAATAGTAATTGTAATAATATTATTTACGTCATAATTCTAGGTTGCTACTATACTGACGAGAAACTCGTGATATAAAGGTATTACAACTGAATTCTTCATCACTTTCTGCATTTTATGGATCCAGGAAAGAAATAGGGTAATTCTATATAAAATCGTTTATTACCTATCGATACGTATATTAATCTTATTTCTAAGTGTAAATATTTTCCTTGGACGGTAAACTATTCCGTCCACCTGTGTGAACAATGTTGGTTCGTGCATACGTAGTATAACCTCATTTCCTCTTCGGCTCTTCTTGTCTGTGCCTGGAAAAATACAGCCTCTCTATGATTACACTTTGGACACGGATGTTCCTCTGTTCTCGGCAAAGTGGGATCCGATATAACATCGGCAACGATGTGGGTTAACTCGCTGAAACGATAGCATTTAATAAATTTGAGTGAAACGAGTTCCTCGGACAATATTTCGAATAGGTTACTCTCGGCTTGACTTACTCAATTTCGTGCATAATCTTGTTCACGTATATACAGTTACTGTCGGCCAATTGTTTGAAATCACAGTTTCTGCACTGTATAAACATACAAATTTACTGAACGCTTGATACATATCCTAATGATTATCGACGAATAAATATGACGCATAAAATACTTACCGCATACATCAATACTTTGTTTTCCTTGTCTTCTTTGGGATATAACATATTGTTACATTCTTGGCAGAATCTAATACCAACAAAACCGGGTCCATCGTCGTGAGTATCGTATCCTGTTATTTTCGACATGACTTTTACGTATTCAAAGCGCGCGAATACTCTACCACTATCATGTTTGCTGAGTATCGATTGGTTGCGTGGTTGAAGGCAAAATCTTATCGAAGTAATCTCAAAATCGATAGGTTAATGAACATCGATTGTTGATATCGATGTCACGCATTCCATATTTTATTCGAATATTTATGGCTACTGTGTGTAATTAATTATTATTACGTATCACATTGTACGTATCCATTCTTGTTTGAAATGGTGGGAGAATTTATAAATTATGGAACAGGATAACACAAACGCTGCCATTAAACTTCAGACATTATAAATTTCTGGCAGTTTGACATTCGATGACTAAATGATTTTTACGTGAGTGGCAGAATATTTGAAGGATTTGGACTAAGTTTGAACCGGCACGTGTTCGTTAGATTCGCAGGCATTAAATAAACTGATCGAATCGTTGCGCAAATCAAGCGATAGAACCTAACTCAACCTGACTCGAGGCTTTGGCTCCATTTGGCTCGTTTACATGAAAAAACAGTGCTGCAAATGGTTGTAAATATTTAATTGTCAGGTATACATTCTTCTTCACTTGATTTCACTAGAAGAAATCCGATGTGATCGGATAAAATGATAAAAACAGCACAGAAACCATTGGTAATCACCGATCCAAAGTCAGATAAGAACAGATTCGATTACGAGATTCACGGAAGTAACGCGCATTTGATTGTCGCGCCATCGCGCCAAGGAAACTAATGAAATTTCGAAAGAAAATGCCGAGCAGCTTCAATGGTCCGTTATAGTACGATCTCCTTGTCTTTGGTTGATTTGTTAAGCTTTAACGACTTGCGTTTGAGGAACTACGTCGGCAAATACATGTGAAATATGTTATAGTCGAAGTCAAATGGAAAGAAATGGATTAAAATAGAATCGGATGGCTTTATGTCGGACATGGGATAGGGATAGGGATAAGAGTTTGCGAGAACGACAGGAGGTGCGCTGGTGTAGTAGGCGCTGGTATGGTAGGCGGTAAGCAGGCGGTAAGCAGTAAGCAGTAAGCTACCCCCAGCCTTACTACCCCCACCCTTCCGTTCGAGCTCCCCTAGCTAGTGCAAATCTCGGCGGATGAATGTTTTCTTAAGGGATTCTTCCCGAAAGCGACGCGAAATTCTCAGAGGAGTCGTCCAACCCACAAATCCGTGAGTGAAATAATTTATCGTAAAATTCGTGCAGTTCTTCTCGTCTTCTTGTTCTATTAGTCGGTACGGCACGGCTTCGTAAACTAAAGAGAAAGAGGAAAGTTGTGTTCAAGGCGTTCCTGGGGGGTGATGGCACTCACGCCGACAGCGTCTCCCACAAAGATTTCACCATTTTTCTATTGACAAAAAATCTTTGGCTTTACGCGTACTTGAATGATTTTTTGGTTAACCTGTCGACTAGTACGCTTTGAACACGTGATTACGATAAACGCCGCGTAACTACAGTTTGTATTCGAACTTTTTTTTCTCAAGAGAATCCGGTTATATGCTACCCGATGACCGATTTGTTTTGTTGCACATTTCCTCGCGGCTTCTGTTCTGGATTTTCATTAGATTATCCGTACCGCCCTATTATGTTTTATACCTGCCGTTCATCCCGATCTACCAAGCACGTTAAATATTTAGGCTAACACACATCTATTGTGTTGCTCGAATAATACGAGATTTCGATGTGTACCTTCCTATATATTGTTATTACTAGATTTTCTTACGCGAGACAGCCATATTGTACGTATTTTAATCGGAGCATTTTGTATTTCGTTAACCTTGTTCTTTATAAAACGCCCAGTTATTATTTCTCGTCGTTCTCGATATAACGTATTTCCTTGTTTTAACTGATGTTCTCTACCTGTACACATTCTGCACTTCTTTCTTACTGCTTTACCTCATAAATGATTATGCTAGGGCGGTGCTCTTTGTGTTGCTACTCTACTCGACAAACTCCAATCAATTCCAAGAACGTACATTTAGGTCTTTGCATAGGGGTAATGTGTTATCCCGGTTGAAAGGTACCATTTGCACGATGTTCGTAACATTATGAATTTTTTCATTTTAAAACCTATCATTCGTTGGAATTGCATGTGGAGATGTCGAGTTGTGGGTATTATTTTCTTTAGCTGTCAAGTATGACGGAAAAACATATTGCTTTTGACAGGGTGTTATTCTAGTACGCTACGATAATGGAGAGTGGAAGTAATTTGCATACCCCAGGGAATTATCCCGGCGGGGATCGCCAGCAGTTTTGCGTATCCTGGAATTCTCATCAGTCCAACATGCACAGTGCATTTCCAAAACTTTTGAGTTCTGAGCAATTCGTGGATGTTACTTTGGCCTGTGATGGAGGCTCTATAAAATGTCACAAAGTGGTCTTGTCCGCTTGTAGCGATTACTTGGAACGCTTATTGTTAGAAATACCATGTACTCATCCTATTATCTTTCTGAGAGATATGAGAATGTGGGAACTACAAGCTTTGGTGGAATTTATGTATCGTGGAGAAGTGTACGTTGAACAGCAGCAGCTCGCCAAACTAATGCAAGCCGCCGAAGTTTTGCAGGTATGAAACCAATGATAAACCTAGAACTGTATTTTCATTGAGATAGCGAATACAGATGGGCAGGTATTATAATAAATTTGCATCAATCCCCTGCCAGGTGCGTGGCTTATCCACTCAGGGAAATGATAATTCTTCCAACGAGAGTAACTCGCAGCAATGCGACTCGAATACACCAGTCACTCCGTCAACGCCCACGCAGCAGGACGCGTCTAGCTTCAAGGTGGAGGAGACACCATCGGAGGACGGAGGATCGAACACTGGTTTCCTCGAAGCCACATCTATCGCGAGTACTGCGAGCGCCCCGTCGCACGTGGCCACACCGGCAGCACAGACCCCGAATTCCTCCAGCTTCGTTAGCATGGAGCACAGCGAGGCACTGCAGCACTTGGAGAAGGCACTCAGCGCCTGTGAAGCCACCCTCACAGAGACTCAGGGTATGGTTAAAATGGAGCCAGACGAACAGTTCTCCCAGCAGCAAGAGGTCAAACCATACTCCATCAGCATGGTACCGAGCAGTAACTGTAATCCTAGTAGTCCGTTTCCTGCGATCGAAGGTAAGAAGAACAAGTTGAACATGTTTATTGATTGTCCCTTTGCGGCTAATAAGGCTATTAAGAGAACGGCCTCTGACTATACAAATCGAAGTATATATGCATATACACACACACACACACACACACACACACAATTATTTAATGATGAAGTAACTTGTATGCGATTGCGGACAAATGTACTAATCACGACACCGTTAATAGAACGAATGGAACAGAATATTGTACATATTTTAACCCTTTGCGGTCGGTGCCGCCACTGTGGCGGTATGATCACGTCTCGAAAGAGCAATTCAGAAAAACTGAGATTAACAGAATGCTAGCCCTTTCGGACGTCTCACGCGTTATTTTACCATCGAGAAATATAAGACAAGTAGATAGAAATCAATTTATAAATATATAATAAATTATAAATTGAATTTCAAAGTTTAGTAAGAAATAAACATTCCAATTATTATTATTCCATTTTCCACCTTAAATCGCTTAGGGAACAATGACTCCGAAAAGCTAAATTCGCCCCGACTTGCTGGTAGTCTCTGCCGAAAAATCTGCCGATCGCAAAAAGTTAACGCTACTTCGACAATAAGCGCACAGTTTGCAGGTAAGATAAGGTAGGGGGGGAGAGAGAGAGAGAGAGAGAGAGAGAGAGAGAGAGAGAGAGAGAGAGAGAGAGAGAGAGAGAGAGAGAGAGAAAGTGCAAGATAAGGTGGGGGTAAATGAGTTTCTTCCACGTTCGTGCGGGTTTATCAAGTTTCGTAGTTATAAAGATCGGGAGCTAGGGTGCGGAGGTTTTGCGAAAATGTTTAATCGATTAGGATGATGGATAAACGTAGTATTTGTCTGCTTTTTCCAGGTTATCAGAGACGGCAACGACGTTCGGAG
The DNA here is from genome assembly GCA_917499265.3 of Mimumesa dahlbomi. Lineage (NCBI taxonomy): Eukaryota > Metazoa > Arthropoda > Insecta > Hymenoptera > Crabronidae > Mimumesa > Mimumesa dahlbomi. Next base: position 776,431 of record OU824116.1, on the reverse strand, counting down.
GAAGAGTTGAAACAGGCTTCGGATATGGTGGCACGCGGAATGACGTTTCAAGTCGCGTCGGAGAAATACAAAATTCCGATAAGTACTATTCGATTTTACATGGTTAGAAAAGGAATCTTGCAAAGGCGAAAGCGCGGTCGCGGCTCGAGCAATCTCGGCATGAACAGCCAACCGGGAAGCCCGGCAAGTCCGCCATATCATATGATGAATTACCGTCTGCCGGAGAGCCTAAACTCCAGCCTACCGTAGTGCTATTCGAAAAAGTAGTGACTTTTTAGACTTGAGTTGAATCGAACGAACAAATTTTTTATTCCCGCATCAGGAGCTGTTCCAGACTGTCATTCTTCCCATCCCTTACACATTTATTGACTCACACTGAGTTATCCGTTTATCGTTTAGTCATACGCGACTAAAGACTGTTCGCCAGGAGAGCTATTCGTCGTCGCTCCACAATACAAATTATGCATTTATAACCACATAGTAATTTAAATAGAGTAATGATTGACAATGTACGTATTGTACGTGATAAAGGCATGATTTTTAGTCTCGAACAGCTCGCCTCCGTGTACATAAAGCACCATACGCGACCATTTGGACGTGGCATCGAGTCAAAGGCCATCTTAAAAATTTCCCTCCGTCTTTATATTCTTTTTCTTTTTCTTCATCACCAGCTGTTCCTTTACTATCTCATCTGTACTCCCAAGTCGTATTTGTTCGTCGCGACGAGTTGACGACAGAAAGGCACTGATTTGAGTAGCAGGTGGCCCCGAGATCTCGATGTCGCGACCGATGGCAACTCGTACGGTTCAGTTTTGGGCCGTGTTCCGTTCTTCTACTTAGTGACAGATACACCTTGCGTACATGGATAGCGTAAGAGGTATTTTTTTGAGTCCTATACACAGATTGCTACAGCAGGTTTACAAACAAAAAAAAATAAAAAAAGGAAACACAGTTCGCAGATGAGGATCGATCGCGTCACGCGAATATCATATTTTTACGATCGCTCGATATCTTTTGATAATAACGCATTCGTAGGATAGGTTCTTTTTTTATTACGTCTATTTATATAATTCACTGAGACACATCTTTATTCTTAAGTTGCTCTTTAAGTATGTGGCTGACATCCTTAGGTCGTCTTATTATTGTATGTATAAGTACCGAATCGAATCGTATCGGATCGTATCAAGTCGAAACGGAACGAATTTTTGGTCTTTTCCGTGCGTAACCGTAAACAAAATGAACTGAAGCTACGTAGGTTGTTCGCGGAACATGAAGTTAGTTTTGTTTGCTTTTCTCCGGCGCGATATATCTGACAAAAGCTACGTGAATCGATGAAATCGAGTGAAATATCGATCGTATCGACGAAAACGCATACGTAACTACGGTGAGATCGTAGGCTTCGTCCATGAACGAATAGTCACTACGTTCAAGACTGGTAACACGTGGCTGATACGCAACCACGATGGATCTTACAATTAGATTACTGCAAACCTGGATCTATTACACAGATATTTTTGTAGACACTTTGTCGAGGAAAGGTGTCTTCTTTCTGCCTTTATTATATATACATATATAAAAATATATATATATATATATAAACATACATATATATATATACATATACATATAAATATAAACAATATACGTGCAAGTTGTCGCAATGTCTACATATGCATGTATGTATATAGTTGATATGTGCGTATGTATACATCGATAGCTTGACAGTCAAAAGCCGGTATTCGTTGAAACAAGAAAATAAAACAAAGAAAAGAAGTTTACAAATGAGCTTCGTCGAAAAAAAATGTCACTAAAGACAAATGAAACGATCATGACGTACGTAAGTACAGTAATGCTTTTTACATGCTAGTGTACAAATAACGTTTGTAATCGATGATAAGAATCAGCCAGTTTTCATAAAAATGACCAAACATTCTGATCTTCGTTATTTTTATGAATACTGGATCCGCCTTCTCGAAGAAATTTAATTATACGACGACATCCGTGGCGCATATAAATACATACGTACATTATAAATATATATATATATATATATGTATTATATATATATATATTTATTTATATATTAATATGTGTATATATACGTATATAATGTAATCGTACAGTGTATTGCCTTTGTTAAATAGCATTCGGATAAAAGCCATATTTTTCCATGCAACGCAATAATCCAGCAGAGTAAATTACAGTAAACGCGAAACAGCCTAAAATAGTAAAGGGTGCCAGATACAAGACGAAGAAAAACCAAAAATATTTAAAAAAAAGACAAAGAAAATAAGAATGGAAAATAGCAAGAAAACGGGGGTAAACGATTTAAACGATAAAACGATAGACGGACGATATCCTACCATTTAGAACGTGTTTGCCTTTTATTCTGGCCTCGTGATATAAAATCCTGACTTTATTTATACTTGACAATATACGGGACACCGTGTAAAAGAACAACTAAATTAGGTTAGGAAACTTCACGAACTTTCGGTTTCTCGCGGTACGTAGCCTATCCCGAAATTCAACCTCGTTCGCGGATTCGGATATCGATCGAAACGAGTCACTCTTACACTTTTCCGCCTTTCCTCCATTTCTCCTTCTACTTGCTACATGTTCATCTTATGCACCCTTTTTGTATTCTTTTCCTTCTCTTCTTTCGTTTCCCACTAATTCGTGTTTCGACTTAGTTTTCATTTTCTTGCACGTGTAATTGTAAACTCGGGGGGACTCTGCAAGTCTTTCCGGTTGCAGTGTTGAAAGAGTAATTAATGGAAATGAACGACGAGAAAACTAGTGGAGATGAGAGGAGATGAGAGGAGAGGAGAGGAGAGGAGGGGAGAGGAGAGGAAAGGAAAGAAAAGGAAAACGAGATAGTAGCTTGTCTAAAACATTCTTTCCGAAATATTCGTATCGCGCGAATCATCGTTTTAAGAGTTCCAGTTGACAAAGGTTTTATACAGATCTATTAAACCAGTATTTCAAACCAATGAAGAATAATTAGTTTTCTAATAATATCGATACATTTTACGTGAATTTAGTACAGTGCTTAAGTCAGTAATGCTCAGCGTATCTAACAAATATTTTTAGTGGAAATCCGTGTCATACTCACATGTATTATAATGCCCTTAAAGTATGTAACTAAACAACAATCAAAGAAACGTGGACGATACTTAACGACTATTATCATAGCTGCTCTAACGAGTACGTAGATACAGCCATTTCGAGGCAGTTTATGTTATATTTAATTACGTTATCGCTTCGGTCTACATTTTTACAGCGGTATTATTATTTGTAGATAGAATTTTGCGGCTACACTTATTGCCGGATCGATCTTTTTATTTTTCGATCGAATATACTATTAAGCTTTTTTTACAGTTACCGAGATCATTATCCTTCGAGTGAATAGACAATGCAATCTTTCATTCTCTTTTGGCTCTAACATATTTTCTATTTTTTACTTTGATTTCTTTTTCTATACTTTTACCTTGGCGTTGGGGCACAAGGTGGATGTTACTCCACTGTTACGTACCCGTGTGTTCGCTGACACAAATGCGCACACACACATAAACACGTATATATACCATGCGTTAACAGGAACAAAATAGAGGACGATATTTTCAGAGTTTTACCGTGATCGGAACTCTAGTTTGTAGCGATTCCACTTGTCAAGAGTTTTACGCCATGTACGTCTCGAAATGATTGCATATGTCTATTTACGAACCCCGACAAAACTGTTCTATTACACGATATTTTTTAAACGAATTGCAAGCCTATAAAAAGTCCAATTTTCTAAACGTAGGTTCCTTAAGATTAACAAATCTAGCGTGACCATTAGGAGAACATGTGTAGGGTACATACCAGGAGTTTGTAATGTCGCTACGAACGATGCTCCTCTATCGATTGTGGAGAAAGTTTCTTGTAAACTGACAAGAAAGATAACAACCTGATCGGCAAGGCAGTGTCGTTCGCTGCGATACGATTCGGACATAAATATATAAAGCGTACGATTGATGAGCCGCACGCGCGATTAGACAGATAACTTAGGGTTTAAGAGGACAGGTAAAAGAAGACGAATCGTTGCAGCAGAATGTCGCTCGAAGCCGCGAGGAGCCGCGTGGAGCCCGCACCTTTGTTTTTTTTAATTATGTACCGCGGCATCACACAGAACACACTTTTGCTAAAGTCGTTCTGGCGACGCTGTTCTAGACCGGTGTTAGAAATCTGGCCAATTTTAGAAGCCAGTTTTTCCGATCGTAAACCTCAATCTGACGTTCAATAATTTTTAGAAATTTTATATAGAAGAAATATCACCGCCTCGAGATTTGTAGGCGTGCCAGTTTGTCTCTAAATTTGCGTACAATACAAGTGTAAATGTTACATGTGTAAAAACAACTTTGAAATTGGTCGAGTTTTTAACATCTCTGGACATGTACTTTGACGAACGAGACAAAGCGCGAACAAAGAAACGACATTCACAAAATTCTTGTTTCTTTTTATTGACCGTAGAAGAAGGTAATATAAGGACGCAGGAGGGAGAAAGTGAAAGAGAAAAAGAAAGAGAAGGATGAGGTGAAGAGAAAGAGAATGAGTAAACGTGTATTAGATATTTGTTGAAAGATTTCGTGCCCGAATGAATATACTTGTATCTTGAAGGAAATTATGAGGCGACGTTCCCGCGAATACCGAATTGTTTTGCTTTCGTGAGAAAGTGTCAGCACGGTATCGATGAATCTTTTTATCGCGCAACTATCACCCCGGTTTCATTCATCGAAAAGTAAGAATATTTTCATGAGTTTCTTCAGACTACAAAGCGGACGCACTTCGGTATAGAATTTCTTCGTACGTTGCAAGAGATTTCCATTAAAAATTCAGCATTTGTCGGCTTCGTGAAATTAAAGTATTGTTGTTTGATTTACTTGTAAGCTGTACGTTAAGGAAGAAATTGCTTATAATTTTAGGGTCGTGTAACGTGTGTTAGCGAAGCATGCTTCTAAGTAGAAAGATAGGACAATGCTATAACAATAATTATTATAATTAAAAATGAATTACGAATATAAGGCATTTAATAAGTGCAAAGTATTTCTTAATAAAAGTACTTCCGAAAATAAGGACGCATTTGTTTGTTCGTGTTATCGTCTACCTTTGTCTCCGCTACACCCTTGGTGCTTCCTGTCATATATAATCATTGTAAATATCGTGATCACGATCATGCGTACCGCTTCTCACCATTTGCGTCGTTTAATGCGAATGTGCGATGATTCGTGTACCTTCAACTTCTATTTCGGTCCCTGTCGGGTACGTCGACTTTGTCGTTCTCTCGGTATTTTCTATTCGTATACGATTTTCATCTCGTCTCTCTTTGTTTGTCCGTCGCGCCGCGGGAGACCAACCGTCGAAACGTCATTCGATGAGGATCATCGACCAAATGGGAATCGCTGTTGTGCTTGGTTTCCGAAACATGATTTCAGAAAGGTAAGATTACGAGAGCCCTGATCGTCGTAGGTGAGGCATTTTTCCTACGAGACGTTCTTGAAGACGGTAGGGAACCGCGCGGCGAGACAGCGCGGCACGCTCTACGATTTACTGACATTCATGCGAAAACTGCCAAGTCTTTTCGAACCATTACAAATTTCACAGCCTTGAAATTTCATATGTAATTTTAGGAAGAGGCGTTCGATTTTTAACGAGTCTCAGGTATAGCGTGTGAAGGGCAACCACAAAGATAACGATAAGGACAAAGACGATGAGAAACGGGTGGAGAATGAAAGCGGTTCCATAATACGGTCAGCTACGGTCTCGAGCGAATTCCCCGGTGAAGAAAAGCGTGGAGTGACAAATAAAATTCTCCGACGATCCACTAGAGAAGGGGTCTGCGTCGACGCAAGGGACAGATTCTAGTTGGTCGTTCGTTGAAACAAAAATTACGCAGTTGTCGCGAGCGGGCGATTTGGTGCGCACGCTCTCGCGCGATCCCTTTGTGTTATTTTCGGTTGGAATCGCCGTTCGAAGCTTTAAATAGGACCGAGTTTCCGACGAAGAAAACAGTTCGTAACACCGGTTCTACATGCTGGAGCATCGCAGAGTATTTGCTGTGAGTAAACAACGTTGGAGAGCGCGCCGGGAAACGTCAAACCGTCGCACGAATACCATACTCGAAGTGTTCTGAGACGCGAGGGCAAATACCATTAAACGAGTCATTGCGAGAAACTTGTCGTTGCCCAGGTACCGCGCGGAGTGGCATCGCGTCGCAGACTAGTCTCCTTCTACCTGTATCGAACGCGATCCCATTGTTTGTCAGATATTCGATGTCAAAAGTACCGTATTACTTTGTAAATTCCCATAACGCGCGTCGCGCTGTGATCTAGAAATCTACGGGCTCGAATTCGTTTGGCTTTCGATGGAACGGTCGCGATATCGGTGAACGATGATTTTTCTTTCCCTTTTTTGTTTTGCCATATCGGAACAAACGACAAAGACGGATCGCGAAATAGCTAGACAACGGCGATGCGGTCGGTTGTTGATTCTCGAGGATCGGCTCGATCGTTCGACTTCCGGCATCATCGCCAAAATTGTGCGGCCCCCTTGGCAGACGTTCCAACCTCGAGAGACTTTTCGAGCTTTCTCAGAAATTCTACGACACGTGTGGGAGGAGTAGTTTCTAAAATGCATGTTAAAAAAGAAAGTTGGTAGTACGGTGGAGAACGCGTGATCTATAATAGAGATGATCGATCGTCGAACGATTCCCGGCGCAAAAGAGTTAACAAAAGGATAAGGATATGCGAACAAGGGCAAAGCAAGAGAATCCCAGAGTTTGTTGTGATGTCCAGATGCCCTCCGAATGCATCGCCAACCCGTTACAGCGTGAGCTGGCCGACTCTATCATCCGTTTGCAACCGCTCGACGAAATTCGGATTTTATTGGCGTGCGGGGCAAAACCGAACGAGCCGGTAACGCAGGGTCTCAGGCCTCTTCATTACGCGGTATGGCAGCGATACACCGAGGCGGCTCAGCTGTTGCTGGTACGTGGTGCGGATATAGATGCCACGGACGAGTGCGGATACTCGGCCCTGCATCTGGCCGCCGAACACGGATACCTGGATTTGGTTAAACTGCTTATCGATCACGGGGCGAAGGTCGACCATCGAGTAGACACCGGAGAGCTCTTCCCCAGGTATATCGTTAGCGACGTAAACACCTTCACTGTTGCCTTCACCTTCACCTTGACATCTACATCCACGTGGTACGACGGCTCGTTCGATAACGCATGATTCGATACCACGCCAATGCCGATCCTCTCTACTGTTCTATAAATTACTTGGAACGTAATTGCTCATTCTATATCACCGTACGTTCGCGAGAATTCTCTTGTTATTATTACCTCTCGTTTGTTAACTAATCTCGTGATGAAACGTACATACACGAGCCCATAGAGAGAGGGAGAGAGAGATTACGATGGTTATAGAGATGGTGCGGGTGAGGCAGAGGCAGACCATGTGACGGTGACAGTGACGGTGACAGTGACGTGACGTGACGGTGACGGTGACGGTGACGGTGACGGTGACGGTGAGGAAGGAGTGAATGGTGGGTGGTAATGGACTAACCGATCTGAGGTCAACGATGAAAATATTCGTACGTGTAGGACGATGCTTTGTGACGAACCACTGAGGCTGGCACTGAGAAACCGGCACGTGGATGTGGCGAAAACTTTGCTGGAAGCCGGCGCGAATCCTAACAAGCGATATTTCTTTGGATCGGAGATAAACTTGGTGTCTCCGCTGGATTTGGAGTGTATGGAATTGTTGTTGGCATTCGGTGCCCAACCGAACACGCGAGATCGCGCGGGTCTCACGCCCCTCATGAAGGCTGCCCGGTTGCCACAGGTAACTCTCCCCCTCTCTCTCTTTCTCTCCCCTATTTGTCGACCGAAAGGACGCATAACGCGAACGGAAATCTTCATCGGCAGGGTATAGCGTCCGTCCTGCTTTTGCTAAGTTACGGGGCTGACGTTAGTTCGATGGCTGACGTGAGACACGATTATCGGACGGTACTGCATTATGCGATCCTCGGCGGTGATCCAGCGGTCATCAATTTGCTGCTGAAACAAGGGGCACGTCTTGATCTCGGAGCCGAGTATCAAAAACCTACGGCTCTGGACTTGGCTATACTGAAAGGAGATCCTGACATCGTTGAAATGTTGCTCTTGTCGGGTAAGTCCAAATTCTAAATCCTAAAGATCTCAGAAAAATAAAAGTCCGAGATTCGTTCTTACTAGCAAACGATTTCAGGCGCGGATGTGAACGCGAGTTCGCCGATCATCGGTTCTCCTCTCCACGTGGCCTGCGCCGACAACATACCGAATCGGCTGAAAATACTATCGATGTTGTTAGAGCGCGGTGCGGACCCGAATCAGGTGATCCGCAGCGACGAGGGTCCTGCGTTACGGCCCGTTCTCGCTGAATACGTGGCATCGAACGAGAATCCGTCGATCGAAGTAGTAGCGCTTCTATTAAAGTACGGGGCACGTGTCGTCATTAAAACGCAATTCCGCGATCCTCACGGTATCCTTAACTCCCTTCAAAACACCGCCGACAAGCCTAGATTGTTGAAGGCTTTGTTAGAAGCAGCGGAGAGCTTCGATCCGTGTATGATACGAAGATCGAGCAGCCTGACGGACGCGCAGAAAGCGCTGGTTATGGAGGCAGCGAGAACTCCGTTGCCATTGACTCATCAAGCTAGGCTAATTGTTCGGAAATTGTGCGGCACGAAGTTACCAAAGATAGTGATGAAACTACATCTACCACAAACCCTCCATCGATACCTTCTCTACGACTTTCACTAGGGATTGTATTTCATGTTGAGATACCGTTCCTTCCATCGGCTGTAGCAATTGCGTGTCGATTTTCTCACGATTTATCGTGCCTTACATCGGTAAGTATTTTACGGTGCCGTGAGGAAACGAACTACGCGAGTTGCAGATTTAACCAAACACGTCGCTTGGCCGACGAATATACTTTTGTACCTTTCTTTCTATAGTGATATTATGTATACAAGTGCACGCGTGCACGCATGCACAAACACCACGCGCGCATACATCTACATGCCTAGGATAAGTTTATACTTGTACGTTGGTGGTTAAAGATCAAAATAAAAGCTCAAAGTGATCGGGAATCGAAAGGCCGAATGGAAGCAATTGTTTAACCGGGCGAATCACCTGACTTCCTCGTCGTCGCTTTTACATCGTCAGTTCGAGATCTGGTGACAGTTTTGAAAATTAACCGGTTGTCTCCAAACGGCTCGAATATTTCGAGACGGGATTAGGACATGCGGAATGTGTTGGCTGAAGAGAGCAACGACGAGCAATTCTCTTCTACCCTACCTTGTTCTATCCTATCCTCGAAATAGCAGCCCCGATACCGTGACCCGCGTCAAACGCGTCAAACTGTTGGCAATCGTTACAACCATGTGGAAATTTCAAGTATCGTGCGCGCGCTAACTTCTATATGCCGAATTTGGTGCTATTTTTAATTTTCTCGAGAATGCAAGTAACTGAAAGAGATACAATTCGACGATTATCTGTCATTCTTTATACGTATGTATTTCAAATAGAATGCGCACCATCGCACGAGTGCTATATTGTTTTCTGTATTTTTATTTCTGGACAATTGTACCAGCGTGCTCCAATTTCCGTGGCACGCGTTGCTGCATAAGCTGGCTCGAGAATCTATCTACTCGTACTGCTATTCCTACCCTCGTATCCGTTCCTATTTTCGTTTGCGTTCCGAATCCCATGACGCACTTGTTTAAAAATCGGTCTAGTTTGTAAATTATGACAGTTTTTTGGTCGGCATTCGCTCAATTGTTGAGATAGCGACCTAAAACTTGTACCATTGATTTAGTTAGGAAATTCTACGCCAGATCAACATATAATAGTTGTACTTTTCGAAAATTTTATTTTTCGCAAAAATCTGAAGGGGGTAGGTCAGGATTTTTCGCGATTTTCGTAATTCGCCTGGTATTTCCACAATTTTTTAGATATCAATCTGATTCTTTCAGTGTCTTATTTGGCTTCGGATTCCGCTTCCAAAACGCCCAGGATCATTTTAATAGCTCAAAAATTGTGGAAATGGCGGGCGAATTACGAAAATCGCAAAAAATCCTGACCTACCCCCTTCAGATTTTTGCGAAAAATGAAATTTTCGAAAAGTACAACTATTATATGTTGATCTGCCGTAGAATTTCCTAACTAAAACAATGGTACAAGTTTCAGATCGCTATCTCAAAAATTGAGCGAATGCCGAACGAAAAACTGTCATAATTTGATGATTTTTCGCGATTTTCGTAATTTCATCGTCATTTCCGCAATTTTTGAAGTATGAAAATGATTCGGGACGTTTTGGACGCGGAATCGGAAGCCGAATAAGACCGTGAAAGATTCAGGTCGATATCAAAACATTTGCGAAAATGAAGAGGGAATAACGAAAATCGCGAAAAATTGTCAAATTATGACAGTTTTTTGGTCGGCATTCGCTCAATTTTTGAGATAGCGACCTGAAACTTGTACCATTGATTTAGTTAGGAAATTCTACGCCAGATCAACATATAATAGTTGTACTTTTCGAAAATTTCATTTTTCGCAAAAATCTGAAGGGGGTAGGTCAGGATTTTTTGCGATTTTCGTAAATCGCTCGTCATTTCCACAATTTTTTAGATATCAATCTGATTCTTTCAGTGTCTTATTCGGCTTCGGATTCCGCTTCCAAAACGCCCAGGATCATTTTAATAGCTCAAAAATTGTGGAAATGGCGGGCGAATTACGAAAATCGCAAAAAATCCTGACCTACCCCCTTCAGATTTTTGCGAAAAATGAAATTTTCGAAAAGTACAACTATTATATGTTGATCTGCCGTAGAATTTCCTAACTAAAACAATGGTACAAGTTTCAGATCGCTATCTCAAAAATTGAGCGAATGCCGAACGAAAAACTGTCATAATTTGATGATTTTTCGCGATTTTCGTAATTTCATCGTCATTTCCGCAATTTTTGAAATATGAAAATGATTCGGGACGTTTTGGACGCGGAATCGGAAGCCGAATAAGACCGTGAAAGATTCAGGTCGATATCAAAACATTTGCGAAAATGAAGAGGGAATAACGAAAATCGCGAAAAATTGTCAAATTATGACAGTTTTTTGGTCGGCATTCGCTCAATTTTTGAGATAGCGACCTGAAACTTGTACCATTGATTTAGTTAGGAAATTCTACGCCAGATCAACATATAATAGTTGTACTTTTCGAAAATTTCATTTTTCGCAAAAATCTGAAGGGGGTAGGTCAGGATTTTTTGCGATTTTCGTAAATCGCTCGTCATTTCCACAATTTTTTAGATATCAATCTGATTCTTTCAGTGTCTTATTCGGCTTCGGATTCCGCTTTCAAAACGCCCAGGATCATTTTAATAGCTCAAAAATTGTGGAAATGGCGGGCGAATTACGAAAATCGCAAAAAATCCTGACCTACCCCCTTCAGATTTTTGCGAAAAATGAAATTTTCGAAAAGTACAACTATTATATGTTGATCTGCCGTAGAATTTCCTAACTAAAACAATGGTACCAGTTTCAGATCGCTATCTCAAAAATTGGGCGAGTGCCGAACGAAAAACTGGTTGAATTTCACGATTTTTCGCGATTTTGTAATTCGCTCGCCGTTTCCGGGCACGAACCGCAATCAAGTTGTAGGTCTAACCTATCCCACGTCTATGGAATTACGATGTAGTGCTACTGCTAGTGCTGCTGTTGCCATCTGTTGTCGTCATTCACTGGTCATTGACGAGGTATCTCAACGAGGTCAGTTTCGGGTCAGGTTGGAATAGGTTAAATCTTTGAGGACGTTTTAGGTGACTTGAGATAATTGCAGGTATCAGAAGGGTTTTCCATATATTACAAGGGCTGTCTCGTTGACATCCATGCCACCCTTGGAAGCCCAAAGGCGGACGTAATTGGACGTAGTTTCGGAATCGGATCCGTTCGTCCCGAATGGCTAGCAGAGTGTTGACGTCCGTTGCGTCCGTGGTGCGGACAGGAAGGGGCACCATAGGGTTATGGAACGACAAAGGACTTCTCGGGCGAACGGGCGCGCCGCTGTACTTCGAGAGGTATTAACGAGTAGCTTTATTCATTTCGGTGGAGTACCCATTCTAGATAGCACCAAAAATGTGCGGGGTAGAACGTTATGTAACGTTTACGTATCCTAACCTACGAGTGGTCGCTCTAGTAAGATTTATGCGTTACAGCCAACAACAGCGCACCGCTAAACAATGGCACCCCAACCCGGAGACTGTCAAGCGTGATATGAATGAAAGATACTTATATAGTCCTGAAACTATAGAATGGGAAGCTCCAAAGCTTGACGAGGATGCTGTTCTGTTACCGGAAATTAAAAACACATACATCAACTTTGGACCTCAGCATCCTGCTGCTCATGGAGTGTTGCGACTGTTACTAGAGTTAAAGGGAGAGAGCGTGGCTAGAGCGGATCCACATATCGGACTGTTGCATCGTGGTACAGAGAAATTGATAGAGTACAAAACATACTTGCAGGCATTGCCATACTTTGATCGTTTGGATTATGTCTCCATGATGTGCAACGAGCAATGTTTCTCCTTGGCCATCGAAAAGTTGCTCAACATCGAAGTACCTTTGAGAGCCAAGTATATTCGAGGTGAGTCTCATTGGTCTGCTGGTTGTCGTTTCAAACACAGTTAATTCCTTAACTACGTACCGTTTGAGAAAAGTGAAACCGATCGAATTGCATACCATCCCAATCTTTTATCCGAATCGTATATTCCCTGAAATATTGCGATACACGAGCACTTGGATCTTATTGAAAGAGTTAACAAACAACCAAGTCTATCTTTTCCAGTTCTTTTCAGCGAGCTCACACGAATCTTGAACCACATCATGGGCATCGGCACACACGCGTTAGATATAGGTGCACTCACTCCTTTTTTCTGGCTGTTCGAGGAACGAGAAAAGCTGATGGAGTTCTATGAGCGCGTTAGCGGCGCCCGTATGCACGCCGCATACGTACGTCCTGGCGGTGTATCTCTAGATCTACCTCTGGGCTTGTTGGACGACATATATGAATGGGCGGCCAAATATGCAGAACGACTAGACGAAGTAGAGGATTTACTTACGTCGAACAGAATTTGGATCGGCCGAACGAAAAACATCGGTGTCGTGTCGGCGGAAGATGCGTTGGATTTGGGATTCAGCGGAGTTATGTTAAGAGGTTCGGGAATTAAATGGGACTTGAGAAAAGTCGCGCCGTACGATGCGTACGATCTCGTTGACTTCGACGTGCCAATCGGCCTGAACGGTGATTGCTACGACAGGTAAGACGTTTGCACATGCTTAAAGATATTCCAAGAACGAAGGTCCCAACGATGAATTAACTTGCTGTCGTTTCTTGGTCACTTTTTATTAAATTTTTAAGATACTAAAACTATTTCGAAACTTCAAAACGTACGTTGAATTGCCTCGATAACTTTTTTCTCGTAAAAACGTCTAGTCACAGATCCAGTTTTTATCGTTCCATGATTCGATCGATATGAAGGAATGAGGACTATGATCAAATTTTATTGTATCATCTTTTCTTTTACTGCATATCTTACGAATTTTTTGTCGAATAAAAAAAATTATTATTCCCTAATTAGTGCTACATACGTAAATGTATAAGAAGTTGCAACGAAATTTATTCGATATTTCTTCAAGTATTTTATCGTTTCTCTTTTAACTATGGTTACCGGAATATTGGACAAGTCTTTAGTATAGTACACGCATGTCTTTTATTCTGTCCTGTCATCAGATATCTAATCCGTGTGGAAGAAATGCGTCAGTCCCTGCGAATCATCCATCAGTGCCTGAATCAGATGCCACCCGGTGAAGTACGATGCGACGACGCGAAAATCGTACCACCGAGGCGAGAAGAAATGAAAACGAGTATGGAGGCGCTTATTCACCACTTCAAACTGTACACCCAGGGATTCCAGGTGCCGCCCGGTACCACGTATACAGCGATCGAAGCTCCGAAGGGTGAATTCGGCGTGTACCTTGTAAGCGATGGAAGTAGTAAGCCCTACAGGTGCAAGATCAAGGCGCCAGGGTTTGCACATTTAGCTGGATTACGTCAAATGGCTCCGGGATGTATGCTTGCTGATGTTGTAGCCATTATCGGTACTCTTGACATTGTATTCGGTGAAGTCGACAGATAAATCTAGTCGGGAATTGATTCGAGAAGTCGAATAACTCGATAGTACCGTAAGTATGGAATACGCTACGAGATCTAGGAGTATTACGTACCGGACGTAGAATTATAACAAACAAATAAATAATAAGAATTTCCTGGAAGTACTTGTGTAATTTCTTTGTAGCCGTCTCTCTCGTACCTAATGGCGTATTCGATAGAGAATATCTATACGAGTACTCGTAGAGGAAGTATTGAATCATCAACGATTCTCGTTAATTGCTATATTAATATATCGTTTGGTTACCTGTATTAAATGTGAACATATTCACACGTAACAGCTTACTTAACTTAGTTGGTCTTGATTACCTATGTTACGTAAAATACTTTAGAAATAGGAGGTGGAAAAGGAAAAGGTTTTATACGTAGATAGAATCGTTTCCCCAGACTATGGAGAAGGTGAAAGAGAGTGCGCGCGCGTTCTCTGTGTGCGTATGTGTGTACGTGTGCGCGCGACTTTGTGAGAGAGAGAGAGAGAGATAAAGATAAATTAATTCATTTGTTCTATAGAGAGAGAGGGAGAGAGGGAGAGACGGAGAAAGATGGGTCGGTAGTTTTCCGGTGTGTTTTTTATACAAGTCTTCGTGTTCGTATCGATCATTGTCGCCATGCCGCGATATTGACACGAGCAGATTGTATGCATGTGATTAAAAATTCTGCAAACTATTCAGTCTCGCTCATGTAACAGTCCAGACGTTACACTAGGTCCAATCGAACCACGCTGGCTGGCATTGCTCGAAAGGGTGGCGTAGGTTTTTAAATTGTCACAAAACGATTAGGGGGATTTGAAACGGTGACACATAGAAGTGAGAGTTGTTCGTTGATGGGTGTACCGGAAGTTGCATAATCGATGAAAGCTGGACGACGCGAACTAGAGAAGGGAAGAGAGCAAGATTACTTTAGTTGGATCGTTGAACAATTCTACTTATTACTCGTTGACCGTTCGGTAGTTGACAAAGTCAAAGAACAACAGTCCTTGATGCACTTCGGAGTCGAATAGTATACTTGTCTCATTATGTGGACGACTCGAAATAATTTCATGGCAATCGAACATAGAATTGGTTTGTCAGAATCGCCCGGAAATGTCTTGACACGGGAGAGAATTACAGGGATTAGTTTCTAATTAAAGGGTCAAGGTTCTCGTTAACCGTAACCTCCCGGAACGAGCAAGGGCAGCGCGTTCGTTACACGTGGCAATTACTTGACGGCAATTACGTGCTCGGTCGCGCCAATAAGCGTGTCGTTTCGTTCCACCTCCGCCAAAATCACGATCAATTACTTGACTTGGGTGTTTTTTGTTTACTTCCACGTAAATATCCGACCGTGCTCCTCGAACTCTGAAAAAAAGCGATGCTTTCGTTACCTCGCTACTGTATTTCCTTAGACTTTGCCCGGGCGCATAAAATATCCTCTCGTCGAAACGTCGGAGCTTTTTATTTCATCCATAATCGTGACGTTCGCGACTGATGTTATCGCGAAATTAAGCGAGTGCAAAACATTAGGCAGGTGAATACATATAAGACGCGGGGGACTGTGGAAGAAGGTACCGCGGGGTAGGATACGAGCCAGCCGGGTAAAGGGCGCCCTTGGAATCACAGAATGAAATAGACGAATCAAAACGACATAGTACGTTCGTTTCAGGTGGAGTGGGGGTAATAATAATTCGTGCACCTGGCGGTAAATGGACGCGCGGTAAGAGAAGAGAACCGAAGAGACGAGACGAGAAGAGAAGCGAGAAGCGGCCAGACTCGCAGTGTCTCGGCTGACCTCGTACCGATCGCTTCGCTTCGCTTTGCCACGCTTCGCTCCTGCTTTTCATCCTCCTTCTATCACTTAGCTTTTCTCCTCTTCCTCTGGTCCTGTCACCGTTTCGTCCCCTTTTTCCCCGTATCCTTGCCGAGCGAGCCCAATCTTTTCCGCGTTCCCGATATCCACGGTTTCTGTGCGCAGCCGCGCGCAACGAGTCGGGTCCGAAAACTCGCGAGCGTACGGCCTCAGAATCGGTGTGGGTCTGAATCTAGATCGTACGGTGAGTCGAAGGCGGATTTGCGCGAGTGCGCGGCCGCGTATCTGGCCGACAGGTTCGAAATCACAGGGAAACTCTTTCGAAAGGTACTTATATCGTAAACGTCGAAGAACAAACCGCATTCCGAGGCAGATCCGTCGCGCGTGAATTTGAAACCGCGACGAGTTCGCGATCTTGAAATCTTGGATCGTGATATACCCCGCGTAAAGGATCTATTTCGAAATTCCGCTCTTTATCGCGAAGTCTAAAGATCTTTGCAACCAGTTACCCGCGATATTGTCTAATTTGTCAAACGTTCGTGAATACGCGTGTATAAACGGCAACGGTATTTTTTATAAACGTATCCGTATAATTCTTCGGGACGCGGTCTACAGCGGTTGGTTTCCTCGGTTGCGCGAGTAACAGAGTTCGTATCGGTTCGGTGTCCGCTGTCGCATCGGCAGTGGCACACTTGTCGCTTCGAAAGGAGGATCGACTTTCTCCTTCTCGTCGCTCCTCGTACCGCCCGTCGTCTTCTGCCTCTCTTTCCCTATTTCCCTCCCTCTCTTTTCTCTCTCTGTCTCTCTCTCTCTCTGTCTCTCCCCTGTCTTTCTTTCTTCCTTTCTTTCTACCTACGTTCCATCGAGTAACGCGATCGTGAATTAAACTGCACCGACGTCCACGGGGCCCGACGAAGACGACTAACACTACGAGGACGACGGCGAGGATAAGAACGCACGCAACGAAACAGCGCGAAGACAAGGGACTAGGTGCACGTGGCTAGGGAAGATATAGGTACAGTGTGCGACGAGACGAGAAGAGAGGAGAAAAGACAAGAAGCTAAAAAGTGTCAGTGACCGAACATGAGGGTGCACCGAGGAATTTGCGGGAAACTGCAGGGAGGATTTCTCCGACGGTGGTGTAAGTAGTCGATTAAAAATGAACCAGATGTTTTTCCACGTTGAAACCCACAGATTCTGTGAGAAAACTAGACTTATTCTGTAAACAAGGTGCTTCGCGGTATTAGAGAGAGTACGTCCTGTATGTATATTTAGTCGTAATGTGCACATATACGAATACGTGGGTTGACAATGATCGCACGTTGCGTGGTTTGACGTGCATGCGTGAAAGAGTACGTGGAGAGCAAAGTAGGAGGAAAGAAGGAGCATGGGTGTGAGTAAAGTTCTGGAGCGGATCGTCACATCCGTTGCAGGGCATTTTAGCCATTTCAGCTAATAGGCGTGTCACGTTCGAATGATCGTCGGTGGTCTTAATTCGATTCGACGAACGTGTCATCACGTATACTCGATTTATGAATCATCGCGCGTCCAGAGGCCGTTTCGTCGCGCAGCCCGCGTAAATCTGTGGTTAACCCTCGATGTGTACTCGCGGTAAGCTCGGAGTTTGCTTGGAAACGACGATTCACGATGCAAACGTGTTACCACTGTCGAACGTTGGGTCGTCTTTCATATTTTCCGTCGCTTTCGTCGAAGACACGTTTGAAATTTCACGTATGTACAGTGATTTGCCCGCTCGAACGTAATCTGGCGCGTACGAAGCGTAAACGCTCGCAGTGGCTGGCGATTCTTAAGTCTCGATTACATGATTCTTAGTCGGATACCGCCACGACGGTTGGAGGCTAGTCTTCTCGACGAAAATGCATATTTGCAAGCTAGAACGTGTTACTTTCACTTCGAGTCGGCGACTCCGCGACACTTGCGAGTCTACGAGTCGCGAGAGCGAATGAAAAATTTATCGTCGTTAGTCGGACGGGTTTGCGTCGGCTAAAAGCTGGGAGAAGCTCGCCGCATCGTTTTCTTTTTTACGTATTCTCCGACCTTCCTTCAGGTATTTTCCATCGGTCACTGCTATATGCCCTTACGCGAGAGTGGAAGAAGGAAGGCAACAAAGACTTTTCTGTTTGGTTTTATATGTTATTCCAACCGACCGTTGGACCAAACTAAAAGGAATGGCGAGACCTGTCGGATATTGTCGTTAAACGTATGCCGCGAGTCATCCGTTAAAGTTGATAGGTGAAAACAAAGTACATATCCGATTGGCAGGAAGAAAAAAACGGCAATTCTTTGTAATAGCGATCTTTAATACGTTTTTATAGACCGATTAATACGCGTTCGTAATAGCATCGCCTCCGGGTGTTATTCGTTTGTCGGAGGATGAACTTTGCCGCCATTAACTCTTCCGAAGTAAAGAACGTTTGATTAATCGTGCAAGACGATTCATCTCAGATTCCGCGATTAATACAGGTGTTTTCCTTCCCCTTTGGCATCTCTTGTAAGATTACGTAACGATATCGCGATCGCGAACCGTGCGTCGTGAGAACCAGTCGAGCGATGGAGCGATCTTTTCTGCATTCGTCTCCCTTCTCGTTTTCCGATTTTTTTTTCAAGTAGACGTACGTGCATCCGCGTCTCGTCCTTGTTGGACGTATTCTCGGATGATGAAATTGGTTCAAACGGTGTCTAGCTATATGTATGTTTTCCTTCTGTGCACGTAATGTACGCGCAAGCACGCTTGGACAGACTCGGTGCAGTATAGTTGCTTTTTTATTCTAATTTCTCACATCCCGATGTTTTTCTCCACGTTACCGATGTTTGCGACACGCACGACGGTATTACCCTGGTACAGATTATTCTTGAACAGGATTCGAAGCGAGACAGTCAGCTGTCTGGCTGATCGGAGTTTTATTCGGTAAGCACGAACCTTTCCTCGTAAGAGCAGGAAGCGTGGCCTTATATAAGAGCGAATAATTGCTCGCGAACTGTATACGCGTATGCGAAACCAGCCAGCAGACCTGTATCGAACGCACAGCCTTTCGGTTATGGAATTCATATTCGTTTCGTCGCGGGAACACGTAATCGGTTGTTAGATCGTGTTCTCGTTAGAACTAGAATTTTCAGGGGGAGGTTCGATTATCGCGCTTCGTTCACGGTTCATCGCGTCTCTCGTCGAATCGTCGGATTTCGCGGGACGTGTAGGCTCAGGGCGAGAGAGTCTAAATGAAATTAACAGAAAGGAACAGGCACGACTACGTGGCAAAGAAGGCAAGGCGAGGTGAGGCAAGGTGAGGCAACAGACGAGGCAACAGACGAGAAGGTGTGGAGACGCGATGCTAAGAAAAGAGAAGGCCGGTTAAGGAAAACGAAGCCAAGGGTTGGGAAGAGGAGAGATGAAACGGAGAGAAAAGAAAAGAAAGGAAAAGAAAAGAAAAGGCAATGCACGCGGCAAACCACCACAGCAGGTTCTCGTTTAGGCTCGTTCCAAGGCTCGTTCCAAGTTCCACGCGACACGCGGCTCCACGACACGTCGCGATACGGCCGATCGACCGTTTCGTTGCATTCCTATACAGTCGATCTGACAAATACCATTGTATTTTTCGTTATACTTGACGTCAAGGCTTTGGAACTTTTAAAAATTGTAACAACTCGTGACGATATGTAGAGTTCTCGTGGCGCCGCAACTAGGAAGAACCGCGTTCGATAGTTCATACGGTATAGACATAGATTTCTTTATATTCCATTGCTGTAGGATAAACGTTGTAGGAATTTGTCAACTACTCGCAATCAGGTCCGGCCGCGTTTCTGTTGGATTACATCTACTCGGAATCGGAGTAATTTTGTCCAGTACACGGCGGCGAAGGTGAACCGCTTTCATGGAATTTTACAGGGAGGAACCGAGGATAAGCAGGCGAACTTTGTTTTTTTCGTTTTGCTTCTCGCTGGTTTTCGATCCCGTTGGTTTCCATCGTGATGCAAAGTCCGGTAAACGCTTGTTTTGCCTTGATTTTAGTGTTGCGATTAGGGCAGAGGTATCGCACGGTGCCGTGCACCATTACGCTTTCACCCAACCGTAGTTTCTTTTATGCGCGAGTTGGCCTCCATCGTAAAAATAATGGGAGTAACGAGATGTCCGGGACATAGTCGGATTACGAGTAAAAGTAAAAGCGGCTCTCGTAACGGTAATTCTACGCCGATAAAATGAACCCTTGCTACCGAGAGCCGCACGAACGAACCATGGAACGAACAAACAACGGACTACGTTCGATTACAGTTGTTTTTTCCATACCCGTTCGCCCCCCGCGCTGTACGGTATGCGAATCCGTTGACTTACGACAGGCTCGAGTCTTTCGAAACGTAAACGATAATACCTGGAAAAGATCGTACGATTAACAATTATGATCACCGATAAACGTGTAATATTAGCTGGAAGAAACGAGGAGGCAAAGGACGAGTTCTATCTTAATCCGGGGCACGTATTAGAAAGTTTTATGTCGGAGTGCGTGAGATCCAGCGGGAGCCGCGAACTCGCGAAAGAATCGGCCTGTCTCACGGGAGATCTTTTGTATTGTCAAAAGACGTGATACCATCTGAGTCCGGCGAGAGAAACAGAGGGAAACAGAGGGAAACAGGGAAAGAGAGAGCTCGGCGGGACGCGGTGATGTGAACTATGAGAATACGTGCATATGAGAACGAGAACGAGAACGAAAAGTGTGTACGTATCCATGTACACCCTTTCGAGATCGTTCTGAAATCTCGTAGGATTTTTCTTCCACCGTGCATACTTCCGAAACTCGATACCGAGCGTGATCCATTGAACCATATACAAATTGTCACACTCGGAATGTTGCGCTAATAACGTGGCGTGCCGCGACCGTTGGAAACAATTGCGAAAGCATTTTTAAACGTAGTTTGCAAGAAAGTTACAAATGGCGCGGACGACACGTCGGACAATAAAATTGGTATCGCATGGAACGTGTCGAGATCGTTTCGCAAGAGAGTACGTACGTAAGGTACGCGCGAGGTACGTAAGGTGTGCATCGGACAGGGGGGGGGGGCGGGGAAGAATCGACGGTGGTGTCTGGTCGAGCTGGTTATTTATGTCGTTACGAGGAATTCGACACCGAGCGAACAGTCGTCGCGGTATTTTTTTATCACGCCCTCGCCCCGCGTCGTCGGCTTCGCGTCCCGGTGGAATCGTCGTTTGATTTCTTTCTGGCGCACGAACACGCGGCCTGAAGCGAACCTGTGTTCGTCGATGTCTGTCTCGTCGTGTCTGTGCGAGAATAATCGTCGATACGCTTGTACGTTTCCAATTAGACAAGGACGAGTATACATACGAGCGTCATAGTCCGTCTCGTTGAAACGCGACCACTTAATCTTATATCGATCGACATCGCGGAGACATCTTTCCGCGTAAAATCAGCCCGGGCACGGTAGTTTAATATGATAAACAGTTTTTTTTTCCTACGACTTTTTTTGCTCGACCTTCCGCAAGTATAAGTAATCGTCGCGAAGAGATTCATGGGCGACTACTTTTTTAGGGCCACGTCTGCTCGATAACTGGTCAGGTAGCGTAATGTCGTTCGGAAAATTAATATCCTCGGGCTTGTTTTTGTTATTTCCATCGAAGGAGCGCCACCGTCCTCGGACCGACTCGCCGACGAAAAATTGACAAACTCGCGGGCGATCGAAATTTCGACGGGCTACTATACGGTGAGCCGATGTTTCACCGTAAAGCTGCGTTGTTCGAGCGAAAAACAGGAAAGAGATCGGTTTATATGCGAGTGAAATATAATGTTAAGCGGTGCCGGGTGAAGGGGATCGCGGCGAGTAACGAGTAACCGTTTCGTTCGACCGGACTGTACGCGTGTCCACCTTCCATCGAGTTTCTACATCTTGATCGCTGACGACGCGCTTATTCCCGATTTTCTCGGACGTTCGCATTACTATGCTCCCATTCCACGTGCTTCCGAAACGATATTTTGAAATGTCACTTTTCCCCCGATACGCAGAAACTACGCAACGGTCCTTCGAGAGGAATGGAACCGCGATCGATCGATCGATCGATCGTGTTGGAAGCACAAAATCACAGTGTCCCGAGGTCGAGGTGTACCTCGAAGGATTCTTCTAAGGTCGACCTCGCGACGTCCGTTCGGTTGAATCGTGACCCGCATTTCGGATGGCTACTTGAGTCACTGCTGCAACTTGGCCGCTTTTTCCCAAAATTTCTTCCATCTTCGAGTCGTTCGTTCATTCCTCTGGGTGACACTCTCGGAAACCCTTTCGTCAACTGTTTCCATACGGTGTAGGTGAGGGTTACGCCAGGTGTCGCGATCCTTTCGACAACAACGACGAACGATCGAGATTCCACGATTCCGATCGAACCCTGGCGTATGCGAGTGGTAGCACAAGACCGGTGTACAACTTGGGACATGGAAAAGTGGGACCGCTCGGTTCGAAGGTCGCCTCGTTGCGCGTTTCAGGCTACGTGACTAAAAAGATAATGACACGCGACACGATTCGCTGTCCGGCTGGTTTCGTCTCGCGGCTCATCCGACATCCTCGTGGACGAGCGTCCCGCGAGGAAAACCTAGGCACCGCTTAATATTAAGTACACGAGCGTGTACAGGATACGGAATAATCCACAGGAAAGGAAACGGGACGATAAGAATTAATTCGATCGACCGATGACGCGCGTCCCGATGTTTATCGCTGTTCGGTCGTTTATTCGGCGGACGATGCCACGATTCAAACGAGACATTTATACAATGACGAGCAACAGTAACTCGTTCCCTTCCGAAACGACGACCGGATGCCGAAACGGAAGCGATTCGGAGAAACCATTCGGCGATGTGCGCGGGTATCGTCGTAACCTGCCCAAATCGACATTTTTCACATTCCCTTTCTCCGTAAACGTTCATCTTGCAAATAAGTCTAGATTTTCTCCGATCCATCCATCGATCGAGTACTTCAGGTACTTCACGACGAACACGGGCGATCGACCCGGGGGTCAAGACTTTGATTGAAAAGTTGTCGGTTAGACGGTGTTTTCCTCGGGACGCTCGCGCGGAAACCCCGCGAAAACCGGGCGAGATTAGCGGGGAAATAAGAGAGCAGCCCGTTCCGTCGGGTAAACGGAGAAACGGGTGAGCAGCGATCGCGTAGAAAGCAAAGCAATTTGTTGGTTCTCCGCGCGTCGTAGCCAGCGAAGCAACTCGCATCGAGGCGGTCGTAACTTTCTTTCGCACGCTCGCCGGAGGCAGCTCGATCGCACGCTCGACGGATCCACCGAGGATCTACAGACGATGCTCGATGACGTACACCGGAAGCTTCCGTTATACCACCGTCGAACTACGTACGCGCGTACCACTTAAGCGAGATCCAACCGGAACCGCGCGTGCAATCGGGTCGATTGCTTTTCCGGAGAAAATTCTATTTCATACGTAACGACGATGAAACGTGTTTTCATATTTTCTTTTCCAGGGGCAGCCGTAGCCGTAGGAGTCTTGCTGATAATAGCCTCCGCGATTCTGGCTGGAATCTTCCCAAAACTGATAGATGTTGTCATCAACAAAGAGATCGCCCTGCGAGAGGGTGGTCGCACGTTCAACTGGTGGCGGGAACCGCCGGTCTCGCCGCAGTTACACGTTTACATCTACAACGTAACCAACGCCGATGAATTCTTAAACAACGGCGAGAAACCGGCCCTGCAGGAGCTGGGGCCCTACGTCTACGTCCAACACTGGGAGAAGGTCGAGGTGAAGTTCCACGACAACGACACGCTTTCCTACAGGTTGAAGAAGCAATTTGTTTTCTCGTCGGTAAGTTTTTTTCGACATTCTTCGTCTACCAGACGATCGAAAGGATTGAAAAAGATAGAAAGAACGCGGAGAATGTGTAACGCGATTAGAGTAATGGTAGCAACGACGGACAGCCGGGAATGAAAAATCGACGGGTGACGGATCGAAACGTAATCGAGTATTACGATCGCAAACGTCGGTGTTTACCAGCACGCACGGATACCCGATGCCGACGTTAACGTCGAAGGACACTCATCACCGACTTTGCCTAGCTATGTGCCGGACGATATCGCGTAAATTCGCACGCGATGCCATCCATCCGTTCGGGATGTTCGCGGATCCGTTATAAGCGTTCGGAATATCGCGAAATCTTTTTGAAAATAATCGAGGAAAACCGGTGGGACCGATAGCTGATGCCTCGAGGTCAATGGAGGCACGATTATGTAACTCGCTACCGAAGGAACAGCGAGGTGACGTATTAATTCTGCAAATTAAGTCGGAGGTGTAGTCGGACGGCCGCGACGTCTTTGATTCTCGTTATTCTTCCACCGGTATGTGACACGCCGCCTATCCGTGTGTGATTTGCAAACAGCGAAAACAACGGGTCGGATGGACGGACAGAGACGCGGAGAAACGCTATACCATCTTCAATGCTGTAATCACGCGTCAACTTGTCCGGCGAATTATATCGTGTCACGCGGTACCTGCGATTAATAATAAAAAGGTTGACACGACAAAGTACTCACAGAATTTCTGGAATATCATCGTGTCGGCTAGCTAAACAGCAGTTTGCGTTGTTGATTCTACTGCTAGAAAATTAATTCCGACCGAAGGCGACGAGTAAGCGAAGTAAGCAATGTCACGACTCGCATGCGTGCATGTACGCGTACATACGTACTCGCGTTCATCTGTATTCGTGTCTGTCGTTGACTTTCGTTACCCACGACGTTACTTGAAACCGATCGTACGCGTAATACGTATACTCGTGGTTTCCACGGTAATATTCGTGAAAGTGGTAACCGTTGATTCGAAACAATTTCGTACAGTGCGATAAAACCTTTCAGGAACTCTCGGTCGGATCCGAGGAGGATCTGGTGGTGGTACCGAACGTTCCCATGCTGTCGGCGACCAGCCAGTCGAAACACGCGGCACGTTTTCTTAGACTAGCGATGGCATCTATCATGGATATCCTGAAGATCAAGCCGTTCGTCGAGGTGTCGATCGGTCAGCTGCTCTGGGGTTACGAGGACCCTTTGCTGAAATTGGCTAAGGACGTTGTCCCCAAGGAGCAGAAGCTACCGTACGATCAGTTTGGTCTTCTCTACGGGAAGAATTCGACGATGCCGGACTGGTACACGATCTTCACCGGGCAAGGTGACATTACGAAGTTCGGTATACTTGAGAAGTGGAACGGAAAGGACGGGTTGGGTCACTGGACGACCGACGAGTGCGACAGCATCGCCGCCACCGACGGCAGCATATTCCCGCCGCACATCACCAAGGACACGGTGCTCAAAGTGTTCGACAAAGACCTCTGCAGAGCGCTACCTCTGGTATTCAAGGTAATTTGAACGGAACAGAGATGTATATATACGTACACACTCGTATGTGTTACGTTTCCCGTCGAAGAACCAAATTTGGACTTTTCTTTCAGGAGGAGGTGACAACCGCTGGAGGAGTTCCTGGTTACAGATTCGTTCCACCGAAGGACGTGTTCGCTTCGTCCAGCAGAGTCGAATCACAAAAGTGTTTCTGTCCCGCAGGACCACCCTGTGCCCCAGAGGGAACGTTCAACGTTTCCCTCTGCCAATACGACTCGCCGGTTCTCATTAGTTTCCCGCACTTCTATCTCGGTGAGTAAGAAACGATTCACTCGATTTTACTCGACTCGAGTACTTTGCCAGTCGTTTCGTCATTCTCTCGTTCGTTTCGCGTCTCGCGCCCCTCGTCGCGGGTTTCGCGGATCGCAAATGGAAGGTACAGCCACGGAGATTGCAGGCAAGAATTTGACCGCGATTACGGTGTAAATACCGTCTTGGAGCGAACTCGAGTTTGCGCCGGTATCACGGAAGACGATCGTAGGCTTGTTTTCTAGCGAATAAACGTAAAAAGGTTTAAACTCGTCTCTGATTCGTCCGTTGAAAATCGAACGATTCCGAAGTTCACGTTCGCATCGAGAGAATCGCGTTCCTCGTCGGTGTAGCGATAGAATAGTATCGGTCGATAGGACACGAGAGAACGATAATAAAAAAAAACTGTCGTTTCACAGCGGATCCCGCGTTGCGAGAGGCCGTAACCGGAATCTCACCGCCGAACGAGGAGAAGCATCAGCTGTTTATCGATATTCAGCCCATAATGGGTACGGCGTTGAGGGCGAAGGCGAGAGTTCAGATCAACCTGGCTGTTAGTCAAGTGCGCGACATCAAACAGGTCGCCTCGTTCCCGGACATCGTTTTTCCCATCATGTGGTTCGAGGATGTAAGTATAAATACATACATACATACATATACATATCGATACGCGTACCTACCGGGCGTAATATCCAAACAACGTGTAACGAAAGAACTGAAAACACGAAGGTGCGGTCGATAGCTCGACTGCGAGAAATCGACGGGATCGATCGGAAAAAGGTATACATATGTATCTCGTTACGCTAACGAGAAAAACAACAAAGGGGAAAGGAAAATGCCGGAGATCGCGAGGATCCGCGATCGATGGTTCGCCTGACGCAAGGTAAATAGCTCGGTATGGAAATTTCTTAGCGACGAGTTCGAACGACGTTGAACGAACAAGTTGACCATGTTTATTCCGGGCTGGCTTGTGGTGTGTGCGCCATTCGCTGGCTCGTTTGCGTGCGTACTCACGTTCGCGCGGCGTCCATTCGCAACTCGGTGATTCATTTTAATGGAATTCGTCGATGAGCCGTCACGACGGTTTCGCACATATTCATATCCTCGTACCCGTGGTCTTTTCTTTGCCGTCGAACTGTTGTTTCCGTGCATTCGGATACGAACGATGTGATTAACGAGGAATTATATCTGTTTCACAGGGTATCGACGAGCTTCCAGTGGAGATGCGGTCCTTGATGAAAATGGCCGTGGACGTGCCACCCGTCGCTCGGGCAGCAGTTTCCGGTGCTCTGGCCGCGATCGGGGTGATCGTTCTGATAGCGGCGATCGTTTGTCTAGCGCGCGCCGCCAAGCGACAGGAAAAGCTTCATCTGACGAACCCGTTGCCAGCGAACGCGGCCACGAAGTCCGGCCAGCTGAATCCCGCCTTTCAAAATTCCGCCGGTTCCAAGTAACCGAGACGAATCGTATCGACGGGTAGAGAAAAATCGCAGCCGTGGAAACTCGAAGGGGTAACACATTTTCTACGCGTTCTTACCTTCGCGTCCGCCTCGTTTGCTTTCCTGAAAGATCTCTGGTCCGGAACACTTTGCGGACACGGTCTAAACATCGTTTCCTTCTATGTTCGAATTGTATGCGACGTTGAACGAGCGGAGCAGATCGGAAAGATCGTTCGTCCGCTCGCGTTAACGAGCGCTGGACTCGCAAATTTTTCTGGACCTAAGAGGGAGTACGCGACAGAGACGCGATAGAGACGGCAGAGTGACGCGAGGAAGGGGGGGTTAGAGGTAGAAATGGAAAGGGTGCAATCTAGAATAGGTCGTAGGTGTATAACGGCACGAGTGTCGGGACCGATACGAACGTAGTAGAGCGTCGATTATCCATGTAAATTTCGTTTCGATTACCGAGAGCATAGGAAAACTTATATAAAATAGTATTTAAGATATGGGATTGACGGTGTATACATAATTAAACTGTACTTGGGCAACTGTCCTGTGGTGAAATATCCGAATAATACGAGAGATACGCGAAGAGACGTAAGAATTCAACGTAGAAAGATTCGAATAATCGACAGGCTCTACCGTAGCGATACCAATACCGATACGAATACCAATACCATTCCGTCCAGGCTATACTCGGGAAGAAGAAATTCGGCCGGGAGTATCGTCGATGATTTACCGGCCTGACCGCCGTCGTTACGGCGCAAGGCCCGTAAATATCCTCGAATATATTTGACGAACTTGGCAGTGATCGAGACCATATTGTTACACATAATGTATTTTGCGTATATATTTCGTTATAATCGTTATTTAGAGAATAGATCGGTTAGAGTTTAGACGAATCAAATTTTCTACGATGAAATCACGAATCGACCGAGGAAAGATGCGACGGAAGATTTGGTCGATTTCAATGAAACTAAAGTTCTTCGAACAAACCGAAAGTGGGAGAAAAAGTGTGTGTCCGTATGCGTGTGCGTGTGCCTGGGTGTGAGAAAGAAAGAACGAAGGAGAGAGAGTGAGAGAGAGAGAGAGAGAGAGAGAAAAAAGAAATTATGAAAGACAGATAGACAGAAAGTACAATAAAGATACGTATATGGTTGGATATATATTTTCGTTTCAGCGTGTCTATTCGCTCGCGTCGAGCGTAACTTCGTGACGGCGCGAAACGTTTTGTATTCCGAAACGAATTCGTGGGATCGATTTCTTTTCAAGAAAGCACCAAAGCGAAACGTCAGCGCGACGGAAAAAAATATATATATATACTCGCTTATCTCGTTCTTCCGACGATGTCGTTCGATGCGACCTAGGTTATCTGTCGGTAGCATAAAAAGCATCATGAGAAATACGGGCTCGCGTGATCGCGTATTTACTCGCGTAATCGTGCCCTTGTATCGGATCGTTTACGTCCGACTAGAATCGACGCGAATTTCCCGCGGGTATAGCGAGTAATAATTTCCCGGTGAATATGGTAAAAGCGTTAAGTACGTCCTCCGGTGGCTAATGAGTTCGCCGTTTCTCGCGTCGCCTCGTAATTAGACGCGTTTCCGCCCGTGGGCGAGTCGTCCGAGCTTAATCCCTACTATCCATCGTGTCCGACGAATCACGACTCGGTTGCGCACGTACAACGTGTATGTATATACGTACGACCTTTAATTAGCGGAGGAGTCGCGATCGGATCGGCCTAGTTCACGCGACACGATTAATCACACGTATTTGCGAGAAGCGCTCGTTTCCCTGGCGGAGATCTCGCAACTCGCTTGTTCCGTGGTTGTCGTCTGTCGTTCGCAATCGAACCGAAAACCCGGTGACTCCTGGTGGTCGAATCGTCGATCGAACGACACTTAGAGAAAATATCGATCGGAAAAGAGTGGCGAGCGTTCGATCGACGAAGAGGACTGGATCGGGAAAATATTTCCCGTTTAAACTGGACTAGTATTGTGTATAATCCCGCGTCTCCCGTGTAATGGAAAAATGACGATATTATTTTCGACCGAGATATATATATACATATATACATCTATCCTAGGTGAGACGCGTTCGTCCGAGCGCGTAAATCAAAGCGGCAGGGTTCACGGCGAAATAAGTTTGTCCCGCGTCCCGACATCCGTTTGCAATTCCGTCTCTTGTTCCGGGCGTAGCGCGTCTCGTTTCAGAGCGGCTATCAACGCCCCGAATGATAATACCACGCCGATCAAGCTGCACCATTGAAACACAGCTTCGACCCCGTTTACCAGGTAGTGAGCGTTGTACAGCGTCGCTTGCACAGAGTCCGGCATTTCTTCTATACCAGTGTCGATCCAGATCAACGGTAGAATCGTGCCGTCTCTCAGTTTCTCCAGGAACGGCACCCCGCGAGCTTTACGTGCCTCCAGGTTCAATTGGAACCTCGACCAGCCATCGATAGTGACTCCCAGACCCTGAAACAACGAGCAATTATCTCTCGATCCCCGCTTCAAAGGGATATGCGTAAATATACGCGGTCGTATATCCCGTACCGGATGAATGTCGATGTAGCTTTGGTGTCGTTCCGGATTTGGCGTTAATCCCTCGATTTGTTCGAGCAACGACTCGTTGCCGGCGTAGAAATGCGGGAACGAGACGAGCAACGGTGTTCCGAAACTACAGGCGGACACGTTAAATATTCCCGCGGGAGGGCAGATCTTGGAGGAGCTCGATTCCTCGCTCGAATCCTCCGAGTCTGGGTTTTTCTTTGCGCAGAAACACGAATCTTTCGTGTCCGTCGACGTGAACGCGTCGCTGGGTATCTGGTACCTATCGAAGTCACGTAAATAAGAGGTTTTTTGTCTTTATATCGCTAGAATTTCCCTGTTTGAGCGTGAGAGCGTTACCAACCTGTACGTTGGAATCCCGTGCGAGTAGCTACGTTTCTGATAGCGAAAGGGAATGGTTCTACAGATGTCTTTCGCGTATACGTGGAGCGTTGCGTTCGGTCCGGCCATCGTGTACGGTGGGAACATGCTGCCGTCGGTCCCGTAGACCCTGTCGCACGTCTCGTCGCCCCAGATCTCGCGGATCTCCATTCCGTTTACCCGCTGGATCATTCCCAGGCTGCGAAGATCGTCCACCCCGGTATGCATCGTGATTCGATCGTCGTTCACTCCGCTTTTCTAAAATCGAACGCGTGCAACGTACAGTGGCAAATAAGTAAGTAAGTACATGTACATATTGCGCGAGTACAACGTAAGCATGACGCAATTACGTCGATACAACAACTTTCGGCTCGAAATTATTGCGTCTGTACGCGATTCCTCGAGGAGTAGGGAAAAGAAACGGAAGCTTGCGATCGCAAAGGTTCCGTGACCTCGATCTCGGCGACCTCCTCGACCTTGCACTCTAGCTAGCTATCCGCTATGCGTTCGCCACACGTGTAGAGGAAAACGGTAAAGAAAAGACTGCCTACAGTATGCATTAGAACGTATACGTACGAACGCCAGGATGCCGAATTTCTCGTAAGGCAGCTTCTGTTTCAGCGAGACGAAAGGCTTGGCGATTTTAAAGATGTCGTCGTCGTATCCCCAGAGGAATTCCCCGACCGGTAGCTCCAGGAACGGCTTGACGCTGAACGTGGTGAGAAGGGCCGTCAGGCCGACTTGCATAAAGTATGGGATGTTTCTTGAAAAAGCGACGGTGCTCATCAGCGGAATATTCGGCACGAGGACCTTTTCTTCTTCCGATTTGCCCGCCAGCCACTCGAACGATCTCTTCTCCTGGTAGGTGAGGGTGCCGTTCTCGTGAACCTCGACGTTCACTCGGTTCAGCATCTCCCGGTAGACGTACGGGCCCGTCTCCTCGACGCGCAACTTTTTCGCGGTGCCTCTCTCGAACTCGCGCACATTCGTGTAATTGAACACGTACACCTTGTAGACGACGTTCACCGGCGGACGTTGCCACCAGATGAAGCTCGAGCTACCGTTTCGCAGCTCCAGGCTGGATAGAATAACGTCTCGGTAGATGTTTGTGCACCAAAACATCACGAATATCGCGAAACTCGTTAGGGCGGCTACGCCGTAGAGAAAGAGCAGACGGCTTCGCAGCAGGTTCCTGCGAACCGATCGTCCGATCGGTTTTTTTTCCATATTTTTGCTCTTCCGCTCCACAACTTTTTTGGTCGCGGACTTTTTTCCCCCCTCTCTCCTCTAAATCTTCTTCTTCTTCCTCTTCTTCGTCCTCTCGAAATACGCGAAGGACGAATCTGTCGAATTCAGAAATTAATGTAGCTGCGCGTCCGTTTCAAAGGCTTGACGTGTTCAAATCGAAATGAAGATACAAACGGAAACGGAAATGGAACGATCGATCAACGGATGTATACGTACCCTGTTCTCGTTTTTTCCAAAGCGATCCCAGTCTACGCCTTTGTATTAGAAACTGATCGACGTTCTTTGAAATGTGTCCACGACCGAACGGGCTACGTTTCGATTCGACCGCGATGTTTGATTCTACGTCGATCGTTCGACAACGTTTCCTACAAACTGTGTTACGATTAACGTCGACGTCGGTCAAAAATCTCCCCACCTTTTCATAATCCATCGATAACCTTAGCGAGCCGATGACCTCCTCCGACTAACACCTCCGATACCGACATTAGGACATCCATCTCTCTCGTCCATTCTTCTTTCACCATCCATCTTCGTATGCGATTTTCGTCGGACGCTATCGATCCATCGATCTTTTTTTACCCGAGGTCCTGGTGGTCCACCGATGTTCTACCATTTTTTCTTTCTCTTTCGACCGATATTTGCCAGGCCGCGTACGTTCGATTTTTCCTGCTGATTCAGAACCTGTCTTCTCGTTGGGAAATTCCCACTGATTGCGTATTCGAGCAGATGTTTATAAAAGTAGGATCGCGATCGATGAAAACTAATTCCACGAAAGATAGAAGCCGATAGATACGGACGTCCTATGCGGACTCGACTGTTTCTCGAGCGCCGCGTCAAATCTTCTGCTCGATTACATTCTTTAGATTCTTTTTCGACAGACTACACGGATCGTTCACCGATGAACTTACGTATGGGACCGTCGCTATACGATACCGATGATCCTCCAGCGAGTACCTATTGAACGTGGCAAAGGGAGAGGAATAAAAGTCCAGTCCCGAGACGCGAAATGACGACAGCATCGATACGACGTGGAAAAGTTTATCGGCGGCAGACGAAAAAACTTATGACTTTCGATAGCGGTAGTCGACGGTCTCAAGGGAGTCGGGATACTTTTCCCCTTCCGTTTCGCGCGTTTCATCGATCTTGTGTATCGCGTGTTTGAAATTTTCTCCAGCTCGCGGTTTCTTTCGGATGCGGATTACGCGACTGCGACAAATCGAGGAAACCGAGAAAGACGATTCTAACAACCCGCATCGATATTTGCCCATTCGCGTTTCGCTATGCCGCCGTCGAACGTTCGATTTTGCAGTTTCTTCAAAGGATAGCAGGTTTGCCAGGGTGGTCTCAGGTTTTATCAATCCTGTTGGATGTTGTGACTGGTAGATGGCCTTTTCACCCGCGTTGGTTAGCACGTTGCTACATACGTATTTTGGGTGTGTGTTGTCTGGCGCGTTTCGCGTCTCTCGCGGTACGTCGAGCGCTCGTACGATAGATACCGCGTGGCTGGATCTTATCCGCTCTCTATTATCCGCAGAAATTACGCAAGGAAAGACTTAACGAACCCTCGCCAGATTCAGCGCAATGTTTCTTTTCTTCGATCGCGAAACATCCCGAATTCGTTTTCATCCACAATCCGGAGGAAAAGTATTTATGGACGACGATCGATTAATCGTTGAAACGTCGGTTTCCATCTGTCGGGATATCGCTCGACAGATATCCGCCCGGTACGATGGAAATAGAAGATGCATTATCCGATGGACCAAATTTCCAGATTACCGCGAGGAATGCAGCTCGCTTTTCGATTATCGCTGCGTGTTTCTGACGTCAAGGCAGATCTGTCGATTATAACGGCGGCAAACAAAAACCCGGATAACGCGCCCAATAATGCGGGATTGTTTGTTTGCCAGTTACGAGACGAATTATTTGCTCCTCTCGAAATGGATAATGGATAATACGTATCGCGAGCTAAAATGGAAGTTTGCACGCTTTCGCTAGCGATGGATCCGAGCCCATTCTACGCGATTCAACGTACAAACACCGTACCGTGCTCGGCAATTTTACGGAAATACATAAGATACGTTACCAATGTTAAACATAGTTTATTACTGAACTTGACGAATCATTAGTCGGTGATGTTGACGAACGTTGATGGATAATATATTTCTTATTGTTAGTACTCTGCCAGAAATGCGTTAATGATACTCTGTGATAGGGGAACATCACACGCTGTCATAAGATGTGACACATTATTTCACAGCTTCCTGGACGGCAAGTAATTGTTACGAATGAAAATTCTAAGTTATTAATTGCAAATAACTCTCGTTCCATGCCGTGACGCAGTTGTTTCCCAGGATACTGGAAACTGAACTTATTCCTACTACATATTATTCCACATTCACCCCAGATTCGAACCCTAATTTGTAACGTTGGGAGTGACATTAAAATGGTAAGAACTCTAGAGCCACAGGCGACTCGTAAGAATAGACAGGATATTCTGGGCAGATTTTTGTGTCAGGAAAAGAAGGTCCTAACTCTATTACCATGTTTGTGTCACGTTCAACGTTACCGACTTTGACTGAAATCCGTATTTAATAGCACGTACAGGGTGTACCTATAGTCTGTGTGTACTAATGACATACCATTCCATATTCTTTCCAGTTTGGGTATTCACAGATGGAAACAGCATTGCGGACACTATCTGGAGCATCGATTAGCAAGTGCAGTGATTCTAGTTTGTGTGATGGATTATTTAAGACACTTAGTGTACAAGTTATCAAACACATGTTTTACCAATTGTTATGTCGTATGTTTCATTAGTTATTTAAGAATAATATTGTATATAGCGCATAGCCTGTAAGTCCTGCTATTGTAAATTACAAGTCTTGTACAAGTTCGACGAGAGAGCGCCCAATTCTCCCGAAGAGGCCGTAAACCGCGCAGTGTCACAAAAGGGACACTGCCTAAATTCATTCTAGTGTACGGCCACAGACGAGGTATTGGATAGACCTATCACCTTACGGGGTTCGATGTTCACGAAACTGAATTACCGACGCGATCAAATTTCAGAGGATTTGCAGCGCCTCCTTGACGAAGGAGCAGAATTTTTTGAACTAAAAGAGTATCGTTGGTTCCGAAACGGGCCCAGCACCCCAACCGCTTTTGTGAGGTTGTTACAAGCCCACATGTTGCGGACCAACTTCTAGAATCCGTACTCGGGGTCGAAAATGAATTTCGAGTATCGTGCGATGGACGGGAGCACATTAGTAGTACCTGTCGATTCGTTAGTGATGACAAAGGTATTACGAAAATCGCGAAAAATCGTAAATCGCATGCCATTTCCGTAATTTTTGAGCTATTAAAACGATCCGGGGCGTTTTGGACGCGGAATCCGAAGCCGAATAAGACAGTGAAAGAATTATTTTGATATCTAAAAAATTGTGGAAATGACGGAAGAATTACGAAAATCGCGAAAAATCGTCAAATTTAAGCAGTTTTTCGTTCAGCATTCGCTCAATTTTTGAGATAGCGACCTGAAACTTGTACCATTGTTTTAGTTAGGAAATTCTACGCCAGATCAACCTATAATAGTTGTACTTTTCGAAAATTTAATTTTTCGCAAAAATCTGAAGGGGGTAGGTCAGGATTTTTTGCGATTTTCGTAAATCTCTCGCCATTTCCACAATTTTTTAGATATCAAAATAATTCTTTCACTGTCTTATTCTGCTTCGGATTCCGCGTCCAAAACGTCCTGCATCATTTTAATATCTCAAGAATTACGGAAATGGCGAGCGATTTACGAAAATCGCAAAAAATCCTGACCTACCCCCTTCAGATTTTTGCGAAAAATTAAATTTTCGAAAAGTACAACTATTATAGGTTGATCTGCCGTAGAATTTCCTAACTAAATCAATGGTACCAGTCTCAGGTCGCTATCTTGAAAATTGTGGAAATGGCAAGCGAAAAACTGGTTGAAATTGACGAATTTTCGCGATTTTCGTAATTCCTTCGTCATTTCCGTAATTTTTGAGCTATTAACATGGTCCAGGGCGTTTTGGACTCGGAATCCGAAACCGAATAAGTCAGTGAAAGAATCATTTTGATATCTAAAAAACTGTGGAAATGACGGAAGAATTACGAAAATCGCGAAAAATCGTCAAATTTAAGCAGTTTTTCGTTCAGCATTCGCTCAATTTTTGAGATAGCGATCTGAAACTTGTACCATTGTTTTAGTTAGGAAATTCTACGGCAGATCAACCTATAATAGTTGTACTTTTCGAAAATTTCATTTTTCGCAAAAATCTGAAGGGGGTAGGTCAGGATTTTTTGCGATTTTCGTAAATCTCTCGCCATTTCCACAATTTTTTAGATATCAAAATAATTCTTTCACTGTCTTATTCTGCTTCGGATTCCGCGTCCAAAACGTCCTGCATCATTTTAATATCTCAAGAATTACGGAAATGGCGAGCGATTTACGAAAATCGCAAAAAATCCTGACCTACCCCCTTCAGATTTTTGCGAAAAATTAAATTTTCGAAAAGTACAACTATTATAGGTTGATCTGCCGTAGAATTTCCTAACTAAATCAATGGTACCAGTCTCAGGTCGCTATCTTGAAAATTGTGGAAATGGCAAGCGAAAAACTGGTTGAAATTGAGGAATTTTCGCGATTTTCGTAATTCCTTCGTCATTTCCGTAATTTTTGAGCTATTAACATGGTCCAGGGCGTTTTGGACTCGGAATCCGAAACCGAATAAGTCAGTGAAAGAATCATTTTGATATCTAAAAAACTGTGGAAATGACGGAAGAATTACGAAAATCGCGAAAAATCGTCAAATTTAAGCAGTTTTTCGTTCAGCATTCGCTCAATTTTTGAGATAGCGATCTGAAACTTGTACCATTGTTTTAGTTAGGAAATTCTACGGCAGATCAACCTATAATAGTTGTACTTTTCGAAAATTTCATTTTTCGCAAAAATCTGAAGGGGGTAGGTCAGGATTTTTTGCGATTTTCGTAAATCGCTCGCCATTTCCGTAATTCTTGAGATATTAAAATGATGCAGGACGTTTTGGACGCGGAATCCGAAGCAGAATAAGACAGTGAAAGAATTATTTTGATATCTAAAAAATTGTGGAAATGGCGAGAGATTTACGAAAATCGCAAAAAATCCTGACCTACCCCCTTCGGATTTTGGCGAAAAATTAAATTTTCGAAAAGTACAACTATTATAGGTTGATCTGGCGTAGAATTTCCTAACTAAATCAACGGTACAAGTTTCAGATCGCTATCTCAAAAATTGAGCAAATGGCAATCAAAAAACTGGTTGAATTTAGGTTTTTTCTGACTGTAGTAAAAGCAAACACAAGATATACATACATATACTACTCGTAGCCAATTTGCTCGATACCATTTGCATCGAAGCGATACATTTCAATATAAACGACTATGGGTCATCGGACTTACAAAAAAATATTGATAAATTTCATTATCGATCGATGCAAATAATATCGATCCAGGTCTCACCACGTGGAGGTTGCTACTAATGGAGACCCACCCTATCCACGGCTCCCATCCTCCCTCCTTTAAACGATAACGAACATAATCTTTACTTTCAGAAGGAAAGTAAAGATATCACGCGACCGCGATCGCGAAGCTAATAACCACGATCTCAAAGATACGTCTATCAATGCGATCGTGGCCGAAATATTGAAACCAGTTTCAATATAACAAACACAAACCCATCACCATCAAACGCCAATTTCCCGCGAAACGCGAATAAAACAAATAACATAGACGAGAATGGAAATGTCGACCAAACCAGAAAAGCAACCTCATGGTAAGACTAACGCGGGTGACTCTAGACGTTAACCATAACTCGACAGAAAAACAATTTACACACTTACGCGGTGGCTCGTACCACGGTCCTGAGAAGTACCCACGAACCGGGACTCCCGCCAAACCATGGTTAACCGATACGATGGGATAAACGTAAGGTCGATTTACAGGAAAGGGCCTCACGAAAGATCCGAACCAGGGACAAATCGAAGATGAAATATATCCGAAGATATAGATCATCAAATCGAACTGTACACGGGTTAAGCCATATCAGGCTAATCGGTCCGGCCGCCACCGATAAGCCTAATACGTCCCATACCCCGCCAAATAGCAGTCCACCCGTGTACAGGTCCCCAGAACGAACTCGGGCTCACCTTTCAAGACAACCTTAGGCCACCCAAAGATACCGGCGGAACCATGATCCGACGAAAGCCACGCTCCATGAATATATCGCAGGACCGCGATTTAACCAGATAGCCGTGAGGCTATCTGGCCGACTACACCGTTTCTCGTGTTGTTTTAATGTAGGGGTATGACAAACGCCACAAATTACGAGCAAGTGACTCTACTATTAAAATGAGTTTAAAAAACTGAAGCTAAAAATTGAAAGCTGAAGCTAAGTATTGAAAGTAAAAGTTGAAGCTACGAGTTGAAAGTAAAAGTTGAAGTTAAAAGTTAAAAGTTAAAAACTGAAACTATGTAATTGAAGGTAAAAATGTATAATTGATAAGAAGCTAATAACGCGAAACGAGCAAAGAAGTCGCGTTTTCTAGTCGGTCGACGACAAACGAAGTGAAATTGACGTATGATATCCCCTTAAACTAACGTTTTGACACTATAGTGATCAAAACGTCCCTTTTAGTCGCCTTTTACGACAGGCAGGGAATACCGTGGGTCTATTCTTTCCCCGACCCACAGGGGATCATGTTTTACATTTTTGTAATTAATTGGAATACTATAAGCTAGAAGTTACTTTGCGAGTTTACATAGAATCGAGAAAAATGCGAGCGCGGCGCAAAAAAGATTTCTCGCCATTTAACAAACCATTCAAGGTGAGTAAATGGCGATTTCTCTAAGTTAACGCGACTCTAAAAGCAAAGCTGGAAGAAGAGTGATTAGCTCATTTTACTTATTGTAATTTTACCGTATCGCAATCTTGAGTCTATAATTAATAAAGGGAGAAAAGACTACTTGTCACTCGCGGTCAACATTGGTCGGTACGGAAAGAAACGACCGAATTTACATAATTTTCGCAACACTAAATTTATTTACAATTTCCGTGGGTTTCGTCATAGAGAATAAGTGATCGCATGACTCTAAAATTCATTGAAAGAAAATACGCGATGCGCGCGCGAATATATTTTTCTTGGTCCACGTTCGTGAGTATTTCCGCAAAACTAATACACTAAATTACGAAAATTCCTCGCGAAAAACCGACGCGCAAAAATAATGTTTCGTAGTTCCACGACCGCTTTGACTGATAATACGCGAAAATAAAAATTAATTGCAAACGCGAAATGATCTTAAATAGATCCAATTTAGTTACGGCTGAAAAGAATTTCAAGATAAGACATCCTAATATAAAATGCAATTTATGCATAAAATTATGGCAATATTCCTTCTAACAAATGCTTGGTTCAATGATTGTTTTTAAATAGATTCGTACAAAGACGGCGATGTACGACGCGATTCGCGAGTCACTTGGCTGCTTTAACTTTTTGATTTTATATTAGATAATAAAATTCCTATACGGCATTAGAAAACGTGTCTCCGAGACACACAAAGATAATGAATTTTAGATTATTAATAAATTCGCGGGACTAGAAATGCAGCCAGTGGTGACAAATATTACGACCGGCGCGGATGGCAGTGTGCAAACTTTGCACACTGAATCATACTCTACCCCTCTGCTTTTATCAAAAATTCAATTTCTCAAATTTGTAATAATCAAAAACTCGACTCTAGTAATGACAAAAATATATATTCTTAAAAATGAACTCTCAGAAAATATCTCAATAAGTAAAATCTTTAGGTTTCTTTAACAATAATGAATAAAAATGACTTAGATTGAAAATTTGTAAAAATAATTGAATAAGAAGAATGACTCGAAAGCTTTAATGCAAAATTCTTTTAATAAAACTTGTGAAAATATTTTAACAAGAAAAATGACTCGAAACTTTAATGCAGACCGGGGCAGAGTCTTCACGGGGAGCTCTCCTCGACCCGCGGAACTAACTACTTCTAACTACTTCATTCTATCACACTCTACCCCTCTGCTTTTTTCAAAAATTTAATTTTTCAAATTTATAATAATAAAAAACTGGACTCTAACTCTTTAATAATAATGAACAAAAATAATAACTGAGTTTGAAAGGAATTTAATATCAAATTGTAATCAAAATTCTATTATCAAAACTTGTGAAAATAATTCAGTAAGAAAAATGACTCGAAAACTTTAATGCAAAACTCTATTACTTAACACTTATGAAAATAATTTAATAAGAAAAATGACTCGAAAACTTTAATGCAGATCGGGGCAGAGTCTTCACGGGGAGCTCACCTCGACCCGTGGTACTAACTACTTCAAATTATTACAACTATAATTACTCTACAACTACTACGAGCATAGTGACTTAGTAGTAACGGAATGACCATCCATTCTGGAATTGAACACTCCAAAATGGATAGCCATTAGTTGCTGCCCTCTTCTAGACAGTTTGTCGGGCCTCTTCGGCATATAGCCTCTTCGGCGTAAAGCCTCTTCTTGTTTCAGGCCGGAGCCCAACCTGTATTCTGCAAGAACATTCGGAACCATAATATGGTATAACCCTAACACGCGCCTAACCAGACAAGAGAATGCGGCTAACACGTGTGGACAAGTTAACAGCTTATTCTCAGAAGAATGACAACTGCAGTCCGTGCAAACGGTTAGCCGCTAAGGACGAATGTTCAAGCAGAATTTACTTATTATTAAAAAAGAAAAGATTATTAGCCTGACTTTCAGGTACAGGATACCACTGGTCGCCTACAGTCGAAACAGTGGTACCTGGCCTGCCCTTCCTACTTAAAATTAAAGCACACACATTCCAGAGAATAAATTACCTGCCTACCTATTACCTATATTTAAAAAATGGCAAAAATCTCTCGCACACCAACACACTCTCTCCACGATTCTCAATCAAAGTCGGTGTTTCCCCCTACGGGAGACGTCCCGGGACGTCTCCAACACCGACTCAAACCCCACACATACATTCAGGTACGTACCTTGTTCGCTGAAATCGACTCACAAGGTCAGCGATTATTGCGATTTATTTAGACTTTATTGAAAGGAATTTAATGAAAACTTGTAGACGTAAAATATAGAAATGAAAGACTTGTAATTAAATCGTAGTTGAAATAATTACTACGTTCAAAAATAATGCTTCTGCATTTTGACTCTAATTGAAAAGTAATTGAATATAATAATCTGAGGTTCGAAATACAATCGAACTTAAATTGAATAATGTAAAATCATAAAAATATGCAAGTTGAATTTAATCGCGATTTTGCAATAAAAACGATTGTTCAAAACCGACGCACAATCCACGAAATATTCAATAAATTTATCACACACACACACTCACACGTGTGGATCGTACGTCGTGCACAATCGCTAACGCTTGTGAGCCGCCACATAATTATAATTCTTAAAACTATAAGCCACGTTCACCGCCATCACCCATTCGTGTAGCACCTGGGCACACGAATGAGTTCAAGCCAAATAGGGACATGAACGTGGCAACTACATACTAGGCTTGATGTGTGCTGAAAATCCTGAGCTAGAAAATGATTATTGAAATAGATCTTCTAACGAGCTAGTAATCGTTACTTTGACTTTATAGAATTTACTTGAAAATATACTTTATAAAATGACTCGAATGTAATATCGAATAATAATTGAAAAAGTGAAAAAATTGCATCTCGTGCAAGAAAACTTTGAAAACTTTAAAAATATATGTATTGAAAACTTTAAAATATTGAAATTTATTTAAAAAAAAATATATATGAAACTTGAATTTATAATTGAAAACCTTGGTGATTCCTTATTCAAAGTTATATTCTAAACAATGCAAATATGTTCAAAATTAGCCTTTGAAACCAGAATCTACCCATCGCGAATTGGTCTTCTTGGGCATTTCAAATACAAGAATTTAAAGGACTTTACAAGTTAAAGGAAATGCCGCTACTAAAAATATGCAAGTTCTGACTGAATTTAACTCGTATGATTTCGTCTTTTGTCAAAAATTCTGTGATTATATAAAATGAACGCGAACGCGAATGCTATTAAATGAAGATCGAGGGAATCGAACTTCCGAATTAATTAAATAAAAATCGCCCGTGAAGCTAAGCCACAAGAAGACCCCTGCCTGAGCTAATGAAATATTCACAACAATGGGGTGTTACTACCCACGAATGTAAAGTATGAAATACTTTACACTCGCGGTCACTATGCTCGCAAACTCAAATAAAATACAACCAATACACTCGTGCCGCTTCGGACCTTTGCGTCCTACGACATGATTGAGTGATCGGAGGAACCGTAAATTTTTTGACTCACCGGTCGTAGATTTCTTCTGCACCTTTGATTGTAGAGATGATACTACGACCGGCTCTGCAGTTGCGAAGTCATCTGTAACAGAAAAATAGCAAAGTCTTTATAGTTTAACCGTCTATCATTCCTCAAATCGTTCGTATTTAGTTCTGACTCGAGTTCGATATTTCAAAATGTAATTTCACTGTGGATTAGAAGTAAAAGTAGAACATTTTGACGATATTTACCTGCTGCCTGATGCGACGGCGCCCGATGGAAATCCTTTCCGCAGCTGCTGCGTACCTCTACTTCATCGCGGCGAATAATTTAAAGAAAAAAAAAAGAAAAATAAACGGACTACACTCCCGACCGAAATTATTTCCGGCGAACAAACTGACTCTACTCTCGCGATTCAAAGTATACAGGAATTTCGCGACCGAATATGTTACGTTGTAGCAGTCCATTTCAATTCTTTCGGCGGGTTTAAGCACGCGTATATCGAACAAACATAATTTCTAATAGCGCAACAACACTGATTCTATTTCGCGATATACTTTTTCGGATCAAGTGAATCTAAGACCGCATTGCACTCGGCCAGCTAAATCGTTGCGATGTCTTCTGTAACAGAAAAAGAGAAAAGTCTTTATAGTTTAACCGTCTATCATTCCTCACATCGTTCGTCTTTAATTCTCACTCGAATTCGATATTCCAAAATGTAATTTCATTGTTAATTAGAAGAATTAAAAGTAGATTTTGCTGATATTTACCTGCTGCCTGATGCGACGACGCCCGATGGAAATCCTTTCCACAGCTGCTGCGTACCGCTACTTCATCGCGGCGAGTAATTCAAAGAAAAAAAATAAAAAAAAGGGACTATATTCGCGACCGAAATAATGTCCGGCGAACAAACTGACTCTACTCTCGCGATTGGAAAAATTAAGAGAATTTCGCGACCGAATTTCATTTCTTTCGGCGGTTTTAATCACGCGAGTATCGAGCAATAATAATGTATTAATATCGCAACAACACTGACTCTATTTCGCGAAATACTTGTTTCGCAGAAAATGATTCTAAGACCGCATTGCGCGCGGTCACAAAAGCTGAAAATAAAATACATCGCGAACGCGTATACCGCGGAAAATGTCGTAGATATTCGGTTAAAGTATTTTTCAATTTAATTACCAAGCATTGTTATTAGGAATATTGCCATTGTCCTACTTTGGTGTAAAATGAAATTGTGTACGCAATAGTCGACGCGAAAAGATGTATACTTTAATAAACCGGCGCGAAGTTTCGTAGAAATATTCTCAAACGTTTCGCAAGAAAAATATTTCTTATATCCGGTTCACGAAAAATAAACGGCACGATGACTCGATTCAATCTAACGTAACTCACGGAAAATATAAATTCCCGTTGTAGATGTACCGCGAACAATGTTAGGTACGACCAATGTCAAGGGCGATAACAAGTAGGCTTCGACCGCTGCGATGTCCATTGTGTTCTTGTTTACGTCTCAAGTAACCGGGCTTCTTTGTATAGTGGGTACCTGGAATTAGAAACCAAAACACGATAAGAATTAACAGTCACAAATTTATCCAAATTCTAAGTACAAACAGCGAAATTCATAAGCAAAACTAATTAAATTGTGATAATATAGTAAGCAAGAATTAATAGAAATAAAGAAGGTATTTTCCAAAAAGTTGCAAAATTATTTGTTTAAATCATACTGAGAAAAGTGGACTCGATTCATGATTTTAAATGTAATGTATTGAATGTGTATGGTATACACGTATATACTATGATAGGATATAGAATATAAATGAATTGAACAAAGATAAATGTTCTAAAACGATGTCACATACCTTGGAAACCACCCAGGAGCTCCTATGAGTATGTACGTCTTCACCCCCCGGCCGCTGAACAGAGACTGATGCGCGGACGTGTCAAAGTCACGCCAGGTAAACTCGGGAGTCGGCCGGTCACGGTCGGTTGCACTCGTACGTAGGTACCCGCCGGCGAATTTCTTCGATCTATTACGACATAATAAAATCTATGTTAACCTCGAGCGGACCGTTATTAAACCGTAGCATTTTCAGGATTTATTGCTAACAATTAAACAATTATATATTTTGCACAAATAAAGAAAACTTTTGACTATAACATCGTACAAATTCGAACTATATTTTATAAGCTTGATATTAAATATTAAGTTGCAAATGGCGATTGCAAATTAATAACAATAAATATAATTATTTCTAAAATTTGAATATTTAATATATTTCTACTGCCTCTATTAATCAATCTCTATTAATTAATGCAATTGCAATCAATCGGTGTGTTACTCAGTACTAATAATGTATGAGTAATAAATGAATTTTACTTCGGGAGGTTGACCGGAGCGTGTCATGAAGAGGTATTGACTCCAGGACGTTTTATCACAGACTAAAGGTTAATGGCGTACTTGGCAATGTCAGGGCACACCGCGAGGAGGTACCACCACGTGCCCCACTCTGAGTTTACATTGTTAAATAAATGTAAATGTATTTTACTTATTTGTGTAATCTACTGTTATTTGCAATCACTCGAGCGAAGAATTCGCGTCAGTTTCCTAAGGGAGACGAAAATTTTAGTCGGTAAGTCAGAGCGAATAGTTCGTTCGTTGTCAGCGCCGGTACGTGGCTCGGCGTTAGTTTGTATACAACTCAGTTGTACGAGTCTACACTATTTCGCTTTGCATCAGGCCCGTGCTTGATGATACCTTTGCGCCGTCGAGCATTTTCGTTTCGAGTGACATGTCTTTTTTCCATGTTTTTACATATATTGTTGTGTGACTGAGTGCGTATCGATCTATATCGAGCGTATCGAGCAGTATCCAGTATACCGTGTAACGAAAAGTAGTTATCATTTAACACATTCTAGATTCTCATTTTCTTCACGTAGCAACGATTCCATCGAGCACTGGTTCGAATCCATCGAATTCCGAGCCGTTGTCCATAACCTTAACTTGAGGTTTTAACGGTATCAACGTGAAAAGTACAGAGACTAATGCTGCAGTTTCGCACGGAATACGGTTCACCTTTTTTCCTTCTATGATTTCATCTCTGTAGTTTCTGGTACGGACATTGGTAGAGCGCGTGTCACAAGTTACTTACGTTTCTCGGCAAAATGTGTTGCGGTTGTCGTTGACCGTTTCCC
The DNA here is from genome assembly GCA_917499265.3 of Mimumesa dahlbomi. Taxonomy (NCBI): domain Eukaryota; kingdom Metazoa; phylum Arthropoda; class Insecta; order Hymenoptera; family Crabronidae; genus Mimumesa; species Mimumesa dahlbomi. The sequence goes on along the minus strand of OU824116.1, from coordinate 731,461 downwards.
TCTCGTCGTTGGTCCTTGCGATCGACGAAGAAAAGACGAACCGGTACCTTGAGGAAAACATTGACTCGAAACATGAGTTCACAACAGAGTCCAGCGGCTCTCCAATCGTCTGCGGATCGCGAGATCGTTTACACGTGGATAATAGCGCTGTCGAATCCCGAGAGAAGAGAAGATGCTCTGCAGGAATTAAGCAAGAAACGAGAAGTGGTTCCTGACTTGGCGCCTATGCTGTGGCACTCGTTCGGCACCATAGCCTCTTTGTTGCAAGAAATTATAAACATTTATCCTGCTATTAGTCCTGCCACGCTTACCGCGTATCAAAGCAACAGGGTGTGCAATGCTCTAGCGTTGTTACAATGCGTTGCCAGTCATCCAGAGACCAGATCTGCCTTTCTGCAGGTAAAGACCACTTTTTTTCTTCTTGCGTAGATTCGTATGACATGTTGTGTTTCTTGTTTCAGGCTCATGTTCCACTATTTTTGTATCCATTTCTACATACTGTTAGCAAGACCCGACCGTTTGAGTATTTGAGACTGACGAGCTTAGGAGTTATAGGAGCGTTGGTTAAGACTGACGAACAAGAAGTCATTACATTCTTACTTACCACAGAGATTATTCCCCTGTGCTTACGTATCATGGAGAGCGGTTCAGAGCTAAGCAAAACTGTTGCTACCTTCATTTTACAAAAGATCTTGCTGGACGACAGTGGCCTCTCCTACATATGCCAAACTTACGATAGATTCAGTCACGTTGCCATGATCTTGGGAAAAATGGTGCTGTCTCTGGCAAAAGACCCTTCTGCCAGATTGTTAAAGCATGTAGTAAGGTGTTACTTAAGGCTGTCAGATAATCCAAGGTAAATTTTTTGTCGAAATCCCGGCACAGGTTTCGTCGACGTGAAGTTTAACGCGTTTTCTGTACGTTTATCTCTTTCAGAGCGTTGTTGGCGTTGAGACAATGTCTGCCAGACCAATTGCGGGACAACACGTTTGCGACCTGCTTGCAAGAGGACGAATCTACGAAACATTGGCTCAATCAACTTTTAAAGAATTTGGAAACCGGACCGCAACCGGTCCCTCCGACGCAACTCGTCCAGCAAGATCCTAGAGCTATTGGAATGTCTCCCTTGGCCTCTTAAAACTCTACACTCGCATGCAAGCTGTATTCTTGCACGATTCGTTGTTTCATCACGCGAAAGAGATCGACCGAAAGGGAAACATAATAGACGGAGGAGGAATAAGGAGAGAAGACTCATGGTACATAGTCGAGTTTTGGAGCGTCAGCCAGTGATGTAATCGTAATGTCTGGAAGTAAGGCGAGAGAACAGATCGATTCGAAGACGGAGAGTGAGCTTTATACAATGTGATTATACGTAATATATGTTATTAAATCATCTGTATATTTGTAATTTTAATTCTGCGAACAAGTTATTACGCTGAAAGACAGAAATATATCGGCTACGACATTTTCCATAGATTCGCGTGCGGCAACGGTTGTCCTCGTTCCTTCGTTCCTAGCTGATGCGTAGCCAAAGTATCGGAACGTCGAGTACGAACGTGATACTGTTTGAAAGGTAATCAATGTGCATTGTTTTTACAATGTCTGAAAGATAGAGAGTAGACTACTGCGAACATCGTCGGCTACCGAGTCTGTTTTTCTACGCGACTTCTGGTGCCTTTCATCCGCCAGCAACTACCAAGTGGTGGTTCGACGCGAAATCGCGTTTCGATACTTGGCGCGTACCTCGACGACAGTTGAGCGAATGGTCACTGATTTGCGGCGTCCACATCGAGTTTCCTAAGTTCCGTGGCGTTCTGGGAATAGAGCGAAGAGAGAGAGAGAGAGAGAGGTGGTCGAGCGAATGATAAAGGCAGAATTTAGCGAAAGAAAAAGTTACCGTTTTCTTTGGAGTCGTGGACCGTAGGAATCCGTGAATGACCGGCGTGTATAGTTTCTCATCGCCAGGTTTCCACTTGTTTGCGCCCGTGATCCAGGAGACCATCAGACCGACGAGAATCGCGGTTAAAAATCCAACCCACGTGTACCACAGGTACGACATTCTATAGAGGAAGAACGGCTGTTCTCTGCGGACAGAAGGAGGCGTGCAGTTAAATGATAATAAACGATCGATCGTTGTCGGGGTAGGTTTGAAAGTAGCGCACCTTATCGCTTCTTCGACGATAACTGTGAGATTCGCGGCACTTGTTCTCAGCGATTCCGGGCATCCCTCCACGGAAACGGGTTTCACCGCGAAATTGATTTTCCCGCTGGAAATCGCCGCCTGCGTGCCAAACGAGATCCACGCGACCAGATTCAAGCTGACGAGGCCGCCGACCAACGCCCCCTGTCGCCAAGATTCAAAGAAGAGTCGAAATTTAAACATACGTACCTACGTACCACCCATACATACGTGTAGTATCCTCGAGACGGATCTACTACCGCGGTAAATCTTACCGCAGAGTTTGCGAACGGAAAGAACATGCCGAGCGTGAAAATGCCTAGCAGCGGTCCGGCGGTTATTCCGGAGAGACTCTTGCCAGCCTGAAACAAACGAATCCATCGTCGTGTAGAGCACGCGACTCGTTAGAGCTGGGTCGTTCGCGATACGTTACCTGAATGAGACCGCTGAGCTTTTCCACGAGAAAAACTAGAGCAACGCAGATGCCTCCCGTTAAGACCACTGTCGCCTTCATTATTCGACTAGCCCCCACGTCCGACACGGGTCGTTTTAGACAGGGTTTTATCATGTCCTCGTAGATCACGCCAGACATAGAGTTTAGTCCGGTGGACATCGTACTAACGCGCGCAAATAATGATAATGAATCGAGAGATATCTAGAGGGTGGATTGGTGTCTGTTTACCTGAGAGCCGCACTGAATACACCGGAAACGAAGAGACCTGGCAAACCTGGGATCGAGCGAGCCATCTCCATGACGAAATACGGCAACAGCTGGTCCGGTTTTCCGATTTGCTGAAACGCGAATCGAATACGGAACGAAATTACTCGTGGCCGCATCGAAGGGGTTCGCCTAAACGTTGCTGGTGGTTTACCTTGGTCGTGACGGGATCGCAGTCAAAGAACGCGGCGAATATCACGACACCAGTGTAGCAGCTCAGCGAGACGATACTTATTATACCGACCGCCATGATCGTGATCGTTCTACGGAGAAACCATAGGGTTTGGAAACTTGAAACGACGATCGATCGTTTATCATTGAATACGTATCTCACATGTTAGCTCGCTTCAAGTTCGGCATCGCCAGACATCGTTGTACCATCGCCTGATTCACCGAGCACGTTGCCAACCAGTTCAAATAGTTTCCAAAGACCACGGTCCAGAAGGTGTGCCGCACCGTGGGGTCCGGGTCCATGCTGCGAACAACAACGCACACACACTTACCACGATTTTTCCTTTCAGCCCTTCCGCCTGTGCACCTTTCGATCTTTTCGGAAGCGACGTCGCTCGAACATCGATCGGACAGAGCGATCCGTTCAACGGAGAGAAAAAGATTCGTGCCTCTTACTCGAAGAATTCTATCCTGCCGGTCTCTACGTTCCTGCGCCAGACCTCGGCAACTCCACCGACGCGATTCGTCCCGAGAACAGCGACGGTCACCACCCCGCCGAACATCACGATCGTTTGAATCGCGTCGGTCCACACGACCGCCTTCAGTCCACCCTGAAAGAAACACGTTCGCTCGCTCTCTCTTATCGCGTTCGTTACGACGTTATCGATCGTGATCAGGGAGATCTTACCAGAGTGGTGTAAAATATGCAAACCGCGCAAACCACCAGAGCGACCGCGTGCAGGTTCAGCCCGGTGACTTGGTTAAACGCCAACGCCGGCACGTATATCACCAGGGGGATGTAGAGTAGCTGCGAACGTAGACGACGACCGCTCGAGATACGAGATTTCCAGGAATTTCAATTTACGGAATCCATGTCGAATGCTTACCATCTTAATGAGAAATATCACGGAGCCCATCAGCCTGACCGCGTTGTTGAACCTCAGTTTCAAATACTGAAAGAATCGTCACGGTAACTCCGTTAAACTCCGAGCTTTACTCGACGTCGATTCGATAAGCGTCGACGTACCTCGTACGAAGAGGTGATTTCGAGCTTGTAGAAGACGGGCAGGTAAACGATGGCCATCGTCAGAGAGACGAAACAGTCCGCGATCACCACGCACCAGAATTGCGTTCCGTAAACGTACATTTCGGCCGGCAGACCCAGGATCGCTATTCCGGAAATGTAGCTGAAACGTTTAAACGATTCTCGTCGCTCGGCCTCGGAAACGGGGGACGACGCTTCGATCGACGACGGGAGAGCCGACGAACGGAAGGTCTCGCGGTCTCGTTACGCGAGCCTTGACGGTCAATCGAGACGAGTCCGTCGCTAGATTCCCTGCACGGGAAGCTCCGGGAAACGCGTGACCTTCCGCCGCATGGCCGACCAGGTCGTTTGCAAACATTTTCACCGTCAAAGAGAATCGCGAGAACACGTTTGCAAATATTTTCTCAACCCTTCCTTCCCTTCGGTGACTCTCACTTACCTGGCGATCAGCGACATGCTTATGGGAAAGATGGACATTTTTTGCCCTCCCACCAGGTACTCTCTGACAGCGTCCGTGTTCTTTCTTGACTTGTAGGCCTGATAAACTCCGACAACGGCGGAAATGGCCAACATCCCCGTGAATACCACGCCGTCGATCAGATCGAACGATCTATGATCTTTCTCCGTGTCGTCCATACCGAATTCGTTTAGAAAATTCCGTCAAAAAGTTGCGCGGTCTGTTTTCCGTTCACCGGGCAGAGGTAGCGGTGACGAGCGGAGGACGGTTCGTCGTTCCGACGAGTAGAGAACGTTTCTGACTCGCGGAAGAGTACGGCCGCGACGGTTAAACGCAGCGGCTCGAGGAGACGATTGAATAATTGGCGATTTCGTCGTTACGGTTCCCACTCCGCTTCCTCCGCGTTACGCTTCCTCCGTTTACCCTCCGCTCGTCGTCCCTCCGATCTTTCGTATTCGTTGGTTCGACGACGGTTTCGTTTATCGAAATTCGGCGTCGGGACGCGTTCGGTCGAGTAGAACTGGCGCCTCGACGGATCGGCAGCGAAAACGGCCGGGCGGGTGTAGCGGCGCTTCGCCTGGGCATTTAACGAAATTGCTCTTTCCCTGCCCCTGTTTACCCGTGTAGTCGTTCGTTTGCTTTTTCTCGCGTGTCTCCTTCGGTTTCGCGTTCGCGTTCGCCTTCTCTCCGTCGTTTCTCCCGCGATCGATCGGTTTTCCGATACGGCCACGCGCTCCCGGAAAGATCGGCCTGCGACCACTCCTTTTCCCTCAGTTCGGCTACGTTTTTTCGAGAAACGAGACGCGCCGCGACACCGCTCCGTAGCGCAGACTTTTACCGACTTTCACCGTCGATCGTTGCCTCGATCGTCGCGGGGGGTGATTATCCTCGGCGTCGGTATTTTCCTGAAAGTACGTCGGCTGGCGTTCGCCCTTCGGAAAACGAGGAAAGTTTCGCTCGATCGTTCGCCCGTAATTTCCTCCGGCTAAGTTTTACCGATCGGTCGACGACACCGTAGGGACGTTGCATGCGGGTTCGTATGGCCCGGCGTCCGATAGATTCGTCGCCTATGGAGAGATGCGAGCCGCGGGACAAAATTCGTACGTAACGACGGAGCGTGTCTCGTAACTCGATTAAACGGTTAATTACGAAACGTAAAGGTCGCTCCTTGCTCCCCTCTCGTTTCGCCTCTCCTCGCGTACCCGCTCGCCGTCCCGTTTCCTCTCGTTTCCCCCGCGTCGATCGTTCGTCCAGAACGGAATTCGCAAAGAGACGGAAAGTTTCGCGTGGCCGTCCGTATCGCGTGGAACGACGCGAGATCGGCGTCGCGTGCTGCTGACTCGTCTCGCCGGGTAATTCGATGTCGCTGTCCCAGAGGATGACGATCGTCGGGCTGATCGCGTCCGCGCTGCTCTCCAGACTCGTCACCGCTCGAACCTACCTGAACGTTAGCGGCGACATCATCTTGGGCGGGCTGTTTCCCGTCCACGGCCGGGGTAGCAACGGTGAAATTTGCGGCAAGATACAGGTAGGGCTCGTTGGAATCGAAAAACAACCACCATACGGTATGTTCGTTACGGTGACGTTCCGTCGACGGTAGGTAGAGGACGGAATTCAGCCGTTGGAGGCCATGCTGTACACCATTCGACAGATCAACGAGAATCCAAAGATCCTTCCGGGTATTCGTTTGGGTGCGCTGGCGTTCGACACCTGCGACAGTCCCGCCTACGCGTTGGAGCAGGCGCTCTACTTCGTTAAAGGTATCAGGTCCACTTGTCTCGCGATCACCCCACAACGAAAATCCCTGGCGAACGTAGACGGAGATTTTCCGCAGGCTTCATCGCGCACGCCAACGAGTTTCACGTGGCGGAGTTTCGCTGCGACGATCAGAGCGTTCCTCGATACTTGTCCGGGGGCTTCGACAACGTCGTGGCGGTTCTGGGGGCACAATCTAGTTCGGTTACGATTCAGGTGAGACTGCTGAACGGGATCTCATTCGCCCGTATTTAGAGGCAGACATACTAGAGAGTCGCACACGGTTTCCCAGGTGGCTTCGGTGCTGGCTCTCTTCCTGGTCCCGCAGATCTCCTACATGGCCACTTCGCCGTTTCTCAGCAGCAAAGAAAAGTTTCCTCATTTTTTCCGCACCGTTCCGAGCGACGTGAATCAGGCCCGCGCGATGCTGGAGATTCTCCGGTCGGTGAAAAAAGATCCCAGGATGGTCGTGTCGCGACACCATCGTCGACGGACGCGGTTCTAACGATAAGTTTGCCCGTTTCAGTCGTTTCGAGTGGTCGTACGTGTCCGTGATCTACTCGGACACCGAGTACGGCGATCACGGCTACGAGACGCTGTCGTCGCTCGCCGGCGAGTATTCCGTCTGTTTCAGCGCGCCGCATCGAATCAGCGAGGATCGATTCTCGTCCGAGGACTACGACAACGTCGTCCGCACCATCGCCGGGAAAACCGACGTGCGAGGTGAGAGAAAACATGAACGATCCCGTCGGACGAACATCGTAGAGAATGCTTGTCGCAGTGGTGGTCCTCTTCGCGGAGAAGTCGACGACACTCCGCGTTCTGCAGGCGGCGAGACGCGTTGGCGTCGGCTCCAGGTTCGTTTGGGTGGGAAGCGACTCCTGGCCGGCCTCCGATAGTCGTCGGGGAAGCGAAGACGACCGGGATCGCGAGGAAGACGAGCATCGACAAGGTGGGGCAGCAGTTCTCGAGGGCGCCCTGGCGGTTCAACCGCTCTACAGACGACTAGCTGGTTTCGACGAGTACTTTACGGACCTTCGACCGGAACATCAGACGGTGAATCCATGGTTTCGCGAATTTTGGCGCGAGTACCACGGCTGCGCGGATCGTGGTCCAGGTCGAGAGTCGCTCGAGGTACGTACGGGATGAAAAGAATGACAAAATCACCCAGGGGAGGATAATAATGAAGGGCTCGCCGTTACGTAGCGCGTTAGCTGCACGGATCCCCGACTGAAGATCGAGCCGAGCAACGGCTACAAGCAGCGAAAGTTCCTACATTTTGTAAGGGACGCGGTGTACGCGATAGCGCACGCCCTGGACGACATGCAGAGGGAGACCTGCGAGAAAGGATTCATCGGGATTTGCGACAAGATGCGACACATAGACGGGGACACCGTGTCGCGGTACCTGGCGAACGTTTCGTTCAAAGGTACGCCCTCGTAACTCCTCGACGTCTATCTGTTTACCTGGTTCTCCCTTTCAGACGAGGCGGGAAATAAGTTTCGATTCGTCGATGCCGTCGACGGACCACCGAGGTACTCGATCTTGAATTTTCAGAAACTCGCGGACGGCTCGTACAATTGGATCGTTGTTGGCAATTACACGCGTAAGCGACTCACCGTTCTAATTTCATCTCTCCCAGTCCAACGATCTCGCTTCCCGTCTTTTTTCTGTTCCTCACACAGAGGACGAGCAGGGAAGAGCGGTGCTTCTGATGGATCGTTCGTCTATGAAGTTCCGCGTCGACCTGGACGGCCGAGCGGAATTTCCTGCATCCTCGTGCTCCGGGGCCTGCGGTCCAGATCGAGTGATGGTCCGGTTAAAGGAGGACCCTTGCTGCTGGAGATGCCAGAGCTGCGGCTCTTATCGCTACAAGATGGACGAGCAACGGTGCGAGGATTGCGACTGGGGCACGAAACCGTTTGAAAACGGAACGGGTTGCGAGCCGATTCCCGAGGAGTTCGTCGACTATTCGACGCCGTGGGCGATCATCGCCATGGCCATAGCTGTTTGCGGTAAACTGGGGAACCGAGAAAAGTATCGAGATAATCGGTCTATCGCTGAACGATTCGTTTTTCGCAGGCATGGCTCTCACTCTGTTCGTGTGCTCGGTGTTCTGGCTCTATCGAGAGACACCGATAATCAAAGCCTGCGGGCGAGAGCTCTCGTTCGTTCTTCTATTCGGCACCCTCGCCTCGTTCTGTATGACGTTCGCCGTCGTCGCGAGACCGACCAGCGAGAGCTGTGCCGTCACCAGGTTCGGCATCGGCTTTTGTTACACTCTTTGTTACGCCGCGCTGGCTACCAAGACCAACAGGATACACAGGATATTCAACGATCCCGCGAGAAGTCCTCGCAAACGGAGGTAACGAAATCGTTGGACCGTCAGGAACGTCGACCGGGGTTCACTCGACCTGATTTCTCGTTTCGCAGATTCACCAGTCCCAAGTCGCAGCTGATCATCACGACGATTCTGACGGCTTTTGAGCTGGTGGTCGACGCGTCCTGGTCGATCAAGGTGCCACCGGCGGTAACGCATTCCTATCCGACCAGGGAGATCAATCTTCGAGTGTGTCGAGGATCGGACGACGGCTCGTACGTGGTCGGCCTCGTTTATCCGTTCGTTTTGACGCGTGAGTCGAAACCGTTTTCCTTCGTTCCTTTTCTTTCCCTGTCTTATCTGTTAATCTCATCGCAGAAGTCTCGACAACGGTAATTTCGATTTCTGTTTCCCAGTGGCCTGCACGTTCTACGCGATAAAGACCAGAAAATGTCCGGAGGGATTCAACGAGACCCGCCGGATAGCGTTCGCCAATTACGCGACGATGATTTTATGGCTGGCGTTTGTTCCGCTCTACTTGGCGTCCAGCAGCAACACCGTCAGAGTCCTGACGCTGGCTCTATCGTTGTCGTTCAACGGCCTGGTTCAGCTGCTGTGTCTGTTTTTCCCGAAAATCTACCTGGTACTGATCAAGCCGGAGAAAAACACGCGGGAACTGGTGATGGCGAGACCTGGCACGTCGTCCCATCCGACCACTCCCGCCGCACCCCCCTCGCCCTTTAACCGACCCCCCGAATACGACCCTTGATCGAACTCTGAATCAATCGAACTGCGTTGCTTGCGATATCTTTGTATTTATTTCATTAGCGGCAACAGCTACACGTATCGACGGGAACATCTTAAAATTACATCGATAGAAATATCAACGATACGACGAAAGAATCTGTAAAAAGGTGCGAACAAACTGCCGAGCGGTCATCTCCCTTTCTTCTATTCCGCTCTCTCTTTCTAAAGATGCTCGACGACGGTGCCGTCGTAAGGGAATCGAACGACGTTCGAAACGGGAAACTTAGGACTAAAGAGCTGCCGGAGGGCAAACGTAATATCTTCGATTCTGGAAGACGAAAGACCCGTCTCTCGCGGAGGACGGGTCAAAAACGATACCAAAGGAGGGTATTCGTGTACGCGGGATCGGACGTTGCTTCGGGTAACGCCGAGGTAAATTAAATCTAAGGACAGTGACGCGTTTTACGCGGGGCCAGAGAATCTCCCCCGAATCCATTGAATTTCGTCCCGTCGTCGACTCCTCGCGGTTCGTTCGCGTGTCTTTCTTCTCCCCCGGATGTTCAACGTTTCTCGCAGCGCGCGAAAAGAGTCGACGACGACACGATGACACGAAAAAGGATTACGATAAATGGACGAACGCGCTCGTTTCCTAAATACGCGCGCGTAATTGAGCATTCGAATTGAGCTTGACGATTTCCCAGGGTGAACCACGTCGGTTCTCGCCACGGGAAAGAGTCAGGGTTAGGAAAACGGGGTAGGAGAACGCGGAGAAAGGATGCTCGACTCGCGAGGAAAGTATCGATTTCTGGTTACGAGTGGCGTGTGCAGCGTCACTGACCTATGCAAAACGCGACTGACAAGCGACTTTGCTCGAAAGGCCTTTCATGGACGGAATGGCTGATAAGGATCCGCAAAGGGTCGCGATCTCGCCGGATCGATTCCTGTTGCGTTCGCGTAAAAAACTCTACTTATAGGTAAACTTAACGATTCATTAAAAACTATATGGAAAATACTCAAAGATTCTAAAGGGTGACGGTATTACTATGTACAATTCGGACCAGCGATCTCGGCGATTACTGTGCTATCGCCAAGCATCGCTGGGGACTACGCTAATTAAGTCGCACAGCCGCACGGATCGCGAACACGCGACGACCGGGTCGCGCATCGCCTCGGCTTCCTCGTCTCGCAGGAAACGAGACCAAACGGTGATTTTTTTTTTTTTTTATGCTAAAACTTTTCAGAACGAACTCTCGCGTTTCGTTCGAAGTTGCGCGACTTCCGGGCTGGGAGTCATCGCGGGATTGTCGTAGGCATAGTCCAGAGTGGTGTCCTCGCTGGGATGCCTCCTGGAGAGGGGAGTGCTGCTGGTGTTCGGGGTGCCGTTGCTGTTGCTGTTCCCGTTACCGCTGTCGCTGGCGCTAACGGCACTGTTTCCGGTGCGCGGGGGTGCCACGGTCGCACTGATGGTCGGCATCGTCGGGATGGACAGCTTCAAGTTTGGTTTCACCGTACCCACTTCGGCGTCGTCGCGTACCTTGTTCGGGGCCGTCTGTGGAAAATGTTGCAAGTAGTTTCGCAGTGGACTCTAACCGTATGAGTGCCGAGCAGCGATTTTGCTCTTGGCACTTTTCACCGGAGAAACAGCAAAATCCCATAGACGTACCTTTACCCAGCTCCGGGCGAAAGTTTTTCGAAACACGTCGGTAAGTTTGTCGCATCGCAGGAACGCCTTGCAGAGCAGGTACGCGATGGCCAACAACGACAGGCCGGTGATGGTAATAGACACTGTGATCAGGGTCTTCAGCCTCCGAACTTCCCCTGGAAACGACGGTTCTTCTTTCGTTCGTTTTCAAGCGACTTTGAAATACCGTCGCGGCGGAGAGTTGGCGCGAGACGCGAGCGCCCGGATCGTTCGAATCCCCTCCGTTAAAAAAGAGCGCCTTCGACGACGAATCGGCCCTCGCGTCTCGCCTCGTTTTCCCGCCTCGACTTACCTTTCAGATCTTCGTATTGGTTCAGCTCCGCGCGAAGGACGTACCGTTGATCGTGAAGATACTCTGCAAGCGAGAAACATTATCTCGTACCGTTCGACAAGTGGACGGTGAAACGGTAAAAAGGTAAAAAAAGGTAACGTTCGGATTCCACGCGAGGAAGATATGGGATATACGCTTTTGTCGTACACTCTGTCCGCCGGCCGTCGCGACGTTACGCGTTAAGGAGCCGAGTCCGGTTTCTTTGGGCCGGAAAGTCGAAGCTCCCGCTGTCGCTCCAAAGAACGGGAAAGAACGGGACAGAGGGGGAGAAAGAAAGGGGCCGACGAGAAAAGAAGGTACGTAGAAGGCGGTGAGTCATCGTGCACGCTCGGGGTTCGTGTGGGAAGACAGGGACGGTCAGGTGCAAAGTCAACGGACCCGAACGCCTATTCAGGTGTACTCGGGACAGACCGCTGCCCTACTCTACCTACTTCTACTACCTGCTTGCCAGGTAGCCTGGCTTTCGATCGATTACGAAAGATCGATGTTCCGGGGACGACGAACCGAAACACTTTACAGCTCCTATTCGTTCGGTTCGTCGACTCGTAGGCAGGCAAACCAAAGACGTACGTACCGTACTTACCTACGTCTCTAGGTGTTCGCGTAACGCTTGCGCGGGTCGTGAAAGCAGGTGAACGACGAGGAAAGAAACAGCGAGACAGAGAGATAGATGGAATAGATTAGAATAGAGAGAGAAAGAACGCGCCGCTTGACGTTGCTTTACCAACTGCTCAAACACGATCGTGCAAAGCATTCCGAAGAAGAACGCCAGCTAGAAGCGGCAAGAAAGACGATGCCTTCGAACCGATATCGAAAGGTGAGAGAGTATAATACCTTGACAGTCGGCCGCGCATTCCCGTGGTTGATAATTGTGGCTCTCCACGTCGCAGGCCTCCGAGCATGGTTTACAGTGCGTATCGTAGGGACTGCAATACTCGACGGTGGAGCATCTTTTCTCGCCGCATTTCGCTCCCTGCGGCTCCAACGCGGTGCCGGCTCCCTCGCCGATGACCAGCAGCAATGGAAACGCTATCCCAAGCAGTACTTTCATTTCTTCTTCGCCGTGCCGCGTCTGTTGCACCGCCGCTGTTCGACAGGTTGCGGATTATCAGCTCGGACGATCGTCTCTCTCATCGACGTTGGGCGATTTAGTCGCGCGTCTCGTCTGTTCGACGCAGCGGTGATTTCAACGGTATTCGAGCGAAACTATTCCGCTCGCGGGACCATCTTTGGTTATTCCGAATAAATACGCGATCCAACCGATCGTCCTGAAAACGTGTAAATCAAACAAAACGTTACGACCTCGACGGGTGGTAGGCGGTAGCGTGCTACGTGGCCGCGGTCTTACGCGACGATTACGCGATGGTTACGCGATTTCGTTGCCGTGGCTTTCGCTTGCGCGAAAAAAAATTAAACATTACGCACGAGTACGGTGTAGCGATACTGTAAAACTCGTTCGTACGATCGCGGAGCGGTGAGGAGCGGAGGGGAGTCAACAGGAGAGGAGAGGAGAGAAGAGAAGAGAAGAGAGAAAGGGAACGGAAGGGGTACGGGGGAGGAGAGGAGGTTCTGGTAGAGACGAAGAGAGGTGAACGAAGCGACCGGTATGACTCATCGGTCGTATCGGAGGACGAAACGCGCCACGGATAATCGTTGCCTCTTTTCCTTTACTTTCGATCGTTACAATCGAGAAACTACCATGAAAAAGGTTAGAGAAAACAAACGTTCATCGCGCGGTTCGATTTTCCGCTCGCCAGGGAAATACCGCGGCGTCACGCGAGTCGATTTCAAGCATGCATATTTAAAACGGTACGCGCGGACCTAACTCCACGTATTCTCCCGTTGTTATCGAGCGTTCGCCCGGTCGTTCGTTCGTTTCTACGGTTAGGTCCAAGGTATCGGTGGATCGACGCTGGTAACTTCTGTTTGCGATACCAACGCGCTGGGTCACGCGGGCCTAACGTCAAGGAATTTCCTAGCGTTATCGAGTTTCGTTCTATCCGTGAGGAAACGGAGTCGTGGGTGCGCGCGATTCGCGCATAATCCATGGATAAGAGAGGAAAAGAGGGGGAAGGGGAACGCGGAGAACTGTACCTGGTCGCGTAGCTGATCGCGTACCTGGTACCGACGACTACGCGCGTTTCAATGGTTCGGGAACCGGCGAGCAACGAGAATTATCGAAATCGTAGGCAGAAAAATCGCATAAAATAGACCACGGTGTCCGGGACGCGGACAATGTCGGATAAACGAGAAGAATGTCGTCCGACCGGTTTCACCGATGACTCCAACGGAGAGCGCGTTTGCTCTCGTCTCTCAGGCTTCGTGGCGATGCCAGTTTCCGCTTCGATCGTTCCGCAAGCTTCTCCCATTCACCGAACCGCAACCCACATATGTATACATATGTATATATATGTATTGTACTTTGATCCGAATATCCCTGTAGCGTTTCAAATACGGGAACGTCAAAGAAAGACGCGAATCGATCGAGAGATCGCGCGACACGGACTGCCTAAACATATGGCGGAAAGTGTCCAACTCGTTTGCCAACTAATCCTGATCCTACCGTGAATCCGAACGTAGAACTTTGTCACTCCATGGATCATTTTCCAGGAAGATCGAAGGAAATCCACTTCCGGTCTACCGTGTATTTCATCGACTCTGTGACGCCAGCGTTTACGACGCGCTTGCGCCAGCTTTGGATCTATGCGGATCTACGCGAATCTAGTCGAATCTATTCGATTTTTCATCGACGCTCGGATCACCGAACCACGCTCTTTGGTGAAAATTCTTTCGTACGATCGATCGATCGATCACGCTTGTTTTGATAATATCTTACTCGATTATCCGGCTGAAGATCTGCTTGGATCGGCACGGCGAGCCTCGGTGGCTCGCATTATCCTTCCGTATGTTGTATCGTTGAGGTTCTCACTTTGACACGCACCCTACCACATCGACTTTTCGCGCCGGACTGATCCAAGCGACTCGCCTTCCCACCACGAGTCAAGTCTCGACTCCCTCTACCTTTTACCTGGCTGGCTACCTGCTCGGCTCGGTGAGCTGCCGCCACTACGACATATATATATGTCACTGTACGCGGATATGAAGTTTGTAACGCAGGTATCGACGGATTTTTGACGTCCATCAGTGGAATAGCTGTAAAATTTGATTGAAATACATCGAAAGAACTTGAACACGCCTGATATACGGCAACACGTCGACATTTTCTTCCAACGAAAGTGTCGAAGGTAAAGCGCTGGGTATACAGGTACCCTTTACCTGTTGCCGGTTCGTTCGCCAGCATATGGATTCATGGAACTCTTTTTAGCGGAGATCCTGCTACGAAAAGGGGACTTGCGTCGAGGGTATAGAATATCTCGTAGCATCCGGTTCGTCCAGTCGATCGCACAATTGTATTCAGCGGATCGCTTTAATTTATATTTACACGTTTATTGCGTATTAAATATCCATACAAATGTATAACAATGTTAGTCGCGTGCTCGCGATTTCTACGGTTGCTTACGTTATTGCAGATTACTATCCGTTGCTTCGAACGGAGCGGAAAGAACAAAACAGAACGGAACGTAGCAAAAGGAATACTGTAATTCTCTCCCGCTTTACGGAGTCGTAGTGGATTGGTCCAGCTTAAACTCCAGAGAGGAGCCCGGAGAAACGCGCTACGCGCCTGACGATAGGCAAACCCGCCTCGCAGCAATTTCTTTCCGCGAGCCGCGTATATAGAACGACGTATTTATACGTCGTCGAAAAGCCGAAGATTACGTGGGTACGCTTCTACGTATGTCTGGAACGACGATAGCGAAAGGGACGATACTCGGAAACAGATACAAACGTAAAATCAAAACATTCAGGGTAACCGTCGATGGTTCGTACCGACGATAAGAAACACGAGTACGTGGAAAAAGCAACGGCGTTTAAAGCCAAAGAAAAAACGTGCCGCGAGTAAAAATAAACTCCGGGAATGGAAATGAAAACACAACTGCTAACGCTCCGTTACCTTTTGCATTTTATTGTTCTCGACGCGGACCAAGATCGAGTCCGCGCGCTCCTCCTCTTTCAAATCGAATAATGCGTTTCACTTGGACTCGGTCTCGTAAGACCACGTGCCGTTTAGTTTGCCGTTTAATTTCATTCGTCTCTACATTAATACAAAATATACTTTATCGTTAATTTATATCGTTTGATAATCGTCGTAATAATATTCGTAATCTTTTTTTCGCGCCGGCCGAGTCTACGGTGTGCAGATTCCGATCACTGTATCTCTACTTCTCTGTACTCTCGTTCCTCGTTTCCTCAATTTTTCCTTCCCTCTCTTTCCTTCTCTTCCCGTTTACGGTCGGACCCGTAGGAATTGGAAAATATATTGGATGTCCATGGAATCGAAAGGATCAAGAAGGAAACCTGCGGTGCCGACCCGACAAATCAAGATTGATTAACCGCTATCAAAGTTGATTTTCAAATTGGCATTGTTCCGCAGAGGATAGAAGGAGGGAGATTCGAACCGCGGTTTGGCCTAAATAGACATATTTACACGAAAGGCCGAAATGAAGTTTTTCCGCCACGGAAGTTACGGGGTTTTTTCCTTTTGACAAAATTTGGATAGGTACGAAACGTACGAACGGGAAGAGAAGGAGGCGCGGATTTCTTTCATTAAAACAGCCAGTCTCCTACAAGATTGCTTTGTTATACTCGTTCGCGAAGATAATATTCGGTTCTATAAAGCGTACTATTCTAAGTCTCGATACCGTATGCGTGTCACCTGATTGTGTTACGTGTTGTGTACGTTGGATCGTGGATCGTGTCTCGTGTCACGTTGGTACATCATTCGTGTGTGTCGGTTGTGTTTCGCTTCTTATCGCGTATGAGCGTAAAAATCTCCTCGTATTTCGCGTAGTTCGCTCGGTAAAACGTTTTGCCACTTAAAAAGACACGTAAAGGCGTTATACATTCGTGGTACGACGACGAGTTAAATAAATAATCGTTTGAAAAAATATATTATTAAAAGTAGGTATGAATAGCCATCGGAGTGTGTATCGTTACACGGATTAATATTACGTTGCGTAAATAATTCGTTTTCTATCCATACCCTGCTCTCTCCATCGCATCTACTCTCTCCGTCTTGACGTCGATACTTGAAATCGCAAACTCCTTCCTAAGGATTTCTCCGTTTGCTCGCGTTTCTCTAATTTAGAATATTTCAAAGCGCGCTGCAATTCACTGAATAGCATTTGAAACCAGTCTTACGCGCATCTATAGTTCTTCCTTTTCCCCGGTCCTCCTCGTCACACGTGATTAGCCCCGCATCGCGCGCTAATCTTTTGTGACCACTCGTTTGTCTCTCGATTCCACTTTATTCTAAGTTCGAGATTCAAATTCGTAAAAAAAAAATAAACAAAAAAAGTCTTGAACGTGTGTGTCCCAAGCATTCGGTATACCGTATGAGATCATGTCTTGCGAAAAAGTTGCTCGCTTCGGCCAATATCCGCGCATTGCCGCTACAAGGATTCATTTACGAAATGTGTGTTCTTTTTGCTTGTGAGTGTATCGTGAACCTTGTTCCGAGCACCTTTCGTTCGTTCTCTTCTACCCGTGGTAGAATTCTTCATTTAATACGCAGGTGAATCCTCTTGGCACGCGTGCATCGCGGGTTGGTCTGCTCGTCGACGACAATAACGGAATCGCACTTGTCGGGTACGAAGTACCTAGTAGTTTGGCTTGCGAGACGGAGCAAAATTATCGTTCGCGTGTCCATTCGGGGAGTTACGTAAATACAGCGATAAATGCTGATCATGTAAATACGTGCATGGTCTCGAGTACCATGCGGGACACTTTGCCCCGCGATTCCGTGAAGGATCGAGAGCGAGCAGACAAACCAGCGAACGGACATCGATATCGCGCGAGATACTTTTTCTAGCGATTGGCGACGACGTTCTTTCCGTCGATTATCGACCGTACTCCCGTCCGTATCTTACGTCGGGAGTCTACTACAAGTCCCATTTGTTGTAGCTGCACAGACACAAGCTCCAGCAACCCGACCGTGTCGAGCGAACGTTACCGTTGGCGCGGCGATTCGCGGCGACATTCCCTGTCGCGTTCGCAATCCCACCGTCGCTCCCCTTCCTGTTCGCGTTTCCATTTCCAATCCGCTGGGAAGCGACGTCCATTTCGGCGCCGACGACAACGACGACTCGCTCGTCACCGACGGGTGGCTGGGTGTCCTATCCTCAGATGTTCCCCGAATCGGGGTTGCCCGTATTCTCCGACTTTCCAGTAGCGGGAAATCTATGGTTACCCTCCGGAGGCGAGGGCGACGCGCCGCCGTCCTCGGGTTGTGGGAGGGGGGTCGGTATACCGTTCTGAACGTAGTGGGTCAATCTTGTGGGAAGAGAGCCCGCGTTCAGTTGGTAAAATTCGATCAACTGTAAAAGATCGTAGAACTTTGTGATCCCCTTGTCTAGCGTGTAGAGCCAGCAGTTGCAACGCTCGTCGAATACCTAGAACAGAAACACGAATGGAACTTCAGCGAGTGCTTTAAATGGAAGAATGAGACAGCTCGCGTAAAACAGCAAATTGATACTCACGGGCTGAATTTGGGCGTGAAACACTTTGTCGCTATATTTGTACGTCAACACGTACGCCCCCAGATTACTTTTGCTCTCCCTCACCAGGAACACTCTGCGAAAGAACGATAATCGACCAGTTACCCTTCGATCCCTTTCCACAAACCGTTAAGAAAAATATCGGGAAACATTGACTTATTTTCTCCTTACCCATCGACGGACCCATGATCCCTAATGATAGCCGCGGCGATTTCGCGCTTGAGGCCCCTGTGAAACCAGGGTTGCAGGACGTGGATTCCGTCATCCAGGCCGTGAAGCCGGACAACGGCGCAGCCCGGGGGCGGCCGCGAAAACGGCCTCCACGTCCTGCGCCAATTGATGCCCTCGCTTTCCGCGATATCCTTGGCCTCCTTCGGGTCTTCCACTATCCGTCCGACGCTCCCGGTAAAGTCCATCGCCACCCGCGACCGTACCGACTCCTGAAATAGACGTACAATAATTGCAAATTGTCTTACGTTTAAGATCGATCGTGACAATGGCTATACACGAGTATGTTACATGCCCTCTGGTTTTATTCGGCGGAGTAAAAGACCAGCGATTCCACGAGGTCTCCATTTTACTGCTTCCTCGAGCCGGCTTATCTATCCACCCTCTCGTGCCTATCGTTTTAACGTTCCTAGCCGAGCTTCTGGGAAATTTTACGACCGCGACGGAAATATCATACAAATCGTTTCCGTCCCTTCTGTTTCTCCTCGCATCTCGTATAAATACGAGAGCTATCGCCCTTTCTCTGTATTATCCTTTTCTATTCCTAATGGACGAAACTTTCGGCTCGACTCTCCGCGATTCGATCGGGAAAGATGTAATATCCCCGCGACCAAACTGGCGAACGTGCTCGTAAATCGATCGATGCGTCGGTTCCTGTTCCCCGTGTCACTGGGTTACTATCTCCGCGATATCGTCGCTATCTCTCTCTGACCGAGGTGGAAACGCGAGCGACGAGGATGCTGAGACGGTGAAAAAGTTCTTGGACGAGATTCGAAAAAGGCACGGGGGACCGATCGCAGGTCCATCTATGGCGGATGGCTGGATCGTAAAAGAGGTCTCTCTTAACGAGCACGTAAACCACGACTGCCGGAGAATAAGAGAGGGCTGAAGAAAATAAACGACGCACACCCACGGTCGAAAAAGGATCGTTAGAACGGTGCCTCGAATTCGGCGGTAACCCCGAGTCAACCGAGTTCAGGTGGCACGTTCGACGACTCTCGCTATTTCCTTCCTATCGAGACTATTGAATGGCTCACATTTTCTCTATACTCGGGAATAAAGATAGCTCAAGACTTAATCGTGCTCTAAGAATGAATAGGACCTCCCTAACTCTCTATACATTCCTACACGGTGAAATTCCAGCGGCAAAGGTTTGAAATGTCCCCGAACCTCGACGAAATTCCATCGATCGGACAGATTTTGCGAGATCGTCCGAGGCATCGGACACTTTTCCATCGTTTTCCAACGTTAGTCCGCTCGAAGCTCGAGTTTATCGACTTGGCCGGCGAGTGGGAGAGGAAAACGGTGGAGGATGAGGAGAAAGAGGAGAAGTAGAAGAGAGAGAGAGAGAGAGAGAGAGAGAGAGAGAGAGGGGGGAAAGCGGCTTACGTTAAGTTGGTTTACGTAAGCATCGGCGAGAGGAATAAGAGTCGGTAAGAATCGAAGAGCAGGGGTTGACAACCCCTGACCAGCCTGTTGCTAGGCGGCCATCGACTGTCTTCGCGTAACTCGGGTTGCAACGGTGCACGTACTTACACGAACATGGACGCTTACATGCGCCACCCCCCCATTCACCTCAGGTGGTTACGCATCCCCCTCTCAGTCCTTTCCCACCCTCCTCTTCCCCCTTTCCGTCAAACACCGACACGTTTGCACCCGCATCGATTCTGATTACCGACGACTATAGATAGATCGGGGTAGTTATCGAGGATATTCGTTCCCCGATCGTACAAGGGGTTTGGGGAGGGGGAGGGGATGAACGCGAAGCTTCCCAAGTTTACTCGATATCGATTCCGCTCGGTTACGTAAGGATCGCGGAGCGTTCTCTCCGCGTGCGTATCTGTGCGTAGTGGTAGTACGTGACTCGCATCGCGTACGAAACGCGTTTCCGCATCGCGGTTCCCCCCCGACCGACGGAATTCTCGCGAAAATACGCTGCTCTACGAGCCGTCGATGCTATTCTCGGGACAGCCGTCACGGGGTTCGCGTTTTCCCTGTTAAAGCTGCGACGGCAAAAGCATGGAACGACGCCTAACCGCGAGGATCCAGCCCGCGACAACCACGGGTTACCGTAAACGAGGGTTAAAGCGAGTTGGACGCGAGCCAACCGGGACCCGAGTTCGCGATATTTATGGCTGCCGCGCAAAACGTCCGCGCGATTAAACCGCCACGAATCCGTTCGAACTCCTCGACGGTACGCGAGTATCGCGAATGTTAAAGAGCTGCCCCTCGAATCAGTTTTCCACGCGTCGATTCGACGACCGTCTCTAACGAACGCTAGATAAACTGCCAAAAAGAACCCCTCGACGTTTCACCTTCCGAGAGAATCGACTAAGCGACACCCGCGTATTCTTCGAACCAGGGACCGAGGCTATCTCGAAAGCCGGACCGGTAGAAAGAAGCTAGAAGGAAGACGGGACAAGGAACAAGGAAGATGGAAGAAGAAGAAGAAGAAGAGGGACCGTCGGTAGAAGCCGGTTCGAGGGGGAGAAGTCGTTCAATGTCAAGGTTACAGGAGCGCACGCGCATACAATCGACCAAACGTTGCGGACCGCCGACCGAGCGACAAACCAGAGAAACACGGCCCGAATCGAGCCGAGCTAAGCCGAACGGGATGCGAAAATGAACAAACAAAGAAAAAGACTAAAGGAGAACAACGGGACGAAAGAGGGGGGAAAAAAAGATGAGAAAAATCATGACAGCAGGGGGTATAATATCATCGAGGATCTCTCGGAACCTGGGTTTCACCTGGCAATTGTAATTCGCGTACGGTGTGACCGGAGCTTTAAACCAGCTGCCGAGCGTCGATAAGAAAGTCGGAGAGGGAGGAAAAGCGGAAGTAGAACGCGAAGGAGAGGAGAGGAGAGGTGAGTAGGTCGGTACGTGCTCGGTGTGGCGGTCTACGGACTGTCTATAGTAGTCGCGGAAATGTCCTTGGAATCAGCTGACCGACAAGGAGACACAGTCGGCCGGACGAGACTCGAACGTAGGAAAGGCCTTCTCCGATACGAGGATACGCGGCGAGGTCCTTGTGGAATTCGCGATTCGTCCGATTTCCATGCAACGTTTCCGTCGACTGGCCGCGGTTACCTTTGTCGCCGCCACTCGGGGCCACGAGGGGTCCGTTTAACCTTCCGCTAGTCGGTCTCTATCGAGTTACCGCGGATGAAAAGTCTCGCAGTTGAATGCCAATGAAATCGTAGAGTCATAAAAGCAAAGGAAACTTACGTTGGAGACATTGTAGCTGTTGTATCGCTCTTTCGGACTATCGCCACCGGTCTGCTCGCACTGCTTGTTCTTGAAGGCTCTGTAGTTCTCCCTCAGTTGCTTGCCATACTGTAACGAGAGAGTGGAATGGTTCGGTAGGTCGTAAGAAGAAGAAGAAAAAAAGAAACGGGGAAAGAAGGAAACGAGTGATCGATGGGTGACGGTGACGGTGACGGTGATGGCGATGGGTGGTGGGTGGTGGGTGGTGGGAAGTACCTTGGCGAGCCTCATGGCCGTGAGCCAGCAGACGCGTGACTTTTCAGTGTGGAAGGCGATGACCTTGAGACCGGGTTCCCCAGCCTCCGTGGCTTCGGCTTCGGCTTTGCTGCTGGGCCGAAGACAGGCGCCCCACGAGAACGGCGCGTTGAAACACCGTTTCGCGTTGATAATCCTGTACACCACGTAATCCGACAAGTGGGCGAACGGAGTCAGCTGCTCGCTCTCCTGCAACGCGACGAACGTACACCATTTTTAACTTCCTCTCTCCAGAAACACTGTGGGAGAAATTCCGACGGCTAACGATCGATGGATCGAACGGAGGTGTAGGTGATTCGCGGGCCGTCCTTTTCCGTCAGTCGAGAGACGAGAAAAAAACGGAAGTCGGGGCAGCGGAAAGAGAGGCAGAAGAGGGAGAGGGAGAGTGGACAGAAAAAGAGAGAGAGAAGAGGCTGGAGGAAAACCGGTTTACAAGTAATTCCAGAAGCGCGAGCGATCCTGATTAAGGAAAGACGACAAGCGAGAAGATTCGCATCACGCTTGTCGATATCCTACCGAAACGGTTCGCACTAAATTTCTGTCTATCGTTCTCTCTCTCTCTCCCTCTTTCTCTCTGTTGCGACCGGCTCAAAGAAACCGACGACGTTACGCGATACCCGACGAACCTTATTGCTTTTACTTTTCATCGAAAATCTGTCGAGAGGAGACTCGAACGAATCGTGTCAACGACACGACGAAATTCGGACGAAAGTAACAGTTTTCGAGGAATCTCGATCGGCCTGACACGCTTATCGAGTCGTTTCGATTCGCCCCGCCGACAAACGGAATTTCGTACGCGCCAAACAGCAGCCGTGCTCCAAAATGTTGCTAATTTTACCGAATGATTCTGAGACACGGCTCTCGGCACTCTCTCGACCACGTTCCTCGTTCAGAAAAAAAGGTCGTCGTTTTAAACTCCGTTTTAAAGTCCGCCTACGGCGATCGGGACTGCGTTTCGGTCGGTAAAAACCTTAAAACGTATAAGAACCGTAAGATCCATCGTCGCGTGACCGGAAATTAGTCCGCGCGTGCATGCGAAAACGCCAGAGACAGATGGAACGGACGTTGGATGGATGGATGGATGGACGGACGGACGGATGGTTTGGATGGATGGATGGATGGATGGATGGTTGGACAGGCAGGCGTGAAGCTTGAATATCGGTACGCGCGGACAAGCATGTTAGACGGAAAGATAAGTGTAGCCACCGGGACGAAGATGTTTCGACGTTGAAGAGATAAAAGGTCGAGCTGGCTAGATACGGCGGACGAATATAATAACCATTGTTGATTACATGGCATACGTCGGAATATGTGGGCCACGCTCTCGGCAGCAGGCCGCGCTATGATTACGGTAATAATACGTGACCGTATAACGGTAGACGCTTGTGAAAGGGAGAAGCAGCGTGAAACGAGAAACAAGACGACGACTAGATGGATCAGCTTCTCGGAAAAAAAATTAATGAAAATCTCCGCTGCGTTTCCCCCGGTTCCGTTGCGAGAAGGAAGGAAGGAAGGAAGGAAGGAAGGAAGGAAAGAAGGAAGGAAGGGCAGGGAAACCTTGCGTATACGTGAACGCAGTGAACCGGACCACTTTATTGGATTGGTCGTAATAGAATTTGCGCGATGCGTGTTGCTCGGTCGTTCTTCGATGATCTTTATACGTGTACAAGTATGAAAGTGGACTGCTCGTAAAGCGACGCGTCGTTGTCGGCTCGAGAAGACGTTGATACCCGGCTCGAGGTGATTAAAGCCGTCATCGGAAGGAATTCGAAGTCATTGAAACCAAGAAAATCGCGCGACGCGAGCGTAGATAAAAAAAGAAACGAATGCTCTAGATTCGGAAATAAACGCATACTCGGAAATATCGTGGCCGTCTCGCGAGGATATTTTCCAACGAGTTTTCGTGACGATTTACTATTCGCCGGTTCAACGACGTCGCGCGGCGTTTCCTTTACCCCGTGAAAGATACCGTCGTTCGTCGTCCGATCCTCTCGAGATTTATTTCCACGATAACCCCGTTTATAGCAGGTTGATCGAGTCCGCGATCGACTATTATTGCCGCGCGCTCTCTACCTGGGGATCGCCGAGAGACGCTCTACCGAGCTTTCGAGCCAAGAATCGCCAAAGAGCGAGCGGCACCGGCTTCTCGTCTGCAGAAAATCGTGCCGGAATTGCGATTCGCTGTGAATCCTAATCGAACAACGCGATACCATCTACGGGCAACGACGCTCGTTCGTTATCGGGACAAGGTAACGCGAATAGGCCTAAGTAATTTCCTAGAGAACTCTGCGGACGTTTTGCATCGAAACTCGAACGGACAACGACGTTGCACACTTTTTACGCAAGCGACACAGCTGGCTTGTTGCGAAGCGGGAAACCGCTCCGACGAGAAAGAATCGGCCTCCGACGATGCGACCGCGTTAGCAATCCGACAAACGTATTCGCTATCGTACGTACGTACGCTCTGTCCGTATATCGGAGGGTGCGGTCTGATCTACTAGCCTACTCACCGTGACGCAAAGTGCGCCAGCGTTTCAAGATGAAAAGCGGCCGGGCATGATTTCACGGAGATGTCGATTGCGACGCCGATGTCGATCCCGATGCCGATGCCGATGCCGATGCCGATGCCAATGCCAATGTCGACGCCGAACCCGAACCCCGGAAATGCCAAACTGAAGAGAAAGAGAAGACAGATAGATAGATAGATAGATAGATAGTGAGATAGATAGTGAGATAGATAGATAGATAGATAGACGGATAGATAGACAGATATATCGACGGATGGGCAACAGGCAAGCAGGCAAGCAGGCAAGAAGACAAGCAGGCATAGACGGGCGGCTGTGAGAGAGGTAAATGGCTTAAAATTCAAAGTATCGCGAGGAAGAATAAATGTGTACATATACGTACGTACGGTACATACACGGACGTTCTCGTGTAAGGGCACCGAGGCAAACGATGGACGATAACGAATGCACGAACGAGCGAGCGATAGATAAAACGAATCGCGATGACTCCGCGATGGCTGACGCGGCGGTTCTTTCGGTTTCGCGATAAGCGGGTATAAATAAACTAACTCCTAAAGCCGAGAACCAAGCTGAAACGCGTACGCTCGGACCAACCTACAGACAAACGAATCGTAGAATTTCGTAGAACCAGACTATGAATTCGCTACGAGGGCGATGCACCTCGGTAGTTTATCCCTGTACGTAATACTTGTACGTCCTATGCATCTATCTGACGTTCGCTAACAGAGACGGCTAGGTTCGGGTATTCATCGGGGATCTTTGATTCCTCTGTCAGCCAAATCTCGATCAACCGGACAGGTTGTTTGTCCCCAACACGGGTAGCGCTCGTATAGACGGTGTACCCTAGGCGTACGCCCCGTGTTCCGGACGTCGCGACGTTCTCCGGTCGTAATTACGAACGCAACGACGCGCGGTCGCGAGACCGGTTCTCGCGGAAGCCCAAATCGAATCCAAGGTCTCGAAAGACGATCGATCGTTCGTTTCGTTCCTCCTCCAGGTCCGCGAGATCGCCCCGAGCCATTGTTTCTTCTTACCGGGCGAGAAAAAAAAAAAGAAAGAAAACGATCGCGGCTGCTCCCGCGGACTCGTAACGATCGAACGTTCTCCAGGTGGAAGGAAAAAAAAGAAGATGAAACGGCGAGAGGACGAAGTGAAACGAGAGACTCGCGATTTCGCGCGGCATCGCGACGCCGCGGACGGAGCGAGTCGCGATCGGACCGTCTCGAAAGAGCATCGAATGCAATTTCGGAGCACGATCGCGTGACGTGGCGCGACCTCGACAAACGTCCATGGCCGACTTTCCTTCGAGCTGTCAGAGAGTACCTTCGTCAGGATCCAAGAGGAGTCGCGATCGAACGAGCGATTCGACGCCTGTCACCGCCGCTCGATTGGCGTCGCTTTGACGGGTAACACGTCGAGCGATTTCGAAAACTCGAAAGGTTGAAAACTGGACGGACTCCACCCGTTTCCGTCGGACATTCTTTTTTTTTTAAATCTTCGCAAATCAAACGTTCCGGAGTGGAGCGATCGTCGACCGGTCGCGGGTCAAGCTCGCAGACTCCGTCGGCTTTCGATCCTCGATCCACGTTATCCCGTTTCGCACCGTTTCCATTCTATTCTAGTTTACGAATGCTCGTTTAAAGTGCGTTCCTTGTCGAAGGAAGAATAGACACGTAAATCTGTGTGAACAATGACAAAAGTACACCTAGGAAAAGCGGATAATGTCGATTACACGCAATGGCCTTTGACCAGAGTTTCATCTACCCTTCCGATTTTCTCACCGTAACGCCGACGAGACGAGAGCGAGGAAAGGCAAACGGTGAACGGAGAAAGATCGAAATAAAAGAAATAGGAAAGAAAGAGCGGTACTGCGGAAAGCATCCGGCTTATCGTCGACGAAAGTTTCTCGCCGGTAGGAAAACGGCTCGACGACGGCGTCGGCGCAACCGGCGTCCACGAAAAAAGGCTGTCCGACGTATTCTATCTTCGCCGGGTATCGGCTACGCGGAAAACCAGTACGCCGAGATTGGATAGCGTATAATTAGGTTCCTCCTTCGCCGGGAAAGATAGCGGTGAAGGAAAACCGAAGTTTCTCGAACGTACGTTGCTCGAGCGAAACGATTTTCGAAACCGGCTTCCAGCCCCGCGATTTACCGACACTGCCGTTCGACATTCTCTGCCGCGTATGTATCTATCTCTGGCACGTGAGATGCGAATTTTACTGGAAGATTCTTCCGAGAACGTCGAACATCCGATAGTCGATTTACCACGACCGTTCGTGGATAATCTTAATTGAAGAATTACCGAGAGTGTCTCGGTGGCGAGAATCCTTCGTTCGGTGATGGTGATGGTGATGGTAACGGCGATGGTGATGTTGGTGGTGGTGGTGGTGGAAGTAGTGGTGGTGGTGACGATGGTGGTGGTGTTCCTCGCCCGAAGCCGTGCCGCGAAT
Source organism: Mimumesa dahlbomi (assembly GCA_917499265.3). Lineage (NCBI taxonomy): Eukaryota > Metazoa > Arthropoda > Insecta > Hymenoptera > Crabronidae > Mimumesa > Mimumesa dahlbomi. Next base: position 704,695 of record OU824116.1, on the reverse strand, counting down.
CCTCGAATCCCGGCTGCTTCTCTTCCCAACCCCGATGATCGTACACATATATCTCTCAGCTTTAGCGTTTCCTATGTGTGCCACCACCGTGTTTTCTTCTCCCCACGGTTTTCATCGCGGTTTCCCGACTCTACAACCCGTTTGGACAAGCCGTAGGCCGGTTCAGCGAAATTCAACGTAACGTTAAACGCTCGACGCTCAACGTTCAACGCGGCCGCGAGTCTTCGCGGTGCACTTCTTGTCGAGGAGAGAGACAAAGACCGACAACGGAGAGGGGACGCGTACAGAGGGTGGGAGGGACGAAGGGTGAGAGCGAGAAGGAATGATATATATATATATATGTATATATAGGGGGAGAGAGAGAGGGAGAGAGAGAGAGAGGGAGAGGGGGTGGGGAGATAGAGATATACGTATATAGAGATAGAGAGAGAGGTGGACGAGGAAGAGGAGAAGGAGGAGGAGGAGGAACGGAGGGAGGGAGATAGACAGATAGAAAGAGAAAGAAGCAGAGTGGGGGTGCGAGGGTAACCGGGCAGACAGCGCGACGACGCCGTTTTTCTCTTCACTTTTCCTCGTTGCCCGTTATCGGGTTTCCCAGTCTTTCTCAAAATCTCCCGTATCGCGTCTTCCCAGTAGTTTTCCGTACATCCTCTTCTTTAAGGATGCCGTTCCTGTCACATACACGCACGCACACACGTACCCATCCGTCTACGGATGCACGAACGGTAATCTACACACACACAGACACTCTGACACACGCGCGCACGATTTTGCGGGAGAACGTTGCCAGCGATATCAACGTAGGGAGACACGCGCGCGCGCGCGCGCGTATTTATATAGATATATATATGTATTTAAATACAGACACACACACGCAAACACGCATACACGTCGTCTCTCTACGGGGTCGGAGTGACGACTGTGGACCGGTGGACGACTGACAAAAGTGACAACGAACGGCTCGAGCCGCCGAACGGTCGCGCGAGTGGGGACCCAAGCACATGCGCAGTTCTTCCGACGGAGACTACTTCGCCGCTGTAACACTGCCGTCAACCACGTCGACTACGTGCCGTACCACCGTCCACGACCGTTCCAGCGTACACGGAATCGTACGAGGATATTTTTTCGAACTTTCCATTAACTTTCGATTCCGGCACGAGTTCGTAATAACGCGGCTTAACGTAAAAAGAGCGTAGTCGGACGAAACTGCTCGATGCACACCGATACCGCACGTGGTTTCTCCTTGTCCGCGCACGCGCGTTTGCCTTTTGTTCGAGGGACGAATAGCTCCCGGTTTAACAGCTACCACCTGACCGTCGCCGAAGCAGAACCACGCTCCGTCGCTGTTGGATGGAAAGGTCGAAAATTGTTTGACGGATAATTCTGTAATCCCTCGGTGGCCGGTAACGACACGGTTCGCGGATTCGATCGTCCGACTATCGGACGGCTGACGACGTTTAAAGGACCGACGGAAAGTGAGAAACTCGTCGATGGAAGAGACTACGCGAATAATCGATCTATATCGCTTCCATTTCGCTCCGCTCCGAAAGATACCGGTTTTTCATAGCGCTACGTACAGGACTGTATAAATTTCTGTATCATTTGATACGCTTGCGCGAGAACGTTCCTCCCCTCCCCCATTTGATTCGCCGGCAGCGTGCACGGGACACGGGACACGGGACAAAGCTCCGACCCGGGCCGATCGTCGACGGAAATAGCCGAGTCGGTCAGCTGGTTCCCGGTAGTTCCCGATGGTTTTCGTTGCTTCCGGATACCTCCCGGTGCCGGCAGACCGCGTCGCTCCTGCGCCAGCCAGCCCAAACTAACCCAGACCAAAGTCAGCTGATTAGCTCGGCTAGTCGGCTATTCTACCTATGTATACCATGCTCGAACGGTAAGTGAAAAGTTTCACCGTCCGAAAGTAACGCGAACCTACGTTACACCGACGTGGTCCTAAAACTATTTAGCCGAAATTCATCTACGGGATCGCCGGGTCACGCACCCTCGGGACAAAGGTAAGAATGGTAATTTTCGGAAGCGGAGGAATCAGGTTTTGGAAGGGTTGGCGCCGGTTCCGCTGGTTCCACCGGTTCCACCAGTTCGACCAGTCTACCCCACCGAGTCCGATGGATGCATCGACCAGCTCCGACTCTCCATCCTTGGCGTATCCGAGTGTACTCTCTTTGTCGAGAAATCTGCGAGTAACACCGCGAAGGTCGCCTATCCACTCGTCCATCGGCGATGACCCACTGACCCTTCTTCCGACGAACCTTGGCCAGCCCTTTGACTTCGATTCCTGGCTATCTTTTGCCGCGACTACGTCTATCGTTCGTTATGTCGTTCGCCGATTTGTCCGATTAGCCTCGGATCTCATTTTTACTCTTCGAATAGAGCGAAAATAAATCGCAAAGGAAGGAGACGGGAGATTTTGAATTTTTGGGAGAATCGGTATCGTAACGGTCCTCGAGAACGATGACGATGACGTAGACGTCGACGCCGACGCGTCGTGCACCTTCTTGAGAACGTGCTTAAGAGGTTTCCGAAGCCTCGTAAACGCGAGGGTCCGGCACGACGAGCAAACCGCAGCGTTCGACAGCCAAAGATTTTGTACTCTCGAAACCAGAGGTAGACGGAAATAAAAGAAACGGGAATAATTTGAAAACTCGACTGAGATTTCGGGGTCGGGAGAGAACAAAGAAAGGTCGGGCTCGCGGTCCTAAAATCGGAGGGAGAACGTTTTACGACCGCGATAGCCGAAACGAATGCCCGAACGCCGTCCGGAAAAGGAAATTTCTGGCCGATCGAGTAAACTCGCGAGGAACCAGAACGAATGCTAGAAGTGTAGAAGCGTAAAAACAAAAGCCGGGTGATTTATGTTCGATAGAATTCTCCCGCGGTTCGTCGGCTCAGTTTTCCGCGACGCAGCCGTTTGTCCGTGTCAAGAATCGGATCCATTTTTTCAAAATTGACGATACGTCCCTATCTTTCCCCAAAATCGAAGCTTCCAAGAGGAAGAGGGAAACTGATGCTGCGAGGAAACCTGCACACGGGGTTACATAGATATTTCGGGTCGGATATGCCCGAGATGTATTTGTCCCTCTCCCTCGCTATCCGTCTCCGTTTCTCCGGTCTCTTCCCTCCCTCTCTCTTTGTCGGATCGATATGTCCCAGTGAACCTACCGCCGAGCGAGCTTGAAAACATCGAGCTCGGTCGTGGTTCGGGTTGCGTCGAGCTGCACGGGAACCCTCAAGTTTCTACGCGTTTTAATCTGGTCGGCTCTCCTCCGTACTCGGGACGCGTCGAAGAATTTCTAGATAAAGGAAGAAATAGCCTGGTGCATCGGTACGCGGTGGAACCATCGATCGCTCGACGATACACCGATACGGATCCATCCCTCTCGACACCACCGTCGATATAATTGGTACGCGTGTTCCACCTCTGCTTCTTTCCCTTCGCGTAGGACTCGTTTCCTGCATCTTCTTTCTTCTTCTTCTTCTTCTTCTTGGTTGGTGTCGCGATCAAGATTCTCGAACGCTTCTGGGCGAATCGATCGAACGTGCAGATTCGTTTTTGTCAGTTATTCTTTACGCAGGCTAAAAACGATCGATCGATCGATCGTTCTCGCAAGGATCGAGTCGCACGGTCGTTTTATCCAACGATCGGACGCCAACGGACAGCCACCAAGGGAGTAAGAGTCTAGCGTGTCGGAAACGTTCGCGTTATCAGTACCGATGGGCGTTTTCTATCGGATCGTAACGATCGCTGAGAAACGCCGAGGCTCAAGGTTGATTCCAGGTGCGGCGGGTTCGCCGAAGTCAGCCGCGAAATCAATCTTATTTCGGCCGGTCGTGGATATCTAAGGCGGTGACACTAAAAGCGGCGGTTACGCGCTCGGGAAACCCGTACATTTTGGCTGGATGCCAGCTAGCTGCCAGCGTGCATTCTACTCCAGATACCCTAACCTACTAAACTCGAATACAGGCTAAAACAATGCGGTGGCCTACGGGAAAGCGGTAAACCGGCAGCCGACTTCCGTTTCCGAAACAACGACGGATCATTGCGAATTTGCACGAAAACGTTTCTCCCGGCTGCTTCGTCGAACTCACGCAAAAGCGCCGGACGTTGCCGACAGAGACGAAGCGTTACGCTTATGCAACTCGACGGATTCTGCTCTCGGCAAATTGGGGGGGAAGTTAGGAACGAAACAAGCGCAAGCCGAGAAAGAAGAGGTGGAAGGAAAACGGGAAGATCTATCGCGACGTTCGGATACTCGAGTGCACGCCGGCAAATTCATTATAAGCGAAATCTTCTTGGTACGCGGAACGAGCAAAAACAAGCGATAAATTATCGTTGAATAGCGGTGACGACGATAGCGGCCGTGCTCTCGAGCAAGGATGATAAATCGGTCCATTTTTTGCCACCCAGCTACAGGCAAACCCGCCCCACGCTATTTCATCGCGGAGTTCGCGAGAAACGAACAGAGGCAAAGGAGACACGAGAACCCGCGACCCTTGAGTTCCCGACTTTTCGCCGATAATTTAAACATCGCGAGCGATTTCATCGCGTACGATCGCGAAGAAACGAAAATTAACCGGAGTAAGGCTATTCCAGGGGACTTTGAAAATCCGTCGCACTCGTTTGTCAGCGTTAACGAGACATCGTTATTCCAAGTGGGCGGCCGCTGGAGAGGCAATCGAGGATTTCCCGCGCCGGTGATAGTCACCCCCCGCGTTTTCTTGTCGCCCTTTCTCCCTTTTCCCAGCGTCACGCCTAAGGTGAAACGCCTAAAGAAATCGGGCAAGGAACTCGCGATCGACAGACGACTTTTTACCCCCCTTACCTTTGATCTTGATACTCTCGTTCCCTTTCGTGTGAAAAGCGTACGAGGATTAATACAAAGTACATACATACATCCATCCACTTTTCCGACACACCGTTTCGGCGAGCCAGCGACAAAGCTTCGACGTCTATGGGTACGTGCCTTAACGAGCGTGCAAAGGTAAGCGTACCGGCACTCGTCGCTAAAGGGGTAGGTCCGCGAGGGTGGCCGCAGACGAACGGATAGACAGAGAAATAGAGAAATAGAAAAATAGAGAAACAGAGAGGGAGGAAAAAGGGGTAGCAACGGCGGTGGTGCTCGAGCGTGCGCGCTTCCACCCGGCAACCGACAAATCAAATATTAACGCTCGCTTAATACCGCGATGAGACTGTGCGCAACGGAACCATAGAGAATTCCGCTAATCGAGAGAAAGACAAATCTACGTGGCAACAGCGAACGAACTACGGTCTAGCGAAGATACTCGAACCTCTAAATTCCCTACTTTTCACATCGCGAATGATTGATTTAACGGCAGCAGGTTACTTACCGGTGGTCTCTTCGGTTGTGTCGTGACAGTCTGAAACAGAAAAGGAAAAATTGTTAGATCAGACATTGTTTAATTCCCGGCAGAAAGACACGGTCTTACGATACGAACGCGAGAGATATCCGTAAAGCGTCGTTCACACTCGTCGCGTCCCATGGGACGGAGAACGGAGGCGAAACGACCAGAGAGACGCGGACGTCCCTTAAGAGTTCGCGGGAGTCGGCGAGAGTTCGCGAGAGTTCGCGAGGGCCGGGTAGACGTGCGGTGGGGAGTTCGCGTCAGCCGGTTCGGAGTGCACAGCTGAGAGCTCGTCGGAGCGGACAGCTGATCGACCAAGAGCTTACAATTACCTATGCCATCCATAGAAAAAATATTTCGGCGAATATTTCGCCGCGTCCAAGGTAGCCCAAGTAGAAATTCGCGTAAAACGCAACGATAACTTTACTGCGTGCGATCGAACGTTTGCACGACCGACGGTAGGCGTGAGAAGCGATCGTGACACAAATGCGATCTAGGTGCGGCAGGTGTTTTTTTTTCCTCGACGGAGAGATTTTTTTCGTTCTATCCTCGCCTACCTACGCGATCGGAGGACGCTGTTTCGCAACGAAAGGGGAGCGTCTCGCGAGACGGCTCGAACTCTGTTCCCACCGACGACGGCATTTTCATAATTTTTTTCTCTCAACGCGACGTACGCGCGGCGAGGAAATTTGCGTAGAGTTTCGCGTCCCAAATTCGCATCGGGCCGTCCAACACCTGGGTGAGAGAAGCATCTGTTCGTTGGCTCGTGTCCAGCGTTCGCGAAGCGTCGTATCGTCGGTCGCCTTCCGATGCCACCGACGTCGTTACGTATTCTCGAATACGGAAAGGCGGAAAAGTTTGACAGACTCCGAGACTCCGAGACTCGGTGACGCCGGGGACGACTCGGCGATTTACAGATTTACGATTTTTCGTCACGACGCCATTTTTCACCCGAGGAAAGATCCGTCGGGTGGGTTGGACGCGAAGGGGTAGGAGGGTGGGATCGAGAGGGTGGGAAGCGTGTGAAGCGTGGGAAGCATGGACAAGCGTGGAAGGGACAGAGAACTCTAATTATCGTCGGTTCGTCGCTAGACCACCGCATCGATCGTGTCTGCATGTGCTTATACTCTCGTGCTCCGTTGCTCTCGTACGGGTGGACACGACCCACCCGGTTCGATGTGTTCCATCTTCCGCGTAAGCTCGTAAACGTGAGCGTCGTCCGTCCGTCTTCCCCTCCGGTCAAGAGTCCGCCGGTCTTCGAGTTCTCTGGCGGACGACGGGCAAAAAAGGTTCGCGCGCCAGGGTGTCTAGCCGTACCTACTACGCTACGACAGATTAGAGAGATTCGCTCTTGCGTAATAGCCGTCTGCTGGTTCGTCGTTCTTGTCGTCGTTGTCGTCGTTGTCGTCGACGATACTCCCACCTTTGCGTGGTATATAGAGGAGTATCTACACGTCGTAGGGATTGCTCGAAAGCTGGACAGATTTCGTGGCAAGGTTCGACGAATTTCCACGGGGAATATCGAATGAAATTTTCACGCTGGAAAGTTCGGAAGACCTTGAGATTGTTGCGCTTACAAGTTTCCACCGCGCGTGGAAAGTTGTACGGTCGAATGCTTTCAGCGGGCCGTGCGTAGCCTCCACATTGAAATTCCCGGTGACCCTGTTGGTCGACTTTTTAACATCCGTGGATACGTTACACACGCACGTCGGGTAGGAGGTATGCAGTTACGTATGGGTTTATAGGATGGCGTGTACAGTTGCGAACCGCTTGTGGCCCGTCATGCATCGCGAGCGCGAACAATGATGTGGATGCAGCGGACGTGGTAATATTATGCATTGCGAAAATGTATTGTGCTTGCCCGACACCCTGAAAAGAGAAAGGGAACGAGAGAGGAGAGAACGAGAGAACAAGGGGTAGGGAGACCAAGGATGCGCGTGCGTGAGTGCGTGCGTGCGTGCGTGCGTGAGTACGTGCGTGCGTGTGTGCGTGGTTACAAAGTACGCCAGGTAATTGGAATAAAATGAGAACGGACCGCGGAATACAATAGGTAGAGCGTGGGCGCACGGATACCAGGTATGCGTATCGACTGAAATTTTCGGCTGCGAGTGTCTCGTTTCTTTTCTTTTGCCTGGTGGCCAGTTTCGTTCTGTCGCGAAAATCATCGTTCTGGAACCGTTATGGAACCGGGCACGCTTTCGGACGGTCGCCCGACAGGAGAGAGAGCGCAGCTGCAATTCGATGGATCCTATCGCTGTTGCTAACCCGTGCCTCCTATCCTCCCCACTCCCGGCAACCACCTATTCACCTATCCTCCTCCACCACCACCGCCACGACCACCACCACGACTACCACCACCGCTACCACGACAAGCGCCACCCCATCGCTCGAGGAATCGACCGAAATCTTTCTCAACCCTTTTCTTCCACCCAGCAACAATCGACAACGATTTTTCCGCGCTCCTAGCGTTTATTGGAAAACGTACGAAAGTATGCGCGGTGAAAAAAATTCTCAACGATATCGTGGGACGTGCTCGAGACTCCCTTAGAGCAGGGGATGGATGGTCGATATACATAGACGCGTGATCGCGATCGTGCTCGCGATCGCGGTACAGCCCGAACACTATTTATATCGGTCCGGATGCAATTCGATATCGTCGCCTGGTGACTATCCACGCGATTACCGTGACGAGAGAGAAATTGTCGAATCTGAAATTTCACCTCGCGCACACTCGTGCACGTCGAAACGTTTCGACGTCTTCGAAACTTCCTACGAGGCATCTTCGTTCGCATTGTACGATACTCTGTTAGAACTGGTCGAGCGACACGGCTGTTCGACACAGCCGTGGATACGTGGCTCGGAGACGTCGGTTCGGTACCGCGTTTCTCGGTATCGTTGGCTCTTAGGTTGAAAACGCGAGGCGGATAGAACCGCGTTACACGGTGTTTGTCGGCGATGCCATTGGTGCTGTTGGTGCTGTTTGGCAGCGATGGTAGAAACGGTATGGAGGCAAGCGCCTCACGGACGAACAGGGAGAGAGAGGAGAGAGAGGAGAGAGAGCGAGAGAGAAAGAGAGGAGGGCAGGTCGATGACCCAGGGAGCAGTGTTCCTAGCAGAATAGCTCTTTTGCCAGGCGAATGTGTGTCACGTGCGGCACACTCGGTCTACCGGCGTCCCGCTGCCTTTCGCAGATGCGCGTATACGCGTTTACCGGGAGAGATTCGCCAGATGCACGCGATACGTGCCGCTCTTTGCCGGCCCACGAGCAAAATCTTTCTCGCAAATATTATTCTTCGATCCGAAGAGCCGAGGCTCCTACGTTACTCCGACACGACGTTCCGTGAAACGTTTAAAGCAGCTCGGTTACGCGAAATAAAAGTAAAACGGTGCAAACCGTTTCGGACGCGACGGCAGCGCACGGCGAGATCGAGGTTGCCCGATCGAGACGGATATTATACCGGACCGGCTTTATCCGCGAATCGCTGGTTTACGACGCTCGTAATAAATATGGAACTCTAGTTAAACGATAACTGAGCGACGTAAACGGAACGATGCGACGACGATATCCGGGAAAAGTACCGGGGTGTGATACCGCTATGAAACGTAGGCGGGCTACGGTATAGAATCCGCGAACCAAGGAGATTATTAGGAAAGATCGAAACTCTCGGTACGACGGTCTATCGACGTCGACGTCAGGTACTCGCAAGCGAATCGCGAATCGCGAAACGCATGAGAATCCCTGCCCGTCCGGATGCCCACCCGCCGCCGCCTGCTCTACCCGCCACGCCGGTAGAAAGTTTTCTCCTCGCGGCACGGCGAATCAACGAATTACCCTGAATCTCCGACGGAAACGTGCTAAACGGAGAAGAAACGCCACGGGAATCGATAAATACGCGCCGATACCGATATCGGTTTGGAAAATTTCGCGATAGAACAGCGGGAACAGCTTCGTGGAAGAGATAGAAGACGAAGAGGCAGGTTTAACCGTAATTATCATAGGTATCGATCGACAAACGGTCGGTGGTCACGGCTGGCTAATGGCGGGCAGTCGTTTCTCGGTGCAATTATCGACAAGCTCGAGAAGACACGCGAGTTTGTGGAAAGTACCGAGAGAATGCCGAGCGTAACGGAGAGAGCGGAAAGTCTGTCGATCGTCGTTGGATAGATATCTCTGCGAATCGAATTTCCCCCAGGTACCCACCTTGGACACATTTTCAAAACGTTCGAGTTTCACCGCGTAGAAATTTTCAGCCTCTGACCAAAATTACGTAGAGTTCGATGGACGAGGGAAAACCGGAGCGCAGAGGGCGATACGCGAGTGATTTCGCAACGAGAGAGCTTTACTACACGGTATGCATCGCGCGCGGACGACGCGTGTAACGCATACCTACGACACGTGGACACGCGTGGAAACTCCTCTCGCGTCACGATTCCATCGAGCGTGGAACGAAACCAAAGGGTTCATTTCTTTTTTCGAGCGAGTGGCCCGCTTCCGCGATCTACCGTTTCCTCTATCGATTCCAGAGTTTCATATTTATGAAATTGCTTTGCCGTTAGGGGACGCGTGAAAAGGGAAAACTATTCTCACGGAGTCCGTTGCGCCCGTTACAAACGGCGTTTCGTATTACCGAACGTGCCTTCGAGACGTAAATTGGAATCGACGCGGTTTCGTCGAAACGATCGCGGTTGCTACGAGACGTCGCTCGATTCTCTCCACGACGACAACGACGTCGTTTCGGCTTCGAAATATCTGTTCCGTGGATCGGAAACGAACGAGCGGGCGAACGCGGAATTTCCTATTTCGTATCCCCGCGGTCGGGAAGAAATCCGGAAGGGGTAACAAAGGCTAGAGTACCGACGATACTTCCGCCGCGTCGAGCAGCGTATTCCGAGTTGTATACGAGTTTCGGTTAATGCCGGTTCGGTCCCGGTCGTTTCTACGATGGAAAGGCAAAGCGCGAGAAGGCGAGCAGGATGCAACGTCGAACGTGCAACGAGCAAAGAACAAGGATCAAGATCGTTCGCTCGAGGTCGAGCGAGAGTTTGCGAGGCGCCAAGGAGACGCAGCTACGACGATCGCCGTTTCTTTCCACGCGTACCGAGCGTCGGAATATCACGAGACCGGTACGCCTGTATTCCGCGTCGTTGCCACGGCGAACTTTCATTAGCCGTTAACTTTCCTTGGCGGTAGGGCGAGAGCGGGAGAACCAGAGAGAGAGAGAGAGAGACAGATATATACCGTTTGTGTGTAACACCATCGTTGGAAAAAATATCCCAGCGAATCGACAACGGTAACGACGTTTCGAGGATCGTTGGAGAATCGTCTTCGTTATTACCGGAACGCTACGGTATAGATATTAGTTTGGCTCGACGTCGACCTTGGCCTTGGTCGGTTCCCGTCGGTCACGATCACCGAGTGATTCACCGACTCGATCGAATTTACCAGACGTCGTCACGCGTCGATAGTTTTGACAATTTCATCCGGCACACGCGTGTTCCACGCGGAAGCGTGACGCACGCGCGAACAAAGTGTTACGCGCCGGCGAATCGTGGCGCGGGTGTTGCGGATGATTTCGAATTTTCTCGTGAAAGCGTGGAAATCCAAAGTCACTGCCGAGCAAAGCGGGACAGTTCGACGGAACGTTGGAACGGGAGTCGAGCGGGTAGCGTTAAATCGTGATGCATCTAGGGTCGCCGACCTGCTCCCCACCCCCTTGGTCTCTCTCTCTAATGATAATTATATTCGCATTAAGTCTCGGAGGCAGCGCGCTCGTTTATCAAGCTAGCCGGCGTTTACCTCGCGGCGATATAAGCGCTTTAAAATGCACCGCCACGATCCGCTTTCTTTTTTCCTTTCCCTTCCCTTCCCGCCTGCCGCTCCTCTACCGCTCGACCCCTTCTTCTTTTCCAGCCATTATCTCTCGCGTACGTTCGTCACGACGATCAACGTGCTCGTCGTGCTTGTACGGACGTACTTGTATGTATGTACAGTACGTACATACATACACGCGTACACCGTACGTATGTGGTACGTACGGTCGGAACAAAGTCGAGACGGAAGACGTGACCTATCCTAAGACGATGAACGACGAGGCTGAACGAAAATCGACGATTGGAGAGATCGGAGGATGGAGAGGAGGAAAAGACCAAAGACCGAAAAGCGCTAATCCAAGCGCGTTGATCGATGTAGGACGTTAACGAGCAATTAGAAGTAACGTTCGATTTTCCCTGCGAATTTTCGTCGCACGGAAAGCCCGCTCTTTTCTCTATCGAGGAATTTACGAATACCGAACGGCGCTCGGATAGATTTTGGAAGCGATAGATCGTATCGAAGAAAGGCGGGTCGGTAGGTAGGTGTTCTAGTAAAATGTAGAGGGAAATAGGACCGATGAGTCGCTTGGTCGTTGAGGCAGTCGTGAGACGGAGAGGTAATGCCAGCCATTAACGAGCCGTGTATTTTTAGACCGTGACGTCGTTACCGCGATAAACTTTTAATCGCTCCGACTGCCAGGGATCGCGGTTCCCCGACTTCTATCGTCCTCGTTTTCCACGCTTTCCACACGCTTTCCACGCCTGCCGTTAACGCTGTTTCGCGTTTCAGTTTCGCTTCGGAAAACCAAAAGGCTTCGTTCGCGCGTCGAATGTCCCTTTGACCGTAGCGACCGGAAAGCGACCAGAAAGCGACCGGATAACGGCGGGGGGAAAGGCGAACAGCGATCGTTAGGACGGCAAAATGTTCACCAAAAATTTCGGAGATGCGGTTCGGTGCAACGTATGTACGTACAATATGTATATACCGCTTTTGCGAGTCCGTCAACCGTCAGTTTCGCAAATGACGCAAACCATACGGGTCCGCTTGGCTCGGCTCGGCTTCGCTCCGCTTGGCTTGGCTCGGCTCGGCTTGGCTTGGCTTGATTCGGCTTGGCTTGGCTTGGCTTGGCTCGGCTTGGCAACGGATCGCGCGCGTCTCTCCAGCGCTACTTACGTAATCGCACGGTATCGCTAATATTAGCGGCTACTAAAACTACTACCGCGGTAGTATCGATTCGACTCCGTAGATGCGTCCGAGGAACGAAGCGAGAGAGAAAGACCGACGACGAGTCCGTTTAAAAGCGACAGATGCTGCTCCTCGGGATTTGGATATTTTCCAGAAATTTCCCCGTGGTGTTTCGGACACGAGGGAAATCGTGAAACGAAACGGTCCGACGACATTGTTTAGACACGGGGGCGCAGAGACGGATAAAAACTTTCGCGCGATGCCCCGAGATCCTCTTGATCGTCGTAAAATAAGTTCCTACGACGGGATCCGCGATAAAGTAAAACCTAAGGGAACCTGGAAGGCGCTAGTTACGATGGAAAAGGTAGAGAGAAGGAAAGCTCCGCGGAGCGAAGGGACAAAGACGAGTCTGCTTAACGTTCCGAACCCATGGCGAAATAACTCTGTTCGGGGGAGTCGGAATCGTGCCAAGGCTGCCGAGGTTTCGGGAATATCGGTATGAACGCGAGTCGGAAAAATAAATCAAGTACGCGGTGACGTTGGAAAAATGTAGGACGACCGAAACGGGCGACGCGAAGGAAATCCGAAACAAGTTTGTTTCACCGAGCGGAGCGCGACGCTGCTAAACAAGAAAATCTCTTTCCCTTTCTCTTCTTTTTTCCACGCCTTGTTTCTCTTCGGCAACGTCACGGGAGGGAGCGGGAGATAGAAACCGGAAACCCGACTACGTTGCCAAGAGGAAGCGTCACTTTTCTCGTTTACGCGATGCGCGACGATCGTGCCAGATTCCGGCGTTGCGTTTCTTTCCGGTCTATCGGTCGAAAGGTGCATCGAATTTCACGCGCTTTTATCCCCGCCGGTACTCGATCAGGGATCGAGAAGTCACTCGTGACGTCGTTTCACGAAGTCCCGTCACGATTGACAAGCCGATCCGGACGTTCGGCTTGTTCCGGTTGTTTAGAGTCGCGTCGGCACCGGGGATTCGAGTCCGAAGGGGTGGCTCGACGATAGAGCGGAGACGGGCCAATTAATCGCGTAATTAATCGACCGGCCGAACGAGCAGTCGAGCGTAAGTAGCTGCGACCTATCCTGTCAGCCGCAGAATCACGAGATTCCCTCGTTTACCCTTTCCGTTTATCCCCGCTCCGTTGTCTCCCCGTCACCCACCGACAAACATGCCGAACCCTGCGAATCCCCGGGGAATACTTCCAGACGAATATTCTTTCTCCTAGCCGCTCGCCCTATCCCCGTTCTATACGAAATTTCCCAAAAACACGTTGCTAAATATGTACTTCGCCCCCGTTGCCGTCGTCTCCTGTGTTCCACTTATCGATCGGTGGATCACGAATTCGAATCGAAAGCGTTGTGAATCCGGGCGATTAGGAACCGACAATGGGTCCGCCGCGGTTGGGGTTCCAGCGGAAAGGCTTGCGAACGGCAGCTGACGGCTAGAGGAGAGGCAAGGGTACGTACATACATACAACTACTGTACACGGTTCCACGCAGATGTATGAACGCGCACGTAGACGCACAATAAGCGATACGCCGCTCCCTTGCGTGTCACGTGTCACGCGTCACGCGTCACGGATCCTCCGCAGCTGCCCGTCGTCCTTCGTACTCGGACGAATCTTCGTGGAAACGTGAAATTACGCTACGTGTAGAGTTACCTCGAAGCGGAACGCGATCGTGAAGAAAAAGGAGAAAATTGACAAAAGCATCGACAGCCCGAAGAAACGAACGCACGTACGCACGACGAGCGTAGTCGCGTTAAACCGAGCACGTGAATGCGCGACGATCGATAGTACCGTTTGCCTCTGTCAGCGCGTCCAAGTTTATCCCCGAAGTGTACCGTATCTCAACGGTCTACGAACGCTATACGCGATGCAAAGAGTATCCGATTCCCCTCGAGGATGCTCGATCGAAGGATAATGCGAAAGCGCACCTTTTTGTGTTTTTTTTCAGCCGTTCGACGGGCCTCGGAATCTCGTCGTTCCTGACTTCCTCGTGACATCGCTTTTGGATGTACATACAACGCACGAATGTGTCGCATTCCACCCGAGGAGGGATATTCTATGCTTCGACCAACTATTCTAACGATACTATACAGCGATACGGTGTGCCACGATTTCAACGAACGTGGAAGTACCTATTAGCCTGTCACGCGCGCCTGACGTTTGGAAAATATTAGCGATAAAACGTCCCGCTGTGTTATACGGACGATAATTTACGAGCCGCTTGGTAATAATTATCGTCTGTCCGTTGGTTCGTTCGTCCCTCCATCGGGGTTGCGAAATTATTACGCGCGACGTTGGCCGACTTTGACCACGGCGCCCTTTTTTCAGACTTCTTGGATGCGTCCCCGGACGAGCGGAGGGATCGCGCGAAAGGAAAAGAAAACGAGAGAGCTCGGCGAAGATAAGGGGACCAAACCGACGTGGTTTCAAGACGAAGCAGGCTCAAAGAAGCTGTACATAGTAACGAGCGAAAACGCGAAAGAAACAGCCACGCCCACGGCACGATCGTACGAGAAAATATTGAAACTTCTCGAGGAAAAGCAGAGTATGCGCGTAACGGATATCGATCTCACCGGCGGAAATCGTGTCCGTTTACGTGCCACGTTCACGAGTCATCGGTCATGCTTGTTCGCGTAGGAAAACTGTCCGCGAACGGTACAACCGTTGCTATGTTTCGCCCGTTTCACAGACAGCGCCGTTACTCTCTCGGACAAAAGCGATCGCCCTGTCGGATCGATAGTAGAATTTTCATATTCGTTCGGTGAAAGTTCCAACCAGACCCGATTATCCGAAGAGGGCCCGACCAACGACTATATGGAATGTTTCCAATAATGAGACAATTACCGCGATACGTTAAGAGGAATCCGCGTGAGTACGTGAACGCGTCCCGACGGAACGAGGAGAACACACGGGGGACCAGGGTGCACGAGAACGTGTCGCGTTTTAAAGGGATAAGAGAGGGGGAGGGGCAGGGGACAAGAGCCCGTACCTGTGGAGAAAATCCGATTTGCAAGAAGCTGAGGAAGTAGGTGGCCGGGCCGATGGTCGTGCCGGCGGATCGATAAGCTCGAATCGAGATGCTCGTCGAACGGACGAAGACCATCCTTTCTCCTTTTTTCCTTCTTCCTTTTTTTTTTTCTTTCGTTCCATACCTACGCCCTATCGTCCACGTTTATCGATAGAACGAGCAGCCTTGCTGTCACGGCTATAATATCTCGCCCCTTTGCTCGAATACGAATTTTAGCGATCGCCGGGTGCAAAGTAGATAATTTTGGTGCGGTAGAATCGATACGGGCGTAGTAAGTATGCGAAGAAAGAAAGACCGGGTGAAAATTATCATCGTCACGACGTAATCGGATATAAATATGCGAGCGCGATTAACGGAGAAGCATCGCTTGGTAATTAAATCGTGTTCTTGGGTGTTAGGACGAGGAGGTACGGAAGCGAAGCCTACAGACTGGCGAGTCGAATCGTTTTCAAAGCGAGCGAGATAGAACGATCGGAATACGGATGGAACAGGAACGAATAAATCGTGGCTCGAGAAGAAATTGATGAGACGTGACGAGTCGAGACGAGACGGGACGAGACGAGACGAGAGCGACGTTTATATCCCCGTGGCGAAACAAGCATCACGATCGAAACGAGTTTTAAGACTTGATGCCTCCTCCCGAACGGATTCGTTGCTCCGCAACGAAATCCTTCCTTCTATCGTAAACTCGTAACATTGTTAAATCGTTGGATTGTTAACTGGTCGATCCGTTGAACCGTTAAATCGTAAATCCGAACGATAGAGAGCACGCGTCTCTAATCGGAATTCGTTAGCAGTGCCGATCGAACGGGTATCGCGACGACGCGTGCCGTTTTCATCGCGTGGCGAGCATTTAATTATGCAAATGAATCGGCGGCAGCCGGTCTCGGATACGCATGGCCGTCATAAATCCCCTTACACGACGAGATATACGCGAACGGACAGAGAACCGACATCCCGATCCGGGCAATACGGGAGGAAACGAACCGTTGAAATTTTTCCGTTTCGAGCATTTAGGTTTACACCACGCGACGCGAACAAGCGGCACGAACGAGTGTCGCGTTATCTGCTTCTCAACGATATCACTGGCTCGATATCGATCGTGCCCGTGTAAACCATTTACGAGCGGTCGTTTCGATCGTATCTCTGGAAACGAACGTGAATACGTGCGGCGCGTAGATTGGCGCGTTACAACGAACGGATCGAAAGACCGGAGTAATCGTGGGAATGAAAGAAGTCTCGCCGTCGGACGCTTACCTTTTTCGCGACGTAGAGCTTTCGATCCCGGAGCAGCATGTGCGTCTTCCTCCAGGTGTCGGAGTTCTCGGCCCGTATCCACACCAGGCTAAACACCTGCGGGCACTCGATGCCATCCCGCAGCAGGTAACTCTGCAATTTCAATCGACGGTCCTTGCTGGTGAAATTTCTAATCGGAAACGCGTGTACGTTTCGACGATTAATCGATTAATCGGTATTTCACTCACCCTTAACGCGCTCTCGACGTCCACAAAGGTCTCTCGGTACTCGTCGCTGGAAAACGTGACCATATCGGCGGGGAAGAATTGCTGCAAAAGACGTACGATCGAATTATCGATCTAATTCACACGTATCTCCTAGACTGTATAATCTCTGGAGGCACGCGCGCACGGACGTGAGAAAAATCGATACCTCCTACGTGTCGCGCGGCCAGGTAGACCTGGTTAAACCCAAACATTCGCGAACATCGAAGATCGCTCTAGCGTAATCGTGTCATCCATTCGTGGTAGATATTTTGCGGCGGCTTTGCGCCTAGAAATTTCCTATCGAGCGTACGACACTCTATTCGCACAGACGAGTAATAGGATAGACCCATCTTTCGACGACGATTCGTAACCAGAAACTGTATTATCGACACAATGACAGTTCAATAGATTTGCGGTAGGTTCCGCAATTTTTGAAATATTCAAATGATCCAAGGCGTTTTGGACGCGGAATTCGAAACCGAATAAGGCAGTGAAAGATTCAGGTCGATATCTCAAAATTTGCGAAAATGAAGAGGGAATAACGAAAATTGCGAAAAATCGTCAAATTTAAGCAGTTTTTCGTTTGGCATTCGCTCAATTTTTGAGATAGCGATCTGAAACTTGTACCATTGTTTTAGTTAGGAAATTCTACGCCAGATCAATATATAATAGTTGTACTTTTCGAAAATTTGATTTTTTGCAAAAATCTGAAGGGGGTAGGTCAGGATTTTTTGCGATTTTCGTAAATCGCTCGCCATTTCCGCAATTTTCGAGCTATTAAAATGATCCAGGGCGTTTTGGACGCGGAATCCGAAGCCGAATAAGACAGTGAAGACTCATTTTTATATCTACAAAATTGTGGAAATGACAAGCGATTTACGAAAATCGCAAAAAATCCTGACCTACCCCCTTCAGATTTTTGCGAAAAATTAAATTTTCGAAAAGTACAACTATTATATGTTGATCTGGCGTAGAATTTCCTAACTAAAACAATGGTACAAGTTTCAGATCGCTATCTCAAAAATTGAGCGAATGCCGATCAAAAAACGGGTCAAATTTGATGATTTTTTGCGATTTTCGTAATTTGCACGTCATTTCCGTAATTGTTGAGCTATTAAAATGGTCCGAAAGGTTTTGGACGCGGAATCCGAAGCCGAATAAGATAGCGAAAGATTCAGGTCGGTATCTAAAAAATTACGGAAATGACGAGAGAATTACGAAAATTGCGAAAAATCGTCAAATTTAAGCAGTTTTTCGTTTGGCATTCGCTCAATTTTTGAGATAGCGATCTGAAACTTGTACCACTGTTTTAGTTAGGAAATTCTACGCCAGATCAATATATAATAGTTGTACTTTTCGAAAATTTCATTTTTCGCAAAAATCTGAAGGGGGTAGGTCAGGATTTTTTGCGATTTTCGTAATTCGCTCGCCATTTCCGTAATTTTTGAGCTATTGAAATGATCCTGGGCGTTTTGGACGCGGAATCCGAAGCCGAATAAGACACTGAAAGAATCAGATTGATATCTAAAAAATTGTGGAAATGGCGAACGATTTACGAAAATCGCAAAAAATCCTGACCTACCCCCTTCAGATTTTTGCGAAAAATCAAAATATCGAAAAGTACAACTATTATATATTGATCTGGCGTAGAATTTCCTAACTAAAACAATGGTACAGGTTTCAGATCGCTATCTCAAAAATTGAGCGAATGCCGATCAAAAAACGGGTCAAATTTGATGATTTTTTGCGATTTTCGTAATTTGCACGTCATTTCCGTAATTGTTGAGCTATTAAAATGGTCCGAAAGGTTTTGGACGCGGAATCCGAAGCCGAATAAGATAGCGAAAGATTCAGGTCGGTATCTAAAAAATTACGGAAATGACGAGAGAATTACGAAAATTGCGAAAAATCGTCAAATTTAAGCAGTTTTTCGTTTGGCATTCGCTCAATTTTTGAGATAGCGATCTGAAACTTGTACCACTGTTTTAGTTAGGAAATTCTACGCCAGATCAATATATAATAGTTGTACTTTTCGAAAATTTCATTTTTCGCAAAAATCTGAAGGGGGTAGGTCAGGATTTTTTGCGATTTTCGTAAATCGCTCGTCATTTCCACAATTTTTGAGCTATTAAAATGATCCTGGGCGTTTTGGACGCGGGATCCGAAGCCGAATAAGACACTGAAAGAATCAGATTGATATCTAAAAAATTGTGGAAATGGCGAACGATTTACGAAAATCGCAAAAAATCCTGACCTACCCCCTTCAGATTTTTGCGAAAAATTAAATTTTCGAAAAGTACAACTATTATACATTGATCTGGCGTAGAATTTCCTAACTAAATCAATGGTACAAGTTTCAGAACGCTATCTCAAAAATTGAGCGAATGCCGACCAAAAAACTGTTTCAAATTCATGTTTTTCGATTGCCACTTCCGTATTCAGCTCCTTCTGACTATTATACAATGTTCAACCTAAATTCGATCCTAAATGGTAACGTTAAGAGTGATACTAAAATGGATAGGGCCACAGCCTTGAAAACCGGCGACATCTAAAAGCATAAGAGCGGTAGGTCTATCCCATATCTTGTTTGTGCTTGCCGGTTGATACCGGAAAGGTAATTCGCACCGCGTTTCGCGACGGATATACAGGAGGTCGTTCTTACACGCCGTCGGCAAAGTAGATTACTTTCGAACTGACGACCGTTTGAACTGGCGGGAAGTTACGCGAAGATAAAAAAAAAAAGGCGAAGGAAACGAAAGAACGAAATCTACTGATGTAACGGGTATTCGCAGCTACGTTACCTTGGGATTAACGAAGAACTCGTACTTGAGGAAATCGGTGCGAAAAAAGAATCTTCGTTCGTGCTGGGACGTAAACATTTCCATTTCCCTGTGCACGCCGAGAATGTCCTCGTGATCTTCCAAGGTGCGTTCTGAAACAACATTCGTTCACCGATGACCGTCGATCGCAAACGATGGCAGGGAAGCGCCGATTACCTAAGTTCGACGCACTTCCGTATATCTCGTGCGAGCCAGACACGTCTGGCACACTGATATACGTGCGTATGTAATGTAAATGTCCTACGTACCGATTCCCAGTTCCGGCCATGTTTCCACGATCGACCAGGCGATTCCATAGACGTTTCGTTTGACTTTCAGCAATTGGCACAGGTCGATCGTTCGTAGATTCTTTTCGACGACCAGCGTGCTCCACGTGAGATCGTCGTTGTAGAATCGTAGTTCTTGAGTCTGTGAACAGCGACGGAGAATTGCAATCTATTCCAAGACGTTACATTCTTTTGCGGCATTGCACCGTTTCGGCGCTTTTCTCGGCACGCACCTGTTTCTCCTCGTCCCGTTCGTCTTGCTCCTCCTCTATTCGCGAGGGCCTCGGTGTCGGGATCGGAGTTGTCGTGCCTTGAAACTCGAAGACGGACCCGGATCCCAACCTCTCGTAGCTGCCCACGCGCGTGCTCGACCGGCCGACCAGCGCGGAGCTCTCCAGGCACGAGCACATCTTTGGAAACCAGTCTGCAACCCAACACCGTTCGTACGTCACTTTTTGTACGTTTGCCATAGCGTAAATACAACGAGAAACGGACAAATCGACAAATTCTCCTTCGCTTTGCCAAAACGTCCGGAATTAATAATACGAGCTGGCTCAAGGGTAACGGTAGGTAGAGGCTGTAATACCGGGGCTTCGGTCTATCGACCGTACCTCCAACCTACCTAAATCGTACCTACCAACGACCCGGCGTGTTATCTTAATCCGAATTGGTTTTGTCGTGTTTCTTATGCCAATTAGGTAGTCGACTGATTCTTTTCTACGCACCGTTCGGTAACCCCCGGTTTATCTGTACTCGTCCGCTCGTCGTTCAGGCGGAAATTTTTACTTTCGAACCCTACTCTATTCCCCGCTGTTCCTTGCGGTTAATCCTCTTTGCGAGACCCTTTACCGTACACGAAAGGTTAGTTTCATTTTTTTTTTTTAGCCTGTTCGAGATTTATCGTTAAGTAGGGCAAATTGTCTGCTCGTCCGTGTCGGATGCACGGATAGAATCGAAATATCGAACTAGAACCGTCGCTCGATTACCGTTAGCGAAAGCCTTCGCTTGTATTTCGTAAAATGCCTCAAGCGACAAGCCGTACACGCAATACAATATTGCGCGTACTTTAATCGTATCAACGCGAGGCTTGAAAAAACAAAACGAGCGTCCGCGCAAAGCTCTCAGAAGCGTAAGAGGAAAACAGAGGTAGAACGGTGGAAGAACGGTGGAAGAACGGGGTACGAGAACAGCGGTAAGATTCCAAACGTCTAGACCTGGTGGTCTCTGTATACCGCGAGAAGGACCCTCGCGCGCTTTACACCTCCCACCGTTTGCCAACGGGGTTTCATTTTCCCCACCGTGGGTCGTTGTGCTCTACGTTTCAACTTGCACCGAGAATGAAGACCGTTTTTTTAAATTACAGCGAGAAGTACTGGCGACGCGATAACTGCGAATCGACCGTACCGACCTCGATCATAGCCTTGGCCTACTCGCGCTCACTGCCTACTAACCCAGCGTGTCTCGAGGAATTTCGTCATCATTCTTGTTTCCCCATCCGAATTTCTAAGCTCGTACGTCTTGCTAAAAATTACGCGTCGCAATTCTGTTTTACTTTGTAACGATAGGTCAACGACTTCGACGCACGAGAATTATCGGTCGTCGAAACCTGCCGGATCGACACTACCCTGCCGCAAGATCTTCGCCAGCCATTGTGAAATGTTAAAGAGGCGTACCTCCCGTTTTACCGTTTCATTGACAGTTCTCCCTCCGATATAAAGCGTACATAAGCCGATCGAGAGGGTCTCGCGCAGGTTCGAATCCGATCCAACGCTGATTTTGAGTTTCACGTTCCTCAAACACGTATTACGTGAAAACTTGGATCACTGCGATCGGATTAATTTCGCCATTTTCAACTTTGCTCGCCGCGGTACGCGTTTTAAGCATGTCCGAGCGAGATCGAACAAGCTACCGAATCGCGATATAATTCGATACTAACTCGCGGAAGTCCACCGCGTACAGTCAGCGTTTCTTCGAAAAGGAACGTATTCGCTGTCTTTGGTTACTTAGAAGCAATTAAAACTCGTTGCGAAAGCGTCAAGGACCATCGTCGAAAATATCGCAAGTTCTTTGCGCAACGTACTTTTCGACGAATCATTTTCTTGGAACTTAGAACGGCGTAAAAAAGCTCGCGTACCTTTTCGAACGTACACCCGCGAATCTCGGGGTCGCAACAAAATGTCCCGTCGATTCTTCAACGGAACGATCGGTGCGAATTGACGGAAACCGATGGCGAGATAGAAACTTACGGGACACGGTCATCGAGAATTTGAAAACAAAGCGTTCGACGGTCCTCCACCGCCACCCGTGCCAGCAACTCTTACGGGGGCATTCGCGATCGTTTCGCGGTTATTTCATCGTTCGATCGGTTACACCACGTAGAGGTCGGATCAAAGGAAAGCGAGGGAAGAAAAAAATATTACTTTCTACGACGTCACGATGAGATGGGATGGCGGTTGTCTGCGCAATGCGGCGAAACGCAGCGCAGCTACGCGGCGCACGCAGCAGGGCGCGAGAATGTCTGGGCTGACGCAACATTTTCACAGAAACGATCTTCCGAAGCACAAGTTACGAATCGAGCGTTACAAAGAAATATATGCAATGCAAATTTTCCATCGATTCGAAGGTAGAGCGTATTCTATGCCATGCAAAATCTGTTGCAATCGAACGCTTACGAGCTTGCGAGGCGTGAAACGTAGCTAAAAGAATTGCACAAATGTGCATGTACTCACGTTGGTTGGATTCGTTATTGTTGGTGGTGTTATCGGATAAAAGTCTGTAATCCATGGTGGAAAAGGGTTACGTGCACCGTGGTCCTTGGTCGAACAATTGCACGCACAACTTTTTTCCGTCGATATTTTTGTTTAAGCACATCGCAGCGAACAAACGCGACGAAACATCAAACACGCGGTATGTGGTTCAATGTTGCGCAAAACTGTTCTTCCGGTATTTAAAGCGCGGCACAAACCGTCACATCTTTTTCGAAGCTGAAAATCAGCAAATTAGATAACGAAGTACATATCTCGTTCAATGACTTCTTTTTTTCGCCGAGAGACGTCAATGGAACTGCGAGAAGCCGTTATTTTTCCTCGTTCGGTCTATGAATCGATTCGTCTATTGGATATATTAAAGCCTCGACAACGACGCGCTATCCATGATAACGATAAGATCTAAACGCACGCGGCTGATTATATCTGCCAGCAAATCGCACCTGCGTCGTATCTATGTATGAAGTGTCGTACAACTCAAAGAAATTAATGAATGAAACGCGAACACGACTGCGCCATTTGTTTCTATTTCCGATTCCGATTCCCATTCCAATTCCGATTCCGGTTTCTATTCCGGTTCCAATACCAATCTAATCGTACGACAATTCTCACGTATTATGTCCATTTACATCGATTTATCAACGATCCGCGTTATAATATTTTCCAATTCTTTCGAACACATCGTACGGACGGTTATGATTTGATAACGTAGTAAACACTGTGCCGTACGTACGACGTACGAAGAAATCACGGTTAGGTATGCGATATATACGGTACACACGCGAGAGTATTCGTCGCGGAGACGTAAATCACGTTCGTTGTGAAACACGTTCGATTACACACCGGAAACGAACGATCAAACAATCGCGACCAAGTATGCAGAGAGACGTAGACATAGGAAGGTTGTTTTTGCCGATGCATCGGAGGTCCACGTGCGCGAACTAAATGTCGGAATCTACTAGACGTTGAAATATGTACCGGCCACGCGGAACGACGTCGTTCCCGGATTCTTCGAAACTCTTTTGAAAACTATCGCTCACGTATCACTCAACCCTACTATGTTTCGATCAAATTTTCATTGTTAGATAGACTCCTACGCGGGAAATAGAAAGAACATCGTTCGCGACAGTGGCGACAGTGACACAACAAAGGGAACAACTGAGAGTCGAACGAAGGCGTATTCGACACGTACGCCGGTCACGCGCCCCTCAAAATATTAGACGTTACTAAAACGCGGTTAGAAAGGAGACGTATCTCAACGTATAGAAAAAGACACGAAATACTTGTGACGTAAACGCTACCGCCAGTGACGCCTTCCAAGAATTTGCCTTTGTTCCCGATTGAACCTTCCACATTCACTCTTACGTCGAACTTGCAACAGACTAGGACGATTGCACTCAAAACGTTCGTCACTCGACCGACCCGATATCGAGGTACGGGTAGTTTCGTTACGTATTTTCCAGCGAGAGGACACGTGAAATTTCTCGCGGCAAACAACGAAACATAGCACACGCGTGTCTTACCGCAGACCACTGCCACCACTGCCGACTACCGAGGACCGCCGGTTCCCTTTCCCGTTCCCATTCCATTCCGATTCCCACTCCTCGCTTACACCGCCTATTCCTAGCCCCTCTCTCTTTCACTCTCCCTCCTTCGAGGCACACTCTCTTCTCTCCGCGTTTAACGCTCCTCTCACTCTGGTTCTTACCCTGGACCTGCAGGAAGGTCCTTGCTCCAGACAACGTCTTTCTCCCCCCCCCCCCCCCAGCCCCTCTATTGCCAACCGCCTATCCTTTATCGCTACGATCCTTTCGTCCGGATCCAAACCTTGAACGATATTTCTTCCAAACGTATGAAGTTCGGATCAAAACATGCAGTCGAGCGGTTGTGAATTCAAATTCTCGCGGAGTCGCTTTGCCCGTCCGGTCTTCGAAAAATCTGATCGTTCAAGTTCCAACTGAATACCGCGCTTTCCTTTCGACCCCTTTTCATTCCTTTCGACCTATCGACCGGAGTCATATTGGTCATCGTTCTCGATCGTTAACAACGGTTCATAGAGTGTGGTGAAAAGATTTTGTGCACCGCATCATTTCCGCGGGTTACACGAACGGAACGTTTCGACGATAGGATACATGTATGTATTCG
Source organism: Mimumesa dahlbomi (assembly GCA_917499265.3). Lineage (NCBI taxonomy): Eukaryota > Metazoa > Arthropoda > Insecta > Hymenoptera > Crabronidae > Mimumesa > Mimumesa dahlbomi. The sequence continues at coordinate 679,756 of OU824116.1, read as the reverse complement.
CGATTCGCAACGACGCAACGTCAAGAATTATCGCTTTCGCGGCCAGCTGACGCGTATCGATCCTATCGAGGTTACGATGAAGGTCGATGTTTGTTTATACAATTGAAAGAAAATTACCACTATTTATCTCGAACGAGCCGTTTATCTGCACAGATTCGAGTTAAATTTATGCACGCTCTTTCGTTAACCGTCCCGTTCCCTGGCCATCGCCGGATTACGTCCAACACTGTGAACGTCGATTATCGTTAAGATTACCGAAAGGCTGATTTACACTGAATCGCAAAGTCAGAATCGTACGGAACGAAATGTGCTCGATAGAAAAAGAGTGCGTACGTGTCACGCGTCGGTAAATCGAATCAAGCAATAGGAAGTGCATATTCCGTGGCTCCATTGGTAAAGAGGAGCGAGGAGAGGGAGAAGGAAAGCGGTTCGATAAATGCCGCTGGCGAGCGACGAAACACAGCGAAAGGATGAAAAGGACGGTGTAACGTTTGAAACTGGGTGCAAGAGCGATGCAGGGACAACAAACCCACGCCTGCGCCACGTGACTGTGTGGTATCTATTGCAGACAGACGGAGAACGTTCCTCCCTGAACGAGGAACGGAAGAAGGAAGGAAGAAAGGACCATGGAAAGCAACCGCCGGTCCTGCCGCTCGATATTTCCCGGCGTTGAAGGGCGAACGAACGAAAGACGGAGATGAAACGCCAACAATGCAACGTGTTCTCTGTTTTTGAAACGCGAGGCTTCGCGCATCGCAATTCCGGCAGATTTCGCTGTTCGTGAAAGACGAGTCGACGTTCGGTAAGTGCCACGTTTCCTCGAAGAATATCGCGGAGTAAATCAACCACGGTACCGATGTATATACGTACATGCAAGTTCGTGCTCTTTGTGAGAACACATGTACGTATTTATCGTTGTAAACAAACCGTCCAAGGGCTGGCGATGTCCGGGGGCTGTTTACCCTTGGTTACCATTCGTACAACGACCTCTCCTTGGCGGCATTATTCGCTCGCTACCCTCAGAACGGCACCGACCACGAGCATCGGTCCCTCCGGCAGGCGCAACGAAATATGATCGGCGACATATCGATCGGGAACAGTACACGCAGTAGTTCGATGCGATCGCATGTTGTAGGTCGATATCGATCGATTTTATGAACGAACTTTCAACGGAGAACAGACTATTGTTTGCGAATAGCAAATCTTTCGTCGAACGTCATCGGCGTATGTGCAAGCTTTAGATTGTTAAAAATTACTAACGCTGGAAAGTAGAACTATTAGAGGTTACCAATTTCGAGTGTCCCCACCCTTCCGTGCGATTGTAGAATACCGTAACCACACGCGGAGGCGATTAATCGGTTTTTTGCCCGAAGCTCGAGCACGCGATTTTTGCAGCAATTATCCAACGATTACGGTATACGGTGTATGGTACGTGTATCTAATCTACACAAAGATATCTTTCTCGTACGACACGCGTTGACTCTTTACGTGTTTCGAGCACCGCGGGTTTTCGTCGCAATTATGGCATAAACGCGATAACAATTGTTCATCATGAAATAAGAAGTTTCACAACGAATGACAAGGAATAATGACGTTCTCTCGGGAGAAAAGAACGGAGTTTAATTACTTTCCACGATACGTTGCACGGAGTACGTAACGCGTTTCGCAATTTCGCAACGACACTCGTGCGTTTACGTTTCCGATAATCCACGATTAACTGGGTAACTTTCAGCAGAAATAAACTAATCGGCAATAGTAACGTCAGGCTACATACATAGTTGGTTTATGTCGAGAGTCAAAACGGCTGCGGAGTTTCGACGTGAATATTGAAAAAAAAACGGAATTGTATTATCGTTATCGGCATTAGCTTTCGGTCGACCTTTTTTCCCATATACGTAGTTGTATATAGAGCTTCGCGATAAGACACTGCGCCGCTATCGCTTCGTCATACACTATACGTAAAATTGCATCGAATCTCTATTTCGACGTGCGTCTAATTTACTCGGGAAATATTCCTTTCGTTCGTTCGTTCGTTCGTTCGTTGCTCGCTGGTCGCTCGACTTTCCTGTTCGATAAACAGAGGTGCCGGTTTGTGATAAATTTGCATCGCACTCACCGCTTTAGAGATCTTTTTCAATTGTTTTATCACACTTTCGAAGCTAATCTTGTTTCATAGACACGAAACAGCGCCACTAACGACAGACCCGAGATACGCGAACGCGAGGTTTCAACCTTTTCAAAAGACACCAGACGAACCGTCGGCGAGACACAAGTGGATCCGCTTCGAAAGCGCACGTGAAAGATCCCGCGCGAATTAACAGCTCGGTATCCTCGACCGACGAAAACGCATGCGTGCGACGTGAAAATCGATCGAACGTTGGACACATACGTGACGTAGCGGTCTACGCACCGAACTACGCCTCGAGTTTACCTACCGGATGCCATTTCCCCGCAGACCTTACCCTTGACGTTACGTTACAGCGTGGAGAACAAGTTGCGACTGTGGCTTTATCGTTGATAAACCGATCGCTCTACAACGATGGGAAAGCCCAGAATAATCGTTGGAGGTACGTCCGATTTCCAAGCAGACGGTTCACGCGTGCAAATTAACTTTGTCCGATCGTAAATACGAAATACCAGAGTACTACTTTGTAGAATTATGATAGCTATAATCGTGCAGAACGTGTGATGCGATCTACTTGTGCGTGGGTCGTTAGCTACACGACGAAAAGTATGTATTTCAATCGACTAAGCGGCACTTACCGTCTCGTGTATACGTGTATACGTGTATGTATGTATGTACATACGTATTTCGGCTATCCTCCTTCGTTCAACGTTCCGTTCGTTCTCTCGTGAAACGCTGTCAGAGTTCGAAGTACATACGTATAACTTCGAAAGACGAGCGAACGAACGGGGAAATGAATAAGGATCGTGGAACGCGCGAAATCGCACGTACCTACGTACGTATGCTTCTATGCACGTATGTATGTACACACGTGTCTTACCTTGGCGAGTAATTAATAGTTTCGCATCCAGTGTTTTTGTAGCGCGCCGGCATTCCATGATTAAATCCTGGAAAAATGGGTTAACGAAGAGTCTCGATTACGCGCGCTCACTGGGAGCTCGTTTTTCATGTCGAGAGTTAAAAAATCGTGAATGTATAAACACCACGTGCTTAGTCATTCGCGCGAGTACGTTTAACGAGAGAACGCATTTACGGTCACGCGTCACCTACGAATCTTACAACTAGTTTGGAAAATCGGACACGGATCGTTTAATACGTATCATTTTGGAAATCTCTGATCCTACAGATTCCCGTCGAGTCTCGAAACGACGATTCGCTCAGCAGGTTTGCGATTGAAAAACATTTTGTTATTCAACTTACTGCAGATGTTCTCGCATCGTCGGCGAGCTTGCGATAGCCAGGTTCTCCCACTTGCCTCTCCGGGATTGTTATCGACGTAAGGGAGGAAAGCTTGAGCGTAAATCCGCGCGTCCTTTGTGCCGTCGGTATCGAAACTCGCACAGACACCTGTGTCTGCCGTGGACTCGGACGGTACTCCGAGTCTGTCCAAGTTGCACCAAAGAGTTCCCCCTTGAAGCCTTGTGTCCGGTGGAAAGGGATTGTAGATCTTCGAGCGGTCCTGCATCCCGGAAGCGGATCTTACATCTCCTACCGTGCCGAGCAATCTGGAACGAATCAAAAGTCGTATCGCGTTACCCGGCTTCTGCGACTGCTACACTATGTGTATGGATCGCTTCATAGGTATACACACATGCATCTACAAAGGTACTACGTATCGGTAGATCTGGGGTTTGCTACGAATAGAATGTACATTGGAAGAACTCGCCGTTTCAATGCTATCGGGGAAATGTTCGTCCGTTTAGATTATAGAATCTAAAAGCATTGATATACCGTGCTCATTCCATGTCTTTATTATTTTCTCGATTGTGATTATGGATTTTAGCGAAAAGTCGGTAACGTTGAGTGTGACACGAAGATGATAAAAGGAACTTTACCTCCCTGAAATTTCAACGAGTCGGTAATTCAGTTCCCGGGCACGGTCCACGTTTTTGCGCGAGCTCGAAAACGTCAAAGGATTCTGCGTTTTCCCCTTAGAGGCAGGAAATTTCTGACGCATAAAGATCATTGGAATATTCGACGGTATACACCGAGATGCGTATGTGAAAACAAAGATATTTTCTCGTTTCCAAGCCTGTTCCAAAGCTTCGTGAATCTCTGTAGGGATATCAACCTTTTTCCTCTCAAGTCGAACAGTTTGAGAGCCAGTTCTGGTCGCAAGCTATTACCGAGATTACATATTCATCGCGCGTACGCCAGCATCATAATTCCTAGCGGAAGTTTGAAACTCGGATCTCGATCGATACGAGAAAATTCCTCTTTCCATTGCTGTTCGCACACTCGTGCTCTTTCGTTCTTAGAAATCGGTCGCCCTGGAATCGTAGCACGGTCGTGGAACTATTCGCTAGAGCTTTAGAATTTTATTCGAAAATCGAGTCGTAGGTCTTAACGCGCGACTATTACCGTAGAATTTCACCGGACACCGGAGGAACTTTTGGCTGACCAAAAGTGCTCGTTAAAAAGACATACGATATGTACGAACAGACGGTCCTATTTCTCCGCCGTCCCATTCTTTCTTGCTTTCTTTTCGGCTTCCTGGTTTTCATCTCCTCCTATTCTCCCTCTAGTAATTTTTCCTTCACGGTAGACAGAATAATAAATCTGGTTTGCCCGGTAACGACGAATCTCTGGTAAAAAAAGAAATTCGTGCCAGAGGTGGTAGAGCGGACGATCGTAATGGGGTGCTCCGTCTTCGCCGAAACGTTCAGGATTTTCCCCGTCTAATAATACAACGTTCGGGACTTGACCTATCCCGATATACATCGTCGGCGACGTTCGCCAACGGCTGAGAAATCTCGACCTTGGCCCTGATACGGTACACCCGACTTTCCGGTCTGAGCGAGTAGGTGTGAATCGTGGAACCAGTGGTACGTCAGGCATTTCGGATAACGAGATTCCACAGCTAACTTACGTTAGGGGTATCCGTTGGATATACCTAATCGAGCGTTTCAAATTTCTGCCCGTCGTTGCTCGTATCGATCGAATGGTCCGGGAGGACGATCGAAGGTTCGATTATACCCGGTGCACGTGCATAGAGACGTAAAGTGTGACAAGTAATTACGTAGTTGCCGAATCCCGCGTACCTCGGACGAAAACGACGATATCATAGTTTGGCCACGGGGAGTATGTTTACTCGGTAAATACGTGGAGGATGGAAACGGTCGTTGGAGCGAGAATCCGTATTTACTTGAATTTATGCGAGACAGAGCGGAATGAACCGTTGATAATACTCGGCAATTCGTGCGAATTCCTCTTCCAAGCCGACGACTAGCTTTCCCTCGCGTTCCCCAATCCACGTTTACATCATATATGTATGTATTTACGAGCTACCGGTCGTTTAAATCTCCAAACCTAACGATGCTCGTGTGTATCGCAGTTTCCCCGCATTGTTGGGAGAAACAGTTGCTCGTCGGAACGACGTGTACGCCGGTAGGAGTCGAAAGTTGCCCGGTAGTAGCGAGTCCATGGCATTTAGGGGGGAAAAAAAGGGAACGAGGGGACTCGTAAAACTAGACGAATCGTTTGCATTTAGCGATCTCGGATTCGAAAAAGCTTTTCACGGGTGTACCGACGTACAAGTTAATATTCCAGCGCGTGACACGACGCTTCGTAACCGCTGTTTCGTCGCTCGTCCGGTTTCTATTGTTTCCTACTCCGACTGTGGAAATCGTTCTACGGTAGCTCGATGTCGAATGTCGTTTCGTTCCGTTTGCCGGCAAACGGAGAGGATCGAAAGGCCGGGACTAGAAACAACACTGGCCAGAGTTTTGAAATAATGTCGAGTAATTTCCATGGGTCGATACCACGGTATACCGGGAAACGTTGACGATGAAACAGGAATGATGTATCGCCACCGTCTGCAGCGTTCAGAGTGGAGTTTCAGCGTTTAACTATTTGGAACGAAGCTACGAGTCGTCTCTCTCGTACTTCTCGTGGAAATTTCGTTACTCCGGGAACGTTATGCGCGACGGATTCGATTCCATCGCGTCGCATGGAACGAGGAAATGAAAATCAAACGGACGCGTAAAGTTTTTTACTCGAAATCCATATACGCGTATCGATACGTTGGCGGAAACGTAAAAGAATCGTGTTTACGTGTCTGCGATGGCTGGGGGGCCGTTCCGTAATAAAATTAGCGTCGTTAAAATCGATCGATCTCGCTCTCGTCCAGATGGGTTCGTCGTGAATTCGTAGCTCCTCTCCATCCCGGAGTTACCGCAAGAATATCAATTAGCACCGACGAGTAAATTCCGTTGCTACGAAACGAGCCTAATGCGTCCGCGTAAGAACCGTGGAGCGAGAATAGACCGACTACGAAAGCGATATCGCGCGATATAATTTATTTCGGTCGGATACGTCGTCCGAATGCATATTTATATTTATAGGCATCGATGCCTATGCCGTGGCGCACGTACCTTTACGCTGCCAATTTAGACACGCACCGTCAATTTAAAACCGAGTTAACCTCTGTTAGCCTCGAGTTCTTGGTAATCGTGTCGAATCTCTCCATCGAACCTTCCTCTCTCTCTCACTCTCTCCCTCTCTGTCTCTTTAGCCAAGAGTCGGTCGAGGCGAACGTAATTGACCCCCCTTTGGAGGTTCGTTCCTTATTCGAAAGTAAATCTCGCGTAACTAGTAAATTAACACGGAGCCGTGACCGCGGTTGATACGGTGATATATTCGATTAACGGTCGGGAATTTTCAATGGAAACTTTGTAGCCGAGAACCGCCGCCACGGTTAATACGGTTCGAATAACTCGCATGCTCGTTTGTGACTTCCGACACAGTTTCGAATCTGGGCATCTTACGACTCGTAACGCGATCAACGAATTCCCATTCCGTCGGGTTTCTGGGAGATCGAAGAACGAATCGATCAGAGACAGCGAGGACGTAGACGACTCGTAAAAAGGTTCGGAATTACTCTGCGGTGGCATCAAATTAATGGAAGAAACACGACGATCGATCTTCGAAGAAGCCCCGATCGATCGATCTTCAGTCGTATCGTGAGACCTCGTAAGATGCGACGAACGACAGAAATTCTTGCGGGTACCGCTGCTACGAGAGATATTCGGTGAAAAGGGTTCGACGTGTGCGAGAAGTCCCGGGTATCCCCGGCGTTGACCGTCGGCAATTGGCACGGGCACACGACATCGCCGTCTCGAACAGCGATTTGTCAAAGTATGACGTTTTTACATAATTCCGAGGGAAGAACGGTTGGCTCGTTTACGCGAATAGACAGCCGAGAGACTCGACGAGCGTCGTTCCTTTCTTCTCAACGAGTCGAGAAGATTCGATTATTCAAAGTTCACGCGGAACAGGACTTAATGTTCATGTAACAGCGTTCCAACGTAACCACGTGTATATGTGTATCGAATCGAAGGTACTTAAGAATCATCGTTAACGTCGCGGCCAACGACATCTTTCCCGCCGCGAATTGGAAACGTGTATCTACGTATGTATGAATGTATCTACGTACGTCCTACCGAGGAAATATATAACGTAAGTCGTATGTATGTATGTATGTATGTATGCGCGTCGACGAGTAACGTCTCATTTCATGTTCGATGCCGGAGTGCTTCCGATCGCGGGTAATATTTCTCCGACACGTTCGACGTATCCTTAGGAAAGTTCTTTGGCAACGAATCCGGCATACGGGGATGCGAAACTCGATTATCCGGTGGAAAGTATCTCCAATAAATCGTTTCCTCGCCTCCCTTTTTACCGAGGGAGATGGAGGGGAACGTTGAAAAATCGTGTACACGTACGTTAACTCCGGGAAAAGTTTCGTTCGTTTAAAATTGAGAATTGGCCGCGGGATGCGAACCACGCGCGAAACATTTTTCCGTCTTTTCATCTCAGCAGCTAAACTAGGTGTTCTAATGGAAGGGGCCAAACGGTGGTCGGCCGGGGATACATACCTCGTGGCTTGAACTCGTGGTGACATCCGAGGAAATCCGAACGAACGCTGACGGAGCACTCCTTGTCGGTAGTCGTTCGCAGGTGGTGCGGCAGCACACCCTTTCAAACGCGAGGACCTGCTCGTTCATTCGAAACGTGCTGGTATCGCGCGGTTTCCGCGGACGGTAGCTGTAACGGTAACGAAGGTTGACATTTATCTCGCTCCAACGTCTTCTACTCGCGGATTCCCACGCTCCGTACGATCGTATTCCAGTCGGTTACAGAAGCCACCCCCGTTTCCGCTATTCCGCTGCAGAGAGTCAAGCTCTTCCGTTCTTCTCAGTCTCCGCTCGACGCGAATCCAACACGAAAGACTCGCTGTCTAGTTAAATCCGTAGAATACGATCGAGCAGTCGCATCGATGCCCACTTCCCCTTCCCGAATCTCAAACGATTGCGCTGAGATAATAGGAAAGGGTGACGACGACCTCCGAGCACGAGGATTTCAAAGGAAACGCACCTCCTGCCGCGTGAATCGGAATCTGAGACAGTCATCGATGTGAACGAGAGAAGAAGATATTGGAACTGGGATGTAAAGAACGAAGAGAATTAAATGGAACACGGTTTTCCAAAAATAGTTCTGTATCTCGGAGAAACGCGTCGATATTACGAAATGGTTTCGAAGGAACTTTGGAGAAATTGTCGTCTTTTCTTCGGAATAAAAAGGAAGGTAAGAGGTGGTATATCAGAAGGAACCGGTCCCTATTACGGTATGCAAGTTCTTTCAAGTAGAGCAGCCGTACTTTATCGTTCCCTCGCGATGGAGATGGATTTTTCATGTTCTTTCGTTCTTTCCCTATTATTCCCAGTTTTCGTCCGGCGAGTTTCCCCACTTAGCATCGTGACTTGCTCGGACGCGACTAGATAAGAATCGAGATACCGAAGAAAAATCCTGTACAGCCTTTCACGGAGAAAGATCGAACAAGAGAGAGAGAGAAAGAGTGAGAATCTCCTTTGGTTTCTCGATTATTCGTCCTCTCTTAACCATGAAGACGACAAAGTTTGTTATTTTTCGCGGGCTTCGATCGACGCAACACCACAGAGAAGAAACGGCGAAACGAAAACTACGATCAAGGAGGGATCCTCCGGGCAAAGTTATTTCATTCGGTCCATTAGCACTTACGTTAACGAACCCCCGCAGCCGATGAAACGTTTGGAAAATAAACGACTGGCAAGTGATTAAATTGTCGTTCGGTCAGGCACGCTCCGTTCGTTCGCGAGGAGCTGAGAAATAACGGAGGTTGGATTTCGTGGGCGGAGAAACGGCTTTATCTCGCTCCGCGGGAAAAGATTCGTCCGCGGGAATGGAATGAAACGGAGAGCTCATTGATCGGTCTTGTTTACAAACACTCGAACGTGCCGACGAGACGAACTCCGAATTTAGCGCCCGACTTTTCCTAAATCTCGTCTAACCGAGCTTATCTTTATCGACGTTCACAGATCGCACCGAAAGTTCCTACCAGTAAAAAGGATGAAGGGCGAGAGAAAGGGATCTGAAAAGCGAAGCAAACGTCTGGCGAGGACCGAAGTGGAAGAGGCCGCGCAAAGTCGGACCGCGCGGCAGAAGATTGTCGTCGAGACTCGACCGCGAGAAACGCTTACCATCGTCTTGTCTCGTTACATTCTCGTCGGTATTTCTTTCGTCTAGTGAGTCTAGTCGGTGCAGCCTCGGCTCGAGCGAGCTACCGTTGTTCGTGCTCGAGTCGTCGAGAGGCTAGGAAGACGTCGAGAAGACGTTGGGAAGACTTTGGGAAGAGGGCATCGAGACGGCCGGAATGAAAAATACGAAGGTCGGCTCGGCCCGATGAGCGCAGCGTTACGTCACGCGTTCGTTCGCACTCACTCTTTATCACGGTGTCTTCCCACGGTTTATCGTGGCACCTTGGACTTTGATCTCCCCTACTTCTCGCGTGCGTCGGCTCCTCGAGTGTTTGCCCGCGAACACGTGGCGGGGACTACGCTAGAACGGACGAGCGTCGAGCGATGCGCGACTCCCGGCAGCCGACTGACGTCGCGGACGACTGGCCTAGCCCGCGACGACTGCGACGGATGCGCCAGAAACGAGCGCCACCGCAACCGCAACGCGACGCGGAAACTTCGCGCGCGTTCTTTCAACCTCCGGTTTTTCCGTCGAGACTCGATAGAGTGGGATGAATTTTGCAACCATCCGTTCGAGACCGTTCCCGATTCCCTGCGGAGGTTCGAGTAGCGTAGCTCGCGTCGCGTATCGATTCGATTTTTAATCGAGAGAACGTTCGAACGTCCCGAAACGTACGGAGACGTCGACGTATCGCGGGAAAAATCCAACGATCGGTTTTCGCGTTATCCGCGCGCATCCATCGTTTTTTGTGCGGAACTACTTCTGCGTAACGTACGTACGTGGAGACGTGTCACGGTTTGATGCGTGGCATCGCTCTATCCGTTTACATAATGCACCGCCTGTCCGTTAAACTCGTAAGCGTGCGCGAGGCCAGGGTACGCGAGAACGAGAACGACAGCGCGGACGTGTACGCGAGCACATATCTGCATACGTGTGTTACGCGCGATTACGTTCGTCATCCGCCCGGATGGGGAATATTTGTAACTTTCCTTCCTGGTTCGTCGGAAAGTTTTCAAGTTCTTCGACCGCCAAGTAGAAGCGTGAACAACAAAAATAATAGGCAAATTCTGCTGGAACGTAAACCCTCAAGTACCGCATCGTCATTAAAGATTTAATCCCCCTCCCCTCATTGATCGTACTTTGATCGAACTTCCGTCCTTCGTCCAAGATGTCGCATGTTTTGTCGGAATAACCTCGGTGGTAATAACTCTGTAGCGTCATAGAGTACGAGGATCAAAGTCGATCCGAAGGAAGCTGCTCGCTTGATGCTGGACCAAAGCTACGTTTTCTTCATGCTCGTATATTTTCAATTTTCCACGGCGGGGGCAGTCGTTGGCTAAAGTATGTAAATACGACGGTATAACGGGATGACGAGCTGTTCTAGCGATCGCCAGGTGCCAGGAGTACGTGAAATGATAGCAAAACGAGTTCGGATCGTTGAGATCCAGGTGCGATGCTCGGCGTTGTCTCATCGATCGTGAGCTCCCACGCACCGCTACGAAATCGTTCTATCAGTGAGACAACCGACGATCGATCAACGGTTACGCGGAGCGACGTCGGACGGAACGATAATGCGATAATGTGTCACCCCACGTGCTCGTCGTCCGGTTTGCACACTTGCGAGTATAATAATCATTGAATGGAAAGCTCCGCGACACGCGACACCATCTCGAATCGATTCCCGATTTTTCTAGCCGTGCCCGATCGTCGCGTACTTCCACCGAACTTTACGAGACCTTGGTCGTCGTCGTCTCAGTTTTCACGATATCTCTCCTATCTTCCGTATCTCTGGCGTGTATACACGCGCGGTTCAAAAGTAACGCTCTTATCTGGAAAGGAAGAGGCATATTCGTCAACGTGCATCATAACGTCGTTACATCCTTGGCTGCGAGTAATATCGTAATTGCGCGGGCTTACCTCGCCTCGCTTTCCCCCATTCGGAACGTCACCGACGAGGGATAGGATTACAACTGAAAGTCCTCTCCTCTGTCCTACCTCTCGTTGACTAACATTATTAATAGTTCCTTTCTTACCAGGCTTGTAGCAGTCGTCCGACTGCACTCTGTCGGACTGATTTTCCATGGAAATTAATTATTCGTATATTCGATAGATTAACGTCCCGTCTTCTCTCGTACGTAGTCCATCGCGAGAAGGCTTCAAATTAAAGCAGTTTTTCGTTCGGCACTCGCTCAATTTTTGAGATAGCGATCTGAAACTTGTACCATTGATTTAGTTAGAAAATTCTACGCCAGAACAATGTATAATAGTTGTACTTTTCGAAAATTTAATTTTTCGCAAAAATCTGAAGGGGGTAGGTCAGGATTTTTTGCGATTTTCGTAAATCTCTCGCCATTTCCACAATTTTTTAGATATCAAAATAATTCTTTCACTGTCTTATTCTGCTTCGGATTCCGCGTCCAAAACGTCCTGCATCATTTTAATATCTCAAGAATTACGGAAATGGCGAGCGATTTACGAAAATCGCAAAAAATCCTGACCTACCCCCTTCAGATTTTTGCGAAAAATGAAATTTTCGAAAAGTACAACTATTATAGGTTGATCTGCCGTAGAATTTCCTAACTAAATCAATGGTACCAGTCTCAGGTCGCTTTCTTGAAAATTGTGGAAATGGCAAGCGAAAAACTGGTTGAAATTGACGAATTTTCGCGATTTTCGTAATTCCTTCGTCATTTCCGTAATTTTTGAGCTATTAACATGGTCCAGGGCGTTTTGGACTCGGAATCCGAAACCGAATAAGTCAGTGAAAGAATCATTTTGATATCTAAAAAATTGTGGAAATGACGGAAGAATTACGAAAATCGCGAAAAATCGTCAAATTTAAGCAGTTTTTCGTTCAGCATTCGCTCAATTTTTGAGATAGCGATCTGAAACTTGTACCATTGATTTAGTTAGGAAATTCTACGCCAGATCCATATATAAAAATTGTACTTTTCGAAATTTTAATTTTTCATCCTGTCTACTCCTGTACGTCGTCTGTGACTACCCATCCCTCGTCCGCGACACTATTTTTAATCTGCCGGCTCACGCGGAGACGCTCAACGAGGTATCGATAGAAGCGTTACAAGGTGCGACGTCTAGCGGAGAGGATCAGCGATCGATCGATCGAGCGAGCGTATGCAACTGTAGCACACGACCGTGTCCCGTTTGCAGTTAAGGGATCTACGGAGGCTGCGCGCGAGAGAAGATTAAAATAGAGGGAGCAGGTTGGGTCTAAAATTATTCAACGGCTCGAACACCCAACGGGTGGGGCAGCTCGTGAGATTCTTGTTCGAGGAGATTCTCTCCTCCTATAGTCGTCTAACCGCGATCTTTTAATCAATGTTCCTCGCGTAAGTTCGATCGTGAAATTGTAATGCGAGCTAAGCACCGCTTCGAGCGACAAAGATCGATCGAAAGATGATCGTTGGTAGCTCGCGCGATCACCGGAAGGGGCCGACGAACCGGTGGAATGTTTCTTTAGGCGTTGCCAGTGGGGTCGTCGGACATTCTATGCCGTTTTTGTCGTCGCCGTTTCGTAGTTCCGTCAAGACTGAATTAACGAACTACCAGAAGCGCACGGAGTCTGCCCGAAACGATTAGTCTTCCGTAGAGTACTCGGGCAGAAACACGCACCGAGGTAAAATTATCGCGACACGGAAGAACGGAAGTGGAACGAACCCCTCGTCGTCCCAATCGCATTCGACTCGTGAGCAGTCTCGATTGTAAACCCTAGCCTACCGTACGCGAATCAACGGTGATCACCGATCGCAAAAGTTCTTCCCGAGACATGGATACAGAGTCCTATCGCACGCTTTGCTCCCTCGAAACCCTTCGTTCAGAGAAACGTGGCTTCTTCCGGGACTTTAGCGAGCGAGTGTTCGAAACCGCCGGCGAAGTCTGGATTCGCGAGACCTTCGGCAAAGTTTCGACGGACGAGGATCGCGTGAGAAACGTGTTTCGCGGGAAGATAAGGGACACGGTGCTCGAGACCTTGAGCCGGGTCAGGACGTTGTACAGGGACAAAGATGCCAAGATCTCGAGGAGCAAGAGATTGGAGGGCCACCAAGCGGCTACGGCAGCGGACTACGGCAAGGCGTTGATGTCGTTTAATCAGGCGGTGGTTCGCGCCCCGTCCACAGGTACGCGAGATTCCCTCGCACCGTGAATCATCCGCCTCAGAATTGACAAGGAACGTTGATATCGGCGTGATTTGCTTTAGGAAAATGCCCGGACGTCGACCGGGGATTCTCGTTGTCGTTGGCGTTGCTCGGCCGGGCCGACGTTTTTATGGCCATGAACGAGTACGACCGTGCTTTGGAGGATCTGAACCTGGCAGTCGAATCTCAGCTGCCGGAGCAATCCCAGTAAGCTCCTTTAACATGAGATTTTAGGAATCAGTCGTTTTGTAATTTTAGTATTAAACGCCCCACGGAATGGTTCCGTTGATCGCTGCGCATCGATGTACGGACGTGCAATTAGCTTTGCGACAGTTAATCACCGCCGATAAACAACGCGAGAGTTCCTCACTTGGATTCGCTCCAGGGAACGAACACGGGCATCGACGCGCTCCGTACTTACCCAGTGGAATGTCTAATTATACCGAAACGTCGTTGAGCCCGGCAAACGAGTCGTTAACGTGCAAACATGTTTTTTTCTCGACGGACCGCGACCTTCCACGTTTCACCCACGAAAAGGAAAATCTAAAAACAACGCGGGAACGCGAAAACATCGTTAACGTCTCGACGAAGTTCGGATAGAAACTATGGTTCGTCTCTCGTTTCTCATTTTCATCTTGTTTCTTGCCTCTGGACTTCCGTTATTATTCGCAAAAGGGCTTCGTCGATTCGCACGGCGACACTTCGCAGCGTATCGACGCGCCTCGTTTGGAATTCGTCGCCGTTCCGCAGTCTCTTTTTCTTCCGTCGGAATGCCGAGAGAGTCGTTAGAAAAAGTTGTTTCGACTAAAGGAAAGTTTTCGTGCGATAAGGTAATTCGGGGGAGGCTGCAAAGTTTCTCGAATCCAATTAACCGCCCTTCCGAAAGGGTCGCGAGGCTCGTGCATTCACGGCCGGACAAGTTGGGAATTAAGCGGAGCAATTCTTGCGTCGAATTCCACCTCGAAAGGGTTGAAAATTACGCGCTCGATCACTTTCACTGTCTGCTCGTAATCATGCGGTGGCTTCGTAAGTGGAAATATGTGAAATTAGGGGGCGGGGGTCGGGTCGATCTCCGCGACGCAGCGAATTAATATATCGAATAATACCCATGGGAACGCAGCGCATGTCGCAGCGATAAACAGACACGAAGCATCAGTTTTATAGCGCGTCCGACGAGTCTGCATAAATGTATTCGTTCCATGTTACGCGTCACGACGAGACTCGACGTTTGCTTCGCTTTAAATTGACAGCCGATCGACGCTTTACCGTGGATCGATCCGATACGAATAGACGGTATGGAAACGACGGTATGGAACCAACTCGGAGTCTTTGGTGGTCCGATCGCAATTATTTTTCTAATCGAGCTCACCGTTTCTCCTCCCGCCCACGGAATCACGTGGTTTCTACAAAACCGAAGCGCGACCGTTCTATTTCCCTTTCCTCCGCTCCTTATTTATCTCTTCGTTTTACTTATTCAATCGTACACGACGAACACGTATCGCGTTGTCGAGTGACGATCGGTCGATCGAAAGCTCGGCAAACTTTTGAAACTGAAACGGACCGAGTCTCGTCGACTCGTTAACGTCCGATCGAATCGATACTCCATTACTATAATTACCAACGGAGAGGCCCGAGAGTTCGAGTACCTCTTGGTTCGACGGATCGTTAGCGTGTATTGGAAACGAGTAGCCGTCCGAAGCCGGACGGCTGACGGTTCGCTCGAAATTTCCGACGCTGGTCGTTACCGTCCGAAATACATACGCCGCAGCGATCCTGCGTTTAGGAAGGGAACTCGGGGATTCGCGTTGCCTCCCTACGGCACGGTAGGTCGCGGACCACCGATCAAAGAGAACGGTAACCCTTACGCCTGTTAAAATTTTCAGGACAGAGGCCATAAGGAAAATGGAAGAATGCGAGAAGTGGCTGGAATCGACCAGGAACTCTCTTGTCCCCGCGAATCTACTCCTACGAGATTCGACATCCTCCAGGAAACGTATGTACGATTTCTGATAGTTTCTTGGACCACCGTGTCAGGATCAAGCGTACAATTATCTCGCGATAATCCCTCGTCTTTCACCGCGGTGACGGAAGGCTGCCTTTGTCGCGTTTTACTCCTCCGCTTTGCCACTCTTCCGCGTGAGCCGCGTAACAACGAAGGTGTCTGTCGTCTTTTGAAAAGCTTCTCGTTATCGCGGACGTTACGACCGAAGCTTTGCAACCTTTGTGACGACGCGGGAACGCGTTACCCGCGTACGCGCTATGTATTTCGAATTACGCGTCACGTGGTCGGAGGATTCTCGACCCCAGCGTGGAAAGAAACGATGCGAGAACTAAGAATCGACCGGAGTACCTCTATAAACCTTTGGAAAGTCGAACTAATGACGAACGCAGCCTAGGAAGGTTCCACGCGGAGTGCCTCCGGACGGCTACGGTTTCCATGGGAACCCGCAACGTCGATTTTCCCCGGGGAGAAGCGCATAATTCGATATCATCCTTTGGAAGAGCCGGCCGTCGCTAATTTCTATATGCAAACATATCACGCATCCACTCGTGTCTTTTCCCCTTTCCAACCGAAATCATGGCCTCGTCTCTTTTATCTTTATCGTCTTCCCTACTGCCCCTCCTGCAGCTTCAATTCGCTCGAGACTCCCTTAATCCTCCTCGATCCCTCGATCGAACGAAATTTCAGCTCGATTAAGCTTTCATCTTCTCGCGTCTCGCTAGCTCTGCCTCGATTGACCGGTGGTGAGAATCCCGGTATGCCGGGTGGGTCGACGTTGCTGGAGATTCGCGAGACACCAACCGCGGGGAAGTACGCGGTGGCGAGCAAAGAAATTCGACCCGGAGACGTGCTGGTGGTCGAACCGCCTCTGGTGGCGACTCTGCTCCCGGAGTTCTTCGGAACCCATTGTCACCATTGTTTTTCGAGGTGAGTACCTTCGCTGTTCTCTCTTCCCTTGAACGTGAGATGGAACCGTATCGATTAATATGCAAAATTACTCTCGCGAAGCAATCTTCGATTTTACCCGAGAGTCTCCCTTCGCACCTCCGACGACTCGGAGTTTCCGTACTTTCGCCTTGTCAAACGTGTCGCAAGTTTTCCAATGTGAATTTCAACTGAATCGTGTCTTCGGAACGACTCTCCCCGTTTTGTCGATAGCTCGACGCGTTCGCGGGGGCGTTTGTTCTCGTACCATAGGGGGAAGAGAAAACATGGAAGAAAAAGGATTTCCGTCTCCGGCTAAAGGAATTGCTTTATGCTGCTCGCTCGACGATGGCGCCCATCCAAAAGGCGTTGCTTTCCCGAGACCGACCCTCGCCCTCCCGCTGTCCCTTTTCTTTAACTCTGCATGACGTATGTATCTACGGACATCCTGGAGGGTAGTACGCTGAACGCATCTTCTCTTCAGGTTGCATGGGCCGATAGGATGTTCGGAGTGCGGCAGCGTTGCGTTCTGCGGCAGGAAGTGCAGGGACGTCGCGACGGCGACCTACCACAAGTACGAGTGCAAGATCCTCGCGTTGCTGATAGGTAATCTCATTCGCCTTTCGACCGATACGGTTGTTCCTCGTGTACTCGCGCGGCCCAGTCTCCCATCGATTCGTTTGATCGTTTATAGGCTCCGGCATGAGCGCCCTGAGCTCGCTGGCCTTGAGGATGGTCACGCAGGAGGGTCCGGACAGATGCCTGCGGATTCATCGAGCCCTTCGCGACCCCGAATGCGAAAACGGAGACCCGAATTCGTCGAGCAATCCCGAGGAACCGACGCCGATCGTCGAAGAGACGAAACTCGGCAAGTCTGCGAAGCGAAGGATCAGGAAGAAGAAGCTGAAGGAATCGAGATGCGAAGCGAACGAGGCGAAAAACGATGAGACGCCAGTTGAGAAAGATCAATTGGACTTGAGAGCGTACGATCTGGTGAGACACGAGGGCAGCAGACGCGCCGAAGACTTCTTCGAGAGATCTCTTATGGCGGCGTTTCTAGTGAAGTGTTTGCAGAGGGTCGACTTCTTTAGCCAGCCCACGAAGGACAATGGTATGCACGATTCGTACGATCGACGTTTCCGACTGCTTAATCCGAGACATTCGATCAACGTTAACAGAGACGCCGAACGAGGATGAAATCGCGGTGGCCGCGTTGCTTCTGAAAAATCTGCAGCTGGTTCAATTTAACGCCCACGAGTTCTACGAGACCCGCGTGAAGCCGGAGCATCGATTCCGCGGCAGTCGGGCCGTCTACATCGGAGTGGCGCTCTACCCGACGGTCGCACGTTTTAATCACGACTGCTATCCAGCTGTGACTAGGTAAAATCCGTCGTCGAAATCCTTTCCACTTTCGATTACCATTCGAAACGTTAAACCGATCCGCCTCTACTCGGTGTCGAAACATGCGGGAAATCTGGTCTGTCGTAGGTACTTTGTCGGTCGACACATAGTGATAAGGGCGACGAGGTGTCTAAATCCAGGAGACGTCGTCGCCGAGAATTACGGACCGATATTCACCAAGAGAACTTTGGAGGAGCGTCGGAGAACCTTGACGGGGAGATATTGGTTCCGGTGCACGTGCACGGCTTGCCTAGAGGATTGGCCGACCTTTCAGCATTTAACCAACGACACCGTCGGACTCAAGTACGTACGAGTGCGCCACGCTCCACCGAGTGCGGCAACCTTCGCGGTGTCATTGAGATATCAATTTCCGGGGAATGCTGCCGGATAGACGAACACCGTCCGTCGAGTTGTCGGATCGGTCTCTGCAAATTCTACGGACTCTGAATAGATTCGTTCCCCCAGGTGGAACGACCCCAGCGCGATGCTTTTGTCGCTTCGCCGCGGGCGTACTTGTTATTTCGCAGTTTCGAAAATCGAACGACGGAGAGTAGAGGTACGTGGGAAGCGGTGGACGCTCCACTCGACGCTCCACTCGACGCCTGGACGCGAAGCGGAAAACTCGTCCTCTCGTTGTACGGATTAAAAAGTAACGACAGCTTTGCGCAGCCCGGAAATACACGGAAACGAGCTGACCCGTTCACCCCCTTCACCCCGGTCACCCCGTTGACCCCGAATTTACGTCTCTACGGATATTATTAGAAACGTATTACGTACGATTTCGAGGTCGGACTCGGAACGCAAGAAAAATATTCGAAACGCCGCGAGATGCTACGTAATAGCTACGCGTCGCGTACAGTGAGCCGCAAAAGTTTTCCTAGCGATCGTAACGTTACGTCGCGTCGATTCGTTGCAGATATCCGCGATCGAACGACCCACACTGGTTTAGCGTGAAAGTTGAGCGATCGTTTGGTTTCAGGTGTCCCACGAGTGGATGCGATAAACGTCACAGACGCGGCCGTGACACGGCAACGAAATCCATCAAGTGTTCGTCCTGTCGAAAGAGAATCGATTTGTCATCGGCGATGGAAAGTTTGCGGAACTGCGAGCAACTTTACGACCGAGGATTCGCGACGATGGACGAGGAAAAGCCGGAGCAGGCTATAGATATATTTATAGAAGCAACTACAAAGTTCCATGACATCGCGAAACCGCCACATAAAGACACGCATTTGGCTGAAATCGCGTTGAGCAGCTGTATGGCCGATTCGGGAAACACTTGGCGAGCCCCCAATTGACCCGTTAGAGATTGTACTTTCAAAGAGAAATAATTTAATCGAGTCAATTCGATATCAATTGTAAGCTCGAATATGCGACATGTAATCTGCGTCCATCGGCAAATCGATACGTGCATACGTAACGTTGCTCTCTTCGATATATGTAGCGAGTTTTTCAAATTTCAGACTCCCTCTCGGCGTTCGCCCGATCGAAACGGCGGGAGCAACGCCAATAATTCATATCGCCAGCACAGGTTTGCAGCGCGAATTTTTGCTGCGGACGTTCAGCGATAACTGCAACGTTTGCTTTGGCATCGGTTTGCAAACCTTTTTCCTCGCGGTCTTGTTTACGCTGGATTTTCTGTCCGCACGTTTCAACGCTCGACGCATCGTCCTGATTCGGTCCGAACCTTTAGGAATACAATTTCAGTTCGTCAGAACGCACGAACGAATAATAAATAAATCAGTTGTCGCACGTAATACAGTAATACATTATTTTTTATCGAAACTGTACAATTTTGTAAAAAGGAAGAAAGGGAAGAAAAATATACGTGTATACGTACGTGCATGAATGGTGTAAGTAGATCGATCCGCGTTTATAGAATGGCGCATGCGTTTCCCTATAATTCATAACGATAAATCCATAATGCGACAGCGACAGCTCGAAAAGTTTGCTTTTCAACTGGACGTACGGATAGCTAATGCGAAACAAACTTGTTTCTCGGTTTTCATGACTCTCAACGAGGAAACCATAGATTCTACTGAAACTTGAAGCGTGTGCGCGACGGTCGCGTATATTTATGATACTCGTAAATAGTATCGTACAAGAAATTCCTAGATACAAAATGTAACGTCGAAATCGTCGGTCGACAATAGTACACAGGGAGAACAGCGAGGAACATACAACGACCCCTTGATATCATCCCCCCCTCCCTTGCCACGAGTCAAATAAAACGATAACTGGAATTCTATCGCGGATTAAACAGATTATAATAGAATAAATTTAAAAGAGAACAGGTGGGAAAGGTAAGTAGGGGTAGATCGAAGTATAGACGTATCGGATGTACGGTTCTGTGACTTTTGCGATTTTTTTGGTAGATTTATTTTTTATAATGCACATGTTTCGTGAAAAAATTAAATTCCGTATATATGAAATTATCTTTTAGAAGTTTCACGTTTCGGTACAAAATTCACTGGGGGTGTTGGGGGGCAGTCAACGGACAGCGTCCACCGTCGCGTCCGTCGAGATCTTTTTTCTTTGCTTTTCCTTTTGATAGAAACGTTACAGTTCGAAAGATGAACGTCTCCTCCCGATTTGTTGCTTACACTCCCGTTTCTTTTTTTTTCGTTTATCGGCCGATCCGTTTTCCGGGACAGGCCGAGTTATGATCGTCTCGCGAAAAACTGAATTGGAACTCTAATTGACTGTCCGTACAGTGAGGCGGGCTGTGTACGCACGCACGCACGCACGCACGCACGCGTTATTGCGATATTCGCGTCTTCTTCTACTTCGTCGTATTGTTCTTCTAACATTTCCGCGGGCGGAACGCGACCGGGAGAGTCGTTTCTATATTCTTGGATCAAGTTCAATTCTAATTCTCGCGGTGTGATCGAAGGTTCTACGACACGGTTTAACCCGTTCGAGACACCAGCTAGTCGGGGGGTAAACCCAACACTATTCGTGTATTCGACGTAATTATTTTAGGTCTTGCTCTGAATATCTACGGAAAGGTAATCTTGTGTCTCGAAGCCGTTAACCCCGCGACAACGAACGTTCGTTCACGGAAAACAACACCAGGTCTTTGATCTTTCTCGCTGACCGATCGTAAGCCGTCTGTCCGTTTCGACGAACATCGGCGGCTGTGTCTGGTTCTATCAGAAACCGAAACGTTCTCACTTGGTCGACGATCGTGAAATATCGTCGATTCGACGATAGTCGACCGAGAAAACAAAACGTATTCAGCCCAGAGTTGCCGATTTCAAATTTCTGTGGCGCCTCGACTTTACAAATTCTTCGCCAGACTTCTCCTCCTCCTCTCTCCGATTGGTACGTTCTCTGTTTCTTTCCCATAGTTTTTTTTTCGTATTTTTGTTAATCATCGAGATATTCACTTTTAACACATGCATTGTTCTTTTTCGCATTCGGTTACAATTATTTTCGCCTTCTCTAAGCGTTGCGTTTTTTTTGTTTTTGTTTATTAATGTTTTTTTTCTCTTTCCCTCATCGACGACAAGAGGATTTTTGCTTTTGTTAAAATGTTCTCTTTCTGCTTTGTTCTACACGTTCGTAGTTTGTGGAACCGCGCGCGATCACGTAACATTTTAGTTTCTCTGTTGTTTCTCTTTGACAATAGAAAGAGATGTTCCAACGTGCC
The DNA here is from genome assembly GCA_917499265.3 of Mimumesa dahlbomi. NCBI lineage: Eukaryota > Metazoa > Arthropoda > Insecta > Hymenoptera > Crabronidae > Mimumesa > Mimumesa dahlbomi. The sequence continues at coordinate 657,920 of OU824116.1, read as the reverse complement.
GTGGAGGTGTTCGAATCGATTACCCGCTTCGACGCGAAATCGTGGATTGAAAAAGGAAAAGCGGACAGAGGAGTGACACGACGATTAATGCTTAAAAGACTTCCCAGCTTGTCTGACGGGTAATCGAATTCGATCTCTGCGATCTTCAACGGCACACCACGTTTAAATCGTATTCCCGGTCATTTGAATAAGTCGAAATTGTTCGCAGATCTTTACAACGAAACGTAATCGCGCCATCCACTTAGCGCTACACACGCACACACACACTCTCTCCCTCTAGCTCTCTATCTTTCTTTTTCTCTCTTTCTCTCCTCTCAGGCTTTTCTCATCGTTCCCCTTTCGCGTTCTTTCACGATATCAGATGTAGTTTTGTTTTTCTTTCATTCGTTCAAAGAGAACAACAAATGTTCGTATCCATTTGACAACGTCTACGAACAGGAAATTAACAAATGGACAAATTTACCAGAATCGAATACGAGATCCAAACGGAAAATAAGCATAGAACGATTATTCGTTGAATATCTTCACGATCGGGGAACGAGACTATGACAATGACGAGATGACGATGACGATTACGATAAAAACGAATTTTGATGAATGGCGATGACGACAAATAGCGACAGAGACGACGACGGACACAACGAAGTAATAGATCGCACACTTGTTAATTTCGAAAAATTTCAATAAGCAAAAAAAGTAAACAAAAACGTGCCGTTGTAACAAGTTTTAGAGGTATGTGTATATACATACATACGTATATATATACACCCTCTTACTCCGAAAAGCGTTTGAAAAGAAAATTGTATATTTTTATTATTCGACGATAGTTGCTACAAACTAAAATTTAAAAAACGTATTTTCATGCAAAATTATATAAATCTCTCTCTTTTTCTCTCTCTCTCTCTCTTTTCCCCTCCCTCCCTCTCTGTCCCTACTGACAAACCGCAAATTTGCATTGTCAATAGAGGTTCACGAAACGCTCTACGCTTTTTCAAATGATCTTTCGACGGATCGAAAACCGTTCTCCGATTCAGATATGAAATTTATACAAATTTCATCTCCCCGTCGACGTACAATTTGACAATTGTAGAGTGATTCAGACTGACTCACGGTTAATTGTTAATAAACTATTTACGGGTGCTAAAAAACTGGCCATCTTCCGAACTATGGTTTTCACGTCCTTGAAAGTTGATTTTCAAGAAGTTTTGGATGTAGATACTTCAACGAGAATTCCGTACAATTGGTCCCGATTCCTTAGCATCCGTAGAATACAGAAAATTAACGCGTTAAATGTGATCTACAGTCATCGCTAATTAATTAGTACACTTTGTCTAATGATCGGACCCACCAGGGGCCAACGCAGCATTTCTGCTACGATCGATCGTAAAGATTTCGCCGATTTGCTTCTATGTCGATTGCCGTGAATAGCTTTTCCGTTTCGTAGATCCAAAGAAAATTTGGAAGAATAATATGTCCTTCGTTACAATCGTGTTCACGTGGCACGTGACAGAAAAATGAAGGAAACTAGAAAAGATGCGATGCTTTCGAAAACAATTAGATTTCGAAACGAAAGAATTCCGGAGAGAAAACTGAAAACGATATATATTTGTATATCGGTGCGAGATATCCGCGCGTAAACACGCGTACATTTTCTATTTTCTATTTTCTATTTTCTATCATTTAAATAGTTTTTAGATTTTGACGCGCGCGTTTACAGTTATTACAAGATTAGAGACACGAAGAGGACAAACTCCGCAGACATCGTAGTAAACTTAAAGACATATACGTGAAACGATCTAATGAGTCCCTCGTATTGAGAAGAAAAAAATTAAAACATATGGAACAATGAATACGCAAAAACAAGAACAAAAATACCACTTTCGTCGTGCGAATTCGAATTCGTCGTTTTTTCCCCGTCACTGACCTTTTTACTCTTACTTTTATTTTAGATTATTCTCTCGTTAATATCGTTTTTAATTGTCCACCGAATTTTTTGCTCGCGATTGCGCCAATTTTTTATCTCATTTTTAATTCGTCCTTTCTGTCGTCCTGCGATTACTTGACTTTTACTTTTCAACTATTACACTCGAGTCGTCTCGACACAGAATCGAACGAAGCGCATGCATGAAAAATTACAAATTTTTCCTTAACGCCGAACGATTCGTTCGTTTCCACGGCATCGTCGTCCCATCTATACGATTTACCTCGAAAATTATAAATACCGACACTTTTACCTTACAGCCCACGAAAAGCTTGTTTCCAACGCGGTATGTCGAGCTAGGAATACGGACGATAATTCGTGGCTGGAAATACGAACGAGCGTCTAGTTCTCTAGAGAAATCGTAGTTTCCAGCAAAAACCGGCGGAACCGGAGTTGGAAGGAAACGTAATTTAACTTAGCTTTCAAAGAAAAATATGTCTGTAGTGGAAACTGAAACACGTCGCTTCGTCTCTCCAGCCACGAGTTATTGGCAAAAAAGATACATTTACGAATTACCGGATCAACGAATTTCATCGTAATTTTCTCTTCCATTTCGATGTCTTCCTTTTTCCCGATCCGTTTTCAAGCGTGCGGCGTCTCGCATACCTCCGTAGTAGCGAAACTCGCTTTCGTGGGAAGAGTGTGGAGTGGTGTTTTTGTTGGTTTCTTAATTTTTTTTTAGATTTTTTGAAATTGTTATAGTATGCTGTAGTTGTTGCTTTGTGGCTGTTGCTGTTGCTGCCGATGTTATCTTATGTTGCTGCTGCTTGCTGCTGTTGCTGCTTCAGTGTATAACGGGTGTTGGTGTTACATTTTAAAAGGAGTGTTTTTATTTTTTTTTGTTTTGTAGTAGTGGTACCATTACTCTTGGTTAAGCAGTGCTTTCAGTGGTGGTGTTCTGGACCGGCTGACTCTCCTGGAAAAGAGAAACACAGTTTGTCGCTACTTCTTCTCCTTATTCGACAACGAAAACATTCGCCCGCGGAAAAACCCGGCAATCCGACGCGCGAGTCAATTGATCGAACGCTTCTCCGGTAAAGGAAATATCAAGCAGCAAAGATAAACAGGATGTATGCGTCTAACGTGATACGGAATCGAGACTGTAATCGATTCGAAGCGTGAAGTAAAGTTACGGGTCCACGGATGTTGAAAAGCTTGCCGAACAGCCAGACACGATCAACGATCGATTTTCCTTCTACACAAAACGTTCGTGGCTTTTCAATATCCGTAAACACCTGTACAGCTTAACGTTCAGAAAACGAGAATGAAAGTAGAAAAACACGTAGAAAGAATGCAAGGAAAACCCGAAAAATAAAAAGTCTGACAGTGTATCGACGAAATGGAAAGTGATCTTGGCAAGGAACGGAACGGAACAAAAAGAAAAATAAAGCCACATTACCTGTGGAGCAGGGGCAGCGGCAGGTGCATCCTTATCTTTAGGTGCATCCGACGTCTGCTCCGACTGAAAAGAGTACAAAAAAGATACGTGCAATAGTGTGTGTCAAGCGCTACGTCGTTTCGGACAACTTTCTCAACGGACCAAGCGCTCGCGATTCAAACATGGCCTCTTATCACGATACGATACAAAATCTTTCAATACTTTCAAGGCAAATTTACTGCGTAGAAGCATAGAGGGTACATCTCGGCAGTAAGTTCGCGAGCGCAGTCCGTTGATGAAATGGTATATACAAATGTACTTTGTCAGGAAACTAAGGATTCAAAGAGAAGATGCAAAACCCCAGGCTAGCATTCTAATCGATCGTAAACCCAGTTCGAATTATCGCTCTTTACAATCGAGTATCTCTTGTACCGTAGTCATTTAATATATTCCTAAAACGTAATACAGGTTCGATGTAGGAGAAATTGGGAAAAAATGGTGATACCTTTGCAAGTAAATCAGAAGACTCGGCAAAGGACTTGGTGATCGGAGCTCTGGGACGAGGTGAATTCGGAACGGGATTAGGTTCGTTGTATCGCGGATTGTGTTTGATCGTCTGTTGGCTACCCGATGGATGCGGCTGCCTCGACGCCCGTCGCCTGAAACGTGGACGTGGACCTACCATGCCGCACGTGTTCGCAACAGTTTCCTCCTCGTCGGTTACCTAACGGTTTATGCTGCTACTTAATAATTCCAAGTAGAATTCGTTTTATAGACCGTGTGATACGATAGAAGGTATAAGCAAGCATTAGCGGAAATGTATAATAGTTCTACGCATATTTTGGAAAATCTAGCAAAAGAGCGATACAGACAAACGGACGGTTCTCACCGAGTGACAATACGGATTCTAGTCTACCGAGTTAAAACGCTCTACAAGATACATCGACGAGGCTTACCTAGTCCCGTTGACTGTAAACTCAGCACGAGTAAACTACCATGCACAAGTTCTAGTGTTTGCTAGACTGGGTTTACAAATCTATAAACGGATGCTCGGAATGCATTATATTTTCGATAAGAAACATAACGTCGGGGGCGTTTCTCTCGCACACCGAAATCCCCGAGTATTCGCGAAATGCAAGATGCGAAAGGATAACGGCGCGACGCGAGCTGAGATCGACGTAATAACAAACGCCCGTGCATCGAAAATAGAATAGAACGAGTATAAGAGAAATCACAGAAATAGAAAACACTGGACGGTCGTAAGGAGTGAAAAATCATCTCGTGATTAAAAATCGCCACCACTTTTCTAACGGGGGGCTAATGCGATATGCACGATCGCTTTCTTACAAACTCAATTTGTTCGAAAAGATAAAGATTAGTCTTGAGAACGTTTCCCTGGAAGAAATTCCTTAAAAGAAATCGAACCATTTTTAAAACCGTCAAAATCTACCCATCTTACCTGACCGTCCTGGCTGCGGGGCCGTCTGGGCGGTCCGCCGCCGCGTCCACCGCGGAAGTTGCGGCGGAAGTATCGGCGGGATGGACCTCCACGACCGCGACCGCCACCGCGGGGAACGGACGTTTCCCCGGTACCCTCGGGTTGCTCTCCCTCGGTGTCCTGGGCGGACGGGCCCGAGCGACGAGAGCCACGATAGTAACCCTCGTACTGTCGTCGCACTCTGTAGCGTCGCTGGAACACTCCGGCCTCACCCGCTGCCGCCTCCTCTCCAGGCTTGCCTTCGCCTACAAAAGGGAACATTGTGATAAGAGTTGAAAGGTTGGAATTAAAGGGGTAAAGTTGTTACATTAAGTGCCATCGAATACGCACCAGATTCGTAGTCTTCCTGGCCCTCTCGGGGTCTACGCTGGGTCCTAGCGTTTCCACGCCTCTGACTGATGTACCAATGTACGCCGCGGTAACCTCGGCGCTTGTCGGCGGCATAGGGCGAGCCCTTGACCGCCGCGCCGGCTGGACCTGTCACGTTGGCCGCCTCGTGGCCCTTCTCTCCTATCACCACGTTAAACTCGACCACCTCTCCGTCGCCGACGCTGCGCACAGCCTTCCGCGGATTGTTCTTAAGGATCGCTGACTAAAACCACGACGATACGGTTAGAAAATTTACTATCGATTTACATTTCGCTGCAAGAGAGTGTGTACAGAAAGTTGCTTACTTGATGGACAAACACATCCTCCCTGGTGTCATCTCTGTAACAAACGGAGCGTATTCAATACATGTGTTAACAAACTGGACAACAATTTTTCAAGGAGTGACGATAGTTATGCGACAAAGTTATTTAAGAACGGGCTAATATTAATTCCGCCACCGGAATATCGATGAAGTTCGAAAGCATATTCTTCCCGCTGCGTTTTCGTGTCTCCCATCGGCGGCGCAACGTTCGCCGATTTGCGCTTGCGCGTCCTAGTTCTAGCAGATTCACGAATACACAGCAGATGTGTAGAGTAATCGGTAGCCGTGAAGCTGCGGATACGAGGAGTTGAAAGGTCGTCGAACCCTAGTTCGCTGCCACGGAAGGAGAGAAATGCCCGTACGCGACTCGACAAGTGCCAACTGTTTTCCTACCTTTACCTTTTTCTTCACCAAAATCTCGTCCCTTCAATTTTATTTTCCCCTTTTCGTTCGACTTTCAGACCATTTTCCGAAAGGTATCGAAAAATAGAACCACGCCGCGTCACGAGACACGCTTTCCTCTGCTGTCGGAATGCTCAACGAGCCGCCTAAACCAGCCGAACCGAACGAACGAGAGATCTAAGACTGAACCAGCGACCCTAGCGAATAACAAACCGTGGCTGCTCCTTTCACCGGGTGTAGCCGAGATAGCAGGAGTCTCGTCAAGCGGAAAGAAAATTATACTTTGGGAAATTGTTTCAAGAACGATATACCGTAAAAGCTATATCAGCTGTTCCGTCTAAGGTACGGCTTCTCTTTCGTCTACTTTTTTTTTTACGACCAACTTTAAGGTTTCCACCGACGACTTCGTTGCGAATGCTCTACGTCTTCCTACATAGACTACTTCGAACATACGTACACATTTTCATGGATACCGTAACTTCGATACCGCGAAATGTTTACCACGAGTTAGGCTAACGCCTTACAGATCGAGATACGGCTTTGTAATCCGTCGGTGAAAGCGTCTTTGAGAACAGTTTGTCCGCACCCCTTCCTTGCCCTCCTCCGTCTCAACGCCGATCCCCCTTCTCCACCCAGTCTACTTTGAAACTATCATTGTTCTCCGGTATCTTCGGGAAGTAGAAAAACACGAAATAAAACGAGAACGAGTAGCAACGTGGTAATCGAGGCGTGGATTAGGAAAAAATTCAACTTTCGGTCGAGCACGTGCAATCTTCGCCAGTCGAGTTAGCAGGAACGAATATTTTGGCGAGCGGCCAAATAAATAGGGAGACCTAGAAATAGCGAAGGACCAGAGTGTTGCCGCGTGTGGACGTGTATGCGTGACTACGCTATGCGACTCGAATACACGTGCCGAAGGAAGCTTCTATTTCGCGTACGATAGAATGTCGGGTCGAGGTTGCGACCGAGTCTACCAAGAAAGCAGTTCGGTTAGTATTCGAATACTAATTTGACGGAAAAACTGTGGAGATTCGTCTTCGTCGCTGGTAGCGTTCTTTCATTATTTTTGTACGATTAAATTCGTAACCGCGTATAAATTACACTCGAACCCATTGTTCGCGAGTTTATGAATTCCTGTCTGAATATTTAGAGCGATTCCCTGCTCGGTATAACGTTGCTACATTTGTTAACGTTACCAACGAAGATTACGATCGTACGTTAACGACGTCCGATGTAGATCGATCGAAAGATGTAGGAGCAAATCTTCCTGGAGTAAGATTACACTTTTAACTGTCGCGGTTGTTGACTCTCTCCGACGAACCGAACGTACAATCATATATGCCTCCGATCGCCGAACGTTGCTTCTATCCTTCGCAACGTAATCGCGCGAGTAACGACACGTTGAAACTGTAGCTTTAATCTGCCTCGAACTCGCGGTTCACGTGTCAATACCTTTAAGTAACCCACGGTTCGGGGTTTTGAACTACAAGGGAAAAGGGTGTAACTGAGAAAAGCAATTGGTACTAACCTGTTGATGAACCCGTATCCACTCTTTACGTTGAACCACTTCACAGTCCCGGTCACTTTGTTAGCTGAAACCCAGCAAGAGCAACGAAGTTCTAATTAGATATCTGACGCATAACGTTACGTTAAATTATCCAATAATCGCGTCATGGAATTAAATCGAGCTTGGCAAACCGTGCGATATATCGGTCGAGAAAAGGTGGCCAAGTTTTCGCAAACTCGGTATATTATCCGAAAACATAACATAATTGTCAAAGATAGTCGTTCTAAATTAAGATTCCCGCTACGTCGCGACATATCTAGTTTGTGCTGGAACGAAATTTCGCGCGAAAAAATGGTCGCGCAGTAACTTCTCGAAACTCGCCAAAGAGTCGGCAACATTATTTCGGACATTAACGCCATCCGTATAAATAAATCCAGCAGCAGCAAGTGCCAACGAGGATGACTTTGTTGAAAGAGACAAACTCTATCGGTGGACGAGAGTGACGCGCGTGAATGACTAACGACACGTTGAAATACATCGAAATTAAATAATATTCGCGAGAAAATTGCTGCAATGTTCTCCGTCTGTTTATTCTAATGTCAATAGCTACGCGACGTATATTTATTTTCGGAACGTGTATGCGTGCGTCATTAGAATACACCATCGAACGGCCAAAGGAGACGTACGATTTAATCCAACGATATCCGTTTATAATTCGAAATCGAATGATCATTATCGCGTAATGTTTACATTCACACCGTGACCGTCTAACGGTTTTACGTAGGGCGAGGAACTTCAAACGAGTAGTATTGTCCGATTTGTTAACGGCAACTCTGTTTCCTGCACGACTGGTCAATATTTCTTGAAAGTACGACGTATACGTAACAGAACTCGATGTTGGTAAATAAACGAGTGTTGTCGCGTTCGTTAAGTAATTCAATGGAGCTATCAAATTTAGCGGAAAATCTTGCGATCTCGGCGAAAATCCGTGGCAATGGAAATGTAAGAGAGGGAAGCAATAAGTCGTCCGCAACGTTCCGGTCAATGAAACGGAAACGGTACTAGACTCCAAATACTTGCAAATCTTACATAACGATATCACCAACTCTTGACTACAACGAATGAAATACCCGCAATTTGCTGCGTTAAAGCGTTAGTAATGTCTCGAGAAATTTTCAGAATGGAAAACGTTTCAACCCTCGCGTGAGCATCGTTTCATACCTGGCCGATCTCTCGGACGATGTAACCAAAGCGTTACACTTTTAACGATCAAGTAACTTGAATTTTCGTGTTTCCGTTGAATAATTTCAATTTATTCTACGATAAACTGGGTCGAAAATACACAGACTTGGAGACTGGGTGATTGTGACGGGGATGAGGATAGAGTTGGGGTGGGAAGAGAGGGAAGGTGACGAGAGAGAGAGAGTGAGAGAGAGAGGGACAGAGAGAACGATAAAGAGAGAAAAAGACAGGGTCTACTATCGTAGAATATTCGAAGGGGGACAGGACAGAGTTTAGGTTATATTTTCAACCCCGTTTCCGTTCGGTTCAATCGGATGTATTCACGATAGAAAATCGATGTTAAAGTCCGCGCGCGGACCCGAAAAGCGTCCCGTGCCCTTCCTTCGGCAAATTACCCGCAATTACAGAGAGACCAAATTAAACCGGGAACGAGCGGATCAACGAAATCATTGTCCAATAAATATTGTTCGGTGAAAAATGTATAAAAATAGTAAACGCGGTGCGTGTATGTGCGCGTGTATAGGCCGGCACACGCCGGGCACATGCCACATGGCTGAACGTCTGCTGGTCGTAGACGCCATTACACGCGGATCATCTTCGTACGAGGCCCCGCTCTTTCCGATTTTTTCGTTGCGTACCGCGCTATCGCGAATAACAAACGGAATCGTAGAAAAAAGGACTCACCGATGACCAGCTTCTGCTGGACAGCCTTGGGTTGTTCGGGCTGTTTTTCCGGGTCAGCCATGGTGGTGGTGTTAAGGTGTTAAGACACGCCGCTGCCGAACCTAGATGTTCCCGTCTTTCTGGTCGTGGTGTTGGTTCCCTTCTAATGTTCCCAACATGGCTGCGCCTCCAGGCGACCGACAAACACCGTTCCTGTCTAACGGCCTACGCGATTGGCCCGTCCGCGAACCGGCTCCGCTGCTCGACCAATCACCGTCTGACTTTCACGCTGACCGCATGACGTAATGCGCCCGGCAGCTTCCGAGCTTTGCTTGCTTGTTTGCTTGCTGCCTCACTCGCTCACACGCGATACATCCCATCGTAACTGCCAACCGTTATTTCACTTACCATGTCGCTAATAGTTCGGAAAGTTTATCGTAAAACCGCAAACATTGGTTTTTAATAGTTTCTACGCGTCTATACGAGCTACAGACGAATCAATGTTACAGTACTACAGGATGATTTTGCGAGGGCGCCTCGCAGTTGATTTTTCGCGGTTTACTGCCGTGATCAAATGATCTACTATATAGCTTGTTAATTTTACGGACCAGCTTTTTAATTTGCGATTTTGATTAACGGTATAGCAGTATCAACAGTCATGGGTTTATAGAATATTGTGGCAATTCTAAGGTATCTGAATACCTGGTGGATTTCAAAGAATAACTCGAGTCTTATGCGATACTGACTTCCTTTACTGAGAAACGGAAATATCACGGAAATACATATCGTACTCCTTCCTTTTCTCGGGAAATGTGTGTTCGCGCTACTTTTAAACGGGATAACCGGCGCAATAAAATTTTCTAGTACGAGAATATGTTTTATTCATTTTTATATCTATCTATCTATATATATCATAATCGGTATTATTGTAAATACCACTAGACTTAGTGTTTAATACCCTCGATCAGTAGACATACAAGATAAATTTAAATTCGGTTATTAGGTATTCAAGTTTAATATTAATGCATAGAGACAACACGAGATGTAGCAGCAGTAGTCGACCGTAAAAGGAACACGAATTCATCAAGAAATTAGTTGCGCACAAGTAAGCGAACTTTCCTAACTAAATATTTAATCTTAGAATCGATACGAGAAACGCGTAAAACTGTCGCAAACGCAAAATAACGAAAAGAAAATGAGCATGTCCTGTGTAGTAGATTCATAACAATAATTATACTTCTTAATTTGTGGTATAATTCACTTTTGTTTCGGTAAAATAGACAGACCGATTCGAACGAAGTTCGAAGTTCGTCCTGTTTCTTATTCTTCGTCGCCTCAAACAGCGTCGAAGCTTCCAAAAAGGCATAAATCGGTTTTACATCGAACATATATTCCAGATATCAAAACTGTTAATTACAATCTTATGAATACAAGGTCGGTAATGATGTAAACGATTATATCTGATAGCCATAGTATCGATAAATAAAAACTGAGGGATTCGTTGACTTCGCCTAGAGTTAAAAACTGATACGCATTACTCAGGTTATCGGTCATGGAGCCCTGTCGATCGTAGAGACAATGTACGAACACATTTTGCTCGAAAATTCTCATGGAAACAACGTTATCATTGATGAATATCGATAATGCTCCATGAACAACACCTCGATCATACCATAATATGTCTTCCTAAGAAAAACGACCGGGCGCTTTGGAGCAGACTTTAAAATAGTAGCAAATAAAAAAATCTGCCATAACGTTTTATATACATGGTGGATACATTGGATCGTCAGAAATTTTTCTGCAGAGATTTTTTGACGGGGTGATTTACATTCTCCATCATCTCGGTCGTCGGGTCCGGACATTTCTGGACCGCGGCGCGGTGGAGCCGCTTCCAATGCTGAACATTCCGGGTGCGGATGCGTTAAACGTCGGTGGTGCGTTACCTCCGAAGCTGATGGATGGCGTTGTCGACGGTGTTGAAAAATTGAAACCATCTGTCAAAGAGAAAGATTATTTTTTTTTTATTAAATACGCTTCATCGAAGAAAAAGTACTGACGACAAACTAAATCGTACCAGGTTTCGATGTACTCGCGCCAAATTGGAAAGGAGTAGACGTGGAAGGTGTCGGATTATTATTTCCGGTATTGTTTCCACCGAACGCGAACGTGTTACTTTGCTGCGCTGGCTTCTGATTAGCTCCAAACGTAAATATATTACTGCCACTATTGCCCGCGGTCGTTCCAAACGCTGTCGTACTGGCTCCAAAGGCAGGCGTAGATTGAACTCCAAATGGAGATTTATTCTCACCGAACGCCGGTGTACTAGTACTGGTACCACCGAACGCCAGATTTACATTTTGTCCCCCAAACGCGTTTGATGTGGAACTGAAAGCTCCACTACCAGAAGCCCCAAATATAGGAGCCGCATTCTCAAACAAAGTACCCGGTGCGGTTGTTGTTACCGTTGGTGCTGGTGTAGGTGTTGGTGTTGGTGTTGCGAAAGGCTGTGTCGTGGGATTCTGAGTTCCTAAAGTAGCAATTGGTCGCGTTCCAAACGCTGAGGTCGCTGTATTAGTGGAACCAAAGGCTGGCGTAGCACTGGAAACTGTAAAGACGATGCGACATGTACTCAATAACGAGAGAATACCTAATGAACAGGATAGAGTGTTCATAATATAAGAATTATTTACCAGTAGAGACATTTGTAGAACCAAAAGCGGGTGCAGTTGTTGTACTTGTCGTCACAGTACCGCCGAATGTTCCTGCGGTACCCGGCGTTGTTTGTGATCCGAACAATGATGTAGGGTTGCTTCCAAACACGGTCGGGCCATTTCCGAAAGTACCACTAGATTTGCTTTGACTGAAAATATTATTACCTGTCGTTGCAAACGCCGATGCGGTTGTTGCTGGAGTCGCGTTCACGTTGCCGGTAGTGTTTGAGAATAGATTGGAACTCGTGCTGGCTATTCCCGACAAGCTGGTGTTCGCCCCAAATATTGGAGTCGGATTTGCAGTGATTGTCGAAGAAGATGCACTTGTATTGGAGAAAATTGGCGTGGCGTTTGCAGCTGCCAGTCCAGACGTGGTTGTATTGGTATTCGCAGCGAAAATAGAGGCTGTAGTTTTCGGGGTTCCAAAACCACTGGTCGAAGTTCCAGTAGTCGAAGGGGTGCCAAAGACTGGTTGACTACTTGAGCTTCCAAAAATTGATGAACCCGAGGCATTTCCAAACATGGATGTACTAGGCGCTCCGAATTGTGGTGCAATTGTAGTGGCTGTAGAGCCAAATGATATAGACGGAGTAGTACTTGGTGTACCAAAGGCAGATGTATTCGCTGTAGATGTCAACGGTGTAGTTGCACCGGTCGTAGTGCCGAAAGAAAATGCCGGCTTGCTGTTAGGCACTGAACTCGGCGTTCCAAAGGTAAAGGTGGAGGACGTCGGTCCAAATGCGGGCGGCGGACTCTTTACGTCTGCGCTTGTATTTCTACTAAACGCACCGGTGGTAGTGTACGAAGGTAAAGCGATCGGTGCGGGTGTACTTGTATTCGTCGTAGTTTGAAAGTTTCCTTGAGAAATCGTTGTTCCAAAAGCACTTGTATTTTGCGAAGTAGTTACCGATGCACCAAAGGCAAAAGATTCCGCTTTAGCAGGTAAAGTATTTGTCTTGCTTCCGAAGGAAAACAAGGATGATGTAGTAGCCGGTGATGTGACAGAGGTACTGGTAATACTCTTGAAAGTCGTACTTGGAGTGATCGTTACACTCTGTGTTTTGCTCTGAGTAGTTGTAGGAGCAAGAGGTGTGACACTTGCAACGGTCGCAATAGGAACTGTGCTTCCAAATGAAAAAGCAGAACTGGCTGGTACGCTAGTTGTAGTGACTGTTTGCATACTGCTCCCGTTACTCTGATTTCCTTCAGCTTTCGCAAATGCATTTGAAACTCCGGAAGTAAACGTGGGTTTCGGAGTCACAATATTACTTTCGAAAGCTTTAACCGCAGAAGTGGTTGGTAAGGATGTAGGTGCCGTAGAAATACTAGTCGTACTTGGAGAAACGACTCCGAATGTAAATGCATCGCTGGGTGGAACTTTTGCTGTACTCGATGGTGTAAACGCGAAACTCGGCATAGATTTTGATACAGTTTCCATGGTAGTTGTCGGATTCGATACATTGGACGTTGTTGAACTCAACATGACTACAGGTTTTGCTACTGGTTTTGTTAAACTTGCTACAACTTTGACTACGTCTTTATCCGGTGTAACGTTTTCACCTTTCTTTTCGGAAGTCTGTGCAATTGGAAGAATCGGACTCATTGTTTCCGTTTTCGGTATGTTGAACGCCACATGTTTGGTTGTCTTTGTGGTGGGTTCACTGGCGGGAGCCACTGCCGATGTGGAAATAGGCGTGGTGTTAACGTTGGTTGTCGTAGTTGAAGAATTTAGAGTCGCGCATGTTGCAGGCGATATAGGCGACTTAGCTACATTTACTTCTTCCGCTTGAATCACTACATCCGGATTTATTCTGCTGGTTGCTGAAAACATTTTTATAAAATTAATACGACGGCAATGTAACCTACTTACAGTAGGTATGTAATAAAGTTTTAGTTGCTCACCTTTTCCGGATATAGCATCAAACATACTCTGTAGTCTCGCTTTCATACTAGTTTGTCTCATATTTACTATATCCTCCTTTTTTATTTCCTCTACATCATCTGTTGTAAACTTAGCTCTTATATTCCCCTGCTCCTCGACTATTAATCGTAGTTTTTCATTCCTCTGAGGTTCAGCCCTCATAAATAACTTGTCGGTTAATTTCACTGATTCGGCAGACATTGGAGATTCTGTAGACCGTGTTTTTGGGCTCGGCGTATTTACATAATCGATACCCTGAGTATTCTTTGGGGCCGGGTTCGTTGGTGTATTTTTCGTGCTGGTCTTTAATATTCCTTTTATCGGAGATTGTTCTTGATACTTGTTTGGAGTGTTAGGTACATCGAAACTTTTAGTACTTTTCTCTGTTGTGATTTGTTTGCTGTGACTTAATTTTACATCCTGCACAGATGGCAATGCTTGGACGCTAAAGTTTTGCACACTTTCCAAGGATTTAAAATGTTTCTCGAAGTCGGGAGTTCCGCTGCGTGAAAAGTCTCCTAAATTCATAAAAGTATGTGTTACAAGTTGGCCCAATAATTGCACAAATAACCTTATAAGGAACGAAATATAAGGTACTTACTAGCTTTCCGTTTAACACCAGAGACAACATGTTTACTAGAACTGAGTGAATTCAAAATATCGTAACAGGATGGTGTCTTTGTTCGCTTAGCAGGTCTAACACTTTTATTCTGTGGAGAAATCTCTTCCTCGGATTTTGATGATTCATCTCTGCTCCTCTTCTGCTTTGTTTCATCTAATGCTTCAAACTCTTCGCAAATAATACCATTTGTTCTTTGTTTCTTTACCAAATCAGAAACATCCTCTCTCGACGCGTGTCTCTTCAACGATATTTCTCTCAGGGCTTGTACTACACTTGGGGGTGATTTACTCTCCGAATGACATAAACTGAATAAAGCCTTCTGCCCCTCTGGTGGGGAGTATCGTGTACTATCCGGAGGGGCTACTCTGACAGTGACTGGCATTCGCATTTTCATACATTTAGAATTTATTAATGGAATAGGACTGGCATGAAGATTTACTTTCGGAAACTGTCCTGTACAATACTGGGCCTGATGAGTCAACTTTGTATTAGCTTCTGTAGCATATTTTGTTAATCGTGTTGTAAGTCCTGGTGAAGTAACATCATTATAAACTCTGAAATTAAATGAGAATTATAAGCCATGTACAAACAATCTATCTTAAACGGTTTTTAAACAACCTTTAAACAATTAAAATGTACTAACTTAGGATCAATATTGTATCTTGTCGAAGCCAATAAAGGACCGGCAACTGTTTGAACGGTTTTGACACCAGCTGCTTTTGGCCGCATCTTTGGACTTATACTTGTTCCCCATGGCGAGCCCTCAGGACTAAAGTATGTGGTATTCTCCCCCCTAGTTAACGTATGATTCTGGGCATACATAGGTGACTTTTTGGATGGGCTTCTGGCTGTCGAATGTAATACCAGCAGTCCGTTTTCGGAATCCGATTTATTCGGTGAAAATCTCGACGACAAAGTATGCTGGCCGAGAGCACTGTGATCGTATGACGAACCAGAATCGTTGAAAGCATTGCTCTCGGAACCGGTATCGCTGGCGAAAGGTTTGTACGCAGTTCGCGGGATAGGACTGATCTGGGCTATTAGACTGAACCTCGAGGACTTCCTCGTGGTCGCATACGAATCGCTGCTTAGTTGATAATTCGACGAACGACGTCTATCCATGGCGGTTAGGAAACAATTTCTGTAACGTTCACTTACGTTTTCCCAAGATTTACGAACGTAAAAAGATATGTGATTAATACTGCTTTCGAGAATTGCACGAACGTCCAAAGCTGTTTGCTTGCAGTATTCGATGAGGAGGAACGCGTGCGGCGATAGTAGGCTGTCGTTAATGACCAACGAATAACAGGCATACACCACCAGGAAGAATGACACTGTTACGACGAGAATCGGTCCCCAGACGTTGTATAGGAACACACACCCGCTTAGCACACTTATCAACGCGACAACACCCCGGTTTCCTAGATCCCACATATTATTTCAAAAAGATAACCTCTCCATATTTGAAAAGAGCACACTCACCACAGTCACCGGAACCTTGCTGCACGTTAAACGCAACGACATTATCGACGTATCGTACCGACCAATACCGACACACTGATACTCTTGAAAACTGTAATATCACAGAGATGGTATAGAATAGACAGGACGTTTAATGGGACTTCGCGTAATCAAAGACCAGATATAATTGGGAAGATACATTGCTTGTCCAGTCTACCCCACAGAAAACTCTTCAACACAAATAATTGTTAAATCACGATAGTTATTAGATCATCGAAAAATAGAATAAACGCCAGATACCGATACTTACGTTTCTTCATTCAAGAAAATGTGAGCCGGTTCGCAATCCACCCGTTTCGGTTTTCACGCTGTTGGTACACGTGCATACACGTGAGACTAGTCCTCGTGTGATAGAAGTACACTGTCCAAGCCGAGTCTTCTTATACCACTTACCAAGAGGAACTGCTTATAACCAAAAAACAAACGATCAGAAATCGACGCGCAAAGTTAATCCAAGTAAAATGTCGTGGCTATTCGGATACCGTAACTCGCAACCGCAGGATTTTTCGCAATTTGTGCAACCACCGGCCGCAGGTTCCGGGGGTTCCGGCGAAGGGGACGGCTCGCAGAGGCCCACCAGGTCGCAAATGGATGCCTACAGGTTCGACTCCAGTGCCCTGGAACGTGCTGCAAACGCCGCCAAGGAACTCGAACGATCCAGTACGTTTTTATGTTTTTCGACGGTTTTTAAATTCGCAGGTTACGTAAGCCAAGGGGTTAGGAACGTGCTGACAAAATGCACGACAGACGATGATGCAACAACCTTAGAGCGTGTGTTTTTGAATGATTGATTCGATGAATGAAAACTATCGGAAAATAAGAAACGAGTAATGTCGATCGAATTTGGTGACATTACTGTCGACTTTTCATACATAAATTTTGTGTCAAGAATTTCTGTCTGTTATTTCGAACGACTGTCCGGCCAAGGACAATAATTTTTTATTGAAAACAAAATTACATTAAAACACAAGAAAAAATAGATGATCGATATTCCAGCATTGTTCCACCTATATACTAAGGATAAAAGTTTAACTCTGTCAGTGTATATCGCTGTTAAAAATGTAAAGAAACATAATCAGGAGTATAGTGAAAAGCATACACAATTTATTAAAAGTAAATTTCTTTAGCGAAACATTTTTTTCAGGACATGCCAAAGAAGCATTGGATCTCTGCAAGATGCAAGAGACCACCAAGCAGATGGAAATGCAGACCGAGGTGAAAAAATATGAGGCTAGCATAGAACAGCTCAAGGCTGAACAAAAGCGTATAGAAGGAGAAGAGAGAAGGAAAACACTACAGGAGGAAACAAAGCAGCATCAAATGACTGCCCAGTATCAGGACCAGCTTGCCAGAAAACGTTATGACGATCAACTGATCCAACAACAAAGAATGAACGATGAGAATTTGAGAAGGCAGGAAGAATCGGTAGCCAAACAGGAAGCCATGAGGAAGGCTACAATAGAACATGAAATGGAGTTGAGGCATAAGAACGAAATGAGGAAGTTAGAAGCAGAACTTAAAGCCAAGGCTAAGATCGATAGAGAAAATCAGGATTTAAATTTAGAAAAAATTAGATTAAAGGCAGCAGAGAAAAGGACAACTGTTTTAGAATCTATAAAGTGAGTATAATTGGAAATTACTAACATCTATCGATTAACAAATTCGTGGGACGGGAAAACATACCGATATTATATTTTCAGAACCGCCGGTTCGGTCATAGGAACGGGAGCTACCGCTTTCCTGAACGACTGGGACAAAATTCTCGCCGCAGCAGGTGGTTTATCCTTATTAGCGTTTGGCGTGTACACAGCAAAAGGATCTACTAGCGTAGCAACGCGCTATATAGAATCTCGGTTAGGCAAACCATCTTTAGTTCGTGAAACCTCGAGATTCACAGTGTTGGATACTATGCGACATCCTATTAAAGCAGTTAAAGCTTTAAAAGAGAAACAAACTGACGCGTTATCAGGCGTTGTTTTGGCACCAAAGTTGGAGGAAAGATTACGAGATATTGCGATAGCAACCAAGAATACCAAACAAAATCGCGGAATGTATAGAAATATATTGATGCACGGTCCGCCCGGCACTGGTAAAACTATGTTTGCAAAGAAGCTGGCAGAACATTCCGGTATGGACTATGCGATAGTAACGGGGGGTGACTTAACACCACTTGGTAGAGACGGTGTTACCGCTATTCACAAAGTGTTCGACTGGGCCTTGACATCCAGGAAAGGGCTTCTATTATTTATAGATGAGGCTGATGCCTTTTTGCGAAAACGATCCAGCGAGCATATCTCGGAAGACCTACGAGCGATGTTAAATGCCTTCCTGTATAGAACAGGCGAACAGAGTAACAAGTTCATGTTAGTTCTAGCTTCAAACACACCTGAACAGTTCGATTGGGCAGTGAATGATAGATTGGACGAGATGGTGGAGTTTCGGCTGCCGGGCAGAGAAGAACGTGAACGACTTGTTCGATTATATTTCGATAAATTCGTACTTCAGCCAGCTATCGAGGGAAATAAGAGATTAAAGATCGCGCAGTTCGATTACAGCGCGCTTTGTAGCAAGATAGCAGAAATGACTGAGGGAATGTCTGGTAGAGAATTGGCGAAATTGGGAGTCGCGTGGCAAGCTGCCGCTTATGCATCTGAGGATGGTGTTCTAACGGAACAGATGGTTTTAGATAGATGTAAAGAAGCTGCTAAACAGCATAGACAAAAGGTAAGTTTTGCGATTGTTTTAGTAGCTTACAGTTTCTCCTCCTGAAATGTTATCTATAATAATGTAACTTTGTAACAGGTTCGATGGCAAAGCGAGCAAGAAAAACAAGAATCGAAGTCGATTTACGCAACAGAAAAGGAGGTTGAGGTTCAAGCGACAAAGACCAAAACTACGTCAACAGCCGAACCGACGGAAGGTACCATTGCTACAGCATAAGCAATTAGAAACATAGACGCGTTGAGAATTTACGAAGAAGATACCTTACTAAAAGATGAATTAGTTGTAATACTAGATACAGATATGGTACAAAATTACCGGTTCTGTTATATATTCTCATTTCAATGTACAGTTTCCGTTCGTTGTGCAAAGCACGGGTGTATAAATTGTAAAGAAATATCGCATTTATTAAGGTATCGCATCCGTGGACGTGAAAAACCCGGCGAACTTCACCGTTGATTTCTGATTCGAAGGTGGGAGTAGTTTAACGTCTATGGTTACGTAGCCTTTAGGAATGTGAATTCCTAGCTCGATTAAACTTGACATGTAATAGTATGAATGCAAGTTTTCAATTCAACTATCGTAAAACCGAACAAATATATAAAACTTCCAAAGATTCGGAGTTAAATTAAGACTCTAAATACGATGCACTGTCTTAGTTTCATAATACCGGTAAATCGTGATCAGAGATCGTGTCTCTGTATCCTATTTTACTTTCGTGCTACAGCGAATTCCCAAATTGTTACGTACTAAGACCAATATCGCTCAGGGACATGATACACTACATTGTGAACGAGTTATTAAAAGTAACAAATGTCAATACCCGAAAAGGAAAATCTATTTTCTTGATTAGTATTATCCACCGTAAAATCTATGTTCTGTCTCGAAATTTAGATATTTTTAAAGTGTCATTTTTAGTCGTATCCTTTCGTTGTTATCTGTTGTGTTCATATATACGTATATGATAATATTATACGAAACATTCGCAAGATTTTTTATTGTATGCTCAAAATGTTTAATAAATATTTACTCTATGTCGCTGACATTATTTTTTAAACCGGCTACTCAAACTTTAGCACACTTATTATTCGTAACTTGTCACGTTATGAAGGATTTTATTTGTATATAGCGGGTACAACGTAATCTGCTCACATCGAGATGGATACAGTAATATGACGAAAAAAATAAAATCCTACCCCCCTTATCCTTATCGACGTTCTCACTTTGATATCACGATCAATAAAATAATATACGCGTGTGATCTAGCTACGGACAGTTTGGACGAGCATAATTTCGATCATTATCAACAGCGCAGAATAAAAAGGAACAAGCCATTGGTAAAAATATTTTCACACAGCCCCATGTATACACACACGTACACACACCCACAACATACATGTAACCGTACAGCAATAAATTTGCAGATCGATCGAACAGAAACATCCAAAGTATTTGTGTCCGCAGCAGATATTAAAACGTTGGCCATCTTCACAGCCAGTTTCATTACGTTTAAAAAGAAGATAGCCAACTGTTGTTACTAAGGATAGCTTTAATGAAATTCAGTCGCTCGCACAATATTTCTCTTTCTCATACTCCCCGATTTCCTTGCGTAATAAAACCCGTATGAAAACGTACCTTAAACATCTATAAATAAAGAGAAGAATGGTATACGAATAAAAATACATGAATTTAATTTTATTTCGATAGTACCGTAAAATCAGTCTCTTGATATGAAGACACTTAAGATGCGGAAGGCACAATACCACGTATGTATATTTATGGTTCCCTTTGGTTTTTACCTGCCCGTTGCTTTGAATAGCCATAATTGTAATTCGTAATCCGTAATCATAGAACAAAGCTATTCTATATTTCAATCTCTAACACGAAGACCCCAGATACTTGATCTTCTAACACCAACCGTCGGTCTGGCAACGGAACTGTATAGGAACTTGTTGATCTCAGTTTCGTTACAATTCGCCTGTAACGACTTCAAAAGTGGCTCGGACATTAGTCCGAAAACATCCAAGTACAGTAAGCAAGGCATGTACGCTAATCTTAAGTACGTGGACGGGGGTATGCTGTAACAACGACTCAAAGAGAGGTGCTCTAATTTCGATAGATTCAGTAAGTTGTGAACGGTCGTCATTGTGAGCATGGTACAATCACTTAGGTCTAGTTCTACGATGTCTGGACAACTCTTCACCAGGTCTTTCACACCTTAAACAGAGGAGAAGGATTCTCGTTAAGAGGTACCTGAGCAATCTCTACACGTAAAAATGAAGTATGATATAGCAAGGAAAATCACAACTCACGATCGTCTGTCATCGTTGTCCTACATCCAGCTATGTTGAAACGCGTAACGGACGGAGGTAGATTTTTACATAGTACACTCATAGCACTGGTATCCAAGGAACACCACGCCATATTCACGGCGTTCAAGCTGAAAATGGAATATTAAAGAAATAACAGCAGGTTCAACGGACCTTGAAACGTTGTTATTTTTTGCATAATCAATTAATGTTCATACTTTTTCAACTTCATTAAGTCCTGAATACATTCGGCATCCATACCCTCGCACATAGCTACATTCAATACTTCTATGTCGGGATTGTCACTGATAGCTTCGCAGCACGCTCGGTTTAATGTACATTTTTCTAACGATAATTTCTTCAGGTATTTACACTTAGACAACAACATGGCTAGACCGTCGGGAGATATTACGGCCATCGAAAGGTCCAAGTACTGTAATTTGCTAATGTAACCATCGCAGAGCACCTCGTTGTTCTCGTGAAACACCGGATCCGCGATCTCCGCCTGGGCTAATCGAAGAATTTGAACACCTCGTGGTAAAATATGACCCAACGTCCCTTCGTTTAGCACCTTGCTTCCCAGATCCAATCTACTCCAAAGGGCCTCGTCCCGTGCTATTTGACACCACCGTTTGCAAACCAGCATAGATCGCACCTAAAAAATAAAGTGTAATCTGGCGCACAATGTTTCACTAAAACATAAATACAAAGAATATATTTGAATCAATATATTACCAAACATTTCTTGGGAAGCCACTTTAGTATCATTAAGATCATTTCATCGGATAATTTATTAAATTTATCTTCTCCTACTATGGAAGGTTTTCTTTTTCTTCTGTACAGATAGAATTGATCTACACCATTCTTATCGGAGGAAGCATTTAAGCTATCTTTACAAAAACTTTCTTTTGTGTCACCAAGGTTGTCGATTTCTACTCTGGAGGAGTACCCAGATTCATTACCCATGGTAGAATAAGAAACAGGGTCCTCTAAGTCGTACGGATCTTGTTCCAGCCTGGAAATAAATTTCTTGAGTACCCTATTTGAAGAAGTAAGTAGAATAAATTTAATATAAATGTATTATTATAAGGTACAAACCTATCTATACTGACGGTTTCAAAACTAGAACCTCTGTAAATGCTCTCCTGACTTTCAAAACTATTAACTTTTTCACACAATTTTCTGCTAGTATTAGAAGTGGTAGATGGACTTGTGTGCTCCTGTGATTTAACCTTTTTTCCATTCTCGCAACTCAATGCTTCATCTTCCAACATACTCACACCCATATCTTCTAAGATTTCTGGTCCTACGAGACTCGTATCACCGGAACAAGACCATTTGGAATTATTTTTGGAAGCACTATTCAGGGTACTATTTAGATTGTTGTTACAACTGTCATCCAGGCGAA
Organism: Mimumesa dahlbomi; assembly: GCA_917499265.3. Taxonomy (NCBI): domain Eukaryota; kingdom Metazoa; phylum Arthropoda; class Insecta; order Hymenoptera; family Crabronidae; genus Mimumesa; species Mimumesa dahlbomi. The sequence goes on along the minus strand of OU824116.1, from coordinate 635,345 downwards.
AACGTTTACTGTAAAGTACACCCCAATAGCTTTCATTAATTTAGGTACAAGTATTTCTTTCTGTAAATTAGTTTGAAGCATAGAATATCAAAAAACAACCTGTTCCACCAAGGTGAAGGAGGCGAATCTTCTGTCATAGTATTTCCACGTATTTTATGTGAGCAAATGAAAATTGTGTGATAAAATGGTTATAATCAATGTCAGTATAAAACTAACAAGTGTATAGGAAAACTGTGTTATGTACAATTTAGATTAGGAACTATGTGATGTTTACGTAGCAAAGGTCGTTATGACTGTAATTCCAAATGTAAACAAAGTACGTTACGACTCAAATTAAATGCCAGTTTCCATGATTTCAAAATATTTTTGAGTTCCTACAAACAGAATGCACATAACGTGAATAAATGGGAGCGAAAATAGAAGTAGGCAAAGAAGATATATATCACTAGGGTGGAAATCTACAATTATCTAATTTACAGTACTTAAACAAATGTACGAAATAGAAAATTCATGTAGCATGAATGAATTTTACTCATTTCACCAAATCATGGAGAGTGGTGTAAAGAAAGGTGTAGCATTTCGGAGCGCGGAAATAAAATTATTCTTAAAGAATCATCGAGCTAAGGGACAAAATAACATTTTCCCAGGTAGCGCGATGTCATTTTGAAGATGCGATCGAAAAGTCGTTTTGTTTGCAATTGAGATTTTCCGAACCTAAGCCGACGCGTACAATATCGTCCAAACAAAATATTCCATACGTCGATCGAATAAAAGAACTATAACTATATGTATAATAGGACGCAATAAGAAGAGAGTTTAAGAAACAGGTTTGCATGTAGTTTGCGTGTCGTTGGCGTCCAATGATCCGTAACACTCCAATGTATTACTGCACTTCTCACGGAAATACACTGTTAATATTCGTTGATATTCCTAGGAATCCACTCCGCAGATGTTTCTAAATTCCGTCCTCGAGAAATCGTACACGATAAAGACTGCGCGTATTAAAGACTGCCTACATCCGCGAATCGGAATTTCAACTAGTTTTCAAAAGCATGTCTATACACGATCTAAATGGACCTTGTGAAGAGGTCTAGTCTCACGGTACGAGACCCTGAAATCACTTTGATAAATCGAAGGTGAACTCAAGGCACTGGTAAGGGTTCTTAACCTTACCTGTGCGAGACAGAATATGCACCTGCATCCCCCCGAGCAACAGGTAAAATAGCTACAGACCCCACCGTTTCCCTGTTGGACAAAATAAATTCCCAAATAGATTTACCTCTCGGGTGGAGAAAATTCTTCAGTAAGATGGTCCTCGAGTCGTGTGTGCTCCGGCACGCCGGGTTTCATTTTTGGCGGAATTCTTGTGTCGCTCCTTTTTTCAATCGTCTGGCCGCACGCACCGTCGGAAAACACTAGAAAACACGCTGCTGGCGGGCTCGACGATTCGAGTTGTGTGCACCATCTGAACGGTGATTGGTCGGTAGGGGTTGCTAGTTCGAGATGGCGGGAAACCGAGAGATCGATTGCGCTTTAACGGACGTTGATCTTATGAGAAATGAGCGCTGCGCGCGCTTGCGCTTTCCGCTACGCGCTATAACAAATCGCACGATTTTCCCGCGAAAAATCATTGTTTCATCAAGTATTCGCCGTTTGTTAAAAATATCCATCGGGAGAGTCTACAGACTGGACGTATCGCAAGAAAATGAAACTTCTCCTTTTACGCAGAATGTGAGGAGGAAAAAGCAATTGGACACATTCTTCAGTTTAATTCAAAGGCATTTATTCGTAATGCATCAATATTTTACAGCCTTCAGTTTTCGATCCTCCGCATAAATCTTCATCTGAAAATTCACAAAGTCCGAAGTTTTCTTGTGGAAATTAAATCGCTCTTCTTGCGGATGTATCCCTTTCTCGTGCCACCATCCGTACCTGAAACATGGCCGTGGATTGCTTAATTAAAAAAATACGTCGTTTAGATTGGAAAGATTAAGAAGAAGAAATAGTACGCCTGACTGGTGAGTAGTGGCCAGCGGTAGTTAGTGCGGGAAATCCTTCTCTCTTCTTTGGCAATATTCTCGATCGTATCCCTTACGTCCACGTTCTGCGCGTTCTCGTATTCTCGAGAATAGAATTTCGGCGTGGTAAAATTGTTTGCTAGGATCGTTTTATAGATTACTTATCCATATACACACTGTATATTGCATACGAAACGTACATATACCGTCAATTTTCGAAACCGAAACGTCTGATTTTCCGAGCTGTTGATCCCTGGCGAAGCAAAGATGAAACGGAGGTCTTCCCGATTTTTTTGTCAGGCCCGTTGAGGCGGAGTTCCGAGAATCCGCAGATCTATGCGCAGACATTTCAAACGCAATGTTGCGTCGATCCAAGAGATTCGCTGGATTAGACTGACACGCTGTTCGGATCAGCGATAACGCGTTTTAACAGAGGACACCCTCTCCCAGGGTGTATGGCATATTTGATCGATACCTTGCGACGTGCCCAGCAGAAATAAATATGTATACATACATAAACACGAAAGACAGCAAAGCTATCGAGAAAAACGGTCATACTTCCATTTAGTTTTTTATCGCGGAGGGCTTCTCCACGTGACCCGTTGTTATATTTAACTCTGGAATGACGTACATTTTTCAGCCATAAAGTGCCTGCCTGTACCGGTTACTTTCGTCGGTTCGTCAGAATTATACGTACATACTACGTATGTTAATGCTACTACGTGTATCGCGAATCCGAATTAGACTCCGAATCAATGTCGGTTGCTGACGCGAATTCCTATTTCGTTCGATCGTTGTACCAGACAGTTTCCAAGCGGCGCAGATAAAAAGAGGACACGAATTCGAAGGGTGCGCATCTTAAGAGATACATGGACGTAGGTGGAAGTAGAAGGTGGAAAATATGCGAAGATGGAAAATATACATACATACGAAGGAATATTAAATGAACCCCATTAGCGTTTCTGCTGGAAAATATACATTTTAATATTCAATAGGGCATCAAAAAACAAAAGGTGTTTCGAATCGCGTCACTGCCGCATTAAATTTCTATTCTCATCTCTTTTTTTAGGAGAAATTTGCATATTCGATAGTCGAGAGCAAATCGCGATACAGAGATATATGTATAACTACAATTTTCGATTAGTTAAATCGAGCGATCGTACGCGGTTGAATGTTGGAATCTTGAATCGAATAATCCGTGTAATTGTTACAGCTACGGTAAATTAGTTTTTTTGTACGTTCATAATCCAGTCTCAACGTTTAGACGTTTCGCTAGACATACATATATATGTATATGTGCCTCTTAGCTTAAGCAACGTACCCCCATCGATGTCGAAGATCCACCACAGAGACTCGAAGCATTTTCCACGAGTTCGTCTCTGGGCAGCTTTTCGATATCCATGGGAAACGTACACCATTAGAGTTAAACGAAGAAGATGCGCCCAGAATTGTTCGTCGTCGTGTGCATTTGCGTTGAATTTTAATACGACGAACGCTCGCGTACTTTGTTAGACACGGTACTCTAAGGTATCTAAGGCTGCATTTTCTCGAATCTAGAAACCTAGACACGATAAATTCGTCGGGTAGCTTCTTCCCTCTAAACGTATCATCGAAAGATACCCTCAGTTACAAAGCGTCTAACGGATATACAATCCGTAAAGCAACGTATCCACAAATATCGACAAGCTGGTCAATTTCGCAGCCACCGCCTCCCTCTCTCTCTCTCTCTCTCTCTCTATCTATGAATATCCATACTCGATGAAACTTTGACTCTTCGATAAATCTTCGGATCCCGAAGTTTACAGGCCCCAACTCGTTATAAAGCGAGTTTCGACCAGCTTTCTTTTCAACACGCGTGGATGCGTGCTTCGTAATGCACCGAACGTAAAATAACGATACAGACGCGATCGTATTTCGCAGAGCCTCCGGTAAGAATTCGCCGACATAGAATCCCGGGCATTGCTTTATCTACCTAAGCAATGTGGGATGGTGGCCTTTGTCTTTTTATTTCTGTCTTTTCTGCCTCCCTCTCCTCACCGATCACGATTCTCTAGCACAGACATGCTCTGCATCGCAAGAGAAAGACGGTTCGTCGTATCATCGGTCGCGTCCAAGAAATACATCGTTATACAATATCCTACTACGTACGTACAAGTAGGTAAGAAAAATAAAAAATATTTGTTCACCTTTTTCGCTTGCCCGCTATCTTTATATTTCAGGATAAGGATGAGGAGTGGATGGAGGGAATGGATAGAAAGGAAACCGCTTTTCGATGGCCGGAGATATCGTTGAATAAAGGAAAAGTGTATTTCCCTTGGTACGAAAGGGAAATCGGTGGTAGACGGAATTCTCTCGCCTCCCAATCAGAGAACATACATAGGATATGCGCGTGTCGCGCACGAGATTAAGAATGGAATCGTAGTAAAGGGACGATCCTTGATCGACCTACGGTTTAAATACGTAGGCACTACTAAAACTCTACGAGATAAAACTTCCTTATTTATATACATGTTCCGATTCATCCTGATTTTGCTCTCCTTGTAATTTGCGACTATGCTCTACGGACCCATCACGGGGATAAGAAAAGTACTTCAAACCGGTCTCGAACTTATTCCGTCAGGGAATTACATATTCACACGTTCGAGGTTCGGTAAATTCCTTCGATTAGCGTCAAATACGAAGGCGTTTTATGGGGTGTATTCGTAAAAATCGTTCAAGTTCGGACGAACCGTTCGACAAACTTATACACTAGGTGTTCGATCTGTAAAGTCCGACGCAACGGGACTGAATCCCGATCGGTATCGATATATTTACAAAAAAAGGTTCTCATGTACGTGACAATTGTGTTTATACGGTACAAATATTTGCTCTCATTCTCTCCACCCCTCGTTATCCCCGTGCGGATGAAAAATGTCAATTTTTCTTATTATCGCGGTAAAAACGAACGGGCATTCGCGTGTGACGTATTTCTCGTTCTTGGCACCTCACCGGGAAAAACACCGGTGAATGCGAGAGTCATCGAGGTGCCCTATTATACAGATAGAAACTTGATGGAATTATTTTTCGAATCGGTGGACCGCGCGCGTATAGGACAAGTGGTACATTTGTGTGAGAAAACAAAAACATTTAGTAATCCGGTTAAAAGATGACTCGTAATATTTTTATTTCTTTTTTGGCTTTTCTTCGTTTTTTTCTTGTAAAAAAAAGTAGCGAAAATGTTACCCCTCCGGGACTCGCGACTCGCTGTTATTTCCGAAAAATGGATTTCGCAATTACGCATTCTCTCTCTCTCTCTCTCATTCTCTCTCGCACTTTCTCTCACTCTCTCTTCACACATTTTTCTGTCGGTTACGGGATTCGTCGTGCCCAGAAGAGAATTCAGAATGATAATGCGCGTTGTACAAGTAAACTTTAACCGTTGCGATATGCCGAGCTATTACTTTGTTTCTTTACCCTGCACGTAGTACATACAATACGAATTCGGTTTTACAACACATTTTTTATGAAATGATGTCGTTGAAGCGATGGAACGCGAATTACGTACTCGAATTTATCGCATCAACGACGATCGAGGATGAAAGAACGGTCCTCTATATTCAATTAAAAAATAAGTAAAAATATGGTAGTATCGATAATGAGCAAATGAACGTGAAGGTCGCACAGGTTGTCCTGAAGCGATCTTTGAAGTGAAAATAAATTATGTACATGGCGTGTATACCATACTGAGATAGCAATATATGGAATCGTGTGAAATAGAAGCGAGTTTTATGGAGGATCAAAGAAAGACTCGTAGAAAGATTCGGTATAGCGCAGCGGTACCTTAACGCTTAATCCTTACAAACCTAACACGAGATGCTTGTTTCTCGTTTTTTTTTAAACGCTACAACGGTTTTCTTATTTAAAGGATCATACGCGCTTATTGCTCACTTAATACTCGCATATGTACACTGTCATTCTATCTTTTTCTCTATCTCTCTATATATCTCAATATCTCATATTTTCTCGTGCACATTCGTACTCTTACAATTACAGATCTGTATTATGGCCATTTGTTTTTTTTCTTTTCGTTCTGTTTTTCTTTTCTTTTATACAACAAGCTCGATCAGCACTCGACCGTTTTCTAATAGTTCTTACTGATCTAGAATTCTCTCCGTTTTGAAAGAAAGCTGTCTACATTCGGCCCGCGTAACATATGTATATTCACGATTCAATCGTCGGAATCGACGTCCGATCGAAATATATATGTATATATTGATTCCGAATGTAGTCGAATAGATTCTCAAACTTTTGTATGGCAAAAGTTTGAATTAAATCGCTCGAACATACGTCCGAAATTTACTTACGAAGCTACTAACGTAGATTACACCACACGCGTCTTCTTCAGGCGTAATGGGAAATGAAAACGCAAACGAATCAATAAAAACAAAAACAATACAGTTAAAGCAAAAATCTCGCTAGATTTCGACGACAGATACCGATCCATATATTTCATTGGTCGGAATTGCCAATCTAGGCGTGTCACTGTAGATCTAGCAGATTTCCATTCTAACTGTATATAGCTCGATGTACCGAAACGAAGTAAGAGTCTGCGGACAGGTGGCCAAAACGGAGAAAACGTGCCGTCGCTTTGAACGACGGCAGAAAGGACGTCGAATATCATTATCTTTGGCCTTACAAAAAGAGACCAGTATAACCCCGCAGTGGTTAATGATAATTTCAGTAACTTCCCCTGATACAAGGACCACGCGTAAGAATATATTCAAAGACGCTCACTCTTTTTATACCTATGACAAAACTGCGAACAATCTTACTTTGGATACGATTACGCGAATTCACTTTTTTTTTAGATTTTTTTCGTAGTTTCCTCTCCATGTTTCTATAGATTATTTGAAAATTAGCGTACTCGTACGAGAAATAGAAGAATCATGGAACAACTGAAAATTAAAAGCAAGACAAGGACGATCAATCATGCTTTCACCAATCCTTAAAAAAAAATCAAAAGGAACGATACAAAATTCATTCCCGTGTTCAACATAAGAAAACTCTCGATACTGGTACGTAGAGATATCTATTAGTATGTCGTAAGTTATTAAACCAGGCTTCTCGCAATGCTACATCGTCATCAAAGGGAAGAGCAAGTGAAATGCACACGCGAACGTGTCCCGAGACAAAAGGTATCGAGCATCGATCAAACTTCTCAACATGGAATAAACTTTCTTCGATATAATATTTATAATAAGCTCTTCCGTATTTTCCCTTTAAACGTCATTCTGTACCTCATTCGTAACAAACTGCGTAGCCTTTCTCAACTGCCCTGAGTAAAATTCTTCCAGCGCGCGGCTGGAAATTTAACGATTATGACATAACTTGTAGAATACTCTCTCCATAAATTGTAATTGGGGATTCTTGTACGTAACGCAAGAATCTAATAGAATAAAAGTAAAAAAAACGCGTGAAATATATGCTCTCATCCGATCAGTTTATATCGAAAAATTAGGCGATATAACCTGCGACTGGACAGCCGATAAAGTGAAACTTCTATCGATAGTTCTGTAGAAAAATACAACGAAGAGTAATTAATGTATCATTGTATGAAAGGTTAAGAGTCTATTGACAAAAAGCACTCGTTAGCGTGTTCATTTTCTTTTCCCTCTTTCTGTCTAACGATTTCTCGCTCTCTCTTTCCCGGTTCCTCTCTCCATTCTACTTATTTCACTTACGACGCAGGTACATTTTTTCTCGTTTTCTTTTTAACCCTTTTTCTCTCCTGCTCTCGTCCTCTGTCTCTCTCTCACACACACTCACTCACTCACTCTCGCTCTAGTTCTCTTTCTCTCTCGCTCGCTCTCCCTTATGTACTACGTTCTAGAAGATACTTGAAACATTTACAAAAATGGCCTTCACATTGCCCATCTCTTTTCGGCATGACCTTTTTCTTCCTTTCTTGGATATATCTCGTTTTGCCAAATCCTGCTGCTGCTTCCAGCAACTTATACACTCTACTACATCCTTAGAAATCTAGTGAGCAAACTATAAGACATGCACCATCCCGCGGTAATGTTTGTGTCGTTACTACGAGACGTGTTTATCTGGTTCGAAAATGCGTGTTCGCTGGCCATGTATACACGCTTCGAATGAATATCAGGAAAGAGCGAAGAACTCGTGGCATTTACATGTGAATTTTTCGGATAGACTACAAGCGTTAAGATTAAACATGATCTTACGAGTCCTTCTCATCTCGGTTTTAATGTCAGTCCGTATATTTGTCGATATGACCATGGCCTATTCCTACGCACTATGATAGCAAAAGTACACCGATGTTCCTCTACAGTGACTTATTACGTTCAACTACATTCTAGGTCGAACAGTTGTGGAAAATTGATCCAAATTTGAAATGAAAACGAAAAAGAAGTGAATTTCATCCATTGGGTGTACTTTTCTATACTATTCACAGTGTTATGTATGGCGTGTCCTACAAGTTTGCTGCACAAAAGTTTATTTCGTACGATGTATAAAACAAAGGCGTATAGAATGAATTAATTACTCGATCATTATTCAAATACCACGAATGAATAGAATCACTGAAAAAAGCAAAGCAAATGATATTCCATTGATGTAGAATTATAAAACAACGGGCATACATATTTTCCTCTGTTCGAAATGTACAAAGGAAATACAAAGGATTATTGTCAATATCGTCATGATGGTCGTGATAGTCATTGTCACAGTCATCGTCTCAGTCATAGTCATCGCGTCCATGTCATCCGCGTATAGTCATGAGGCTGGTGTTCCTTTTAACGTAATGACCGTCTTATCCAATTATGGAACCGCTTATACTATACCCTTTGACAAAAGTACACTATATGCCATTCCGTATTTCTACCCGCAGTTATGTGTAAATACGATTCACAGTAGACTTTCTCTTAACCAATCCGCCTAACAAAACTCGACTCTTTCACGTTGTATATACATAGGTTATGATGATCAAACCACATTGTATAACGTTGCTGCGTTGTTAAACAATCACCAAGAATTACATTTTATTGCATCCAATTGATGCAAAACAGATGCGAAAATGCTATTTAATTGTAAGTGTGATTTATATCCATTTAATCCTTGTCCGAATGACAACGTGAATCTTGTTGGTTTAAACAAACGAATAATAAGAATACGCGTATATCTATCGTTTCCCATTCCAGCAGCATTTGGTACCTTTAAAACCAGAAAAGAAGTTCACCTAACCCACCGATTATTAAATCGATTAAGAAACAGTCTACCGTAGCTACCAAGAAAGGAGAATCATTCGGGAAAAAAAATCCCGAGCCCATTTGGAAACCTTTCAGCCACTAGGAGACGCAATAACCGGCTTGGTCTGCCGTTCCAAGAGATGAGAACGTGCCTTGAGACGTCGTTGCATGAGCCTGCTCTCACTAGGCGGTGACAAGCCAAACAGATAATGCAGGGAATCCTTCCCCATCAACCGATTCTTGCCGATGGTCTTGGAATCGGATAAATCGATGCTCGAATGAATCGAGCAGGACTTCCGTGAGTCGAACTCGTCGCACAGCTTGCTGTGCTCGGACAATTCGCTGCTAGAATCGGACATGTGGCCGTAGGGATGATTGTCCTCGTCCGTTGATGAAGTGGAGAGTCTAGGCTCACGGTTCTCGGACAGTTCTTCGAGATTGACGGAGAAGTGCTGGAGCACTACGCGATTCACAGCCATCGCCGACTCGGCGAATGCGGAGAGCTCTCTAGCGGAGTTGTTCCTCCTGGAAACAGAGAAGACGATGCCGAGTTCATAAGTTTGTCGTAATAGAGGACTGACATTATTTTTACAGCTTATTTTCTGACTTTTCTTTATTACCTGATAGTATGAGGCGTCGTAAGTGACTTCTCGATAGTCTCGTCGTTAGAGGGGCCCGGATTAATCCACGGATGTTTTAGAATACTATCAGCGCTCAACCTCTGATGAGCCTCCTTCACCAGGAGACCACGAATCAAATCTTTCGCGTCCTCCGAAATGAATCTCCAATCTCTGTCTGGGAACTCGTACCTGCCCTCCTGAATACTGGTGAATAAGAGTTCCTGACATGCCTGACAGTTCTCGCCTCTCTCCCAACCGCAATCGGTGCCGCAGTTGCTGTAGAACGGTGGATACCCGCATAAAAGTATATACATGATCACGCCGAGGCTCCATAGATCGCAACGCTTGTCGTAGTAGTTTGCTTCACCGATAAAAGCCTCGACTACTTCAGGAGCCATGAATTCGGCGCTTCCGACCGGTGTCAAAAGCTGCGGAGTTGCTACGGGGCTGGATAGCGAGTTGTTGAATTTTATACCCGAACCCAGATCGAAATCGCATACTTTAATCGGTGTTAGTTTGTCCGGATGAACGCAGAGGATGTTCTCTGGTTTAAGATCCCTGTGTGCGATTCCTGAAAGTAAAACAAAGCCTCGATTCGAAACAAGATCGAATATTTCTCTGCACGACATGGTCTACACCGAAAGTACCCTCATAAAGTAAGTACACTCTGTTTCTGCATTATGATTCTGTACCTTTCTTGTGAAGAAAGTTGAGCGCACTAGCGATCTCTCGGACGATCTGGCTAGCCTCCCTCTCGCTGAAATGAACCCGCTCCTGTATTCGGCTGAGTAACTGTCCACCGTTCACCTTCTCGAAGACGAGATAGAATTTCTCCTCGTCCTCGAAGAATTCGATCAGCTGAATGATATTTGGATGGCCCTGACAATGGTGGAACGTCTCAACCTCTTTAAAGACGCGGGTCCGAGCATGCCCGGGAATCTTGTCGATTATTTTAACGGCATAATCCAAATCCGTGTACAGCGACGTGCAAGTCTGCACCGACGCGTAGGCACCCTCGCCAAGAACTTCACCTGTCAGCCTGTACAATTCTGAAAAACAACCATAAGAAATGCGTAACAAATGTGTAACAAATGTGTAACAAATACGTAAGAAATGCGTAAGAAATGTCGAACAAATGCATGAGAAATGAATGAGAAATAAGGATATCAGATATCTTTTGTCATTCGATACTCATTCAAAACCATGCATACAAAGCGACAGATAGCTGTACAATACTCTTACTTATCTGAGTACAAATATTTTACAAAGCGTTGAAAAAAATATCTGTTTATTCTTTACATTTCTACGTCACGGTGAACAGAAAATCACCTTGCTACGTTTACAGTCGCAGTTTGCGAGACATACATAGTTTCAGCGACTATCGGATAGCTTTATTCCACCCCAGGTCCGTACAATTTGATATCATCGAATTTAGCTAAGCATTATGTCATACAAGTGCACTATGTAGGCGATAACTCGCGTAAAAGAGGGTCATCGATATGCCTAATTAAAGTAGTTAAATGGGTTAGGTTGGACGGTGTGCACGTGCGACACATTCTCGCGTGTCCTGCGTGTAGGACAGTCAATGTCAAGGTCGAAGGGGTACATCGAAACCATCGTCAAACTGCTGCGCATATAAACACGGTGCTTTCCCTCTCTCTTCTTGCTACGCTTTTATCGGCTTCTGTGTTCCTTTCTCCTAACCCCCACTCTCTTTCTCTCTCTATCTCTCTACCTCGCTCGGCCTCTTCCGTTCCCGTTCCCGTTCCCATTCCCATTCCCGTTCCGTTTCGTTTCGTTCCGTTTCGCTCCGTCCCTACCGACACTTTTATATTATACGCACTAGAAACACCAGTGTCTAACAACCGGTTACGCACATTTCCGTAAAAAGAAATAATTTCTATATACCGGGTATCTACGATATATTACATTACCAGAATGTTACCGACGGAAATGGAAATACGGTGACACTGCAACAACAGCGTCACATAATTTGATTTGATTTAATTTAATTGACATGATAGACGATTCTCTGCGTGAGGGAACAAATTACTATACATAATTGAAAAGAAAATGCATATTTCATTGAACGTTTTACATAGGCATTAACGAACATCGTATATAGGTGTACTCTATTAGCGTTCCGTTTCCGTGTTTCGTCGTTCAGGTCACTGCAACGTTGCCGCTGTTTTTACCTTCCCCACCCTTCCGTGACTCTCCGAAAGATAGGATTCCGCTTGGCAACGTCGCGAGCACCTAGCAACCAGAAGCCGATAATATGCTTCCACGTCTCCTACACGTCCTCAGCAGTAAAACCACTTACACAGTTTTCGACACGATCGAATGTAAGATATATGTATCTCCGACACATTGCATCAGAGGCAGAAATTTAAATGACATTGTTACATTACTAATACGTATTTGGGACGTTAAATTTCAAATAGGCTCCGTAACCGCAAATGTTGAAAAACAATTCCGACTTCTTGATCGTACCGATGGATACACCGGTGATCTTCAAAATGAAGTTAAAGAATGAGTAAGACTAGAATAAATTCGATTTATTGTATGATTTAATGTTCCTATTTTCTCCTGCCTTAAGAATTCACATTGTTCTGTTCATAGAAGTTAGTTTAGTAATTAAAAGTTGTCATTAACTCATTAATACTTTGCTCTTGAAATCTAATCGTTAAACGTTAAAGATCGGTCTTCGGAAAGTGTATTGCGTAAAAAAATTGGAATATTGGAAACCCGGCGAATAGAGAAACAGCGTAGAAACGACGGAAGCTTCTCGAACACGAGGCTCCGGTTTACGAATCGATCGTACGGTGACGTAACCGACCGAGGCAGTGAACTCGGTCAATGTTTTTACAGAGTAAAACACATGCCGCAGCTAGAGTCGTCGAAATATTCACCAAATCGAAACAATTCCGTCTAACCTACCAATAATAGCAATTTTCGACGCAGTAAAGTTTTAGCGCCAAGGAAAATGTTATAATGCAACTATTTCCACGCCTTGAAGCGTATACATTTAACTCTACAAGCTATGTAGCATTAAATTCATATACTAAAAGATGAAACGTGATACTCGAGATACTGTGCATAAATCTACATAGTTATAAATGGACGAAAAACATAGTTGTATAGAATACTATGCGGAAACGGGATGTAACTGGAAACCCTTCCACCTCCACAATCTATAAAAAATACTTCGAAAATACAGGACAGCGGAGTAAATCTGTTTGACATATGGCCCAAATACAGTTCCCAGGTCATCGCCCTGAGACTTGCAAAATCTAGTTGGTTTTGCGCGATCCCCCTCGTGTCTTACGCGAGTTTCTCGAAGGTTCTGGATTTGTGCAAGGTCACGTACCTAAGCGAAACGCAAGTCACCAAAACACGTAGAGTAGGTATTCTCATAGGACGAATTAGGCAAGGAAATCAGAGTTGTCTTTCTGAGAACATTTCATGGATTCATCAATTCCTCAGAATCACTTTCTCGTAGCTCTGTCTCGTACCGTGCAGAAAATTCTCTCTCTATCACTGTCTCCTTCGTACCGACGATCCATGACGGCGTGTGAACGATGAAAATGGGATTTACCTTGGAAGCAAGATGACATGAGGGACGAGCCGGAACGCTTCTTCTTGCGCCGTTTGCGCCGGGCTTCTTCCTGTCGAACCTGGACGGCACTCATCGACTCTGCCGTTGAGTGCGTGTCCCGAGTCAAGCAGCTCGGGTCTTCTGCAACAAACCAGACAATGTAAATTAAATCAAATTTGTATCAAGGTACGACTTATGTATTTATTTTTCGTTGTGGCAGAGACACTCTGTTAAAGATTAATACATTTATTGCGATAACTTTGATATCGCGAGCACGAATCGGAAAAGGTCCGATACTGGCCACTTTAATTCAGACAGTGTCGAGAACGCGGTATAAAAAAAATGATTTTCCCAACTTTATTATCGTAACATTCGTAACTAGAACTTATGCACATATATGCAACGCGATAATAACCGCGGGCACATGACGCAGTTGTAAAGTTTTTAAGTCTGCCATTATCTCACAGTGCTAAACTTATTGCGTTGTACTGTGAAAAAGTGATTCACTTTTTTATCGCGAAAATTTCTCATTGCCTTCGCGACCATAAGAAAGCAATTTATAATACTGTCGTATTTATCAAATAGTTAAAGTGAATCTATGTATATCCGTCACGAAGGTAAAAGATATTTCGAAGAGACAGCAACGAAAGGACATTCTACAAATTTTTCTAGTATAATAGAACGCGATAAACCGAATTTGATTGCATAATAGTGGTTGTTTATCGGCGGGCGGGAGATCCTCGAGAAACAATGAAACATCCAAACACACGTGACACTCGTGCCTCCGTTATCGTTGGCGCTATACAATATTATTTATTCCCGTACGCTTATCTACATCAGCCGACCGCCAAGGAGAGGGTGTTAGTAACATATCGTCCTACGTTTATTATTTATCGTATCGGTCAGAGATCGTTATGCATATTAGCTACGTACGATTCGTTTCCAATGCCGGATAGCTTCCGAGTCACTTTCACACCCGTGGATTTCAATATCAATACTCTCCAAGAATTCGAAAGCGCAAAAAAGTTTACTATCAGGGTTAAAGTCTACGGTGAAGTGATTGTCGATGCATAGGTTGTATTTCTATACAAACGACGATCGGTGCTCCGCGCGTTCCCTTCTCTGAGCAAGAAAATTCAGTTACCGTAGGTGAAGGTGCGGCATCGCGATTTATGTCTGACAGATAAATTCGCGATGTTTACTCTAACAGAAACCTATGTGCTAACTTCGTGTCTTACATAAACGCGGGTAATATGCGCCGCGACCAAATAAAACGCATGCTAAAACAGAAAATAGTATTTACTAGTCTAAATATTGTCTCGTCGGATTCACGAATATAGCAGTTTTAACTGCACTGCCAACAACAACTTTTAGAACATCGAATCTGGAGCAACGAAGCGCCGTTTAGTCGGAGCAGAGTTTGATTTATGGCAACGGATTAAGTCACGTGTAAATCGGATTATACATTATCAGAGAAATTTCAATGGCATTCTATGCGTACGGACAGTTAGTTTACAGTTCTCGTACTGTTAGTGAGAGTGGCTCCGGCAAATCGAGCGCAAAAAAGCCGGTTAATTACATAATATTATATTTTCGCACTTCTTTCAGTTTTCCGTTTCTTAATTTTAATGATTCATGAAATCGTTCAATTATAACTGTACCGGCTAGCGTTGTTGATAGTCTACCGCCACACGAACCAAAAACAGTGGTTCGTCTATTTGAATCCTTCGTAAATTATTATTCAATCGTAAGTCTAGCCAGCGTTACTCCGTTACTCTTGCCACTTATATTCCGCCCACGGCAATGTCCTTAATTAAATCGTCAACAACACCTATATCTCCACCATTCTCATTTCCGAAACCTATAAACGTACTATAGGAGATTCATGTTACGACTCAAGTTAGATTAAGATACTAACATTTCTCGTAACAATAGACTATACATATACACATTTTCAGGTGGAAACGGTGGGAGATAGTAAAATTTTATTAAGTCCGGAGGAGAAGGAATTAAAACGAAGTAGCGATACTAGATTATAATGAAATTCTACTTGAGAGAACTGCTTCATTGTCCTTTGAAATTCGTTTAGATGTACGCGATGGTGGTGACGGCGGTGGCGGTGGCGGTGGCGCGTAATTATAATTTGGTGCGTGGCGAATGTATTTTCGTTGTTCCGATCGGCAAGCGCAACGACTTTGCAAAGGAGGCATACAGAGTTCAATGACTGGCACAGAAAAGGAACGCCGCCATCTTACGAAAGATATGCACGTACGATAACTCCGGCTGCATCCGCGACAAGGCGAAAATCTATCGTTCTAGCTAGAAAACTGCATTTCCGTAAGTTCCTGCGCTAGTGTAGAACAAAAATTGACTGCGGTTTCCATTCGAACTTATTTACCAAGACTTAAATCGTTTGAAACATCAAGCGTCTTATGAAAATGTCTATACCTCAGTTTATTACTAGATCCTTTAATTTGAACTGAATTTAACATTTCCCAAGCTTAAAAATAACGTCCTTTTTGTATTTAGGGGACGGAATTCTTTGCTAACAGCATGCTGTTTCTTTCTTATCGATCGTGCCACGAACTGGTGTAAGAATATCCAGGAGGTTAACGGCAAGTCACATCACGGATTTTTCGCGACTTTAAAGTTTACAACCTCAATGATTTTATCAGTCTCATGGTCGTAGCTATTCGCGAGACTTATTATTGTTCCAGTAAAGATAAGTGCAATAACATAACGTGCTTGTAGAGATTATACTTTCGTTCTCGGGAGGCGACTACGTTTAGTGTTGATTTTAATACAGATTTGGACGTGTATGTGAATGTATTCCTTTTTAAATGTTAGTTACTTTGCATAACGCGCGTACGCCCTTCTTCCAGAGTTTCCGCAATTAAAATAAGACAAATTTTAGACGTACTTTATTATTCGCCGAAAAAAATCGGTATAACGGACATAGAAATCTCTTTGTCCTACAAAGCATTTCGAATGATTCCCTTTAAGAGAAGGGGATATAACGCGTAACGTAACTGACATGCGCGCGAAGGACCCCCCCTTTTCCTCTTCACCCTTCTGCCCCTTCCGACAACTTTGGTTCTTTGTTTGGGTTGCCTTTACCGTCGCCCTTCGCGATTTTCGACCAACTCGAACGTACCGACTAACCCACTTCGACCCTTTCAAAATAATTCAATGCGAGCCGCGCGTCACGTTTCGCCGATCCTGTTTCCTATAATTTTCGAGCGCTCGGATTTCATCAAAACAGAAGCCATAAATGATGTACAAAATAAAATAATGGAATCTAATAGTTCCCGTCGAAACGTTTCGAAACGATATTTCTAATGAAAGATAAGTCATCCAAAAACGATTAAATTTTCGCACAGTCAAAAGATCGTGAGATCTAAATTGCGGAACATTCAATTCAGGAAGTTTGACTACATTTAAAAGCTAAGTGTATTTGGAATACTTAATTTATTAGTGAGCGTCATGTATTTGTGTATACAACACATCAGTCGCCAAGAGCAGAACCTGTCCGGGATGAAAAACTATTTATACCGGTTCCGTTATAGAAAACTTCTGCTACGTGTACGGGCTTGTGCTCTCTATCATTTGAAAGATTAAAAAGTAACGTACGTGGAAGATTAAAGAAGCAATTTATAGAGTAACAGGGCTCGGCATCGAGAAAGTTCTCTGCCCGACTGGAAGCCCTCTCACTGTATCTCCTCTACTGTACCATGGCAAGCCTAGCACATTCGTATTCGCAAACGCGACGAAGGACTTTCTACTCCATTTCATTTGACAAACTCGCCATTTCTATCTTCATTGTCCGATAAGCACACCAAAGTGTGTAGAATAAAGGTATCAAGTACTCCGTCAGAAAATTATACAAACTTCGTACCATTATTTCGTTATATTTATATTAAAGTATTCGCGTCAGATTAATACTTTCTTTATTTTTCGAAATGAATCGGTTAAAAGATTCAATGCGAGAGTGCTCCATTGTTTTGAATTTACCGGCGAATCATGAAAATGGCCGCAAACCGTTTTCACTCGTTCGTCGACGAATCCACGTATTCAATGTTAGTAATACAGATATTGCAAGTAGAAATATCGAAAATTGGAGCTTTCTTACCTTGGATAACCTCTTGACACCCGTCCTCCCGTTCCTCCAGAATCTTCTCAACCATTTTCGATCGCGACGTCACTTTTTGGCCAGAAATTAGCTTCTTCAAAAGAAATCTTCTTTCCGCTCTCTTTTTACTCTTTAAAAGAACGCTCCTCTCTCGCACCGGTATTACTAATTATAAAAAGGAGTCAGTCGTATATACAAAAACGCCTATATTCACTAAGATACTGATATAATCTTCTTTCTCCCAGTTCAATTCTCGATACTCTGTATCTCTGCGCGACGTCGTTTCTTGGTACCGTCGTCTTCACACTTCTCTCTTTCGTACACAGACAACGACTCGTCTCTTTCTTTTCGCTTCTCCTACCGACGTACTCTCAAGGGGATAGATCGATGTATATCAGTGTCGGTATCACAGATATAAATAAATATATAAAGCCTATCTACTCTTCTGCGCTTCTTTTTTTAACATGCGCTGTATTCTTCACAATTTCAAACGATATCTCCGCCGATGATAATTACGGGGTCGTTATTTTCATGAATAAATACTATCACAGACTTTAAACACTGCACTCTCCTTCTCTCTTTCTCTCTCTCGCTCTCTCTCTCTCTCTCTCTTTCTCTTTCGCTCGCTCTTCCTTCCTCTCTCGCTCGTCTTTCTACCTGATGTCACTGGGTAGACTCTTCTCTCTTTCCGTCAGAATAACTTCTCACTTTCTTCTCGCCCTTCACACACCACTGAAGGTTTTTAACCGGACGTGGTCGTTGCTCTATGTCCGTCGCTATCGCACAGCCTCTCGCACGTAGCGGTAATCGGGCTCGGAAGCGCATTAAAAATCCTTCGGCTAGCACATCGGGTCCTCTTCACAATTCACCGTCCCTCACTGCTCGGCAGTTGGTTTCCGACTGAGCTTGCCGCAAGATGGCCGTGTCGCTTACTCTTCCCCAGCCCCTTGCCCCGCTACTCGTGCCAACAGCGCATCGACGAGTCACCTATTCCAGGGGCGCCTTCGAACCGTCTGATACCTGTGCCAACGAGGAAGGATATTTTACTTTTCTATGGAACGATCGGTTGCAAGCGAGTAATCGCAACTTTACTGTGTCTTACTTAAGCCGGAACATCATCGTATCCAGAAAATCTTGGATAGATTGTAAAGTTTATACGCGAAACAGGTACGATAAAAAATAACTAAATGTGTCCCGACTTCGTACAACATTCTGTAACGACGAACACGGCCCTGTAATTTTCCCCCTTCTTTCGAACTCCTTTCTTCTCCCACTTACCATTGGTGCCCTCGTCGCGATCAAGACTTCGGCGACGCCCTCTGAAACCGCGCCGCGTCACGTAGCTGCGTCAGTGGTTCTCCGAAACAGGCTTCGTTATTGGATTAATCGTATGATGCAAATCTTACGTGACTTGCCGGGTGTCTGTATACAGTATCCTCATACTCATTTATTGTATATGCCGATACTTTGGTACACCAATTGTAAAAATGTAAGACCTTGCACGATATTTAGTGAAGACATATCCTACTGATTACCGAAAGTATGTTTCAAGTTGTACGAGATGGTCGTTAGACGACGCCCATTCGTCAGAAAGCACGTAAAAGGTAGAAAATCATCAGCGTTTGAGCGGTAAAAATGCTCTCTAACAGTCGTACGAAAGGCAAGTAAACGTACAGAATGAGAGTCACTGATTGTTCTGGTAAGATCCAAAGCGGTAACTCGTTCGCCGGTTAAAATGCCGTTCGAAGGGTTGTATTTTTCCCGGCAATATTCGTAACGAAGTACACTCTGGTCTACTTCCCTATCGTTCAACTACTCCGCGATGTTTACGCCTAGTGTCATTTATATCCCCGCATTATTGAGGAACGGAGCCAGATAAGTACGGGAAATGACGGCGGCGGTGCGTTGTTTTGGGAATACAAGGATGCGCGCGCACGATGGCCACCGGCCACGTATAACATCACGCGACGCGCGTACATTACACCGCGTAGATGCTCCGGATGAATCTGAAGTTGCCTCTGATACCGGTGGTTCGTACCGATCGTATCTCCGTTGGGAAAAGAAAGATGGAAGATCGGCGACAACTTCAGACCGCCTAGGCAACAATCGTACTCGAAGGAGAAGGAGCACGAGTTTCGCCTCCATTCCGTGTGGAGTGTTAATTCACACATTCTGGTAACATAAACTGTGTAGGTCAAGAGGGGCGAAAGAACGCGCGAACGAAGAAAAGAGAAAGATTAATGGAATAGCCAGAGATGCAGAGACAGATGCTCGAACCGTGTATGTATGTCGGATACGCGAATACACACGTCCACTATCATATCGAAACGTGCCTCGGTCGAAGGTTTGTTTTCAATCGCAAGACATCGCGTGAACTCATTGCCCGTATAATCGGCGCCGTATTGCGTCGCAGGTTTATTAGCCGTATTATTACGTAAGACTAAACGCTGCCCATTGTTTATTTGGATAATGAGTCACGCGTTTATTTTATTTACCGCACTGGATGAACTTTAATCGATTAAAATCATGTAGTCCGAGGTCAACAGAGGGAACGTTTAATTAATTGGGTCGACAGTTCCCTCACTCGTTCGACGGTTATATACATATATTTATTTTTCGGATTTGTCTACCCGTGTCTCCTTGCTGGCTAAAACAACAATCCTCGTTATCTCTATTATCGTAGTTGCATCATCGACATCATCGATACAATAATCACGGTTGAATCTTGTATAATAACAACTAAAGTGAAACGATTCGGATGTAGATATTCAACAACTGTCCTGTCAGTTTATCACGTATAACTAATTCTTCCTTAATCGAGTCGTTTCCGTCCGGAAACGGTGTGTGATTATGTATTTATGAATAATGACTATTCTGAAGTTCTAATCACGAGCAACAACATACAACACGATTGTTAAAGAAAAAATGAAATTGACGCCGTGGTCGTGAGAAGTGCTTGATTTCGCGTCGAAACAGAAATTTTAAACGATACCCCGTTCGGTCGTACATACATAATAACAGCACGAACCGGTTCGTACACGTGGCGGGAGTCGGTTGATCCAGCAGCCACCTACACTGCTGTCTATCCGCGTACATACATACATATGTAACTTTCTTCTACTTTCAAAACATCTCGTTTTATTTGACTCTGTTAATGCCCCCGCCATTACAACCGTCTCGAAATCGTAATGAAAACGTTCCTGTCGTTCCGTTTCCTTTAATTAACCATCGAACAGACTGTCATTCGAATGTATTTTTTTAAATTGCGTAAATAGTTATAATGCTTCAACGTGCACGAGTTTTGTTTACTATAGATTCTCCAATTACGGTATGAAAGCACGATCTGCAGATGTCGAATAAAACGAGCATGTATACGTAGACACGTAAGTTGAAACGATGAAAATGGAAAGTGAAACTTGGTAATTATAAACTAAATAACAAATCGAGATAAACATCGCTTCTATTTTGAGGCGCGTATCCATTCATTTGAAAGTGGTATGCCACGTTTAAATAAAGTTTGAGAGGACCTTAGATATGTTTGCAACGCGATCGGATGACTTTGTCTTGTGTGATGCAGGTGCCAGCGAATCGGCGCAGAGCCGCCTACCAAAACTTGGCAACGTAAGACACGTCTGCCGTTTCATAAGGCGTTTCCGAGACAATCGTTATCTGTCCGCTATCGTATGAGTAACAGACAAACACGTTCTCGCCGTAACCAAATATTTTGTTCCGTACAAATTTACAAATTGCGAACGCTTTCATAATATCCTGCCGTCTTCTTGATTATCAACCTTTAGAAAATGGAAACGAAACATGAAAAGCGCTATACAACAGAGACCCCGTCGTTCGGGTAATACGCGAAGAATTCTGTCATGTATGGTAACAGTTCGGTTCAAGCGACAATAGACGCAGACAAAAGTGTTAAATCCATTAATTTTAACGAGGTATTGTAGTTCTCTTGTTTGTAGTGAGTCATCTTGCCACGATTATCGCTACCTCAGCCGACTGCTCTACAAAACTATGAGAGCACGAGCCGTTATTTCTTTTATTGAAAACAACACTGTGCTTTTTATTTACTTCCGAGAAAGACATTACCCCGAATCGATTCCAATTTCTACGGGACAAAAACTTTTCGGAAGATACCCTATTCTGCTGTGGTGAAAATTTTCTGAGGGCATAGTTCCTGAATACATACTGGTTGTCCGCTCTTAAAGAAGAACGATCAGTCGCTGAGGACACGTTGCGTTGCTTTACGTAACGCGTCGGTTCCTTGCGCCTTCGGGGAACGGACTCTGCGTGCGTCTTGTATACGTTATTAGATACACATGTATTTCGCTACAGAGGTATTTCACGTCTAAACTGTATGATAAAAGAGGTAGATCATAATAGAAAAGGCAGGAGAAACGTGCCACAAATGTTCGTTCAGTTTGGCTACGTGACGCGGTGCGCGTACGCATGTCGTTAGAAGCGCCCACGTGGAATATTATATGGAGCAGAAAATTTTTTTGCCAGAAACCATCTGCATAACATGTGATAAGACTTGCGCGATGTTTATCAACATGATTCACACTCTTATTTGCGGATGTCTTCATAATACTCATCAATTCTTACTCGACGCTCTATCTGTTAAATATCAAGAGACGAGGTCTTGTCCATTGGAAATTTTGAAACGATCGTCTCGTAGAATCGAAGATAGTCAGAAATAAGGTGCCAAGGTTACGAAGTCGTTTACGTTATACATCGCGACAGCATTAACTTGACTAACGTGACATTTGATATAGCACCGATAACATTCTATGTGTTTGATTATTAAATATTGTTTCCAGTTGAAAAATTCTAGGTATATTAAACGTGTAAATACTTTACTTTGGCTCAGCAAATACAGAGCAGGACTGAAACAACTGTTTGTCAAAAGATTTTACGGTCGACAGGATAGTTAGGGTAATCTGATGCCATGATTCAAATAGTTAATAAAATCACAGTTATCTTGCGACAGTTGAAGGTTGATTCGTATCTCGATTTAGTAAGTTTCGATCGAATTAAAACAAATTAAAATCAATTTCGCAGTTTGGTGCTATCTCGTCCATCTCTCTGCGCACTACGAATTTGTCATTGAAATTTGTGGAGGCGCTTGAAATAAAACGTTCCACGAGCCTCTGCCGTGGCCGATAATCCGAATTTCGAATCGAAAGAGATAAAAAGAAACATGTTGCGGAATCGACGCTGCACGTGTATCCGCGATTCAGGGTCGAACAATGGGATGCGCAAAAGTTTTTCTCCGCCTCAAGGTCTTCCGCGTGATTTCGACTGTCTTTCGTTGCCTTCGGTTTAGCGTGGATTGGGTGGAAGATTTTTATATCGCTGCGAATAAAAATGTTGAATTCCCCGCTGTCGTGTTAATAAGAAAGATGTTTGTATACACACGTACAACATATACATATATGTATGTATGAGCGGCGATTACCTTTATCGTACTATCCGAGAGCTTTGAGATAACGGAGAGTCATACGTATATACGTTGTAATTTCGCGAAGAAATGAAGAAACGTGATCGATAGTACGAATAAGATTAGCGCCACAACAAAATACGATGTATGTCCGTTCTTATCGTACCCGATATTACTTCTAGTGTTTACTATTTACCGGAGGAGCCTGATTCGTCTGTTCTATTGCGCCGTGCGTTATAACACGATATCTCCATGATGAAATTTGTTTCATGTGATATTGATAAAACTGAGAGGGGTAGAGGTGGATGGGCAGAATTTGTATCAAGTCGAAGACCGCGTGTTACGCCCAGGTCAAAGACCTCGCACGCTCACCGGGCTCCCCAGAATTTCACCACTATTTCTGGCCGTTCTTAAAGACACTCCGTGGGATACGTCGCTTAAATCCCCGATGCGAGTAGAAAGTAAATCTGTAGGAATCAATTGCACGGTTTACCTGCTAAGCTCGCTCGAGCGTTGGTCGTGGTATACCTGCGTCGACCTTTTCACAGCCCATTGTTTACCTAGCGAAACTCGAATACTCGTTCCGGAAATGTCCGGCCCACTTGCTTAACAATAATAATTATTTGTTCAGTCGTCACCCGACCGTCTCCCGAACCACGCATCCCGTGGACTTTGAAAACTAACGACCATCTGATTTTTCTAGTGTTTCGCGAACCGCGAGCGTGGTATGTATACATACATGCATGCATACGTGAATCGTGTATTCGAGCCGAAGAAAACGCACCGAAGAATGGCGTCTCGAGCACCAGCCGGCCCTTTACTCGTCCACTTGAACCGGCACATGCCTGAATCACCTGCGTCGTACCGGTAAGTACACACGTACGCCACTAATACGATCGCATCTACGTGTACATGTATACATAAACATAACGTATGTACATACGAGCTACGCGGCCTCGGTACTGACGTATCGACGATGTCAGCATCATCTTTGTCTGTAGCACGCGTGATCAATTATTAAAGGTCTTCCGAAAAGAAATGAGAATCGGAATCTAAGAAAAAGGATTGCTCGTTCTTGCAACGTGGCACTTACTGCTTATATACTTGGTAGTAAGGAGCTTTTACGCGCGAGCGGCTACAATGGGATCAAATGGGATCGTTCCTATTAGCAGATAAATCTACGCTCTACTCGTGTGCCTCTACGTAGGTACATATGTACATACATACGTACCATACATTCGTACCTTCTACCGAACTGCAGAACAGTCGGGATACATAGTTGGTTGCTTTCCCGCGGTCTTAGCGTCGCCAATGTTTGTTAACCATCATTCGGATTCTCATACTTAAAAACATCGTTTCAATCGGCTAGTTTGTCACATTTCTTCAGTTGTACATATACATGTAGGTTATACAATATTATACATATGTCGCTAAAAAATATGTCGTACGATATGCCAGATGATAAAGCAATATGGGATAAATGAATATTTCGCGGAAAAGATAAAAGAGAAACAGGAATAACTCGTTTATCAGATTTATCGCTGAAAATACTAATACAACTTTACGAAATTATCGCCTGTTTCTTAACCATTAATTTGATGGGATATCGACGAATTCGAATTAAGTGGGTTTAGTTGAAACGACAGATTAAAGGGTTAAATCGAATGTTTAGTCAATAGGTTATTCGAAATTCCGGCGTAGTCGCAAATTTTTTAAAGTTCAGGGTCTCTCTAGTAATTTATGACTGAATCGTGTCGCGTCGCTTTCGAACGGTGTTTGTAAACGTTCCGAAACACGGGGCCCGGAAGTCGTAATTACATTTATATGCGTAACATCGTTCCTAGATCGTTTCCGTCCGAAACGAGGTTGTTCGAATGCGTCAACGTAAATCGCGAACCGTCGAGTATCCAGAATATTGGTAAACATCGTTAAAATCCTGTGATTCATAATTCAGGTAAAACTGTTCGATGGCTTTACCTTTATCGCGTTGGCAAATGAAGATATCGGAATTTAGGAAACGAAGAATTAATGGTGCAAGTAAAGTAACCAGCAAAGAGTTGCGTCATTAAATTTTATAAGATAGGTATCAACAGACACATGTTCGAAGGAAAGTGAATTTTTGTTCTGCGTTTTAAAGTTTCCAGGACTTAACATTTGTATGTACGTATTGAATTCTGTTTTCTTTTTTCGCTGGCATGGGTAGCACACCATTAAATGTTGCACGTGAGCATTATTCGTGTGGAAGAGCAACGGTACGTGTGATGACAAGAGACGTATACAATCGTATTCATATGTGTATACGCATACATGGATGTTCTGATACAACAACGCCACGGATTCTATTACAGATCTCTCATTTGCTCGACATGAACTCATTATCGATAAGCGCGTAAATAAACAGATATTATCAGCAGCTGCTCGTACCTATACATACATATATGTATACATACATATGTGGCTGTTTAAAAGGCTTTTATGAAACGGTGGGACGCTCTTAGGCCTATCGGGGCCGTTCGAATAAAAATGACACTTTATGTTGATCGACAGAATATTCCTTATATGTTTGAAATTGAATTTTGTCGCTGGTATTGCAAGCACCCTGCTGTCCGGGATTGTTGCATCGATGTTAAGTGTAGGGTTCATACCGCAACAAACGGTGTCGCGTTATTAAATGTAGCGCTAAGAATAGAAATTAGTGGGGTTGTCTGTTAATTAAGTTAATGGTCGTGCACGGATTCTCACGGAGATTAAATCGTACTGAAAAAAGTCTCCTATTCCGGCCATTCGCAAGTCAGTAGCATGATGTATGCATGTACGTATACATACATACATGTATATGTATACATACGTTGTATACCGCGCGTTGATCGCGTAAGCGTAGCGCGGCGTGACGAATTATGCGGTTCTCCTGCTGAACCGCGTAACACGAGAATACCTAAGGTCACACCTGCGTCGACGCGAAACATCGAAAAATACCGAGGAAAGAAGAAACCGTCAACCGGTATTCCCATTTACGATTAGAACCTCTGGCAACGAATTTGATTTCCATATTAAACGTTTCATAGTCTATGTCGCGCTATTCGAACGACTTGGATAAAGCGAGCAAAGAAAGACAGGGAATAATTGCAAAGTAACGAGCCCCACCACGTGTTTGTCGGCGAACGTATGTAGATTTGTCAGATCGTAGTGAAAATGAGATCCTAGGCACCGAGGATATTTATAACGATACGTTAAATGTGGGAATCGTGCCAAAAGTATAAAAGCGATTTGAGCCCATTTCCCAGATGAAAATTGCGATTTACCCCTTCGTACCGGTGTTAGAAAGTCAAACGGAAGAGAAAATATATGTATATTATCGTACCTGCTATTTTTGTTCCAACGATCGTTTCGTAACAGCACCGGTTTACCAGTTTCTTTTTATTCTATCTCAATTGTTTCCGGCAATCGATAAATATGTCGTCAGACGTCTGTCTGTGCCTTGTCTAACAGTTATTTCGAGTATCCAGACAAAATATGTTCGATTCTTCTCTAACGAAATTTTTCTAAAATTCAATTCCCCTGATATACAGCTATATTATTAGTCGGTTATCGCGAGCAAAACAAGATCGACGACGTACGTGGATAAATAAAAGGATTATTTGCGTCCACCGAGGCTCTCGATCAATTCTATTGCAATACAACTCCATCTTTTTTTACGGGCCTACGTCAATCTCGAATTAACTCCCATTTTCCTTTTTCGCCCACAATCGGACATTCGTAATATCGATATATGTATGTATGTATGTATTTCCGTCGTATAAGGTGCGAATAGAAAGGAAGAAAGTTCCGAGGTAGTGACTCGAGAATATCGAGGTTCGAGTATTGGGGTTGAAGGTCTTAGGGAAAGGAAAGGTAAACTTTTCTGACGGTAAATATATGTCAAGTTAAGAACATAAAAATTAATGGAATAGATTCATTGATAACGTTACCGTTAGCCGTTAGCCGTAATTTATGTCATGCCTATGATCATAAACACATTTGCATACTTATTTCGAGACGGGGCTTCGTCGGCTTCGTCGGCTAAATCGGATTCCTAGACTCTAGTGGACAAATTCTTATATCAATAACAACGGGGTACCTAAAAAGAATAACTAGAGCCTTTTCTATTTATTTAAAAGAAATCACACTTAACGGTACATGTGTCAAACGTCTGTTAAAATGTTTCTCATGCTTATAGAACGTTAGTACAATGAACAATTACGGAAATTGCGTCAATCGGATGAACTAATATTTGTAATACACTAAGTTAAATACTATTCATACATGCACCGTCGACAGAACATATATTCGACAAGTATTATTCTACATGTTCATTGCGCGGTCGTAAAATATTTTTGCGCGAGCACTACAATGCAAATCGGATGCATCCGTATGCGTGGCAACGTGCACTTATCTACGCGTATGTAATAATATTGTATACGAGACCAGGATAATTTATGCGTTGTACGTGTTTACGAAACGCGTACGTGCCAACTGGAACCGAGTATTTGCCGTTCTATCCATACATATGTATACATACATACATACTACTACGGCAGACGATCGAAAATGTGACGCCACACTGATGAACACAAAATCCTAATGTGTGTTTCTCACCTATGAACTTTGCCTTTCATTTTAACGAGTTTCTCATTGCCGATGATAAATTAGATTGCTTCCATTCATTTCGATAGCGAACGTCTAGAATGATTATGTATACATACATATTTCGATCAGGTTCAACGGTAGACGTGTGTGTATGTGTTTCTTTTTCTGGCAGTTTCCTCGAAATTACTCATAGGCTGACGAAATATTGCAGTATCCGTATCCACGTGTGTACAACTTGTTAGTCATTTGATCATTTAGCGACAAAAACTACAGGCATCTAATGAAATATTCGTAGGAAGTCTGTGCACATCCTGCAAGTGGATCGAAGGTCATCATGATGCAATGGAAACATTTCGAAGGGTTTCAGATCTCCAACCTTTAATCGCATAAGCACATTAACTGTCAACGTAGCATGCAGCTGTCAGCTACGTGTACGACCTACGCGTTGACCTCCATCTGGTTTCTCTCTATTTCTCACCTCTCGCTTCCTTCTTCTTTATTTTTCTCTTTCTTTTCTCTTTCCCCGTTCCTTCCTACCACCGTACGGATGAATTCCTTGTTGAGACGCCCGTGACTTTCGATACGTTTGTGTCGCAGACTGAAAAAGTATAACCTCCCAACACCTTTACGACGAAACTAACGCAACTTACGTAGTTATTAATCATTATTTTTCTATTCATCATTCAATCAGTTGGCCACGAATACGCGTAAACAAGTTCCAAGTGAAATTCCGCTGACTGGCGTGTTCTTTCTCTTCGTTAGAATTATGTATACGTGCTGACGAGAATTGTAATGTATGTATATGTATTCGCAACGGAAAAGACGGTAGGTTGAAATTTGTAAAAAAAATTAGAAAAAATTATCTAGACTCGAAATCTAAGCCGAATGTAATCTTAGCGACGTGGAAGTGAATCGTAATCGTTCGTTACCCGTTCGAAGAAACCATTAATAACTCGGCTTCGTCAGCATAGATTTCACTCGAACCAGGAGGTTATTGGCACGGTGGCGTGATCGTACGTATCGATCGGCCGATCACGCCTTAAAAATACTAACGATCGACGTATCGGCCCCCGCTATACCTTCGTCCCATCACGGATACTTACATCTACTTATACGTATTCAGTTGTTCCGAGCAAATCTTGCATCATTCGCCGCTCCACATTGTGTGAATGTAATAGAACGTGTTAAAGGTGTTGCTGTTGCAAATGTTACGAATTACTCGTTTAAGTATTCGTCTTTTTTTCCTTTTTATTTATTTTCTAGACACTTAAACGCTTGTGACGAAAGTCTGTTAATTGTAAGGTATGAAACAGATGTCCAGACATTTCGACGTTTCAGACACACACACAGAGACACACATATACATATAGTGTGATTTTATTGCCCGAGCCATTAGCCGGAAAAAGTAAGTGGGGTAGGGTCGCGTTGTAAATTCGATCCGAGTTCTGGCAGCCACGTGCTCTGCGTCGACTTTCGAAGAACTCGATTTTCTTTTTCTTTCTCAAAGAGAAACATAAGGATCTATCGTTTGGTCGAGGCGACAAAGCTTGAAACCAGATGAACCGATCGCCTCGCGTACATTTTCCAGACCCGTTTCGAAGGTAATAAAGAAAAGTTCGAAGGGTCGAGAATAATGAAACGTACTTCTATGTAGAATCAATTGTCATGACCGAGGGGCGACCGGTTTTCAATGTATGGATGTAGGTGAACGTACACGTTTCAGACTCATAATAGCTCTCGCTGCTCCTTACCAACATCGTTTCTGCTTGTTTACACGTTTTACAATCTTCGTCTGGTTAACAAGCGCCTCTAAGCTAGCCACGGGAAATGATTTACAGTTATCCTAATTACCCAAGTAGGTATTGAGCTTTCTAGAGCTTGGAATCGACTATGCGTTGAAGTTTCTAGTATTGTACTCTATTCTTAGAAGCTTTTCATCGGAAACAGAGAAGTAGCCTGTACGTATACATATGTGTGTACATAAGTACGAGATTAGATTGAATAGAAATATTAAGGAAGAGGTCTTTAGGGCTCCTAAAACTGGCGTCGTCGAAATGCATAGGATTGATAGGTCTATCCTACGTCTTGTTTGTGGCATGATGTTAATTGGACGCGCTTGTCGATATCAATAGTTGGCAGGAGTAGCGTCGATGCTCTGACCACCCGCAATGTTTCCTCGGTTGGCTCGCGATCTTGTCGTCCCGTCCTTCTCCTTCTTCTTCTTCTTCTTGTTCAGCTTGACCCTCGTTGTCGCAAGAAAAACAACTCGACGAAGCTTGGCTTACGTGTGCCCGTACGCGTATGCACTTCTGCACGTTGGAGCGCAATGTAACTGCACTCCACGGTTTTCCAATCGCAAGGTCGCCTACACTTCGGCGCTGACAAACAACCATTCGAGACGAACAGTTAGGTATTCCACAAGGCGACGGCTTATTTCCATGATATGTATACATACATGTGTAACTTGCATATAATATCATAGAAAAATCTGTGTACCTTGGAACGTCGAAAAACTTTCATTTCCGAAAGCTTTGGTAACAGGGTCCGGAGGAGGAAAGATTAGCATGCAATTTCTAACTTTATTTCGAATTTTGATTGAAATCGGAATGAAATAGAAACTGGGGGAATCGCAGGCATTGTCGTCTCTTTATACGATAGGCACCGTTTTTACGTCAGCGCTGACAAATGCCTACTTGATTACCAATCATGGTCGTAACGTGACGTTATGTTTACGAGGATCCTGTTCCACGGACTAGACACCTATTCTTTGACCAGTTCCATGCGATCCGGCTTGAAAAATATTCATCGTTAAACGAAATACCAATACCGGTTACTACGGTCCTTGTATTTGTTTCTCTCCTTAGAATCGTAGTTTCGTATGGGAGAGCAAAACTTCACGCCTGACAATTTACTTTATTTTCTGAGCTTCTTCGCACCGACCTTAATTTGATAATATGTATCGTGGAACGAGCGAACGAACGAACGTACATACGCACCACGCTATTATGTAATCCAGCTGCTGAGCTAGCCAACGACGAAGTCTTATCGTCTTTCTACGTTCTACGTTCTACGGCCGACGATCTAAGTTTTCGCTTCTCGCTGAAATACTTGAATCGTACACGAGACTCAAGGACAGAGACGTTTAACGTACGTTGCAAATTGTTCGAGTAAACATTTGTATCAATGTAAACGCCACGTTGAATGTTGTCTTCGACAAAGAACGCAAAGCGACACGTACGTAACTTTTAACTATCAAATGCCTCGTACGTTTATATATTCCTTGAAGAACGTATGGTTCAGAAAACTTTATTAGCTGACGCATATGTTATGTAGAAGTACGCGTCTGATTATACATCTCATTACTGCATTCAAAACAACAGAAGTTTTAAAATATTCTAACGAATAACAGTTTTTTTTTACCTCTATTAGAATAGTAGTCAGTTACGTGTAACGCTTATCACCGGGTACGATGGTTTGTAAACGCAAAACATCCTCCGTGTCCGATTCGAAATTTCGAATATTCGAATGCATCGCTTGAACGCATTAGTCGCGATGGCTCGCGATAGCTCCCGAAAGCAACCAAACGTGACCAGGTTCGATGTTCCCGTTTGTGTAGGTATCGTGGAGAAAGGAAAGACTTTTCCAAATAGCCACCGCGAGTAGCTGTAAGGACAAGACGTCGCGAGGAATGCGTAATCGGGCCAATCCTTCAATTACAATTATTACAATTTATTGTTGACGTTTCCACAGAAGCCTTGACGTTTCCAGTTACTTCGGCACGTACTGTTGGCGATATTTGGATTAATGCCTTCTTAACCGCAAACTCTATTTATTATCCCGCTTCAGAAAAATCGATCACGCATTTTCTTTTACATACGAGCATGTACTTGAACGAAACGGTTTGAATTAGGCGCAAAAATCTTGATGCGTATAAACTGTCTACATCTGGATCATTGAGCGAAACGCCTACGTTGCAAAATGCACGTAACACGGAGGGTGAAGCGTTCAACTCGGAAGCCAACCGCTATGGAGGGGGGCCGAATTTTTCCTCGCCAAATCGATACCCAACGCGAGCTACGTGCGCCTTCGACACTGCCATTCTCATCTTGTCTCTCTCGATAAAAACTGCGGGTACTTAAATTGCTGTGACGTACGTATGTCAAAACAAAAGGGATAAAAGAAATGTGTATTTGTCATGGACATATGTAGAACATGGTCTTATGTGCATATACGTCACCAGTAGTTGTTTTTTCGCATACTTTCGTCGTTTTAAGAAAGCATTGAGTTGCGAAGTACGTTATTTTCTTCGGGGTAAGCTGGTTGTCAACGTCTTCAATACCAATGAAAGTACTTTTAGCACTTTAAAAATTATTAAATGAGTGTATAATATCATAAGCAAGTTTTTCCAAAGTGTATTTTTTATTCAAACACTTGCTAACTCTATTTTTTGTAGTACAATCAAAAGTTATTAAAGACCAAAGTATAACGGTCGAAACGTTTTATAATTGAGAAGAGGCACAGATTACTATTGTATTATACAATTATTTTACATACATACGTGCATACATACATATATTAATACATGTGTATGTATGTTTTACCGATAAACATGTCACGATAAATCGAACAATGAATGAAATACGTATACATTCAATGGAACGTGTGGTACGAAAATTTTTAACCTCCGCGTCCCGTGATACGGACGTTATGTAATTTACATCATCTTCGAGCCTTCCTGTCGAGTCCTATACATAGTATATGACCTGCTATGACCTACGTACAACTGCTTGACAGTAGTCACGTTTACGGGGGAATCCTGTAACGAACGTTATAAAAATATAGGCTTTTCGTCGTCGAAACGTCCTCAATCGATCAGTTTACAACATGGCAGGAAATGTTTTACCGTTAGACCTATAGAAACTTAATTAATGTGTCGTTTTCTACGTCCTAGACGATGTACCTCGCGACTCTTAAGATTTTTGAAAAACAGGCACCCAGCGCCATCTCTTCAAGGAATGATTAATAACAACTAAAGCACATCGACGAATTTTATCGCAGACGAAATATAGGCACAGACGACATATAAACAATTTTTTAAATATCGATCTGATTCTTTCACTGTCTTGTTCGGCTTCGGATTCCGCTTCCAAAACGTACCGGATCATTTAAATAGCTTAAAAATTGTGGAAATGGCGAGCGATTTACGAAAATCGCAAAAAATCCTGACCTACCCCCTTCAGATTTTTGCGAAAAATTAAATTTTCGAAAAGTACAACTATTATACATTGTTCTGGCGTAGAATTTCCTAACTAAAACAATGGTACCAGTTTCAGACCGCTATCTTTAAAATTGAACGAATGCCGATCAAAAAACTGCTTTAAATTAATGAATTTTCGTGATTTTCGTAATTCTATCGTCATTTCCGTAATTTTTGAGCTATTAAAATGATCCGGGACGTTTTGGACGCGGAATCCGAAGCCGAATAAGACAGCAAAAGATTCAGGTCGATATTTAAAAATTGACGGAAATGACGAGAGAATTACGAAAATCGCGAGAAATGGGCAAATTATGACAGTTTTTTGATCCGCATTCGCTCAATTTTTGAGATAGCGGTCTGAAACGGGTACCATTGTTTTAGTTAGGAAATTCTACGGCAGATCAACATATAATAGTTGTACTTTTCGAAATTTTGATTTTTCGCAAAAATCTGAAGGGGGTAGGTCAGGATTTTTTGCGATTTTCGTAAATCGCTCGCCATTTCCACAATTTTCGAGCTATTAAAATGATCCAGGGCGTTTTGGACGCGGAATCCGAAGCCGAATAAGACAGTGAAGACTCATTTTTATATCTAAAAAATTGTGGAAATGACAAGCGATTTACGAAAATCGCAAAAAATCCTGACCTACCCCCTTCAGATTTTTGCGAAAAATCAAAATATCGAAAAGTACAACTATTATATATTGATCTGTCGTAGAATTTCCTAACTAAAACAATGGTACAAGTTTCAGATCGCTATCTCAAAAATTGAGCGAATGCCGATCAAAAAACGGGTCAAATTTGATGATTTTTTGCGATTTTCGTAATTTGCACGTCATTTCCGTAATTGTTGAGCTATTAAAATGGTCCGGAAGGTTTTGGACGCGGAATCCGAAGCCGAATAAGATAGCGAAAGATTTAGGTCGGTATCTAAAAAATTACGGAAATGACGAAAGAATTACGAAAATTGCGAAAAATCGTCAAATTTAAACAGTTTTTCGTTTGGCATTCGCTCAATTTTTGAGATAGCGGTCTGAAACTGGTACCATTGTTTTAGTTAGGAAATTCTACGGCAGATCAACATATAATAGTTGTACTTTTCGAAAATTTAATTTTTCGCAAAAATCTGAAGGGGGTAGGTCAGGATTTTTTGAGATTTTCGTAAATCGCTTGTCATTTCCACAATTTTTTAGATATAAAAATGAGTCTTCACTGTCTTATTCGGCTTCGGATTCCACGTCCAAAACGCCCTGGATCATTTTAATAGCTCGAAAATTGCGGAAATGACAAGCGATTTACGAAAATCGCAAAAAAT
This sequence comes from Mimumesa dahlbomi, assembly GCA_917499265.3. Taxonomy (NCBI): domain Eukaryota; kingdom Metazoa; phylum Arthropoda; class Insecta; order Hymenoptera; family Crabronidae; genus Mimumesa; species Mimumesa dahlbomi. The sequence goes on along the minus strand of OU824116.1, from coordinate 601,090 downwards.
CCTGACCTACCCCCTTCAGATTTTTGCGAAAAATCAAAATATCGAAAAGTACAACTATTATATATTGATCTGTCGTAGAATTTCCTAACTAAATCAATGGTACAAGTTTCAGATCGCTATCACTAAAATTGAGCGAATGCCGACCAAAAAACTATCATAATTTGACGATTTTTCGCGACTTTCGTAATTCCTTCGTCATTTCCGCAAGTTTTTAGATATCGATCTGAATCTTTCTGCATCTTATTAGGTTTCGCATTCCGCATCCAAAACGTCCTCGATATCTTTTATGTTTCCATTAAAAATTTTAATCATAAATGTCCATTCATAAATATCCGAAGTCCTATTAATTTTCATAAATGTTATGTCTACGAACTTCCGCGTTTCACTAATCGATTAATCGAATATAGGAGATCACGTGTTCAGTCTATCATGGTTTAAATCACTCACGGTGCTTACAGGTTATGTTATGCAAAACATGGTTTCTTTTATTGTCTGAAATTTTATAATATTTATTTATCAAACCTTCAGTCCTCGTCATTAGCAACGGAAGGCAATCAATCTATCGTATTACCAATGTTTATTGTACTATGCAAACTACGCTGTGAAGTGTATAAACGTACAATGTACGTAAATTTCGTCACTGGACTTCAATGAACCAATTTTACTTCAGACCACGATGCTGTGCGTCAAGTACAATTTAAATGTCGGACGTAGTTTATTACAACTATGTTCAACCGACATTTCTTATGGCAGTGTATGCTGTTTCAAACAACAAGTTTCACGCAATCATGATCAGAGTAAGCTAGATCCAAAGGTCCTGGCATTACGATCTAAGCTGGTGTTCTGCGATTATTTAGACTCTGAGAAAGTAAATGTAGGCTATGTAAAGCGTAGAATCAAAGAGTTGCGTCTTGATAGATACAACAAGCAACTGAAGATTCATAAGTTCTTAACAACAACTACATATAGTGTACTGGTAAACGAAGATGTTCAAAAAGATAGCCCTGTATGTTCCCAAGACAGAGAAGAAGAGCAACCAGATAGCCATAAACCAATATACATGCCTTATGCTAATACAGATCATTATGAGACTATAGATACTAAATCAAGTTATAACACAGACGTGGATTCTAAACAATTAAATGCAGAGTACATGGCTTTATATGAGAAATATTTAGAAGCAAAAGAAGCAACAGAAGAAGCTAAAAGAAAGTTACATTTTGATGATTATGTAGCGGAAAATTTAAGCAAACTGCAGAAAGATGAATTGTCAAAAGTTCCGTCTAATTGGATGACTGATTTCGAGCAGTTTAACGATGGTCTGTTACAAGAGGGAGAGCACAATTATTTTGGTACCCCAAATCCATCTACAGTAGTTAGTTCTGTTCCTTGTGGTGGATGTGGTGCATTATTACATTGCAAAGATCCAGCAATTCCTGGATATTTGCCATCAGAACTATATATGGGGGCAGATGATATAAAAAAGAAATCCCTCATTTGTCAGAGGTGTCATTTCTTGAAAGTATATAATGCAGCGCTTGATGTTAAAGTATCGCCAGAAGAATATCCAGAACTTCTCAATGTAATAAAAAGTAAAAAATGTGCAGTTATTTTAATGATCGATTTGACTGATCTTCCTTGCAGTATATGGCCAAGGATAAGCAGCATCCTCAATCCTTTGACACCTGTTTTTCTTGTTGGAAATAAAGTCGATTTATTGCCTAGGGATTCAAAAAAATGTTTAAATGATGTCAAGATGGAGTTAGTGAAAAATGTACATAGTATAACTGGCATCAGAAGAGAAATGATTGCACATGTTGCACTTATATCCGCAAAAACTGGTTATGGAGTAGAGAACCTTATAAATAAGTTACAATACAAATGGGCTCACAAAGGTATATCTTGGCTAAAGTACAGATTGTCTAGGAATCAATGATTTTAAATTTAAGAATTTATTTTACTCAAACTAGGGTAGAATATGTTTCTAAATTTTTATTCAGATATAAATAGACATTGTATAACAAAAAATACATTGATCCTTACGATAAACAAGCAATGTATCTTTAGGAGACGTTTATCTGATCGGATGTACGAACGTTGGAAAGTCGTCTTTGTTCAACGCTTTATTACGGTCTGATTATTGCAAAGTACAAGCTGCAGATTTTGTTCAACGTGCTACTATTTCTCCGTGGCCAGGAACAACTTTAAATACACTGAAATTTCCCATACTAAATCCTGTGGGCAAAAAGATGTTTCAAAGATATGAACGGCTAAACGCCGAACAGCCGCTTATGCGAATGAAGCAAAATCTAAGGAACGAAAAGTTCTCACGATCAAGGAATCCAAAGTTAGCTACACTGCGAGGTACAATGTGATAGGGACAGATGAATTGATTTTAGAAGAAATTTCTTTGAAATTATTCAAGTAATTAATCCAAATTTTCTCATCGATATACAGGATACATTGGGAGGACGTTTCAAAAAAATATTGTACAAGACGTCAACGATCCGTTTTCAGAAAAATCACATAAAGCTATCGTGCCGACAATTGGTATAGACGAAACTAAATCAGTATATCAGCACAGTCGATGGTGCTACGATACTCCCGGTACCATGCACTACGATCAGGTGTTAGATCTCCTAACAACCGACGAGTTGATGGCTACTTTGCCTAATCAGATTATTACTCCTAGGACATTTGTTTTTCAACCAGAGCAAACTTTTTTCCTGGCGGGCATGGGAAGATTAGATTACTTAGAAGGAGATGATTTTATTCGGTATGTTCTATTTGTGAGATGTATTAGTTTGACCTTATTACATACATTTACGTAAAGCACAATCAGTAATCTTGTAATTATCGCGATACAGGTGTACACTTTTTGCAAGCAAACAGTTGCCTATAACTATATGTAATACCGTGGATGCGAATGAGATATATAAGGAACTACTGTGCACAAAAGCTTTTGTCGTGCCTGGAAATGATCCGGAGCGATTAAAATTGTGGCCTCCTTTGGAATCAACCTATTTTACTGTTACTGGTATTCGCAAAAGGGAATCTGCCGGGGACGTAGTATTATCTAGCGCAGGTAATCGAAATATTTTAAATTCTTAGTGAGACAGAACAAAAAGATGAGTGAATTTAATTGTTTAGGTTGGGTGTCTATAACACCTACGGAAGGCCAGCGTGTTACATTAAGGGCTTGGACACCGCAAGCCCGTGGAATCTATCTTAGAATTCCTTCCCTTTTAAGATATTCCGTTAAACTACGTGGAGATAGAATATCAAATACTCCAATGTATAAACCCGGCTTAGTAATGATTCCGTAATAAATTCAAACTGTTTTTCATCTGTTTTATTTGTGTGAAGCAACTACTTTTTTTTTATATTTTCATACTGTCCGTATATTTTTGTTCATCAAGATGATAGAGTACATGATAACATTACAAAATGGTTAGCACTGAATTTTGTTTCTCTTTAGAAGATTATGCCACGTTAAATATTACTCATTATTTTCTTGCGCTCGTAGTTTGGCTTGTTTGTACATTCGTTTGTAAAATCGTTCTAAATTTTTGTAGAAACCTTGCTTCTCTTCGTCTCGAACGTGGTCATAACAACAGTTACATCCTGAAATACTGAGGGGTCTGTTCTTAACTACTACTGTTTTATGGTGCAAGGTTTTATGTAAGAACTTACTCGCAGTTCTTTCCTTTGCAGCATAATTGTTCTTTTCCCTGCAGGTCAAATTCAACTCTCGAACGCAATCTACAACATTGATATTTATTATACGTACTGTTGTTTATAATCGTATAATATATTAACGTACACTCACATTGATGTAGGTTCACGAGAAACAGAATCTTTTCGTAAATCACAGACACATCGATGATCGCCGTATAACTGCTCGGTACATTTGAATCGTTCGTTTTCCTTACGTTTGTTAATACTTGTTTCGCTATCAATTTCCGCACATAGGCCAGAGAAGTAACATTTGTATTTTAAACAGACCGGACAGTTGTCAAATATGTGCATGTCGCTACAGGCAGCAGGACTTTCATGAATCTTTTTTATGCAATTTGAATCGCATAGGCATTTCGATATCCCTTTTGTTTTGTGGTAACATTTTTCGATTTGTGCTTGGTGATTTTCACATGTGTTTTCTACGTTACTTATCTCGCGCTGATGTTTGGATACACTGAAAATGTGAATTATTTTTTCGTAAACTGTAAATGGAAGCGTTGATTTATTTATTACACATTGCATTGTATCATAAGTACACACGGTCGGGAAACTTCCGATTTTCCGTGACTGTGACAAACTTTCCTTTGTCTAATGATCCCTTTAGTTGGTCGTTTTCTGTGTGTACAGGATGTGTTCTAAAACGAAGGTACTTTTATCATATCTGTAGAACCGAAATTTAAATCTCATATATTGCAGAAAAGTACTTTGGAATTGATTGTTTTAGGATTTACTATATAAGGCCTGTCAACATTTGTGTCTTGTACACCCTGTACATCTTCTATTATCGTCTTAGTTGAAACTTCTATCTTGGGAACTATAATGCCCTATAGAAAGATAAAAAATGACAGAATGCATAGAAGAAAAGAATGAACAAGTACGTGCAAACTAACAGGAAAGTATTTGGTGGGTTCCATGAGTAGATCGACATCTACTCCAGGTAGGAGACCTTTGTAGCATGACACAGGGTACAATAAGTCTGCCAAATTGGTGTCGAACGTGGCCAGAACCACTGGTTGACTACACGGGCCGATCCATTGGATCAGTTCTGCGTGTAGGGACTCCTGCTCCAAACGCAGCTGCAGTTCTGTCAAAGCAGCCAGCCGTGTAAAAATGTTCTTAAACGTAAACCGGTCGTGAAATAATAGTGGAAAAATCGGGGATACTCTGTGAGATTCTAGACTAGAACCGAGGGTGATTATTCGAAGTGCTACTTTGCCGCTAGAGCAGAGCCATACCCCAGGACACGTGATCTGGAACGATTACTTCATTTCAAACTTTTCTCAATGTTACATACATTAGGGTGTTAGGAAAGGGTGGCATTCTCCCATATTTCTCTAATTGAATATCTCGTATAATTTGATATTAAACAAACGTTTATATAAACAGCCATATTTTTCCAAGCACTCTAATAGGAAATAATTATCACTTTAAGAGCATATATACAGCATGCAAGTCCAGCCGTATTTGAACACAGTAACCTCTTCCTGTCATCGCTGCTACGACAATTACTAGCTCGTCCTCATCCTAGATTCTTTCATTTGCTGTCAGTTAGAAATCACGACTAGCTTCCTTCATACATAATTTTCTTCATCTATATACCTCCGTACAGTATTGTTCGGAAAACAGTATTTCGTTTTTTCACAAACGACACGCGCATACGTACGCTTGAAAGATCTATGCCATCTTGTATGACGTTTGTTGCCAGGAAACAAAGTCACAACATCGATATTGAATTTTCGCTAATGTTTGGCGACCTTGAGCGAGCGCATTTTTAATCACGTAGAATATTTCTTTCAGAAGTTGCTTACTGATACTTTGAAGCATCACGTCCGATCACGTCGTAATATTGCGCATCCTCCGCGCGATTGTACTTTGAATTACACTTTGAACGGAACACCGGTAAACTTTTCAACGGGTAAACCTCGTTGCACACTTCGAATGTGAAGCTCATTCCTTATAAAATCGGTTCCCGCACTCCCGAAATACAGTCTCGAATCTTTCGTTCTAGGCACCAGATAATCAGTGAACCAGCCGTATCTATAATAGAAAACGCGTGATATTGTTTCAAACGTTTGTGCGTTGTTCCCGAATCGTGGCCTTACTCCATGTTGACGGTTGGCGGTCGAAACGTGTAAATGTCTTTAGGTACCAGCAACATGTGTTTCGTAATTAAATCGACGTATTCCTGCCGAACGTCCGAAGCCGGAATCACGTCGTGTTTCGCATAAAATTTTCCAGTGAGGAAATTCGTCCGTGCAATAGGAACGAACTTTTTTTGCACCGTAATATACTTGTTTTCTTTTTCGAACTGTTCGGTATAAAATCGCAATTTTATGGGGTCCATGGTTGAAAAGGTGGAGAATATTAACCGATAATCGGGGATGCGTTTCAACGAAAATTTTCGCGGTGATTGATCATTGAAAAGACTGAAGATCGCGGAGATGATTTTATGTTTCGTCTCGTTAGTAAGCCGACCAATTTTACGGCCAGTTTCAAGCAAATGAAGCGTTGATAGATGCCATAGGTGGGATTAAAAGTGAAAGCGAGTGATTTTTATGTATAGATGTTTATTTTAAAATATGTATATGAATAGAAAACGCGTACATAACAAGCGGAAGACCGTTGCTGATCAGTCAGAGGTTTCCACACGTGTAACATTTCATGCGATTTCCGATTCAAACGAACCGGAAATTTGTTCGTAAGTACATACAAGGCATTACCTTTAATAAGGAACCGAAGCAGTGTTCATCTTTCCCGTCGCGTGCCTAAACTGCGATACAAAGTATATATCTCTATTTTTCTTGCTATACTGCAGAAACTGTTTGAGTCAATTCATTTGTTCCCTATACCAGTGTGACGAATTAATTTCAGACTTATTTTCGAAGAGAGTTCTAATAACAATAAAATTGATTATAAATTACTTCGATACGTCCGTAGATACTTTTCAACGCAGTTTAAAATAGCTCTGGTGAAAATGCTCAAACTCAATATTATATTAAAAAGACTACTTAACGGCATCCTGGCTTGTGCGTTTCTGCGGTGTGCGCTATTTCAATGTTTCACTCTATCGACTATCGGGCTCTGTATTTCCTAGTGCTGAGCTGCCAATAATTCTACTTATATTTCTATAAATACTGGAGCCAGAAAATCTATCTATTGCGTGAACGTGCGTGTTGTGTTGCAACCATAGAAAAAGAAAAAACGGATACACAGTAGCTCGCAAGTGTACATACGCATACTGAAGTATGTACGCACGGAGACGTACTTAAAAACACGTCGAGTTTGGCGTTCTCGAAAAAGAACAAATTCGCTACCTATGCAGGACACACTACAATATAACATAATAAAAAAAAAGAATTACATACGTATAACAGTGTATTTTTGTCAAATTTATTGAAAAGCTCGAACGCTTTCTTTTCAAACCGATTAAACAACCCGATCGTATAATATTCGGATATCGTTTCACAACAGAGATTCGTTTAACGTTTCAGTGAAAACGTGAGATAGTTAAAATCATCGAAATACTATATCGTATCGTCCTATAGATACACATAAAACACATGGCACTGGTATGCGCGACACCTCGTTGCTTAGGCCGTGCACTTCGTTTCGTTCGAATTTACATCTCCCGTGACCAGAAGGAAATTCCTTCCGCTTATGTGTCTTAGCGATAACATCGAATAACGTCCGCTGGTGTAACATTAACAAACGAAATCTCCTTTTGGCGGTGTCGGTCAGTCAGTAGAAAAAGATTTTGATAAAAGTATAGTCTCGAGATTATCGAGAATATTATTTGGTATATCGACTACATTAGTTGACTAGAGAAAAGTCGTCCGTGCCGGACACGGAATATCACTTTTACAATCGAACGATAAATTTGATTTGTTCGTTGGATATGTTCGTTGTGATGCACCTTTGAAATCAGTTCGCTCGTAATCGACCATTCGATTCGAAATTTTAACTTTACCCAATGTACGTAATTTTGATATCTCGCTCTTAAAAGTTCGGCAGATTCGCGTTGGCGCAATGCTCGAATCCAAAGAATTCACGTTGTATCGATCTGAGAGAGATGATTTGATGAAATTCTGAAACTCCGAAGGTTTCTTAATCGGCAGTATATGTCGCTGCTACGTCCGCGGAAGTCGACGGCAGATTTCTTGTCTCACTCGTGCGTTCGTTTCTGTTTCTGGAAAATGAAATCGAATAAAATAACGTGTACTATATGCAAGTATATCTTTGTCGCTTAAAAGCAACTTGGAAATACCTTCTTTCGAGTTCCTCGCCCTCTAGATCGCTTCCCCTATCGACATATTTTCTCCGATTCAAATGCAAATCTAAGCTACCGTTGTGATATCCATTCTCGCATCTATTTAAATACTCGTTCGGCAGCGGCGACCTTCTTGGCAGATAATCCGTATTCGTCGGCGCTAATAATTCTTCGTAGTATTCGACAGTCTTAGGTTCTGCCGTGCTTCCGTACTTTCTTGGCAATGTGCTAGAGTGTTCATGGTCCACGTTGTCCGTGAGAAGGGTCGACAGTGGACTTCTGTAGGCCAGGTCGGTGTCCGTGAAGTCCACGCTGTGGTACCGTGACCGCGAGGAAGACAGATCGAGAGTCGGCGAACGTAGATACCTTCTTAAAGAGTCGTACACTTAATTGGTGGAAAACGGGTTCGCTTTGTATAGTATGAAATAAATCGGTAATTGGAATGTTCACCTTCTTAGCGGATCGTAAGACGACGAGAGACTAGGGACCTCGGGCGATCTAAAATCCGTGATGTACGGCGAGTTCTCCGAGTATCTCTCTCGTCTCCTCGTAACGGGCTCCAGGTAGCTCCTATCTCGTTGTACAGCGTAGTTCCCGTAGTCCTTCCGCTCCCTGTAATTCGAAAGACTTAATTTCCTGGGCAGCGTTCCAACCGATGGTCGCTTCCTGTCGTTGAATCTCGAATAAAAGCTGCGCCTCCGGATTCTGTCTATCACGGACTCGTTGTCGGACCTGGAGAATATGTGGGACGGTGACGTGGGGGAGTGCAAGTCAGGACGCGTGTGATTCAAGTCTACGGAACTCAGGGACCAGGAATCGAAGCTCTCCGGTTCGTCCGGCGAGAATAGATCCGTGTATTCCGTCGGTTCTTTGGATTCGGGTTCTTGACTCGGTTCCACAGCTTCCACCAGCTGTTCCTTCGTTTTCGGTGGATCCTCGGGCGGTGCGATCGATTGCGGAACGGAAGACTCGTTGTTCGCGTCCGCGTGACTTTCGATGATTCTCGCACACTCGGTTAATTCGCGTTTCAAATCTGCGACGTCCTTGGCACGAAGTGGCTTGTCGATGACTATCTTGTTCCCCGTAATACTGGCTCTGTGTGTCATTTTTGAGAGGCACTCCATTAGCTTCTCTTCGTCCTCGACTTTGGGAGAATCCAATTTCGGCGGCGACTCCTTCTTGGGCGTAGTGTTTCGAAAAGAGTGCTGCGGTATTTTCGACAGATCGAGCTTCAAGCTGCTCCTATTTGGCCGTTCCAGTTTCGTTTGGCCATTTTTCGTGTCCGCGGTAATCGCTTCGTCTAGTTTTATTTGATCGGCTTTCGCGCTTGTCTTGCTCGAGCCAGATTCGCTTGTAGATTTCAATTTTCCATTCTGTTCGGTAGTTTCTACGGATCTGCTGGTTCTCAACGACGATCTAGTAATCGCCGTTGAGTCGTTCTCCTTGCCCTTTTGTTTGGGAATAGGTGCGACTGGTTCGGGACTTTTCTCAGTCTTGGCGACAGGTTTCTTTTTAATTTGAACTTTCGTGGACTTTGCTTTATCGTCCGACTTGCTGTCGGAGCTGTCGGACGATTTCTTTACTATCTTTTTCACAACTCTCACTATCTTTTTTTTCTTAGTTCCCTCGGCATCATCCTTCTCCGCGGATTCTTTCGTTTTTATTACTTTTTTCACTTTCCTCTCGGTCTCCTCTTTTTTAGATTCCGCGCAAGAGCCGCTTTTCATCAGCGAGCTGTTAGCCTTTGTTTTCAAAAGCTTTTTATCTTCTGCAAAGCTCGATTCCTCTCTTATGTCGCCGTCCATTGCCTTTTCCGGCTTGTCCATCGGCTCCTCGGACGAGGATTTCCCTTCAACTTTCCCTAGAGAGTCTGTTTTATCGATTCTTCTCCTGGACGTAGACGCTTCCTGCGTTCTCTCCACTTTCTTTGTTTCCCTGGGCTTTTCGCTCGGTTTCTTGTCTTTGACAATCGATAGACTTTTCTTTGATTCCTCCTTTAACGGAGACGTTTTGGTTTCAATCTTCTCCGGTTTTTTGGTCTCGTTAACTTTCTTTGATAGCTTCGAGTCATTTTTCACAGCGAACTTTGTAGGTATCTTGCTAGTAGACGGTAAGTCGTCGCTGGGACTCTGTTCGCATTTCGTAGCCTTCGGTGGACTTCTTTTCAGACGGCTTAGAAACATATTCTGTGGCCTGCCGTTCGCAGTTTGTTTCGTCTCGTTTTTAAACAAACCCAAAACGGAAGACACTCTACTCTTAGAACTTTGGCTCGACTTAGTGGACAGATTCTCCACACTGATAGCTTTCTTTAGCGACTTACCTTCCGTCTGCGAAGATTCCGCGGGTGGCGCCGAATTCTCTCTGAGAGTCTGAACCGATCTCTCGATACCGTTCGAAACCACCGGCTTCGTTTCCTCGTCGGTGTTCGATCGAAGCTTCTCAAGTTTCTTTTCCAGCGTATGCAAGAAACTGCTCCTCGAACTCTGACGTTCGATTTTCGCTTGATTCTCGGTAACTTCGTTCTTGGATTTCTCTTCCTCGGGATTGTCGGCCTGTTCTCTCTTCAAAGAGTTGATCTCGTTCTTCAGTTCTTTCTCCCGCTTTTCCTCTGTCTCCTTCTCGGTTTTCCTTTTGATGAACCTCGATTTCCGACGTTCGTTCTCAGCCGCTCTCTGCGCCTCTTTCTCCTTCACGTATTTACTTTCTTCTCTCGGCGTGTCGAAAAAGTCTGGTCTGAGGAACCTCGAGATCCGATGTTTCGGTTTTTTGTCCTTCGATTCGGTGTCTTTGTCTTTGCTGGTTGGCCGAAAGAATTTACTCAGAAGAGATTTCTCCGGACTCACGCCCCTGTCGGAGCCGGAGAACGATTTCCTGCGGTCAGCGGACAAACTGGATTCCCTCGTTAAAGATCCGGAACGTAGTCGCAAGCTTGGAATGCAGCTCCTTCTGTTGACGCTCGAACAACTCGGATCCGAGATAGAAACTAACGACTCTTTGTCGCACTTGTCGGTATCTCTGTAACTGGACCTCAAGTTTGGATCGAATTTCGGCCCTAGATTCCGCAGTTTCGATTCTTTTATCAGATTCTCAGCGGCGAGTAATCTGTTCTCAAAGGTCTTGGACAAGTCCGACTTGTAAGCTTTGTAATCGATGATGTTGGACGAAGACTCCGTGGGCGATGTTTCGTAAGATTTCGCCGATACGCTAGAGGTATCCAACAAATTGGTGTTCGAATTACACATCGAGGTTGACGTGCATTCCGAAACGGATCCGTTGTCCACGGTTTCGTTGCCATCGACGTTCTCTCTCCACGCGTCGTCTTCCCCACCCTCCTCCTGTATCTTTTCCGTTTTGTAAGAATGAAAATTATCCCGCCGGCCGGATTTCGCAGCCTCCTTATACTTTCTACCAAGAGTCATGATCTGTCTAGGATAAGGTAGCTTGTCTTCGTCCTCGAAGAGACTGATTCTAGCCTGTCTTCTATGCCTGATTCCCGGTTCCAATAGACTATTGCTTCGTCTGATATGCCTGTCCGAAGTGTCTTTATACTCCGTTTGATCCGAGATGCAGCGATCAGCGTCGAAAGCGTCCACACTAGGTGATCTGTAGTATTTTTCGTAAGGTACGGAAGGTGATCTTGGTAAGGACTGTCTGGTCTGTTCGATGAAAGTTCTGCTGAGTCTTCGCGCCAGGCTGGGCGTAAAGTTGTGCTCTAACTCCTCTTTCCTGAGCTGCGGGTCCGCTCCTATGTCTTCGTGTTCTATTGTATCTGAAAAAAGATTGAGATAACGTCTACGCAAGATTCGAGACAGAGGATGTTCGAGTCGGTTATCGATCTTGTTTTATTTGATTTTTATTTTCATTTGAGGTGGATAAGAGAGAAAACGGAACACTCCATGTGTCTGTATTTACACTCCTTTATTTCTACATACATTGAAACTCTTGGTGTTGTTGTTCCTTTTTATAAAATTTGTCGAAAAATTAATAAATAAATTCCCTTCGTACTGCCGCGGGTTCTCTCGGAACGTATTCCCCCACATGTTCGCGTATGCGATGTTGTTCGCGGTACAATACACGCAGCCCGATGGATATTTTCAAATTCGATCTCTCACGATGCACAGCTCCTTGCACCCTAGCAGATTTCAAATCGTTTTTCCCTACTGTATCGAACGTCTAAAGGTTTCTCAGGAAATCAGCAGGACACCGTTATAATTGGACAAAATAAAGATAAAAAAGTGAGACACCGAGTGCAAAGAGCTAAACTATAAACGTGAATTACGTCGGTATACCGTCTTAAACCCAGGCTGTGGCATTTACATTATACATTCTTTTTCTTCTTCTCCTGCCTCTTCTTCCTCTTCTTCGTCTTCTTCATCTTCTTCTAATTATAACATCGAACTGCAAGATGTCTTTTACTAACGATACAGACTTTTCTTTCGTACGGGATGCAGCAAAAGCGTCGGTAGCCATTTCAATGTTTGCCGCATCCCCGGGTATACGTGATAACCCTTTTTGAAAATATGCATCGACGACAACATTACTGTAGATACACAGACATACATACGTATAATCTGCCACGTACCGATTCAAAAAGGAAAACGATCGAACGTAGAAAATGATATCTCGTCGTTACGACATTCCATGCAGACGGAAGGTTTACTTTATGCGTAATGGGAAAACTGTTACAGACTTGAACGGAGTTGAACGAACAGAGAACGATAGTTGCGACACTGCGAGGGCTAACTTTCCAAAAGTATCTTTAACTAAGAGAGATTCACGTGTGGTCTACGCGCACTTGAATTTCGCGCGCTCCATTTGAAAATAAGAAAGTGTTCGATCATACGTCGGAAAGTGGTAAAGTTAACTCTCGCAAACAAGTAACATTATAATAAATATATCACCTTAGGTGTTTCTAAATCACAACGCATCAAATGAGAGTAAACTTAAGTCGAAAATAGTAGTGCAGTGTACGATATTAAATACAATAATAGTAGCATTATCAAAGCATGCTGAGAGACAATGTAAAGTAATTAAAACGCTGTTATTTAAACTCTTAAAAACACAACAAATATCAGCCATTTCAAACAAGGGTTAGCGTCCCGCCTTGTAGTATATATACGATTTGCTCGAGATATATTTCCCCATTTTCCCCTAACAGTGTAAAAATTTGCTTATCTAACAAGTTTATTATCTTGGAAACATGGCAACAATTAGTATATCCATCGACGAGCTTTATTCCCCTTTATTATTCTTTCAAGCAGGTTCAAGTATGATTCACTCTAATTAGTTCATTATAACTAGTGCTTCACCGTATCACAATTGCCTATTCAGTGACTTTGTCTATACGCGTAATCGCAATAAACCTATGATGCGGATCGCTATGATCGATATTCCGTTGTTTGGAATATCACCGCGGAGGATGCAGCGTCGCGCGTTCATAGAAGAAAGTCTTGTAGAACGAATCATACTAGGAGCAACCTGAAATAGCTCGCAGTTACACGGTTTGCAGAGTTGTTCACGTGTGTGTCTTTCCCTCTGAGTCTGTTTACGTGACCATAATCGCGTTTGCTATAACGTCTGCTAAAACCTTACAACGATTTATTCTAGAATCAACGGGACACAGCGTACTTCGACATCTAGTTCGAAAAAAGAAAAGTATAAGTCGAACGCGATTAACGTCCAAAGATACGCTACTCTAGCGAATGTATCACCGAACTACAGAGTGGTTTACAAATCTTTGCACCCTGGATTAAAGTTTATAATCGACTTCTAGTAGATTCTAATCAATATTTTTAAAGGAAGCACTCGCACACGATACGGGGAACAGTTGTAGCAAGAAAAAAAAGAAACAAGTAATTCTGATCGAATCTTGATCAGCTTAAACGGGTTACATCCGAGTACTTTGTCTAAAAATATTGTTGAACGCGTAACGTAATCGAGTAAGAATGAATTCGATCGGAGCGCTCCAGGACCGTACCACTGTATTATCCATGACACATCAACGGTAGAAAAGAAAATATTTCGCGCGACTGTGTACCGATTTCCAGACTCGTGTGATTAACAAAGAACGAGAGAAGTCTAATACGATATAACAGTAATAGAGCGTTGAGAGGTGACACGGTGGCACGTGATCACATTTGACGGTAAATCAGGTGTAGCATATATTATTATAGTACCTAAGTTGGTTTGTCTACTGGGGATTACCGTCTGCCCGCCTACGTAGAGTCACTCGCACGGTCGCTGCAACAACCGTCAAGAAAAGACCGTCAATTACACGTACCCCACAAAAAAAAGAGAGAGAGAGAGAGAGAGAAACGACAGAACGCATCCCACTGCGATTTTGTAGATTATATTTTCGATAGCAATTTCTTTCTTTTTTTAACAGTTTCTTATCATTTCACTGAACGATTTGATTTTACGAGTCAAGCAAATTCTATGTTTTAACTCTATGCTGCGAAATCTATTCGTTCTAATATTTGCAAACCCCTATGACAGCTACGCTCCAATATCTTGGCAAATGTAGTCAACGTGATACAACGCGATCGCAAATAATATTTAACATCCGTCGGTATACCGTTGGAATCGTATCTTGAACTGTTCGATAAGTGAAATCGTTTGATAGCGTGGGAGCAAAGATACGGCATATCAAGAAATAAATTTTGATTTCTTCACGGACAAACGTAACGCGAATTCGGAAGAGAATACTTGGATCGTGACGTACCGAAAATATAGTCTCTCAAATATCGATCAGCGGTCGTAATAAGCACTAGATTTGTTTGTTTAAATCGCTGATTGAAGAGTCGACGATAGACGTGAAAGTATGCATGAATTTTCATTAGAATGGATTCTTGTCTTGGACAGTAGAATAAGTTGAGTTTTCTCGTGTACTGATGTAGAGTGTATGGACATGTGTGTGCAGTGCATGCTGTAAACGTTGGTATACACTATTGACGAATGAGAAAAAAAATATGAAGAAAGTAAGAGAAGAATAAAAAAAAACGACTACGGTGTGTTACGAAGGATAAAATAGAAATCAACAACAGCATTGGCACAATACGACTACGGCAAATACGGTATTACGAAGGTTCTATGTCAGGCAAAGTATGAGTTACATTTGTTGTAAGTAATGTTTAATGATGCTCAAACAACGTGTGCATATTCTCGCTAGGACAAATCTTAAATCAATTTTATTAATCTGCAACGTGATCCACGGCAAGGCCTGTGTAAGTATCGATCTTTCGATTATGTGACTGTAATTGTAACCGAAGATGCAACGGAACGTAAGAGTTACGAGTTTTCAAAAAAAATAATCGGAAACAGTAGGAAGGTACTTTTACGAGGTTCATCGTGCAGACATGCTCTTAAAAGTATACCGTTTCGATTCGACGATACTTTACGTTGTTATACTTGACCGAACGAAAAAATTCAAAATTCTCTCTCGCATCTCGTCCGTTCGCAAAATTGTAATCAGCTTTCGGTCATCACCGAGTTTCTGATACGAATTCATCGAAAGTTGTCCTGGTGTACGTGACGCGAACGAGAAAAACGGGAAAAGTGGTATTGAAAAATCTCTGGATAAAAAACGATGCTTTCTCGTTTACCCACCTGTGCCGAACATGAACCGTACGAATTAATACTACGTGGGGTTAGTACCAAAACGTTGCAAAACATCGTCAGGCAATAAATCAACGAAGAATAACTTGTAGGAGAGAAGTAGAAGAAAAAGAACAAGAAGTAAAAGACAATAAAAGTAAAGAAAAAAGATGTGCTCTGTCTATCAACGACTCGACAACAGCTAGGTTCTAAGGAGATGCATACTGAATACCATCCAGCATTTTCTCACGTGGCTAATGATCTCAGCCAGTGACAAAATAGCATGATCATCGTGTCGCGGCTTGGCAGAAGCTCCCACACTAGTTTATATAAATAATGCTTGAAATTGAAGAATCAAGTGCATTGACAACATCTCATACGAATGTATGGAAAAGGTCTGATCATTGTTTCGTTGAGTTCGATGGTAAAATAAAAAAGCTTCTGCGAAGGCGCGTGTTAATAAAATACAACATCAAAATTCTTTGTTGTACACTTCACAGTGGAATATCGGCTGGTAACTATCTATACAATTGGCAGCTCGTTTAAAGCGAAAGTTACATGAAAATTTTGGCACTGGATCGAAATTCCGAGTGTCAACCCTTTGCGCTTCGTCTTACGTTGGTCCAACTAATCTTTTGTTATCGCACGCGAGACGTTAGGAAATAATTTGTCCTTCCTGGTTAAAATATATCTCGTTCTCTTTACGAATTGCGGAGCGCAAAGGAATGAAACCGGCCATCAATTGTTCGTTTTGCAATGTGAAACGGTTCCACGGTAAACTGTAGGACAACCGTTCGGCACTCTCTTACCTCTTGGCAATGTGTTGCTGCCGATGTCAAAGACACTTTCCCGTGACGGAGTGCTACGCGACGGACTGTTTGGCGTTCCAGGATTCGACGAGTTGACCGAGTCTTTTCTCGAAAATATGTCTCCCTCGCGACTCAGCGAATGCCTGAATTGAGACTCTGTCAGTCGCCTGTGTTTGAAAAACGAATAACGTTAATATCGCGTTACAGATAGTAGTCCTTCTTTTCTTGGTGAACATATCCAGTTGCTAGAGGAACGAACGATTGCTCGGATCGCGATGGTGCATCGAAGGCAAACAAAATATTTCTCATTCTTAACTTGTAGTCGAGACTTTAGCCAGAGACACGCATCGTACGACGAGAAAGTTTGATCTCGCGACGAGGGTACGATGATTCGATACTGGCCAGTGTGGGCAGAATGGAAACGGGGCACTGCCTACGGAGATGAGTGTCACCGACGTGATAGAAAAGTATTTTAAGCGTGTTTATTTTCGCGTCTAACGAGATGTCTGCGTGATGATAAATAAACTAAGCCGCGGCATACATACGCTTGGAAAGATTTTCGGGGGTGCGTCCAATTGCGAGTCGAAGCAACGAGGTAGGGAACGTACGGTGGAAAAAGAAATGGGTATACTTGTGTCATTTTGCACTACCTTCTAAGAGAATTCTAAGAGATAGTTGGTTGTAACAATTGGACTCACGTAGTCACGGTCCTTGTTTCGACATAGGTCTGATAGCTTGCACAGACAAGCGTGGAACCATTGTCATTAACTTGAAAAAGTTGTATATACCTTTCTACGCATACTGTAAACGTATAAAGTGATTGTTACAGACGACTCGTTATAAAGAAATTACCTCGATAGTGGTTTGTTAAGTCCCCAGAAAGCTTGCGGCGAGTTAGATCCCAATCTTCCAAACAATCTAGAGCTTGGGAAGCCCGCGCCCCGATTGTCATCGACGTTCAGCCTCTGCGTTAAGCTTCTCACTCTGGATAGCAACGTCGAGAAGAGATTTTCCGCGGTTAGTAGCTCGAATCCATCGTCGTCGTCATCTTCGCCGGAAGATAAACTGTCCGCATGTTCCGGCGGCTGTCGGGACGGCCTCGAACTTCTTAGGCGATGCATGTGCCTTTGTAGCAGATCTTCGCTGTCCCTGGAACGCAAGTACGAGACGTGTAGGATGGTTTTCTGCTTAAACAGAGTTACGATAACGTGTCTATATCAATACTAATATACCGATGCAGCGCTGAGAACGGTGATTCGTCTTCACTGGCGTCCGACAGCAAAGAGCTCATTCTTCTCGGTCTACCGAATCTCGAGCGGGGTGGATTCGTACTCGTCGGCGTGCTGGTCTTACTTTCCGGTTCCAAGCTTCCCGATCTGGGTGTGACGTATCCGCCACCTTCCACAGCGATCGGAATAATATACTCTCTCGGACTCTTTCTGATCGGTTCCGGACCCACGGTCGAACCTAGAGCACTATCGGTGTCGGAATCTGCCGTCGATTGTCGAGACAGGGATCCGGATCGCTGGGAAATCGATCTTTGCGGCATTGGAGGCTTCGGCGGCGGCGTCGACGAATGCGCGTGATCCGATTCCACCTAAAATTAGATATGAATAATTATATAGATATTTCTTTGGCTTATACGCAGCGATTTCTTAAAACAACGAGACATTATTTTACTTGAATGGGTATTATTCTCTCCTTAGGCACGGTGCTCTTGGGTCTTCCTTCCGGTTCTAAACTCGAGCTCCTATTCGCCTGTCGTATCGACGAGGCAACCGGAAACGCGATTTCCGATCGCTGAGTTCTTAGCTTCAGCGGCTGGAACGCGTCGATCTTTGCTTCTACTTCGGATTTAAACGCAGGTTCCGGCGACTTGACGCCCGATAAAGAGATCTCGGCCTTGCTGGTCTTGCGTCTAGGTAGCGTGGCGCTCTTCAGCGTTATTTCCATTTTACTCGACATCTTGGGCTCGTCCTGTTGCGCGCTTGTACTTTGCGGCTCCGACACGGATTCTCTGCTAGCAGCCACCGTTTCCTGGTCCGCTGGTTTTGCGTCGAATGGAAACTTGGTCTCGACGGGCGTCGACACGGACACCGTAGCCGTTCTAACGTCGTTCGGCGCGACCGGTATCTTCAGCGGCAACTTCTTGGGATCGTGGCTCGGCGGCGAAGTCGGCGGGGAACCGTTTACCTTTCTCTGAACGGGTGGCTTTCCTATTGCTCCCGAGATTATATCAACCGCACGTTTTTTCGCGTCGTCTCGTTTCTTCTCGTCCGCTTCTTCGCTCTTTGGTTTCTCGCTCTTCCTGTCGGCTGGAACGTCTATGATTACTTTCGACGTACTGGTCTTCGCCGTTGGTGGTGTAATCGAGGAGAGACTGGCTTTGCGTTCGAATACTCGTTTCGCTCCACCGACGTTCACGCCCGGTATAAAGATCTTTTTGGGTTTTTCGCTGTCGGTGTTTGACGTCATTTGATTGAATTTCTCGGCCGTCTCGAATATCTTCGAGCGTCTTCTCTCAAACGTTTTCGCGGGTTCCCTCGTTTCGCTGGCAAGCTCGGAGTCGAGGGACAGCGCTTTTTCTTTAAGTTTCTTAAATTCTCTCTGCGTGGCCTCCAAGTTTATGTCCTGGGACGCGGAAGTTTCAATCTCGGCCAATTCCGACTTGGAGTCGACCTGTTTGTCAGCCACCGCTTCGTTCACTACTTTATTCGCAGTCTTTGTGACATCGGAAGACTTTGTCGCCGCGGGTTTATCAGACTGGACCCGCTCCTGCGTGGTTGGCCGCTGCTCCACGTCCTTCGTAGCGTTCTGCGGAGATACTTCGGCGTTCAATTCCGGCTCGACGGGGGGCGTTTTACCGTGTTCCTTGCTCGGCGATCCCTCCTTGGATTCCTCGATCAGCTCTAAGCAAGCTGCCATGGCCTCTATCACTTTGTTCAAATCGACAGACTTGCCCGTAGGAACAGACGCACCCGGATCCACCTCCATAGTTTCCTCCGTGATCGCGTTTGGAATCGGCGCCGAGTGATGCCTGAACGAATTACATTTTGCAAAGAAGGTGAGTGAATCGATTAGACTCGATAGTCGCGGTTAAAAGAAAAGTCGATACTCTACCTGGACACGGGCTTGTACGTCTTCGGCTCCTTGTCTTCCTTCTCTTTTCTCCGTGACCTCTCCTTTCGTTTAGCTCCCGCCGCTTCCTCCATGCTCGGCGTTGTTTCCAGCTTCCGCTTGGCGTCCCTAGGCTCCTCCTCGCACATTTCTCTTATTCTCCTCTCGTTCTGATCCAATTCCATCAGACTTCCGACCGAGTGGCACCTGGTAGGCACCAAAGTCTCCGAGGACATGTTGTTAGCCACGTCCTGCTGGTCCCCGACTACCAGCTTCTCCGCGCTGGCCGACTGTGGGACCAGCGAGAGAAGCAGGTCCAGGCGGACGGGAGTCTGGGCTGCGAGGTCCTCGGCGATGTCGAGACAGTTCTGCTCGTAGCCCTCGTTTACCCACCAGTGAGTGCAGATGCGTTCGATGTCCGCGCGACGCCCGGGACAGACCGTCAGCATGTCCTTGATCAAGGGAGAGGCGGCTGAAACGAAGGGACGACCGATCAGACATTGGTCGAGCACCAAGGGGGCTTACGAACGTTGCAGAAAACTTACGAGACGGCTTCTCGGGTTCGAAATAATCGGATTGCGAGATCTGTTTGACTAGTTGCTTGAAATTCGAGCCGTCGAAGGGCATGGCACCGTACACCAAGGTGTAGAGAAGAACACCCAGGCTCCAGCAGTCCACCTCCGGTCCGTGGTAGGGCGTGCCTTTCACGATCTCTGGACTAGCGTACAACGGACTGCCGCAGAAGGTATTCAGTAATCTCTGTTCGTCGAAAACATTGGACAATCCGAAGTCGGCTATCTTGGCGTTGCCGATCTGATCGAGCAAAATGTTTTCCAACTTCAAGTCTCTGTGACAGATCTTGTGTTTGTGACAGTAGAAGACGGCCGTGGCGATCTGTCGGAATATCCTTCTTGCCTCGTGTTCCGTCAACACTTTACGCTCGCTCAGGTAGTCGTAGAGCTCGCCACCCGCCGCGTACTCCATCACCAGGACCATTTTTTCTCTGTTTTCGAAAACTATTGGAAACAGCGAACGCAAAGAGAAACCGATGTAGACAAGAGCATGGAAAGGAAGGAAATTTGAAATCGAACGGTTCTTTCGGTACCTTCGTAGATGTGAATAATGTTCGGATGCTGTACGCTGGACATTATCTGAATCTCCCTTCGTATCCTGATCAGATCCGCTTCCGTTTCGATTTTACATTTCTTTATGGTCTTGATGGCCACCTCCTGCCCGGTTTCCTTGTTTATACCTAGTTGAACTTTGCCATAGGTACCCTGACCGAGTTTCCTGATAATGTCGAATCTACGGGAAGACATCGAACTCGTAAATGTTTCGCGACTTACGTAAGAGAAGGAAGGAACTTCCGACCGATCCCGTTTTATTTACGTTTTCCTTCGCGTCTGGCAAACGTGCCAATCTCGAGATACGTGATTAACGATCTTGGCACTGGTCGCGGTTGCCAGTCGATCGAACGAAACCGACCGATATCTGCCCGCATTCTGTACTTAGCTACCGGTCCCGGCATACTTCTCCACTTTCCACTTTCCACTTTGCCCCGTGACCCCCGTGACCCCCGTGACCCCCGTAACTCCCGTAACCCCCGCGCGAAACGTTCGGAACTTACCTCTGTTTCAATTTCCGTTTGTGATTGTGGAGACGCACGCCCCCCGTGCTCTCCATCCCGCCCATAATATTGTGTATGTTCGCTTCGCCGACAACCATGGTGAACAGTTAATTAGTCCCAGCGCGACGGAATCTTGTCTGAAAAGTGAACGAACCTCGTCAGATCGATGCGATTCGACTGTAAAGTTCACAGTCGGCCGGATAAGAGGCCGAGGGATTCGCATGATCCTTTTTGCTTCCTGGCCTCGTGTTACCAGAGGATAACAGACGGCGGAGAGTAGCTGCGGCTACGGACACGAGGAAGGAAGGACAGAGAGACACGAGCGAGGCGAAATGCGGTGAGTTTATTTTCGGCGTCGAGACGAGATACACGCCGCGCGGTGTGTGTCGCCTCCTCGACGAAATACGAGTTCCAACCTATCGGTCGAATAACTATACCCTCGATAGTAATTTTCATAGCGTCGTCGTTGTCTCTGCGTTCTAGATCGACGGTTCTATCCGTCTACGTACATACTCGTATGTACGTACGTACGTTGTCGACCTCGCTAACGCCCGTCTACCGTTTAATTTCCCTTTAATTCGTTCGATTCCTCTGCCGGTTGTCGCGGTAACAACTCGGTTTCCTTGCTGCATCGGGGCAACGATACGCGACGATTCTCTCGCGTCTAGCCAGCGTTCGTTGGCGTTATTCTGCTCGGACATTCGTAGAGCACGAAATCCGTCGCTGTCCGGGACACGAAGACGGATAGGTAGAGAGATATTTGGCCCAAGGTCCCGCGAAACGAGCAATTCTGCCGGCTGTATCGGGATGTATCGGGATGTATCGGGACAGTCGTTACGTAGAACCGTTCTCTGCCGGCTATTAATGCCTCGCGATACCGTCGACGCCTCGACTCTTTCGTACGTTCAACCTCCTTCGTCGGCCACGAGATAAAGCGAAACAGGAAACGGGGAAGACAAGAACGAATTCCGGCAGGGGGTGAGCGAAACCGAAAAGCGGTTATCACCGTCAAACCGGAGAACGTAGCCGAAGGAAAAACTCGTAACGTTGTTGAAGAGCTCGAACGATCGAATCGGCAGAGGCATGAAATTGTTTTCACGCAACGTTTAATACGTTCAACGTGACCGCCCGCTCATCGTGCGATCCGTGGGTGTGGTGTTCGATACCTATACAAGCAACTCGCATAATTGACTGGCAATATCGTTGCTACGCGTTTCTCTTTGGCGACCGACTTATTCCGCGATGCAACCTGTTCGATTCTCTTGCGTTCTTTGCATCGGTTTACTCTCGCGCCTACCGCCGATTACTTGGAGCTAATTTACCGTGCGAAGCAAACGCGAATTGCAACGCGAGGCGACGCGAGGCGACGCGAACGCCGTGGTCGATAAGATTATCGCGCACTCTTTGACACGAGCAATACGTACGTAATACTGGTAAATACTACATACCTCGATAAATGGATACAATTACGGTATCGTTTATTTTAACGCGCGTCGTTCTCCGTGCAAATTTCTGCCTCCGAGCCGCTAGGTTCGAGCGTTTTCCCTTTAGAATCGGGAGAGAGGAACGAAACGAAAAATTGTCGCCGCTTTATGCGGACGACGCGTGTATCGGAGCGAAGATCCCCTCGGTGGACATAGCTTGATGCTGTCTGCATATTTTAAAACTCTCTTTAGTAGGAGTGCATTTTTTTTCATCCCCTCTTTTCTGCCCTATCGGTGAATCTACCGTACGTACCGGTAACACGAATTTTTTCTTTCGTTCCACCCTGAACCCGATATTCCATTTTAAATTTATTTCTACCTAAAAAGATTGCCCATTGTCTGTTCTCCCTCGAAAGGAAACTTTGCCAGCCAAATATTTATCGTTCGTCCTGCAGTCTCCACCGAACCCACAATCCCCTTAGCCTCTCGCGACACAGGGAACGCGTCGAACCATATTCCGATCGTTGTTCACGGACGAAGGCATTTCAAAGATTAATCGTCGCGGACAACGAAGAAATGTAAATTCTCGGTGAAACGATGCTTCCTAAATGCAAGTCATTAGGGCATCAGCCCTGAGAGCAGCCCACGCGGCGGGTCTACGCGCCCGCTAAAAATAACGAGACTCACCGATCGAGTATCGAGACCGACTCCTATCGTTTCCTTTCCTCTCCTCTATTCTCCTTTCCTTTCCGTTCTTTTTCTCTCCGTTTCGTCCCGTTTCGTATTCACACGTGTTCCGGCCGGCCCGCCAATCGTTACCACCGTGCAAATAATTCGGCTCGCGTTCGTGCGAACTATAAATCAATTTTACAACTCGGGCCACGCGATTCGCAGGAAAAATGGCGAAATGGGGTTTCTTTTCATGGTATAGCTCGTTCACTCGAATAAACGCGGGGAATGGGAAGAGTGGGTGGATTGAAATTGGTTTTTTTGAAAGTCTCGTTCCATGGTCAGAAAGCGTCCACGCAAGTAGAGGATCGTGCCCACGAGCAACGCAACCGGCGACCATAACTAAGCGACGAGATGGATAATTAGCATCCGTGGCCCGTGACGCGAAAAACGTTCGATCGCGGTTAAACGATTCCGATGCAAAAGTTGCGACGAACAAAGCAGCCAGGTGTCAGGATAATTTTACCTCGTATTTTTAGATCGGCACTAAAATACTTTTATCACCGCGAACTCTGTAAAAGAAGATTAAACGATTGAGAATCGAACCTCCGTCGGACGTGTCCGACGAAGCGTACATAATGTGTGTAGATCGAGTTGATATTTTCAATTCGGGATCAAGATTCTCGGGCGACTGTACGAAAACCGCGGTAAACGTATCTCCGAGGAACGTATTCTCCGTACCGGCCGAGTATGTAGAAGGCGGCACGTGATAGAATAGAATCGAAAAAATACCGTGCCAAGGGGAAGAAATAAAACTGTACTATTGGGTCAATGCATGAAGGCGCCATTTGGCAGCGATCCTCCCAAAAATGTGCCAAGATAAATCTGCTTTTGTTCCGTTGCACGATTAGCGATCGCGCGGCAAAGCATCGGAGAAAAATGCAGCCACGGTTAACGATCTATGTAGGGTCTCGGAGCCTTGGCCTGGCCGGAAGTCGTAATCCTTAAACGCTACGTTTCGAAGCATCCAGCGGGGAACTATAAATGAAACTTGAACTTCGCCAGTTCGGTAGTCGTAACGTTGTCCACGCGAGACCCGAAAGAAACAGATTCGACGCAGCCTTTTCGACGTCCGAACGACGAGTCTGCTACGCGAAACGTATGAAACTCGACGGAAATAAAATGTTGCCGATCGGTTTCCGACACCCGTGATCGCGATATATGTATGTATCATATTTCCCGGTGGGCGATTCACGCTTTCTCCTCTCCCCTCTAGTTTTCAATTGTAACCCGTGTCAGCCGTGTATGTATATGTCTCATTACGTGTTTCTTAACGTGTCGTAACGATCGCACGATATACGCGCGTCTAGAGACTCGAAAAAGACGGCAAACCTTTTGCGAACTGTTTCACGCCCCTGAATGTCGATTCGACCAGCGAGAAACACCGTCCGGCGGTTAAAAGAAACGTGGGAAATGCCGAATCGTTGTATCTATGCATGCAATCGGAAAGTCAGTCCCCGAACAACCGAGAGAGAAAATACTCTTGTTCGCGGATGTACGTTATACGCGTAGACGCGCGTAAGTTCTCTGTCCGGTGTTTATCGGGGTTAAGGATGTCATTGGAACCTGACGTCATGGCAGCTTATACGCTATCTCGTGATTCACGTGTTATTATTATATCCCTTATTGTTCGTTTACACGAGTCGTAACGCAGACGTGAATGAACGTTATGTAGGCATGTACCGTTCGTTGTCGCGCGGAGATCGTAACCGTAGAATTAGCAATTCCTCGCGAAGAATTAATAGACGGTGCATGGTGAACAACGACGAGCCGTCTATTTCGACGAGATAATTCGCACCTACGAATCCCTTGCGATTACATACGCAGAACGATAGAAGGCTCGTGGTTCGTCAGACGTTCGCGCGGCGCTTCCGGAATCGGGCAAAGTAGACGGTGTATTTAAAGGGACCATTCCGAAATTCGGTCGATTCTCGTGTTGGATTACAATTCGATTCGCCCGCTTCTTACATACTCTCAGGATACGTATTCCCATAGGTGACGGAGAGCCGAGCATCTTCGTATAGAGAAACATCTGAAGTCATGGAACGTGTCTACCTTTCGTCCGCGCCGAAATTTCGCCGATTGGACATTTTTGGAAAAGTTTGAAATTCCTATTGGCATTCGCGGTCGACGAGGAAATAAATAAACGTCGATCGTTGGAAGCGATATCCTTCGTGTGGTTAGGTCGAGCTGAAATTCAGGTGACAGGACAGGATACTGTTATTCACGGTAAACCGATCGTTTCCGTGTCGTTTTCTACGTAGATGAAAAGTAGCGCGGAAACGAAGAATCGAAAGAGGAGCGTCGGCGGTGGTCTTTAGATGGCTCGGCATCCCGGGTGGATTATTGGGTAATCGAAAACGCCCACGAATGAAAATCGACGACGCTTTCTAAAGGAAACGGTTTCACGATTCGGTATCGTAAGACGAGTTATACAAGGAGAGAATCACGTACGATGATGGTCGATGGTCTGAATGAGAATCGACACTCGGGGTAGGCGGCTAAAAATAGCGAGAATTTGTACCTTACAGTGAACTCTGG
Source organism: Mimumesa dahlbomi (assembly GCA_917499265.3). NCBI lineage: Eukaryota > Metazoa > Arthropoda > Insecta > Hymenoptera > Crabronidae > Mimumesa > Mimumesa dahlbomi. The sequence goes on along the minus strand of OU824116.1, from coordinate 575,245 downwards.
AGCCAAATTATCCTCTTTTGCGGCTGGCTAAGTTTTCTGCTTCACCCGGGAGAGAACTACGGGACAGGATAAAAAAACACTATTTACACCGTTTAACCGCTGTCTCTATAAACGACTCGTTTCACTAAGTCTCTATAACGTTTGAATTTTTCTGCCACGCGAACGTTCGCCGTTTCCACTTCATTTTATCGGACATTTTTCGCGTGACGATATGGCACACCACTCTGGCGCTGCCACCATCTTTATTTACTAATTTTGGACTTGAACGCTGCGAACGGGGAACGGATAGATTCTAGCCGACTGTGACGCCATCCCGCGGCGGCATTTACTCCACCGTCATATAATACATACCGTATGTTCTAACCAGGGAGGGCAAGCTCTTATGGAAAAATTAAACTCAAGTTACGCCGACTTAAGACCCAGGCGGCAGGACCGTCGCATCGATTGAGGCGACATAGTGGCCGAACTAGGTACTATGTTATTAAAATTTTGTATTGCCCACTTCATATATACATATATATATGCATATATGTATTAAAACTAACCTAATCTATATTAAAATTAAAATGAGGTACAAAATTACTGACAGTTTATTAAAATATAAATCCATTTATTGAGAAATCCTTAAATAACTAGAATACAGCTGAGGCCAGTTTTCCTAAAAGAAATATGTACATATATGTTTCAAAGATATAAATTTGTTATTATGGCTGGGGTATATGCATATACGTATATAGTAACAAATATAAGCAGGGTACAACTTATATTCTAGTAAAAAAGATGTTAATACAAGCCCTTATTCTGGTTCCTGTCCTCAGCAGTCCTGAGTCCTCGTCAATCCTCCCCACGATGTCTCCTAGTTCTGGCTGGATCCTGAGCTATTCAAATGATCCTGGACGTTTTCGACACGGAATCCAAATCCGAATAAGATAGTGAAAGAATCAGGTCGGTATCTAGACATTTGCGGAAATGACGAAGGAATTACGAAAGTCGCGAAAAATCGTCAAATTGTGACAGTTTTTTGGTTTTCAATGACTTAATTTTTGAGATAGCGGTCTGAAACTTGTACCATTGTCTTAGTTGGGAAATTCTACGCCAGATCAATATATAATAGTTGTACTTTTAGAAATATTCACGTTTCGCCAAAATCTGACCGCGAAAAATCCTGAACTATAGCCTTTAGATTTTCGTGGAAAATGAAATTTTCGAAAAGTACAAGTATTATACATTGTTCTGGCGTAGAATTTCCTAACTAAATCAATGGCACAAGTTTCAGCTCGCTATCTGTAAAATTGAGCGAATGCCGACGGAAAACGTGAATTTTAAAAATGTAACCATTGTGAAGGGTAGCAACGTTACCATTATGGGTTCGAGTCTAGGATGACTGAGGGTAGAGAAGCTATAGTCTGTGCGTATTAACAATGTTACCGTCGTGAAGAGTAGCAACGTTACCATTTTGGGTTCGAGTCTAGGATGACCGAGGGCACAGACGAGGTATTGGATCAATCCCTCCAATACCTCGTCTGTGTGATGATAGACCTTGGACTTGATAAGGGTGCGTGCTCGGAAACTGAGTTACCGACACGTTGGAATTTCAATAGATTTACTGCACTTCGTTGACGTAGATAAACATTTTTGGCTGTATGCATCGTTTAACATACAATGGAACCTCCAGGGCCTTCCTAACTCTGGTCTTTACAACGATCGATGATCGTCCTACTTGTTGTCAACCTTTTTCACTGGTAAATAGAAATTGGCTAATTAAATAATCGATTTCTTTGTGTGTTTACAGATGGAAACAGTATTGCAGAAACTATCTGAAGCAACGATCAGCAAGTGCAGTGATTCTAGTTTATGTGATGGATTATTTAAGACACTTAGCGTATAAGTTATGAAATATATGTTTTACAAATTATTATATCTAGCCTATAGACTTTTACCAATTATTATATTTAACCTATAGACTGTAGGTCTTGTACTGTAAATTACAAGTCTTTGAATAAATCGTATTTATGGTATATCACGAGTTTCGTAATTTTAAACCCTTACTCTTAGTCGTAAAACAAACATTTGATGATCCGTGAACAACGAGGATTTTGTGCCACCTCCTGTGACATTATGTGTTCCTGTTACAAAGTCTCGATGATAGCAAAACGATATCAGAAAATGTAATATTATCAACGATCGGGTGACCTTGAAAATGATGACGTCACAGGGCCGAACTCGTGCCACCTCCTATGACGTCATGTGATCCTGTTACAAAGTCAAGATTTTCTGAAATTTTTCGTTCCAACTTCGAAATCTGGACCGCGAATTAATTCGCGGAAATTCCTGGAACTGTGACGTCATTTCCAAGAATCTGCGAACTTCGTGCCACCTCCTATGACGTCATGTGATCCTGTTACAAAGTCCAGATTTTCTGAAATTTTTCGTTCCAACTTCGAAATCCGGACCGCGAATTAATTCGCGGAAATTCCTGGAACTGTGACGTCATTTCCAAGAATCCGCGAACTTCGTGCCACCTCCTATGACGTCATGTGATCCTGTTACAAAGTCCAGATTTTCTGAAATTTTTCGTTCTAACTTCGAAATCCGGACCGCGAATTAACTCGCGGAAATTCCTGGAACTGTGACGTCATTTCCAAGAATCCGCGAACTTCGTGCCACCTCCTATGACGTCATGTGATCCTGTTACAAAGTCCAGATTTTCTGAAATTTTTCGTTCTAACTTCGAAATCCGGACCGCGAATTAATTCGCGGAAATTCCTGGAACTGTGACGTCATTTCCAAGAATCCGCGAACTTCGTGCCACCTCCTATGACGTCATGTGATCCTGTTACAAAGTCCAAATTTCGGAATTTTTTTAAATTTTACGGGATTTCAGAATTTCTACCAGGAGAACATGATAGCATAAGAGGTGGCACGCTTTCGGCCGTGACGTCATCAAGTTCAAGGTCATCCAATCTTAGAAAATTTTACGTTCAAAGATAAAAATTTCGGAATTTTCGTCTCTCTACCAGGAGAATATGATAGCATAGGAGGTGGCACGAGTACGGCCCTGTGACGTCATCAGTTTCAAGGTCACGCGATCTTTGATAGTTTTGCAGTCTTCGACCAATATTTCAGAATTTTTGTATCTTCAACCAGGAGAATATGATAGCAGAAGAGGTGGCATGAATTAAGCCCTGTGACGTCATCATTTTCAAGGTCATCCGATATATAAAACTTAAGCATAAATTCCACGCGAAACTTTTACTGCCCACCCCTGACGCGGAACTTATAAATTAATCTAATGCATAAGTGGAAAGGATAGGAATAATTGTTATAAATGAAGACTCAGTTTTTACCAAATACGTAGTATTTATTAATGTTGTAATACGTGTAATATACATGATAAAACTACAGAATTTCACGTACTATTAATATAACTTAAATAATTCCCTTAAATTTAGTAATCGTTATAAATAATTCTTGTTAGGACGAATCCATTCTAAGTCGCTGCTGTTTCCCAGGGTACCGCGTGAAAAGAGCCCTGTAAATCATAGAAATTATGTGTTAATATTTATTGAAATGAGTAATAACTTTTAATCGTTTTTCCTTCGGCATTCGCTCAATTTTCGGGATAGCGGTCTGAAACTGGCACCATTGTCTTAGTTGGGAAATTCTACGCCAGATCAATATATAATAGTTGTACTTTTAGGAATATTCACGTTTCGCCAAAATCTGACCGCGAAAAATCCTGAACTATACCCTTTAGATTTTCGTGGAAAATGAAATTTTCGAAAAGTACAACTATTATACATTGTTCTGGCGTAGAATTTCCTAACTAAATCAATGGCACAAGTTTCAGCTCGCTATCTGTAAAATTGAGCGAATGCCGACGGAAAACGTGAATTTTAATTTTAAATGTAACCATTGTGAAGGGTAGCAACGTTACCATTATGGGTTCGAGTCTAGGATGACTGAGGGTAGAGAAGCTATAGTCTGTGCGTATTAACAATGTTACCGTCGTGAAGAGTACCAACTATTATCGGTTCGAATCTAGGATGACAGGTTGTAGAAGTTATAGTCTGTGCGTATTAATAATGTTACCATTGTGAAGGGTAGCAACGTTACCATTATGGGTTCGAATCTAGGATGACAGGGTGTACAGGTTATAGTCTGTGCGTATTAATAATGTTACCATTGTGAAGGGTAGCAACGTTACCATTATGGTTTCGAATCTAGGATGACAGGGTGTACAGGTTATAGTCTGTGCGTATTAATAATGTTACCATTGTGAAGGGTAGCAACGTTACCATTATGGGTTCGAATCTAGGATGACAGGGTGTACAGGTTATAGTCTGTGCGTATTAATAATGTTACCATTGTGAAGGGTAGCAACGTTACCATTATGGGTTCGAATCTAGGATGACAGGGTGTACAGGTTATAGTCTGTGCGTATTAATAATGTTACCATTGTGAAGCGTAGCAACGTTACCATTATGGGTTCGAATCTAGGATGACATGTTGTACAGGTTATAGTCTGTGCGTATTAATAATGTTACCATTGTGAACGGTAGCAACGTTACCATTGTGGGTTCGAATCTAGGATGACAGGGTGTAGAAGTTATAGTCTGTGCGTAATAATAATGTTACCTATTTTCAAAGGTAGCAACGTTACCGTTATGGGTTCGAATCTAGGATAACAGGGTGTAAAAGTTTCAATTATGACGAAGTTCCTCGCAAATTATTTCTACCAGTCGACCCACCTGATTATCCCATGATTTATCATTATTCCACATCGCAACGCAGGTACCACCACGTGCCCCACTCTGAGTTTACATTGTTAAATAAATGCAAATGTATTTTACTTACTTGTGTAATGTACGTATGTAGTTATGGCGAAATTGAATAAACGAATGCGGTTGAAAACTACACGTTAAAGTTGTTGCATAATTATTTCTCGAACCTCCCGTATCATGAAAACTCTACTGTTACAATGACTCGACCGAAGAATTCGCCTCTGTTTGGGCTGCATGGTCTATTGAATAGACTCTATTCAATACCTGGACTGTGATTATAGTATCGTCCCGATAAGTGTACGCTCTGATGATTCGATAAAGGATCGTGGATTGTCCACATCACTGAATGAGGGGCGTGGGGATTCTCGGCGTTGCTGCGCGTGCAGCCGCAGCAAACGAGAAAGCTTTATAGTCCTTATATCGGTGCGACAACAATAATTCAACGACAAATATTTTTAATTGTTGGATACGTTTTTATAAAAGTGGTACCAACTTATTGAATTAACACACACAGGAGTTTCCACGTGTAGAAATTTTCCAAAACCGCTGCGCCTCGAAATGTGGGTATATCAATTTGTAGCTTTTCTCAGATTTTAGAATAAACACAGAAGAGAAAAGACTTGTTATACTGTATAGAGGTAAACAGGCAAAAAGGAAAGTAGCGGTAATCGCAGGCTGGAGTTTGATATTGGCGCTCGGCCTGCGCGTAGCTAAAATCAATGAGCATTGCCGGCGACTGTCAGTGCAGACGTCGCATCCACGGCAGCGGTCGTACCGTTTCGTTCTCACACCCGTTCTCGTTTCCCCATAACGCCCGTGTTATCGCGCGACCGGAACAATGTAAAATCATAGGCCGCGATGCCGAGCGGGGAAGACATGGACCTCTGTACCGACAAGGTACTATCCAAGGCGAGAATCCTGCAGGAACTGACGAAAGCTGTCAAACTGGTGAGTGCCGTCTGCTTTGGGATGGCGTAGTATCAAGGCCGCTGTATATACGTACGCGTCTAGATTTAACGCACTCCCCTTCTCCTTGGATTCTGTTTCGAACCAGCCACTTTCACATCGGTTCTACGAAAAATCTATGACTCGCAGGAACAGATATGTTCGTTTTTCAAACGGGATGAATTAGAATGTATCTAATAGCTGAAATCCAAGCCGCACGTACGACAAACACACACACGCTCAGAGAAAGAGAGAGAGAGAGAGATAGAGAAAGTGAGAGAGTGAGAGAGTGAGTGTTCCGTGTCAGACGTCGGATAATTTTCTTTTTGGAGAATGACGCACCGTCGTAACACGCGACGCACCTTCTTTTTTGAATTTAAATGTCTATGGAGTTTCATCGGGTGTACTTTTGTTATCGGTTAACTGTCAGGGTGACATTTCGAACGTCAGATTCGGGCGGATCGATGAATCCCGATTTCGTCACTCCGGATTACCTTTTTGTCACTTTCGCTGAATTAGTCGCCGACGACTGATTATGTTTTATTCATTTTCACGGTTAATGTCATTGCTTTTCTCCGTGTTGCCGAATGTCTTCTTCGTTTTTGTGGGAAATTGGAGGAGTGAGAAAATATGCTAGCTCCCCTTGTGCTCCGTCAATCTGTGAAATGTAAACTTAAACAAAATTAGTGTCAGCATACAGTTTGTTGTTCAAAGGAAATAAATTTATAACTATGCATGTTTTTCCTTAGGTCTATGCTCACAGTTTATATGGCACAGTAGTCCTAGACGGCGATTCCTGGTTAGTTTACTGGTTAGATCGTGCCCTACGCCACGGACTGCGTGTGGAGAGACACGGATACTGGGGTACAGCTCGTGAACTTAGCCATCAGGATACCGTTGTTGTGATTCATGCTCTCCAAAGTGTATTGACTTCCATCGGAAAAGGTACATTCATATATGTACGCAAATAGGTGGAGTATCAAGTGTTACCACAAACTTTTAAAATCTCAAACATATATATTTATATAAATATATATATATATAAATGTGTTTGTGTGTACATATACATATATAATAGTGAAATTGGTGCATTTTATAGGACGGGCATGGCTGTACCATACACTGAGCGAAGGCAGTTTTGAAAGTTACTTGGCCTGCCTATTGAGAGATACAAAAACACTAAAAAAGCAATACTTTTCACATGCGCTTGTTCGGGATGCGGACAAGACAAATCAGCTGGTGAATCTTCTTGCCGGTCTAGAGAATGTGTCTTTCACGTTGCAACTGGTACATGAACATATATTATATACTGTGTATAAGCGCATGAGCCACTCCAAAAGGGTTGTGCTTGTAGGAATTAATCTTTTTCTCTCTGTACTACCTCTATTTGTTTCTGACTATTTCCCACTTTCAAACTTGCAATGTTCGCCTTCGGACTAAAACTTTCTGAGTGACTTTCCGCTTACGTAAAGTCATGGATCGCGCGAAAGAGTAACAAGATTAGTTGTATCGTTTCTTGCAATCGTATTTTGTACAAGGTTCCGTACGTATCGGGTGCAGCTGACTGTCTAAAAAAAGTTTCAAAGTTTCCAGATAGAACCTCCACGAGTGCACGATAGGGTACACTTAATAAAGCCCGTTGGCGAAGCTGAGATAGTGATATCGCACATAACAAGGAGCTGCGCTCTTCCTCTTTCTCCTTGGACCGTGTTTTGTCCGTTCTTACTGAATTTCCCCCATGCTGATATCAGTATCACCCCCTGGTTACAATTATCGAACCAATAAATAAACGTCCGTCACATAATAAGAGTTGCACGCCAAGAGAGATCTGTTTTTATGAATTTGCGGGGCAATAAGTTATCGCGACGTACACCGATTTTTCATCCGACCGTATCTCACCTTCTTTACGCGCTCGCGGAAAATCTTTCGATTACAGTTTGAAATTGAACGCAAACTTTCACGCCGTTTCGTAGTTCCAGTTCCATATATTTTACGACCAACGTATTCCACGAATATTGCAACGCTGACTGAAGTGTTGAAAGTCAAGTTCCTACCATCTGTGCATGCGTAAAGTAATGTTCATTTGGAGCAGAGGAATTATGTTTGACTCGATCGTATGATGTTCAGGATGTGACGTACTTGGACATCTGCAATTACATGCCCCAAAGGCCTATGAGCGTGAACCCTACAGGCACCATACTGTCGTTACACCTAAGGTCGTCCAGCGTTTCGTCGAGTCTAGCTTCCCCGGGAGATAGCGGCGTTGCTTTCGACAGTGACATGGATATTGCGAACGAAACTGACGCCAGTAGTTACAAAGAGGTGAAATTCTGATCCGCTAAATGTTCTTGTAAACTGATAGTAACTGTATACCACGAGATTCAATTACTCGTTTCAGGAAGACTTTAATATCGAAGAGATTCCGAAATATCGTAACAACAGGTACAAGACTATTATGAACAACTGCATGGAGGACAATAAAAACTTTGGTTCCAGCGATTCCAGCGAGGATGGTAAAACACCCACGCAATCACCCGCGATGGTCGCCAAGTTTCAAACTGCTATGGTAACGAAAAGCGACATAGCGAATCAAAATCTGACAAGAAAACTGGACGATAACGAATTAAACTGCTCCAGTCTTGACACCCTGAAGGATTACGACTTCTACAGCAAGAGTTTGGACGATTCCAAGCTCGATAAAGTGAACAACAAATTCGACAATGGCGTCAAGGAATTGAACAAAAGAAGTACTTATTACAGCGACGGTAGTTACAGCTTTAAACGAAATATCGATCCCCGCAACTCGTACGTGATAAATAACGACACGAACCTCTTGGAACTGAGCATGACCATTTCCGACTGCGACAATATAGATCCTCCCTACGGTATTCTAAATACAATCAACATGACAGACACTAGCATCCTTTCGTCCTCGAGCTCTGAAGCGATAGTGCAGCGCAGACAACGTAAGAAGAAACGCGGCGAAAGCAAGAAACGTGTCAGTTTCCACGAAGATATACTAAAAACCATGAAATTAGAGGACGATGAGAACTACGCCGATTTCTCCGTTAGCTTCCTGTCGCCCAATTCCGTTCAGCGTAAAGACGCGCAGAAAGGACGTTACAGCTGGTGCGCACACGGTGACTCGCCATACGTTCAGAAGAACGTTAACACGAGGACCGTACACTCTGATTACTATTCTTTCTCTTCGTCGTCGAGTGCCTTTGACAGCGATAGCGACAAGAAGACGACACCGAAAACGTGCGAGCAGCCGCTCTGTCAAACGAATTGCAACTGTACTTGCGGATTGTCGATATCGGAACGTGGTGCGCCGGAGGGTCAAGAAGATCCTGGAAAAGCCTTAAGGCCGAAAATCGAAATAGAGTTGGAAGAGAACGAAGCGCAGGAGGCCTATATCGTTGAAAAAGAATGCGGGAATATCGTGGAGGATCCCCCGTTGAAGGTTGAAATGCCTTGTCCATCTAATTCTAAAAAATATACTAGCTCCAGTGATTGGTCGGACGTGGAGAGTACTACCGCGTCGGATACAGATGAACGTAGGACTAACAGACATTTAGCATCGCCGTCGAAGAAACGAAACATGACAGCGATACTCTCCGGCGAAGGTAGCAGCAAGTTGGCACCGCTTAGGCAGGCTCCTTCCAAAACCTCGTTACTCAGTCGGTTTTTAAAATCCATCACCGAGAGGAAGTTCGAGATTAAACGAAGTAAAAAGGCACAGAAAGCGAATCCATTGTATATCAGGGGCGTGAAGGCGAACTACGATTCGTTTAAAGATTTCAATGATAATCTTGACAGGGAAATACAGGAGAACGTCGCAGCAGAGAAGCAAGAGTTCAGCGGTGAAAAGGTGAGCTTAAAATTGAGGGAACTTTTCAAGAAGCACATTTATCGGGACAAAACGGAGGAGCTGTACAAAGTGTACAAAGTCAGGAGTTCGTACATGACGAACGGAGAAAGTAAACCTATGATCGCATTGTTGACGGACAAAACCTTGTACTTGACTGGTACGAAACTGGATAATACCTATAGTAATCAGTTCGTTATTCCGTACAACGAGTTAGACGTTATTATGGTAAGTATGACTCGAATAATTCTGTACGATACGAAACATCTGCATCAACTGTACACCATTTATAGATCGGACCAAATGCACAAACGATATTAATATCTAACGCGGATTACGAGATGCAGTATCTCTTCTCCACCGGGAGTTCTCAATCTACCTCAGAATTAATCGCTCATTTGGAAATGGCTATGAGGCGTTCACCGACGAAGCCAAGGCTCCCTGCGGTTAAAGAATTGAGCTACGAAGATATGCATATCTTAAGGCACTCGATGCTTTGCGATACCGCCGTACATCCGGTAGAGAAATAAACGTTCTTAGAATTGCCTAATCTATATATACATACATACACACACACACGTATATTTCATATTTCATTGTCACATTCTAGGATGAGAAAATCGAGCATTACGGTTTGATCTATATGGAGGACGAGCATATGTCGCCACCTAGTACTCCATGTGGTCCCACAAAAGAGGGCGACCTTATGTACAGGCCGCACACGTACCAGCAAGTACACCCAAATGCGCCGACAAATCCATGGGAGGCTGGTTACTTTGTTCTGAAGGGTGGTGTGGTGTATATGTTTACGGACTCGAATCAACGACTCCCTAAACGCGCTATTCCCTTAAAGGGCGGTCTCTGTCAGGGTTGTCGAAGAATTCCCAACTCTCACCGACCGCACACGTTCGAGATTCTTCTCAAACCGAACAAAGCGTTTCAATTTGCGGCCCCGGACGAGTACGTGGCCTCCGAGTGGCTTCAGAGTTTCGTACAGAGTGCTTCGGGTTTGTTTGACAGTACGGAGAAGAAAGAACCTCTGCCGTGCAGTCTTATAACTACGACGAAGCACCTGGTTGCCATGAAAGAGGTGTTTCCTGGCAAGCAGATGGGACAGACACTGTCGTGCGCGTCCGTGGAAGATCTAACTGCCTTTCGGGTACCGTTGACTCAGCAATCCTGGTGTATACTGGTAAGAATCATATTGGTTTAAGCCTTTAAACTTCACGCGATAGAGCTCGGAGCTATCATCAGACAATGATACTTCCGTGCTCCGTAGGACAAAGTGACCAAGTGTTTGACTGTGTTGTGTCCTTAGGAATTCGCATGTCGGGAAGTACATGAAAGTAGTGGTGATTGGGTCATATACTTCACGAATTACACCGAACTGTGTACCTTTAGAGAGATACTGGAAACGTTGTGGGCTGATGCGAGCTTGGTACGATATTGTTTTTGTTTTCACGGGAAGGTTTACTTGCCCTGCTGCTTGACGTACGCTATAGTATTCTCCTTCTATGTAACCTATGAACTTATTACAGGGCGAATTTCCTATGGTAACGCTCCCGCCCGAAGATAAACTTCATCGACGTTGCTCGGATGCTAGCAAGGAGCTGGAGCTTGCCTGGCGGTATCTGCTACCGTTGGAGATCGACTAAACCATAATTCTCTACGAATAGACAATAGCTATACAATTATACTCGGTAATATGCGTTCAAGGAACGTGAACGTTACGGCGATACAACGTTAACGAAACCCTAAATCGTACGGGTCATAACTGAACAAAAACTGGACAATGTAACGGCACCGTTGTAAATCCGTGAGAACTGTTACTTGGTCTTAACTAATCGACACACTATGTTCCTCTCTATGGTATCAGTGAGGAGTGAATCGCAAAGGGAATCTTATATAACCGTTAGTTCGAATCGATCGTAATCGGGTATATATACATATATATACACACGCATAGGTATTTAGCAACGCGTAACAGGATGATGTGCTAATTAAATAAACGGAAAATAAAAACGGTGCAATATCTTTTCGGTAGCGCAAAAGCCTTCGATTGATAATCTGACGGGCGTTTCGTGACGATGCAGGGATTGTATAATATGAAAAAAAGGTAGCTACGTAAGATTATGTCGTACCCAACAACATACATGTATGTGGATGTCTATATATTCGCATTTAACTGAGATAAATAAGCAGCATTCTTGCGGAACGTATCATCGATTTGCGAAAACTCGACTATTCCTTAAATAATATTGCTAAATGAAAAATACAACGGCAAAACCTAGAGCAGCTTCGAAACAAATACTCCAATACAAATGCTTTTGGAATAAGTGTAAGATGTATTACTACCATTCCTAATATTTAATACTGATGAAATCACAGCTTTCTCATTTTATTCTTAATATTTTATCTTTCTAATGTATAAAAATTGATCGCTTCGAAATCGTTGGTTTGATGGTACCGACATGTTAATGTTATTCTGACACACGTCGGACAACGCTATTTCACCATGAGTAGTACGCACTTCGTTTCAATGAAATCCACTATATACCTTCCAATTTTCAAACGACTAATAATTACAAAACTGGCGATATTCTTGCAAGCTGAGTGATATTTCACTGATACCAGTGTGTGTTGAAATAACACTTGTGTGTCGTTACCCCGTAGTTAGACCCATGGACGTTCCATTCTTTTTAAATGTACAGAAATGTGAATGGTATATGATCTGTGAGGTGCTTTTTATTTAACGATTCGATACGTTAAACTGAATGATTTACGGTCTTATTACTTTACGCGGAGTAGAGAAGATCGCGAAAAAAGATCAAAGCAAATATACCTGAGTGAGTCAACTCGAAATACTTGTTACGAAACTCATTTAAACTTTTAGATCCATTGTATTTTCCGAAACATCGTTGGTTTCTAACTGTCATCTATTTTTCTAACAAGAAGAAAAGTAGACCATTCTGTGTACCAAAGAATGATTTTTTAAAAATTATCATTATTGTTAGAAGAATTAACCCGTTATTTTTAGGAGATGATTTTCTAGGATTTATTTCTTTTTTTATCCATTAAGTTACGACGTTGCGTTACCACAGCTACATGAATGGATGCATTTTGTAAATCTTTGTGAATAAAATTGTAAGCTTATATGCATTATTTCATGTAGCCGCGAACAATTGTGATAAAGCACTTCTAGATGATAAGTCGCTACGTTTTACGGGACTTACTAATTATTTATGCGATTGTAATATGGAATTTGTGTGTAAGTTATACGATAAACGGTCGGAAACATAGTTTCGTATGTTAGTTTCTAGCGTGTCAAAAAAGACGTGGTGTTTAAATTCTACGACCATCGTGTTTTTTTTGCACAATATCAACCGCCGCCGCCGTACATGATCCTCAACGTTACAAAGACAAATAGAATCCAATAAAATTATACCTAGTCAACAAAATAGTTAATTATTTCTCTCCTTGTTCTTCGCCGTAATGTCATGTTCCATTCCAAGTTACCTTTAAGAAGCGATAGATATAATAGATTGGAAATAATTGACAAATGTAGTGTTTTAAAACTGTAATAATTTATAATCGAACGTGCATTTCGCGTAGCTCATTGTACAAATTAGAACTCTATTTATACATTACACGACATACTTTACGTCTGTATTCCTCCCAGATTCATCGGACATTCGTCAAAACGCTTCATTTCTACGTACACCCATGTATGTACCACCTTTTAACAACTTGGATTAGTTCATACGATGGGACACTGTGTAAACATTCCCCTTTGCAACCTTCCAACATTACATCTCATTTGAAGAAAAATGGATTATGTACAGGATCCGGCGCGGATTCTGACCGGTTAACCCATAGCATCCTATGGGTTAACCGGACAGAATCCGCGCCGGATCGTGTACAAGACTATGTATCACGGAAGAATCGGCTGGACTACAAGTCTATGGTGTGGCTCGGACTGAGAAATCTTCAACTAAAGCAATTGTCAGAAGAAAATGTTCTATTCGAAACCATAGTCGAGTTTACTTATTTTTATAGAGAATGTTTCTCAGTATTATGTAATCTAGGGAAGTTCACCTATTGGGGTACCGCGTGTGCTCGCACTTTCACTTGTCGTTTCACTTTTTCTATATCAACTGTGGGAAACTGTTCCTTGACTGCTTCCATATCCAGGTTAGGGTACATACGAAGCAGCGTTGCCACCCGATTAGCGGCACGACTGAAAGGAAAATACGAATAGAAAGAAATAGTTACAACAGCTAGAGGGGAATGAAAATGATACAAACTTCTGTTCTCTCCGCTTTGAATTCCATATTTTTTCTCTATACAATCGTAGAAATTTGTGAACTGCGTAGCCGCCATAGCCAAACATGTGGTGCTTGTGCCACCAGGGATTCATGAACTTTGGTACTGGATATTGCCTCATTTTGTAGAAGAATCTCATTCCTACGAAGCGATAATTACCAGTAAGACTAGCAGCTTGTTAATAATGTACGTTTATTACACAAAATAATATACCAATAGCATTGTAAGTCGTTTTGGCAGGACGCTCTCCGCTTTCACCTGTTTCTAGCAAATGATACGCTCTGTTTCGTTCACGAACCACTTGTTCCAAGTTACACATACTATCCTCAACCTTATCCAGCCTTTCGGGATTTGGAAATATTTCGTTATGTTCCTTGCAAGCGTGTTCCATGGTTAGAAGCATATTACGCTCCTTCAGCAACACATACCTGAATAAAACATTGTTACAATCATTATTCCTTTAATTACATAGGAACATAATATTACAAAATCTACCATAGTTTGTGAAGGTCTACGTTGCTCTTTAGCCTCAATTCCTCTGTCTTCCATGATCGGCCAACCCTTATTGTAGTCTTCCCCCAATTCTTCTCCTCCTCAAAGAACTCATTCAATCCATTCCGTTTCGGTGTGGTGTGAAATAACGCACATCTCGGTTCAAGAATCCTTAAAATTCAAAATTTTTGTTTAAACAATCTATTCTTCCTCTGTTAATCGTATCAGTACTTGTTCCTAAACGTTAGATAATAAGCAGCAGTTCGGTCTAACCTTAAAAATCGGTGATAAATTACAGCTGTAAGAAAACAAGTATAAATGATTCAAGCAAACGTAGGAATTAGTCGTTCCTTGCTGCTGGAACTTATGGAATGATTTTCGTACGTATGACAATCGGTAAATAAAGCAATAACAGACGAAATCCGAGAGCGGCAAAAACATTGATTTTTTATCATTCGAATAACTCCGAGTACAACTCGATTCCGGTAATGAAAATTGTTACAAACCTTCGAATATGTGTTGGTGCAGGGCTGGGATTAACATTAGCAGTCAGTGATAAATTTGTAAACAACTTCGTCACATTATTTACATGTCTCGAAAGTTGTGTCGCTTTCAACAGGGCTGCCATTTTGATTGTATTAAGAGGTATAACTCAACACAGCACCGTTGAATACTGATAAAGGCAAGTATCTATGTAGGCATATAGTTGTGTACATACGATAGTTGCATAAACGTAAGAGTTGTGCAAAAAGAGCGATACAAGTATTTCTATTAGTTCGCCCAATCAATACAGGAAATAATACTCTGAAGAAATAAATAGAAATGAAAGTAGCGTTATGTTCGTTTCACAGATTACGCAGATGTTATTAATATTGAAATTTCTCCTACATTAAGTTTCACTTATAATCAATTAGATGTGGTGACGATTAAGTGATCCAAAATTTAAAAAAGAACATTACTATATTAACTGTAATCTTTATTATCACAAACTATGAGTTAAATCGTACACAATAATGTAAGAAAGGCTAATCGTGATTTTAATAATTGATTCTTCCTCCTCCTTGGCATAATTCGTGATGCTTGGCCATTATCTCAGAGTGCAAGTCGGAGATAAAAAAAATACGGTTAAAGAACTACCTAATTCATACACATAACTTAACACATTTCATCTGATTCCGGGATTACATGATTTACTTTGACAACCGCGATTAAAAAACTTGTATATGTCGATTGGTTTATAGTTACATCCGATAAAATGTATAACCAATAATTCTTCGTTTCGATTTTCGGTCGATGTAAAAGATCGATTAAAAATTTGTCGTATAAGGCACCTCTTGACATTGATTATTACTTAAACTTAGATAAAAATTAGATTGCTTTAACAAACTACTATATACATTGGTGACCTAATATTACCGGAAGATACTATATACTTTTCATTGTTGCATTCTTTTACGCGTTTACAAAATCAAGGTGCTCGTGATATTTTATTTTGTTTTTGTATCTTTTTTCGTTTAAAATGTTTTCGTAAAATATATTTTGTATGTATATATAAATATATGTATATATATGCACATATATATGTGTGTGTATATATACTTATATTGATATTTATATTCATATCTATATTTATATTTATATTTATATTTATATTTATATTTATATTTATACGTATGTTTTAAAATTTAATAGAAAAAACTACAGTCCACCAGATGCATACAATCCGCAATTGCGCTTTTACGCCAGTGTTCAGTGAAACCGCGTTATTTTGGAATGTACAACTGAAACTTGAAAAATCATTGATACCAGGTAAATGTAATGAAATTTCATATAATACCCTTTATATTCCCCTACAATTTTGTTTCTGCGCACCAGCTGAACTGTAGTTTCAAAAATACGCTAGATCGGAACTTGTTCGTTCGATTGATTAATTTCTTTTTAATTATATTGCCGTTTCACGCCGCGGAAATTATACATATATATATATATGTATATGTACGTATAAACATATGCATATATAAAACAACTACTGTAGTTTGTCTAACGATAAAAAACGAATTCTTAAACAATAACAAGGTATACCACATGATAGTAGAATCACATAAACGCTCGATATTCGGGCTAAGAATCTCTTGGCCCATTCCTCGGCCGATGAGCCTGACGAATAAAAATTAAGCAAATTCTTTCCCTCGGAACTTTTCAAGCAAGTGTTCTCACATTCCCGTGAATATTCTGATGTACAAACGATTGCTTGAGAATGTACGATTAGGCATTTGATTCGTTTTTATTCACCTCCAGGTACACGGCCATTTCAATCCGACCTGGAGAACAATTCGGAACAAAAGATATTTCCGTGTAGGTTGGCAAAACAATACCGGCACTCGTTTGTTTCGACTTCTTCTGCCGTTCGCTTTGAAAAAGTTCAACTCGTTACTCGCCGATGCAATGACGCGGCGCCTACCGGAACAATAAAAATCAGGTTACGAGGGGAAATAATATGTCGCGGAGATAGGAGTTTGGTATCTTTTTCCTGCGTGCAGCCTCCATCGGACACTGAGTTTCCGCGATGTCTAAGATTCGCGATCACGTATTTCTAGAAAGAAACATTACTATACAAGGCACTGCAAAACTCCGAGTGTAAATATTAGGTATAGTCGTTAATACGTAACGGTCATCGGTCTAAATGACAATGGTCTGCTTTACGAAAAAGTATGTAACTGCGTCGCCCTAGTAGCTTAATTGCCATTTAAGGCATTAAGGTAGTATTAAACATTATTCGATGTATTCTGTCGTCCTCTCTGTTAAAGGCATACATATACGTTGATAATAACGTTGTGTCCCTGTAAAAAAAGATGATGCCATGAAATATGTATAAGATAAGAAATCGATATGCATCACAATATGACAATTAAGTGAACGACGCGTGCGTCATTGCAAGCATAACGTTCCTAATGTAAAAACTTGCAGACTTGGTACAGTATACATTTAGTAGGAAGTTTGGTCCGACGGTTCTGTGTACTGACTGTTTGACTTCGTTCCTCTTCGATTCACATGTGAATCGTTGCTGCCGTGTAGCGCGCTTCGCCTCTTCGCCAACTCCACTGACTTGGTCGATACTGAAATTGAATAATAACAAATATAAACCTCGTTCGTAGGAAAATTCTGCTGCCCAATCGAAGATTAGAGAATAGTTTCTTACCCTGATTAGCATTTGTCCGGATGCGCTGTGAGGATTGCGATAGGCGTACGCGCCCCATGCCACCAGTCCCACGGCTAAACCAACGACGAGGAGTATTCCAATGATTCCCGAAACGCCCATATTCATATCACCACGGGCTGAACAGAAATTGGTAATTGTTTTATAGGCCTTCGAGTGTTTGAATATCACGTAAAAACGCTATCAAAGGACGAGTACGAAGTGAAGTATTGTATGTAACGTTATGTGCACCCGATATAGTGTACGTTTGTACAGAGTAATACTCGTTGAAATCCCGTGAATTTCACTTGATAATCATCCGTTGAAAGTTAGTATCTCTTACTGCGGTCGAAGGGACTCGTCCCAGGTCTCTCTTGCTTCACATTCATCTTGCTGACAATAGCATTATCCTCGGACTGTATGTGTACTTCATGGTTATACTCCTCCTCGTGTTCCTTGTACGCGGTGGTGGGCGACGGACAGCTCACTACCTCCTTTATCTTTCGAACGTCGCATCCCTTCAACAGCCAATCCTGTCGCGATCTGAACGTCCCCGTGCTACACTGATTCAACTCCGAGCACCATTTGCAGTCGAACTCCTTCAGCTTCGTTAAACAATCTTTACAGTTGTCCATTTCCAAGCAGGTAGGTAAGGCATGGAGGTAAATTACTGTCCAGTTTTTGATGTCTTGCCGATTGAAATTCACGCGATGGTACTCGTATATCGTTTTCCTGCGAACAACTGTAAGAGAAGATGTGACGGATCCGGTAAGTTTGAAAAATGAAGGAGTGTCGAGTGGTTCGTGCTCTTTGGCGTATGGCCAGTGTAAAGCAGAACAGTTTCAACTAACGAGATGTCAGCGATGCCGGGAGAAGAATTTCTCCGTCTCCGAAGGGTCTGTTCTACTGCGGCGTAATATTACCTAACCGCGGACTGCCGAAATCACCGGTACTTATTTATTTACAAGTTGGCGTACCGGTGTACTGGTTTATTTCGAATTATTCATTCATTGCGGCGGACACACCTGGTTGTTTCTGCGCGTTCGGATACCATGAGACTCCTAACCAACCGGTCCCGAAGAATACGTGCACGGACATTTCCGATTGCCGACAATGTTTCTTATAATACTCACAGAAGACAATCCGGTCCATGATGTAGGCGTCGCTGAGACCGACTTTGACGGGATGCGCTGTATCCTCGATCGATTCGACCATCAATGGAATTACCGAATATACGAAAACAATATCGCCGTTTTGATGCAAGGTCACTTGGAAAGTAAAGGCACCGCCGTCCGGTTTGTCTTGAAGAACAACTTTTTCCCATTCAACCGTGAATGCCGTTCCTGCAATCAATTACACGTACCTTCGTAGCGGTCAACGAGTCTTGTAAAATAAAAAATCTACGCGAGATGTCGAACTTACCGTTGTCCGCGTACTTGACGTAGCTTTCGTTCGACAAACGGGTATCGAAATTCGCCATCAGAGGGGCGATGTATTGAGTGGCCGCGAGCCAACTGTGAACATATTCACCAGTGTACAAGAAACCTCCGGTAGCTATGGTGATATTGCGAACTTTGTGCCCATAGAATGGGAAATCGAACTTTAATTTGACGGTCTGAAAAAATAAAGAGACGATTGTAGAAAAATCACCGTGGCGATTGCGATCCGTACGTATCCAGGAAACTCACCGCGGCGCGCCGATGACTCTGACTGAGCAGATGGTTCACCTTCAGCTCGGGATGATTGTCTATATCGACCCAATATTTCTTACCCACGGTCTCGTCAATGATAAACGTGCTGTTGTAATATTGATGCGTGTCATACTCGGTTTTCGTAATGTTGTGTTGCGACAAAGTGGTGTTCGTCACGTCGGAAAATTTGCTTATGGATATATCACCGATATCGGTATCAGCCTTTCCTTTCTCGTCCGTGGAATCCGAGACTGGTGTTAATTCCGTCACTTTCACTGCAGTTTTATTGCTACCCGTTGCCTTTTTCGTCACGTTGTCCCACATCGTGCGATTCGCCCAAACCGTTGGCGCGACCTAACGAAAGAACGAGAATTTTCCTGTATAAAATTTCTCGGCAGCGATATATATGTATATATATATCCGTACTAAAAGTTTCTTCGGTCGAAGTCCGTACCGGTTTCGTCGAGCCGTTCACCGGCTTTTGAATCCGCGGCACCGTCGTCGTAGCTGTCGTCTCTGCATATCCAGTTATCGCCGTCGACGTCGACGTCGAGACGAGTGGTTGATCGTGGGCGTTCGTCGCCGCGGAGTCCGTCGAGTAGGACACATTCACGGCCGTGTTCGATGTGTTAAGCACGGGCGGTTGTTGCTGCTGCTGTTGCTCCTGCTGCGGTTGCTGTTGTTGCTGCTTCTGCGTCGTCGGAGCGGACGTCTCCTCCACCGGGGGTCGTTCCATTGGTATGACGTACCGACGTCGTCGGGTAATCTCCGTGTCGTCGGAGACGAAGGCGATGGGGCCGTACTCCGCGGAAGAGTGCTCGACATTTTCCACGTCGTAGTGGTACCGATCTAGAACGAAAAGAGATATTGGTAAAACAACCACGGAATTTCAAACGATCAGGGAATAACATTACGTAAGGTCAAGGTTTATATTACGAACTATTAAACAGGTAAAACGCATTGTCGGTCCAACGAATACATTCATTGAGACACTAATAATTCCCGTCTTTGTCGACCACGATAAAAATTTCATCAAGTATTTACATAACAATATACAGAGGGATGATAACGATATTTTGGTTACGTCTTACAAGATCGAGATCAATAATCGATAGTTGATAACCGAGAGCGGAAGTACTACTGTTTATAACCGATCTACTGTAATTGTGCAGAGTTGATCGCGATTAGAGGTCAGGGAGCAGGGCCGTGATTCCCTCGTCAGCGTGATCCCGTAAAAATGGAAGTTGACATAACGCGTGTCGCACATCGGTGGAAGAACAGGATGCCAGCCGGTCGTGACAAACGATCGACCGGATAGAGCAATAATTGGCGATCCGACAGGATAGTCAAGAATGCCCGAAGCTTGACGTCACCGCAGATTTTCAAGCCGTGAAACTTTCCTCCAGCGAGCGTTCAACTTTTAACCTTTTTAACTGCGTGAACCATCAATTTTACTGAAATCAAAACGTCCGCCGTTGCGGCGACGAGATACGATTTCAAGTGACTGAACGCGAATGGCGTTTGCAAAGTTCGACGATGCGGACCTTGAATACCAGATCGCATAATTACGAATTCCAGCAGCGTCGCAGGACGATGCCCTTCTTCGCGGCAATATTCGTCCAACGAGATGTCCAACCATTGTCAAGAACTCGTGTCGTCCGTTCCTCCGACTCGCTGTTTGCATACGATAGATAAACCTCGTCTCGGAATTTCGTCGTACCGGTTACCGGTAAACGGATAAACGGATAAACGGGTAAACGAATAAACCAATTTCTACGCGAGCAACCGAGCATCGCCGAAACTCGGGGTACGACGAGTAACACGATTGGAACGACTCGTGATATCGACGATTCCATACGCATCCAACGGATCGGATCGCGGCGCGAATCTTTGTATCTGCAAAGGAAATGCTTCGACGGTGCCGTATAATTTCCATTCACGCTACGACGATAGTAAAAAAAAATCCAGCCAGGGTCGCATTCACTCTCGTTCGAGGAATGCCGACGCGCGTAACGTCGAATCACGCGAACACGACAACCATCGCCGAGTACTAGGACACGGGTCGACTCGATGTGCATAGTATAATACAAGCAATATTTCTTCGAGGCGCAAAAATAGCGCGGTGCTAGGAAGAAAGATCGAACAGTGGATCATCCTTTGATGGCAATCGTTCTTTTCCATGTCAAAATCGCGATTCGAAAGGGCGGAATTATAATATAAATGTCGGTTAACGAAGATCGGCGTGTCGGGTATGACGAAAATAAATATTCTCGAGAAGCTGTACGCACGACGACCTCGCGCTAAATCTTTTTAAGGAAATTCAACCACCGATACGATATACGTACATAGAGAGATACGTCGGCGGTCATTGCAACGATTAATTGACTGCCGCGGTTGTCACCTAAACGTATTCCATGTACTTCGCGAACTTTCTCGATTGTACGTAAAGAAAGTCGTCGCCTCTGTTTGAGACACACGAATCCGTTGTATGTAAATTAGGCTGCGAAAATTTCGTTCGTAAATTTATCGTAGAAAAGACAACGGCCTATAGGTCGACCTTACGATGGATTTCGCGGATAAGCGTAATAACTAGGAACTTGGGATACGATAGTAATCGTCGTACAAGAACCTTTGCTCTTGACAGATCGAGACTGGCATCGATCGATGAAACGGGGCTCGACGGAAAATGAGATCTTTAATGCACTCTCGGTAAAAGCGGATTAGTATTTCAATACTCGGTCAGTAGATACGTACTACGTCTAAAAAAAACAGACAGAAAACACGGGGGCCGCGTATCGTAGTTTTATCGGAAATACTTAAAATGCTTTTGCGCGAGATAAAGCAGCGGTCGAAACTTCTTTTACATAACGCCTTTTTCTAAACGGGGAATACACGTATTTGTACATCGTCGAAAAGTATTTTCGT
Source organism: Mimumesa dahlbomi (assembly GCA_917499265.3). Lineage (NCBI taxonomy): Eukaryota > Metazoa > Arthropoda > Insecta > Hymenoptera > Crabronidae > Mimumesa > Mimumesa dahlbomi. The sequence goes on along the minus strand of OU824116.1, from coordinate 553,021 downwards.
TTAATGCTGTTTATCCAATGAGAAGCGAACGAGAGGTCACGCGACGTGTACCGAAGCACCTTATTATTCGTTAATTGCGCTCGATTATAGCAATGACGTCCGATTTCCCAGCAAGCACCGCAGCCCGCCTAACGTGTACACATATACCTACGTTATCTGTTTTTCTCTATCCGCCGACAGCGGCAACGTTTCCGACACCGATGCAACGTTATTTTACCTATTCACGGACATCGTGGAATCGATTTTATTCGCCACGCGTTTCACGCCGTATGATTCACAATCGTCGATACCCTCGTTATTACCACGACATACGATACGTATACATATATATTTATGGTGCCCAAGTGTCGGAGTTATCTTTCGGGAACTTCGCGACCTTCCATGGGCCCAAAGTCCCTCGTTCTCCTCCCCCCCCCCCTCCCCCGATACGCTTGTTCTTCTATTTTCGAAAGTTTCGCCGTGTTATCTCCCGGTGAAATCCAGCCACGTCTACTTCATTCACGGAGAGGTTATCTTGAGCCACCCACGCCACGCATTCTCACGCTTGTTTGCACCGTATCGCAAAGTTATTTGCATACTCGCCGCTCCGAATTTCTCCTTCCTCCCTGCCACCTTCTAACGCACGACGCTGCGCCACCGTAATGAATGAAACGGCCGATCGATCCCGCCATTCCGACGTTCGCGAGGACAATGAATGCTAACGAATAATAACCGATCGACGGAATTCGAATAAACGCAGGCAGAGTGAAGATAAAAAAAATGTAAAACGAAAATCGACGTGGACGGTATAGTTAGGCGCCAGGTCTGGTAGGTAATCGACCGAGGGCCACGGGACGTCCTTGAGAGGACCTGGAGCGCGCTCGAAGGTGAGTTTTCGCCGCGGACTGTTCCCCAGACGTAATATAACACATACGGTGGAAATTTTACCTCTCGGCCATGTGGAATCTACGCTACCCTTAGAATTTCCACTCCGATAACCGACTTTGCACTGATCGATTTCCGGCCGTCTCGATTCCTGACGAAGCGATAGGCACTCTTTTAAACCGTACGCTTTTAACCGTAGCCAAGAAAAAGCCTGAATGACGGTTCGGGTAGGTACCGTAGCCGTTGCCGTAGCCGCGTAGCCGTGGCCGCGGCCGATCTCACAGGTCTAAAACCGCATTCCGTTGAGAGTTCTGTTCCGCGGCAAGGACGTTCGTAGCGCAGAATCGTAAGTGCATCTGGTGCACGATTCGCGTGGCGTCTGGCCCGCAGGTATAGAGACCGCGTGTTTTGCGCTTACGCAGCCGGCGCAGGGACGGGGGCAGACGGGAACCAGTTTTTAAAACGTGACTCACGATTGTCCCGTATCATACGCGGACACCCCATAAAAATAGTTCCTCGGAACTCGTTCCCGGGTCTGGAGAACAGTCCCGACGAATACCTATGCCGCGGAAAGATAGGAGAAAAGGAGGCGGACAATAAATCTAGGAACAATATCCACGCGGAGACTAGTGATTTATCAGTTTCGTCGTTTCTAAACGAAGCCACGGACATTGTTCTGCCCGGGAAAACCGTGGACGATGAAAATCTAAAATCATCCGAATGTCGTGCGAGCGAGAAGAAGGGAAATGAAAGGGCATCGGCGTAACCATGTAGTTACCAGTGACGACCGGCGATACGGATAAGACGGTTCGACGTTACGCAAACCTTCTATCATCCGGAAATGACAACGGTGCTCCCGGTGCATCCGGCCTGCGTAATAGAAACTGTCTCCGTGGACAAATCGACGAACAACGTAACGAGATCCCGTTTTCCTTCGGCCCGTCTAGAAAGAGTTAAGTCTCGTCACTTACAATCTCCACCCAAGGAGATCCGCTTCCGAGTGACTTTTGATCGAATATTTTCGAGCCTGTATCTCGGAGTATCGGGCGCGCGCGCGGCCGTGTAAAACGAGAATCGGCATTTATGAGAAAATTATGTTAACATCGATTAAGAGAGATACTCGGCGAACACCCCGCTTCGACACCTCGCGGCAGCCGGACGGGCGTGAGTAAAAGTTACTTAACATTCTCTCCTAAAACTGGTTGTGCAGCGCCGGCTTTGTATCAACTGTGCCTGTACCTTTTTCCCCGTTTTTTTCCCCGCGAACACGTTCACGTTGGTTACCACGTTGGTTACCACGTTGGTTACCACGTTGGTTACCACATTGGTTGGCAGGTTGGTTGGCAGGTTGGTTGGCAGCTGGGTTTCCCCGTTAGCGAGGCTCTGCCGGCCGGCGCCGTAGAAATGCGACGCGCACAACACTTACTGCGCTCACTGCGCTCACTGCGCTCTCCCTGTCCTCACTGTTGGCCGGGAATTTCGAAACGCGGATCAGGTTCCGGATCGGCTGGAATAACGTATCTAATACGAGCGTTACGTTAGGCGCCGGTAATCCCGACGTTCGTGGCACAATTTCTGTAAATCCTATGAAAAGCCGACGAGTCAGCGACGAATCGATAATTAACATTTCGCGTGTGGAAAGTGCTTTCGATCCGCAAAGGAGAGATTTACTATCGCGTGGCTGCATTGTCTATGAATGTAAGGCGGTTCAACGACACGTGGGAAATTCTCAGAATCGCCCAACCACGCTTCGACTCGTACACGAATATACATATACGGCTGTGTAGGATTTGTCTTCCTGCCTCGCGTTATACACCGATCGAACCGATCCGACGTCAATGAACGCGTGCCGGTAATTCTACGTTATTCCTCCCCCTCCTCGCCGTACGAAGCTATCGTCGACGGGAATGAAATATTAAGAAAGTCGACGGTGCGATCTCTGCGATTCCTGGGGTGACCTCGCCGCAGGTTTTACGACGATAGGGCATACATAGACGCGTTATACGTACGAAAGTAGAAAAGACGAGGAACAAGCCCGTGGACGCGATACGCAAAGTGGTAAACGGAGAGAATCCGATCGGGCATGTGTCGGTCGGTACGTAGACATACAACTCGATTGTCGGACAAATACGACGCACGTGTCTCGCGTTTGTTCGGTTGTAAAAAGAGTCCCTCGCCAAGTACGTCGATTCGTTTGCGTTCGCTTTCACGAATACGATTGTCCGCGGCACGCGCGCGCACGACCAGGGCGCATCTATTATACATACAAAGGCAATTGCCGGGGGGACCCACGAAAACTTGCCAACGAATCGGTCAATCGCAAACCCGTGTCTGTCCCGTTGGCCCATCGGCTGCGTCGCGTAACTTGCGCGATACACGCGTCTCAGCCGTTGGTATCGTTTCGTTTTCATCTTTGTTTACCGTGGTATGGAGATAACCTTCGCGACGCGTACAGACGAGGATAACGCTAAAACACCGCCTCGCGCATTGTCTCTCGCGATGACCGTGCATGGCTTAAAGTATGCTGATGCTAATGCTAATGCTAATGGTAATAGTCGTCCAAGCCGGCAATCGGTATAGATTCGCGATCGCAGACACCGGGGGCTTGTATAGCTAGGCGGCACCGGTCGTTACTTTTTCTTCTTTTTGTAGTTCGTTTCGAATCGCCAGAAATTTACGAATTTTCGAGAATGCTGCCTAATTATCGAGCATGACGGCTAAATTTCGTCCAGGTATCAGTGTCCACAGTGAACGAACCGTAAGAAAAGAACGGTACTTCAATTAGAAAATTTCGAGGCGTAGCGCGACGAAGGGCAAGAATTATCCGAATGTTTCGAGCGAAAGGACGAAAGGACGAAAGGACGCAAGGAAGAACAAGTCGGTTGGGGAAGAAAGGAGGAAAGGCCAAAGACCTCGGGGAGCGTTCCTCGGGGCTCGAGTGTCGTGGTTTTCGGTGAAAGCGACTATTGTTCCCCCCAGTATGCTCCGAACAAGAAAAGGAGGACTCGAGGAGAGACCACCGGAGTTCACGGTTCCCGTCGTCTGACCTTGAACGCCTACGAAGCGAATCCGATCGATGGATACTAAAACGCGGACACTAAAACATATCTCATCGTAGTTTTGACAACGATGCGGAAAATTCGTTGTCTCCTCGTTTGGTTATTTGCCACGGAGAAAGCTCCACGTGAAAAAATATCGCCCTCACGAGCAGATAAGGGTGAGACCTATTTACATATCACTGTTATCATCCTAGCGGCAAGTGTATAGCAATTACCGATGATATACCGATAAAAGTGGCTTGGCGATAACGACAAAGCGACGTCCTGGAAAAAACCCTCTTATCCCTAGAACTATGATTCCACGATAACAAAAAGTTACTTGTGCATTCTTTGAAAAGTATACTCGCGCGCGATTCCCTTCCGACGCGCGTGTGCTCGTACAATGCTTACGTAAACGCAAGGACACGGCTCACGCCGAGGTAAACGGCAGATCTTTTTAAGCCCGATGCACCTGCTGCCTCTGCGTCGCCTCTACGACTCCTCTACGACGACGCCTGTACGGCGCAGAACGAACACCTTCCGAATCTTGCACTTTCCGCGGAGCGGATCGCGTGTAATTGGAGTCTAATTATATCAACCGCGTCAAAGCGATCAGCCGATCGAGGAGCATCGATGATACATCGAGCGTGTTGGCAATTAGTCACTCCGAGTAAGTTACTTCCACGAATCGCGGAAACCTGTTCTCGGTCTATCTCCGGTGTCAGCTTTTCTCCAAAGGGATTATTTAAACTTTACGTTCGACTTACGTTCAAAACCGTGAATACCCGGCGAAACGTTTACTTTCGGAGTGACACGGTTTTGCGATAGATCCGCCGCGGTGGAACGGCCAACGACAAATCCTTCGCGGGTAATTAAATAATCAGTTATCTTGTAACGGGTGCAAAACAACAATGACAACGAACATGGACATTGAATTGCACGCATTAATCATGAATGCCGATCGGATAATGTTAAAACGCACGGAAAGAAAACGATACTCGGAAGTATATCAATGTCGCGTCGGGAATACGAGCCCGGTAACTCCGAGACGATAAAAAGGGGTTGTTAGTAAATGACGTAATGTTACACGTACGTACGTACAGATGTATACGCGCAACGAGTTACGGGCACTCGAGCGGCTGCAGATGGGAGAAAATTTCACGCGATACCGTAATCGCTGAGACCGGTATTTAATTAATGATATATTCATCGTTAACAGTGCCAAGTAATGGACTCTACGATTCTTAGAATATGTATTTCGTGTCACGACCAACACGGAACAGTAGATTCTTTCGAACGTTAATATTTAAACGTTACGATCCCGCGCAGCGTTGAAAAACCGTTGTTTCCCTGAACCGAGTACGAAGAGAGCTCGTCGATATCGGCAAGATCCAAGTATATAACACTGTCAATTGTTCGTCGCGATCAAATGTACCGGGTCTTTTCGGCAAGAAATCTGAAGAGCGCGTTCGCGCTGCATGGCATCAAAACGGTTAATCGTCTGCATCGGCAGGTGTATACACTTGCGTATCTCGCGTGTATCTCGCCTGTATCTTGCCTGTATTTCGTCGGCGGGAACTTTCTCATCTTGGCTCGATTTATAGCGTAAAAACGCGTATCGCAGTCAAAGCTACTACAGGACTGCGAACGAAGATGGGATAGAAAAAGGAGCTTCGATCGCCGGGGACGATAATTTTCTGCTAGACGAGCACGATTCGTCACGCAGGATTTCCAGCTATGGCGAGAGCGGTGAAAGCGTCACCGATAAATGGACCGCAAAAACCTGGCTTTGTTTAGAAAGAGATTACACCTCGAAGCGATTTGCTTGTTACTCTGAATCAAGGTGAAGTCCGATTATCGACGCTTGGACGAATGCTCTTCGATGGTTCGATTGACATTATTTCCCCTGGAATCACGACTAGTAGTCCTATCGAAACAGGTCCTACGTAAAAATTGCGCAATGTCACACGTTGACTCGTCAGATTACTGAAAAGGTCGAGCGATAAAAAATTCCAAGTATTTTTGCCGTAGAAACGAGCAACGTATCGGAAGGTACGCAATTTCATTCGACGGATCACTCGCTGAAATGGCCTTTTGCCATTAACGAGGTCGACGAGACGACACGCTGACGCATTCACGACGCAGACGATTGCAGCCGACGTTTGCCGCCGACGATTAAATTGATCGTAATTCAAACTAGAAGGAATTCCATTTCGCTTCGATTATGCGTGCCACGCGTCGGAACGTTCGACATCGAGTTCCATCGGGAGCCAGAACGGCAAAAATGCTTCGAACACTGGCGGCGAATCTCTGTAACTGGAATTTGATTCCTATTCCAACGCCATAATTAAAGCACGAACGGTGCAGGTGCCATTATTAAGTCGAATAAGCTCGAGTAAACCCATGATCGCCGCATACGAATGTTACTTATTGGAACGTTTCGCGTAGTACGTAGTTGCGAGCAGGAGATTACGTTGATCATGTCGGAATGTGTGTCATGCGTATGTAACGCTTACTCTTTATCGGGAGCACAACGGTACGCATCCGTAGCCTTGATTTAACCTTTTCATTTCTGTCCACGTATCTCTATCGTATGTTTTCTCGTGGAAATTGTCTTCTTTATCTACAGGAAAACTCTCAGTTTTCATAATTTGCCAATCGATTCACCTATAGCGGGACTATCCGCAACGTTGTATCTCGAGATGGTCGCGTGAAAGCCGCTATAGTGGCACTAAGTAGTATAGCAAAAAGGTTAATAAATCGAAATGCCAAACAATAGCAAGGTATTATCATGGTAAATCGTTTCTCTTCTACCTCGTCTAATTGCGAGCGATAGGATAAATTGATCGGCTTCGGAGTGTGCGGTGTATAGCATGTCGTTAAATACAATTTACTTACGTCTATCGGGAATTAACTCGATAATTCGTATCGAGGCTAGAAATTTCACAACCGTTCATAGGGGAAGTTAGCGTGCCCTGGCCGTCTTTGTATTCGCATCCGCGAGGAAGAGAGTACGCCAAGGCGGAAGGCCGCGAAGCCCCGACAAGCGTTTCCCTGATCTTCCCCGTCGCCGCTCGCCCATGTTCGAGTGTTATGTACACAAGACCGTACAAATTATCGGCTCGCGACCTAAGACGATGTTTCAGTCTACGGCTGCCGGTGCAACGAACTCGGGATTTAACGCCGGCCGCAGAGCCCTTTACGCGCCAGGCATAATATCAAATATTACGGAGCGCGACAGTTTCCAGACGTCCCTCCCTCGTAGTATCGACTACGATTAGAGCACAGAGAGTGAAGATACTTGGATACGCGATACCGCTATTACGAGGAACGAGATACCCATGACTCGTGGGCGAAAAAACTGTCGAAACGCTAAGATATTAGAACGCACGATTAGCTTTGTTGCGACTTTAAACGCGACACGCTTATCCATAACGTAGCTGAGCCATCATTCGTGTTAGCGATCGTAAGTATACATGCGTATGTATATGTATGTACGACACGTGTGTGCGTGTGTGTACAAGACACGGTCCAATGAAGTATAATCAGGAGGGCCATCCGCATAAGGAAGGCTTAATGACCGTATAAAATGGGGCACGTGGGTGTACGTCGCATTGGTGCGCTGCACCCTTTCCTCTCTGAAATTTCTCCGTGAGCGTATATCGTGTATCTGTTCCCGGGGCACGTTCGTAGGCAGTCGCGGACAAGGGTAAACGCGAAGGGTAAAGGATCTTTCAAAGCCACCCCGACTATCCATCGGAAGTTCGAAGGCGCGTATTACTTTCCAGCCGGTAGGAACAAGCGGAGGAGAGAGATATTTTTCTCGAAAGCAGACGAGTCTTTGAATTAGTTTTGTTTGAACGAAAGGCGGCGCGTCGAGAGATGGATGAGGGGGTAGAGACATGCGGCGGAGGTGTAGACTTACCCAAGGAAACGGCTTAAAAGACCGTCTGTTGCGGGTATTCGTAACGTGCGTTGCACCGATCGCCGTTGGAACACGATATAGGATTATGTCGCGTTACAGGCATATTGAACGCGATATACGTCGCAGAAACCGGATACGTGCGGGCGCGTGTACGCATCTTCGTGTACGCAGGACGTATGTATACCGCTGCATTATGCTACTTATACTTCGGGCCGGTTAACAATGAAAAACGATGCATAGCTCTTCTCCACGGTACGTTTCAAAAATTACCAGAGGCTCGGCTATTTCCGAGAAACCGAACGACGAAGCTGGGATAATATTTGGCGATTTTACGGCGAAATTTCGTTGTTTTTATCCACAAGCGGGGTAACAGTGGTGGCAGGCTGGTTTCATTCGGGGAATCGAATCGACATCGATTTCGCAACGTTTCGACGTACGTGTGAAATTGGGCAGCCATTTGGTCGCTTCTCCGTCCACTTCTCCGTCCACGTGCGCGACTATTTCCGTTCCGATCCTCCGGCAGGCCTGCTCTCAGTTTCGCACGACCGTTCTCGTTCGTTCCAAAGAGTGCGTATAACGTCACGCTGAAAGAAACTCGTCGGCATCGACAACTGCCCATTTGCTTGAATTACGACGATCTTTTAAGCCGTGTTCGCGATAGGAAATACACGACCTCCAGGCGGCAGATGTGATAAACGCGATTTACGATTTACGTTTCGCCCGTCGACCACAGAATTGGCACACGGCGATACGCGAATTAGCTCTGCGGGCACCGTTGCCGCGAATGTGACAGAATCGACCACAAAATTCCAACTATTATCGCGCTATTATCGCCCTCGCTAACCTGCCTCTTCCGACTGCCGCTTCAATCTTCAACGCGGAATTCTTGGTGCACATAAATTTACGTATACGTGTACGTATGCTCGGGCGGAAACACGTCTAAACGCCGAAACATCTGTCGATCGCTATCGCTCGACCGTGGAAAGTAAACGGAGAGGGCCCATTACTTTCCCCGCACCGAATTGGAAGCCAAACCGAGTAGCAGTCGCACAGCTACATTTTCTGCATAACGGAATCGTGCAAATGCCCGTGCGAATGCGCGTGCCAAAGGCCGATTTACATTTTTGCCGCGCTGCTATATCCACGTCCCTGTTCTTGTCCGGTATACGTAGTTGCCTCGTTTTACACGATTCTACGTAGGTCGCCGCTAGCAAATCGACGCGACGTAGGTACCAGTTCGCCGAGAATCGTGTACGAACGAATTACCCGTCGTTACGACGAACCAGGAAAAAGTCGTGCGATTTCACTGACAGACGATCGGGGAGAACGCTACGGATCGACAACGGGAATTCCCCGTGCGAAACTTCCTCGTTTATTTTGGTCGCTATTAGAAATACCGATATGCGAGGCACGATCGAAACGGACGAAGCATATATCAACGTAGAAAAAGTCCGCGGTAGGTCTGACGTTAATATCGAAGGGTTAAGAAACGATGCCACGAGTGGGACACGTACAACAGCGGAGCTGTTTTGCATATCCGCGAGTCTAAATCTACCAACTCGTGCAATGACGTCAATGGATATCCTTAATCCGGTTACAAGACCGGACGGTCGACATAAGTAGCCCTATTCCAAAGTTTCGCGAACGGAAATCATTTCTAGCATTGTCGTACGAGTATGTATATCCGTACGCGTGTGAAAATCGCGAGAAAAGAGCATTATTCTAAACCTACATCTCGCAACCAAACGATCGTTCCCGGTGAACGCGGTCGTATAGATCGAGGCATAACGTATTGCCAAGAAATCCAGATGCTTACTATATTTTTAGTTCGAACCCGACGAAAATAGCGCGGCGTCGATCCGAAGGACTAATACGTACAAGACCGTTGAACTTTCCACGCCGATGGAAATATGACGAAAGGTATGATTCACGGATGGTTTATCTACGATCGCTACCTTATCTCTGGATGCAAGCGATCAGGCCGGATTCCATGCCGATAGCCAAGTTTTAAAAATCAATCGATAAACCGGGTGAACACTTGTTGACCCGCAACGATTTCGAAAAAATGCCAAACTTAATCGTTCCTCCGAGATAAATACGATAAAGCATCACATGTTTGAACAGTTGTAGAAACACGGCGTACCTTACATACACCGTCCGATTTAGTGATTCCTACCGAACCATTCGATACCGCTCGCTATTCCCAGCCAAAGCGGAAGGTAAATATCGCAGCGAAAAAATCACATCTAAAAATGCGAAAGATAACCATCGGCGAGGAAAGTAAACTTGGAAGTGGTACGGTATCGATCAGTGAACGATTACTATTGATTCGTGGAAAAGTTTCATCTCCACGGCTCGAAGCGGAACACTTGACAATTATTCCTACCACTCGACTCTATGTATATCTAGTAGAACAAGAAACAATGCCTTTGCACGATTTCGCAGCCTTGAAACAATGATACACCGTGTATCAGCGACGGATAACACGATCCTCCTTTCCGGACGCGTTTCGCAGTTTCTTGTAACGACGTCGATTCGATTCGATTCGATTCGACACGATGCAACGCGGCGCGAGCGGCTGGTGATCGCCCGTGCGAAAGCCCACTCGAAGCGAGCATCGAAACGACGACGCGGTGCGGTGCTTTTCAGCGGCGACCGCCACATAGTCCGACGAGTAGCCTTTGTTAGCCGCCTGCAGTTCGCTAGAGAGTTTCGAGAAGGGGCTCTCGAGGACAGACCGAACGGGGGGAAATAATAGAATCGACCAAGCAACCAAACGACGCATCGTTTCGCGAACCTTTCCTGTCGGATCGATTCTACCGATCACTAATCGTCGTCTTGAGTGTTCCACGAGCGAGAGAACGGAAGGCCAGCGCCTACCGAAGCAAAAACTTGTGTGACTCAACTTTTCTTTCTTGTAACCCGTAAACACGTCGCGTCGTCCACGGATCCCGAGATTCTTCTATTTAAAAATTACCGACGTTTGCTTTCTCTTTAAGCGCTGTTTACCTTTCCTTATTTTGATTATCTTATCGAGACGATACAAGTGAAATTCGGCACAACGTAATGCATCTTAAGGACGATAAGTAATCAAACGATGGAGGGCGAGTAAATCTACTATGCGAATATAACACAAACTTTACCGAACCGATTTAGTCTAATTAACGAGCAATTTGTCCCACGCAATTATATAACAGAGTCCAACAAAAGACAGCAGCGTAGACATCCAACTGTCACCCGTAACAGCCAACTAATTATCAGGGATATGTATATTAAGAGTTAGAAATATACCTGTATTCCGTCATTGTCTTTGCGCTATTGTAACGAATACGGTAGTCAACGTTACGGTGGTTCGATGGGGGACACGTTGTTATTGGAAAAAAAAACACGCAATCGTGCAAGCCAGCGACACACCGAACTATAGAACGATCTATTGATTATCCAAAGACAGTCGGCGAATACATCACGTTATCCATCCTGCGTCTCGTCGCAGTTCCATTCGCAACGAGAGAGACAATTCACATTTACCAATATTGTAATTCACCTTTGAATCGGCGATAAGGGTAACGCCGTGCAATAACGTTTCGTTAAAACTCTTATCGTCGAAACATGTAAGTGACGAAACAAGGGAAGCGCCGCCACGACTTATTTCATGTAATTATAAACTCACATACTTGTGTCCCTTGAAAAAGAATTCCAAGGAAACTCGTTATGCTCGGTGGTACGACCTTCCGCGCGTATCGTTTGCCCGTAAATCCGTGCTCAATATTTATGCGTTGTACGTAGAGACAACAGAATGTACGGTGACTCGCGAAACAAGTGGTTACAGAGAAAGAAGGAAGGAGAGAGGGAGAATGCACCAGCTCGCGAACGTATTACGTAGTTAAAAAGACTAAACATCTGCAGGTTGAATAACGCTGAATGAAAAGTAGAAAAGTTGTCGGTAAACTCTTGCTATAACGTCACTCTTTTTCATACGAGAAGATATACATACATACAAATACGCACGTGATGTCACGAGCTGTGCTACGATGCCGTCCTATTGCATTGTTTATTTAGGAAAGCTACCTCAACAGCGCGCAACACGTGGCAGTTCCGAACAACAGGGCATTCCGACATGATCGGCGCGAGCTTTTAAAAATATCGTTACCGTTCGATTCACTATCTCCACTTTCCTCGTTTTTATCCCTACCGAGCACCAACGGTGACGTCCGAATAATAACGGAGACAGAGCACCGATAAATTTGAAACATTTTCGCACGCAGTAAATAAAGGAAAAGGAATAAACGTACGTCCGCGTCTTTACATAAACGGCGATTTTCGGCAACCGAGTTCTTCGTGGAATCGAAAGTTCGTTACGAACAAAAATAACGGGATAAAAAAGAAAGGACTGGCCGGCGATAGCCTTTTGATCTGTCAACGTCAGATATTCCGATTCAAAGATGAAACTTGCAGGACAGCTGTGACTTTCGGAAACACATTTTTCTGCTATACGATTTGGATGGTGAACCTAACATTACAACCTGTAATAATCACTTGTTGTCGCTAAATCGAAGCCCCCACTGTTACACCCACGGCCATGTATAGCTTTCATAAAAGTGCGTTCACATTAAAGTAGAAAGTATCGCGACGTATTCCGCGAAAACGAATACACGTATATATTTTCCAAATAGACGAAAAAGAAAGTAATCTCAGGAAACAGGTTACTCACGCGAATGCGTTAGAGACGTAAACGATGAAACGAGAATGAATAATACGTATAAATACAGTTTGGTGTAATAAATAAATAAATAACAAAAAAACATTTGATTGATAAGCTACACAACTGGCCGAAGTCCCGATTACTTAAAAGTTCCATTAAACGACGCTGTTGATTACACATTTAAATAGCCGGTAACTTTACGATCGATTATCTATGCGCTGTCTTTTAAATTATGCGACGCATTCGACAAAGGTTTGTCCTTCCACAAACTTGAGGGAGAACGGTTTTAGGTACATGTTGTGCTCCGTGTAAGTGAATCACGGACGTAAAATTTATACTATCGATTTACATATCCGTGAAGCGAAGATTCGAAAAAAGAAGGTTCGAAGCACAGAGAAAGAGAAACGGAGACAGAAGCGCTTCTCCCGATAACGCGCAGAGCGACAGATTTACGAAACGCAACGACGAAAATATAAAAAACGAGAACCACTCCAACTTTTTATAGCTCAAGATTAACTTTCGTACACGTTTCAAACATTTCCGAACAAATTTCACGTCCCAGAAACACAACCTTCCATGCAAAAATGCATAAAAAATACGTAACATTATATTTAGTAGGATGAAGAATATATTTGGTTTTCAAATAGAAATCTGTAAACCAAAATTCGCATGAAAAACCCATAGGCGGAGGTCTGAAACGTGTCGTTTGGTTTCTTAAATTTCGGATAAAAGAACAGCGAGTAGTTGTACCGAGAAAGAATTCCCTTTCATAACGGTAGAAGACACATGCACAGAGAGTTCCTCACGACGCGTAAACTCACAATGGAGGACGGAGAGTTTCACGTACACCTACGATACACACAAGCTTCGTACATTCCTGCAAACGTTAACATAAGGCCGAATCGAAGTCCTCAGTTTTTCAAACAGAAATCCAACCAGACTCGGGATTGTGCGTAGTAGCGCGTAGGAAGCTCTCCGTTCTCGCTCTCCACTCTCTTTCTCTCTCGCTCTCTCTCTCTCTCTGTTCCGTAGCGTCTACCGTCTCTCTCGCCCACCTTTTTTCGAGACGAGTCGCTCTCCTCTCTCAACTCAGAAAGAAGAGGAGAGAGAGAGGGGGAGAGAGAGAGAAAGAGAGTGAAAGAAAGAGAGTGAGAGAGAGACAGCGTAGGGTGCAACAAGTTAGAGACTAAAGAGAACTCACTGAGCTCGCCGTCGGGCAGGCACGATCCGAGCACGCACAGGGCCAGCAACGGGACGATGTAACGAGCACGGTTAAAGCACCACCGTTCACACGCCATATTTACTTGCGAACGTGTAAATCCCGTCTGCCTTTGCCGCGATGACTGAACGACGAAACGAAACGACGGGGTAGGGGAAACGGCCGGCGGAGGGAGGAGGGGAAGGGTGAGGACCCCAAAAGGGAATTCTGTAACAGGGAAATGAGTTCAGAGGGACTATGGTTAACCGATGAGAGGAGGCAGGGGAAGAACAAAGGATAAAACGATATGGGAAATAAGACGCGAAAGATTAACACGAACCGTCAGCCGGGACGTACAACAAACTATTCACGATGTGACGGAGCTCGGGTACAGGGACACGACTAAACCGGTACCGGACGGAGTATCGCTTGCGGCGGGAACGGCATGTTGGCTCTCACTGGCCCTCCTCTCTGGCTCTCACTGCCAAGAGAGCCGTAGTCCGCGTTCTTCGGCCCGCTCTCCCTGGTTTCCGTTACGCTCCGTTCGGCTATCTAGATGACGCGCGGAGTGGAACACGGGACGAGACGCAACATGGTGCGGCCAATCACTGACGGAAGATCGGTATGATTCGGGCAGCGCGAAATCTTATGTTTTTGAATCGATTTTAAACGACCGATACCGTCGGAAAACATTGCTTTCTACAAGAGATCGTATGGAAGGACGTTAAAAAATATGGTTAATGGTTGCGCGTACCGTTTTTACGTTAGAAAATTAACAAATGATCGTATTATCGAAATTCAGATTTGAATTTCAATATATTTGTATATATTTGCTCGGTGTGCATGGAACGATGTTTGATTAGTTTAAAAAAAATTAATCTAGGTCATCGTTCGTTTTCCGAGTCTCGAAGAATGATATTAAACCTCGGTGAATAAACAAGAGTTACGGATGGGATAGTTTATATCGGCCCAATATAAACACTGTAATTAACTGTATCATTTCGATGTCACTTTTGCATCTTTTTATTGTTATTTGTGTATGAAAACATTAATAAATCTGACAACGCGCATTTTCGCCGGCAAAGAAGGTTTCTATGCTCCCAATGGAAGATAACCAAGAATGTATTTTTCGTGAAAAGAGCGTCTTAGGAAACGAGATACGTTCGATATATGAGATTACGTATTATAAACCCATTCGAACGATAAATATCTAGTACGTCAAGTTACGAGTTTTCTACAAATTCTTCCAAATTGAATGGACAAGCTGATCGGGCGGATGAGTGAGAATCCGTTGAAGATTTCGTACGTGCAGAAACATGGGAGTCAGGGGGGGAAACTGGATGAACTTTAAATTGTCCAAAATTTGAATCTGTGACTGTCCCGCTCCTAATCAATACGTGCTGATCAAAAACAGCCTGTGAAAGAAATTATCAATTGCATATGTATGCCGTTATTCGTAACTGTTCGTGATCTTGTTATACAATTGCAGAATGTATTTTTAGCTAATGAAAAGATACGTTGTCATATTACCGTGACATTAATTTTATCTTGAAATGTTCTGTGACAATGTTCGATGTCTGCATAAGCTGGGAAATACAGAGAGCAATTTACTTGTCTTCTCTGCTCGCTCTTTTGTTGTAACATATACGTTCTATCTGTGGTTCTACGAATATAGTCTATTTCGTCGAAAGACTCTAATGCCATAGAAAGCTTGGATTCACAGATCCTGTTGTACATGTCTTTCTCTTTCATCTCCTCTGCCTTCTCTACGCATTCTCTTAGCGTCTTCTGTTTCTCCTTTACATACCTGCCCAGTGAGCTGTATCGTTGTGTCATCAGAAATATCGCCTGACTATCCATTCCCAATGGAACGATACCGACTTGATCAAAATATTTGGCAATTTCTGTCCATACTTGACCTAATTTAAATTGAAAGTACGTATCCACGCTGGTCATGGTGATCTGGAAGGGGGTATATAAGGTATACTGGAGAACCAATTAACCAATGTACCAAGTATACACTTGAGGCCCATCCATACTAACACGGTCTTCGATTGGTAGGTCGTTAGATAAAATTTTGTAGTGTTCCTTTGCCATTTTATACATCTCGTTGTCTCTCTCTATTATTCTTCTAATGCTGTATATTTTTGATCTCACAGAGCCAATCATGTCGTTTAAAGCAGGGCTAATACCTTTCTTTAATTTTGTGGTGTATGTTTCCAGCCACTGTTTACGACCCATTTGTGGTACACCCTTTTCTGTACGGACATTTTAATGAATTTAAAGTTAAAACTATTCAGCTAATGCGTAGAGGCAGTTATATTTGATTATGCCTTTTATGGAACCGTCCATGCTTCTTTTAACTTTAATACGAATTTCCTCCTCTCTCCATATTCTTGCCAATAAGGACATCAATCCTGATTTCTTGTCGATACCCCTCCATGTACATAAATAGGATCCACAAAAATAATTGTCACAGATATCGGTTAGAACAGCAAGAAACAAGCATTGCGCGGGGTAAGGAACAATTTCGATAGCGTCAAGAATGATGTACACTGCACTGTAATCGATGAATCTTGAAAGGGTCGCAGGACACGAGACTATACATCCCCAGATGTAGGAACCGATTGCTAATAAAAGCCTGATGACATTTCTTTTATTCAAAACCGTAATCGGACATTAGTTAGAAATGATTTTAATAGGGTAGTACCGCTGATCCACTCGAAATCCGCCGTTTTTCTGATACAGACATAGAAACAGAAGTTTTAAAATAAATCGAATACTCTGTTCGCCATACATCTCTTGATAGCACGTCTGTTTCTTCATAAGACTCTCAGCCGCGATTAACAGCAGCGTTAAAATTCGTTGATGTTGCATCGTGATTTTTTTAAAATCCAAAATGTACATAATAAGCCCTGAAGTGCACCAGAAAGATTCTTATATTTCCCTACAATTAAATAATTTATTTATACCAACTGACTGATTAGCGATATTGTCATGCCATGTCCTCGAAAGTTTTCTAGCAGGAACGAATCACTTTTCAGAACAATGGAACATATCGTTTTTGCGTAATTCGTCACGATTTGAACGTCGAACTTGGTACTTAAACTCCATTCGAGTATCATCAATAATCTGCGAAAATTTGTGCCTATTGTTTTATAATCTTCTCAATGCGAATATTTAATTTCGACGCGTACGTGGATAGGTATGTACCTAATCACGCCGTTGTACCTCACAAATTCTTTCGGTACTTTTGGCGCCAAGACAGATAAAGCGTTCATAGCGTACACCCACAGACTCTGAAACTGCGACAAGGTCCATTTGATTTTTGGATTTTCTCGCTCTTTAACGTCAGGATTAACAATTTGAAGTACGGTGTGCACGAGCTTCCCTTTTACCATTAACTAGAAATCAAAATCGGTGAGATCTATCCTGCCGATTTTCTATATCGTACAAAATCGCGAGCAATAATTACGTAAATGCAGGCGTCTACTTCCGTCAAATGCATCGCGATTAGTAGCAAAACTTTATAGAAGTATAGATCTTCGTTCGTTCTGCCGAATTTAACTTTTTCGGACAATATGAGAGTCGTTCCTGTTTCCATCCCGTTCAGAAGTTCGATAATGTCTTCTGCGATGCCACTGCTGACTAGATTCCATGAAGCAAACGTAGTAAAACCAGCCAAAATAAACGTGGCAATTTCATTTCGCAATTTGACACTGCTGCTGCGGTATTGACCGTAATATATCTGTCTCTTAAACGTGTAACGTAAACCCCTGCTCTATGCACATAATGTTATGTATAGTTTGGGATATCTAACAAGAAACTTATCTACATAAATGTATTTATGGAACTACCACAAGGCACATTGTGCAACGACCACTGTGTTTTTTAAAGGATTGGGAAGTTTACTAGGGAGAAGAGCAGATTTCATTAAAGTCCACAAGATATTCATAATCAACAGTGTTGTATCTTCAGAATATTCCGTACCGTCCAACAGTAAATCTGGCGGCCTTGTACAACGTAATTGCGTCGCATAGGGGAGATCCATTCTTGTAAGCAGCGTGTTAAGTACACCGGCTTCCAACATTCGATAAGCTTGGGAACGAACGGTACAAGTGGGGAACATTGATGTGAGTAAATTATTTAAATATCTACTTACAGCATCTATAAGAGATCGATGTAAGTAGGAAGACTAGTTCCAAGATTTTGGGGTACATATCTGGAAAGGAGGCTTGTAAAAGCTTGGTTACAGTTATCGGTAGGCTTGACCTCTCCATTACTTTGCAACAATAGTCTGGTTTTACTGCCGCAATGTTCACTGATTTTCTTAATAATAAAGAATGAAGGGCTTTGTGAATTTTCAGAACCTTTTGCTTGGTCGGCAAGATAGCAAGCAAACATCCCAACAGTGAAAAATAACGCTTCATTGTGGCAAAGCTATCGATACTATCCGATGTCTTCTCCAAGAGTGGAGGCAAATTGCAGAGTTCAAGCATACGATCCAAATGTAGTTCATACTCGTTAACGGACTTTACTTTTTCAACCAAGAATTCTAAGATTGTGATTACTGCTGGTAAATCCTTCACTCTCTATCCACGCTTGTAAGGAAGATTTAACAATTTTTAAAAATATATTATCGGTAAGGATGCCATATCGCGGATGTTTGATATATATATAATCGTTGAATAGGAATTGGAATAAGAAACTGTCTATAAGACGAATGGGCATACAAATTTTGTTATTCAAAGGATACGTATCCCTCGTCTCCCAGATCGGTCAGATAATCGAATAAAAGTCTACGTATCCTAGGTACGCTATCGCAAGTTATGGGATCGGATATAAGTTCGTGCAGCTTTTTTATATTATAATTTCTATCGAATTGGGTTTGTCCGCCACCATCGAATATCTCTTGAGGTAATTCATTAGTTGTTGCACATTTACGAATGACATATTCCGAGCAATTAAATTTCCCCCAAACGTTCTCGGCATTAAATTCATCGACGGATAGCGTTTCTGTTTTACTTTCCGTTAATCCGCTGGTTTCAAGTGCGCTTTCTTTTATCGGCTAAAGCGTAGAGTAACGTAATATGAAAATATTCTTGAGCTTAAAATTGTTTCATTCTGAGAATGCGGTGAATCGTCGGTGATAAAGCGAGTGCTTTCCGCGTTGATAAACATAGGCGATACGTTCGAAACACAAAGTTGACTGAAACATCTCATCGATGTTGAAGAAATTTCTTACCTTTTGCCCGACACGGCTGTGACACGCCATTCTTGGTTCGCAATTAAATATTGTTACTCGATACGCGAGTATCACGTTAAAAATCTGACGCGAAGATCTGACAAAATGCAAAACAAAACCGTCGCACGGGAATGTGGCGCACTCTATTCTTTACGCATCACCGTTAAGGTGGCGTGTCCATCGGATCTGCCGCCGCGCACACGAAACTTTGTTCGAATCATGGATGGATTTATCCGGCATTTAATTTGCGCGATACCAAACTACTGGAGAGATTATCGTATCGAAAAAACGGGAAGCCGGATACCGCGCGAGGAAATTGCTTTCGGTAACAACCGTGATTACTTCCCGAAAGAAGCCGTTCTCTGCCGGATCTACATGTACACGTAACACTGGTGCATAGTGCTTGCGTGTGTTTGTATGAGGCTCTCGTACACGTGCGGGAGAGAGTTCGCAGCAGTCGCCGACGCTCCTCCAGCATAGCCTGGATCGGTGCCGTTTCGGTTCATCCAAGATTTTTTACCGTATCGCTTGGATTTATTCGTAATAATAATTATGTCGGGTTAACGTCACTGATAAAAAGTGTGTGTTACCATCGAGCACTCTGGAAAAAAGTCTATGGTGTATGGTTTTCATACGTGTAAAGAGGAGGGTCTTTTGTTATTTTGTTAAATAACGTGAAGACAAGGCGAGATTTGTCAAGGCTGATAGTGGAATCCGGAGCGAAGACACACGGTAGTGCAGCGATCGAAGTCAATGTCGTTGTACAGGCAGGTAGTCGCCCTCTGGTAAGACTGGTTCGTGCGTGGATAGTTGGTGTAGTCGCGTCGCGAGCAGCTGAGGTGCGTGTGTGTTCTCTCAGTTTTCAAGGTTTCGTGCGTGCGGTTCCTTCGGCGAAATTCACGGGAGAAAGTGGTGGAAAGGGATAATCGAGGACCCTGCTGATCCTGGGCGTGGACTCGAGATGTGACAAGTCCGTGGCGACCTTGGCGGGACGGTGAGTGACCTTTTCGCGATGTCAAATGTATCCTGCACATTTTCCTACGTGTATTTTCCACATGGACGCCTCACGGCGAATTTATCACGCTGTACACCGGCGAGTTTCCCACGGGAAAAATACCATATTAATTAGAGCGACAATGCCGGGTAACGAACCACGGGTACAATTATTTCTGGACTCGTTCGCCCTTTGCACCGCTTTCCGCCGGGGAAAGGATGAAGTTTTTATTCCCGTACGTACACCTTGCGTGAGTCATTATCTCGGCGTTATCCATTTGCAGAATTGAAACGCGATTGACTGCCGATTGTGAGAACGCGACTCGATTAGCGTTTGCCTCTTCCATGGTTAGCTTTCGTAGAGAGAGTTTAAAAGGCATACGGTGTTCCGTAAGCCTCCTTCCTACGCGTAGACGTCTAACGAATCGAATGCTTCTAACGTAAGAACGATCGCTCATTCTCGTACCTAAAGTATCTATGATATCCCCCGTACGCATCTGCCATAGAAATTGATCATATCTCTGTACGTACGATCGTAAAGAATACGTACGACGGATACGCTGAGATCTAATTGTCCTTAAAAAAGAATTTCTTTTCGACGCTTATATCATTCGAGTTTAAAACTCTACGTCGCGTCGGATCGAAATGGCTCGATAAGAGAAAGCTGTAACACGAGTAGCGAAGGACTAACGAATAAGAAGCCAATGGAAGTAACGTTAGAAAAATTTAGATACGATGCGAGGGTTAGTAGACCCGAGCCGGCGAATCAATATTTGGAGGGTAAGCGTCCCGACGGCGGCGTCGAAGCTGCGGAACGTGAGTCACTCACCCCTGATCGCGAGGGAGAGGGAGAGTCTAAGTGAGAGGGAGAAAGAGATATACGTATATATTGTATATATACATATATATATATATATATGACTTCTCTCTTTCACCCGCTCTTCTTGTGTCGCGTAGAACGCTGTTATGCGGGAAGTCGACTCGAAGTAAGAAGATTCGTGCAGTTTCACTGCGACATTCTCTATCCCATCGGTAGAACGTACGCGGAAATTATGGTGCCGAACCGCCAATTATCGGTAATTTTTTCGTGAGAATGTTTACTATATGTTGCAAGAAAAATTCAATTGATTTCAAACGGAGGAAACCGTTGATTGGCTCAAGATCAAACGAATAGGATTGGAAATCTCTCTCTTTGGCTCGCTCACGTGTTGTAATAAAGTTAAAAACAAAGTGCTATGTCGATGTCCCACGATGAGAACGTTAGGGTGTACCGAAACGGTCAACCGGCAGGTCTCGTCGACGGTTTAATTAAGATACTTGGGAATTTTTGAATCGCTCGGAGGACAGTCGTAACACAGCGAAATGTTAATTTACGATCTTTAAAGACGCGCGTGTACGCGTACGAACGTGAAACGTATGCACCCGACTAAACCCGTTTCCAGCGAGACTCGGTGGGAACAGGTTCCATAAAATTGAGCGTTCTTCCGTAGGACCTTTATCTGCGTCGAGTATCTCGTCCCGTAGTACAGTTGTCCCGATATGTAGAGTACGCGGCTCGCTTCGAACATTTTCAATCGAGAGAGAGAGAGAGAGAGAGAGACAGAGAGAGAAAAAGAAAGATAAGGTAGCCAAATTCTTTGGATTCGAAGTAGACGCAAAAATTCGGCAGAAGGAATATTACGATGCGTTTAAGGTGGAATAAGAAACACGCGATTCTAACTCCTGTCTCGTAATTAGATAGCTGCACGTGATTGTCCTGGACGAAAGAACCATTGCAATGGTTTACCGTCGGTACTGCCAATTTTTCCATTTTTCCCGCTCACCGTTATACGAATATAGTTTGACGTTCCGCAGTAACGGTTGGTATTGTAACTGTAACTGTCCCGGAATAATGAGATTTCTCCTAGGTATTTGTTCGAGCGTATCTCGGAAGGAATTTACCATTTGTCATACAAACCTCCATTCTGTTTTGTTACGATTCACTGACCTTATATCGTTTGTCATCGTGCATTTCTCTTCCTGCATGCGGATCTAGGTGAGGCGATGCATCGTAGAGGGAAGAGATTTCGGATACGTTAAATTGTTCGTGATCTAGAGATAATCGCCGAATCGGCTGAAAGATCCGCTAACCGAGTCGAGCAAAGGACGACGAATTCACGGCGCTACGTATCTCGTGATGCCAGGAGTGTCACGACCTTGAGTATCACGAGAACCGCGTACACCGGTTATTGTAATAGCTACGCGGGGCAGACTCTCGCATCGCGTGTTCGCGTCGACCAGGCGGACGAACCAAGCCAAAGGACGAAGGGAAAAACGAAAGGACGAAAGTCTGCGAACCGAAAGCGGCGGTTGTCGTCGATTCTCCTTTCTAAGAAAATAATCCCTCCTCTAGTTTCTTCGCCGACCTTTGCTCAAGCACAATAGAATATTCCAAACGTACATGTATGTCCTACATCGTCGACGCATGGAAAAGATCCGAACCGCGGAGCGTACGTCGAGTCTCGGACGATGCCGTGAACGCCACCGCGATGATTTTCCATCGGATCGTTCGCGAGCGGGGTATCGCGGAGGAAGAGGTTTCCAGTTTTTTCGCGAGACACACCGAGGGAACGCGAACGACAGCCCGGTCAGACCAGGTGTAACCAGGTGTAACTAGAACCGAGCCACGTCCAAAATTGGTTTTCCGCTCTCGGCACGATATCGAGTTGACAAAGAATTACAGCGACGCTGTCGCTATTGTAACGCAATAGTCTCTAGAAATGACAGGTTCCATCGGTCTGCAAGCCTAGTGATTTTCACAGAGGCGCGCCGCTGAATGAAACTTTCTTGCGAAACCGCGTGACAGCGTATGCGGTAGGTACGCATCAAATATGGTTTCCAGAGGCGCGGAAAGAGTCGTAGAAAAAGCAGCGAATTGGATCAACGATCTGTGGACAGAGGGGTAGACCCGGTTCTGGTTAGATCTTTATTAAAAGGTGTTGGAATCGTGCGGTTCATTTCCGTCGAGGTCGACTGGTCTCGAGATAACCGGGCGTCGTGATTCACCGAAAGACTCGGGCTTGTCCGGGAAGCACCGGTAGAACGCGTCGCCGAGACGAGACTTTTCGCCTGTCCACGATCTCCGAAAGGTACGGCCCTCTACCAAGCCTCGAAACCGGCGCGTTCAAAGGTAATCGCTAGGACCGGATTCTTTCGTATAATTAATAGACAGTGGCCGCGGGAAGCAAGCCTAGTCTGCCCATCGATATTCCTCGTTCCACTTTGAGACATAGTCCCCGTTCCCCGAGCGATTCGATAACTCGAGCGATTAATTCCATCGCGTTAATCGAAGAAACTTGGAAAGCACAGGTGGGGTTGGCCGAGCAGCCGAAGAATCTCCACGCGGAAAGATTTTATCGATTCTAACTCACATTTTCCACTCGACGCGGCGGTTAAATGGAATTTTAAAACTCACCGACGCGCGGCTGTGAAACGACCACGGAATTCTAAAAGCCGTTTCCATGTTCCGTCAACGGAGTATCTGCATATGTATGTATGTAACGTATGTACCGGTATTCGGTATTGTCCGTCGCGAAATACGTTCTTCCAGATATCGTCGCTCGTCCGTACGAGGTTGATAGACTCGCATAGAGCAGGTGTAGCAGGTGCGTCCACCGTGCAATCTGTTTGCCGAGAAGAAACGAATGCCCTCCAAGACCGTAGTTATCTCGGCATCGAAACGAAACCTGTTGTCCTAAACGCGAAAGGTCACGAGAGAGAACCGACGAACAGAATGGGACCCCGTAGCTAGAAACGATGCGTCCCTTTTTCGTCCGGTTATTTTCTCGGAGGCTTGGTTGTCTACCGGTACGAGGGGCGGTTCGATCGGTTCGTGCCGGTGCGCCGTGAATTCCGATTGGTCAAACCGGATCGCATAGCCCGAGGGGAAGGCAGGATGGCACGAGACCTATCGTGCTCTCGTGCTCTCGGTACGGTCGACTGGTCCGGCGATCCCGGGACCGATTCCCCGATAAAACAAACCTAACGAACGAGAGATACTTGTTGCGAACCGTGGCCGCCGTTCGCCTTGGAAGATGCGTTTCGCCGCTGATAGATGCGATTTACTTTACTCCCGATCGAGCAAATATTTCTCAAACGGCAAATCTATCGAGACGTTATATTCCCGTTACAGCGTACCGCCTATCGACCGACAAAACGTAATACAATCATGATTTACCTCGAATTTAGGGCGAATCTCGATGAAAAATAAGGAAGAAACAGGGTTTTTCCCTTGCCGGAGATTCGTTTAAACTTTAAACGGACGCGACGGTGGGAAATTAATTAAGGTCGCCGTCCGTGACGATGCAGACTGTAGGGTTCGCGAGATTGTCGGGAAGAGAAGACCCGTGGATGTATAAAGGACGCGGACAATAATTTATTTAGACAAAACGTTCTAAATAACTAGTCTTCGAGACGAACGATTAACCCTTCTAGCGGGAAACGCTGATTCGCCGAACGTTGCGCGACTTCGACGACCGTGTCGCGGACTTGTAATTATTTCCCTGTAGCTACGGCGAACGAATAAATGTATAAATGAAACGTTGCGAGGCTAATTAGATCCTTAGATCCGAACGGCCGCCGCGGAGATGAGAAAACATTTCGTGCGTACGTGTTGTAGAAATAGAGGTGCTGCGCTGCGTCGGTGCTGTTCGCGTGTTTCAACGAGACGTAGGAAAGAACCGTTATTTAAAGAGATATTGTTAACGTACGCGCCCCCCGTAGGGTCTCGTCGCGTTAATAGCCAGAGATCGATACCTATTATGAGACACGTGGAGCTGGGCGGGTCTTTGCGAACGAGAGCATATCGCGAAACAGCGAAACATATTCGTTAGCCGCGTTTCGGGTAGAAGGACGCGCTGTTTAGCGTGCTCGCCGATTTACGCGAGAAATCGAAGCTTTACTGCGAATCTTTGGCACACGTATCGCGTTAAACGCGACGGAGTCGATGAATTTGCAGCGAAAGCAGCAACACCAGCAGCGGAACGAACGAAGGGACAGACAAAGGGGGTAAAACGGACGGAAATCGTTGTTTCCCACGTTTCGCGATACCGGGGTATCGCATTCTCACACTCGCGGTAGATTTTCAGTCCGAGATCCGGCGGCGGGAACGGCGGGAACGGCGGGAACAGCGGTTTTCAAACGGTTTTTCCGTATGGTAGGAATGCTTGGCCGATGAACCTTCGAAGCCGCTAAACCTGGGGTTCGTTTCCGCAGATGGAGCGAAACTTTCGATCCTCCGAGAATCGCGGGATGGGACGTACGTGACGCAACGATCAAACATGTCCTGGCTATGGGTGCTGGTGAGCCTGTGGGCCCTGGGGCCGACGGAGGCCTACCTGGCGGTTCTATCGTCCAGCACGCCGGCCGGTTCGCTGGTGTTCGAGGCGGGCGTGCCGCAGCTCGGTGGCCGTCGAAAGTACGAGGCTTCCAGCGAGCGCACCGCTTGGTTCGCCAGGAAGCTGCTAAAGGTCCATCCGCACACGGGTCGCGTCACTCTGGCGCGACCTCTGAGCTGCGACGGACTAAAGTACCCGAGGATCTTTACGTTTTACGTCGACTCGACGAGCTCCAGATTAGGCAGGCCCACGATCGATTATTACAGCTTGCCGCTGAGGATACTGATCACGGGATGCGGCGGGGAGAACAGGGACCTGGCGACCACGAGGGGTTGGATGGCCGAGACTTTGGCGTCGTACGCGATGCCGAGCACCGAGAGGTACGTCTTTCGTTCGCCTCGGCTACCGCGACGAGCGCGCGGACGTTTCTAACGAGATCCCTTCTATCGTCGACAGGTTCACCAAGGTCTGTTTGCGAACGTCGCAGCTGGTCGCGGCGTTGCGGGATTTTCTTCCGCAGACCGCTTTAAAGGAATGCGAAACGAGATGGGGCGGGGTGGCGGACCCTAGGTTTCTGATCGAGGGCGCGGCCGGGGATCTGGTCTCGGCTACGGAGCAGTGCCTGGTCGATCCTCTCTGGAAAATTTCCGTATCCATGAACCTCCGATGCGGCATGGAGTCGCGGCTAACGGATGCCGAGCATCGGCTGAAAATCGTCTTTCACCATCGGCAACTGGACGACTCGGACTTGGGCAGACGAGTCAGGAGGGAGCTGAAGAACCAGTCGCCCTACTTCGAGGAACCTTTGTACGTCGCCGCGGTCGAGGAGGAGAAAGAGCCGGGAGTTTACGTGACGTCCGTTAGAGCCCGAGACCCGGAAGGTGGAACGGTCCGGTACTCGATGAGCTCTCTGTTGGACGCTCGGTCTCAGGCGCTGCTGATTCTGGATCCCGTCACCGGCAGGGTTACCACGCGCTCCAGGCTCGACCGGGAAAGCGTGGACGTTCATTACTTCAGGGTGCTGGCCGTCGACGACTCGTTCCCGCTGAGAACCGGCACCACTACGCTTCAGGTGAACGTCCTCGACACCAACGACCACGCTCCCAGCTTCGAGTGGCCAGAGTACGACGCCTCCGTCAGGGAAGGCGTGCCCGTCGGCTCGACGGTGGTTACCGTCAAAGCTTCGGACCAGGACGTGGGTAGGAACGCGGAGGTCGAGTATTCCATATTGTCGATCGGCAACGGCGCGGGGGGCGGCTCGACCGAGCACCTAGACGCCTCGACCTTCCGAATCGATCCGCGATCCGGCGTGGTTACCACCAGGACACCCCTGGACAGGGAGAAGACGGAAGTCTACACGGTGATTCTTAGCGTGTCGGACCAAGCGACGCCGCCTAACGCGAGGAAAACTGCCAACGCTACGCTGGTGGTGCGAGTGCTGGACGATAACGACAACTATCCGCAGTTTACCGAGCGAACCTACTCCGTATGGATCCCGGAGGACTTGGACTACACCGCGAACCCCGTGGTAGCTCGTATTCGGGCGACGGACGCGGATTCCGGCAGCAACGCGGCGGTTCGATACGCGATTATCGGCGGCAACACCCAAAACACTTTCTCCATCGATTCTATGAGCGGAGACGTCGCGCTGGTCAAGAGCCTCGACTACGAGTCCACCAGGAGTTACAAGATCGTGATACGCGCGCAGGACGGCGGCTCGCCGGCGAGGTCGAATACCACGCAGCTGTTGGTGCACGTGAAAGACGTGAACGACAACGCGCCGCGGTTCTACACGAGTCACTTTCAGGAATCCGTCTCGGAGAACGTTCCCGTCGGCTACTCCGTGCTGAAGGTGCAGGCCTACGATGCCGACGAGGGCGCGAACGCGCAAATCAAGTACACGATCGGGGCCCGGGACTTTAGCGGTGCCTCGACGGAGAACTTTCCAATCACCGTAAACAGCGAGACCGGCTGGGTCTACACCACGAGGCAGCTCGATCGGGAACAATGCTCGAGGTATCAGTTCGTCGCGATCGCCGCGGACTCGGGCGAAGAGCCCAAGTCGGCCAGTGCCACCGTGATACTCACCGTCACCGACGTCAACGACAACGATCCGTACTTCGATCCCAAGAACTACGAGGCCGTCGTGTCCGAGGACGACCCGCCCGGGACTCCCGTGGCTTCCGTCACGGCAACGGATCCCGACGAGGACGCGAGAATCCACTACGAAATCACCGCGGGGAACACGAGGGGACGGTTCTCGATCGCGTCGCAAAACGGCCGGGGTTTGATCACGATCGCCCAGCCGCTCGACTACAAGCAGGAGAAGAGATTCGTGCTGACGGTGACCGCTTCGGACAGCGGGGGTAGAACAGACACGGCGCTGGTTTACGTCAACATCTCGGACGCCAACAACTTCTCGCCCGTGTTCGAGAACGCGCCGTACTCGGTGTCCGTGTTCGAGGACGCGCCCGTGGGCACCACGGTGCTGGTGGTCAGTGCCACGGACTCGGACGTTGGAAAGAACGCTCAGGTGACCTACAGCCTGGACACGGATAACGGCGATCAGGCGGTCTCCGAGTTCACCATCAACCCGCAGACGGGGGCCATAACTACGACGCGCGCGTTGGATCGCGAGTCTGTGCCGGCTTACTTGTTGACCGTCACCGCCAGAGACGGCGGGGTCCCACCTTTATCGGACACCACGGACGTCGAGATATCCGTCACGGACGTGAACGACAACGCGCCCACCTTCGAGGCACCGCAGTACCAGGGCTCCGTTCCGGAGGACGTGCTGGTCGGCAGCAGCGTTTTGAGGGTCTCCGCCACGGACGCGGACACCGATCTCAACGGCCGGGTAAGAATATAGATATACTATGTATGTATATGTATGTGTATACGTGCGTCGTCGGAGGAGCAATTCCCTCGCGACCTCTGCTCTATGGCTACGTGTTTGTTCCAGGTAAGGTTCGCGTTGAACGACGACGGTGACGGCGCGTTCGCTATAGACACCACCACCGGCATCGTTAGAACGGCGAAACCCTTGGACCGGGAATCCGTGGCGAGGTACACCTTGAAGGCCGTTGCCGTCGACAGAGGCTCGCCGTCTCTGTCGTCGGTGGTGCCCGTAATCATCAAGATAGAGGACGTGAACGACTCGCCGCCCGCCTTCGAGAACGATAAGATAGTCCTTTACATCCCCGAGAACTCGCCCGTAGGGTCCACGGTCGGCGAGATCTACGCGCACGATCCGGACGAGGGTCCCAACGCCGTCGTGCAGTATTCGGTTATCGGCGGGGAGGATTCGAACAGCTTCGCCCTGAACGTTCGGCCGGGCGCCGACCGCGCGGAACTCATCACCCTGGAGGAACTCGATTACGAGTCGCCGAAGAAAAAGTTCGAACTGGTCGTACGTGCTGCCTCGCCGCCGTTGAGGTCCGACGCTGTCGTTCAGATTCTCGTCACCGATATCAACGACAACGCGCCGGTGATGAAAGACTTTCAGATTATTTTCAACAACTTTAAAGATTTCTTCCCGACCGCGCCGATCGGAAAGATACCCGCCGTAGACGCCGACGTGACGGACAAGCTGGTGTACACGATACTGGCTGGGAACAACGCGAATCTGATCGATCTGAACAAAACCACCGGCGAGATTCGGCTGTCGCCGCAGCTCAATACCAACGTGCCACGCGTCGCGACCATGGAGGTGTCCGTCACGGACGGTATCAACGAGGTCAAAGCCACGATGACGTTGTCGGTGCGATTGATCACGGACAAGATGCTGTTAAATTCGATCACCGTCAGGCTGGACGACATGACGGCCGAAGCGTTTCTCAGCCCCCTCTTGGGATACTTTCTCGACGGTCTGGCGGCGATCGTGCCCTGTCCCAGGGAGAATATATTCCTTTTCAGCATACAGGAGGACGCCAACGTGCATGGGAAAATTTTGAACGTGAGCTTTTCGGCGCGCAGAGTCGAGCCCGGCGTGACGGACGAGTTTTACAGCCCGCAATTTCTTCAGGAACGCGTCTATTTGAATCGCGGCATACTCGCGAGACTGGCCACCGTCACGGTATTGCCGTTCGACGACAACCTTTGCGTGCGGGAGCCGTGCTTGAATTTCGAGGAATGCTTAACGGTGCTAAAATTCGGCAACGCTTCCGGATTCGCCAGCAGCGATACCGTCCTGTTCAGGCCCATCTATCCCGTGACCACGTTCGCCTGCAGATGTGCTCGAGGGTTCACGGGCAGCAAGGAAGCCTATCTCTGCGACACGGAGGTGAATCTCTGTTACTCGAATCCCTGCGTGAACGGCGGAACTTGTCGGCGAAGGGAAGGCGGTTACGCCTGCAGCTGCGGTCCCGAGTTTGCCGGCGACAACTGTGAAATCTCCCTGGAGAGGGGCACCTGCGCGCCAGGAATCTGTAAAGGTGGCTCCCAGTGCACCGGCAAGCCCGACGGCGGTTTCACGTGCGACGGCTGCCCGGTGGCCAGCTTGGAAAGCGTCACGCCCCTCTGCGAGCTAAAGTCGCGTAGCTTCGGGCCCGCCACCTTCCTAACGTTCGCCTCTCTGAAGCAGCGGCACAGGCTGCACGTCAAACTGAAGTTCGCCACCGAGTCGGCCAACGGTCTGTTGCTCTACAACGGCCGCTACAACGAGAAACACGACTTCGTGGCTCTGGAGATCGTCGAGTCGCGGGTACAGTTCAGCTTCTCTCTCGGTGACGAGGTCACCCGGGCGACCGCCGGCATACCCGGCGGGGTCTCGGACGGAGAGTGGCACGAGGTCGAAGTGTCGTACATCAACCGGACCGTCACTATATCTTTGGACGACTGTGACGTTGCTCTGGCCTTGGAGCACGGCGACAGGCTCGGCCCGAAATGGTCCTGCGCCGGCAGGAACGAACAGATACTCGAGGATCGTTGCAACGTCGTCACCGAGACCTGCCACCGTTTTCTCGACCTGACCGGTCCGCTGCAACTCGGTGGACTGCCCTCCATACCCTCGAGCTTCCAGATAAGAAACAAAGACTACGTGGGCTGCATCAGCGACCTGCGCATCGACCACGTCTTCGTCGATCTGAACTCGTTCGTGGCGGACAACGGCACGAATCCCGGCTGCCCCGAGAAGCTCGCGTTCTGCGCGTCGTCGCCGTGCAAGAACAACGGAAAGTGTCGCGAGATTTGGTCGGGCTTTGTTTGCGAGTGCCAGGAGAACTTCGCCGGACCTACCTGCGCCGACGAGGTAGGCAAGCCCTGGAGCTTTCGCGGCGACGGATTGCTCAGCTTCAACCCTCTTCTGCGTCCCATCCAGCTGCCCTGGTTGACCGCCGTCAGCCTGCGAACGCGGGCCAAGCAGGCGTTCCTCATGAGCGTGCAGATCGGGCAGAACAGCTCGGCTCTGCTCGAAGTGCGAGAAGGTAAACTCGTCTGCTCGCTGGACGGCGCCGACATCGTCCGCACCAGGAACGCGGTAGCCGACGGCGAGTGGCACCGGATAGAGATACTCTGGCAAAGCGGGCACGTCTCCCTGGACACGGACTACCGCGACCGACCGACGACTTTCCCGCTACCCGCGAAGCTGCAGGGCCTCTACGTGGGCAGGATCCTGGTCGGTGGCACGGATCAGTCCGGCAACACGGAGCTGCCGTTCTTCGACGGCTGCCTGCAGGACGTCCGCATCGGAACCAATCAGAGCGTCCTGCTGCGGCCGACCGTCCAGGAGAACGTCGCGACGGGCTGCGTGTCCGAGGCGCGGTGCAACGCCGACTGCCCCGAGGCGTCCGTCTGCCTGCCGAAATGGCAGGCCAGCGAGTGCGTCTGCGCGGCGGGTCGCGTCGGCCGCGACTGCGAGCGCGTCTGCGACTTGAATCCTTGCAACAACACCGGCAGCTGCGTCGAGGACGACACGCGCAAGGGCTACAGATGCGAGTGCAACTCGCAAGAGTTTTCCGGCGATTACTGCGAGGTCAGGGCGGACCAGCCGTGCCCGGCCACCTGGTGGGGCTCGCCCGTCTGCGGGCCCTGCCACTGCGACGAGTCCAAGGGCTACGACCCCTCCTGCAACAAGACCACCGGCGAGTGCTACTGCAAGGAGAATCACTATCAGCCGCGCGGCAAGAAGGAGTGCATTCCGTGCGAGTGTTACGCGACGGGCAGCTTCGGGGCGCGCTGCGACACCGAGACGGGACAGTGCCGCTGCCGCATCGGAGTCATCGGAAGATCTTGCACGGCGTGTCCGAATCCGTACGCCGAGGTCACTTTGCGCGGCTGCGAGGTCGTCTACGACGGCTGTCCTAGGTCGTACGCCGGTGGTCTCTGGTGGCCCAGGACCAAGTTCGGAATGATGTCCGTCGAGGATTGTCCCGGCACCGCCGAGGGCAAAGCGTCCAGGTCCTGCGACGACAAACTCGGCGGCTGGCAACCCCCGGATTTGTTCAACTGCACGTCGGAGGCGTTCGTCGAGCAGCGACATCAGCTGGCCGCGCTGGAGACCAACGAGTTGACCTTGAACACCTACGTGGCGGTCAAAATGGCCAAGGACGTGCACAAGGCGGTGAACGTCACGCGAAACATGTACGGAGCGGATCTGCTGATCGCCGAGTCGTTGCTCGTCGCTCTGCTGGAGTACGAGGAGAGCCTGGTCGGATTGAACTTGACGCACAGCCAGGACAAGGACTACGTTTCCCATCTCGTAGGAATCGCCAACGGAATCACGAGGGCCGAGTACGCGGAGAAATGGGCCAGGATCGATTCTCTCAACGGCGACAGCCCCGACAAGCTTTTGCGCGCGATGGCGAGTTATTTGAAGACTCTCACCGCCTCGCAGCACGACACGTTCACGAATCCGTTCGAGGTAGTCGACGCCAACGTCGGTAGGTAGCAGGTTTCCCTCTCGATACCGTTCGATCGGGTTCGATCGAGATTTACCTTACGGTAACGACAATGTTTCAGTCCTGGGCTTGGACGTGGTCACCTCGGAGAGTTTGTTCGGCTACGAGGCCACCGAGTACAGAGAAGATCCCTCGGCATCCACCGCCCGACCTTCGGAGGCTGACAGGAAGGTCGTCATACCGGACACATCCGCTTTTCTGACTTCTCCGGCGCATTTCGGCCCGTCCATCTCCTTTCCAAAGTACAACAATTACATGCCCGATCCAAACAGATTCGACCCGCATTCGAAAATTAAAGTACCGCTCGCCGTTCTGGGAATAAAGCCGTTGATGCAGGGCGAACTGACCGTCAAGAACAGCCTCGTTAATCGAAAGGCTGTGCTGAGTTACGTGCAATACAGGGAATTGGGCGCCCTACTGCCGCAAAGGTAGGTCCTCGCGTTTTCCGCGCAACCGACCGGTCGTATCTACAATGTCCACGACGTACGAACGATACTCGATGAAAGTACTATTTTTTTTTGCCAGATTCGACGACTCGGTGGCGGTCAGATGGGGCGTCGAAGTCGCGGTAGGCTCGCCGGTGATGACAGTGTCCGTGCTGGTGCCTTCCGAAAAGGGGTACGATTCTCTGACGGGAGTTCCGTTGCAAACCCCGGTTCAGATCAGTTTATGGCTCAGCGAGAAGGACGATCTTAAGACCAGAACCAATCCGCAATGCGTTCACTGGAGTACGGCAAGAGGGTAAGCGATCTATACGAGTTACGGACGCCGCGGTTCCTCTGGAAGTTCTCTAAGTTTCCGTTTTATCGATTACAGATTCGGCGAATGGAGCCGTCTGGGCTGCACCACGGAAGTCGAGGACGACTCGTTGTCGTTCGGTACGATTGTAAACTGTTCTTGTTTACAGTTATCGACGTTTGCGATCCTAACCGATGTCCTCGACCTCGAATACGTCCCAGAACCGTCCTTGCTGGAAGACGTTACTAGCTACAGCGCGTTCATGCTCGCGTTGCCGCTGTTGCTGTCGGCGTTGCTAATTCTGGCTCTGATACGGGGCGGTGGAACGAATTCGAACAGCATTCACAAGAATCTCGTCATGTGCGTCTTCTTCGCCGAGGTGTTGTACTTGATCGCACTGAAAGCCAGAAGTCCTCTGGTCTCGAACGAGTTCCCGTGCAAGCTAACCGCGATCGGATTGCATTACGCATGGCTGAGTACCTTTTCCTGGACGCTGGTGGATTCCATTCATTTGTATAGAATGCTCACGGAGATGAGAGACGTTAATCACGGCCAGATGAGGTTTTATTACACCATGGGCTACGGCGCGCCTGCTATCATAGTGGGACTGACTATCGGCGTCAGAGCCGACCAGTACGGAAACTTTTACTTGTAAGTGCAATATCACAGACGACTTATGTATAGGAGTAGACGGGGCATCCAATGGGGTTTCGTGTGTCAGGTATCTGAGGCCGAAATTGAGGGTTAATCTGCACCTTCTGCTGGGCCTAGAGAGCAGCTAGTCTAAGAACTGCAGTGAAAAATATTCCAAGTTAAAGCTGTCAGATAAAATCGCAAAAAATCATCAAATTTAAGCAGTTTTTCGTTTGGCATTCGCTCAATTTTTGAGATAGCGATCTGAAACTTGTACCATTGTTTTAGTTAGGAAATTCTACGCCAGATCAATATATAATAGTTGTACTTTTCGAAATTTTGATTTTTCGCAAAAATCTGAAGGGGGTAGGTCAGGATTTTTTGCGATTTTCGTAAATCGCTCGCCATTTCCGCAATTTTTGAGCTATTAAAATGATCCAGGGCGTTTTGGACGCGGAATCCGAAGCCGAATAAGACAGTGAAGACTCATTTTTATATCTAAAAAATTGTGGAAATGACAAGCGATTTACGAAAATCGCAAAAAATCCTGACCTACCCCCTTCAGATTTTTGCAAAAAATTAAATTTTCGAAAAGTGCAACTATTATATGTTGGTCTACCGTAGAATTTCCTAACTAAAACAATGGTACAAGTTTCAGATCG
This sequence comes from Mimumesa dahlbomi, assembly GCA_917499265.3. NCBI lineage: Eukaryota > Metazoa > Arthropoda > Insecta > Hymenoptera > Crabronidae > Mimumesa > Mimumesa dahlbomi. The sequence continues at coordinate 518,752 of OU824116.1, read as the reverse complement.
CTATCTCAAAAATTGCGCGAATGCCGATCAAAAAACCGGTTGAATTTGACGATTTTTCGCGATTTTCGTAAGTCCTTCGTCATTTCCGCAATTTTTGAGATATCAGAATGATCCGGTACGTTTTGGAAGCGGAATCCGAAGCCGAATAAGATAGCGAAAGATTCAGGTCGGTATCTAAAAAATTACGGAAATGACGAAAGAATTACGAAAATCGCGAAAAATCATCAAATTTAAGCAGTTTTTCGTTTGGCATTCGCTCAATTTTTGAGATAGCGATTTGAAACTTGTACCATTGTTTTAGTTAGGAAATTCTACGGCAGATCAACGTATAATAGTTGTACTTTTCGAAAATTTAATTTTTCGCAAAAATCTGAAGGGGGTAGGTCAGGATTTTTTGCGATTTTCGTAAATCGCTCGCCATTTCCGCAATTTTTGAGCTATTAAAATGATCCAGGGCGTTTTGGACGCGGAATCCGAAGCCGAATAAGACAGTGAAGACTCATTTTTATATCTAAAAAATTGTGGAAATGACAAGCGATTTACGAAAATCGCAAAAAATCCTGACCTACCCCCTTCAGATTTTTGCGAAAAATTAAATTTTCGAAAAGTGCAACTATTATATGTTGGTCTACCGTAGAATTTCCTAACTAAAACAATGGTACAAGTTTCAGATCGCTATCTCAAAAATTGCGCGAATGCCGATCAAAAAACCGGTTGAATTTGACGATTTTTCGCGATTTTCGTAAGTCCTTCGTCATTTCCGCAATTTTTGAGATATCAGAATGATCCGGTACGTTTTGGAAGCGGAATCCGAAGCCGAATAAGATAGCGAAAGATTCAGGTCGGTATCTAAAAAATTACGGAAATGACGAAAGAATTACGAAAATCGCGAAAAATCATCAAATTTAAGCAGTTTTTCGTTTGGCATTCGCTCAATTTTTGAGATAGCGATTTGAAACTTGTACCATTGTTTTAGTTAGGAAATTCTACGGCAGATCAACGTATAATAGTTGTACTTTTCGAAAATTTAATTTTTCGCAAAAATCTGAAGGGGGTAGGTCAGGATTTTTTGCGATTTTCGTAAATCGCTCGCCATTTCCGCAATTTTTGAGCTATTAAAATGATCCAGGGCGTTTTGGACGCGGAATCCGAAGCCGAATAAGACAGTGAAGACTCATTTTTATATCTAAAAAATTGTGGAAATGACAAGCGATTTACGAAAATCGCAAAAAATCCTGACCTACCCCCTTCAGATTTTTGCAAAAAATTAAATTTTCGAAAAGTACAACTATTATATGTTGGTCTACCGTAGAATTTCCTAACTAAAACAATGGTACAAGTTTCAGATCGCTATCTCAAAAATTGCGCGAATGCCGATCAAAAAACCGGTTGAATTTGACGATTTTTCGCGATTTTCGTAAGTCCTTCGTCATTTCCGCAATTTTTGAGATATCAGAATGATCCGGTACGTTTTGGAAGCGGAATCCGAAGCCGAATAAGATAGCGAAAGATTCAGGTCGGTATCTAAAAAATTACGGAAATGACGAAAGAATTACGAAAATCGCGAAAAATCATCAAATTTAAGCAGTTTTTCGTTTGGCATTCGCTCAATTTTTGAGATAGCGATTTGAAACTTGTACCATTGTTTTAGTTAGGAAATTCTACGGCAGATCAACGTATAATAGTTGTACTTTTCGAAAATTTAATTTTTCGCAAAAATCTGAAGGGGGTAGGTCAGGATTTTTTGCGATTTTCGTAAATCGCTCGCCATTTCCGCAATTTTTGAGCTATTAAAATGATCCAGGGCGTTTTGGACGCGGAATCCGAAGCCGAATAAGACAGTGAAGACTCATTTTTATATCTAAAAAATTGTGGAAATGACAAGCGATTTACGAAAATCGCAAAAAATCCTGACCTACCCCCTTCAGATTTTTGCAAAAAATTAAATTTTCGAAAAGTACAACTATTATATGTTGGTCTACCGTAGAATTTCCTAACTAAAACAATGGTGCAAGTTTCAGATCGCTATCTCAAAAATTGAGCGAATGCCAAACGAAAAACTGCTTAAATTTGACGATTTTTCGCAATTTTCGTAATAGCGTAAATCCTAGGACCCCCTTGTTCATGACACAAAAGTTTGCCCAGCATGTCCGGTCTACTCTTACGGGTGGTCTGTATCTATACTCTGTATGCAAAACGAAACGATTCTTTTTCAGCTGCTGGTTGTCGATCTACGAAACCGTCATTTGGTCATTGATAGGACCCGTTTGTCTAGCGGTCTTTGTAAACTTTTGTATTCTGATTATGTCGATACGCGCGGCTTTCACCCTAAAAGAACATATTATGGGCTTCGGAAATTTACGAACTCTGCTCTGGCTGTCCGTGGCCTCGCTGCCTTTGCTGGGATCCACTTGGACCCTCGCGGTTCTGAACGCCTCGGAAAATTCACCGACTTTATCGTATTTGCTCAGTATAGCCATAGTTCTCCACGCAGCGTTCAGTTTGATCGGTTACTGCTTTGTAAATGGTAGAGTTAGAAGAAATCTGTATCTGAGTTTGCTCAGATGCATCGGTAAGAAGACGCCGTTGCTGGAGGGAAGCATGGGAAACGGGAGCAGCAGCCAGAATGTAAACGGTCACTCGGTACGTTCGATACGATCTTGTATTTCTATGAAACGACGAAACTGAGATTGACCGAGTATCCGTTAAACAGAGATCAGCGTTGGCGTACTCGTCGACCTATAGCGGAGCAGAGTCCGTGTGTAGGAGGGTTCACGTAGGAGTATCGACGAGCAGCACAACCTCGCGAAGTACAAACAAAACTGGCTCCAGCCCGTATCGCAGCGACACGCACCTCAGGCACACGTCGACTTCGACGAGTAACTACAATAGCGATAGGGATCCGTATATGTCGTCCAGGAGTCACAGATCGGCGCTACACTCTCGGCAAGGTTTGACTTGATTCGATAAACGTCGCGGTATCGTTCGGTAGGTTTCTTTTCTGAATAAACGATTCCCAACAGCGGAAGCAACGGAGCCACGGGGACCGCGTAGGGATTCCGAGTCCGATTCGGACGGATCCCAGGCAGAGGGGGGTGGCAGAAGCTTGGACCTCGCTAGTTCTCACAGTTCGGACGAAGAGGACGTTACCTCGAGGTCCCACAGAAACATGGGAGTGTCGGCGCAACAACCCGTAACGCACAGCTACTTGCCTAATATTCACACGAATCCCGCGGAACATTTAAACATACTTTGCTCAAACACGGAACTATTTCCAAACATTAAACCGATTTATGCACCCCGATGGAGTTCGCAGCTGCCCGAAGCGTATTTATCCGCGAACGGTGAGTTTCCCTTCGACCCGGGTATACCTATACGATACCTATACCCCCTAAATGCCTGGCCCGTGGACGTTAACGCTGTCTGTGCTCTCTAGTGGTGGACGTGCGCGGAAGTCAATGGTCCGGTGGCACGATATCGGATAACGAAATGGCATCGAACAAAACTTCCAGTCCCAACCCGTTGCCTTATCCTGAGATGAGTTCGCCGCAAAAGAGTCAGCCGGACGAGAATTACTCCGAGGGCGAAGAGAAATTGCATCATCTAGGAGAGAAGTATTTATTCCCGTACACGGCCGAGGAGGACCACACAGTTTCACCGACTCCCTACATGTTACCGATGTCTTCCCGAATCCTGGCGTCGAGTATGAGCCACCACTCGCAGAACTCGACCCACGAAAACTTGAGTGGCTCCGAGAGATACGGAAGTTTGAAAAGAGGGCAAAGCCTGCAGGGATCGCAGCATAATTTGAGCGGCTCGGAAAGATACGGGAGCCTGAAACGCGGTAAAATTACTCCGTCGGTACTGGAAGACGCCCCGGAGTATATTCTGCCGATGAGCGGTCGAATATTATCCAGCTCGTTGACGCACGATTTGCAGCACAGCAACGAACTGGCAGCGATCAGGCAGCAGCAACAGCAGTACGAGCAGACCATCACCGAGACCGAGTGAGTATATATTTCGAGTGATTTTGCTTCCGACAAGTCGTCCTCGAACGGCAGACTAACTTTATCTTATTCGTTATTCACGCTTGCTTCGGACGAACGACGCTATCAGCGAGGAGGTAAGGTGGAACACGTTGCCTTGCATAGTTTCGATCTGTCGATTCCATTCCTATTTTTCTACGTTTGCTCCCCGGTTCTTTCTTACCTCTCCTAACGTTGCGCAATATGTATTTTTCCAGGAAGGATACTAACGCGGAAACGTCCGTCTGACGAAAGGGAGGACTCTGTGCTACAAATACAAACAGCGTACAAAGTAATTTAGCGTACTATTAGCTTAAGCGTTGTAAACGCGACGAAGATTCAAATGATTATCGGTATATCTCTTAGAGCCGCTTAACTGCTCTAAGATATATTTTAAGAGCGGCCATGACTGTACTTACGACGTTAGCCATATTGATTAGAATGTATGTGTGAGTGCCTGTTCGTATATATACATATATATATACGATATATACACGCGCGCTTATCGTTAATGATTTCGATTCGGGCGATTCGGCCCAGATTCGCGAGCGTCTCTGTCGATTGTTGCGAGTACGCAATAACCGCGGGAACGCTCGGGAGATAGATGATCTCTAGTTCATTTTGTCATTCGTGTACTTAAACATCATTCCCTTCGTACATACCCAACTTCTCTTAACTCAGTATTCGTGCAATGTATACATTCCACTTCCAACTCTATATATTTAGATTCTATTGTGTCAATTTCCTCTTTTTTTTTTTTAGATGTTTACAATATTTTTTTTACATGCCATGGAAAATAGCGTAAGTCGAAAGCGTACAACTGTGCGGCGCAATTTTCGTACTTTTGTATATATTTATATGAAAAGAATGTGACAAAATACATAATTTATATATCCTTTATATTATCCGACGAGAGCACGTTCTCTACTATTGTGTTTCTCTTGTTTTCACTATATCGTTATAGCTGATTGGATGTCGACGGTGACCACGGCGAGTCTGTAACCCAGTCTCGTTGATAAAAATTACCTTTATTCTCATCGAAAATATAAATAAATTACAAAATATAGTTAGGTTAATATTCGGAAGAGCATCGTCTTTGAACGTAAAAGATCTGTGTATCGTTTTCGCAACGCCGACCAGGTAGCCAGTCTTTGTTCGGAATACTATTCTGGCATGATTCGCACGGCCCCGACGAACTAGGAATTTCTCTAACAAGGTACGATATACACAGGTGGGTAGAATCCATTTCGAGTTTACGCATCAGAAGATTTCATTCGGATCGTTACAAGTATTCTCTTATTATATATATATAGTTGATGTGCGTCGGTGTCGGGAGACCGGGTCGTCGATCGATTAGATTCCACGGTACGATTCAGATTCGCGACCAAGCTGGAATCCGTGACACGCGCACACCACGATTAACCGCTAGGACTAGGAGATTCATCGTTGCTACACGGTGCTTTCCGTGTCGGACGCCACCGACAGGGTTTGCAGCTTCGGCACGGAATAATTCTCAGTGTGCCCGTGTGCCTGCCGGTTGGAGACTCTTTCCAGCGTCGACGGTGCCGACGGCGTGTCCTGATGCGCCTTCGGGGGAATCGGTGGCGGGCTCACCTATTTCGTTGGAGAATAGATCAATACGTATACGTGCAACGATTAGAAAGCTCTCGAGCCGTGTCGAAGAATCGTACCTCTTGGCCCGGGAGGGAGTGCGAACCCTGGAATGTACCGCTCGCGAAATTCCCCGTGGAGGCGTTCAGCGCGTTTATCACAGACGGCGGCGAGATGTTCATGATGTCGTTGCACCTGGCGCGCGGCTCGAAATCCTCGTAACCGAGGTTGTTCAGGTTGGTTAGATGGGACTGAAAGTCGAGCAGACTGGCGGTCGATATACCGCTATCCCGAAGATCGTTTGGCTCGATTTGAGCCTCCGAGTCGTCGTCCGTGCTCCACTCGGTGTTGCGCTTGTACCCTAAACGCTTCGGAGGCGCTGGCGGAACGTTGTTCGTGCTCGCCTCCCTTTTATCGGGTGCTGGGGAAATTTCCAAGAGTATAAACGAAACGTGCGGAAGGTTGGAAAGGGGGCGGTCGAAAAGGCAAACTTACTGCATCCCCTGGGTGGCAGGGGCGGTGCCGGTTCCGGTCCAGGTTCGCTCCAGGAGGTTCTCAAGCCTGCTTGATCGACGCCGTCCGTCGGCGTCGGCAGAGAGTGTCTGAGCGGCAGCTTGGGACTCAGGGGTTTACTCAGGGACCTCTGGTGCGTGGGCCTGGGCGGCGTTGTGCCGTACCCTACCGAACGGGGTCTGACTTCCCTTTGCGGGATAGGCGGAGGCGCGCCGTCCACCTTCGTGTAGAAACCCTCGTCCTCCGGCAAACCGTCGCTGTCGGCGTGCGACGATCGGGAGCCGGCGGTTTCTAGAGTGGCTGGACGCTGCTTCTCGTTTACGGGCAGCGGGGGCAACGGCGAACTGAAAAGCGAGAGGAACCAGAGCGATTAAGCTACGAAATCAGGTAGTCGTGGGTGAGATCGATAACCGGTAAGGTTGTTTTATTCGCAGCGTGCGACGCAACACTGGCCGATACAGATCGAGAGTAATTACTTTACGATGCTGTCTTGATGGATGGTTCGCTGCCTCGCCAACGGTCCCAGGCCTTGTTTCAGTTGCGTGAACCTTTCTATCAGCCTTTTGTGCAGCGGCTGCACCCCGGCCGGGGCAATCTGCCCGTGAAGCATCAGACCCGACTCCAGGACGCTCATCTGATCCAATATCAATCCTTTCAGCCTGTTGACGTGTTGCACCATTTCCGGGTTCTGCCTGGCAAACTCGGTAGTGAGAAAAGCCTCCTGATATTTCGTGATTCCACCCATCACGTTGGCGTCTATGATTCCTTGCAATCTCATGCTGAACGGGTTAATGTTTCTATGGGGCTCCGCCGTGTATTGCGCGACGAGTCGTCGCAGCTCTCGTTCGACGCTCTGCATCGTCTCGCAGGCGTACTGCACGGGCGCCAGCAGTTCCGATCTCTTTTCGATCACTTCGAACCACCTCAGTATACCTGGCAGCTTGGCCTCGGTGGTCAGGGTGGTTCGCTCTATCCAGAGAGATTTAAACTCGTTCTCCCTGTCGACGGGACCTCTGTGGAGCGGTCGGTCAAAGGTGAACTTGCGCACGTCGTTCACCAGATAAAACGCGACGATACGTTCGGGAACGTCGGCGCCGCGGCAAGCGAGACTGCTCTCCTCCGGGATCGGCTTGACGTTGCAAATTTGAATGTCTGGAAAACGTATCGCGCATCAATAAGAGAACTCGTTGAGCGAACGACTCGACACTTACATTGGCCCTCGGACGTGAGAATGCTTTCGTCGGGCGGTGAATTCTTCGTAAGGATTTGTGCGCTTGGAAATTCAGTCTGAAGACGTTGCGTGAACGCGCCGATCCGCTCGTACTCTAATCCGCGATAGATGAAGAGCTTGTTCTGCGAAAGACGATAGACACGACGGGTGTGGTTGCTCGCTCGACTAAGGTCGATCGCTCGCGCGATTCCTACTTACCCTAACGAACAGCGGGAAACTAAGTCCGTAAAATCCAACCCGAAAGTACTCGGGTTCCGGTCGCAGCTGCGTCAGAATATTGTCGAGGAACTTGGCCTGCAGCTTGAGCACGTGGCTCAGCTTCGCGTAGTCGTACAGTCTGGTCTCGTAGAGCACGGCCAGCTCCTTGCAGAGCGGTATACCCTTCTCCCAGCACTTACCCCGATCTAAATAATGGATGATTTTGTGATACAGCAGTTCCTTTCTCTGCCATTCTGGCTGCTGCGGGTGCGCGTGGTCCGCAGGCAGAAGCGTCGAACCCCAGCCCAACTGATCCGCGTATAATTTCATGGTGAACCCGGCCTCCGTGTAGTTCTCCGCGGCCAGATGCAGGTCGTGTAACTTGTATATGTAGCGCAGATACATCTCCTTCCGGTTGAATTCATTCTTGTAAAAGTTCTGAAGGAAGAAGAGAAACAATCCCATGTGAGACAGACTCGAGACTCGATGGTTGGCGTGACCGAGCGTCGTGCGTCGTTCGAAAACTGTCCACGTAACAGCGAGATACGTATATCGTTCGTCGTTGCGTACAAAGCCGTGGCTAATGCGATTAACACCGCGGTGGTGGTCTGATTAGCAAAGTAATTCGCATCGAGCCTCTCGTTTCTCCGATATCAACCCGATCATTTTTGCCGAAATAAATTACAATCGGTCAGACGTAACGTAACGTCTCGTACGTACCAACAGGTTGACCGTACACGACATACGCTTGTCGCGATTTTCATCGCCCTGGATGACGCTCCTGTAGTCCAAGAGTCTTTCCAGCAAACGAGTGATCGACGTGATAAAAGCGGTTCCGCTGTCCTTCCAGGCCGGATCCTCCGACTGCACTCTGTCCAATAGTCTGTCGCAGAGAATAGAAAGATAAAACGTTACGTATCCGCAAATTTGACTCGATGCACGCTCTCGGTGTTATACACTTACACGGCACTCAGGTGTTCCCTGAAGCAGCATGAAATCGTAGATTTAAATATTATATTTAATAAAAAAACAGAAGGTTCCCCGGATTAATCGGATTAATTGGAGCGTAAACGTTGCTGGGTAAGGTTAATCTACGGGAAAAGTGGGTTTTGCGTTTTGACCCGCTACTTACATGGTGTTAAACAACTGTCTGTACTCGTCGTCGCCCTTGTTCTCGCTGATCAGTATGTCCAGCTTGTCGATCAGTTCCGACTCGACGGATCTAAAGCTACCGCGTGAACTCTGCTCGCACTCCATCATGTCGAAGAATATATGCAACGTGGCCTTTCGCAGCTCGCTCTCCGGCACCAGGGTGACCTCGAGAAACGGCCCGACCATGCCGGGGATAAACTCCAGCTTCCTCTCGCCCAGATGGGACCACATGGAGAGTATCTGGAAACCCATCAGCACCCGCATGTCGCCGTACTTTTCGACGATCTTTTCCCGCTTCACCTCGGAGAATTGCTCGAGCTGCAGGGACGGCTGAGTGAGGTACGCCACGGCCAGGTTGAAGTACGTGGACCACAGCTGAGAATCGAAGCTGCCGTGAAGGAAGCGGAAGGCCAGCGGCTGCGCGAGTTCCTGCAGAGACTTGAGAATGACGTTGTTCGCTTGCATACGGATGACGAGCCAGTCGGGTGGAAAGACTTCCTGCCGCACCAGGTCGCGCAACACTAAAAACACTCGGAGAAGAAAGTCTTTCAGAGGTTTCCGCTCGTTGGCGTGGGTCAACTCCTCCCACAGTCTGGCATAGTGATACTCGTCCAAGAGTTGAAGAAGTCCGATCAGGCAGGCCACCAGGCATCCAAGGACGGGGCCGCTGGTGTTGATCACGATCAGGATAGTTTGCACGAGCACGTCGAGAACGGACAGACACAGGGTCTCGACGTCGTGATGTATACAGTTGTTCACCTTGTTCGTGTCGCGTCCTCTCTTGTGGAGAAAGCTAAGTATCTCGCCCAGGATGTCGGTGCAGGAACGCAGTTCCTCGCGTCGGACCAAATGAATCCGTAGGTGTCTACACATAGTGACCAGCAGGAGATTCCTGCTCTCGTCGTCCTCTCGGAACAACGTGGAAGTGGTTAGATTTTTAATACAGATCAACTTGGCCTGGGTAAGCTGAAGGGGTGGCTCCCTTGGCACGGAATCGAGCATCGTGCAGGTGAGCTTCGCCACCTCGAGGACAGGTAGCACGGCGACCAGTTGCTCGAAGACGGCCGACATCGACAGAAGCAACGCTATCTGCGAGAGAAGCACCATCTCGTACGGAATGCCCAGCATCTTGTTCAGGGCCGCGAACACGCAATACAGATCTCGTTTGAAGCTGTCCTCGTACTGTCCGGCCGTCGCCCTGGCGAACAGCAATCTACTTTGTATGATGAACTTGAATATATATTCCAGCGAGCGGAAACACTTCATGATGGGTTCCTGCTTCTCGGCCGCGGTCACCCAGTCGGCGCAGTGCTGGACGCTGCTCAGCAGCCCTTTGTAGACGAGGGCAGCGGCGAAATGCCCAGAGATGTAGGCGTCCATCACGGGCTTGAAGTGCTCGAACTTGGAATCCTCTAGCAGGCTAAAAATCGAGACGAGCACTTGAAAGACCAGCCCGGAGTGGGCCGTGGAGTTCCCGTCCTCCGTGTGGAACATCGAGAAGAGGGCGTCAAGAATGTCCTGGAGGAATTTCACCAGCTCCTCGCCGTCCAATCGAAGCACGCGGCCCAGAGCCTCGGAAATTCGCTCGGGATGGGCCTTCCATTGCAACAGGCTCAGCAGATCGACGTTCTGCGTCAGCTTTGTGCTGCAGAGAAGCGTGTGAACGAACACGGCTTCCTTCGGAGATCGCGAGAAGGCCGGAGAACCTGCGGGATCACACGGTTGCGAATACGTTTACGCCAACAACGGTCGTCGCCAACGTCACTCACCACTAGCGTTCGGTTCTCGAGCGCTGCTAGGTAGAGACAAGTAGCTCAGCGAGTCCAACTTGCCGCGATCCTCGCACTTGTAGATGTACAGCTCGTGGGGGCCGTCTTGAAGGGTAGCGCCACCGGGTTCCATCAGTCGAACGAAGGCGAACGAGAACAGTTTCTTGTCGTTCTTTTCGCGAGCTGAAACGACACGTGAAATAACGTTTCCGACCGGCAGGCCCGACCAATGTGTCTCGATATCGGCTCTATCGAATTCTAATGAAAATTCGTCGGCTTACTCGAACAGTGCCGGAACTCGAACCGCACGTGGCTGCCGTAGAACTTATCTATAGGAATCGCCAATCGAACAGTTTCGGCCCAAGACGGACTGTTGTGGTGATATATTACCAAGCTTTGGTATTCGGAGCTGCCCTCCGTTCCCGCGGCTCCGAACAGGCAGCCCTCCAGCGGTTGACCCTCCGCGTCGAGCACCAGGATCGACACCTGCGTCATCGAAAGGGCAACGGATATAATGACAAGTTTTCACGTACTCGCGGCAATGTTTATCTGATTTCGTGCCTCGATGTTCTTCCCCGTTGACTTTCCACCGCGCTCGAACTCCCCGCGTTCCAGCTTCAGGTACAAGTCGTTCCGCACGTCGCCCGGCATTATCACGTCCGAGAAGCCGAGCTTCTTCGTCAGGCAGATATTCTTGAACAGCAGAGGATTCTCCTCCCGCACCTGACTCAATTCGCCGTGTAGCACCCGCAGGGAGGCAACGATCCCGTAGTTCGGCTGTCCGGGAAGCGGCGAACACTTGTTGTTGCGCACGATCTGCTCGTGCAGCTGGTGGAAGTCTTTCTCCTCGCCCTGGTAGACCTGAAACAAATCGTTCTTACACTCTTGTACGCTGCGTCGCGTTACAGGGGCTCGTTTACGACGAAAGATCGAAAGCAAGCTCTCGTCGCGGCAGGCCTCACCTTGAACGTCATCTCCAACTCCTCCGTGTGATCCTGGGTCGCTTCCGCGAGCGACAACACGGCGACCCCGTGAGGTCTTCGATAGGTAGCGCTTCCGGCCTTATTTTTCCCCGAGTCCGAGTACAGCATCCTGCCGCACCGCATCACGTGAGCGACCATGTATAGATCGCGACTCAGATCAGCGTTTCCCAGGTCGGTGAAGATCGTGCAATTGCCGTGGATCTTCTCGACGAAGCTCGAGAAACCCTCCTTCGAGATGCGCACCAGGAACCGCTCGCTCAGGTATTGCGTGCGTTTCGCATCGTAGAGGGAAAAGTATATCTCGGTGTCCTCGCCGATCGAGTGGCCAAAGTCCCGCATACAGAAGTAGAGATGGTGGGTGAGCACTTTTTTGTGCTCCTTGCGACGAAGGGTGCCCCGTGCCGAGGCACCCTGCGAGTTCTCGGCGCTCTGAACGTGCTGGAAATTATACGGCACTCTTGTAAACTACTTACCGGGCAATTGTTTCTCTTATCCGGAACGCCCGCGACGAAGCGACGCTCGCGCGGCGGAGGCAAGCTTTCCGATAACTCGATTCGTTAAAATCGACCGCGATACAATTCAAAACAGTGGAATGGAATGCGTCGGGAACGAGCCACAAAGAATATGCCGCGGGACAAGAGCAAACCGTTGATTCTTCGCGCGTATTCGAAACTGTCAGCTTTCCATCTAGAATTTCAATGAGCTTCGACTCGTCGCGTCGGACCGAGCGGAGTACGCTGAAGCGTAGAAATATCTTCTTTGCATTTCTAGTACTCTCTCTCTAGTACTCTCGATGCATTCGAGCTACTCTTTTCTCTCCTTTATTTTCTTTCTTTTCATCCCTTTTTCTCTTTTTTCTTTTTATTTTTACCGTCGAGAGACGCAAAGAAAGAGGAGAGGATAACGATTCTTCACGCTCCGCTCGGTCTCTGCGAGCGTAATACACTCGTCGTAGGACATTTGCCCCGGTAATTTTATTTCCCCCTTCTAGCTACGTAATGAATTTTCTGTAATTACCACGTGATACAATTCCACGACGGACATAGTGTCCGGGTCCACCATGTGAGCACCCTGCCTCGGAACCAGATCCAGTCCCAGTTTTCTGAAAGGTTGACAATTCGTACGATTAGTCGTCGTCGTTTGAAACGTTTAAACCAAGGGTCCTTTCGGTCGATCGTTTGCCGATTAAAGGGCAAAGAATTTTGATCGCATCGTTTCATTCCGTTCGAATCGAATGGCGAACGTAACTGTTCGCGGGGAGAAAATGCGTTCCCGGCTGTTAGCCGCATCGATTGCATCATTTTTCGAGGTTCGGTTTCGAGGTGGCCGGGGCTACTTAACTTCCCATGACCCCGACGCGGCGGGCCGCATGCCGCATGCCATAGGGCCGACGTGTTCTCGAACGCATCGGGGCCCTACAGGCCCGTCTCACCGGGCAACGGCGCCTTCGCCGTCGAATGCCACAACGCAGGACGCCGGACGGTCTCGAAAACCACTGGAACGTCAAAGAAAATCCGCGACACGTTCGCGACACGCAAAATCTTCGCTGCGTGCAAACGTGTCGCGTGTCTACGCCTAGCGATATCCGTGCATCAAATTCTTCGGTTTCGTATCCAACGAGAAAAGTCTACGTACGACCGCCAAGTCGATACGCCGCTTTCTAATTTGATTCCGTATAATTTTCTACCCGAGATTTTCTAGGGGACCGTCAAACAGAATTTCCGATTCGTTCCCCGATACCGTATTACAAGAGGATAACGTTTGCGTAGGTGTAAATTTCCATACGAATAGAGAGAATAATTAATCGTTAAAATCAGTTCGATGGAGGAGCGGCCGAGTCGGTGGGACGAAAAGTCCTCTCATAAATCTGACCTGACAGTCGGCTCTTAGCCTCTCGGAAACGTTTTAACCCCGCGCAGTAACGTATCTATTATCTCGGAAAGACGTTCGGGCCCTCTGACGAATTTATTCGTGCGGTGATACTCGTCGGGTTCGTCGAAGCGATAATTAATGCTCGATCAAAGAACCGTGGCGAGTGTTGCAATGAATTTTCCATGAACTGGAATCGAGAGGTGCGAGAGGGGAGAGAGCGTGAAGATCGCTTTTAACGTTCGCTTTGTCTCGCGACTCGTTCTCCCTCCTCGTTCTCTCGACGGCTACGTCACTGATCGTGCCGTTGCGGTGCACCTACACCCTCGCGAGCTATAGGGCCGTACGCGGCAGTTGTTTCGCCATCGACCATGTCGAACGTCTTAACCGACAGGAAGAAATACATGCATATATGGAAAGGGGAACTGGCGAGGAGCACGCCGTAGAGGACGATGGGAAATTTCTGCTTCTCAACGATAAATAGTACGGTACGTTTATTACAGAACTCGGGATACAAGGTACGATGAGCTTAGGAATCGACGGACATTTTCGATATTTCCAAGGAGAACTTTTCTCTTCCCCTGTCATTCCAAACAAACAAAACGACCGGAGGCGGGCTATCCGTCGACGAAGCTACGGTCCTGAGAACCCCGAAAGGTCCCCCCGTTGATGGAATGCAGGTGAGCAGGCAGACTTCGATGCGTGGAGACAGGTTCAGCCAGTGTCCGCCACGTCGATGGGGCCTATGTCCCATTCCAAAGATATCGGATATATTCCCCGGCGACTTCGCGGAGCCCTCGAATGGTGGAGTGGACTCGCTCCGTCTCTCTCTCTCGCTCTCTCGCTCTCTCGCTCTCTCGCTCTCTCGCTCTCTCGCTCTCTCGCACTCTCGATATCTCGCTCTGTTCGGCGGCGTTTCTCTCTTGGATGACGAATTCACGCGGGCAATGCCCGACGGTTCGCGGATCCACACGTGGGACTCGTTCGACCGTGTCCACTTCCATTCGAGACAATAACGATTTTAAAGGTACACGTCGCACGCGTTTGCCGCGTGCGGTGCGAATGAAAATTCGAAGCCCGAAACCACCGACAGAGATTCGAGGCCGCTGAGACGTCGAGCTACTGCCGTGGGAGCCCTAGACATTCTGGGAAATCCTGCGATTGGAAATTAACAATGACGCGGGGCAGGGTTAACGCGTCCCAGAGTCGGACGCCTACGTCAGCCTACGGGAGCATTGTACGCGATCCCACGTTTACGATCGGTCTGCCGGTTTGGCAACGATATCGCAGGGTCGGAGGGTCGGAGTGGCAAGGCACGACGTTCTTCCGATACCGGGTGAACATGGATCGATTAGGATAGTCTGCCCACGGCGGGAATACGCGGCTGGTTTCGCGATATTCCCGCAAATATTCTGGCCATGAGATTCTCGGCGTCGCAGTTTCTACGTTGATTCGAAAAGCGATACTCGCCGCGCCATTTACCGTGGATGCAAAGTGATTTACTTTACGCGTTTCACCCTCCAACCACGCGGCAGGCACGTTATCGGGGTACGGTCGCGGGACTACGAGGCTTTGAACAATCGAGAAATTTTATAGCACTCGAGAGAAGGTAAAGCAAACGGATTACGAGGGAGGCTTTTAAACGGACGTCTCTGTCAAAGGGACGACGATTTCAGGTGCAAGGGCCTTTCGCGGGTCTCCCGGGGAGGCACGGTTGCCGCGCTCGGTAGCAGCACTAAACGGCGTAATTACGTCAGCGCTTCTAGGAGCTCCGTGCACGTACGTAGAGACGTGGGACATACCTACGTACGTGTATCTCCGGTTCGACCGTGTCGCAGAAATGTCCAACGCGCGAACGCTTCGTAGCGCATCGACGTGAATCCGCGATTACGTAAGGCGACGAACGAATCACCGGTGAGCCAAGCTATTTTCTGAATTTCCTCGAGGTTCCTACCTCCGACATGGTAGGTTCGCGTGACTGCGTAAAACGGCCTTAATAGGAGGGTTTCCTGATCCCGGAACGAGTAACGAGACTCGTACGTATAGCAAAGGGTTCGTGGGAAGACGAACGTCGAGGCTGGTTCGCTCGAGGGTATACCCACACCGAGACGTCGAGCGTGTACGGATTCCGACGCAGACGCGCGCGCGTCCCGTCGACTCGTGGCTGCAACGCGAGTGCAGCGGACCCGTGCACCGCGGAGGAAAAGGTCTGGCTAGCTGCTGCTGCTGCTGGTAGTAATAGATGTCAGGGCCAAATCCTCGAGCCCCCACGATCTCAATTAGATCGAATGACGACCGATTAAGCGTGATTAGTCGCGGACCTTTCAGTTTTTACCGTTAACGCCGGGACTCTGATGCGCGTCGATTTCGCTGCCCTACCATTCGAAGGTTTACACGAACGACCTATTCTCGGACACTTTCGAGAATTAGCGTTTTCGACCATTCGGTGGAAAGCTCTCTCCGCGGCGTGTAGCGGCGAACCGACGCGGAACCGCGGACAGTGAGAACTTCTGTTCCCAGGTGTACGCTTGCTATGCTCGGCGATCGCTGCCATTAGTTAAATTTTTCTCACCGACTCGGTAGCCGCGGTCCTCCCGTTGGCCCTCCGACCCTTTCGCCGTTCGCGACGCGGTACAGCCCTGGGCCCAGAAACAACGCCGGCACCGTGCAACGCCGATCCCTACGCGGGAAAGAGAGTGCGCGGCTTAGGTCGCGGTTACGCCGAATCTCCAAGCCACGCCGCTCGAAATTCGACGAGCACCGAATTTTCCACCCTCGATCGTCCAACTACCGCGACCGGGAAATAGCCGAGAGAACGATACACGCGTTACAAACGACCGGGGCTTAACGCACACGCCAGCGATTCCCAACCGTTGGAAAGCTTCCGCGGGGTTTAACAACGTCTCTTTTCATTTCTTCTTTACGTATTGTTTTCGGGATCTCCGTTGCTCTCGATCGAGTCGGGAAAGGAAGCCGAACGACCGACAAATATTTCCAGGTACATCGAAGCGCCGGTAAATTCGTCGAATTCAGGGATTGGGAAACCCTGGGAGGATCCCCGACGGTTACACAGGAGTTACCCCGACGAGGAAGAACGGAACGAACGACTACGCGAGAGGGGAGATGCGTCGGAGGGCAGGGCACGCGAGGCAGGGCCGCGAGGCACGCTCATTAGAAATAATAATAATTACGCCGACGCGATTAAATAAAGGAAACAGCGAGCGGTGGAGGATGATTTGTTTCGCGTCGACGTACGTACGACCCGATACCTTCGAAACACCGCCAGCTTTTCTCCGGTGTTGGAGACACCTTTGAAAATACCTCTCGCACGCGGTAGCTTTCGGTCACAGCTTTCTTTCTCGCAAAGTCAGGAATCGAAAGAAAAGGACGGAGAGCCGAAGGGAGAGCGATTCTCTTTAAAGCCCTCTCCCACGGGGGGAACAGGTTCCCGGCATGGTTACCGCGTATTCACCGAGCTGAAAACCTTGAGCAGCGAGTCCGTAGGTTCTCCTTTACTCTCTCTCTCTCTTTCTCTCCCTCGCTCTGCCTCTCTCGCCCTCTCTCACCCCCCCCCCCCCCGCCGTCTCCTCATTCTCTCTCTCTCCCTGGCTCTTCCTCTCGCTGCGGTGCCCGATGCTGCTGGACTCTGCGGTCTTCGTCGACACACGATACGGATCGAAAATCCAACCTGCGGCATCGAAAAAAATTCGAAATTCCAGGCGAAATAATAGCTGCGATTATCCCACGATACATAGATATTCTCTCCCGATCGCCGGCCGATGATTTACACGCTTTTGTGCTCCATCCGTTTAAAAAATGACAAATTTTCATGGAAAAATCGCCCGGGCATTCTCGACGTATAATCAATTCCAATTCCCCATGAAAAAAACCTAATATCATTTCGCCGAGCCTCGCGGCGTTTTCCTTGGCGAATTTCCCTGAGAATGGGATTGCACGATTCAAAGAGAATTCAAACTTGGTTCGCCCGCGAATCGCCTTTTCATTCGCATCGTCCATCGTACGCACCTGGCACCCCCACCACGGGCCGCAAGATGGCGTGGTGGGGCCCGCGGCGAGTCCCTGGTTCAGTCGCTCCCCGGGCCCCGTCGCCGCCACTCGCTCGCGGCCGCTACTCTCGTCGTAGGGAGAGAAAGGAGGAGAGAGAGAGGGAGAGAGAAAGAGTACATCCATCTCTGCCAAATTTCCTCTCGCGATTCGGGAGGTGAGGTGACCAGTGTTTCAAGAGGACGAAGAGGTTAGGGAAGGAAAAACGGCAGCCGCCTTTTACCGTTTCGGAAAACGAAGAAGGTATTTGAAAAAGACTGAAATTTATCTTGGAAATTGGCCTATAATCGATAGTGGATCGTTGCGAGCGTGATACGTAGCGTAAAGTGTAGTTTCCCCCCGCTTACGTTGCGCGGAGCTTTGCTACGCGTACGATTCGAGTGGTGCAAACTAAACGGATGATTTATCTGGTACCGTGTCCGCGATTCTAAACACCGGGAAGTACGAGCGCGATCGTGTAATGTGCGCCGACAATGAAATGGAAGATATTACTTCATAAATGAACCCCTCCGGCCTTTGTCTAATTCTCTGCGCGTGTACGTATATGTAGACGGTAGAACGTAACCGTATATCTACGATCCGTAGAGCGAGTCTCTGGAACTCGAAAAAAGAAAAGTAACCTATGGTTTCGTTCGCGTAAAAGCATCGTCTTACGGACATAACCGCAGATGCAACGATCGTCGAGTATTACGCTGGTTAATCGACATCTGTGCCCGGTTACACGGTATACCCTACGTAATTCGAGACGCGAGAGTGTAAACACAGGTTAACCTTTCCGGCTTCGACGGACGCCGGGGAAAAGTCTGACACTTTTTTTCTTTCTTCTACCGTAAAAGCACGTGTGCGCCACGGCGCGTCACGCATACACGCGAGTCACCTGAAAATACTCGAGTCGATCGTACGCGACTTATTAAGGTCAATCGATCGAGCAATTGCCGGAGATCCTTTAACGTCAACGACGCTAGCGCGTGCCATCGACTCGCGGTACCGAGTGCTTTGACCACTTCGAGCAAACGGTGGTCGTTACTTTCGCTCGCGGCGTTTGAGCATTCGGTTACGTCGAGGCAATTTTGGACAATGCTGAAAGACAGATAGAGAGAGAGAGAAAGTGTGAGACACCGCAAGACGGAGGTAAACTATTTGGCTAGCCAACGTCAGCGGTTTGCGAACCACTGGGACAAAAGGTGCCTCGGAATCGGTCGAAAGTCTCGCGAAACCCTCTGTTATGGCGGAAAAACCTTCGTCCGACTGTTCGCTCGGCACGGCTACCAACGTTCCGCTCGATTCCGAGAGGGAAAGCTCTCGAAACAATTTATAAATTAAACCATGAAACGTTTCGACCGACTAGATCGAAGAAGGGATTTCCTACGAGAGATAAAAAGCACGATAAAGGATAACAAGGTTCCACGGGCGGGCATGAATCGTATACGGACGCTATCTGTTTGGTTTCGTGGTACCGGAATCTGAAAACTGTTAAACCCGGCGTTTAAGTACAGCGGAGTGAAAATACACGAAACGATTTCCATAAAATTGGATTACTTTCGGCGTGCTAGCGTAGCTCTAAATATTCATGAAACGCGTACGTAATATGCACGTAAAGTCCCCGTGTAACGGGGTACAGCATCGATATATTCGATATACGCTCGCTTTAAAATGTGTTGCACGTCCGTAAAACAATTCGTGTGGACAATGACCGCGTGTTTGATAACCAGGAACAAAGAACCGTGTGTCCCGCCGTTGAGTACGATATATCTCTCTCTTGATAATACAATTTTTACGCCACCGGCCGTTTTGCGAAAAAAGCACGGGCGTCGTGAAAGAAATTGTTGTTCTCGCCGGTCTCGTGATCATCGCACGCTGGCAACTCGAGAGGCTCGTTACCCTCCGTTGGGGCGATAGGACGTTTAAATGAAATTGACCCGCGCTCTGTACGTTTACAAATTCTCGGCCGACTCTTGGCGTCCGCGGATACGCGACTACTTTAACCGAGTACATACGGTCGTTCTTTCGAAACTCTTGTACGGTGTGGCTAATGAAAACCGCCAACGGAGGAGCTCCGTGACCCCGTCTACGTCTGATTCGTGTACCGTGTCTAACGGTCCGTAAGATTAGAAATTTCTAAGAGAACTTTCGGACACCGAGAGTCTAACGTAATTGTACAAAGTGTTGGAGGATTTGCCAAAGACGAATCACGTATCCCGACGTGTCGATGAAATCCAGATCGATGCAGCTGTCTCGCGTCTCGATCTCGTTACGATCGGTTTCGTAGCAACTAGCTTCTACGGAATATACCCGGCAACGTACACTCGAGATCGGAGAAAATTGCGCTCGCTTTAAATGACCGAAATCGAGGACGAGCTTTACGAGCACCCGTATACGACGTTCGTACGCATTCCCATTGCGCGTTGCAAGAGAACGTTTATGTTAGGACGTGTGTAACTATGCGATAACGTCCGTTGATACGCGCAAACCTATACTCGTCCCGGGGACCTAGCGTGCCGTGAGACACGATACGCGTATCGCGGTCAAAAGTTATTCTATCTCCACCACCTTCCTCTCTCTTTCTCTCTCTTTTGCTCCCTTTCTTCTCCATCCCCCTTCCCTTTCCCCCCTCACCCCTTTTCGCCGTTCTTTCTCCGCGAAACTGGTTCCCGTAGGCGGCTGGCATTCTAATATGATTCATGAAACCTACGGGAGGATATTATACTCCTACTTCCGGAATCCCAGTGACACGTCTGCTATAGTTGTGTGCGCGTGTGCGTGTCGTGCACATGGCACGTATTCGTCTCGATCGAGACGTCTTTCCAGCACGGCGCGATATTAATTATTCCAGACAAAGTAGAGAACGAGCGTGTACGTTCGACGGTGAGTCCGTACGATAAAGTATCGCGTACCACGAGCTTTTACACGATTATTGCAAATTCATGCTGGCATTCACCTTTCACTTGTTCGTGACGAGGCAACCGTGCCCTTCGCTCCGGCGCGGCAACATTGTTCGTTCTCGATAAGCGGTCTCACGACCGGCCGAAACGGATCGGGACTCGTTGGATGGGACCCCGATTAAATCCTATCTCGGCCACCTATCTTTTCCACCTACGCTTTCGTCCATAAGTCACGCGGCACTTACGGTGAGAAGAAAGGTGACAACAATTCTCGGAAACGCGATTCGAACGAAGGAAGAAAACGCGCGTGGAAAATGGTGCGTTTAAAACGCGAGCCTGTTCTGTCCTGTCTCTCATTTCCCTGTCCCGTTGTCTAGCATCGTCTGCCGCGAAAATCCCGACTGCGGGAAAGAGAAAGAAAACGAGGACCGATCGAAGGTTCACGAGGCCATCGGTGGCAAGCGCGGCAAGCGTGGCAAGCGTAGCGTACGGGTACTCCCACGTGCTAACGTGTTCCAGCGTGTTCCGACAGCCTTGGGGAATTTTACGAGCCGCGATCCGTGAAAGCGTGGCCTCTCGGTGACTGCACCGTATCCAGGAAAGCCGCTGGTTGCTGAAAACCTTGGCGAACTCGGTGATTTCGCGGCAAACTCGAGTATGTGCCACTCGGAACTGCAAAACTCGAGCGTCTATGGTCGGCTCGTTCGTTTCGCGTTGCAAGGGCTTCGTTAAAAGATTTGTTGTTTTCCGGAAGCGCCGCTTTTCATCTGTTGGACTTCCTGGTGTCTGGAGGACAAGTGTCTACCGCTTGTTCGTCTTCAGCTTTTGCTACGCGTATCGAGGGTGCGTTCCTTCTTAAAACGTTGTTTGACTCGAATCGATCGGGTCTCGAAACGAGAGGTGCGGTCTTCTCAAACGCGACGAGTATAACTGTAAATACCCTTTCCACGGGGAAGTCACCGCACTCGTCCTCGCGTCGGAGGAAAAAACTCTGTCCACACGAGCGTCGCTCGTTTCCCGCGTACACCGTTAGACATCGTACGCGACCATGTAACTAATAGCGACAAGAAACGCCGTAGACGATTGACCGAGATAAATCGCAGACTTTTTATCCCTCTGTTAGCTAAACGAATTGTACACTTTCCATAGCTTCGATGGACCGTCATTCGATGATCTTTGCGATTGAATCGGCCCGCACGAGGTGCCATTGTGCGATGCGATTACGCGTACGAATAGATTAGCGGTAGCGGGCGAGCCCATAAATTTCGTATCGACGCGAAGGGATTAAAAACGCTCGAGGACGCGTGGCGCGATGGGAAGCGATCGAAGAAATAGAGCAACAGCGGTTCGGAAACGATCACCGGACCAGTCGGCCTCGCGGATTCGGCCGGTTAATCGAGCGGAACGACCCCGGTAAATCGAAACGAGGCTTCGTAGCCGAGTGGTCGCGATTCGAATTGGTCTCGTTGATCGGGGTTCCTCGGACCGCGAAACCACCGCGAAACCGCCGCCGAATAAGGAACCCGGCGCGGTCTCGGGCAAACCTGTTCTCCGCATCCGTAACCGGAGGCGAGCGCGACGGACCCACGGGTATGTCGTGCGGTCGCGGGAGGAAAGCCCCGATCGTGAAACCACCGTCTCGCGGTGCCGTCGAGATTCCGCTCGTCCGTACTTGCGAGAAAAGACGAAACTCGATACGATTCCGCGAATGAGAATCCATGAAACTCGGGGGGGTTCGGCGAGATCGTAAAGAGGCTAATCAATCGGCCCGATGTCTCTCGAGTCGTGGACGCGAAACTGTCGAGACGAAAAACTTGCCACTTTCGGCTGCGTCGCGTGGGAACTACGTCCGCGGGTTCGAGTTGAGAGAGAAGTAGCTTCCGAGTGGCGAGTCTTCCCGACTACGTTAGATCTTCTCGAGACTTCCGAGGGTACGTCGCGGAGGCGAAGTTCCCCTCCTCTCGTCCGCGGATTTTCCAGCGAAAACCCTTGCCCGGAGAGAATCGTCGGTGGTGTAGGCGCGGCGGGTTTTTCGACCGATGCTTAGCGGGACAAGGTAAACCACTATTTTCTATCGTACTCTGCCGAAGAGGAGAGCGGCGGACAAGTCGAATCGACCGTTGCGAGAAAATGTCGCGCGGCAAAGCTACTCGAAAAGTAAGCTAGGTACTCGTTCGGTTTCCGAGAAACGAACGCGATCGTAGTTTCACCACAGAAGACGACGAGTAAGCGGAAGATTATTTCTAGAGGTGACTTTTCGAGATACCTCGGATACAACCGTGTCGTTGTAACCAAGACTTTTTCTTCCACCCATCCATGGATCGTGTTGCGGCACGTTGAAATAATCGCGTAATGCTTGTGTAAGCATGTCCTACGCGGCCAATCAAGAGCTTCGAAGAAACCTCGCATTTGCCTTCACTCGGCCCCGGGGAACTATGCGGCCGCCTCTCACTAAATTATTCCTCCTCGTAAAACCTGCCGACAATGCGAGTTTTCTACGGACAAACTTTCCGAATTCGCTGTCTATCCATCGTTCGTCTTGGCTTTTTCGCTGCGTTCGGTCGGTTCGGTTTTAATTTATCGGGTCCACGGGACGCGTCTCGTGGTCGCTGTCCACGCGCGTCCACCGTCCCCCACCCCCTGTTTCCCGAGAAACGACCGTGCAACTGGTTTGACTCGTCCGTTCGTTAACCGAGTACGTTTCGGAGAAGCGTGGAAGAACCAGTCGTAAAACCACAGAGTCGACGATCCCGAAAACCAGACGGAAAATTCCGATTACGCGGCACTTTACTCAAAATCGATCTAATCTTTGAGAATCTCGCGCGTCCGTTAAACTCGAGTCTTCCCGAAACGTAAGATGCCGCGTTTCTGGAAAGAGTTGGCAAAATAGTCGCGGAACGTTGTCGACAGCGGCGGCTTACGGCTCGTCTCGAATCATCCGTCACGTCGGACTTGGCACATGGCGGACACGATGCTGCCGGGTTTGAAATTACAGCCATGCTCTCGCTCACTCGCCCCCTGTAACCGCTTACAATCGCGAATAAAGTTGCGAAATCCAACTGTAGTCAGCGTGTGTAATCCTATACGTAGCGACAGCGTCGCGACATTGTCTAAGAAGCGTTGGGAGAATTTTCGTCGAACCGCTGCCTATTTTACCATTTACGACTTAATCATCAGATCCTTCGTCCGCGTTAAAATTCCTGTACAAAGTGGTCGCGTTGGGAATGTCCGAAAGAAGCGGGTATTTCGTCATCGCCGAAAGTTACAGAGTCGAGACACGGGAAGAACGAACCCGATAACTTGTGGCGTACCGAATTTTCGGATTCAAAGGTCAAAGACACGTCGCAAAGTTTCGTTTTTATTACGCCCGAGTCGGGCACGATGTTCTATCGGAAAGAAGCTGCGCGTCGCGAACGTCGAGATACGGCAACGTGGGCCTGAAAATTGACCCCTCGCGACGGCACGCGTCCCGCCTGCTCGCAATTAATTAACTAATAACATTCTAACGACGTCCAACTCGACCGTTTTAGTTTACCAGCCCTGTAACTCGTGCCTCTCGCGTATAAGCGTAGTATGTACCGCAAAAGAGATGGTTTGCTTGTACCTCGACCGATGCGAACCACTGCTCGATTGCATAATCGATCGACGAATATTTTATACTTTCCCATCGGTCAACGGTCAAGGTGAACGCCCGAATTTTTCGCTAATTACGCGACCCGCTCGTTTTCAGCGTTGACAATATTGTACTTTCCGATCCGAGTACATATGCGTTTCTGTCTACGGTCTGCTCGACTCTATGTTCTTCTAAAGCAGACTTTTACCGGGTCGAATGCAAACTGATCGGCCAAGGGACGTCCGGCGTTAGTTTTATTCTAGTTTTTGAATTGGACGTTTGAACGAGCACGTCCGAGGGTCGGTGTATCAACGTCGCTTTGCATCGCGCGTGTTTTCCTCGTCGTTCGCCTGAGACTTTGTTGTCGTCCTTACTTACGTACGTACGTCCAACTCCATGCATACATATGTACGTACAGAGAGATTCGAGGCTCGCCCATTCTCTTCGCGGCGCCTTTGTTTCTCGACGAGAACAATCTGTGGGCTGAAGAGCGTACTGCGACGGGACTCTCTATATCGATCCCTGGTACATCTGCCGTTTCCGGCTGGGCAAGGTTACTCTACCGGGGGGATGGCTTTGCAAAAAAAAACCCGCGAAAACCGGCAACTTTGCTGAAATATGACGGGCCTCGTTATTTCCCTCACGAATTCCACGCCACATCGGGATTTCGATATTAACATTCACCGCGAATCGTTCTTCCGACAGAAATTTGATCGTCTCATGTCGTGGATTAGCTCGGATACGGTTTGCACGCGACTGGGATAGCACGCGCGTTTCCGGTTCGCGAGTTCCCTTTTCACAGGTGAAAAAGTGAATCACCTACTCGAGGAGTGGCGTCCAAGTCAATGGCTAGGTACTACCGAGGAGACGAAAAAGTCGCAACTGTTTTATTACGCGTACAAAGAACGGACGAAAGGAAACTCTTTCCTTAATTGCGAGCCCCTGAAAGCCTGCAAGCTGTTTTACAAACTTTTTGTCCTTTTCGCTCTCACTGACCCTCGAGCCGAGTACTCTTTAATTTCACTTTCGTTGTTGAATTTCGTCGACGAAATGTAAAACATCGAGGCTGTACCGTTGTAGCTACGTGTAGGGTAAGAGTAACCTAATCGCTCCGCGTGATTCTTTTAACCGTCCAACGACGGAATATGAAATTTGATACTCGACAATAGGACCGATAACACGAATTTGTTCAATGTTTCTTTTCCACAGTTCCATTAAGCGGAAGCGAGGATGGCGGTGTTCGGCTTGGTGTCGGCCGTGGCGGGTTTCGTCAAGGTACGGTACCTCGTGGACAAGGCGATAATCGACAACATGGTCTTCAGGGCCCATTACAGAATCACCTCGGCCATTCTGTTCGCCTGTTGCATCATCGTGTCCGCCAATAACTTGATAGGTAAGAAACGACGTTGTTCGATCGATCATTTTGTGAAGAGTGAGATTTCCAAGCGCGGAACAATGTTTGCGCAACGAGAGATAACGGGCGAGCGGGACACCTCCGAAGCGCGCAAAGAGAATCTTCGTTTGTGACAATTGTAACGGTGCGCTTGGAAGAGTCTAAAAATACGTCGTACGCGTTATTGGGTCGCAGATGATCCGTTGCATAAACGCAGCGCGGGGCACGGACGTGATTAAAGTCGTCCACGGTGTCCCGTTTCGAGGCCGTATGCTTATCGATGTAGTAACAAGCTGCATCATCTGGCTCCGTAAGGTCTCGCAGGTTTTATCGCTCGCCGTGTGTCATCGAATGTTCTCGAATGTTGTCGATTGTTCGCGATGGTTCGCACGTGCCGTTTGCTCTCCGTTTACTTTCGAGCGCCGACAAAGTCGTCTCGTAATACGTAGAACGATTCGCTAGCTTGCAATCGGAGCGATAAAACCGCGCGGTTGGGTCTGGCTAGGTCGAGCCACGCTCCCCCGTAGCTTAATTGTATGTATGTACGATAGGAGGTTTGCGCGGCAACGTAGGTACATACAGGTTCGACTCGTTTCAGGCGATCCCATAAACTGTCTGTCCGACGGCGGCGTGTCCGACAACGTGATAAACACCTACTGCTGGATTACGTACACGTTCACGCTTCCCGGCAACAACGCGAAGCCGGTTGGCACGCACGTGGCGCATCCCGGGCTCGGCACCGACGTCGGCGAGAAGAGGTACCACTCGTATTATCAGTGGGTGCCGTTCATGCTGTTCTTCCAGGGTATACTTTTCTACCTGCCGCACTGGGTATGGAAGCAGTGGGAGGAAGGCAAGGTCAGAATGATATCCGAGGGAATGAGGGGAGCGCTGATCGACAGTAAGCAGGAGCGAGAGGCGAAATCGCAACGGCTGGTGCAATACATCCACGACACGTTGCACCTGCACAACAGCTACGCCGCCGGTTATTTCTTCTGCGAGGCTCTGAACTTCGTCAATGTCGTAAGTACAGTATATGTATCGCGTTCCGTTTCGTTTCGCTGCATTTGCCCTGCGAACGCGACAACGGAAACTGTTATATGTATTCCGGTCGCGCGGCCTTTCCGAGCGGGCTCTTTAGAACCGCTTACATTTTAAAAGGTCTTTAAGAGCGCAGCTCGGTACCCTTTGCGGAGCGTACCGAGCCCGAAAAGTGCTCTCCTCCGGCGAGAGTCGTTAAACATCCGTGCCCGGTCGTGGGGCGCGTTTCAAACGTTTATGGCGCATCGAACAAACTGACGAAACATCGATCGTTTACAGGTTGGAAACATATTCTTCGTGGACACGTTCCTGGGAGGCGCTTTCCTGTCGTACGGCACGGACGTGATAAAGTTCAGTAACATGAATCAGGAGCAACGGACCGATCCCATGGTAGCGATCTTCCCGCGTATCACCAAGTGTACCTTCCACAAATTCGGTTCTTCGGGAACCATTCAGACGCACGACGCCCTCTGCGTGCTCGCGTTAAACATCCTCAACGAGAAAATATACATCTTCCTGTGGTTCTGGTTCATCGTGCTCGCCATCATGTCCGGCGCCGCTGTACTCTACAGCATGGCCGTCGTGTTGCTTCCGAGCACTCGCGAGACGATTCTCAAGAAGCGCTTCAAGTTCAACACCCCTGCCGCTATTCCAGCGCTCATCAGGAAGACCCAGGTAAGCGGGCCCGACCGAGACACGTCGCTCGAAACAATTTGCCACGTTTTTCTATTCGTTGTCGAAAACATTCCCGTACCAACGATTGTGTCCGCGTTCGTTCCAGGTCGGAGATTTCCTGCTGCTGCATCTGCTCGGCCAGAACATGAACATAATGATGTTCAACGAAATGCTGGACGATCTGTGTCGCGAACTGCACCTCGGCTCCAGCAGTGGTGCGTCTCCGACGTCGGTGCCGTCCGCGCCCAGCACCCTCGAGATGTCTCCCATTTACCCGGAGATCGAAAAGTACGCCAAGGACACCGAGATTTAACCCCTCCCCACTTGCCATCTCTTCTTCTCTCTCGTATTGTGATAACGCCGGGGGCTGACGCCCCAGGTTCCAGGGTTTGTGACACCGACGATGCTCGACACGTTCCAAATGTGAAGCTTTGGTCGAATATGAAAAACTTGACGTGTAACGCTCGCTAGCTTAGACTCGGTAAACTTACAGCGGTTTCAAATTAAAGGTTCTTCAGGCTGTTGTAACGTACGACAGACGCATGGATATCGATGAAAGGTTCCAAGAAAACGGAGCCGCGTCGTGACTAACGGCCAAAGTGCCAGAAAAATCCATCGAATATCCTTGCGTCAAGTTGTCCAGCCTCTTTGCCTATCGCAAAACAGCTACGGAAACGCGAGAGCGGGACCAGTTCTTGCCGTTTTTCTACGTCCAACGATAAACAAACAAACAGACAGTCGTTTCGTGTTTCACGCCGTCGGCGGCACAAACTGTGTTAGATTATCGAACGAATATGTAACGTAGACGATAACGCGCGTAATGCTTCTCGGTTCGACGACGCGTGTACGTGTGCGATCGCCCGCTTGTGACTGCTTGAATTACAGTAAGCCGAAAATCGAGACGTGGAACGTAGCGTTGCGTTTCACGCCTTGTCCGTACCTTACGAATTGCAATTTCACCTACGATGCTTGCCGCGATGCTGCGCCGATCGGCAGAATCATACGGAATCGATGCACAAAAGCTACTCGAAGAACAGCCTGTACAATGATAATTTCGATCGGCATTCGAAACGGTATCACGTTACGTTTGAAACTCGCCTGGATGCTATACATAAAACACTTTTCTTTTTCTTTGTTTTCAAATAAGGTATCGACTCCATCGCGGACACGCCGGAAAATTGCACGGTCGCGGTTTTGTAAACGAGGGTCGTTGGTTTTGTAAACGATAATTTAACAAACATTGACCGTCTCGCCCCGAAGGACTCGACGTTTTTTTTGTTGGCGGAGCTCGTGGATTTTGTGATATATGAATTTGCGCTCGATGCTCCGACCTTGCTTGTTACGGGTACGCGGCAATATTACACGCATTTCCGTTTAGAAAAAATTTCAACGATTCGCCCAGAATTTGTACGAAGAGACGCGAGAACGAGATTGCTCGGGTTCTACGGATTGTAAACACCGGCTACCGTTTTTTCTTCTGCTATGGACAAGAAAGCAATTTGTTTGATTTGCGATCGCGTCGATTGTTACCCTAATTTGTTGCCCGTTTGGTACGTTATACCGATTTAGCACGGGATCAGGCAATATACCACGCATCGTTCGGAGAAAGAACGGACGTTCGTTCATCGTTCATCGTTTATCGTTCAGTTCCGTTTTTAGTATCAGCGCGTAATTGGTGCAACGATTGTAGCGACCCTAAAGCGAGCGATAGTAGAATTTTCGAGATTTAGGCGTAGACATTGTTTCCTTTAATTAATTCTTTGAATCTCTCTGTCGACCTAGGTTTGAAAAGTTGCACGGAATCGTGTCGATTCCTCGTGTAGAACGCAACTGCTACACTTTCCATTTATTTAGCCTAGAATTTCTGTTCAGTGCTCACGTTGTTCGTTTTTATTCCTCGTGTCTTTTCGAGTTCCCCACGAGGATAGGTATAAATGCTGCCGATAAGTATATGTAACGACGATAATTAACGCTACGACGCTCTTTTCCTTTTGTGGTAAGTACGTTACGATATATTATTATTTAGTCGTGTTTCGAGTGATATCTTATAAGATAGACGTTTAAGAGAAACGAGACAGATCAAATAGTTTGTATTAGTTGTTTGCCATGTGCCTTTTATAGAATATATATATACAAATATATATATATATATACATATATATATATACATATAAACATAGATATACATAGATGTAAACACGTTAGCGATAAGGATTTATAAAGAGACAACGAAAAGTAAGAAAAACACGGTGAAAAGCAATGCTCGTTCGGTTAACGATTGCGCCGCGCGGTGGAGACAAAGACTGCCAATACGTGCAACGTTAGATATACAATTATATCGAGGACGAAAGATAAAGAAAAAATCGAAATGTAGAATAAATGATTATTATTCCTACGACATTGTTTGTACGCTGTTCGGTCTCGTGCAAGAATCAAACGATTGTAACAACAGCGGGGAACCGTTTTCAGCGGCAAAGTGCATCTCGAAACTTTGACGATCAATAAATTCCGTGAAATTCGCCGGTCGGACCGTACCGACACGGCGTCCGGATTACTATTACCGTCGCGCGTATTTGTTCTTTGCGACTTACCGATTTCCCCAGTCCACTTTGTTGATGATACGTAGCTTCAGTTCCCGCGTTTGGTCGGTGGTGAGGGTGCCAGCCAAAAGTTGCCGTCGCCATTCCAACAATTCTCTCATCACTTTGCGCAGCGTGTTGAATTTGTAGTTTTCCCGCTCCTGCGGAGACACGCGGCGGACAGAACAGTTAGCGAGATTCGAGAGGAGAGTAGAAATTAGACGGTGAATCTTGCAGGTTTCGCGCGCGAATTTGCTTCGACTCTGACCGCAGGCGGTATAACGCGTTCGGCTGGCTTTAGCGAGCGCGACAAAAGCGAGGGGAAAAAATTTACTCGTCAAACGGAGCTTTGTATACCCGAGCCCCTTCGTTCTCTCGTTTCCATGCATTTGTCGTAATGAAAAAGTATCTCGCGACTAGCTCGAGTATAACGAAACGTGCAAGAAATATACGAAACTGTTCCAACGACGAGAAAAGGAGAACGGTGGTGGAAGTCGGCCGGACCGGAAAAAAGGCTACCGGCGACAAAGGTAGAAGAGTTTTCTAATACACTCACCACGTAGAGTCTTTTCCAGATACCGCCCCATTCTCGTAGAACCAGAGTGACTTCTCGGACCACCGGATCTTCCAGAGGTATAACGGACTCAAAGAGGCCTTCGTTCTCGATCTTACAAGGCTTTAGGTGTATATAGGAACTAGGAAATATTCCCTTCACAGCGCGATTCTTCGTCGAGAAGCCTCTGTACCAGCCTGCGAACGTATCGTCGTGTACGATCATTTCTAGATAAGTATACGTGAACGGCGAACGTGGAAAGAACGTTCGAGTCGTACCTGCGCATTCCTCGAGGATCTGCACGGTCTCCCCGATCTCCAGGGGTAGTCCGTATCGCGTCTCACCTCGCCAATTGTACACAGCTGTTGCAGACAAATTTCGATTTTTACATTCGTGATACGGGAGTCCGCGGACCGTTTATCTACGTGATTGCGCAATTAAATATATTAATTTCCGGCTCGGGGGAAAAACCCTGTCGGTAAAGGAAAGACATTGAAAAGATCTCTCGCCTTTCCGGGAACCGACAGACTCGATAGAGCCCTCCGGCCACCGGATACGCGTGACGATACAGCTTCCGGTCCTGCTGCCGGAGAAACGCACGCGAGACGCATCTCAATGAGACTGTCTCTGCGTACGATTGCCTCGGTGTGCGTGCCACGCCGGAATAACAACAGACGTATGGGACGCGTGTGACGCGCCCGTCGCGTCCGTCGCGTCCGTCGCGTCCGACGCCCACTGTTGATCCGACACGATGGAATTTTCGACAATTCCAGGCCGAACTGCGAGTTTATTTGTTCGACTATGTCGCTTTGGATATTTTATGCACGAATGTACGGCGACATATATGCGCTTTCGGTGGGCTCCGTGGAAAAGATATTTCCGTACTTTCGCTTTCGGTATCGGTGAGTGCCGAAAACATTCGGTTCCTTTTTACCGGTATTTCCCCGGGGAGAAAAATCGAAGCTACAGACGTTTTACATTTTACTATTCCAAGCTATTCGAAGCTATTCGAAGGTATTCGAAGGTATTCGTTGGAAAAACTCTCATTTTCCCAGTGAACTTCTCTTGGAACGCAGGAACGAACAAAGGGGAGTCGAAATGTTCGTGGCGAAAGCCCCTACGGCTTTCCCCCGTGAGTTTTCCCGGGGAATTAAATCGATAACTCCCTTTCTCTATAAAACATTCGCGATGGGGGACCCGTAGACTCTTCGCGGCAGACACAGGCCTAGGTTTCTCCTCGTCGCTCTCGTGGTTTTCTCTCGCGTGCGGCTCCCCGTCTTTCTCCGTTGGTTGGGCGCACGCATACCGGGTGATCCGAATATGTACATACGTACCGCGGTCACGTTCGGTATGCCCGTGCCGATCCGTGTTTCGCGCAGATGCTTCGAAATCTCGCTCGATGCACCGTGGGATTCGTGGACGTGATATATATCGCGCGCGTCACCTATTCCCGGCCGGATCTCCGACGAATCGCCGCCGCTTCGAGTTTTCCACGCGCGATGGAAAATCCCGTCGACCAGTGGACGGGCCAAAGCGAAAGGAACGATTCGCGACGCGGACCAACTCCGTGTCGATATTTCCAGTCTGCCCGGCGTCGTCGGTTCGGTAGTTTCCGGACACGTGGTGGATGAACGCGTGTCGGAACGGCGTGCTAACAACGGGAGGGCTCCCCGATGCCTGTGGGGTGCTGCTTCCCCGAGGCGTACAAAGCAGGGATGCACCGGGAGAAACCGTAAACAATGAATCCGAAATCGTCCCCGCGTTTCGGCCGAGGATCGAAAAGCATTTCCTCCCTGCGTGACGAGAACGGGCCTACGAAACGCGTTACCGGGAAAATCCTCCTTTTGTCGCCTCTGCGAGATACAACGACTACAGGGGTGGAGTAAATTCGATGACACTCGAAAGGAGAGCGTCCCAGAAACGTATGCCCGGGGTAGGTTGATATTCTACGTCCGTAATTAAATGAAGCGAGGCCGGTTAAGTTAATCAGGAAATTTCGCCGCGGCAACGATCGGAAGTAGCGCTAACATGGGCGCCCTCCAGCTCTACGTTTCATAGATTCGCGACTGTACGACGTGGAAGAACGCATACCGGGATACGCATAGATCGATCTTGCGAGCCCCGGCATTTAATTCTTTGCCATAGTATTTGCGTTTCAGGGCGTAAGCTTGTCGTTCGAGAATCACTGGCAGGCGGATAAGAGGAAATACGAGCTAAGCGAGATAAAACCTATTCGTTTCACAGATTTTTCCCGACGATAAATTCGACGCCAGCGTCAGATATATGATTTCGATGGGACATGAAGGAGACAAACGTTCGGCCGACTTTACATCGCATCGGCTTCTTTGTTCGCGTACGTCTCGCGAATCGAAGGAAATCGTACAGGAAATCTGAGATAAGGAAACGAAGCGACACAGATTCCCACGAGGTGAACTTATCTCGCGTCCGACGCCAGTCCAAGAACATACTCGGAGTGGGTAGACCGCACTTACGCCTTTGTCAGTCCGCGATAAGGAATTCGTCAGATTCTCTGCCTCTCGACAGCCCGTTAACCGGAGAAGGACGATCGGCCGTAGCGCGCAACCGTGTTTGAATCGTACGATAATTAGTCAGACTTGAGATACAGATGACGAGACGAAAGGCGAAACGGCGGCGCGCATAAAGTGTCGACGAAAGTTGCCGAGCGAATAGTCGACGAGGAAACGATCGTCGGTGAATGGAAACGAATAAATAAGTAAATCCCAGTTTCCTGCGATTATCCGCAGTTGCACGTTCGCAGGAAAATTGCGTTGTCGACGCAACGCCGCTGTCGCGAATCGCTTTCGCGAATCGCTGCCCACGGAGATCGAAAACAATCGTCTGGCGAATGAGCGTGGGTTCCGCTGACGTATTCCCGCGGCGTCGAATTCGCGAATTTGATAAATCCGTCAGGCCACGCGACTCTATCTGGCTGCCGACTGTAACGAGTTTACGCGTTCAACGTTCAGACGGAAAGAAACAATGCGCAGAAACGAGCACGGCCGCGTAGATAATGCGGTTGATTGATAGATTGAAAGATTACGGTTTAATCGCGACGCGGAGACAGGTCCGTGGCACCGAAATAGGTTTATCGACACTCTGCCTGGCTCGCGAAGATACAAGTACCGCCGCGGAAACGGGGAAAAAGTACTTCGACGTGTTTGTTCGCGGCTGGGGAAAAGCCTCGGCAATTTGCCGCCAGTTTCACGCTTCCGAATTTATGCTGGAATACGAAAAGTTGTTCATTTTCAGCTTTTGTGCCGGAAGCGCGAAACTGGCTGCGAAATTAGCTGGCTTTTTTTAACGCTCTCTTGTACCACCGTTAGGGAACGCTCTCGCGACTTGGCCAAATCGTCCTCTCGTATTCTGCGCATTTTCACGCTTCCAAGGATTTTGCCCGTACGGCGCACGGCTTTGGAATGCGATTACTGTACGCGAGTTTTAATCGTGGAAATATGCGAAACCCGATCGGGCACGTAATTCAGACACGGTCGAAGGTTGGCCACGTCCTCGTGACGCAGTTTTTCCTTTGTAAACTTCGGACAGAGGTCTGGCCACTTGGCGCACTTAATCAGGGATAAATGTAGTTAATCGTCAACCAGACACTTTCGAACGAAATTGCAAGTCTGCTTTCATAGAACAAGTTGATTGCGGCTGAACAAAGAGCGAATCGCTTTGGTGCACGTTCGAAATAACGAATGAATTCACAAATTTCATCGGTCCTCCGTCACAGAGAAATTACGACGGGAATGAGACGTGACGGAGAGAAATTGGCACCGCAGTTCCCCATATGTACCAAAGCCAAACGTTCGAGACAGCCGAGCAAAACATAATAACGGATGTAATTTCAAGGATGCTCCTTCGCTACTCGGCTACACGTCGCGGTATCAGCTGATTACGAGACGACCGTAAAATAATATATCGCGATTACGCGTCGACCAGAGGCTGTTTGGAAGTGTGTCCTCTAGGAACGCGCGTTGCCCAAACAACTACGGCAGAGTTCAACGATCGTGGGCCGCCTGAAATTTTCGCAGTGTCGGTGAAACAGGATCTATCGCGCGAGAATGTTAACAAGTGGATTCGAATGGCTCGATATATCCGGAAACGCGAACAATGCAGCATGCTGCGATTATCTCGGCAAGATTCCGAAAAGTCATCGAAAACGAAAAATTCGACCGATGCTATCGGACGTCCTTGATTACACCCGATCGTGCTAATTCGACTCGCAGACGACGTGAAATCAGCCTCTACTAACAGCCAGGAGAGTTAGGCCCGGGGTTGTTCGCCTTATCAAACGTCCGCCGCTTACTACTCCTACACGATCAATGCATGAATGGAGTCGTGGAGCCACATGTACGCGAAATAGCGGCCAGCACACTCTCGCTAGCTCGCACACACACACACACACAAAGCCACACGCACGCACGCACGCAAGCACGCACGTACGCGCGCGCGGCATCGTAGCACTGGTAATGCGGCGTGTGGCCAAGAGATCTCGATACGTTAACGTGTAATCGCCGACGAATCGTAATTGCGATCTCGTCGGAGATGTTGCTAATTATACCGGTAGGAGTTCACGTTCTAGTCTCGTGTAATACGAGAGCCGGAAAATCGAATTACGAGGTGCAAACCGAGTCAAGTTTGACAGATCGGCCCGGTCGATGCCGTATAATCGTTTCGGGAATTGAAAACGCGGAACGGGAAGAAACTCACCGACGCCGTATTTGGTCGTTTTCGTGGTGGTCCACATTTTCGGACGCGGCTACATGCCCCGCCGAAACGGCCGCGCACGAAACCACTCGTTGTATCACGAAAAATTCGAAAACACAAACATTGGGTGTGTTTGCCGCACAAGTGCCACCCTCACGGCACTGCGCTCTGTCTGTCTCTCTCTCTTTCTATCGGCGCGGCGCGCAGCAGCGTTGCCGTTGGCGTGCGGCCGAAGACTGACCGGCAACGCCGCCACCTTCGACGTGGTCACGTGCCGTTCAGGACCGTAACCTTCTGCGAACGAAGCCCGGTCTCTCAGTCGAGGGGAGAATTTGTTGCATCTGTCGAAAATTTGTCCGGCCTGTAATTTCGGCAGCTCGAATATATCTGCGCGTTTAAACTGCAGGCATCGGAAACTTTTCACCACCGAGCCACAGGTTCGTCGTGGCATCGGGAACCGGCTGGGGAAGACAAGTCGTCACGGCCCTGAGCCGCTCAGGTCGCCACGGTAAGGTGAGCTAAATCTTAAACCTTGTATACGTACGTCGACCGAGCGACTGCCAAGGAGAAGGTCGTCAAAGCAAATCGCAAGAGTAGACGCGTGATTTTTCTCGAGTAATCGATTTATTTGTAATAAATACAATGTTCACGAAACAAAGGTTGTTCTAACAAAAAGTGGAGAAACTCCCCCCTTATATTGGTATCTGCTTTTTATTTACAACTTAGATATCCCTCGCGTAGTACAGCGATGTTCGAGACCTATGCGCTGCCACGCGTAGCGCAAGAGTGTCGTAGACTAGATCGAAGCTACGATGAATCGAAATGTGCAATGCTTCTCAAAGTCCTCGGTGCCGATGTTTTTAGAAGTTGATTGGCTTGCCGCAGTACGCGGCCAGATGAGCTTCTTTCAGTGCCTCGGCACATGTCTGCGAAATACATTTATGGTATATTATCTACATACCGGACCCCAACGTCAAGAGTTAAGTTTAAGCCTTACCGGATGCGCATGGCACGCTCTCGCAACGTCTTCGGCACTTGCTCCATATTCCATCGCCAGAACAGCTTCGTTGATTAATTCACCCGCGGCCGGACCGATCAAGTGGACCCCCAGAATTTTATCTGTGTTAGTGTCAGCTAAAACCTTGGCGAAACCGTCCGTTTCCATGTTGGTCTTTGCCCTGGAGTTCGCCAGGTAGGGGAATTTGCCAACTTTGAAATCGATACCCTCTTTCTTTAAATCCTCTTCCGTCTTGCCTACCCAACCAACTTCGGGATGTGTGTAAATTACGCTTGGCACGCAATTATAGTCGATGTGCACCGCACCTGTGGTAAACGACGGTTATTCAAAACGTTGAATCGCAATGTTGGAAGGTACGACGAAGACGCGATCGGTATCCTTATTACCTCCGGCGATTCCCTCGACGGTGATAACGCCTTCGTCCTCGGCCTTGTGGGCCAACATTGGACCGTGAATGCAGTCTCCAATAGCGTAAATTCTGTGGACAGCGAAAACCAGTTTAAATCTACACTTTTACTATGGAAATCGATGTATTAATTTTCTTTCACGCTTACGATGGAACTACTGTCTGGAATCTGTTGTTTACCGGAATCCTGCCCTTTTCGTCCCGTTCGATTCCCATATCCTCTAAACCTAAGTTTTCCGTGTACGGCCTTCTGCCGACACAGACTAATAGAACATCACACTGCAGATCCTCTTTTTTAGAGGGATCTTTAGCATCTTCGACCGAAACTACGATTTCATTGCCAGTCTTTTTGGCGGCGGTTACTTTGGTTCCGAGCTTAAAGGACACGCCTTGCTTTCCTAGCACTTTCTGTAACGTTTTACTAACTTCGCCGTCGATACCCGCGCCACCGATGCTTGACATAAATTCTATTGCTGTTACTTGAGAACCCAACCTGTGGAAACGATATGGCAATTTTGTTATGTATCGAAAAAACACCATCTTATGGATCGTTAACAAAGTGATCGAATAACCACCTCTGCCAGACCGAACCCAGCTCCAATCCAATGACTCCAGCGCCGATTACTATAAGTCTCTTGGGAACCGTGCTCAGTGACAAAGCACCGGTAGAGGAAACAATTTGTGTTTCGTCAATTTCTATACCAGGAAATGGTGATACCTCGCTACCTGTTGCGATTATAATATTTTTAGTATTGATTGTCGCATCCACGGAGCCGTCTGGTTTCAAGGCAGTCACTTGATTCGGTCCAGTTATCTTGCCGTGTCCCTTAACCCATTCCACCTTGTTCTTTTTAAAAAGACCAGCTATTCCACCCGTTAAGGCTTTTACTACATTAACTTTCTGCTCCATCAGCTTGTTAAGATCAAGTTGAACGTTGGAAACTGGAAAGAAACGATGAGAATAAATATAACTGTCGCAATCTAATTGCCAAACGCAGACCATTCATCTGCATAAACTACTCACCCATGATTCCACGATTCTGTAAATCTCCGCTATGCGCCATGTGATAGTAATGTGAATTATTTAACAGGGACTTGGATGGAATGCAACCGACGTTAAGACACGTGCCACCAAGAGTAGGATCCTTCTCTATACATACTGTCTTCATGCCCAGTTGGGCTGCTTTGATCGATGCTACATAACCACCTGGTCCAGAACCTATCACCACCACATCTGCATCGATGTTGCTGGCATACCTCCGTTGCTGGGCAGCTGTCAAGCCAGGTATAACACGCTTTACGCATGTTGGCTAAAAGAAATGCATTACTGCGTTACGTACGGTACGATAGAATTGACTGCCAGCCGATGCTAAACGATGTCTAAAGAACCGATGACATAACCAACGAATAAAAGAATCCAATTTTCATGTATGTTCATGAATACGAGGACGTACTGTAGTCTCTTAAAAAACTTGCCAGAAATCCGTCGGAAATCGACAAGCAGTTAAACGGGAGTATTTTTAATAATTTGCGAGAATGTATAGCCTGAACGATTGTCCTTCACAATGTTACGAAATAGACTACCAAATGATCCGATGCGCGGCTATGATAAATCTGTTTCTCGTCGCTGGGTGCCGTTTTCACGTAACTTACCCTGACTGAGGTGGTGACCAAATTCCAAAAACTGGCTTGCATTATGTTTTCACGATACCCCGGAAACCTGGATGTAGAACGGGTCAAAAAACCTAAAGGGCAGTGTTGAACAAGCTCTACCGGTTACTCCGATATCGTCCGGCTCGTGGGAGCCCTGTTCGTTCGATATATCGTCGGCAAACGTGCTTCCGACGGTGCACTGCTCGATGGCGCCAGTAAACGGTTATGCAATCGGGAGGAAGCCAAATATATATCGCTCGCGCATTCGAATCTGACGTTTCCATCGGCTGCGATGAACGAACATGAAAATGGAACATGGAATTTTTAAATCATTCACACACTGCCGTTCGC
Organism: Mimumesa dahlbomi; assembly: GCA_917499265.3. Lineage (NCBI taxonomy): Eukaryota > Metazoa > Arthropoda > Insecta > Hymenoptera > Crabronidae > Mimumesa > Mimumesa dahlbomi. The sequence continues at coordinate 480,444 of OU824116.1, read as the reverse complement.
TTCGATTTATTTCACATGTTGGACGTGTTTCCTGTTACTTTATCTGTTTGGGGCAGTGGCATTACAATCACTCTGCGTACTAAGTGCAACTAATTAAACTGTAAGATAGAATTTAAACACAGACGACGTATAGGAGTAGACAGGACATCCAATGGGGTTTCGCGTGTCAGGTCGTGTGTGAGGCCGAGATTGAGGATTACTGTGGCCCCCTCTGGGCTTACAGACCGGCCAGTCTGAAAACTACAGTGAAAAATATTTAAAGCTGTCAGATGTTGGCGGCCATATAGCGTTGTCCGATTGTGCTCTTACATTGTTACCCGATCGTGGTCCTACATTGTAGCCGTGTTAACGAAGAGAATCTCAGCTTCGCTGTACGAAAGAAAATTTTAGCTTCAGACTAAGGACGCTACCCATAAACTCAAACAAAGGCTATACCTGAAAAATTGTTTACTTCTTGCCTAAGTATATATCCTGCACTAACTTTAATACGCCTGCTTCATCAAAGAATTGTATGTGCTAAAATTCTATGCTAACAATTTGCGGAAATGGTGAGCAAATTGCGAAAATCGCGAAAAATCGTCACCTTAGAGCAGTTTTTCGTTCGGCATTCGCTCAATTTTTGAGATAGCGATCTGAAACTTGTACCATTGTTTTAGTTAGGAAATTCTACGCCAGATCAACATATAATAGTTGTACTTTTCGAAAATTTAATTTTTCGCAAAAATCTGAAGGGGGTAGGTCAGGATTTTTTGCGATTTTCGTAATTCGTTCGGCATTTCCATAATTTTTGAGATATCATTCTGATTCTTTCACTGGCTTATTCGGCTTCGGATTCCGCGTCCAAAACGTCCAGGATCACTTTAATAGCTCAAAAATTACGGAAATGGCGAGCGTTTTACGAAAATCGCAAAAAATCCTGACCTACCCCCTTCAGATTTTTGCGAAAAATTAAATTTTCAAAAAGTACAACTATTATATGTTGGTCTACCGTAGAATTTCCTAACTAAAACAATGGTACAAGTTTCAGATCGCTATCTCAAAAATTGCGCGAATGCCGATCAAAAAACGGGTTGAATTTGACGATTTTTCGCGATTTTCGTAATTCCTTCGTCATTTCCGCAATTTTTGAGATATCAGAATGATCCGGTACGTTTTGAAAGCGGAATCCGAAGCCGAATAAGACAGCAAAAGATTCAGGTCGATATTTAAAAATTGACGGAAATGACGAGAGAATTACGAAAATCGCGAGAAATGGTCAAATTATGACAGTTTTTTGATCGGCATTCGCTCAATTTTAGAGATAGCGGTCTGAAACTTGTACCATTGTTTTAGTTAGGAAATTCTACGGTAGACCAACATATAATAGTTGTACTTTTTGAAAATTTAATTTTTCGCAAAAATCTGAAGGGGGTAGGTCAGGATTTTTTGCGATTTTCGTAAATCGCTTGTCATTTCCACAATTTTTTAGATATAAAAATGAGTCTTCACTGTCTTATTCGGCTTCGGATTCCGCGTCCAAAACGTCCAGGATCACTTTAATAGCTCAAAAATTACGGAAATGGCGAGCGTTTTACGAAAATCGCAAAAAATCCTGACCTACCCCCTTCAGATTTTTGCGAAAAATTAAATTTTCAAAAAGTACAACTATTATATGTTGGTCTACCGTAGAATTTCCTAACTAAAACAATGGTACAAGTTTCAGATCGCTATCTCAAAAATTGCGCGAATGCCGATCAAAAAACGGGTTGAATTTGACGATTTTTCGCGATTTTCGTAATTCCTTCGTCATTTCCGCAATTTTTGAGATATCAGAATGATCCGGTACGTTTTGAAAGCGGAATCCGAAGCCGAATAAGACAGCAAAAGATTCAGGTCGATATTTAAAAATTGACGGAAATGACGAGAGAATTACGAAAATCGCGAGAAATGGTCAAATTATGACAGTTTTTTGATCGGCATTCGCGCAATTTTTGAGATAGCGATCTGAAACTTGTACCATTGTTTTAGTTAGGAAATTCTACGGTAGACCAACATATAATAGTTGTACTTTTTGAAAATTTAATTTTTCGCAAAAATCTGAAGGGGGTAGGTCAGGATTTTTTGCGATTTTCGTAAATCGCTTGTCATTTCCACAATTTTTTAGATATAAAAATGAGTCTTCACTGTCTTATTCGGCTTCGGATTCCGCGTCCAAAACGCCCTGGATCATTTTAATAGCTCAAAAATTGCGGAAATGGCGAGCGATTTACGAAAATCGCAAAAAATCCTGACCTACCCCCTTCAGATTTTTGCGAAAAATCAAAATTTCGAAAAGTACAACTATTATACATTGATCTGGCGTAGAATTTTCTAACTAAAACAATGGTACAAGTTTCAGACCGCTATCTCAAAAATTGAGCTATTGAGAACCAAAAAACTGTCACAATTTGACCTACCCCCTTCAGATTTTTGCGAAAAATTAAATTTTCGAAAAGTACAACTATTATATATTGATCTGGCGTAGAATTTCCTAACTAATTCAATGGGACAAGTCTCAGGTCGCTATCTCAAAAATTGAGCGAATGCCAATCAAAAAACGGGTTGAATTTGACGATTTTTCGCGATGTTTGTATTTTGCTCATCATTGTTAGCAATCGAAGAATAAGAGTATTTTGAATTCATGCTTGTATATCATTTGTTCCCGCCAAAGGAATAGAATATCATCAGTACTCACAGAATATACATATACCGTGTACGTGCTATTAAATACTAATTCGAGTCTAAAGCCGGCAACGTTCAGTGTGACACAAAAATTGCAAGGGGGTCCTAGGACCCCCTCTTCGTGACACAAAAATTTGCCTAGCACGTCCGGGCAACTCTTAGGGGTGGTCTGTGGTTTAAAGCAAAATTATGGCTCATCGAATTCGGTTGAAGAATAGCTGGATGCGTTCCTGTTTCTCCTACGCGACATTACGTGGCGCTACGATCGCGGTACAAGCAAGTACAAGTAATGGCGCCAAAACGTCGACGAGGTTCGTGTCATCGTCGTTTGCACTTTTCATTTAACACAGTGTTTTTCATGGTGAATTATCCGTATGTCCAGCACCTTGGGATATAATTAAACATCAACAATACAGCCGTGGCCCTCGCTTTCTACGGTGAGTGTTTGATTTGCAATAGAAAAATCGACCGGTAAACGGTACTGTGTCGTACCCAACCTTCTCGTTGGTCACATTATGAGATTTATCCATAGGTTTTAATTTATAAGTCAAGCGTTAAAAAATATAAACGTTGGTGCAAATGCACAAATATATATATATATATATATATATACATATACATCGCCGCATCGCACATAACGTTTCATATTCGCGAAATCGCTTCCATTTTGTGTACGTACGATCGTCGTGAAGGTAAATTCGGCAAATATAATTCCATTTAATTCGAGAAGTAAAATGCTCTCCGCCACCTTTCGGACATCTCCAAGAATTCCATCTTCCCCGAAACGCCTCCGATCGATTCGACGCATGAGCGTTTTAGCTATAGTCGATATCGCCGACGCCGGCCGTCGCGGCGTCGGATTCTAACCCTGCGAGCCGGTTCCGATCCCTTTAGGGTGGAATTTTTTATTCCCCCCTCGAAGGGGCCGGGCGTGCGAGAGAGCGAGTCCATGAAATGGAAAGGGAAAAGGGCAACAGATGTCCTTCCGTATGACGCACAACCAGCCCCTGCCGGGATAGTACTGCGTCTCTCTACCTTGCGGAAGCATCGTGTTTTAACCTTGTGGGAAAAAAGTCCGGGTTAGTGTGCATCGAGTGTATAGGCTTGCCGTATACATAAATTGAAACTGCAGAGAGAAATCTTGGATCGTATTGCCGCTTATTGCCACTGTGAATACTCTGTTCGATAGTATATGATATTATGTATTTCTTCCTTTGAGAAATAGTGTGCAGACATGTATACGTATATGTATGTGTATATGTATATGTATATGTTAAATAATTTAGAGGAAATTAGAATTGTTTAGAGACACGAAAGTATAATTGATTGACGAAGCGGTTCAGAGACTTTGTTATTTCGCTGGGTTTTTCCGCTGCCCCCTCGTCGGTTCGTGCATAATTCGATTATATCACTAACCCTCTCTCCGGTCGAATTCAAATTAGCAGCATTACGTCGTAGACTTCTGGCTTTGTTCCGCCAACGTTTCTCTCGCTCGCGTACTAACGATGTGAATATTTTCAGGGTTTCCCTGTACGGAGCCCTGAGTGCAGGAATATGAAATCGCCCTAACACGTCCAAGCATGTGCGACATAGCGAAAGGTCGCAGAACGTTTCGCGATCAGGATCCGCCGCGGATATGCAAGGATAGCAGCAGCCTAAAAAGCGAGCCGGAGATTTCCAAGTCGACGCCGAGCTCGCCGACGATCCTGCAACGTGCCTCCGGGTTGGAGAAGTGTCTCAGCGAGCCGGAATTCTTCGAGAAGAAGGAGAATCGCGACTATGGCGGGGAACGAGGTACTCGAGATACTACTCGAAGAACGAACGAGGACTTCGTCAAGGAACTCGCGGACAAAGTGCCTTCTTGCCGTCACGAGGTACGTGGCTTTCTATCGGATCTTAGAGATAGATTATAACAGTGTGGTTTACTCGGTTATGCTGGAAACCTGCTGGAATCGATATTCGAAATTAGGTCGATTGCAGAATAGTTTTTCACACGTGCGTTGAAAAGTAATTTTCTCATTAATCTTTATATTATACGATCGTATATCTATTCGTAGAAAATGAATAACGTATGAGTAGACTGTCAATTGCGTTGGCAGCTTCCGGTATTCCTTGCGAAACCAGATTGCAAAACGTACAGTAAAACTGCAGTAGGTAGCGTTTCAAAACAATCGTAAGATTTCTCGTAAGAACTATCGTTCATCGATTAGAAGCAGCGAGAGTGTGCGTGCGAGGGAGAGAGGGAGAGAGGGAGAGAGGGAGAGAAAGAGAGAGAGTATGTAAGTCGCGATTGTTCCCGCACGAGAATCTGATGGCTGGTTGTCACGTGCCTCGGACCAAAGGAGGATTAAAGTCGCTCATGCGAATCGTCCTTGATGAACACCTCCGTTAACAGCATTTTTTCACACGATGCAGCGATCAAAGTGGTCGGTGTGGTTTTTCTTTAGGCTCGTCTAGTTTTCTCTTTTCGTTTTTGCATCATAGAAATCTATGAGTCTCCAACGTTATACGTTCTATGTATATTAAAACGATCTTCGATATTCACGATACGATACATTTATCATGAATACGGTATCGTATTGGAACGTGCACCGACAACACGGTTCTTTCGAATATTATATCCTTCTGATATCGGGGTGGGAATCACTGCTCGGACGACAGATGTATTTGAAAATTCTCAGAAGAGAAGCATCAGCTATAGCGATCCTACGACCTGCGGGGCCCCAAGATGAATTAGGTTCGGACCTGGAGGATGCGGGCCCCGGCAGGTTCTTTTCCATCGGATGCCTTCCTTTGTGCGGAATTCGATTTAAGCGGCGTTCACAGCGAGCCGTCAAAATGAATACAGCGTTCCTTTTCGCGCCGATCGCGGTGTTGTTTCCCGTTTTTGTTTTTTATACATATATCGAAACACACGTATAATATTTTAAGCGTGGAAAAAAAATCAACGTTCGCAATACTTAATTAAAACTTGCACGCGGCGTGGCCGTAGAATCTAGAAATATCACTGCGTATGAAATACCGTAAATAGTAAACCGCAACCTTAATGGAAGTGCATAAAGATACACGCGGAAATATGCTCCAAGTATACTTGTAACAGAGAGTGCGAGGGGCATTGACCGGCTATGTTAAAATATTGACGAGGAACCTGCTATTTCGGGGTCGTGTAATTACAGACTCGCGAAATACTGCTACGTACGGCAACTTGATAAATATTTAATCGAATCATTGTAAATTTCACCGACCACCGACTCGACGCGAACTAATTGCCAAATAGAATTGAAATAAAAAGTACTCGAACAAAATATCAGATTTTCCTAGGCGTAGCGGGAATCAGACGTTCCGTGATATTGTAAAACGTTAATCTAAACAAATCCACTTTCGTATCTACGTTTGTTTACAGCCCCCCCCCCCCCGCGCTGACTCCCTGCCGCCCGGTCCCTCGAAATATTTCGAAATTGCCATTCGTGCCCTAGCGCCCCCCTACCAGTGGTTCGGTGTGAAAGCAGCCTATTAAGGTCGGGTCTTGCGGTGCAGCTTGCCTGGCGGCTTCAGTTCGATGTTTACGCTCGTGCTTTAAACATTTTTCGTCGCGGACGCAGCCGTGGTTCCAAGTGTCTCGTCCCTTCCAGTGCACAGGATTCTTTCGTTTCCAATTATCTTGGTGGTACGTTCGTCGAACGGTAAAAGTAAGCGAGTGATTTTTTACATTTTTACTCGACACTTTGTAGTATGTAGTTTTAATCATCGACTCGAAACTGAAGATACTCTATTGAATTAATTACCGTTCTTTGTCTCTATGCGACGTCGTACGTGTGACAATTGAAATTTAGTGTCGGTTACAGCAAATCGTGGTACATATACATATATACGTATCCGTTATCGCATGCGCGCTATATGTAATCGTCAAAGATAGGAAACAGGACAATACGTATAATAAGACATTTAAGCTTCCACGTATATTTTTACGACGATCCGGTGAAAATCACGCAGATGGCAAATTCGCAGGTAGGTTCAATAAGAAGCGATATCCGTCAGATCGATTCCGGGCGTGCGAGAACGATATTCGATCAAGAGTCAAATAAATTGTTATTCTTATCGCGTTTCGTTTCATCGACGACCCAGCGATTCGAATGGGAACACACGTGTTGCCGAAACATGAAAGGAATCGCAAGTTTACACGTATTCTTGGCACACTTCGTCGGGTTGCGAATCCGTGATTTCGGGCATACCGTACGCAACGATTTTAAAATTCATTCCTTGCGTTACGTAATCGATTTTCACCCTTCCGCTATTCTATAATCTCTTTGAAATTTCTGACCGATTAAATAATCCCGCGTGTCGGCGAGACGCGACGCCGATTTAACCTTGATATTTTGTCTTTCTTCTTAGGCCGCCTACGACGTAATACTAGCGTGTATACACGTGCGACGCTAAACGCACCGGTGTAAATACGAGCGCGAATTGTCGCCACTCGCGACACGAGAAATATGCCGTACACGGTGACACATGGTTGCATAAGATCGTTTCGTACGTGCGTACGTAACGTGCATGCATCTATGTATACATATGTATGTATACATCTGCATGGCTGAACGGCACGCCACGCCACGCCGTGCCACGCCACACCCACGTGCTCCTTCGATCGAGAAAACAAAATTCTTGCGTTTCTATATTTCATAACGAAAAAAATCGTTACGCGCCGATGTCGTTAATTGCGAAACCCCGGGACTCGCTGCCGGACTTCACCTCGGATTCGTCGGCGAAAGAACTTTCTCACCCGGTATCCGGATTATCTTATAAACTATTTTAATTAAACTCGCGACGAATGGCTCGGTTCGAAATATCGTTAGGGAAAAAGCCCGGCTTCGGAGCGGGGAATTATGACTCGGCGAAGAAAAAACGTACCCTTTCATCGTAAAGTTGTTTTTGTTTGCCCCGCGTTTGTATTCCGATAAGAAAAGACAAAATGTCCGGAATAAATTTCGTCAGGATAGATAACGAAGACGACGGGAGAGGACAGATAACGTCTAGCTCACAAACGGCCTTTGTTCGGATTCGGAATATTTTCAGTTTAGGATTGTTCGGCGAAAGGCAGACAGCGTTCGGAACTTGGTACACTCGTTGAATAATTAACGGAAGATAATACTTATCGGAGTTGTGGCTTGGTAAGTGAATTCGGGTCGGGTACGTGAGACAATGATTTATTTGTCAAGCAAACGACGAGTCTTTCCCTAGATTGCTCATTATCGTGCTCACTTGAAACACGATTCTACATACACGTTTCGTTGAATCTCTGCGAGTACGATTTCCCGTCGAACTTTGGTCCGTAACATTTATGAAATCTCGCGAAACGGTACCGGCGCGCCGTGAAAGTGTTCCCCTGGCAGAGATTACTTCATTAAAAGTGGAATTAAGGGCAATCAAATATTCCGCGTCGAATTTACCCCGGGACGGAGAACGTACGCGACCGCGATAAATAATGACTAAATAATGCGCGAGTAATGATCGAATAAATGTGGACAGACTACGTTCGGTGCAACGAACGAGATAAACGCTTCTACGGTGCACTTCGAAAGTGCAGGAAAAGGACTACCAGTCTTGCCAGCATTAATTAACCGGCAAACTGGTTGTGCCGCGCTCGAAACTAGATTCCGTAGGTGAGGTTATCGCGCTAAGATTCTTAAGTTAGACGCGGTGCAAAGTCATTTCAAGCAGGTTTGAAAACGTACGGAACACGGCCACTCGATTCTCTGTGCTGGCACGAAAAATCACCCACGAACCCGCGTGCGTTGCGGTGCAGAGATTAGCGAACGATCGGGAAGCGAGCTGCCGCGTTTCACATGCGTCCGGTGCATAAAGACATTCCGAAACACGTGCAGATGCCTGCGTGGACCCGAAACTTCCGGCGAGGCCAGCTGGCCGTTGCGATGAAACATGAAACATGAAACATGCGATCGGGATCGGAATCGGGATCGGCATCCCAGCTTCGCAGCGGTCGTCGCCGCCGCTCTTCTCGGCTCGTACGAAGTAATTATCGTGAAATTAATCTCGGCAATGGTCCGACGCGGTACGTAGCTGCCTCCGGTGAGAGGTAAAAGTGCACTTGGCATTGTTCCGCTGGCGATGCAGACTCCGCGGAGGAGAGTCGACGAGAACCCAACGAGCTTCTTTACGCTTTTTCGACTTTGCCTCGTGCTACGGTACGACCTACGTAGTCTGTTTTCGGCACGTACGTTCCGTCTACGATCGAAATTACCTCGATGTTTTTTCACCCAGGCCACCGAGTTTGAATCGCGATCGCTGCACTTTGGAATCTTTTGAATTACAGACACTACGATGGAACGTGCGCGACGAAGTAGTCGGAAGTAGCGCGGTCGCCCATTGTTCGCGATACCGGTAGGTATGCGTCTGCGACGAATAGTAAAATAGAATCCGATCATTCGCGCAGCGATAATAATTATCGTTAATAACGAGAGAAAGAGAGAGAGAGAGAGAGACCGACATCTGGCGCGTTGCACTTATCATTGTTCAGCCGTGTTATTACGTGATACCGCAGCAAGATGAGTCTTGTAATGTTTCGCATGTTCGCAACGCTGTTTCACTTTTCGATTACGCTGCACGAATTTTATCGTCGACTAATAATTAGGCAGATTCGTCACGGCCGTGTATCGGTAGATTTTGCTGCGATTGCCGGCACGACGTCTACGCTTGGTGTATATTTAACCTTCGTTAAATAATTGGACCGTTGCACGCTGGTTAACGCTAATAAAAAAAGGAAAGTCTGCTAGGGTCGTCGTATGCGTGTAGGAAAAGAGAATTTGAATATCTATTCTCGCTTCACCAGGCAGGAAAAACGCAAGTACATGCGCTAATTTCTAATTGCTTATCAACGGTGTATTAACGAAGCACGATGGAAAGGCTGCTATTATATATTAATGAATTCGATTCAGGGTATAGAGGAAACTGTGGCTCGGCGATTTCACGACGCGGTAACGGAAGTAAAATAACTATAATACCGTCGTCGCTGCCGGCGAACCGTTCGAGGAATCGGACTCTAACACTTTCCTCCGGTCATAGCCGGCTACTGTTTTGCCGCGGTGGAAAACAGCTAATCGTTTCCCGGGACGATGATGCTCTTATCACCCGGTAAGAACGTCCTGCTTTTTTTTGCACGAGCTATGCGCGTTTTTCATCGTCGTTGGGAACTCGGTTGACACGCGACAGATACGTACGTGATGCGTATGTATGTGTTACGTTTTCAATACCGCTTCTACTTTGGTTGACGGATAAACCGAGCTTTCAGAAATTTGGTTTCCGAAACGCTAGAATAGTTTCGCGTGAGAGAAACGCGTGCTACCCGAGAAGCTGTTATTATCTGGTATTTTGAAACGTTACAATGTTTTAGCGTTAGAAAGTAAGTAAATCGTCACGCGACGATTGAGACGTGGATTCGTCTTGCTCTCGGTGCTAATGTTCCAGGCACCGCGACTCGAATAATAAATTTGCACCTGACCTCTCCAACTTTTCCTCGGGCTTCGGATACACGGTATATACATACGAAGTATATGTATGGATTTGATTGAAACGCGATACGTGCGTAGCGCTAGCTATCTATACACACGTACCTAATACTCGTATATTTCGACTTGCAGAATCGTTCGATTTGTCTCTATCGTTACGCTCGATAATTATTGGCCGTGCGGTTTTCCGTTGGACTCTGTCATTTATCTTTGTAGAATCGTGGAAAACCGTATGGCAGGCCGTCGACGGAGAGGTTTAGAAATCGTCGATTCCGAGCGCGTCTACCGCGAACCGAGGTTACGTAAGGCATGCAAATTTCCCGAGCACCGTCGAGCAACGCTATCAGGAAACGATATTCGCACCGAAATGCCAGGCTGTATCGCGATCCGTACCTTATAGGAAGTAATTTTAATAAAACGAGCCCACATAACGAGCGCTACTTGTGCGCAACGAAGTGAGAGCGAATCACAATGTGCACCCGCTATTGTTCGGAGACTATTGTAGTCTCTGAAGAACGTGTCTACTCTTGAGGACGTTTTACTTTCTAACGATGGAATACATTGTAATAATTCGGTTGACGTCACGGTGCATTTAGAACGCGAAAAGCGTTTAATGCGAATCGGTCCCGCGAGGGAAATTTGTCACGCTCGTGCCGACAAATTCGCTACCGGCAAAGAGATGACGCGGTTGATATTTTCTGACCCGCGAAATCTCGTTTCCAACGCACTTGCCAGTTTTCAATCGTATCTGTGTCACGTTCCACCCTTTTTTTCGGTCGAAACTACCTGGTTTCCCGGCCGGTTAATAAAATGTTCTAACGCGAGGGACAAGATCGCGGGGCGATTAATTCGCAGTTAATCCGAAACACGGCTGGTGAGAGACGATAAGTGGAAACGGTGACGTTTCACGGAGCGTCGGCAGAGCCGGTCTCGTGGCAAGTAATTATTGGCGGATTAATTCAGACACCGAGTCGCTCGAGTGGCACTCGATCGAACCATTGTTTTCGCCGGCGAGCCAACGATTCCATTCCGCCGCGCGACGTTTTACTTTCCGAGCGTGTAGCAGCTTTGCGGACAGATATTTTCCATACACGCGTGACTTATCGCCCGATCGATTTGTCTTACGTACGTGCCTTGCAGCGGACCGCAAAGATTCTTGAATTCGTCGCGAACGTGTGCCAACGGTCTTTCAACTCCGAGTCGTAGAAACGACTCTGAAATTCAGTTATAACGATAGCTGCTGAGCGTTATTGTATTGTACATACATAGATACGTATGCACGCACGGTCGGCCTGTCGAGTAACAAGCAGACGTCCAATCGGTTTTCCACGTAATTTCAGAATTGAAATTGTGAAATGTATTCCCGTTGTTGGCGAGAACCGGGGAGGAAATCGATGATCGCTGATGTAACGACGGCCGAGACTTCCTAGGTTTCCTAGGGTTAAACCATTGTCGTCCAAAGGAACGATCTCCGACGAGAAATTTGCTTGGTTTAAAAATATATTCGCACGGCGGATGGATGCACGCATTAGCCACCCTTGAGGGTAAATAAATCTTGTTTCGCGAAACGAAGCGAATAAATTTCAGCGAAGGTTGAAAAAGAAATCTCGCGAGGTGACGTCGATGTAGGTACCTATTAATCGACAAACGCAAGGTGATCGCGTCTTCCGTCGCGTAAACGAATCGCGTGTAACGCTTTAAAGAGCACAGGAAAAGCACCGAAGAGTCGGCAAGGGCGTCGATACAAGAGAGGGTTCGTCGTCGCGCTGGTGCGAACGCATTTTATCGCGATAGTTTTCGCGGCGATAACCGAGCGACAAGTTCGCGTTTATATGACAGTACTCGCGCGTCGAGTAAGACTGTAAAATCACTTGCGGCGAAGAGACGTTTATTACAACGCTTTCATGAAACTCACCGTGAAAGAGAAATTTTCATGCAAGGTAATTAGATCCGAAATAATGTATGTATACAGAGAGCCCGAACTCGTTGTGACAATGGTTTATGAAAACAATAATTGGGGTAATTACGGGACGATTTCTGCGGAGCGCACTGGTCACGCCGGCGCACCTCGAGCGTTTCCATTCTTGATTTTAGCGATATACATATTTCCAACGACGAGTTTAAAGTGAAATGGGAAATCCGGCCGCGGCCTGTTTCGAAGATCCGTGTTTGATAATCACGGAGTAAAGTCGCCAGGAAAATTCCATCGGCGATTTGCACAGGCGATTTGCGCAGACGATATGCGCACAGTGGGGGATTAGTTTTCGCTTTTTCCGATTCTCAGGGAGGCGAGAAAACAAAGTGTAAATTTTCACGTCGGCCGTTGTGTGCGTTCGCTTTCTAAACGGTTGAACGAACCACATGCAGCACGAGAATACAGAGTTCTATGCGCAATCGGCCGGAACCACCTCGGAGAAATGCCGACCGGACGAATTATTCGGCAATGCCGGAAACTCTCCCGACCATTTGTCTCGTTCTCTTTCTCCGCTCGACTTATAGGTTCGCAAGTTTTTAAGTCGCTCGCGATTTCATCCTTATTCCGTACGATTAAACCGCCCCGAGGATTGCACGGGGATTATTCTTCGTCGGTTCGGCAGCGTCGAATTATCCTGGAATGCAGAGAAGGAACAAAAAGTTGGAAATAAACCTGACACGTGTAAAACGTGACGCGTGAAACGTGAAATTACATCGGCCTTTCTTTCACGTTTCTTTTCGCCGCTCTCGGAACGTCGCGATTCGGAAAGCGGTAAGATATTATATTCGATCGACGTATTCCCCGCGGGAACGGAATAGGCAGGCGGATGTCGCGCAGGCTTGATAACTTTTCGATTAGCCACAATTTGCGGATGGTTGTCTGTAAATCTCGCGCACCTGTATCGCGATGTGGCTGTTGCGAGCACAGCATCCGCGAACCATAGATCGATGATTCAACGGCGAACTTTGCACGTGGCGATAACGACGCCCGTGGCCGTCGTAAGTACGGCTTTGATATTTCTCCCTCCTATCGGCCGTATAAATCGAGTCTGTTTCACCAGTGATAAGTTTCAAATTCTACCCGGAAAGACGGTTCAACGCGAACTTGGGAAAATTTATAATTTAGAAAGTTACCCAACGTACCAATTTCCAGCTACATCGACGTCTCGGGGAATTTGCAACGATCGGAGATAACGAAAAGTATCTCGAATTACCGAGAAATGGATGAGGTTCGCTCTTTAGATCGTGTTTCGTGTTCGACATGATTTCAACGCTTATCCCGCGTAACGGGTCGTAGTACATTTGCATGAGTATAATGAATGGTTTTAACGTGTTCCGCCGATCGGAGGACCGGTCCTCCTCGCGTTACGGGAGAGTGAAAGTACACCTCCTCTACACAGGTGCTTTCGACGAGGAGCACATTTTCTTAACGAGACTCCAGTTACGCGTACCACGTCCTGCGTCGATTCCGATCTCGAACGTGCAATTTCGCGTGATTTTCGCTACGATGCTAGGACGCGTTCGGATAACGGTGCAGTAACCCCGTGCGTGCAGTTTTTAATACGCTCGGAACGTTTAACACGTTGCTGAATAACCAACTGCAAAGCCAGTGGGCGAGGACGTTCCAGCCATGTCCAGCGGTGGAAGAAGCGACCGAGCAAAGTAATACGCATCTTGATTAGCCGTCTTTCAAAATCGAACGCTCGGAAATTTCCAAAAGTTTCGAAGCACGGTCGCCGTCTAATTCACGATCGTGAAATCCGATGGCACAATTCGCCGGGTGTTATATCGGTGGCCATAGATACGTAACCAAAGTCGGAATGCGGTGTCCATAAATTTCACACGTACGTGCCTTGATCTAGACTTTCCTCGGCCGGTCGAGTTAATCGAGTTCCCCTTTATTAATCGACTTGTTTTGCACCGAATAGACGTACCCGCCGATATAACGAGACTCTCCCACTTCCGGGATAGTCGAGGCACGATCGCTGACAGTGACTAATCTCTCGCGCGATTAGTCACCAAGGGTCATCGTTGCGGAATTCGTCGACCATCTAGGGACGACGGGCCACTTTGCGTCTAATTAGACAACGCGCCTAGAGCCAGCTACCGTTCTCTGGACGGTGTGAAATATTCTTTTGCATTTAGCTGCGGGAACGATTAATCTCCATTTCTTTCGCTACAATTTTCTTCCTCCTTTTGTTCCTTCGGACGTCATATTTTCATTTTCTACTCGAGAATTTCAAAACGGTTTCCCACTACGCGTTCCCATAGCCCGTTCCCACGATCCCGAATATTCCGTCCCCCTAAAAAGTACTCCGTGTTGCGGTATTATCATCGGCGAGTGCGCTACGTGCGGGACGACGCGGACGGTGTGTAGGGGTCGGTAGCCGTAGCCGTAGCCGTAGCCGTTGCACGTTGCACGTTGCACGTCACACGTTACACGTTACACGCTCGGCAAACGCATCTCCTCTCGTCTAGCTGTCAGTCCGCGTTGGTCCGCGTTGCGCGCACAACCGGCTACAACGTCGTACGTAGCACGAGTCTGCTCGGGACTCGGTCGAAGGTTCGACGAGCGGCGAAGACACCGGTCGAATTTGATGGAGCTTGGTGAATTTTCGTGCAGCTTCGTTTCGAGGTACGACGAGCTATCCGTTTCTATCCGTGTCTATCCGTTTCTATGCGAGTAGCGCGTTGCGATTCGTCGTCCGGACTTTCAAAGAGACGGATCGCTCGCGTAAACAACGAGTTGGAATACTACGGGAATATAATTGCGAAAGTTTACGGACAGACGGTGGTAGTCTTGGAGCATCCCGACGAATACGAAAGGAGGATGATATCGAGCGAAAAACAGCTAGCACGTGAAACATCTGAAACAACTGCGCATCTCGAAAGCGATCGAGCATACCCGGGAGAGAGAACCGCGGGCATACGTATACGCGTTTTGCAATTCGATGCCCTCGCCGTAGCTCGAGAACAATACGCTCCGACCAACGCTAGGATTCTCCTTAAAAAGAAATACGCGCGTATCGATCTGCCCGTTAAACGGCAGTGGTTTACGCGTAATCGAAGGAAAGTACGGTGTCGCGTGAAATGATATTTACCGCGATAAACGACAGGCCGAATTTCTATAAGCGAACGAAACGAGGAAACGCGAAAGGGGATAAATATAACTTTTACAGAGCACATTCGGGCCACGGAAACGAGTTTTTTCGGAGCATACTTTTATCCGGTGTAGAACAACGGTCTGGCCGACGATACGATCCTTCGATGTTTGAAGCACCGGTGAAAGCGGGCGGGGGAATCGAGTTTTATCCCCGTAACCTGACCAAGTCGAACGAAATTATTGCTCGTTACCGCAAACATTGCCTGTTGCCGAGAGTGTAAATGTATACAGCGACGTTCGAAAGAGAAAACCGAAATATGACGGAATAATTGTGAACGAGCCACACGGTACGTATAGCACCGCGAGCGTTTAACACGCTATCCAATTTGAAGTAAAGTCTTTGAAAATTCACCATCGTAAAGTCATCGTAAGCCGTGTATATGTATGTAATCGGTGCAAGTCCTTTCCTCCGTTTTGGAATACGATCTTTTTCGATCGTGATTTATAGTTGTCCAGTACGGTGCTCGTCGCTTCTAACGGACATTTACGGTTTGCGAGAAACTGCCGGTGGCTAGAGTAGAAGGCACACGATCCACGTGTACGGGAATAATTGCGGCTTCGATACGGCGCGAATCGCCTTCCGTCGTGTCACTTGGGAGCCTTAATTATCGACGTCCCACGTAGGCATTCTCTATCGGGAATAGGCCGCCTTTTTGTTCGTCGTTGCTGTTGACCCTGATCTTCGAGATACCGTCCGCGAATACATTATTCTCGAATTCATGGAAGGCTTCCAGGTACGTGACGCGGTACGCTATTTTCTTCTAGGGAAGAGAAGGTCGTTCGAATCGAAAGAAATCGTTTGGCTGGCTGTTTACTCGATCGAAGGACGTGTTTCTTTCGACTTCGAAAAACCGCCGACCGATAGGACGACGCGTTTAAATAAACGTTTTACTTTCTACGACGGAAGATCCGAGAGTACATATACATACTTTGAAATTTGTCCCAAAGGTCCGGGGTGGCACGATAGCGATTTAATAGAGAGGTCGTTCGTCCTTTCGCGGCAATTCGATTTGAAACATCGAACGGAACACGTCCTAGCACCGCGGCGTGACGTACGTCGAGTATTTTATTTTTTCTCTTCGACGCTTCCATCCATGACGATTGAGAGTGGTAACCGACGTCGTTCCCCCACGTTCCCCCACGTTCCCCAAGAAACATTAATATTTTCCACTTCCTTCCGGACTCGCGACCCCACGACCGAACTCATCGTAACTCGTTTAACCGGCGGGTACGTAGATACGTAAACACGCGGTGGGGCGAGCTTAAACATACCGCTCCCACCGTGCGGAGCAGCGCTTCACGCGCGTGTTAACTACAAAGGAGCGATTAGTGTGTCGCGGCCGTCCTACGCTCCGGGTTTGTCTCTTTACAAAGCAAGTTGCCGCTCTCGATAAAACAACTCCTTATCGACCGAATTATTGCGTTTCGCGTGTCTCTATCATCCGCGGAAGCCTTCGGGCTAGATACATATCGATCGATATCCTTTTGGCACGCGAACACGCGTGCTCGAGGGTTTCCAATGGAATTTATGCAATCCGCGTGCGAGTTTACCGAACGACCTTTCTTATCGTTCAATGCCCGTGGTTATCGTCGATTAGCTTAATTGCATCTGTACCGAAGATATCGTCGATTTGTAATTTACGGGCTTGCTGGGCGCGTCTCTTTTTAGAAAGTTGTATTTCTCTCTTTTTTTTTCCCCCGTGTACACGTTTCTTCGATGTTGATTTCGTTTACTCGTTGTAACAACGCCGAAGATCCACGTTAAGTTTTCATTATTTTGTTTGTAAAGCTCGCGGCCGCTGTCGCGTGTTTCTTTGCCCCGCGGGCAGAATCGAAAGTTTCATCCGTTATGCCGTTTCTCTCGAGACTGGCCGTCGATCGGTGATTTCACCGCGATATCGGAGGAGCCTTGCGATTCTATTGCGCCAAAAGTGAACGCGGCGTACGTCATCGACGCCGGGATATTTTCTACGTTCGTCGAAATTGCGCGATTACGCTCGACGGTCGTAAAAGTCGGGCGAACGGCCCTGGATCCAGCGAGATCCGACCGTAGGAATGATTTTCAAAATGCTGTGAAAAATCGACCCGTCGTTTCGTTATCGCGAGCGCTTCCGCTAGGAATTCCGGTTGATAGCGGTCGAGTTACGCACGTCGAACCGAAGAACCTGCAACGAGCATCGAAGTCTCGATTATTCCGACAATCTTGTCGGAATCGCTTTTACCGTCCATCACTCGCCTATTCTCGGATCGGCTTCTGTTTCCTCCGTTTGAAGCTCGAGCAGACGTCTACACTTCCATCTGTCTACGAAACGAAATAATAGAAGGAACGTGCGAAAAGAATGACGCCAAGGTTCGTCGTTACGTAAGCACTTTTTATAGAAGCTTCTCTTGTCGGAATCTGAAAGGGGAAGGTTTTTATGCAGGTGCACGCGAGAAGCACGCGTGTAACAGGTTTCCAAAGGGCAGGATTTGCCGGCGTTTCACGGCGATCCGTCCGTTCTACGATTCAAAGGGCATAAAAGAACAAAACTACAATCTTCCTAATGGTGACCGTAAATCGTAATATCTGAAATAGCGCCCTTTGTCGTGGTACTTTCGTCGCGATCTTTCTTCGATTTCAAACCTTTGGAGCGCCGTTTTCGATGTCTAAAGAAAAGCCGGGGTAGTACGTCATCCAGACGTAGCTGCTTTTCGAAATCTCGCGACTCGCATCGCAAGGGTTATTCGCGTAAAATTAGAGTTGGTAAATCCGACTTTTGCTCGAATTAACGTTTTTGAATACATACACCGGTGATAGACCGTAGCCGTGCTTGTCGATAATCCAATGTTAATTTCTTCTTGTTTTTCAGGTGATTACCAACGGTCTAAAGAGCGACACGGACATCTGCGACGGTTTAACAAACGGTGAGTCATCGATGCGTGTACGTGTCTTTCTTTCGTTTTAACGATCAACCAGAGGACCCGGTTGGCAACGATAAATGGCGGTACGTTAGATCTATCGCTTACGCTCGTGTCGGCGCTTTGGTTTCATTGACCGAATGTACGCGATGAAAGGGGTCTTGGAACCCGCTTACCGTTACCCCTCCTCGCCCTGTCGAATCAGAATTTGAATAAAATCGATACGCCGTGGAATCTGCGAGGGCATCGGGACCGGTTGAATGCCTTATCCCGTGGGAAACGATCGATGACGCGTAGCAGAGAGATTTCTTCCTGTCCCCTAATTCGAAATTACCAAATTAAATATTTCAACGATCCATGGTCGTAAAACTTTCGTTCGATCCGGGCAGAAATATTCGTAAAATGATAATTGTTGGTTTATCACCGTGGTCGAGGACTAGAGAAAACGGAACGGTGAAACGCGTAAAAAATTGGCAGGGAAACGGCGCGATAACGGTGGCTCGGCTTCTTCTTCGGCTGGTGAGTTGTATGTATGTAATCCGTTAAATCGTTACGGCCCTGACTTTGCCCTTCGGTCAGTATCATCTCCGGCGCGCATTTTCTCACGCTACTTCAGCTGCTCGCGGTGCAACGATCTCCCTGCCGTGCTCGCACATCTGCCTGGAAATTACGTCCTAAACGGCCAGCCGTTTTCTTACTTCTTTATTTTCTTCGGGCCGACCGTTCGGCACACGTTGCGCCCGGGATCCACGAAACGGAAAGGAATGCAGAAAAGAACCGTCCTTCTTCTTGTAGACGTTGAACGTGCGGCCGGCGAACTTTTCGAGTGGAAGAATTTCGACGCGTAGACCGCGTAGATGTGTTCGTAGGTAAATTTCTAGCGGGCAAGCAATTTCACGGCGCAAAAATGCTTGAAGGCAGAAATCTCGGCGCGCAGCGCTCGTACATATCGTACATAGATATATCTATCTGCATGATATCGAGGCAGCCCGCGTAGGAGGTCGTTTTATTGCGCGTTCGGAATATCATAGCGAGCAAAGAGATTCGTGATACCAGAAGTGTAGTTGAAACGTTTTCTAGTCAAACGGACGCGGAATCGAAGGACGATAAGACGTTTGACACGACTCGCGCGCAGCTCGGTTCTACCTTTCCGGTACTGTTTACGATCGGCGGAATTCTTAAAACCCGTTTTATGACATCTTCGAATTAATCGCCATGGAAATTTGCTCGTTCGCGATACACTCTTACCGCTTTGGTCCGTTTATAGCCCTCGTCTATTCGCGTGTGGTACGTTAAATATACGTCGTAAATTTCTTACCAAATTATCTCGGACGCAACCTTGCTAATCTCAGAATCGTTGATTTGCCGAGAACCGCTATCTATAAAAACATTTCACAACGTTTTTGATAGCGGAAGGTAGCTATGAAGTAGAAGAATAGCAGAGAAAGGAGAAGGACGTAGGACGCGAACTTTTCCCGAAGCACTTGGTACACGCGGGTGACTCCATGACCCGTCGCGACGCTAAAAAACGCGCGATCGAACGTGGAAAAGGAGGTTGCGAAAGTGAGTCACCGTTTTGTTGCGTGCGTGAAATAAATGCATATACGTGATCCGACGAAATTAAGACCGAAATTAGGACCGTCGAATCGGATGCAAACGATCGAGTAATTTGCAATTACGATACGAATGACTTCGCGATCGGGCCCTTTCTAATTTTCAGAAATATATTAGCCTCGTTCCGCTTTTTTCTACTTTCCGGTATATCTTTGTTATAATTAGAGCAATTTATGCGCATGTATTAGAAGGCTCGGAAACCATAAACCAACGTTATTGGTATGTTTGAATATTATGCAAACGAATGCGCGGTAAAGTTAACGTTACGAGATACAAATTAGATAGCTCCTGCCGCGGTAAAAGTCGAGGCAATTAACGGTCATCGATAGCCTTTCGATTTCCAATCGCCGTGGCGTACTCCAGTCTAGTCTCTACGTCGTATCTCGTCGAGGTTGGATCGGGTAGCGATCGTACCCTTGGATCGTAGCGAATAATCCAACAAAGGGCGCACCGAATTCGAAAGATACGGTTGCCCGGCTCCGATAACGGATAACGTAATCCGTTTGGCTAGTCGTAAAGTGGCTAATCGGCGGATTGTCAAAATCGTTTGGCCAGATGCGCGGCTCGCACGTTTTCCTTTCCCTCGTCTTTGGCTGGCATAACGGTAGACTTTCCAGCGGCAGCGTGCACTCGCATCAAAAGGGAAGTGGATCGGATCCGCGTTAGTCGACTTTACGAGCGAAAAGTGAATTTCACGGACCAAGTTTCGTCGGACCGTGACGCGGTACGCTCGTAACGTACATACAGATGAATCCTTTACCGGCTCACGGAACGAGGTTCCCGCGTGGTGTATGTAAGTACACGAACGGCGTATCAATTACCAGAGAAACGAAAGTAAATCGCATCTCGACGGGTGTGTTTTCTATCTATCGCCACGACGCTTCGATCCTCGCGGCCGCGGCCGCCTCCTTTCGTCGGATTCATCCCAGCCGATCGATACACACTACGCGAACGATAATCCGGCCATTACCGTAAGGTAAAAGGAAGTATCGGTTCCTAAGGTGGGGGGATAACCATTCTGGAAGAATGATTAACGAAAGTGGATTGGCCGACTCATCGAATATTAATGTAAAATCTAATTACGCAATTATAGACCGATGGCCGGTACGAGGCTAACGAAGTAATTAATTCGGCAGAAAGTTTCTTCTTTTTTCTATTTTTGTATTTTAAACGGTAATTCATCGAGAAAGTTTATCGGAAGAACGCCGTTTACTACCACGTGCCAGGTACCTATACGTGTAGTATTCCGCTCGATTATTATTTCGTACCCTCGGACGAACTGGTTTTTGCGATGCAAAGTAATACCTACAGCGTACCGTATTGTTTACCTCGGCTTGAGGTCACGGTGTGCACGCGTACCTCATTCCACAGCGTACTGTTAGATCCGATTAGCAGCTATGCGAAGCCCTACGCAAAAGTATATAGAACTTCGGTCTTTGATACGGTTTGTCCGGAAATGCTTCAGTGCGATTCACCGCGATGTGCGAGGAGGGTTCCGTGAGGGCGAGAATCGCATTGCTCGAGGGTGAATAAAAAACCCTAGAATCCCCTTTGAAGAGCTCGCGTGTCAAGCTACGAAAATATATTATATACTACAATATATATATATATGTATATATATATCCTCGGAATCGCGGAGTTTCTCGTCATTTCGAACGTTTCGATCGCGATTCGGACGCGACGGGAATTCAAATTGGAAAGTTGGTGAAGGAAACTGTTTAATTTTCAGGGAGAAAAATGGCACCGGTGTTGGGTGTACCACCTCCGCCACCTCCAGCTCCACACATGGGACCAGACGGCTTGATTTTGCCGAGGAAACCGTACAACCCTTGCCTTACCTCCAGTAATCATAAGGACCTTCGTAGAGAATTACTTTTCAATCAGAAAATGTAAGCGATAGTGTCTTCTTGCGATCGGTACAACTTAATATTAGATTTACAGTCGATGAATAGAAACTTAAACTTTTCCTCCTATCGTATACGTGTACGTACGCCTTGAAGAACGAGGTAAAAGAGATTCTTGACGACGGAAACGATCTCGGTTACTTTATTAATCTTTGATCAACTCTTTTCGAGGTAGGTCCAAGCGTTCTAGGAACGAGAATGGCTCGTTCACCTCTCGCACGAACTTGGGAACAAAATCGTTTCCTGCTACTGTGTTTGTCCTGTTATTTCTCTATCTGTCTACGATTTGTTCTCTCAGCCACATTTACGATTCGTTGGTACACGAGTGTTTCATTGAAACAGTACGGACTGTTTCTCACCGACTTTTCCACGTGCAGTTGTGGCTCGCGATATTAAGTGGGGCGGCTTTTCACTCTCTTTCAGCGGCAAGAACGTGCTGAATCAGAAAACCGAGTTGCAGCGAGCATTGGAAAAGCAACGGGAAGCTGCGTCCAGAAGGGAGGCCGAGAAGAATCGAGAGGAAAACTATAAGGATGATCCTAGAACCGCTTTGCAAAGAGCCATCGAGCAGAGGGCGAGGAATATACAGATGACGGTGAGACTACGAATAAGTCGGTGGCTGAGATTTTCGTGAAAATCAGTCCTCGTAAAGTCGGACTTGTCGTGTTTCAGTTGGAACAATCGCAGCCGACGACGGAGCCGCCTAACAACCTTTTGATCACAGCGAGAGCGAAGCTGCGACCGCGCACGGATTCCCAGTGAAATTAGGGTTAAAAAACCGATCGTGTAACGTGATAAGTACACCGTCGTGCGGGAGGACAACGATTGATCCGTTGCGTCACGACGGAGTTTCACTCGATTTCTGCAACTTTATCGGTCGTGACTTGTGTACATACATGTAATCTGATAAGAGTTCGTTAAAAAGGAAAGAGAGGGACAGAGTGGGGCAGGGGGGGGGGGAGGTGTGAAGCGTTGTAACACAAGGTTTTATAAGATAACACGCAAAGGGGAAGAATGTGTCTATAGGTAAGTTTACACGGCGCTCGGAACACATTTAATCTTTGGTACGCCTTTGTATCTCGTGCGTATTTCTTCGTGAACGTAGGTAATTGCCTTATTATTCCAAAGTAATCGAAAGTGCACGTGCACACGATGTTTCGCCCCGATGGTATGGCGAAGCTACCTCCGATATCTCCGACCTTCTACGAGTGCGTCCCGTAATTTCTTTGAAGTTTAATATCGTGGAAATTTCGACTCGTAAACAAGTTCAGATTGTAAACGTTTTTAAGCGCTAGAATTTCATGCCGCAGCAACTTCGACCTATCGGAATCTGAAATAGTGCAAGTGTCACGCTGGTGGCAAACATCCGACAAGATTAGTAGCTTCGCTGTATAATGGACGATATTCCGGTTATACGCAGTTACTTTGCGAACGTTCTAGAATTCCGGCAACTGTTTTTCATCATTCCTACTGCAATCTTATCTATTCGTCTCTTCGATTTGCTTTGGAATTCTGGGACGTTTCCGTTCCGCTAACGAACACATTTGAAAAAGAAGATTGGTGTCCTTTGCAACATCCACTGTGCCTATGCGAACGTTTACCTCGAGAAAACCCAGGCACGTATATTCTCGATGAGTCGAGATCCGGCAATAGACATACGCTTTAAAACGAAAGGCTACACGAGCATTTTTCCGTCCCACTTAAAGTGTATTCTAATATTAAAGTCGACGTTTTATTAACCGAAATAGTATTCGATTGGTCTCGATAAATTTCATTTCCGGCGGGAAGTGCTACACACGTCGAATGAGATCATCGCGTAATAATATATCTGTTACATCATACGGATCAACACGCTCGTCTACCACACACGACTCATCTTTTTACCTTTGCGTGTAATAAAAACGCTGGTGTAGCCTGAGAAGAACGCGGAAAGGTCAATTCAGTATTTTGTTACGTGCTCGTGCGTTTAGGTTCCACAAATAGAAAACGGTAATAGAGAAATGACGATAGACAGACAGATAAATAGATCAGGTTCGCTGTTCGTATCTCGATTCGAACATAGAGATTAGAATCGATAACTTATTTCTCTCGATACACGTATTATAGTAGAATTGTCATCCTGGGACCACAATGAACATACGTAACTTGCAAGAAAACAATAAGTAAAGAAGTATATGAAAAGCGTCTGATAGGTTTATGTAGCGACATTTATTACAATCCAATGTTCATAGTTTGGAAAAAGAAATAGGTGATATACCATGTTGTTTGAGCTACTAACATCTATTGTAAACACTGAATGTAGAAACAAGTTGATTCAGATTCTAGCTGTTTCCCTACATTTTCCCTAGAGACATTTAAAGCACCAAAATATATTTCCCTAATCTGTTCTCTGTAACTACAGATATTTAATAGTGTCAAAAAAAAAGAAAAAAAATCATTATGGTACTTCATTATTAGTCGATGAATGCTTTTAATATATGGTTTTTCGTGTATAAATCTAAACTCCGACACCGTCACTGCCACGTGCACTAAACTGTTTGTTGTTTTAAAATAGATCGAACATTATATTATCAAGGACCATCGGATCATCGCAATGGTACAATTAAAATTCCAAATATATTTTATTCAATACTAATACCCTTTTCATTCCTAGTTAGTAAGTAATCAGCAATAAATTGGCGAAAAAGATACCACCGATATATATAAGCTATCTTTTAAAAATAAAGAAATCGAACAAGTGGCCCAAAAAATGTTTATGTTGCAAAGATTATCTACTTTGATGCTAAAGCTTGAAAGGTTTCTTCTTTTAAAACGTTCAACCTTACGCTTTCGCGATACGCGAATCGTGTTTGCCTTCAGCGAACGGGAAACGATGAGTAAATTATAACGATAGACGATAAATATCGCACCTTGAATCCGTAATGTAAATGTAAATCATTGGGCCCGACGAACAGAAACGAAGCAAAAGCTCGATGAAAATAAAAGTATTTGCTCCGTTTCTGTTAGTCTCCGGTATTGTACACAGAACTCGTATATTTCCAAGACCGATATAAGTATGCGTAAACAACAGACGTTTTAGTAGTCGTCTCCGCGGGAGATGACTTCTTTACAAGTCGGACGCAGGACGAGAGTGTGCTCGAATTGAGCCGTGTAGCAACCCTTGACGTCCACCAGGGGCGGATAGGCTTCGATCGCGCCCTTATCGCACAGATCCTTCAGTGCCATTTGATACTTTGTACAACCGACGCGGTCCAGCCACCGTTTGCAGAAAGCCAGAGTTCCTGAAATAATTTTTAATAACAATTCACCCTATCTTCGTTACCAATGGCTTCTTTTCTAAACCCGAGATGAATGTTCACTGACCGAAGTGTTTGTTGATAGTATTCAGAAGCGATTTACTACTCTGTAATCTCAATGGGACAAAACCGACATCGAAACTCTTCATATAGTGAGAACAATCTAAATCATCGTGCACCGTTCCCCTTCCGGTAGAACCGAATGTTTCGATGGCGTAAAATTCATTTTCTTCCATTCGCGTAGCCTCGCCACCCTTGACTATCGGCACCGTTTTTCCAGCGTGAATGCGGTACGGGGCAATCGAATGACCATTTAGATTCCTTATGGATTTCACCTGTAGAATGCAATTGAAATTAGATTTCTTATCGGAGACGTCGTGTCAAGAGTTTACGTGAACAGCTGCAGCTTTATGTACCGGATAAGTCTTGCCGTTCAATTCGATTTCGTACGACTCCATAGTTTCCTGAATAGCAGCACCAACGTCGCACAGTTGAACGTCGATTCCGGAAGCCTTGATTCCGGTATTTGTTGCGTCGCGAACAGCTTCGATCAGCTTATCGTACTTTGGATTAAATGCCAATGTAAATGCACAGTCGATAATTCGACCGTTAATGTGAGTACCAAAATCGATTTTGGTAACGTCATCGTATTCCAAGACGGTAGGATCACCAGCGTTAGGAGTGTAATGGGCTGCGCAATGATTCCTGGAGCAACCGGTTGGAAAAGCCAATCCAGCTTTAAGGCCATCTTCTCCTATCAGTTTCCTCGCTGTATCCTCCAGTTCGTTGCAAATTTCTATCATCGTCATTCCTGGTCTCACCTGGGAATAATATTGTCTGAAACCAAAGTCTATCACGTTTCTAGGAGATTGTTAGGAGGAAGTGCAATGTACCCATTTCATAATATGTTTTCTGGCCTGTCTGTGCGCCTCTGCAGCCTGTCTAGCTTCATTGTAAATATCATTATGCATCCGGTCGAGGGCCCTAGCTTCTTCGCTTGTGAAACGATTCTTGGCTAGTCTTTCGTTCACACCTGCCGCAGGTGGATAATCCATTATCTGTCCTATCGGAAAGTTTCCATCCGGGAACAGATCTGCTACAGGAAGAGACGGGGGATCCGTTTGCTGCTTAATTCCAGCCTTTCCTCTTGGCTTGCGCTTCTTCTTCTTCTTTTTAGCTTCCTCCGTTTCCCCTTCCTCCGCAGCACCATCTTGAAAATAATATTACAAATATACTTCTACTTTTGATTATTTATGTGATATTTATAGACACATACCTTTGGATCCATCTTCTTCCTGTACTTTATCGTCTTCTCCTTCTGGCACATCTGCACTGGCTTCTCCGGCACCTATAAGAAAATCGATCTTGATATCCCACGCGTTTAAAAAACAGAATTCACAGCGTAACACCGATTCATCTGCAGGATTACTGATTCAAATTCTACAGTTGGCTTGGAGTATTTTTATTTCAACTACGTTCCGACTTAAGCCCACTATTTCCCGACTATAGAAACAGCAAAACGGTTTTAAAACTCTGGCAATTGCGGACTGTATTCTTTCCGAAACAAAATCTTCCGGATACTGTGAGACAACGGCACATGGCCGAGCGGGTACACCCTTTACTTCTTTCTCTCGTACCGGCCTTCTTCTTCTTCTTTTTCTTCTTCTTCTTCTTGGAAGCCTCGACGGCGCCGGTCTCGTCCTCCTCGTCCACGATCTCCACTTTCTCCTCGTCCACCAGTTTCTCGGCCGATTTGCCCACCTCGTCCAGAACCGCCGCCATTTTCGTCCACACGAAGATGCTAAATAGATATACCGGGGGGGGTGGGAATTGGTGGGAATCTTACCGCTTGCAGAACCTGTGCACTGTTTATACCGCCATCTGCGCTACTTCATATTGCAGGTACTAAAATTCAATATGGCGCCATTACAGGTTCCTATAAATTTTTCCTTGACACACTGACATTTTTCATTTGTCTATCTAGTGCCCAGAAAGTGATGCGCCGTTTTGCGTGCTCTTCGATGCATACATGTACATGTCTGTCGCGACATGTTGAGCATAAAAATTTGCCCAGTTCGGGCTGTCTACTTTTATTGGTCGTTTGTGATTATTGCGAAAAGCCGGTAACGTTGAGCGTGCCTTGAAATGGTAAGGGTGTTAAACCACAGACGAGGTATTGGACCAATACCTCGTCTGTGGTGATGATAAACTTTGCACTTGATAAGGGTGCGTGCTCGGAAACTGAGTTACCGACACGTTGGAATTTCAATAGATTTACTGCACTTCGTTGACGTAGATAAACATTTTTGGCTGTATGCATCGTTTAACATACAATGGAACCTCCAGGGCCTTCCTAACTCTGGTCTTTACAACGATCGATGATCGTCCTACTTGTTGCCAACCTTTCTCACTGGTAAATAGAAATTGGCTAATTAAATAATCGATTTCTTTGTGTGTTTACAGATGGAAACAGTATTGCAGAAACTATCTGAAGCAACGATCAGCAAGTACAGTGATTCTAGTTTATGTGATGGATTATTTAAGACACTTAGCGTATAAGTTATGAAATATATGTTTTACCAATTATTATATCTAGCCTATAGACTTTTACCAATTATTATATTTAACCTATAGACTGTAGGTCTTGTATTGTAAATTACAAGTCTTTGAATAAATCGTATTTATGGTATATCACGAGTTTCGTAATTTTAAACCCTTCACCCTTAGTCGTAAAACAAACCTTTGATGATCCGTGAACAACGAGGATTTTGTGCCACCTCCTGTGACATTATGTGTTCCTGTTACAAAGTCTCGATGATAGCAAAACGATATCAGAAATATAATATTATCATCGATCGGGTGACCTTGAAAATGATGACGTCACAGGGCCGAACTCGTGCCACCTCCTATGACGTCATGTGATCCTGTTACAAAGTCAAGATTTTCTGAAATTTTTCGTTCTAACTTGGAAATCCGGACCGCGAATTAATTCGCGGAAATTCCTGGAACTGTGACGTCATTTCCAAGAATCCGCGAACTTCGTGCTACCTCCTATGACGTCATGTGATCCTGTTACAAAGTCCAGATTTTCTGAAATTTTTCGTTCTAACTTCGAAATCCGGACCGCGAATTAATTCGCGGAAATTCCTGGAACTGTGACGTCATTTCGAAGAATCCGCGAACTTCGTGCCACCTCCTATGACGTCATGTGATCCTGTTACAAAGTCCAGATTTTCTGAAATTTTTCGTTCTAACTTCGAAATCCGGATCGCGAATTAATTCGCGGAAATTCCTGGAACTGTGACGTCATTTCCAAGAATCCGCGAACTTCGTGCCACCTCCTATGACGTCATGTGATCCTGTTACAAAGTCCAGATTTCGCAAAATTTTCGAAAATTTTCAGAATTTCCGGGATTTCAGAATTTCTAACAGGAGAACATGATAGCAAAGGAGGTGGCACGAGTTCGGCCCTGTGACGTCACAATTTTCAAGGTCACTCGATATTTCGTACTTTGCAAGATTTCTCGATCAAATTTCGGATTTTTAGAATTTCTAACAGGAGAACATGATAGGATAGGAGGTGGCACGAGTTCGGCCCTGTGACGTCACAATTTTCAAGGTCACCCGATATTTCGTACTTTGCAAGATTTCTCGACCTAATTTCGGAATTTTAGAATTTCTACCAGGAGAACATGATAGCATAGGAGGTGGCACGACTTCGCCTCTGTGACGTCATCATTTTCAAGGTCATCCAATATATAAAACTTAAGCATAAATTCGACGCGAAACTTTTACTGCCCACCCCTGACGCGGAACTTATAAATTAATCTAATGCATAAGTGGAAAGGATAGGAATAATTGTTATAAATGAAGACTCAGTTTTTACCAAATACATAGTATTTATTAATGTTGTAATACGTGTAATATACATGATAAAACTACATAATTTCACGTACTATTAATATAACTTAAGTAATTCCCTTAAATTTAGTAATCGTTATAAATAATTCTTGTTTGGACGAATCCAT
This sequence comes from Mimumesa dahlbomi, assembly GCA_917499265.3. NCBI lineage: Eukaryota > Metazoa > Arthropoda > Insecta > Hymenoptera > Crabronidae > Mimumesa > Mimumesa dahlbomi. The sequence goes on along the minus strand of OU824116.1, from coordinate 451,344 downwards.
TCTAAGACGCTGCCGTTTCCCAGGGTACCGCGTGAAAAGAGCCCTGTAAATCATAGAAATTATGTGTTAATATATATTGAAATGAGTAATAACTTTTAATCGTGCACATTATTAATACGTACAATCTATTATTTCTATATCATATTCTTACCATTTATCCCTGGTCACCCTAGATTCGAACCGAAAATGGTAACGTGGCGAGTGACACTAAAATGGTAAGAGGGCTGTAGAGCCCTCAAAACCAGTGACATCGAAAAGCATGGTGATGAGTGGTCTATCTAATACCTCGTTTGTGCTAGTACGTACTAGAGCTAGTACGAATACGATATGGACGTTACAGTCTATGCGTATTAATAATGCGATAAAGAAGATATAGTCTATGCGTATTAATAATGCGATAAAGAAGATATAGTCTATGCGTATTAATAATGCGATAAAGGAGATATAGTCTATGCGTATTAATAATGCGATAAAGGAGATATAGTCTATGCGTATTAATAATGCGATAAAGGAGATATAGTCTATGCGTAGTCATAATGCGATAAAGAAGATATAGTCTATGCGTATTAATAATGCGATAAAGGAGATATAGTCTATGCGTATTAATAATGCGATAAAGGAGATATAGTCTATGCGTATTAATAATGCGATAAAGGAGATATAGTCTATGCGTAGTAATAATGCGATAAAGAAGATATAGTCTATGCGTAGTAATAATGCGATAAAGAAGATATAGTCTATGCGTATTAATAATACGATAAAGATGTTATAGTCTATGCGTAATAATAATACGATAAAGATATTATAGTCTATGCGTAATAATAATACGATATACAGGTAGTGCACTGCCCGCCCTCGACTTTCAAGGTAATTTAACGCGTAAGTGTGAAAGATAAGGATAATTGTTATAAAGATAATATTTATTAATTTTGTAATACGTGTACTGTGAGTACACGAAACAATCCTTGTTATACATCATTTTACAAGCTACTGATACAACATATTCAATTCCTTAAAGTTACGTTTGTTAAATATAATTAATTCTCGCTACAGTGAAGTCCATTACGTATCATCGCTGTTTTCATGGATACCGCGTGGATAGAGGCTGAGAAATCATAGAAAATAATTATTAATACATGTATATTGAATTAAGTAATAAGTCGTACACTCGCTGACACGTGTACGAAAATTCTCGAAAATGATATGGTTGAACAGAACATGACGTTAGAAGTAGGTAGTGCCGATTCATGCATTGGTCACGTCATTTTCCAGAATTTTCGTCAACGATGTGAGGCTATCGATAGTTTTGATCAGGTTACCGTTTTACATTTTTACTGTAGGTAATATTGTTTTCCGCCAATCGAAACGAATTATCTACGCACAGGGTATACGTATACCGCGTACGCGCTATTAAATACGGAATTTAGCGAACTGTCGGTAACGTAGAGTGTGACACGAAAATTGCAAGGGGGTCCTATGATCCGTTTCTCCTGACACAGACACGATGCCCAAGATGCCCCGTTTACTCGTATACGTCGCCTTCGGGTGATTTTGAAACGATCGCGTTACATAGCCGGAATACTGCCAGCTGCACAGCTGTCACATTCTCCTTGCAGAAAAGTCTGTAACGGCGAAAAATTGCTGAAATTCGGGCTCTGCAACGAGCACCCATAACATTCCCACGTTCTTGGCATTGCCCGGGCGTTCAACGCTGAAAAGAGTTAGTCAAAGAAAGGTAGAGAGGGTTTGCAGGATAATAAAACATAAAAGTATATATTAAAAGCATTGATCCGAGTCTTAAGGGCGGAGTACATACCATTGATCTAAACAACGTTCGTACAAACAATTTCTCATCGACTAATAGCTTTACAGAGTAATTGCTTTAAATGTATCCATAAGCGTACAATTACTCCTACTAACGAAGGATCGAATCCTATTCTAGCTTTATTCGACGCCTAAGTCCGCGTAAAAGCTGGATATGAAAAGTTCTTCGTACGGGTTGCATCGCAAATGAAAGAAAAAAATAGTTCTCGTTCCATTTTCCTCTAGCCGCGTCCTTATTGTTAATTCAGTTTCGCCGGCGGCACGCTCTGTTTGAGTTACTCGTTGAACCGGGTCAAGCTGGCAAAAGAATTTTGTCGTGCTTCGGTATGGCGGGGAGGGGGGCATCTCGAGTTTGCTCCATCCTTTCTCACCATCCGGAGCTACAAAGTTCCAGGAAAATAGCGTCTTCGAGTTGGTACACGTCCTGTCCCTGGCAAAATTGGAAATAAAAGTCTGCGGATCGAAGCACGAGACGAAGTATCGCTGTCCGAAAAGAAGAAACTCGAACAGTAGACAAACAATCGCCGTGTCGTATTTACCCGTTTCCTGTCACTTTTCCCTCACGTTTGCGGGAAAATGTTCGTCTTCCTGCAAATGTCTCGTAGAACGGTACGATACGGACTATGCTTGCGATAAATGGTATCGCCGTATCGCAGTCCGTTCCGCGAATCGTCCGCGGGACTCGATGCTACCGAGAGAAATCCTAGAAATCGATTGAAATAACCGGCCGAAGGTTCTTATTCTCGACGATCGTCCGACTCGTAATGCGAGTTCCGTGTTCGATCGGAAGGACCATACGGGCGGCTGCGAGCGGGAACGCATTTTCTTACCGACGACACATTCGTCTCGTCCCGTACGCGGGTGAAACTGATAAAACCTTCCAGCTCGGCAGCATCGATTGCGTCGATATTTCACAGAGTAACGAGTGTCCGATAAAATGTATTACTCGTGCTAAAAGTTCGAATCACAGGCGGCAGACTGCAAGTCGAATGGATCGGCAAATATGAGTAGCAATTACTCGCAAGTTTTCGACCTCGATATTCGATTTGATTTTATAATTAAGTACCATCGCTTCGAGTTCCGAGACGCGGTTTAGTTATGCTAAAGTTTCTCAATTTAATTCAAGCGATAGGGGCTATGCAAATATTTTCAATTGATTAAGAGGTACCCCGTTGCTCGTCGGAACAGAGAGCTACGATGATCGTCGATTCCGATGAATGCGCCCTAAAATATTTATCCGTGTAATTATCACCGTGTCATCGATGGCTTACGTCAAAGGCAGAGGCTAGCCTGTAGAAAACGAGTGGAGGCGGTGAACGACCGAGAAACGTGGATATAAAAGAGCGTAAAAGGTTTCCTGACCGATAATAAAAAAATATATCCCCGAAGAAGTGGAAAGGCTGGCACTTTAGAAGGCGGATGCAGCAGAAGCATTATGCGCGCCGCTGTCGAAAACCACCTGTTATTTTCCGCGAGCTTCCTTTTGCGCCGGTGAAACGAAGGAGAAAGAGGAAAATTCATCACACCCCGGATCGTGGCGTCGACAAACGAAAGACTATCGAACATGCCCGAGTTTAATAATTAATCGATCGGTTCGACCGCGCGAGTTTTGAGAACTCGCGACGTCCGCGTATATCGAACAACGTGCATCGAATAATTTGCCGGCATCGTTTACCGTTTACGTCGCCTCGTTTTGCCCGATCGATTTCTACGGGACGGGTAATCGGTGGAACGAATCAAAGTCCGACGAAAACTATTTCATTCTTTTCGTTGCAGATTCCAAGCGCAACGATTATACGCGATTCTCTTTTTCAAGGTAGGACGGTAGGACGAGCGAACCGCCGTACAGCAGGCTTCTGCGAAACTTTTTTCCATCTTTTCTAATGCGAGTTTTCTCGTGCCTCGGGCTATTTGCGAGCAAGTCGATTGCTGCGAGAGGGCTTGTACGCTCGGCTACACGGTATCGCGTTAATTGCCGTGCCGTAGGTCATCGCGTATTCCAATTACACCGACCTTGACTGCGGACGGACATATTGATATCTGTCCGCGAAGAAAACTGGTCGATGCTCGAAGGCTCCAGACGTCCTGGCACCGTTCCGCGTTTTCCCTTTGCTCTTTTCCCTTCTCGTAGCTTCTTCGCCGACCGAAGCTGTCTCGCTTCGATTCACCCTGAAATATAGCACGGATTCCGTTTACCGCGGTTTAATCGCCGTCTAACGAACGATCACATTTTTGTCAGATTTCGAGCTAATGTATCATCCGGCTGATCCGGTTTCGAGTCCGCGGTCGTTATTGGCGTCGATGGTGATTATACAGCATCGAGGAACACGGCAAACAGACAGGTCGATCGGACCTCGTCATGATTAATACCGATCGCGGGCCTCGATCGAGTAAACTGCAGCGTCCTCGCTGCTGATTTTCCTGCAGCTTCTCGCGAGCGACTTCTTTTCCCGCGAAATGAAACTCCGGTGCGATTGACAAACGCGAATGGACGAAACCCGAAACTCCGACGTACGGTCGTAGAAAAATTGCACGGAGAACGTCCTGGTGTATTCGAGTCCGTGCTTTCTATTCGAGAGATCGATGCTTTTCACTTTTGACAATCGAAGCGCGCACAAAACGTCCGCAGAAAAGTCCTGGCAACTATATCGAAGTAATATCGAAATTAAACCCTCCTTGGGTTTGTAATACCGGAAGAAGTTGATAAAAGTCCTCGGTGTCGGAGCAACGAGAGGTCGACGGAAAAAGAGAGTAAAACCGATGCGTCCATCGTGGCTGCCTCCCGATAATTAAATGTCAGGACAGAGGTTGCGGCACGGAGAGAAGCGAAAGAGAGCGAGCGAGACGACACGTACGTGTGTCGTGTGTAGGTATGTAGACAGGTGTATGTATTCCGTTGGAAGGCCGGCGCATCACGGTCCCTCTGTTGGTCGCGACGCCGACGGTCGTTTCCTGGACGCCTATAGCGAGCCTCCCAGCGGCCCTGTTTTATCTAAAAAGTTTCTAACGAAATTATTGGTCCCGATAGAACCTCGATACTCGTTTCAAAGTCAAACAAATGGAATCACGTTAGATCTGAGCGTACGGTCCCACGGTGTATGTATTCGATATTAGTGAAATTCTGGCGTATATCTCGGCAGATAGGCAATCGGAAGTCGTCCGACGAAGTCTCCTCGATTTTCTCTGATATATCGCTCGGCTACGTCTAAGCCGGATTGCTTTTCCGATAATTATACCGTCGACCCTGTAACTTATTCTGCCGTTGCGTCATAGCTCCTCCTTACATCGATGCGAATCACTTACGAACGTGCAACGCGATAAAGTTCCTCGATGTTAATCAAACTAACACACTTTCCTCGCTTCTTTACGCTTCGACTATTAAATTTCCTTTCCTTTTAATTACTTCTTCGCGGAGTTTGGAAAGTCAACGCGCAATAATTTCCAGCGGAATCTCCTTGGGTTCGCGTACGGGAGCCGATATCGGGAGGGCTTTAGTTACCCCCTAGAAATGAATTTTTCATCGTTCCATATCGCCGGCCGATTAATTCCGAATTTCAGGGGCGCACAGTTTAATTTCGGATCTCGACGAGACTCGGAAAGTCGAAGGCCGCGAGAGATTCGGCGAATAATATTTTCGCTCCCGTCTAAAAGACGTCCGAGATTCCGCTGAAAAAAAAATGATTTTGTTCTGCATGCATACCGATTACACTTGCGTCTCTGGTAAGTTTCGTTGGGTCGAGGGAACGTCGTTCGAATCGGTGGAAACATGTTCAGGGAGTGATCGTCGAGAAGTAGGATTTCAAAATATTTATTTAATCGTTATTACATGCGCTTACGATATACGGGGTGCTGGTAATTACGTGTACTAATGCGCGATTGTATAGGTCATTACCGAGTGTTAATTGCATCGTAGGGGAATGCCGGCCGCAAAACCGCGCCGAAGCGCGGAAACAATGTGCGTGAAATACCTTTCGCCGGATCGATATCCTCCGGCTCCGTTTCGCGGTCCAAACTCTCGGCTGTGCGTTCACCTATGGTAAAACAAAAAACTGAAAGCAACGAACAAAACAAACAAAACGAAACAAAACGAAACAAAACGGAAAATATCCAGCTCGAAATCGAGTTTCTGCAGGTCCAAAGTTTCCCGCGCCGTCGGATTTTACCGCGTTCGAATTCCTCCCATGTTATTCTCGAGTCGTCGAATCGGTGAGATTTCTTAATATCCACGGACGCAATCTGGCACTCTGTTCTTTACCGTGGTAACCACTTAAATTTTCCGGAGATATGATCAAGATATCGACAAGGCGACCCGATCGATTCCATCGTAATTCCGGTAAAAAGCAACAACGGCGAGCCGTAAAACTTGTACGTAGAATTCACTCGAGAACGAAACCAAACGAATCGCGAGGTATGTATGTAAATATTCGATAAAAAAATCTCATTCGGTTTCCTGTTGTTTTAATCCTCTCTCTCCGGCAGCACGGCACGGCACGCGATGCTTAGAAAATCGAAACGAGGACGCAGGTTCGTCATATCGGTACGATTAGCCGTGATATGTCGGTCTACCTTGGATATCCAGTTTTTCAACGCCGATCCGTCGAGTTCCGCGGGTAACGCTGGCTGGAGACCGTCCCGTAAAACGGACGCAAAAAAGCCAGAAAAAAACCTCGATTCCTCGATTCTCCCGCTTGGAATGCTTATCTCGGATTCAGCGTTCCTTAAACGCGGCGCGGAAGCTAATTCAAAGTAAATCCTGCCTCACCTTTCGTCGTTTCCCGATGCTCTGGCGGATTATCTCTTCTACACCGTTCGTCGTCGCTTCTCTTTAAGTGAAAAATCTTCGAGGTACATAAAGCGAAGCCGGAAATAACGATCTCCTTTTTGTCGCGCGAAAAAAGGGATGCACGGAACGCTGAACATTCTCGAAGGATATAAAATTCCGTCGTTTCGCGGTACGAACAATTTTCTGGAAACCACTGTCTCTGGTTCTTTGACCCACGGATCATCGGGGAATCGGAGAGCTATGGAAAATGGACAGCCACCGTCCAAACGTTCCGCTTGTTTCTTTCGCTTTTGTTTCCGTTTTGAAATCGTTACGTAGACAAACAAACGACTGCGCGGTTTCCCGGTGCAAATCGTGCAACCTCGGAAAATCCCTGTGAATCTCGGGATGACGGATTTTGGAAAAAATAACGTAACGGGCGGATCTTTCGACGTTTACCGCATAGAAATTGGACACAGGTTTATACAAGCGTATTTTTAACGAGACTCTACTAACGTTGTCTGTCGGCGTATCATCGGCCATACTCTATTGGTCGTGTGCGGAATATTTGTCGATGAAGCGGTAGGAAAACTTATCGACCGAGGCCGAATAAAATTGTGCCCAATTCTGTGTCCAATTCTGCCTGGTAAGCGTATTCGAAAGAAACGCTAGAGTTCCAGCGTAGGCGTGCCATAACCGAGTTCCTCGACAGCTAGCACGTTTCGGTGTAAAAATAGTTGAAATCCTTGGATATGCCTGTCTGTTTCCTCCGGTTTCAGCTCGATTTCCGTCTCGATGGTTCTATACGGGGTCCGGGGCTGGTGCGAGCAGTTGCATGCTGCTGCTCGATCTGGCGATCTGCAAGCAACAGTTTTTCGCGTCAGCTGCGGTGACACGTTCACCGATTTCACTAGAAATAACCACTCGGCCGCGCGCGAGTCGACTCTACGCCGAAATTAGCAACCTTTTGAAACCTGTACTCCGCGCTCGAGGTACGTAACGTCTGTGAGAACGAGACAAGCTATAAATTTGTTACCCCGGATGTGGAAAAGAACTGAAAGACAGCTGGATACTCGACGAATTCACGAGAAAAGATGGCTGACTTTCGGCTCGACTCGGAATTTAATACGACACCAGGAAACCGTTCCTTCTGCCCCTTCGTTGATATCGGACGGCCGGATTTTCCTTCGGTACTTTCGCAAGCAAGAACGACTTACGTGCTGTTTCGGCTGCCTGTGGGACTTCCTGGCGTAGACTTTGAGGACCCTGCAGTTGCACGCGACGGATAACGCCACGGCCAATCCCTTTCGTCGAACGGGAACAGAGAAAACCGACCGTTAGTCCCCCTGGAAAACAACCTCTCGAACGATGGCTTTTAATCCCGAAATGTAAGCTCGGAAACGAGGACGACGACTTTGTCCACGAATCGGAGACAGAGACGAATTCAAAGAGAGCGGATGCACGACACACGTTATTCCGAGTAGAATCGTGCTCGTCGCGACGGGTCGGGCGAGGCTGATTGAAAATCCGTTGCAATAACGATCGCGCGAATGTCATACGTCAAAGTGAGCGCCGGGTATCCGGGTCATTCCGCGGACAGACCGTGCCGATAAGATGAATTCGCGTACCTCGGCGTGCCCGCAATACGTACGTACCAGTCGGGTTTCCCCGCGGGAATAAACGAGCAACCAGTGGCGAATGCTCCCGATGCAACGGGCCCCTCGCGCTGGTCGTTTCACGCGAGCCATTTTATGCCATAGACGGAAATAGCGGGGGCGTTGAAACGTAGATAAACGGAAACATCACCACCGAGAAACGTTCGAGGCGCAGAGATTTCGACGGACAGGGACGCCGACTCGCAGGAATATCGTTGCCGGAGGTCCAACCTCGAAGAAACGTTTTTCTCGACGATAACGGAGCATTGTATTTGAATCACGTTTCAAGAAACCGGCGGTTTCATCTTTCAGCCCGAACGCGAGCCGACGCTGTAACCGAGACCCGCAGCCCGTTGTTACGTCGCGTCGTATGCATAATTACGCGGGGAAACTATCCGCCAAGAGAGCCACGGAAAACACCCAACCAGAGCAGGCGGCCCGCGGGAGCGAATATCTTTCCGCGACGTGCCACGTTTTCCAAAAGCGGACGTACAGCGGACCTGTATCGATTCGAATAAATATCGTCGTGTTTACATGCACAGGATTACCGGATCGACTCGGCGACAACCTGCCCGTGAGATACATATATTTCCGTCGCGCTCGCAAACAGGAACTCTCCGGTTCGTTTCGAAAACGACCGGATACCTTCCGTTGCCGCGGCAGCATCGAAAGCAGAACGAACCTGCAGAGAATGGCCGGTGCAGAAAACGGCCCACAGGAACGGCACCTTCCATACCCTGGACGCGACTCCGCATCCGGCGACCATACCCACGATCATGCTCACTTTTAGAAACAGCACCAGCTGCAGGCTCCGCCGTCTCTTCATCTTCTCGCGCTGCTTTATCTCGAGCTGCATGCTGCACGTGTATCTGCAAATCGTCGCGTTAAAGCTCCGCCGGCCCGAGTCTCTTTGGCGAACGTTAGCGCCGTTACCTGGAAACGATGGCGGCTTTGACGAGGTAGTAGCCGGAAGAGAGCAGAAGCAGCACCACCGGCAAACCGTAGCCGTAAATCGTAGCTTTCGTTCCGAGAAACCTGCAACAGGAAGAACACGTTTCGACTCGAGACTCGAGACTTTGCGTTGCACCGGCCGTCGGACGAAACTTCGCCCGAGATCGGATTTCGAAGTGGAAGCAGAGAAAACGGTTGAAACATAAGGGGCGAAGCTGGGAATACGGATCGCTCGAGGGCTCGGAATCACGAGGATCGGACTTCCTCGGCTGGGAAGATAATCTCATCTACGATATATTTTCAATGCCTCTCGACTCTTGCCACGATATATCGCACCGCTCGCGCCGCGATATTTCGATTTTATTTGCCCTTCGGATATCTCTCTCTCTCTCTGTCTCTCTCTCGCTCTCTTTCTCTCCGACGGTCTTTTATGGTTCGCAGGCAACCCATTGGTTTTCTCACAATCGTACAATCACTTTGTATTTCTGAATCGGTTCGGACCGTTCGATATTATTCCCGGCGTTTAAATTTCACGGAAACGGTTCTCGTCTCCGTCGATCCGACGTGAGAAGCGAAAATCCTTCGCTGCGCTTTGTCACCGATAAAATTGATAAGGCGCCGTCGTACTTTCCTCCGCAGGGAAATTTCAATTGAAACATCGTTCGCGTAACGCTACTTCCACTTCCGTATTTATTAACGTTCGTTCCGACCGACTTTTATTTTTCAACGGATTCTTTGTACGCCAGGCAAAAAAAGATGTTTAATTCCAGGTGGATCGTTACGGTTTAACATTCTCGAACAGCCGAGCAGTTTGATTTTCAATTCACGCAACGCGAAACCTTTTATATCCTCGTTGTACATCGGATTATATTTCACGATGGCGGAAAAAAGGGCTGGAAATAACGACGAAGTAACGGCCGGACGTGAAAAAGGTTTTTCGGGATAAAGTGGCCGCTGAGCCGAACCGAAATTTAACTCGGTTTTTCACTCGAAATGTCATGCGCGACCATTAATCCCCCCTCGGAAAAAAGAAGAAAAATATGGAAAGGAAAAATCTATGCCACGATGTGGAAACTTTTATCGTGCGACCCTTTGGCTTCGTTTTTTCGTTTTTTCGTTATTTCGTTTTCGATTTCGATAATCGTTCTTATCGTTTGCGATAAACCGTTCGGCAAAGCATCGCGAATCGGCCGAGCCGTGGTTAAACTGTAAAGCACGGTTTCCCCTCTCGGAGCTGGTAATTTTGTCCCCCGTGGGACTCGTTATTGCCACGATGGACATTTGCCACGTAGAATAACGGCGAATCAAGCTCGCTGAAAGCGTTTGTAAATCATCGTAAGCGAATGATGTTTCGCCCGAGTCGAATCAAAGGCCGTTTCAGGAAAATTCCCTTTTCCGTTGGAAAACGTTAAAAGATCCCTGGACGGTAAACAGCTCCCCGAAGATTAGCTGCGAGGGGTTGTTAAGTACATAATAAGAGTGGCACGTCCGTGAAGGGAGATTCTCGTAGGGAAAGGGTCCTTTGATAAAAACGACCTTCGTTTTTCCGGACGAACGTGCGGGACAATGATGTCCACTAAGGGTAGAAGACGTTGGCCGCCTCTACAAATGACGGGGCTTCGAAAAACACTGCTAATGGAATTCTCGTTCGTTAAAGGATCGCGTGGAACGTTCGACGCGTTCTCCCACAATATTTCCACGCGTTCGTGAAAATCGATGAAAATTTCGGAAAATTTCAGAAAATCCACGACTCACCAGCAATTGAACGGCAGCATGTCCGCGACGTTCCAGATGTCCTTCTCCTCGTGAATCTGCAGAAGCGTCGCGACGCCGAGGTTCAGCAGGGGGGCGCCCCACGCGAACACGCTGTACTTGAGGTATGTCGGTGGATCGTCACGACGCGGTAGCGACGCCACGGTGGCGTACAGGTGGTGACACATCGCCGCCAGCCAACACACCACCGTCACTCGAAGATACTGAAGACTGAGCCCGAGGGACACGCAAAGCTCCGAGTCCTGCGAAAAACAACAAATTCCTGCGTAATTTCGACTACTCCGATATATCGGTCTCGTGTCTCTGCGCGAAAACAAGTCGCGAGTTATCGAAGGAAAATGTTCGATCCGACCGGATCACCGACCCCGACTAAATACAACCACGTATATGTATGTACTCGTATTTAAACGGAGGCGGCGTAAATATCGCCGCGGGGTATTCGACGATATTCATCGGCATTCCTAGCATCTGCCGCCACTGGCGAATAGCTATATTTCACGGACGAAAATGAGCTCTTTCATAGTCGCGACGCGATCGCACCTGTCTTCGGGAAATAAATTTCCCGTGAACGTATCTGGCAACGCACCTGAGGATCGTCCGCACGGTACGGGGTTTATACGAATGTACCCCGGCCAATATGGTCGGCACTTTCCTTAGACGATCTACGTGCTGCGAGAGAATTTTCGAAACGGAGCTCGGCGTTTTCATCCGACGTGGCTACAAATATCCCGACGGACCCTTCTAACGGTCTCGTTTTCGACAAAGTATCGGGACGCAGCTGGTTTTCTGATAGAAAAACTTCTCCTTTGGCAGAAAAACCCTTCCGACCCGCTATTATCCGGCGTTATTCTTCCAAGTTCTCATGTACCGGAAAGGATTGCTCCCGCGCAGTCTTCTACCACGTTGCCTCGACCTATCGATTTGCAACGTTTCTCCGTGCGACGGAAGCATAGATTACTCGAAACGTTCGATCGCTCGGACTAAATATCGACCATTTATCGTGGCTCGTTACCGTGATTAATCATCCTCGGGTACTTTATCCCCCGAGGCCGTGATACATATATTTATCGATTGCCCGCTTAAATTCGAATTCCAGGGAAATTAGTCTCCCGTCGGATTCGCGGGAACTCGGAGTCGAAAGGGAATAAATCCAAATCGAGGAAAATGGAAGATTCCCGCCGGAAATTTAATCAACGGCGGTCGGTTCGAAAATTCGACTCCGTAAGGTGGTATTCTTTGAGAATTTAATCGCGGGACAAGGTCAGCCGTGGATTCCATGGAATTCCGGAATTCGCAAATGCGGCTGCACGTTTTCTCAAGAACGCTCGCGGAATATTAATGCCCGTGATGGCACACCTGCGCTTAGAAAGCGTTCTCTCGATACGAACGTCGAATATCGACCCCCGATATCCGACGGACGGCCAGCTTCTCCTGATAACGAGGACATCGCGCCCGCCATGTTTCCCCTGCCCACTGCCGGTTTCGATCGAGCTCCGATCGTTAATTTTCACCGAGCAAACAAATATCGATACGCCACGGAATCTCGTTCCATTTTTCGTTCAACGTTGGAAATTTCCCGGAGACGATACGGGCCAGGTTCTATCCTTTACGTTTTTAACGCGATAATGAAAAGCTGTAAAAGAAAAAAAAGATGGTGGACTGGGGCGATGGAAATTTACAGATAACGACGACAAAGAATCGGCGAACACCCCGAGTACATAGTAATCAAGGGAAACTGGGTCACGTTGCAAAAATGAACGGCTAGCCGTAAGATAACAAGAGTTATGTACTTTTCTTTGTCGGGCATCAATTTCCCTTCCCTCTATAATCAACGCCTTGTCGTCTTTTTTTTATTTTACCGTCGTCCGACCGACGCCGAAGATACTACCCCGCTACGAGATGCGTCGTTCGACTAAACTCACCGCGGCTAGCTGAGAGGGAACCTACGGACGAACGTTCCTTACGGAATTAAACGAATCGTTCCATACTTTCGTTCGATATCGTGGCCGTTCGTGGATGGAAATTTTGCCGGTGATTGTAAATCTCGCGCGTTCCAATGACCCTCGCGATTCCGTAGCGGGAGGGAATATAAATTCCCGGTTACCGCCGTGCCCGGCAACGATAAAATCCAACGTAATTCTTGTCGTTCGTTAATCGCGCCGGTTTATTTCGACGAATGACATCAACCGTTTCACCGGGCATCGTTTTTAATCGTTGCGCGTTAATATTAATATCCTGGCGAACGTGAAAGAGCCGCGTATACGTGCAATTTGGAAAAACGAACCTGAATTCCCCGCGGCGGAGCGTTTCCGTGTAATTCTTGGATAAGAACGCGTTCGAGTCGGTAGAACCTTTGAGATATTTCATCCGCATCGACTCTGCAGTATCGATTCGCCTTCGATCCAGCTTCTCGACACTGCCGGCCCGGGTGTCAGCGGCCAGGATAATCCCCGGGTTAGCCCCGAGTCACGTTCGCGAAAGCTTCTGCCGTATACGGGTATACATGTATATGTATATATTAGACGCTTCGAAGAAACCGACAAGGGCCCGTTCGTCCGTTATACAAGACACAGGTCCGATTATTTTCGAGATTTAAATTCTGGAATTCGCGAGAACGATACCCGACTGCTCTTTCGCCAGCTTGACAGGCGAACGTAAACATCGACCAGTCTCTTTCGATCCGTTCGGGAATCGATTCGGGGCTTATCGGAGTTTCGTCGTTAACGGAGGGCAACGAATTTCAGTCCAAAAGGGTAAAAGGTAGAATTTTTCCGTGGCCCCGATCGAAAGGCTAAAAGGGAACGGCGGTTATCCTTTGACCGTATTTCGCAAAGCGAATGCCGCTCGATGAAAGAATGGATTCTACTTCCTGTCGTCGCACACCGAGATACGGCTCCTCGAATTTCCGTCGGTCGAGGCGCGCCTTTTATCCGTGGTTCGTTTCGCAGATTTGAAAAACGCTATCCGGATATACCTTTCGATTTACCCCCGGTTCTGTGTTTCCAGGGAATTTGCCGGCAGGCCTCCGCGGACGTTGGACGTACATACGTGTCGATAAAGCGCCCGGCGAGTTCTCTTCGGCATTCCCGACAGTGAACGTGACCGTCCCAGGCGATTTTAAGCATGGAAACCAGCGGAATTTGACCAGCTTTCTGGTCCTCCTAAAGCCGCGAACTAGTATCGACGCTACGCACCCATTCCACTTGAATTTATGGATTATCCTAATCACGCGGCAGACTCGACGCTTTAGACTGGCAAATAATTTAGCGACGCGAATACGTACATACACACGTATACCCGCTCGAGAGCCGGAGAAGCGGGGAAACGCGTGGATCGACGTTGTCGCGTGAGATAAAGGTGTAACAAGAGGGCTTTCCAGATGTAAATTGGACCGCGACGAAACACCCCCCGGAGGGCTTGTAAAAATAAAAATGCGGACGTCGTGAACCGCGTTGGATACAGCGACAACTTTTCCCCGAAAATCTGCTGGTGGAAGAGACCGAGGTTATCTCGAACCTCGACTACCACACGTTTCACAATTTCATCATCCGCGTGACCGATCTAATTTACCTGCATTCTAGCTAACGTAAATTCGTTTCACTCGGAACATCCGTCGTTCGGAGATCAACGAGGAGAAATGATAAATTTATCTCGCGACATTGATCCCGCTTCCTTTAAATCACAGGATATACGTCCGCAAGAGGAATCGATTCCGGTCGAAAGCCCGTGTATTCCGGAGGCGCAAAAAGAAGACGCAATCAAGCCGGACGTAATCAAGCGTCGCGCGGAAACCTGATCAACGGTGGACAGAGGGAAACGCGTTTATTCCTTCGTTCGTGCGGGGCAAGGTTCTTTGTTCGACACCCGTGGCATCGTGCCAGACGCGGAGCTTAACGGGGGGCGATTTGCCGCGATGCCCTCGGGACACCGAGACATTTCGAACACGAGGGCACGTTGCAGGAAAACGTCGCAGAAAAACGCGGTTAATGGAAAAAAACCACGCTGCTTTCCCGTATATTTATCGCGTCCGAGAGTCGCTCAGCAGCCAGCCACGGATGGACGAATCGCTATGCAAATCTGGGTCCTCTTGTTCAATCGTTCCTATTCATTTATGCGACGTGCGAGACGAAAAGGGGCAAGCAACGCCTATCATCGACCTCGAAGAGTTTTCCTTCGTCTACTCTTCCACTTTCGGTACTCTTTCCAAGGCTTTAAGCAAACGTTGTTGATAAAACAAGGCAAGTTTCGCCACGGTTACTCGTAAATAATGTATGTTTTTCGTAGCAAGTTTTCCAGACCTAGGAACTTTATGGATTTATATCTCGGTAGGGAAACCGTCGTCCCCGAAACGTTTTTCCCGCTCGCAATAACATTTTGCGGTTCCTTCTTGTTCCCTTTAACAAACTTCGTATATTATCGCGAGGCTCGTTACTAGGTTTCTACAACGGTCCGAGTTTTCTAAGAAATTCAGCAGGAAATTGTTTGCGCACGTCAAAGAAATAATCGCTTATCGATGTAACGTAATTAAACTGGGGCACCTAGAATACCTAGAACGTTTAAATTAAAAAAAAACGATTATCAATCCGTTGGCACCTGATAAGCGGATATAAAGGGTGCCGACCAGGTAATTAACGCGGTTGGCGAAATCAGCTATTAAACCATTCGCGTCACGTATCGATTAATCATCACCGGCGTTCAGACGATTTTCTATTCCTCTGTTCCTCTATTCTTCTATTCTCCTATACCTCTATTCTTTTATCCTTTTATTCGATCACGTTTAAACGACACGATCGTCGTAGATTTTTTTTTCGTCAGGAAATTGGAAAGCACGAGCGGTAATGCGAGATATCGTCGAAGAAACCGTACGTACCAGAGAGAGATTTTAGATAATGCACGAATTCGGGCCCGCGTCTCAACGTTCGCGGACAAGTTTCCCATACATAAGGTATACATACATACATACATACATACATGCACACGTACAAGCGAGACGCTCGGCGGCCGGGAAGCGTGCAGGATTTTCCCAGGAAATTTTGAAACTTCGAGAAAAGATACCGACAAACATTTTTCCATAACACCCTCGGTCCTGGAGACCGGGTTTCTCGAACGTTTCGTAAAACACTAAACTTTCCACGACGTACACCCTCGTAACACCGAACCAATTTTTCGACAATTTATTCCGAGTTCGGGGGACGCTGCCGCAACTTTTGCAGGATTTACGCTATCCAGAATCCAGCCGCGAGAGTGTCGCGAGAAACCGCGATCTTATTCAATTTCGCAAGTTTTACCAATCTGTCACGTGGAACAAGTATTTGCCGCGTTTAGGCCGAATCGAAACCGAATCCCGGGCCCTGCGGTCCGCTCGGAAACGGTGTTTTCCTTTAATCTGGTTTTATCCATTTTACTTGTTTTTATTTCAACGCGACCCGCAACGTCGTGCACGGAGACCGAATCGAAACGTCGAAAAGCAGGATACTCGCGTGTGTGGGAGCGTTTCGAGAACCGGCGGTTTTAAACGTTTGACTTTGAAAAGCATACTGCAATGCGGATTCTCGAGCCGCGTTGCCGGCTGCTCTCCCAATTCCGTCCTTGCAAAAACAATGGGAATTTCATCAGCTTGTTTATAAACAAACAGCGCCGCGTTGACATTCGCCGGGGTAAATCTGTTGCGCGATTTCGAATCGACCGCCGGTCGAGCGGGGATAAAGAAACGACGAACAAAGGAATCGGGACCAATTGTTTGTCAGCCTCTGAAAGTATTCCTCTCCGGATTTGGAAATTTCTACGCGCTGACGTTAACCCGCCGCGAATTACGTCGGCCGCGATCTTTCAATTAGTCTACCCCGGCTGTGACGTACATACGTATATGCAGAGAGCTATGTATTCCTTTCCACTTGTTTCGTGCCCCGGAACAAAGAGGAGCAAGATAAAGAAAACTCGATTCTCGGTAGGCCGGAACGAATTATTCCGCATCAATTGCCGCGTTTAAAGAACGTTCCCGCGACAATTTATATTATATATCGCTTCGGTTACGCTATCGTTACGATAATTCTCGTAGCGGGTAATTACAATCGATGCCGATGGTCCTTGTTATTATTACTGGCATTAATACCGTTATTATTTATCCCGCGATATTAAACTGCCGGGGAATATTAATATCGCGCGAATTTCTCCCGTGTATTTGTTACAAAATGAATGCCGCGTGCGCTGCATTCGCTGTAATATCCGTCTCCCCTTTCGCCCGCGGTATTCTCACTAAAAGCAAAATTTCATTGCGGACTGCGGAAATTGTACGTACAACGTTTCCACGTTTGAATTTGCGGAAAAATCGCGACGCACGATACCCCGCTTAAATCAGCACGGTTCGAACGCCATTACTTCCATAGGTGTGCGAATAAATTCTGCGAGCACCGAGCACGTAGCCCTGTGTGCATAACGGAAGTTAATACCGAGTTACAGCGTAAAGTTACGAGGTCGAGCCGGCCCGCGATATACTTCCATTAAAATCTTCCTAGCCGGCATTTACTAAACCTTATATCGACCTCGAGCTGCCATAAACGCGGCACCGTATACGTACACGGATGTATGTATCGCCTTCCAACGTCCATCTGGTCGAGATATCCCCTTAGGTGGAAATCGGCTCACGCGGAACGACACCTGCACCCACGGCACTTATCGCCCGACTGACAAAGTCCCGAACCCCATTGGGCATTCCGCCCCGTCCAATCGCGTGGACTTTGAGATTTCTCAGAGTCCGACCACGGATCAAGCCCGGCGACCGCGTTAAAACTGCCGATTAACGCCAACTACTACGGGAACCGTTCGAGGAGCCCTAAAACGAGACCGAAATCCCTGATTGGCCATAGCTGGTCTCGCGGCTAGCTCGATCGCCCCACGGAAGCTCTCGAAACTCGTTGTACCGACGTTTCCGGCCGATTCCCGGCTCGATTAGGTATTTGGTAAATCGTCGGGCGGAAGCTCCTTTTCAGGGAGAAAAGAGAGAAAATTAACCGACGACGATGGTTTATTTCGACGGTAACGGCGGAATAATTCGCGCGCGAACTTTATTCTTTTCGGATTAACAAAAACAATGGGACGACGAGTAATCGGGCTACTCTTGACAGCTAGATTTAAAAGCCCGAAGGGTTGGGGCAGGGGAGGGGGGCTACCGCTGTAACTGCGATCGAAAAGAAAAGGAATCGCGTTTAATTAAAAACAAACGAATTTCCTTGAATTACGGAATAATTGCTTCGGACGATTAACGAAGTGGAATTTGTAGACTCTGTAAATCGAATTTCGAATCGTTCCCTCTCCTGTTCCGAGTCTTAATCGTTCGGTTATGCAATCGTAGAATTTTCGTTTCTCCGGGAAACCGTCGGCCGGAGAACGACGACGTCGGGTTTACAAAGTGTAACGTGAAAACGGTGGAATGTTGCCAGACAGAAAAATGGTCGACTCGCGAGCAGACGTTTGCACAGTTTATTACCTTTACGAGTAGGTATTATTCCTCCGCAATGTTTGTTTCCGATGACTCGACGTGTAAAACGGACCGGGTAGAATACTCGTTCGTTTGCTTCGTTACAAGATCGGCTGTACCGATCTGTCCTTTCGTTCGTTTAGTTATTTGCCGAACCTTCTTCCGCTCTATTTACCTGTTTGTCTATCCGTTTACCCATCCTGTCCCTCTATCAACCTATTTCGTAGCGATAAAAATTCACCCGGCTTCGCCTTCCGTCGAGCGGAAACTCGAGGACGAGAGAATGCTACGGTTTGGCGAGAGTCGGATTCTTCCGAAAGTATCGAATGACTTTCTCCGCGCGACGGAACGTTCTTCCGACGATCCGGCCTTGCCGCGTTTCCGTCGCTATCGCCCGCCGGAAAAATTCTGTATCGCGGAACTCGAATCCCTCGTTGAAAGGTACAGTTGCGAAAGCAATTTGCTAGCTTAGCGGGTGGAAGCTGGCAAGAAAAATAGCGCAGCGGTAGAAAGCGGGTTTATCACTTATGCGATAGACGAAGGCCGTGTTACGGTGCAGCGGCTGGAACACGCTGGTATAACGGTAGGTAGAGGCCGACGGGAACGCGTCTTACCCCGCCAACATGGAAATCTACATGTTTTTCCGGAAAGGCTCTCGAATATCTCCGCCGTTTTTCACGCGTCAAGTCGACGTGTCCGCGACGGGCGACATTCCCACGACTGAAAATTACGCAAACCGCCGGAATTCTGGAGGATTTTCTACCTGGGGGTACGGCAGCCATCTCGGGAGGAAAGTATATAGCCGGGCATGCGAATCGGAGAGAATAGCTCTTTCGAGCTGTCCTTTCAGCCGTTTTCGCTAGAGGCGACGCCCACCGAAACGCGTGCCTGCCGGCTGCTTCGAGTGCGTGTCCCAGTACGGCTTTGTAACTCACCGCACGGACAGAATAATATTTCGCGTTAAAGATAAATATAAATCTCCTCGGGCACACATCCCAAAGGCGAACGAATCGCTGAACGATATCGATATTTTCTCCGAAAAACGACTATTCGCCAAACGGCGTATCGGAACGAAACCTTCTTTTACCACGTTGAGGGAAAATAGACGTTCGAGAGGAAAGATATCTTTAAAATTCTGTAAATGACGAAATTCTCGATACTCAAAGAATCGGGTAATACGAGTGGACTTGAAGTGTACCTGGTAAATCGCCAAATTTGCCGGTACTTCTCCCCAGGCCGCTCGATTAGCTTCGAGCGAAGATTATCTTTGATAATTGTGTATTTAAATATTACGCGTAACTTTGTAGAGAAAAAGTTGGCAGACCCGCAGATCACAGGGAACAAACACCACAGCGGTGTCCTTTGCTTCGCGATCTGACACCGTACATTCGTCGCTGTTGAAAAACTCTACAAAAATTAGCCCAGAAGAGGAAACGACGATTCTGCTACGTTTCCCGTCTGCACCTGTCGCGCGTTAAAATTTGCAGATGTCGTTGCCACGGGTCTTCGAGTGGTTACCTGCCGGAATTTCCGCGTCTGATAAGCGTTGCGTGGCAGCGAGGAAAGGAAATAGGTCGCACGGGAGGGATAAGCAACGTTTCGCTGCGCCCCTGTACGAGACAGACAGTGGGGTAATTACGAACGAACACGCTGGAGTGGGTGAACCCCCTCCCGGTCTCCCGATGCCAGGGATATTTTTTTGTCAGCCCTTCCGAAACAGAAGTGGGAGTTTCTCTGCCAGAAACCGCTCGTCTTTTTCGCGTTTCCCCAACGAGCCGAGATTTACCGCGACGAGCAAAATTCCGCTTCGCTTCGAATTGGCTGACGCTTGCCGACAATGAGCACAACCTGTGTCGCGTGTATCGGACAGGATCTCCAAGACGCACGTGTTGCGAAGTTCGCGTAGCGCGATTCTATTTAAACCACTCCACCGGGAAGAAAATTTTCCTGGATAACTCCGAGTCGGACACTAATTTTCCGGCCCTCGGGCTTTTCGCGAATTCCCTGGTTTTTTTCTTCGGCCACTAAAGAAATCAGCGGCTGCGATGTATACGTCCTCGACCCGTATAATTTTGTTCGACATCCTACCCGGTGACTTTTTCCCTCGCCTTATCTTCTTCCGCTCGGTTTTCATCCGTCTTTCCAGTCTCGCGGAGAAGCACCTTCCGCTCTCGCGATTCCCTCCTTTCCGGACCCCGACGCTGTGCTAATTAACCCGCGCGACGCTGTAAAATAATTTTCCCGGCAAAACGCCGCGGCAGCGAAAGCGAATTTGTCGGACTCTCGTGGTCGTTATCTCTTCTCTCTCGTCGTTCGTGCCAACGAAAAACCACCGTGGTTCTCGGAACGCGGACGCTTTCGACGTTCGCGAGAGCCACGGTTTCCTCGAGCTAACGACGTCGCTTAAAATTCCGTTGAATCACGAAAAGATGACGCACGGCGAGAAAGAAGATCCAGCAATCACCGTTATCAGTTACCGCGTCGAGACACGCGAGAATTGGATCCACAGGTTACGGTGGCGCTTTTCCCGAAGACGGTTAAGAGGCCCTCGTCGCGTTCTCGACGAGGACTTAATTAAAGAGAATTTAAGAGGAACTGGCATCCAGCCGGACGAGAGGGGAACGACGATAAATGCCGCCGAGGGTCCTGTCATCTCGAAACGATACTCGAGAATCGTTGCCCGTCGAGCAACATCTTCCAAAGAATCTGACGATAGATCGGATAGGCTCCTTGTCGAGGCAGGGCCGAACGACGAATCCTGAGAGCTCTACGTAGTTATCATCGCCTCGAACGAATAGATCTTACGACTTTTGGGAAATTGTCCGACCTCGTAATTCGGTGAATCTCGGGGAATCGAAGGCGTGAAGGCATTTCTCCATGAGATTCCGAGCCTTAAAAGCTATGTTACGAACGCGCGACGATACCTGTCAGAGATGACTGAAAGTACTCGTACTCGGATTCTAATTAAAATAATTACCAGCCGAACGCACCGAACGCAGCGGTATCTTCTACGCGGGAGGAACAATGCCTTGACATTTCGATGGAACGCGCAATTAGCGAATCGGAACGTGTTAGCGCGCCGATGCTTTCGCACAGTAATTCGGAATATTCCTCTCGTTCCGTGTAATTAAAATACCATCGTATATTACTGCTCGCGGGTATTAAAACTTACCTGAACGCCGCCCACCCCGACGATGAACAGCAACTGAACCATGAACAAGGCTGCCAGGAGGTTCATTAGCGTCGTTCCAGCCAGGCTTCTCAGGTCCGAGAACAAGCTGGAAGAAAAAACACGTCGCTTTAGATACGTCCCATAAGTTTCACACGTAAAAAAAAATAATTGACAAAAGTTTTTCCATTATAACTCACACACGCACCCAGACCAACCCCGAGTCGACGGTAAATATTGAACGACGTAGCTGTTGAAGTAACCCAATTTTCCACGCGATATCAATGTTATCTAATAAAAAAAGGAAAAAGAGAAAACAAAAAGATCAAAACATGCGGAGTGGTATACGTACGAGAGGGCATTAAACAAAAAATATCGCCCCACTTTAAACCAATACAATTCTATTTACAGAAACAGGTATTAAATCGTGACCGATAAAATCCAATTTTCATTCCGACTCGTATAAAAACAGGTTTCCTTTCGTTCTCTGGTTTCATTGAAAAAACCGCGAGGGATATTCGCGAGACACCGCTGCCAACGTAACGTTATCAAGCTAACTTTTCGCCCAGCGATAAAATATGTATATTGAAAACGATGTATCGCGGGATGGGACGAAGGGCTAGCGAATTATTCGCGGAACGTGAATAATTCATAAATGAAACGAGGTTGGTCAAGGTGAAACCGCTTCGGACGAAGGATAAGAGTAACAAACGACCGATGTCCCTATTTTTCTGTGCCAACGCGACGAATGGACTTTTCGGAGGACTATCGTCGGAGGCGAATCGACTTTTCCTGCCGACGAATATCTTCCACCGTTATCGTAAGACACGCGTCCCACGGATGCTAAACAGCCGGCCGACTTTCATCGTTCGTTTCGTACCCGTCAACTGGAATTTCCATCTCAGGAATATCCCAGCCAACTGCGAGCTTAAGCTGGCAGAAATTCCAAGTCGGGTGCCGAACTTACGACTCCGAAGACCTTCCGAGGTCGAAGACACTAGCGTGCGATTGCGTTAATCGATAGCCGACGTAGCAGGTCGAATCGACAAAAATACTTGCAAGGTTTTTCCCAATCAGATCTCGGTAAATCATCGCCGCGGCCCGTTAAGCGAAATGGAAAAAAAACAAGCACGACGGAAGCTGAAGCAGCGCAAAAGTATTCGCGAGGCATCCATTAACGGACCAGCGAGGTAGCTTTCTTCGGAATCAGTTCGGATTTCGATAAACAAATAAACAAGCAGGACGGTAAGTAATTCCCGGCTCTTTAGCCCCGGAAAAGAACTCCCCTTAGCACGTGGCCATGGAAAAAGCTTAACGATCGCCGTTTTCTTTGCCGGCGCTGTCGAACGATGGCTAATATTCTTTTTACGAAATTCCAGCGGCGGAGTAAATTACTTTAACGCGAAGAAACGTCGGGCGAAAACGAAAGGTAGAATTCGGTTGGAAAGTCCGTGAGAGACGGGAGCTGAGAGCAAGAAAGTCGAATTGCTTAACGGAG
Source organism: Mimumesa dahlbomi (assembly GCA_917499265.3). Taxonomy (NCBI): domain Eukaryota; kingdom Metazoa; phylum Arthropoda; class Insecta; order Hymenoptera; family Crabronidae; genus Mimumesa; species Mimumesa dahlbomi. The sequence goes on along the minus strand of OU824116.1, from coordinate 428,235 downwards.
CTGCGAAACGACGCTAAAAGTTTCTTTCCGAACTTGAAGAGAGAGAGACGGAGAAGAGAGGGAGAGAGAGGCAGAGAGAGGCAGACAGAGTTGCGTTCGATGCCAGAAACAAATTTAAGAAACACATCGTCGGAAAATTATCAAATTATTTCCACTCTTGTTCCAGGAATAGTTGGACGGCAGTGAACTTAACCAGTTAAGTGTGTTTGACGACTATACCAGTCATCGCTTGATTATCGCAACGCACGCTGGTGCAAGCTCTACACAGAGATCGCCACACTTAACTGGTTAAAGTGTTTTTGACTTTAGCAGGGCAGCCAGGATAAAAATATCCAAGATATCAGCGATCGAATTCACGTAGGAAAGGAAACGCGTCCAGGGTGAAATATGGTTTTCTCTATTTTTCCATAAAAGCGTTATGACTGCGCGAACGAGCAAATAGAAATAGGAAAAGCGAGCAGAGAATGCAAGGGAAAAGGAGAGAAAGACTAAATCCACGTGGCACGATTCCCCCGTGTAGAGTGGATAAGCAGTGCGATCCATTCTCGCTCACTCTCTCTCTCTCTCTCCCTCTTTATTAAAATTCCTTCAGCGGGAAAGTCATATCGCGTGGAATTCGAATTGACATCGTGGCCTGTCGATATTTCCTACACCCCGTGACTCGCGATCGCGAGTTAGGAATGACGTTCGAAAAAGAAAACGGTGAGAGAACGAAATCCCGGGAAAAATTCTCTATTCATCGCGCGAGCGTTCTTGTCGCGACACTAAAAAACAAACAAAAATAACAATTCCAATCTCTTTTTCCTTTCTTTTCTTTCACTTGTTTCTTGGCCAAGTACTTTGTCGCGTGTTATCGAAAATTTTCGTCCAAATTACAAAATTTCCCGTTAGATCGTCAGTCCCAGGAGTCTCTGATCGACCAGCAGAAAAACGACAGGATTTGGAATTAGAGGAAAAGTCAATCTTTGCCCCCCGGGAGCCCTTCGATTCCCTTTTGGGGACTCTTGGTGCAAATCCGGTGACTTTTCGCAGCTGAATAATTCATTCGGTTAAAGTTTAGCCATAGTGAAAAGAAAAAAAGGACGCGGAAAAGCTCTCGCAAGAGCTCTCCTTTTATTTGTACCGCCGCGATGATCTCGCTTCGAGATGTGGTAAAATAACGGTCCATGATGCGGCAAGCGATCAGTGAGAGCCGGGAAAGATCTTTGAAAAATCCTGGAGGATCGCAGCGTTGCAAAGCTGAACGTGCTTGCCCCATCGTTGTTTAGAATTGTTCTCGTTCGAAATATCGAAATTTCAAATTCGTAATAAGAAATGTATATCATCCGAGCGATCGAATCGTCTTATCGCCGGGAAAACGATAGTCTCGTCATCGGACGATCAGATGCAGCATCCAACGACGAAGAACTCGGTAATTGTTCTCGACCTGAGAGAAGAGTCTAGACAAAAGACCGATGATAACAAAGAAGCGTCTCATCGAGGACGAAAAAAACTGTAGGCTAAATAATCGAGTCTGGGTCAAAGGTATAACGTATAAAGTCTCTATCTCGAAGGACATCTAGATGATTAAGGGCTCGCGATAGCAGAGAGTCGGTTCAATTTATCGATCAACGTCTGGCAGAAGCTTCCGCGGCAGTGGTGGTGGCAGTGATGGTGCTGGTGGTGGTGGTGGTGGTGGTGGTGGTGGCCAGCATGAAATTTCATTTCTTTCTCTCCCAACGATTCACCCGGACGACGTTTTTAAGCGTGGCTTAAGCGTCGAAGTGTCAGCGGAAGATCGATCGAGACCCCGGAGAGATTTATGAACCACGATTCTTCGACTTCGATGCTTTCGATGCGAGAGCACAGAAACCCGCGCCACGTGTTCGTGTTTCGTACGGAAATCTCTTGACACTATTAAATCTGCCGCCGCCGCTTCGAGTATTGTTCCTTTTATGTCGTAGTTCGGTACGGACGATCGGCATCCTCCGTCTGGTTCTCTTAAAATCTCAAAACGTGGAAATTTCTACGCGTTGAAACGTCCACTCTTGAAGTTTTCGTAGCGTGGGAATATAGCCGGTTGGAAACGTCGATACGACGGCGTCTCGACGCGTAGAAATAACGATACGGACGTGGACCTCGCGCAAGAAGTTGCTCTCTCGTCGGTCGCGAAACTCGCTCCAAGTTTCGCACGATGTTCGAAAATGATTTGCGGTCGAATCGGAGCGAGTCCAAAGTTTGTCCGACGAAAACCACCGGCGACTCGGGAGTAATGGTCGGTCACTCGAGCGACAACGATTGGCGGTTACGACCGAAGGAGAGAAAAACCCGAGAGAGACAGAGAGAGGGGAGGGGAAAACTTCATTGGTCCCGGTTATATCGATACGTTTCCCTCGGTTTCTAATCCCGTTCCTGTTTCGCCGATTCATCAGACGGCTGACAAACAGGGAATTCCAACTTTCCAAATTACACCGGGAACCTCGATTATCCGGGCTAATTCACCACGTACGTCAGAGAATTACGAATTTGTTGGACCGATCGCAGACACAAAATCAAGGCTATACTTGCCGATATCGCCTGAACGTTCAGCTGCGTTTCCACGTCGGTAGAGGCGTACGTCGAAAAGCGGTTCAGCGTTTTCCCGTAAAGAAATCGGCGGAAAAGCCATCCGTTTCGCCGCAAATCCATAAAGACGCGAGTAAAGAAACCCACGTTGACAACGTAGGACCGGTTTACGCTGAAAATTCTCGGTATCGTAGAGTTAAATCTAAATCGGCCCTTGGAGACCAACGATTCCCGCTACGATTCCACCAACTTTTGCAACGGTGAAACTTTTCAGTCACCTTCTCTCCGTCCCCCGCCGACCCGTTAACTTTTATATTATCTGCCGTATAAATGGTTTAAGCGAAATCGCTTCTGTTTCACCGGGCGATCTCTTCTTTTTTCCGTCACAGACGGATGCTCGTTAACGTACTTAAAACTGCGTTCGTTTAACGAACGATTCAGATTTTACCTTCAGAATGTCTCTCGGTGATGAAAATAAACGTTTCGTCCGTAACGGTGCAGCTATTTATTTAGTATTCGCGACGTGCCGCGTCGATGAGCAAACCTTTCTCTATTCGCCGGCATTCGTTCCAGTGTCGGAGGGTAAATTGAGAAAATGAAACAGGGCCGAGGGAAAAAATAGAATTTCCGTGGAGGCGGTGAAAAGGGAGCTGCAATTACAGTTTTCTTCGAAATCTGGGCCGGGACGGTCCTTTATCGGGATAGAAATTGCTCGAACAATGAAGCCACGCTGAATTCTGTTCTGCCTTTCATTTCGCATCCCTCCATTCACCGGGGATACTTTTCGCGGTGATTAACACTGACAAAAACGAGCCGGGAAAGGCTCTAATTAATTTTTTACATATTCCACGGAGATCTCAGCGTCTCTCATCCGGCCGGGGGACGTTCGTCTCCCGTGAAATCTCATTCAAAATTCCACTTGATCGATTCTTCCGAATAGAATCGTTTAATTAAGAGGGAATCTGTCTGTTTTTCGATTCTCCCGGGGAAATCCACCGGCGAACGTAAATTTCCTTTCGCTACCGAGCTTTATGGTCGTTTCGGGGAAACGTACTTCCCGCGCGAATAATCGACATTTCGCGAATATCCCGATCGAGGGACGGAAGAAGACGGTGGACCGTTTTTTAACGATCGTATTTTTAATCGTAAACTATTCATCTGCAATGGAAATTCGACGATAGAGGGAAACGTTTAATCCGAGCGCGGCGACGCGGACAGCGAATCGGAGAAATCAACTTTTCGTTTTTAATTGGAGCGAGAAATTATCCGGCCTTTTATGCCGCGACACGTCCACGAACGTGTCTCGAAAATACACAACCACCGGCTACGTGTCCCGTGTAACAATCGAGCCGAGAATTACGCGTCGCGCGTCTGCTCGATACCTCGTCAATTTGCCGTAGTTATCGAGCTTCGCTTCGCGACAACGCGGAATAAGAATTCAACTTGAAAGCTTTTGGCCCGATTTGATCGTTCGCTTCGACATCTGTACCAGAATCGTCCGCGACTGCTTCGAATAAAAAATATGGGGAAGAGGCTCCCGGAGAACGAGAGCAATTAACGAGACGCTGCCGGAATAACGGTACAACGACAAGTGCGGAGTCGCGGTCCAAGGATGAGTGACACGGGGATATGGTACCGGCGACATCTGTGTATAGCGGCAAGGTACGCGACGACATAGAAAGCCACTCGCGTGTCGGAAAGTTCCTTTTAATTTAGATTTCTGCGAACGAACCGTCCGGAATCTTCGCTTTGCCTGCGCGCGTTCTAAGAGAGGAAATAACTAGCGGTTCGAAATATGTATAACGTTCCGCGTCGAAGAAATATTCCATCGGGAACTTTCTGAATATTAAAATTCTTGAAAGCGCGGCAGAAACGAGGCAACGCTGGTTCCGCGGGGCAACAAAAAAATTCAGTCTTTTTCAGTCACGCGAAACGTATATTTTCGATCGCGGAATTCCTAACCGGAAGTAAATGTTCTCGGCTGCTTTGCGAAGCCGATGCTTTCGGGCGAAATACGCGACGTGCTTTCGCGTTGCATTCTTTGCGATTCCTCGACGGAATCCAACCGCGAAAAATACGGGCTTCCAAGTTTTATTTACGTGCGAACGTGAAACCCGTACGTGCCTTTGTCTCGTGATATACGATAAATTACACTTTTAATATACATTTACGTATACGCAGGTATATTTATACATACACGGCCATACGTGTGCAGAAAAACAAGTATATTTGTCGTACCACCGGGTCGTTACCTTTCCAGTTGTTTTACTCCCAACGGTAGCAGGACGAAATGGCACAAATTGACCTTTGCCTGCGCTTTTGTATATCGCTTCGCCAATTGGGGACGGTCCTATTATTTTATTTTTATATCTGCAATTATTTCCTGCCCGCGAGACAAGTTTTCGCGAGGAACGAGTCCCTCGGAGAGGCTTCACGACGCTTCGGCGACAGAATCGTTCTCGTCCAGTATCAATTAAAATCTAATTCAAGGATGAAACCGGCGGTAAACGGCCGGAGCTAATTTGAATAAATTCGTAACGACGTACCGCGCGACCGTGAAATCGCGGATGATATCACCGATTTTGATAACGTCGATTAATCGGCGTCCTTTTAACGAGCCGTGACAATTGCGTTCATTGATCCAAGTGTTGCGCGATGATCGGCGATTCTACGGCGTGCGTTTAACCACATTTGCATTCGACGGAAGTGTAGAACCAGATTTCTGCGCTTTCCACTGTGTACGCGTTTTAAACACAACTTTTGTATACCCGTTGAAAGTTGCTCGCCAATATTGACATACGTGTTCCCACGTTTAATTGAAATTTCGCTGCCGCGGAGAAAAAGGGGTTTAATGGTATTTCGGCAAAGTAATTTTGCATGTTAGAAGAGCTTGCAAATTTCAAGCTGACCCGAATTCATCTGAAATCCATAGACGACGGGGGCAGGGGGAAAAGCGTGGCGGCGGACACGGAAAGTTTCACCTAACTAGCCGAAAGGCGTCGGGAATACGCTAATCGAGTTATATCGAATTAAAAATCGCCCGGAGAAAAGTTTTCAACGCGAGTTTCAGAGTTCGCAGACTTTATCGACTCGTCTCCGCGGTCTCGGCTACGAAACCGACTGCGATCGAGCTGCAATTATTCGCAATTATCCGCATTAATCCGTGGACGCTTAACATGGCTTCGTATCCGATTGTTATCCAGGCCTGCTAAGAAACCTGTCCGTTTCGACGTACGCCACGGCTTTTCAACCCCGATGACTATCCGAGCGTGGCACCGCAATATCCGGCCGAGTCGGAATCGACGGCAGAAAATATGAAGGAAAACCGTTCTAGGCATTCCCGAAAGCCTGCGACCCTCCACGAATCGACCATCCTAGCCCCGGATTACTACAACGTCTCCCAGCCAGTTTTTCTAATCACGAGTATTATTACAACGTCGTAGTGTTCCAAATTTTTTAAGATTCCTCTCCAGGAAGAACTCGGTGAATTCGGATATCTCGTTGAAACTTTGTATCGAGCCGTTTCTCTTGAATGCGTTCAGCCTAACCGGGGCAATAATGCAGATTTCGAGCCGCTGCGCTGGTGGAACACGTTGCCAGAGCCGGCGTAGAAATGTCAACGCACAGGCAAACTGTCACGAACACTCGAAACGCGAGGGTTTCCATCGAAAGGGCGAGGGGGCGAGGGAAAAAGGCAAGTTTACTTTTAGCAAACGCAGCACCGTTGTTGGCGTTTGAATAATTCATGCCCGCGGAAGACGCGTTCGAGCATGAAGAAATCGAGATTCGGGATTTCTGTTTCAAACCTTCCAAGGATTTCCGGTGAAAACCATTTACTCCGGACGGCGTTCCGGTCGCTTTGGTCCGACGCTAGTCTACCTTTTATAAAATTACGTTGTTCGGGTCGCGTTGTATTTTCCTCGAGTTGTCTCGTCGCCGGGGACTCGATAAATCCAATCCGGTTCGCTTTACGATCCCGCTTATCTTGCATTCCGACTTCCCTGCCTCGACTTTCGAACTTTAAAGTTACTCGCATATCAAGGGACTGGTATCTATTGTTTTTTTGTTCTCGAAACTACACGGTTTACAACGCCTCGTTCTCCGCGGGCTCGAGGTGCTTTCCTTCTCTTTTTCAAACCTACAAACATTTAATAGGGTCCCGCCGGTCGGAATGTTCATTTCCGTTTTTTAACGATCTCGTCCAACGCGACATCGTCGTAGTTGTTCGTTTCCGCGGAAACGTAAAACTGCGGCGATTGTCTCGACGGGAAGGAATTCGAACGGTTTCAAAAGCCTTATCGGTGAAAATGAAACTCCTCGCGCGTAGAAACGCAACGACGTTTGTGTGGGGGTTGTTTCAGTGGCAGATTTTGTTCAACGGAGGGCTTCGCGACGTATGTTTGTATATGTATGTATGTATGTATGTATGTTAAACCTGTATCCCTCACGGGCCTCATTATTTTCATAGAAATAATAACCGCGCTTTCACAAGGAACGCGCACACACCCAGCCACGCACACGTGCCCGAGACATTCCGTGGGAAATATGAATTCAGGATTAATAAGTTTACAGCCGGAGAAAAATATCTCCGCGCTCTTTGGAACGTTTCGCAATAAATACTTGTCGTTCGCTCGGCACCCTCTTTTCTACGCGGAATAACGAAAGCCTGGAAAGTGAATTGTATTTTATTCCGACGCGATAAATCCAGGCCTCCGCCGTGAACGAGCTACAAGTGGTTTCGCGAGACGGATTTTAATACTATCGCGCTTTCCGAACTTTTAATTAAAAATAAAACGGCACGCTCCGGCTAGCAGCGCTGTAATTATTATTACGATATTATTAACCGTCCTATTATCAGGGCTCTAACAAGATTCCGTGTCTGTAGAAATATTTTCGTTGTAGGTATTTCATTTTCCGTGCTTCGTCACGTCACGCCGCGTGTCCATTAAATCCACGATTCTTCTTTCATTAATATTCATTTTTATAACTGGAGAACGATGAAAAACGCGTTTCGTTCTCCCCATCTGCTCGGACGATTTTATATCCTTTCATTGAAATACCTCGTCGTCGTTACGATCGCAACGTTGCGACGAGTTCGCGATAAATGTATGGAGAAAAATTGCATCGGACAAAGGCCAAGGCTTGTTCGGTATATGTATGCATGTCTATGTATACATACATATATCCGGAAAATCGATGCTCCCAACAGCCTGTCCCGTGATCGTAATTTCGTCGATCGTCGACGGAAACGTTGCGTGTCATGCGATTCGATTATAGCTGGAAATATGATATTACGTAAGACCTGTGTATAGGTAGATGCATAGATCGGTATAGGTAGATGGACAGGGCGGGTGCACTTGTACGTAGGTGTGTCGAGGCACAGTCCCCGATAGATTAGTAGAACCGTTCCAATTTTCCGGAGCGCGTCGATAGAGTTAATAGCGATTCCAGCAACCGCCACGTGAAACGTTTCGCACGATTATAACTGTAATTTCTATTGTGACGTCGAAACGCGCTAACCGAGGCGGTAGCAATGCGGTACGAACGCGGTACGAGCGCAACGATGTTGAAGATCCAAAGCGGAAACTTTTATCCTGGGAAATGGTCGCGTTGAAACGTCCACGCGCTGAGATTCGTCCTTTCCTCGGTCAGATTTCGAAATATTCCTGTGCAGCCATGCTGTATCAGTGGCTAGCAAACATTACCACATGTTCTTGGTAGACTCGATGCCGTTCGACGCGCTGGATTCGCAGACACTATCAAACGTGAGTAACGCCGTAATAGCCGGCCAAGGAAAGTTGGCAACGTGCAGTATTCCGCGTCTATTCCGCATCTATATCGTGTACGTATACCAGTGGCGTACATAGGGGTATATAGGGCAGAATTCTGGACTGGATTGGTCGAGCTCACATCGATCTGCAGGTATCGTTCTCAGACAATATTGCGAAACTCCTTGTACTAACGAGTTACTCTCCGTTACGTTCCGCGAAATTGCCAATACTTGAACCCGCTCGTTACACCTCGCCCCGTTCCTCCGTGGAACTGCCTTTTTCCGACCTTTTATCACCGCGTATCAAAAGCTTTCCAACTGTTTGCCCGACAACCGGACGAACGTTCACGTTGCCCGATATATCGTATTTTATTTTACCCTGAAAACTAATGGATTCGTTTCCACGCAAGTTTCGCTAGACGGAAAAGGTTTGCGAAGCTCGATTTTATTAGAATCAAAGGCAACGCATAGGTTCGTTTCTCGAAGAAACAGTGTAATCAAGAACGACGACGATAAGTCTTGTTTCACAGGGAAACGGAACGGATTTCCGATGGAAACCGAAGGTTCGAGCTTTATTTTCCGTCCGCCGGATACATTCGTTAGGTTGCCAATCTGCTTTTTCTCGCTCTACCCGAGTTTCCACGTGCTCGGCGGGAAATTTTCTATCGAGCAGAGACATCGTTTTCCGTACACATTCGATACTGTATTATCCCACGAACTAACCTGAAACTTATCCCGTATCGTTTAAATTTCTTGTTCCCGAGGGTGTTGGTTTTCATGGGAATATTTCCTAGCGTTTACATAAACTCTACATAATCCGTATTACAATGGGTACGAATGTGCAAGAGAACGTTATACTTTTACAGCAGATTCTCCCGCGGCTAAAAACATACGTGGCAACTTTCCCCGCGTGTTCTGTTCTCCCCTGCCCCCCTCGGTCGATGAAAATGGAACGATAGTTTTATCCGAGGATTATCCAGCAATTCCCAAGAGGTAATTAAAAACTTTCGACCCTGCCTATCTTTCTCACGATTCCACCGGCCAACTTGCCCTCCACTCGCATCATTTTTATCGTCCCGCTGTGCATGCGAGCCATCGAGAAAGGGAACGGTATGCTAATAGCGAAATCTTTCTCGTGGGAAAGTGGCTGGAGTGGACAGGATACATTGGTTTGTCGCACAATAGACCGGAATGGATGTAAGATTAATTGGGTCAGGAGTGAGCCGGCTTAACAATTTCAGTCGAACGGGGCGAGATATCGAGGAGCATACCGGTGAAAATCTTACGGGAACTTCCGATCGATCCAACTGCGAGTCACTTCGAATCGTATTCCGTGTCGCGTTCGCTCTACAGAGGACATATTTCTACGCTTCGGAGTTTCCACGTTGGAATTTTCAATTTTTCCTCGAGAATTTCAACGCCACCGTCGCGAAAACTGTCCGGGAACAGTAGCCAGCCGCCGGGGGTTAACAAACACATTTTCCTCACGTGGAAAACTCAGTTTTCCCGGGGTGGTGCTGATGCTGCTACGGAATCGAGCAGCACCACCGTTCTGGCTTGTTCTTATCTCGTTCTCTTTCGTGCGAGTCTCTCCAAGTATCCGGGAGTTCCATTGTCTACGACAAAAGTCCGGCTTGGATGTAAAAGTTTTACGAGTGACTTTCGCGTCGCGACGCTTCTCGAGATCGGTGCGTCGTTCGCGAACACGCCTGCGAGATTCCGGCATACGTAGCGCAATCGCGAGATGGGAATTACCGAAGCCGTGCGGTCTCTCCGAATGTTCGTTCTCCGACTAACAGCCGGCGCGGCACGACACGACAAAGATTACGGGCTTCGAGATAATGGAAAATAACACGACCCTGACCTTCGATCGACCCGGCCGTGTGTGAACTAAGATCAGATAAGGTCTGAATACCGTATATTATCGGGCACTGTGACAGGCTCGGACACGGCAAGGACTCTATCGATCTTCGCGTCCAACGAAACGGTAGCCGATCTCGCGTTTCTCTAGTCATCGGAAACCATCGCGCCAGGAACACAAGATCCGTCCACCGCGTTGCTGCCTATCTCGTATGCACACGATATATACATATCCACAAAAAGCATCGAAAATGCAAAGCTATGGGCCAAGTACAAGAGAATGTTACATTGGAATAGGTTGCTCATTAACATAAACTGCATTTTACACAGGATTTCAAATCAATCAAACTTGCTCACATTTGATTGATTTCAAATCCTGTGTAAAATGCAGTTTATGTTAATGAGCAACCTATTCCAATGTAACATTCTCTTGTACTTGGCCCATAGCTTTGCATTTTCGATGCTTTTTGTGGATTCTTTCGTCATTTCCGCAAATTTTTAGATATCGACCTGAATCTTTCACTGTCTTATTGGGCTTCGAATTCCGCGTCCAACACGTCCCGGATCGTTTTAATATCTCAATCATTGTGGAAATGGCGAGCAAATTACGAAAATCGCGAAAAATCGTCAAATTCAACCAGTTTTTTGGTCGGCATTCGCTCAATTTTTGAGATAGCCGTCTGAAACTTGTACCATTGTTTTAGTTGGGAAATTCTACGCCAGATCAATGTATAATAGTCGTACTTTTCGAAAATTTCATTTTTCGCAAAAATCTGAAGGGGGTAGGTCAGGATTTTTTGCGATTTTCGTAAATCGCTTGCCATTTCCACAATTTTTGAGATATTAAAATGATTCTTTCACTGGCTTATTCGGCTTCGGATTCCGCGTCCAAAACGCCCCAGATCATTTTAATATCGCAAAAATTGCGGAAATGACGGGCAAATTACGAAAATCGCAAAAAATCCTGACCTACCCCCTTCAGATTTTTGCGAAAAATTAAATTTTCGAAAAGTACGACTATTATATGTTGATCTGTCGTAGAATTTCCTAACTAAAACAATGGTACAAGTCTCAGGTCGCTATCTTTAAAATTGAGGGAATGCCGACCAAAAAACTGGTTGAATTTGACGATATTTCGCGATTTTCGTAATTCGGCCGCCATTTCCGTAATTTTTGAGCTATTAAAATGATCCAGGGCTCTTTGGACGCGAAATCCGAAGCCGAGTAAGATGCAAAAAGAATCAGATCGATATCTCGAAAATTGTGGAAATGACGAGCGAAAAACGAAAATGGTGAAAAATCCCTGACCTATCCCATTGTGCAGGTCAGGGATTCACCCACATTTTCGTTTTTCCCTCGCCATTTCCATAATTTTTGAGCTATTTTAGTGATCGAGGTCATTTTGGATGTGTAATTCAAAGCCGAATAAGACAGTGAAAGAATCAGATCGATGTCTAAAAAATTGTGGAAATGCCGAGGGAATTACGAAAATCACGAAAAATCGTCAAATTCAACCAGTTTTTTGGTCGGCATTCGCTCAATTTTTGAGATAGCGACCTGGGACTTGTACCATTGTTTAAGTTAGGAAATTCTACGGCAGATCAATGTATAATAGTTGTACTTTTCGAAAATTTTATTTTTCGCAAAAATCTGAAGGGGGTAGGTCAGGATTTTTCGCGATTTTCGTAAATCGCTCGCCATTTCCATAATTTTTTAGATATCAAAATGATTCTTTCACTGCCTTACTCGGCTTCGGATTCCGCTTCCAAAACGCCCTGGATCATTTTAATAGCTCGAAAATTACGGAAATGACGGGCAAATTACGAAAATCGCAAAAAATCCTGACCTACCCCCTTCAGATTTTGGCGAAAAATTAAATTTTCGAAAAGTACAACTATTATATGTTGATCTGGCGTACAATTTCCTAACTAAAACAATGGTACAAGTTTCAGATCGCTATCTCAAAAATTGAGCGAATGCCGACCAAAAAACTGGTTGAATTTGACGATTTTTCGCGATTTTCATACATCGCTCGCCATTCGCGCAATTTTCAAGATATAAAAATGATCGAATATGTTTCGAATGCGCATTCTGAACCTTAATTTTACGAAGCTTGATGTCAAAAACGTAACGTAACAAACATTTCTAATTTAATATGATAACAATCTGGATGTGTGTGAGAGGAAATTTCATATACTACATATATAAAATCTACGATATCGGCAGAAAAATTATCTCGCATAGTATGAAACATATGTTAGGGTTTTACACCGGGCTGCGTGACAGGCTGAACATGGAGATGGAGAAGGAGGAGAGGAAGAAGACGACGTTTCTTACAAAAACCTCGACTTTTTAGATCAAAATATCTCGCGATTGGCTTGTTGGATCTTCTCGTAGTTAGGCTTAAATTACTCGGGTGGACGTCCCCTACAAGAATATCACCATAGTTTGGGGGAAATATGCGGATTTAATGCCGTTTGAATACCCCGAAAACCTCGATCTAATTCTTCCGGAAAAGAGTAGTTCAGGTCTACCAGTCGGGAACTCTTGTACTTGGCCCGAGTCAAGACCTTAACTCTTGATACCTACTACATTCACAGTCGGGTCTGAATTACGTTCCCGTTCATAGTCCGTCATGCATATATTATATGACGACACTTTGGAATCCACCGTCCGATCGTTACATAGTACGAGCGAAATTTATCACGACGGAACAATAACGAATCGCGATTTGACGTCACCCGCGGCATCGTCCTATATTAACTCATAGTTTTCCAAACGAAATACATACGTATACGTAGTCTGTAATTTACACGAACGAAAATTTTCAAGATTCTACGTTCCCTCTACGTATAGCGTGGCATTTCCATGCGTTGTTTACAGGGTTGGGACATTGATCGGCCGGGAATGTCGTCGGAACGATATCCTCGGTGAGCCGCTAAACAATACGCACGTTTACGTTCGGGTAGGTGTGTACATCGATACTTGTGACACTCTAGCCAGCGACGAGCTATCTAATCTGCATAATGTGCCGCGCGATGTGTCGCATCTGCGACTTGCTGCTGGCGGTTGGTTGATACGCGCGCGCACCCGACAATTACTCGGGTGACACGCTACCCTGCGAATTTCATTTTCCCCGATCCATTATGATCCGCGGTGGCTCACGGGCTTACGGAGAAAATTGAAGCGAAGTTTTGCCCGTCCATCGATTAACGCGCAAGTAAACGCATTAGCTTGCACGGTTTAATCGATTCGCCTGTGTAACACCGTCCTTGTATTTTTTTCACGCTGTTAACGCACACGGGCTACGCGTTAGACCGAATTCTCAGGGATACGGTCCGCCGTTGCTCAGCCGCGCGGTAGTACGAGTCAGCGATTCGAAAGACAGAGAGATAAAGCGTGCGAGTCGAAAGTCGTAGATTTATTCCGAAACGTTCAGCCATAGACGCGCGCTTTATTAACAATGTCACCTATGTGTTATACATATTTGGATGGAGAATAAAACTCGCGCTACTTGGAACGCGCGTCGTAAATCGTTGCTTCGTATAAGCCGAAAGAGTCGTAATTTCCGTCCGTACGCTCGCAAAGATAAAGCATTCCCTTTTCGTGCTCGACATTCGCGAATACAAAGCAGGAGCGAAACGTTGGGCTCGAAAAGGCGTAATAAAAGTACCAGGGGAGCCTCTAAACGTGGATAAAACAAAGTATCGAACGATCAGAGGAGTTAAACGAGACGGCTTTTCGCAAGATTCTCGAGTGTCGCAGATTCCGTAGGACACGGGACATTTTGCATGATTTCGTTCCGACCCGAGAGTCGACGGAGAGTCGGCGGAGCAATCTTCTACGCCATCTCGAATATGCATTTCCCGATGCAGCTCTCGTGCCGCGCATTTTCCCTCGTTCGCAGTATGCACCCAATTTTCCCCGCGGTGAAACGGCCGAGCTTATTGTCGGGAGACGTACTTATCCGGGGATTTGTCGCGATGGCTTCTTAAGTCACGCGGCCAGAAAGAAGTCACCGAAATATGTGGTGAACGCTATATCTTTCTTATCCCTTATCCCGTAGCCGTTCGGCATAGACGTAACCTTTTCTTCGACGAAATCCGGATTAAAGAACGGGGATACCGGCAAAGGAGGAAATACATCTCGGGAGAGAGATACAAGAACGGCGGGATCTATTTTCGAAATCCGTGCGAAGAAACGTCCACGAGATGGTGGCTTTTCCACCGACAACGAGGGACGTTCCGTCCGGTGTCGTCTTGCAGCAATAAAACACGCCAACGTTCCACAAAGGATTGGCTACTTAGCGCCGTGGAAAAATACAGGTAAGGCTGGAAGCGGTGTCGTCGTGTTCTATGTAGTCCTTCAAAGGACGTTTTCGTCGAGTATCGATGCGCAGGAGTTAATTCAATCGCGAGACACATTATGAGCTGTACAAAGTGTTCCCAGGGCGCGTCGACATCATCTACGTCAGTGGTTCTTACTCTCCCGATAGGTTCGTGATAGTTCACCTCCCGAGTCGAGTGTCGCGCGAGTAATCCCGTTTAAAAGGTAAGTTGTTCGATCCACCCCGACGTACGAGCGCCGTATCGAACCTATCGAATTCAAAAGACAGTATCGCGCCGATCTTGAACGATAATATCGGCCGGATTAAGAACCACTGGTCTACATACCAGATGCGTCAGAGAACAAGCCGTGGAAAGAGCGAGAGAGCGAGAGAGAGAGAGCGCCAGGGAGAACGCGAGAGGGAGTGGGATCGATGAGCAGTCGATCGCGACTTCGGTGTTCTCCTCTGGGAAATCAAAAGCGTCGGACCGAGTCTTAAAAGGTCGGCGTAAGGATCCCGACGGGCGAACAACTTAACGCTAGGATCGTGATTTATTTCCGATTTTGACAAGTTAACCGATACGATATATCGCGACGTCCTGGTGGAAATCGGATGCTCGTCGTCTCGCTACTTTTACAGCGAGCCGATACACGCGCGGGAAAAATATTCCTTCACCGACCGACAAGTGAAACGTCGCGATAACAAATCAATCTGAAAACACCCCCACGAACGGCCACCGACGCACGGACCCACGGACACACGGACACGCTAACGAGAACGTTCAAAGGATACCGAGGTGCACTCTAGTTTTCGCCCTGACCGAGTATCGACTGTCAAACGCTTCTTCGCGATCTCTTTGTGAGCTTTGACGATGGTTAGCCTACTTTCCATCCATTCGGCTCCTGGCCCGATCCATCAGTGTCCTGACAGGCCATCGATGCGACGGAATTTCATTTTTCCCCCCTTTCGTCGCGCTCTTAACGACCGCCGCTTTTCAGGAACAGATCCGTTTCGCTCTTAATCCGAATGGAACTGACGTGTTTCTTTTGACGAAGCGTGGACAGGCGGCAAATGAAAACGCGAATCCGATATCTCTTTATCCGGTTCTCTTGGGCGTCGATGCACGCTACCAGCTCGTAAGACACCGAGTTCCACTGAAATTCGCAATGTTGCCCGACGCGAAAAATCTGCACAGAGAAGAGCATGTAACGCAAGGTTCTGCGCAAAAAAGACATGAAGTTACTTTCCGAGGCTCGCCCTAGAAGCGATTCGCGATTCGCGATTCGCTTCGCGATCGGAGGAGACCGCGAAGCGGACAAAGTCCGTTCCAACGTCGTGTTAAACTCGGCGGGACACGTTCCCACGATTAATCGAGACAGATCGAACAGCTTCGAATCGTATATTTTGAAAAGTTTCATCAGTGCCACTTGTTTGTCCACCTGTCCAAACAGAGCTGCAACTTTTACGGACCGTGCTCTACCCTGTTTGTTAATCAAAATAATTCCAGCGCCGAGACAACGAATCTCGCGGGGATTACGAAAACCCGATTGAAAAACAATAACAAAACGAATCGGGTATCTTTGAGGTTACATCCAATGGTCCGTGGAAACGGAACCCTATGGAAATACCACTTAATCCCCGTAGCAGACGTGGCTTACGGGCTCGTATCTAATTTCGAGGGACTTTCGGTCCCACCGAGCACGGTTTACGCATGTCTTTAAAACGGGAAAGGTCGTTCCGCTATATCCGTAAGCCGCTTAGCAACCCTCCACCCTTCGAAGACCTCTTTCGCGATTCACCTTCCGTCATCCTCTTAATATCGCTGAGGATATTACGCGCCGTTTTAATATCACCGTGTTGTCGTCGCTACCTTTCTCCGTCTAATTAGAACGCTGGTGATTTAAACGCTTACCGGATGGCGACTAGGTTTCTTTTGTTGCGTCCCACGCGAGAAAAGAGGAAGCAATATATGGTCTCGTTGGCCCTCGAAACGCTGACAATTAAAACGAGAAACGGCGGGGAATCGCGTGGCTTGAAAACTTTCGAGAGAAAAGTTCCCGACGAGGAAACGTGGGTGCGTGGAGATTTCATACGTAAAGATACCGATCTCGAAGCCCCTGGAAATGGATAACGTGGAAAAAGGGAACCGATTTTCACCGGCAGCGCTAACGAGGCCCCGTAAATGAAGCAGCGAGGGACAGAGGACACTTTTAGTCTTGACCACCAGAGTTTGTCATCCATTAGACGAACCGGAGCGTAGGAAAAGTTGCCAAACGAAGGGCGCAGCTGCCACGACACGTTAACCCTCGAAACGAACAGAAAAAGCAAAAGAATTCTTGATGGATACTTTGGTGAACGTCCCTTGGTACTAAACGGAGAACAATCATTCCTCTCCCGCGTTTTGGTATATGTACTTCGAACGTGATTCTTTCTCCTCCCTTTTCTCGTCGGAGAGAACTCTGGCTGTCCGCGCTCTCAAACGCGAATGGAAGATGTTTAAAAGGTTATCGCAAACCTGCGATCGAACATCTCCTTTTTAAAAAGCTTTCGAAACGAACCCTGCGAAAAGAGCGTTATTTAAATGAGATACCGTAACGAACGAAACAAGCATAAAATCGCGGAAATCCGACCTTGTCTGTGGACAGGCTGGCGAAAGAGCCCGGATCCCGTTTGAGCGAAGTCTGGATTAGGTTCGGGCTTGGATCTGGGTTACGCGAACCGAGAAACTTCCTAAACGATTCCTTTATACGGTCTTGAAGCGGCTTTATCTTTCATTAATTTCCCCGAGCCGGTTTTTTCAGGGAAATTATCCATCCTTCCATCGTAGGACGTCCTACTTCCACCACTTTCTCGTTATCGTCGTCGGCATTTCGCGGTTGTAATTTCCACGCGATACACCATTCCGGAACTCGCGTACACGCTGTTTAACATATTCCCTATCGTCTACCCTATCGTCTTATCAACCGGAGATACGATTGCGCAACGCGTTGCAACAGCATTCTACTGATCTGGTACAGAATCCTTCTGTAAATTCTCTATGGATCACGTGCCGAAGAACGGGACGAAGAACTTGTCGTAAATCTCACCACGCGTATCGTTTACCTGTACGTGTAGCAGCGACGAGGCAGAGGACGTTATTAAGCTATTAAAGTTCGATCTCGGCGTCTTCGCGGGAATCATTAAGATCCACGGTACACGTTATTGGACGGAACACATAAGCTGCTTACTTCATCCGGGGAAGAAAAATCCGCGTTCTTTTCCCCGTGGAGCTTTTCGATGGTATTACGCGGTTGCCTTTGGTGTCGCGAGGGCGAGTCGAACGCACGTAGTCGGCCTCGGGCTCGGGAATCGAGACTTTGTAGGAGAGAACCAACGGAGAATCTGGAACCCGGATGTATCGCAGCGGAAAATGGACCTGAGAATCATGCCGAGCAATTCGCACTTCGTAACAGTGCACAGTGGACAAATGCGAAAGAAACTCGCGGTTCGTCGGCAACCTGTCCTCGTACAGAGAAATTTAAAGCGCAGATACATACGTATCGTATATCTACGTATAGGTAGACCACGTAGTCGCGTGGAAATTTCCAAGCGTGGCGATGTCGCCCCGCGATAGTTACTTAAGGTATGATTTAAAGTTGAAACCTGGGAGAGACTTTCACCGTATCAATTTCAATTTACCGCTCGCCGCGACTCGCGAATATTCGCCGACAACCAAGACCGTCAGCGACAAAAACCAAGGAAATCTCGCGAAACTTCCATTCGAGCGACTCGATTAAACGCAATCGGAAACTTTAGCCGCGGATCTACCGACGTGGCTTTATTTAGCAGGTGTGCACAAGTTTCACAGAAATTCCGGCGACTTCTCACGAATGTCTCGCACCGATACGACAGACGACGCGAATCGAGCAACGTTTAATTAGTCGAATTAAATCCAACTACGAAATTCGAAATTCTAAGGGTCCTAAACGTCTGCTCTATTATTAACCAAGAGCCAGCTTTGCATCCGCAGCCCTTGGTAGGGTTAGATTATCGATTTAAAACTGTCCCTTAGGTATTCGTGATACACGTCACGAGGACTATGTAAAAAGTATATCAACGTCCGTCTCAATTAAATCCGTCTCGCTTGAATTTCATTGAATTTTATCGAGGTTCCTTGTCTCGTTACTCCCGCAAAATTTGTTTCCACAGTTCTTTGTGTAATTCAGCTTTTTTACCGTAAGCGCTACTTTTCACGCGTACGTACACGTGCATACAAAGCGGTCCGCGTTAGCAGAAACAAGAATGCGGTATGTAAAAAATCTTCCTCGTAATTCCGTGTAATATAATAACATAAACCCGTTCCTTTCGTCTACAATTTTATGAAACATTTTCAAGACTACTTCGCGTTACGGTGTGACAAATTTGCATACATTTTAATCCAAGAAAAAGAACGAGTGTCATTTAAAATACCCCATTAATTTTCTGCTCTCGCAAATCCATGCCCGTCTTTCCGCGGAGCTAGTTAACGCTCGTAACGACCCAACGTGTTTATTTATTTGCCGGTTTGCATTTTCAAGCAAACATCGTCACACCGCAACGCGAGAGAGCTTTCTACAGCCAGGGAGATTAATTATTTATGAAGTGATAACGACGGTCCAAAAGGGCTCCGCGTAATGCAAATACTCGAAAACCGGTGAAAATGTGAACTCCGCGAAAAAATCCGTACAGTCGAGGTTACACGTTTTACTCGTCCTAATTGCGTCCGAAATATTTGCCCCGTCTAATCCACGTAATTCCACGGCAAAGTGAAATCGCAGCCCGACCGATCTGTCGGCCTTAACAAAACGCGACATAATTTCCATCAGAAACGCTGCTAATATCATCGGAAAACTCGTGGCGAAAGTTGGAAAGGCGAGGTCAAATTTTCCTTCTCGCAGCATGTACTTTGACATTTAGCCCTCGAACGTAACGGTAGGGTCGCGCGACAACTTTTCCTAACGATTTTACAGTTTTCAATTTTCCAGGTGTTAAGTTTCACGTCCGAATAAAAGGGGAAACGGTGTCTTTGTTTCTTAAATTTTCTTTCCCTTGCATTATTCTTTATGTCAACCGCGACCTCGTTACTCCAAGTACGTTAATCCTCATCTACACACAAGTTTAGGATTAAGAAAGCGAATTTTCGAACAAATATCTCGCAATAATTCCACTCTAACTATTCGTTTGGAGAAAAGCTATTCCATGAGGCAGGCAGAATTCTCGAAGAATTTCACGGCCGTGTAGAGACAGCCGCTGTACACGCAATATTCCTAGGTACGAGAATACCGATGGGAACACCGTCGTTTCGCATTATCCTGCCGAGGTAACGTCATTCCGATTCCGGGGGTTCCGATTCTCCATGCGAGTGGTGGATTTCCACCCTTAACCACCACAATGGGAAGTCTGTTTTCTTTTCAACGCCAGACATACACGTCGACAATGGGAAATTTCACGGATCGGTGTCTTCGCAAAGCAATTTCGAATAAAAATGTTGGCAGAATGGAAATAAAACGGTAAATTTTTCCGACATTCGCCGGTGATTTTCACAATTTCAACGATATCGAAAAAAACTGAGCGCGTTTTACATGCCGACTGTCAGGCGGAACACGTCCGTGAAAAAGATAGATCGATATCTCAACGATCATGGACGTGACGGGGGAGAAATCAAAATTAAAAAACGGTCTGAAATGGAGATTTTCACAGAAAATAAATTCTCCGTTGCGGGACGATATTTGTACAGGGTGCGCATACGGTGGCCGAGAGGATCGAAACATTCCGAATAATCTCAATAAATACACGTCGTTAACTTTGTTCACTCGCGAAGAAAACTAAATTGCAGAAGATTAACAGGATACTCGAGAATTCCGATACGCGTTGGCACGAAACGCTTGAAATCTCATTTCTCGGCCGGGAAAACCTATCCGCGGCCATGAACCGTTCCAGTTTTTACTTGCTCCCAGCAAAAAATTGGCCGACAATGGGCGAATGTTTGTTTAATCGTTAACTCGCGTGTGCACTCGGAAAAGTACGCATCGCGCTCGTTTCTGCGAGAAATAATGGGCTTCCGTTGAATTTAATAGAACACAGACCGATACCGATTTCCCCCGACTGCGTTAATTACATAATTAATGGGGAAGCTTGCAGTTTCAACGGCGACATCCCGTCACATTGTGCTGCCAATCACACGGGGATTAACTGTAATTATGTAACGCAATAATCAAGGCTGAAACCTGCCAATCGATCCCCGGCCAATTAATTCGGGCGTGCCGAACGTTCGAAAAAAAACAAACGCAAAATAAAATGGAAAAAGTAATCGAGTAGAAGTATGTTTCAACGATCGTGTC
Organism: Mimumesa dahlbomi; assembly: GCA_917499265.3. NCBI lineage: Eukaryota > Metazoa > Arthropoda > Insecta > Hymenoptera > Crabronidae > Mimumesa > Mimumesa dahlbomi. The sequence continues at coordinate 407,375 of OU824116.1, read as the reverse complement.
TCGCAGCTCTCCATAAAACTTACCACTCGCAACAGACACAAAGGATACCGTTGTACGGTAATTAAATCGAGGGTCAAAATGTTACAATGACATCGAATAAATAAACTTTCAAACTTCCAAATGGATTTCGACGTCGAGTGATTTCACTGTCCGAACTAATAAATTTCTATAAAATCGAACCATGGAAAACAAAGTGTCTTTCGTAAAATTCATTTTCGTCGCGAAGAACGTTCGACACTTTGAATATCCACTGACAGTCTTGGTCAAGATAAAGCCAGTCAATGGTAACTCAATTATAAAGGGTCCCGTGCACCGCAGGGTGCTAGCTAATATCCATATCGATTTCTAACGAAGTCTCGAAACGAAGACGAATTTCCCGAAATTCGGCAATTCTGCTGGATATAAGCGGAAGCCCAACGACATTGGCCGGACGATGGGATGTCACAGTGACTTTAACCTCGTTAAAGATAACACGAAAATCAGGTTAAACACGGCTCTCGCTATTTACCCCCCCCCCCCCCCACTCCACCCACCTCCCTGACGACTTGCCGGATGCACTTAATTGCCCATTCTCTCTACCCTCCCGCCCCTCGCTCTCTACCTGCAGAATATTCTTCGAAATATGGATTAACATAATTTTTCTATTTGATATAACCCGATCGTCCCTGGCCAGCGATATCGATATATGGGAAATTCGTTTATCCAGAATCCAGGAAAAATTTGAGAGCCCCATTATGTTGTGCACTTCGTTACTATCGTATCCATATGTATGTATGTGCATACATACGTACAACCTGTATACGTATAGGGTAACTCTATTATGTCGTACGCTATCACATTATACGGGGACATTTGCGGAGTAAATTTGTTGGATCGAAGGAAATACATTTATAAACGGTTAATTGGATTTTTTCGAGTAAGTCTGCACGCGAGCTTAATTGTGGCTGGTACATTTTGTTTGTCAGTCGCGTCCTAGATTTTTCTAACACGCGACACGCAATAAAGTAAAGCTCGGATAATGTGATAACTTGTTAGTTTGGTAGAAATGTCTAAATAAAACTAGCAATTTTCTCTGGCTCTGCCTCTGTCACTGCCCCCTCTTGCTCTCACGACGTGCAGTAGAATAATCCTTCTCAACCGCAACTGGAAATCCTAGATCCTCGGACTTTATGCCGGTCTAATTGAGACGTAAAACCGAAGGTAATCCGCAGGCAAAACTACGCTCGAACATTTTTTATTTCACACACACACACACACACACACACACACACACCCGCGCGCGCGCGCTTCTAATCCCCGTCTAAACTTTCACGCTCCGCACGTGGCTTAATTCGGGACGTCGACTGCCGGATTGAAAGTTCCAAAGAAGCTACAGGAAATTCCGTCGCACGATTGAATCCACGTTTTTCCGTGCTGGCAGAATGAAGTCGCGTCGACTCGAAGTAACAAAGTAACTAGAAGACGGATAAAAAAAGGATTCAGAGTTCCGTAAACAACGGAGGCCTAATTAGGAGGAAAACAGGTAATTAACCAACGATGATATTTGCAGTAGGGACCAGCGGACTCTCGACGGCGAACGTGTGAGAACAACGAGATACGGTTGTAGCCGACCATGCGTAATAATACGCCGGCTATGAATTATCTGACCGTTCGTTCGGAAATTTGTCGGATAATCGGTCTCATCTGTCCGACCGTGATTATAATCCACCAGGATCGGCACGGAGAGTAATAGGAACCGAATCACATCCGAGGATCGTAATTTAACGTTGCTCGATATTCACGTGACACGTTCCGACAACGCTCGAATATAACATACATATGTATGTACATGTACTGCCGAAGCAAGTACAACGTATCGTATTCGCCATGGAATCGACAAATTGATTATTCGCGTTGTTCGACCCAAGAAATTGTCCGTATCTTTCATATTTATCGAGACAATGTGTTCCTTACGGTAGAACACAGTAGAAGATATTAGACCGATGGTATTCCGAGGCGCGAAGTTTTCAACGCGAATTACGAAGTACGATGTTCGACGGAAAGGTTAAGAATAATTCAGCGATAACCCATGTTCGAGAGATTCGAATCGCTGCAAGTTTCCATTGATCCACTGGTGCACGTTGTAATTAATTGTTAAGTTGCTGCAAAGTTGGAGACGGTAATCGTTCCTCCCTGTTAAAAGTTACCTTGATACCGAGGTAAGGAGTTTACGCGAAATTTGGATACGACGCTTGATTATGCCATTAGCGACTTCTATTATTCACGACCGACAACTTTGGTGTGAAAATTAATGTCTACGTAGATACGTAATATCTATAAGCGTACATATGTACATATGTATCTAAGTACATACATATATCGATCGTACCAGTCATGGAACTGCTTTGCGAATCCAGCAAGCGTCGTATCGGAGAAGATCGGGGTAACTGGTGGCGAAAACAATAACGCTGCAAGTGCGAGGTACAAAACGGAAAATACTGCTGAATTTTTTAACTCCGAGTATAAAACGTAATCCGTGGTAGAGAGCTGCAACACGGAGCTCACAAATTTACCGAGAAAATTTTTAGAAAATTAATATTTAGCCTGCACGAAATTTTATAAAATCCGAGGATTAAAGTACGAATACGGTGCGCGCGCGCTATTAGCATATTTCATAATAACTGTATCCGTTAAAAACGTAGCTTTGATATACGAAATATTAAAATATGTTATAACAGCGGAAATCGATTTTCGGAAAATGGAAAATAAAAAACGCTTGGGTTAAACAGTTGCGAGCCCGGTGCACCGGAGCCAATAATATTAATTATTCGAGACACGAGGAGCAATTAACAGGTCGTGTAACGAATATTAATGACAATGATAATAAATATTTATCCTAAAATGCTGCGTAATCGCTGGCCGGCTGGCATCCGAAACGTTACTCCGCAGCCGCGTGTTTATACTATTTACCGATTGTTTTTCTCATTACGGTGGTATTATACTCGTTAAATGGCACGCACAAACTGTTCGCCCGTAATTGCGATTGATGCATCGCGAATCGTTTCGCGTCAGCGTGAAACGATGAAATATCAGAATATGTCGGGCCGCGGTTGCCCGCGAGACTGTCCGTCGCGTTGTTCGTCGGGTCGTTCGAAAATCATGCGAATATTTCGAGGACATTGCCAGCGCTATTTCCATCGACTGTAAAACAAACTTCGGGGAAAGTTTGATTGCCGAACACCGTCCTATCTTAGGGTTGGTTCGCGAGACAGGGACGGGCAGATCGTTTCGATCGTCCGACGGAAGCAATTCCGAAGAAAGTTTGGAAATGTAAAGAAAAGATTTCTACGTACGCTTAAGCCGAGATCCTTACCGATGATATATTCGATATTAATCCAGACTAAGATGTGCGACCGTGTCGTTTAACGTTCCGTTCGCTTAATTACATTAGTCGCAGCTTATACCATGTATCTTACGGAAGGTTCTAATGAAAGCCCCGCCAAGACCTTGATACAACATGTGTGCCCGCTATGGATTATTAACGAAGAAAGTCCCTGTCATCCTCGAAATTCCTGAAATTCTCTCTCACAGACCCGAAGGAAACGTTAAGAACGTCGAGTATCTCACCGTATCTTATAGGCTGATTTCCTGTTCAAGTTCAAAGTGTCTTCGGGATAACCGACGTTACACGATTGCACTTCGCCGTGTGGAGAAACGTTTGCAAGTAGATTACAACATCGAAACAACAGCTGTTTATCGCACGTATCGCATTCGCAGGAAACACGAATGCAAACGAAAGGTTGACAATTTTGTAGCCTGAAGAAAAAATAGTAGAAAATACCGAAAGGGAGATGACGCTCTAGAAATTCAATTAGGTATTACTTTCCAATTGATTTAACGTCGGATGAAATGATGGCGGATGAAAGGACAGAGGCTTCATGGCCGAGTACTCTCCGCCGGAAATTAAGGGGAAATGGAAAAGCACGTCTTCCTACTTTCTCCTCCCTCTCTCTCTCTCTCTGTATTCTATCTATCTTTCTCTATGTCTCTCTCTCTCTTTCGTTCTCTCCTCATAGTGGTCATCGTCATTCTTGGATTCCACATTCTCGGATCGGCTCATCAACGAAAATACTACGATTCTTCGTGTACGTCACGAATCACTGGAATAGAATTAGTCGAATATCCGTATATGTATGTAGAGGCGACGCGGAAGTAGAACACTAGAATATTTCGTTCGTTTTGTACGCGAGACTCGGGATTTACCACGCAATATGTTATTTTTGAATGGCATCGTCACGCTGCACGTTGCATGCAACGCTTTATTGGACAACCGATTAATTGCATACCGTTGGGATGCCGAATAATCTGTCGCAGGTTTTACGGGGCACTCGTTCGTTCAAGTGTGATTTCACCAACCGGAAAAAAGAAAACAACGTCGTACAGAGTGTATCGCGATGGAGAACAGCGTTCCACTAATGTAATATAAATATAATATAACATAATAGACATCAAATTCTGAAGTATGTTTAGCTGTTGTAAGAGGAGACGAAAAGGAATTCTATCGAATTAACAAAAATCTATTTACACGGATCGTAAAATACTACATTTCACTTTCCACTTTGTACCGTTCTCTCTGGTTTCTGGCTTTGTACGACGGAAACATTTCCAGAGATAACAACCATCGGTTATCCGAGATCATTCTTTTACGTCGAGTATCAATCTTCCATGCGTTCCTCAGCCCAGCTTCGAGTTTCATTACACGGATGCTGAGAGTACTATTTAAACGTGTACAGAGTATACATACACAGATGTAAGAGAAATCAGACCGATAAAAGTTCGATTCGAATGAAACAACGGTATATTTGCAGATTTCAAAAGTGTAACGATGTTCGCGGCGGGAAAAGCTCTAACGTTGTTTCTATTAGAGACAATAACGAAATTCTGCGAATAAAAATCGGATAGAACTAAAGGTTCTCTAAATACGAATAACCCAGTTTGCCGATGGAACTTTATATTTCCGATTCGAATTTCGTACGACATTTAGCACCGGATTTTTGATTATTGGACGTATGCTATTCTAAAAAAAATACAGTAAACAAATATTGAATCGATTTAACGAATTCGCATGGCCAATTATCGCGGATAATCGAGATTCTACAGTATGTAGTATCTGTAAACACGCGTGTGGAAGACAATCGGTGCGTGGGGAAATGGGTCAAGTTAAAAACGAGTCGCGCGACATGAATGTCCGATCCACCAGCCAACTAATCGACCTTGTTTGCTGGGATTATTCGCCTATGCCTGGGATGCCTCGAGGCGTAGGAATTTCAGGACCTAGGATCACCCCAAGCCGCAACAATTTTCATGGCAATATTCCAAGAAAACGACAGACTCGCGGGCTATGGCCTTTTTCGAGGGACGAAAATATCGAATGCATTTTGAAGCGAAGAAACGAGAATTCTCCTCTGTCGTGAACCGGCAGCATCTAGCGCGGAAGAACGTCAGGCATTCGGTTCGAATGCCTTTTGGCGAATTTTCGTTAAACGCGTTGATTAACAGCGAGATCCGGGAAAACGGAAATTAACGAGAACAATCAGAACTGGAGAACGCGTTCGGCGATTACTATCGAATGTCGGCTGAGTAATTAATCGTCGATTCATTCGCTCTTATCGCGATTCTATAGTCTACGCTCCACGTTTCTACGTGCTCGAAAGTATTTACTACCATTTATCTGTTATCGAGTCGTAACTGAATTAACTCTCGTAACGAATTCTGTTTGATTGATTCCCAACGTTCCGACAAATTATTCGCGGCAATTGTCCCTATCAGAATATATCCCCTTCCAATATTATAAACAAACACCGAAGTTAACCAGGTACGATTGGCAGACAACGATCCAGTAATTAATACACTCTACCGTTGTAGATGTATGTACATATATTCGTTTTTCATTTGAAAGCATCGTAATAACTAAATTTGCTCGCACAAGTTCGTCTGGTTGTTTCGTTGATCAAGGTTCGTTACGTAAGACTGACCTGTAGGTGATGAAAGCGAAGACCAAAGCCACCAAGGATAAACTTCCTCCGAGGACGACGATGAGACTCAGAACACCATCCTGGTCGAACGAGCTGGCGATTCCCGAAGAGATCCCATTGGCCAGCGCGCCGTTAGGCTGCGGAAACCCGTGGATCGCTCCCGTGTAGAGTGTCTCCATTTCGATCTTACGCTAACATCTGCGACACATGAAAACAAAGAAAAGCGAACGGTTAGTTGAAACGTGTCTGCGGGAAACGGCATGAAAAATCTATGCTTTGGATTTCAGGTAGCACGACGTAAGGACGCGACGCGTCCGAGTATCGGCCCTGTGGCAAGTGAAACGATCAGACGCAAACTCAGACTCTCGGCCGTAAGATCGACGACGGAAAAGGTGGTCGTTCGTTTCATTTTAGAACGTATACAAAAGACGACCGAGATATTCGATTAACCACGTCTTAACTTTCCAATAGAATTTCCGTAGACGCGGTGGGATGCTGATTTATAATTTCTCTAGGGAGCACTGTTACGATAAAATGTATTTATTTAATAAATGAACAGCAAAAGATACAGCGAGCTTTACTGGAGCGCTACTATTTCACGACTGCGACATAGCGACAACGCGCTGCAGGCAACGCAGCGCCTTACAAACAGAAGACAAAGCAAACTACGATGCCTCCTTATCCCTACTACTGCCCTATGTTTATACCGGTGTCCTACTCCAAGGGCACACTCGACACGCGCGCAAACCCATCGGTAGAATGCAGAGTTTTGTACATTATTTCAAACAAGCACGTACAAGGCAGAACGTAGCGCCGATTAAGATTTATGATCGTTGATATTCTATGCTACTACATACCTAAATCATGCGTTATACTCTAGGATTTTATCTACGAACTTGGCAAACATACCCGGCGCGACACGTTCCACGTAATCTCCATGAAACGCCGTTCGCAAGACACTGTCGTCGAAACTGACAATTAAAGTACAATTTTCTATCGTACAGAGTTCTCGCAGGGTAATATCCACCTAAACGAAATATGTACATACACGGTCATTATCCTGCCGTTAAAATGTTCCGGTAACAGTTACAAATTATTCGATAATGGAGTTGAAAGTTGTTTTGAAACTGAAATGCTGCGAAACCAATATTCTTTTCAACCTACGGCTGCTGCTGCTGCTGCTGTTGCTACTGCGACACAGGGGAGAATTGAATTTGCGAAGGTGGTGCGTATCACGGGAGACTAGTAAATTGAAACAGGTCTGATAATTTCCTGTAAAGAGGTGAATCAAAATGCCGCTCGACATTGCGCTCTCGGTACTGTACAACACAATTTGCGGCTACGTACTTTCACCCTACGCCCCCTCCCCTCCGCCCCGCCCCGTGATCCCGCGCGAAAATCCTCTACCGCGTGAAAATGCTTGTATCCGCTGCTAATCACCCTAACCTAACCATTTACGCTCCGAATCGCTATTGCAAATAGTCGACATTTGCCAATTATCTATTCCACGCGGAACTTGCTAACCCCTTGGCGAGTTCATCCAGCAAACACGGAAATTTTGCATCGGAGATACGATACATATATGTATATTCCATTGACTTTTATCGATATGTACTGATAAACGATATTTGGTTTCCAACGAGTCCCGAAGAAAATCAAATACATGAGTACAATGCACGTTAGAAATGTTCAAAGTATCGTCGGTAACGCGGCGAAGTATCCAAACGAGAAGTTTCGCGTGCACGGTTCCGTTCTTTCCAATCAAACTTAGCCGATCGTGTTGTTTACGCTTCGTCGTAGTTTCTTCGTTCGCAGAACACATGCCGCGAGGAACATGTTCCTGTGTCACGTCAATGGTATCTTTTTTACCCGCAAGTGAATGCATTTCGGAGAATCAGGTGGGTAAGCTGAACTCTGATTTATTGAACCTATTTGCGTTAGCAAAGCCGACCATCGATCGGAATATTTTATTATTTTTTATTAAGACAAAGTGAACCGTCGATACGTTAGTTGCGATGTATTTTCTTGTCAGAGAAATCGCGAACAAATGAGTCGAACGATCGACAAACTTCGTCCCCCGCAACACGGTTTTTTATCTCGTTTCCGCATGAATTCGGCACTCGTTAAATGTTGTGACCTTATCGCCTCGGTTTCCGGTTCGATTCACGAGAATGCCCTGTTGCCATTTTACGATCGAACCGCACACATACTGGTTCACATTTTTTTTTTATTTTCTCTAATATCTCGTTTCGTTAATTCTCTAGCCTTACATCCGCAACCTTTAAACGACCTTCAAGGCACCAAGATACCGATCTCGAAACGATCAGCGAGTTTCAATAACGAGTTCAACGAATCAGCGTCGACGTATCTAATAAAATTTCAGACCGGGCGGTGATAAACTAACAAAGCGATCTCCGCCTGTCCGATCCGGACCGTGTGGAATCAGAACATTTATCAAACGTTATTATTCAATGTTGGCGCGGCAATCATTTCTCTGCCAAGTAGCGTCGGTTGTCTCGTAGAAGTTGACAACATTTCAGCCGAAGGACCAGGCTAACCTAGACCGTTCGGATACATCTACCGAGTAACGGTTAACTACGACATTTATCAGACGGATACTCACCCTCTGTAGATATCCTCCTTCCGATTCCCGGGTCCGTTTTTCATCTCCCGGAGGCCACGTGTCTGAGGACACGTGCCGGTGGAATCGCGGGCGAATTAAGCCGCGCCCTCCATTTCAGGCCTAAAGGATACTTCGCACCACGTTCCCTGCGTGCACGATATACATCCTTGATCGATCACAACGAAACTGAACAGCCGGTTTTTCTTCCAGTTATTGGTCAATTGCCACCGTCCGGTAACTTTTCCTTTCGATCTGCGATTTATCACCGACAAACAAATTCTCGAGATCACGGACCGTCGGAAAGACGAAGGTTAGCTTCGTGCAAAGTTTTCTTTCATCCTACTTTCACCGACAACTGTCCGCGGATTGCAGGTGATAATTGCAAATGCAGGTTATGTCTGCGTTAGTCACAGACATTTAGAATACGATGTTCAGAAGGTACCGCTCAAAAGTGTTCATGTTACGATAAGTCCGTTGCGTAATTATTTTTAGAAAACTTCGTACAGTAACTACTTTGGAGTAACACAGAGACAGATTGGGTTCATTTGACGGCACAGAGTTGCTTTTATTTAAAATTTGCGAAGAGAGAATAAAGACGCGCTTGCAGCACTAAGAACTGTTCGAGCGGCGGCACCAAACTGACAGAAATTCGTTCGCGCTCGAACTCGTTGCGCCTCCAGTGCCGCGCATCTACGTATATGTGTACATACAATCTACATCTACCATATACATATACATATATATATATATATATGTTTCTTTTCTTGATGGGTGTATATATGTCCAAATGATGCATTAATGTATATACGTATTATGCATACCTTCCCATCGCAACGGCCTATCTACTTGGGAAACTGTTTTCACGGAAGTAGAGTCTTGTAATACGTACGACGTAGAATCACATGACAGCATCCTATACACGAAATAATTTCGAGAAAAGTGTGGAACGTCGGCGTAACGACAAATTATAACCTGAGAAATGTACAGCCGTTAGAATTCCTACGTTACGAAACTTAAACATTTTGAAATATCGATGCACCGACATCCGTACGCTCTGACATTTCCCCGCCACAACAATTTTACCTAAAAGAGTCTCTGCGGTTTAAACTTTTCGCGCAATGATATCCCTATCCTCTGACGGTAATTAAAGAATATATCGAGATTATCTAGTACACGAAATATGAGGAGAGGTGAAATTCCCTGCTGGTGGAATGACTGAATTTTATACGACAGAATTCGCGGAAAGACGGAAAGTGGCCATGCGGAGTTATGGCAATGGAACGAAACGGATGACCTAATTTCTACGGGGACAAAAGACTTCACCTGCAATGCCGAGACAAAGTACTGTCGCGATTCAGAATACCTTCGAAGTGTGCACATGACAATGATAACCAACGCTCCAAATACACATACATATATTACTCTCGGTTTTCGTTAGACCAACAAGACAGGCCGAGGAAAGATGTTCGAAATAAATGAACCTTAATCTAATAATTATTTCGAAGAATGTGATTAATAATTAATGAAGATTGTAGAGAAAGGAGATGTAACTTCAACGAATAATTGAATCGAAATTTTAATCGATTATAAAACCTTTAAACTTTAAGATAATTCATCGGTTAAGAATATTCAAAGTTTGATTCACATACTCGCTTATAAAGAGTAATAAAGTTCGACGGGTAAAAATAAAGATTAAGATACTTTCTGCAAAGTTATTCGCATATTTTTAACCATAGCTCGGAGGAAAGTCGCGAGAGGCCATTCGTATGACAAAAAACGGTATCGCTCTTTTTTTTCCAACTATAGTGATTTGGTACCACAGTTAATCCGACATCGTCGATCATACACGGTGTCTCGTCTGACAGAACGAAGACCGATGCGTGGGCACTGACTTTTTTATCGTCGAATTCTTACAACGAAATATCAGTTAACACTTAACATCAACCCATCGCTACAACAAAATTTGGAAATGATTGTCCGTCGATTATTCGCGTAGCGCATGTCAAAAAAATGGAATTTTTCCACCTATATTCTTCGTTTATGTAGTCAAGGTATCGACGAGCGAGGAAAAATGTTAAGAATTCAAACAATGCACGCTCCTAAGAATGTTTTGAAAACACGATACCTAATAGAGATACGTCACTGATCTCTAACAATGTATAGACTACCGGCAAGCATTAATCGTCCCTGTAGGTCACATCCCCGCCGAATTTTTGTCCCGCTGTGCGCGAGAATACTCTTATACCACAGACCAGAGATAGGATAGACTTTGCGCTTAATGGGGGTCCGTGTCCATAAACTGAATTACCGACGCATTAAAATTTCGGTCATAGACAAAATTAACTCATGTCACAGATCACCCATAAGAGTAGACCGGACATGCTGGGCAAACTTTTATGTCACAAAGAGGGGGTCCTAGGATCCCCTTACCATTTTCGCGTCACGATCAATGTTACCGGCTTTTGACTGGAATCCGTATTTAATAGCACGTACACGGTATATGTATATTCTGTGAGTACTAATGATATTCTATTCCTTGGGCGGGAAAAAAATGATATACAAGCATGAATTCAAAATACTCTTATTCTTCGATTGCTAACAATGAGGAGCAAAATACAAAAATCGCGAAAAATCGTGAAATTCAACCCGTTTTTTGATCGGCATTCGCTCAATTTTTGAGATAGCGATCTGAAACTGGTACGATTGTTTTAGTTAGGAAATTCTACGCCAGATCAATATATAATAGTTGTACTTTTCGAAAATTTAATTTTTCGCAAAAATCTGAAGGGGGTAGGTCAGGATTTTTTGCGATTTTCGTAAATCGCCTGCCATTTCCATAATCTTTGAGCTATTTAAATGATCCTGGGCGTTTTGAACGCGGAATCCGAAGGCGAATAAGACACAGAAAGAATCATTATGATATCCCGAAAATTGTGGAAATGGCAGGCGATTTACGAAAATCGCAAAAAATCCTGACCTACCCCCTTCAGATTTTTGCGAAAAATTAAATTTTCGAAAAGTACAACTATTATATATTGATCTGGCGTAGAATTTCCTAACTAAAACAATGGTACAAGTTTCAGAACGGTATCTCAAAAATTGAGCGAATGCCGATCAAAAAACTGCTTAAATTTGACGATTTTTTGCGATTTTCGTAATTTGCACGTCATTTCCGCAATTTTTGAGATATCGACCTGAATCTTTCGTTGTCTTATTCGCCTTCGGATTCCGCGTCCAGAACGTGCCGGATCATTTTAATAGCTCAAAAATTACGGAAATGACGTGCAAATTACGAAAATCGCGAAAAATCATCCAATTTGACCAGTTTTTTGATCGGCATTCGCTCAATTTTTGAGATAGCGATCTGAAACTGGTACGATTGTTTTAGTTAGGAAATTCTACGCCAGATCAATATATAATAGTTGTACTTTTCGAAAATTTAATTTTTCGCAAAAATATGAAGGGGGTAGGTCAGGATTTTTTGCGATTTTCGTAATTCGGCCGCCATTTCCACAATTTTTGAGCGATTAAAATGATCCTGGGCGCTTTGGACGCGGAATCCGAAGCCGAATAAGATGCAGAAAGAATCAGGACGATATCTCAAGAATTGTGGAAATGCCGAACGATTTACGAAAATCGCAAAAAATCCTGACCTACCCCCTTCAGATTTTTGCGAAAAATTAAATTTTCGAAAAGTACAACTATTATATATTGATCTGGCGTAGAATTTCCTAACTAAAACAATGGTACAAGTTTCAGAACGGTATCTCAAAAATTGAGCGAATGCCGATCAAAAAACTGCTTAAATTTGACGATTTTTTGCGATTTTCGTAATTTGCACGTCATTTCCGCAATTTTTGAGATATCGACCTGAATCTTTCGTTGTCTTATTCGCCTTCGGATTCCGCGTCCAGAACGTGCCGGATCATTTTAATAGCTCAAAAATTACGGAAATGACGTGCAAATTACGAAAATCGCGAAAAATCATCCAATTTGACCAGTTTTTTGATCGGCATTCGCTCAATTTTTGAGATAGCGATCTGAAACTGGTACGATTGTTTTAGTTAGGAAATTCTACGCCAGATCAATATATAATAGTTGTACTTTTCGAAAATTTAATTTTTCGCAAAAATATGAAGGGGGTAGGTCAGGATTTTTTGCGATTTTCGTAATTCGGCCGCCATTTCCACAATTTTTGAGCGATTAAAATGATCCTGGGCGTTTTGGACGCGGAATCCGAAGCCGAATAAGATGCAGAAAGAATCAGGACGATATCTCAAGAATTGTGGAAATGCCGAACGATTTACGAAAATCGCAAAAAATCCTGACCTACCCCCTTCAGATTTTTGCGAAAAATTAAATTTTCGAAAAGTACAACTATTATATATTGATCTGGCGTAGAATTTCCTAACTAAAACAATGGTACAAGTTTCAGATCGGTATCTCAAAAATTGAGCGAATGCCGATCAAAAAACTGCTTAAATTTGACGATTTTTTGCGATTTTCGTAATTTGCACGTCATTTCCGCAATTTTTGAGATATCGACCTGAATCTTTCGTTGTCTTATTCGCCTTCGGATTCCGCGTCCAGAACGTGCCGGATCATTTTAATAGCTCAAAAATTACGGAAATGACGTGCAAATTACGAAAATCGCAAAAAATCATCCAATTTGACCAGTTTTTTGATCGGCATTCGCTCAATTTTTGAGATAGCGATCTGAAACTGGTACGATTGTTTTAGTTAGGAAATTCTACGCCAGATCAATATATAATAGTTGTACTTTTCGAAAATTTAATTTTTCGCAAAAATATGAAGGGGGTAGGTCAGGATTTTTTGCGATTTTCGAAAATTGCTCGCCATTTCCATAATCTTTGAGCTATTTAAATGATCCTGGGCGTTTTGAACGCGGAATCCGAAGGCGAATAAGACACAGAAAGAATCATTATGATATCTCGAAAATTGTGGAAATGGCAGGCGATTTACGAAAATCGCTAAAAATCCTGACCTACCCCCTTCAGATTTTTGCGAAAAATTAAATTTTCGAAAAGTACAACTATTATATATTGATCTGGCGTAGAATTTCCTAACTAAAACAATGGTACAAGTTTCAGATCGGTATCTCAAAAATTGAGCGAATGCCGATCAAAAAACTGCTTAAATTTGACGATTTTTCGCGATTTTCGTAATTTGCTTGCCATAAGGACAAGACGCAACGTAATAAAGAAAATTTCGTTTACTTCGAAATCCCCCTGTAACGGTACGCCCCCCTCTGACCACTGACCACGGAAACGGACCTTACTTATTACCAGGTTCGGGACAGGCCGTAAACGAATTTCTAAACATTCTACCTTTTAACACTATGTTTATTCAGATCGCTCCTACTGACGATCCGTACATAGCGTTATTTTACCTACGCTATCACTCATTCTTCCACACATTTCGCATTGTCTTAATCCTACTATGTATATCAAGTTAATTTTATCTCCCCATTCCATCGCAATATGTACATACTTAAATGCTCTATGCTATCTCTTAAACCTACTACACGACACTTGCATTCTCACACACACACGTTCGCACAGCTGATCACTCGTCCTGTTGATACTCGGTCTCACTCACACTCGTCTTAGACTATTTATGGCTTGAAATTCCTAACACTTTCTTTCTATTATCCTGTCATATGGATTCCCGAGTGTAGGAGGACCGTGGAATCAAGGAAGAGATCGGGGTCTGCCCGCACTGACCAACCGCTACTCTTTTTAGGTGAGGTTCGTTGGTCAGCGCAGGGATTACCGTTACAGCACGTACATACAAAACACTACGATTTTCATATTAGCAATAAAATCTGTATCAACAGTATTAAAACACAATAGTCAGCTTTAATTAGAAAAATAACATTGTATGGTTACGAGTCAATAGAGGTTTTAAATCTGTCTGTGCACACCTTACGTGTAATTGACCCACGTCAGTATCTAAGGTTGTCTTCGAAGTGGGCAAAAAGTCCGTTCGAAAAGTTCTCGATCAAAACATGAATCCCCTGCGTTTTAAGAACATCGAATTATCCAGAGTTGATCATAATAAAAATATATAATCTCGGTGAATTCTAGATATTTGATGAGGCTATCGCGTCGTAAAAATGATGCGCGCAAGATCAATGCGCCAAACACACGCCGTTCTCGTCATTAAATTAATCAAGTTACAATAATTTACATGTGCATCACAAGACTCGCATAATTTGCACAATGGTTCTAATGATCAAGAGGCGATCATCAGTCATTAGAAAATTCTATCTCGTGATACGTCTCGGCTATCCAACCAAGCAGATAATTCACTTTCTCCGCCGATTCATCGGTCGCTTTATATCCTGCTATCGCTTCCGTCAAACATTTCGATAAATGCTTCATTATAGGCTGAAATATAAAATGATATTAAATACAACCTTGTTAAATTCAGAACCTTTTTAACTATATTCGCTTACCACGGGCCAGTCCTGTCTGAACAATGCAACGCATTGGTCGCTGAGACTGTCGATGTCTAGGACGTTCTTGTTGATCAAAGTTTTAAGAAACTTTCCGAGCAACGGCCAAACATTGTCTTTTTGCGGTTGGGCCATTAACATAACGTTCCTAGGACTCAACAATCTATTTAAAGGGGAATCTAATTCGATCGTTTGCCATCGATCCAGTGCCCACACTTTTATAAATTTCTTTTGAATCTTTAACGTGAAAAGGTTCATGCGGTGCGCCACTATACATGTTCAAAAAATTGCAAATATTATCATAGATGACGTTTTGATTATGAAAGTCCATTCTTACCTAAAAATAATGCAAAATCCGTGCTTAAGGAGAATAAAACCTTTTCATGGGCTACGGTTAGATCCGCTCTTTCGTGTAACGTTTGATACATATTATCTAGGATTTTCGACACAGAGTTTACCGTTAGTGATTTTCCACCATTAGCCAGTATCTCCCATATCATTGCCTATTGATAGAAAGTAAATGGACTTACGACGCGATCCGATTTGAATTAAAAATAAAAATGTTAATCCGCACTCACTCTCATTTCATCCGTGAGAACAATTGGGCTTAGCGCATCCGGATTATGTTCTCTCACGTATGGAACGTGTATGGGACTGTTGTTTCTCACGAATCTGGTAATATCTAACTCCATGTCTTTCATGTATAACCACCCACCCACAATGTGGGACTGTATCCACTGGTGTATGCGTTCGGTGGCTAGCCTTGTGGAAATTTTAACACACATTTCTTTCACCGACGGACAAGATTCCGCTGGCAACAGAAATTCTATCGATTTCGCCACACGCGTTTCGCAAATGGGCGGTATGGTTGCCTCGCATTGGTCCTTTAGCTCTTTCGACATATTCGCAGCCAAAGTCTTCATCTCATTTTCAAGCAATGCCTAGGAAATATAATTTTAAATAGCATTACTACAATTTATTATATTATATATTTATATTTATTAAAAGATATATTAAAATCACCTTCAATTTTTGAACATCATTTCCAGCCGCGTCCTGTTTGCTTTTTAAAATCTTCCTAAAATTATTCAAATTTGTTTCTCTAGATGTGGTCAATAGCGTGTTGCATATGTGTTTCACGCAGCTCGACGCAACCCTCTCAGAAACAAAATCTACAGTTTTTCGCATGGATGCCGGTTGTCCATGAAAAAACGCTTCCTCCAGCCGCAACTGTTAAATCACGAATATTACATGGGACTTTACGCATGGCTTAATAAGCAATAGAAAGGCTTACCTCTAAATGCTTTATACCTGCGTTTCCGGCAGGCTTACGAAGCGGACTTGATACTGGAGTAATGTGTTTGTTCGAACCGCAGCTGTTATGAACCGCGTTCGAATTTGGTACGGAAACTTTCAATCCCGCGGATGGACAACATTTCAACATAGCTCTATCGCTAATTATGTCTAATTTATCTAAGCAGAATTTACTGGACGCAACAGGTGTATCGGGCTCTTCCGACATTTTGTTTTTTGTGTGGACGCAATACTTATCGAGTTGTTTCAAATTTTGTAGCTCTTTCACTGTGTAAATTTTCTGCCAGCCGGAATACAGATCCTTTGGGAAGTTTGGTAACTCGAATAGCCAGCCGAGAGTTGATTTAAGTAGGATCGCAGTTTTATGAGAGATCGGATTATCTGACGTTGAGGAATCGCATTCGTTCACTGCCTTGTAAATATAGTAGAGTATTTCGATGGCCCATTTGTAATACGGTAGTCGAAGAGATATCGAATCCATCATGGCCAAGTATTTTGCTATCCAGGGTACGGTAAGCGATAATTTTCCATGCGTTATCGCCTCCTCGAGACAAGCGTGCAGATTTAAGGATGGTTGAACCTAATTATAAGCACAGTATTAAAAGACGGACGTTGAACTGAATTAGTCATATCAAACATACTACTTACATTGTTTCTTACTTCCATTTGACTAGCCCATATCTCCTTTGAATCAGATTCTGACATATAGGGTAAAGATACGAGAAAACCTAGAACTTTAGCAAGAAGTCTCAAACTAGCCACACAAGTAACAAAGTTTTCTTGCGTTTGCTCGTCGACTGTCGTTTCTGAATCTTCAATCTCGCTATTAGTGAATTGAGTGTCATTCAGTACTATTATCTCGTGAACCAAACGATTTTCTAAGTGAACATAGAAAATTTGATTATGCGCAAATAATATAAAATCTTTGAAAAATTCTTGCACCCCAGAAAACACTGGTCCCATGCTATTGGATGGTTGTGGTGTCACTAATCTCTTTTGAAGTTGTGTTAGTTTTTCTGGATTCAAATGTTTAAAAGTCTTTAGAAAACTTATACTTTCATCATCAACCATGTCTGCCTGCACATCAAGTTTTAAAAAAAAATTTAGTGTAAGAATGTATGAACATTTTATAGCGAAATGTAAACAACAATAACGATAATGCAGAACTTACTTGCTGTTCATTTTGAATACAAGAAATTAAAAGTTGAGCCATAAACAACTTTGCAAAATGATAGTAATTAATCGGGTCAGTGTGTAAAGTTAGGAGAGTCCGTATTCTGCCACCAAGGGCTTTCTCGAACACCCATTCTGGCGCTGTATGGTTCTCTTCCCATACTCTAAATGTTTCATAAAATAAGTCTCTCTGCTTCCTAAAGGTGCTAAAAGCAACCACATTCGGAAAATTGTCACGGTTGTCCGTGTCAATTTGAAAAGATACATTTAATTCTCCCATTGCAGGCAATTATCTGTAAAAGAAATAAATTCCTTCTGATTATATACACCTAAGACTATGCACTCAGAATTACATATAAATATGTCATTAAATATTAAAACGCATACGTTTCATAACTTTGTGGATATACGATTCCCCTGAAAAATAATATCTTAAGTATAACCGTACTTATTTAAATCGGCAAGTGCATGACATCGGCATCCCTCAGCTTCGAATTTTTTATAGGTTATGTTTATGTCTAGTCCCGGTCTACTTAGTACGTAAAACGAAATAGTACCGATTCTACGTTCACACATTAACAGCCGTATAAATCGCGAATTCGTAATAAATACTTAGTCTCGGTCTGTTATATCTTCCAACGTAAGCTATTGCCATAACGTTCCATCTTCCAGTCGCTTATGATGGCTGATCTAACCGTACCAATCTTGTAGTATGAAACTTTACAATTTTTCGAGTTATAACCGGAATTTCTGGGCCAGATTCTGCCGTTACCTAGGAGTAGTTCCATTAAAACTAGCGTTACTTTTCGATACAAATTGAATGAATAAAATTATAAAAATAAATTTGTCCGGTAGACCCAAGATTCGATATAGAGGCCTCGAACATTGTAAACAGACAGCTAAATCAGGCAGACATCGATGGTTGAACAAAATTCTAAACCGTGATTGCATTAGTAGAGTGTTAAAATGCACACATATGATAGTTCAGAGTACCCATATTAAATACGTAATCAACCAGAATAGTTATATTTTGTAATTCAAACAAGAAAATAAAAATGAAAAATACCATGCAAAAATCTTATGCTTGTAGAAAATTCCTCGCCATGGGTATAAAAATGATTGTTTATTTCCTCATTTATGAGATGCCGTGTGCGACAAGAAAGTCTTACAGATAAACAGTTTTTGTTACTCAATCGTTTTAGTCTAAAAAAATATATATGTGTATTTATATACATGTATATTACCTTCTGCACATAGTATAAACAAAGAAAAATTTAAACATAAAGATCACAACTAATTTTTCGTTGGAAATCACTGCTAAACGGAATATCATTTTATCGTTCGATCACATTCTTTCACGTCTTTTTTTGTTATTGTTTCGAGAATTATTTACACATGGAGTAAAGAGTTATGCTTGGCGCCCAACGAGTGGGTAGCTAGCGGAGGAAGCAATGCCGCAATGGTTGGCTTTGTTCCTTGCCATTTTTATATATCCCTTATCGCCCCAGGATTCTCCCCAACTGTTCTTCACAAGCCAGTAGTCCTGACCCTCTTCATCTGTTCCATATCCAACTACTAATACACCGTGGTCCAATTGGTCGGAAGAACACTCGGGTTCGTAGTAAACGCCTAAAATGTGCCATTAAAATGTTTTGAACAAAATGATACGAATGCCTAAAACGGAAAATGTTAAGTGATAGTAAACAGCTCAGCAAACCTTCGGAGTAAAATTGGAAGGATTGGTGAGATGCATCAATGGCAACGGAAACTGGTCCTATAGTAGCGACGGCAGCCTTCATTTTATCTTCATCTCCTTGTGGAATATCCACGTATCCCACATCGGATGCTCCGTTATTCCGTGGATCATATCTACGATGAAATAGACATATTAATATTATGTTTATCTATTTCTGTAGTGAATGGTTACCTGCACTTATCGTTTTCAGCTTCGTATGGATAGGTAATTTCAGTATCGACACCGTGATTGTCTTTAATATATTGGAAAGCTTGATCCATTAAACCTCCATTGCATCCGTTGTTACCGTACTTTCCCGAGCAATCGATCAGATTTTGTTCGCTGAGGGATACGAGGACGCCCTGTCGTCGGAAATGCTGACCTTCGAGCGCGCCCGTCTATGTGTATTGTTATGAAATTGTCAGCATGAGGGAAATGCAGATTTCAGAATGTTTATCTAACTCTGTATTAATCTCGATCATAAATTGGAATAAACATCGTTGATAAGCTATTATTAGGAATGAAACTTACAGCGGAGAATGACCAACACGAACCACAGTGGCCTTGATCTTTCACTGACGTAACAGCACCCTTTTCCCTCCAATCTACAGCTTCTGGAAGCTGCACATTCGCTGGCTCTATAAATACAGCACCGACAGGCATTCTTTGAGCTCTAAGTGCAGTATTCACTGATTTATTGAAACCATTTAATGTGCTCACAAACTCGTGATGAAGCTGCAAATATTAATTCAGAAGTATATTATACGTAAATCTTTATCTTATTCCATAATTTTGCAGATTTATATAAATCACTCACCATATCGCCATATTTGTTCATTCTAAGCTTGTATGAAACTCTTTTCATTTCATAGTTGCCATTGTGCTTAGCGATTTTGTGTTTATTGTCCATGAAGATCTTCATTCTAAATTTCTCCTCGACATCTGATTTGTATGTTTTCTTATGCTCCATCTGTAATGTAAGAGAGATGAAAGATTAATGATATTTTCATTATAAGCAAGATTGTTGTTTACAAAACCTTCCTATTAAATATTTTCATAAGATAAGATATTAGGAAATGGACTTAGGAAGTATAGTCTTCCTTTGTTACTCTGTTCTTTACGCAAACCAGTAACTTGATCCGGAAAGTTCAAGTTTAATCTGTAGCTGATATGTCCCATATAAATATTAGAACTATAATTATCACTCACGGAGATGCAATTAATAGGAAAATTATATTGTCTTCAATGAATATAGCTTATATGTAATATAATGGCAGATCAACAGCTTAAGGAGTATTCAATATTTAAACATAATAATGTATTCAATTGATCATACCTTAAATGTTGTCCATTCTTCCTTCACAAGTTCAAAGAAGGAAATTGCTTGAGCAGTGGCACATGCCACCATGAACAATAGTAACAGAACCTTCATGATTCCTAAACTATACCTGAAAACATGAAAATAATTTGGTAATTAACAATCAATTTATTTGTATAATTTTAATGATGTTTAATGTCGACATAATATTACTTGATTATTATCAACACAATGAAAGATTAATTTAATAGCCACTAGATACACTACTTATTGATTGAAAAAACATTGCCCAAAATTATCGAGTTATAGTCTGAACGTGACACGCGCAATCTAGAAATTCATAGATAAGGCAAATCAATCAAACACAATGAACCCCCAACAATGTGTCATCAGTGAATAAAAAGAAATAATTCAATGTTGTAAGTAAAAAAATATCATGGTTATTATTCATTGAATTTCACCAGAACTACGGTTTCTACGGAGCGTTTTAATACATCGGTATTTCTGCCGATAATACAAAAGAACACGTAGCTCTTGACACGTATAATCGCCATGATTTATTTGGATTCGTAATCACCTAAAAATGAGACATGTCTAAGTAGTAACGGTAAAATTTTTAAAAATTTTCAGCATTCCTAAGCGTAATATTTCTGGATAGTAATCAAATCTGAAATCGCTCAATGTCTACACAATTAATCAAGTCCCAAAATTTGTCCGACATAATCACGTCGATACACAAACTGCGTAAAAAAAATATTTCCATGTCCTTACATACATACTATGAACCGACAAAAAAACATTCGAAAATCTCTCTTCTACGTAATCAGGTGAACAAAAGAAACACATTCGAAGGACAAGACGATTAACGTTCTTTCTAAAATTATCCAATTTGCGTGTAAAAAACTCGGAACCGTAATACGGAACTGTTCGTGGATCGTCTGAAAACCTATTGGATATACGCAATAATCTTTCGTCTTTCTCGAGAAATGTTTTCTAAACAAAGCACCATTTCAGACAGATTTAACGGGATTTTAATACCAACTTCCTGGTTGTAAGCAAGTTTCTGAGAATAACAAACTCCGTCGGACAATGGATATCACGCGCAAGGAGTAGACAAATGATATTGCGTATACTACGAACAAAGAAAACAAAAAAATAATCGTTCGTAAATAAGTAATGTGACAAGGACGCTTAACGCTGACTCGTCAACGGTACAGTGTTACGCCACGTAGCAAGGGAGACAATAGAAATCTGTCCCTTGATTTGGTCGAACAACAAACTTTTTAAAGTATCATTCGAGATAGTTTCGACTAACTTACCAAGAAGATGGACGATTTAACAGTTACGGAAACTGCTTATACAATTGTCCGATACCACTCTGAACCACCACAGAACTAACGAATAACAAGAGCGCTCTCTCATCTATATGCTGCACCCTCCCCTTCTACTACGTGATTCACCATTGCTGTCGACCGATGACAATCGATGTTGCTGTTGTAGCAGCGTTTCCCAACTTACTCTCTTCTTCCGTATATATTAATTGCTTACTGTATTACTTTAATCCTATACTATAAACATCCGGACAGTATGAGGCACAAGTTTAAATGATTAACAGTTTCCAAATTGTACTTTGAAATTCGAATTGTGTACGATATAGGTCTTCCTACCTTACCAGATTGTGCTTTCATTTGGTAATTTCGTACTGATGATTCTCCTTGGTAAAAAGATAGATAAAGTATTGAATATTACAAATATTTAATTCGAATTACAGCTTTGTGAAAATGACAATATTTGTCTCTACCGTTCACACACGTTCACGTAATCTGGAAAATATACAGATATCATTGGTTTTGCTATCTTCGATAGAACGAAGCATTATACATGCATGTATACATACATACATACATATGCACGGACTGTGACTCTTACCACTACATATTGAAACATTATCTAGTATCGGGACGATTATCTGGTCGAAATAGGTTACATGCGTATAGATGTATGTACATAATGGTAAGGACAATATTAGCAAAATATCGGAAATATGTAACTTGAATTATCAAAACAACGACAGTATTTAAAATGAATCGGTCGCAAGTGTACAGGTAACGTTATCGACAACACTTATAAAACATTCAACGATAAGCTGTAATCTTTGGTAGTTGATGCCGTCGACAGATAATCGCAAATAAATATATGGATGACTAAAAAAAAGAGAGAAAGAGAGTCAGATGTGGCCAGAAAATTAAGACCCAAGGCATTTTAATGAATTGGGAAACACTGGGATACGGACATCGTATTCGTATTATCTACTCACGTGAATCTATACGATGTACAACATTTGCCCCCTATGCTTTGTGCAATTTGATCGGCATACGATCGTTCGTCATACGCTACAGTTGTCATGTGATTCTGATAATTATTTAGCAACCCACATTTTGACTGCACGCGTGTACGTGTAAACGATGCTGCTTTATCGTGAATCGTTGCTTACGCATTCCTCGAACTGCAGTGTAATCTCCTCGTTTTTGTAATCTTTTGGATTCATTCAAATGAAAAACTTAATCGTGTCTATCCAGTTCGCTTCATGCCACGATAGACAATTTAAGTAATTAAAACAATAACGAGTAACAATTTTTTCTTAGATTCTTAATAATACAAAAATTAACAAAATAGACTGAACAGCTGCCTCGTACAAAGATCGTCCTCGATTATTGAAAAACCAGTTTTCGTGACCCAGAAAATCTGTTGAATCGAAATTACAAATAGTTTCGACTGATTCCAACAAGCGCATTGTATGACGCGTACGATTCATATTGCTACAAAATATGAATTGCATCATTTGTAAATTTAGTATAATTAATGATTAGACATATAAAAAATTTTCCGTCACCGCATTAACAAGTGTCTGCATTCTGCGTGATTATACCACAATTCTCTTTGTACATACATGTTCATGAAATAACTTGCTGTAAGATATATGTATAAAATAAAAACGGTACCGAACACATTTTTGCAAACGAGCATATGATTCGTTTAATTAAATTAACGAGGAAATAAGAGAATATTTATTAGAAGATATTACATAAAAATCAATTGAAACTTTGTGTAGCGGAACACCGAATTTTTTTAGTTCAATGGTCCCGAATCAGTTTGACGGCAAGAGGTTGCAGTCTGCCGTTTCTGGTTGGTTCTACATAGTTCGGATAAATTGAACGTAGAAAGATGTCTTCGAGTCGAGTAGAGGATCAAGTTGATATCTCGCAAAAACAACGAAAAATAATAGAGTGGAGAAATTCCAGGCGGCAGGAATTACGCGAATCCTATTTAAGGCAGCTTCTTCATCCCACGAAACATCAACTGCCTGTACGTAAAGTCTCTAACCTCACTCATTCGTTTCGAAAGGGTGAATTTGTAATGAATTATTCATTATGAAAGAAGCAAACTAAAAAAATATCTGTTGGAGACTAAATTGTAGTCTCAATTGTTATTATAGTAGTCGATTTTTTTGAACAAGTGACATTTTGTCGTATCGAGAATTATTAAAAATTATGTAAGCGATACAGGTTGTGACAGCGTTTTTGAGTTGCATAAATTTGAAAGTAAGATATGATCGCAATATACTCTTTGATATAATAATAAAATCATGTAACAATTTCCGTATATCATAGCTAGATGAAGGAGTTCTACGATATGCAACAATGCGGCTTCAACATCAGTATCAAATGGTGCCGACATATAAAAATTTTTTATCATCCTGTGGTTTAATATTTACGCTAATAGGAGTTGTTGCATGGGGAGTACACAAAACGAGGGTATGTTGCACAGTGTTAATACAAACCATCAGGTTAAAAATGTTGTATTAACGATAAAGATAACTTTGATTTTTTTAATTTTACAGCTAGCACAGGAGCATAAATATCGTACTGGTCAAGTAAGCTATGTTGACAGGGAATTTAAGTTTCAATAAATGCTCTGTTCTCTTTGTTAGTATATTATCTATACACGATACTTGTAAATCTAATACCTATATGTAGAATAAAATAAAAGATGATTATGGAATTTCCTAATGTATATTATAAGTACACAGAACAGGGTACTTCTTTATCTTGAAGAGCAAGGTGCAGTTTGTGTAGTTCTAATATATATTCTAATATATATTCACACAAAAAACTGAAGGAGAATTTACTTAATATTAACATAATTAGTGGTTGATTTAAAAGTTCTTTAAACTTAAAGAAAACAACAATTATGCTCCTTTTGAATTAGTTTTTCTACAATTTCTTAATCTTATTAGCGATCTTCAAGTTGTTTATCGCGGGCAACTACTGCATCGTCAAATTTGACCATGTATGTTGTCCCCTTATGCCAGTGAGCAGTTACTTTGGCAGGCTACAATAAAAAAACATTTCATGATATCTTAGTTATAAGAATACAGTTGTCAAACAGTGATACTCACAAAACCACAGTCACAGAGAATAGCCTCAACTATTCCAGCAATAAAGGATGCGCAATTTAAACTACCCTTATCCTTTGGTACTGATACAAACTTATTCACCAATGCTTCTTTCTCAATAATGTAATATGTCCTTTCATCGTCATTGGCATGTTCCAATTTGTCTGCTTCTCGTCCGAATAATGACTTCCACACTGTACTCTTAATGAACAGTAGAATATTAAGTAACTTTATTTCACGTTTTCCGCCCTTTTCTCGAACAACCAGAAGGTCCGTTACTCTGTGACCAACCTCCGCTCCAATTTCAGCCAATCTGCTCGTTCAGAAAAACCATAATTTTCTAAAGAATACATTTCACATGATTTTCGCAACATTTACATACTTGTTCTGTAATTCTGGCACTGTGTAAACTCGATTCTGACAGTACTGTACGAGTTCCGAAAACAACAGAGCAAAACAACTAAGGCTAACCTCTCCTTTTCCTTTGCTCAATGACTTGTCGAGGATGCTTGTTCGCGCCCGAACAGCGGATATCGTAATACTACTCATATTTTACTATTAAATCTTATACAGAGTTTGATATTGTTTTTAGTATATTAGATCAAGTAAAGAGGAATCGTTCTAGATAAAATGCTAACGCCATTGTTTTTCATCATTCCCGACATCTGATGGTGTAACGAATAACTACAAGCGCCTTGCGGCAATCTCAGGTTTCATTAATATTTATTCGTTCTTTAATATAAAATTTTGGAAAACGTATATTACATTCAGTAATAAACTTGTCTGTTTCTTTTGGTATTAACAAGACAGCATTTCGAAACCTTTGCCGTATATACATATCAATGATTCGTCGTGTGTGCTAGAAGAATATTAGTTATTATTTGTAAACTGAAACAATTTAGTTTAATAAAAGAAATTACCAGATGCATACCTGGGGGAAGGTAAGAAAACTAAACCCTGTACATCGGATACACATGTGAAGACCCTGTCTACAATTGTCACGGATAAAACGTTGTTCTTATATTGATAATTATGAATAATGATGTGCTGATCCATTCCAACACTATACATTTTCTCGTTTTTAAATTTTATGCCTGGAAGATGCAAATGATTTTTATGTACTTATATTACGTATATTATTCTCTCGGGAGGTACGATATTCAGATTTTGGTGAGCAATCAGTACTGTTTTGTTCGGTTTATATTAATTTTTGTTTATAACAATACCTGTAATTTGAGTAGAATGGGCAGAAGAAGTCTTCCATTTTGATACTAATGAAACCGACGGTTCCCCCACTTTGTTTTCCATGCAAATTTTAAAAGATATTAAACTGAGCAAATTATCGTCACCGCCGGTCGCTAATAAATACTCGCCGTCCTTGATTGTTTTTATATCGAACGCATTAATTCCGGATTGATGCAGTTTGAATTTGATAAGTTCTTTACCGATGCAATTTTGTATTTCACCTTCGTCAAATCCAGTTGCCAGTATTTGTACAACTACATTTGTGAAGTCAATGCAACGAACGATTCCGTCAGTCGACATTGTCAGCACTATAATTCTTTCATTGAATGTTAATACACGCATCCTCAAAATGCAACGACTGACACATTTCGCGGCGACCTTTAAATCTATCTGCCTTCTTTCAATATCGTATATAAAAATTCTGAAAGTGATAGTTTCTATTACATATCTGTCTTAAGATCTACAAGCATTATACACTACTAATTAAAGTCTTAAAATTTCACCTTACATATCCGTCCGCTCCGGCAACGAAAACCAATACGAAACGTGGATTTTGCAAAGAAATATATGTATCAATGTCCATATATCGCGTCTCGGGCTGTACCACATACGATTCACTTGTTTCTCGACATGGTTTTCTACGGTAACGATCTAGCCCGTATAACATATGGGACGTTACATCGGAGCAAGAGATATTACTGTCTTTTAGATTGCTTTCACCATGATTTGTATCCATTTCCCACACTTTAATTTGAGCCCTTCCTCCGGCGGAGAAAATTAATTGTTTATACGAGGAGTTATTATGTACCTTTGCAATAGTTATACATTTTATACTGGATATATGACCGTCAAACAGCCCTAAAGTTTGAAAATCCAAATTGTCTTTATCTGATGAAACGGCAGTAACACGAAGAGTACTATCCTCTCCTCCCGATACAAAAATATTTCGCTTATGAATTCTTGTAACAGGTTCAATACAGTATACTTCTTTCACGTGAAACCCATTCTAATAATAAGAAACAAGAATGTTATTTTGTTTGATTGATATAGATTACATTGCAGTTACTTACTAGTAGAGTCGGTAGTTTTGTGGAAGAAAACAAGGAATCAAATACAAACACTTGTTTACTGCGAATGTAAGTGAACGTGATTAATTCGTTGATTAACATACAATCCCAAGACCGATGACCACCACCGCAAGGAATTCTCGCTGTTACTCTATGGTGAATCAAGCTGAATACTATAAATTCCACCTAAAAATCACTCTGAATAAAAATTCACATTTTACACAGTGCTTAAAAGACAATGGATTGTCACCTCTTTAAAGCCTAGCACAAGAATATCGTTTGAAACAGTTAAAGTACCACTTATCCAATCCATTGGCATCTTTTCTTTATGCAAAGTGTACAGTGGTTTCCTTCTATCATGTTCTTGTATTTCATAAAATCGTAACATTCCGTCGCGACCCGCCGACATTAATTTCGAATCCAGAACTGTCAGATTCTGTACGCCAATTCTTCCGTGAACTCTAGTCAGAGTTTGAATGGGCTTATTTAATATATCACTTTTATTAGAAACTGGATCGTGTGACTTTTCCAGTTCAAAAACATGCAAGTTTCCGATTCTATCTCCGCAAATTAAGAACCCTTGGAAAATGGTTGCCGCGGTTAGCCAACGTTCACGGCTTTCCGGTAGCAGACACCTTGCTTGTATGCACAGCCCTGTATAAAGTATCAATATTAAAAACATAGTATGTTTCATTATATTATAGATAAAGTTCTTCTGTATACCGTCCAAATTAAAGTTAAAGATCTTTAAAACGCCATTTGCCCCACACGCTATAACTGTATCAATATTTAACCACTGCAATGAAAAAATTCGAGATTCCATTATTTTTTCCTCGACAATCCGGTGTAGTTTTCTATTATCTGACGCATTGATTTCTGCAAATCATATTTTATTAATTTTTAGTCATTATATATTCAAGTAATCACTAGTACCTTTATATATCGCTAGATATCCATCTCTAGACGCAAAGGAAATATACGAACGGCATGGTGAAACTTGCATAATGCAATAACAACGATATCTTTCTAAATACAACGACTCCCTAGGATCATTTTCAGTCCTGTTGTAACAGGAAACAATTCCGTCCTCGGTGAAAGTCAAGAGGGTCCCTCCATGTAGATAGCAAACGTATTTCAATACATTTTGTGAATTATTTTTATGTAACAGGATTTTTTTTGTAATGCAATCGCTGGTAAGTGGCCAGGCATGAACTGTGCCATCCGCTGCACCAGTAAATATATTTTGTTTGTCTTCTGATAAGTCAATACTCCATATAGCAGCCCCATTATGGGCACACACTTTATTCAGTAATTTCCCATCTAATGACCAGGTACATATCAAAGAGTCCTTAAATAATAATAATAAATTAGCATTATATCTTCGATATTTCTATGGCAATTAAATATTTAATATAAAAACTTGCCTCCCCTATTGTAATTAAATTTTCGCCTACAAATATGGACCTCCAAACTCTAGCTGTGTGGCCAAACATTGTTTTCATTAATTTCACTTCCACCTGATCCCAATTCATACAATTTTTGTGTGAAGTATGATTGTCCGTTACCTTCCATAATCTGACTGTTCTATCATCAGAAGTAGAACAAATCATTTGTGTGTGTGGGTTGTAAATAACAGAGAAAATCACACCCTGAAACAACGTATAGACTATAATATAACATTTAGGAAATGATAAAGAAACCATGAAAGTACAAACATTATGCCCTGTCAACCGATGTAAAACTGTTGCATTCTTTCCAATATGAGAAGATTCATGTTTTACTTCCCAAATTAATATTTCCTGAAAGACTGTTCCACTAAATACAACCAGGTCTGCATTATGTTTTACTGAAATTGAACCACCATATCTGTATACGAGAACTCAAAAGTTAAGTTGGAAGAATGATACATTGATATTTCAATACATCAGTCAAAGGATACAGAATACATTTTTCTTCGCACCATACGCTCTGATACTGTTCCTCAGTTATATTATATATATGTACATTGTTGTGAGCTAACAGTACGGCCAAATATGTACAACCCTTGATTGTTAACCAATTTAAGGCCATTATCCAATCATTAAGGCGCTTAGTGGTTGCATGTTCTTGAATCCTATGGCAAATGTGTTATAAATATGTAGTAAAAAAACTTCCATTAATTAATGTTGACTTACAGGAGTTTTCCATCTTCTGTAGTAATATTATAAATGCAAATGGTATTGGCACCAAATATGGCCAATTTATTATTTGGTCCATCAATAATTCCGTGAATGTTATATGGATAAAGGCACTTGATTTTCTTTTCCAATTTCAGAGTCCTGCTATGATAGATGTGTAATGTACATCCAACACCTAAATAATGATAAAAAGATAATCAATTATAGTATTTGCCCCCTTAACCAAACGAAGAAGGAATTCATTGAACTATAGTCGTAATTATGTTGCAAAAAACATCTTTTATTACAAATATATGAATAGTATACAATATTCTTCAGCTGTAGAATAATGTCTAGCAGGAATTCATGAACTAACCTACGAAAACAAAGTTATTTATACATCGAATGGCGAGCACGTCGGTGCATAAAAGTTTCGATATCATGCTGGACTGTGATTGACTCATTTTTACAAGTAAATCGATGACCTGTTATAGCGTTGAGTTATTTACAAACTTCATTATCGTGACTGATGAAAAGTGGGCGCATTTCTTAGAGCTAGTAGCACATGGTTGCTGACGTAACGTTTGTCAAGTGCACGTGTGCGAGACACGATTCACACTGTAGAATCTGACACGTCCGAAAACGTGTGAAAATACAAAAGAAATTCCTCTTAACGAAATTACATCATCGTACGAAATGTTAGAGGAAAAGTTTCATTTGTAAAAAAAAAAAACGACACTTGTTTCGTTCGTTCCGTAAGAAGAAAATCATCTGTGATTATCTGATAAATATTTTGCAAGGTAAAACCGGCTTAACATTGAAACTTAATCAAACAGATCGTAACATCTGTACTTTTTGTTTGAAGTAAATCGTGACAAGAAAAATTAATGCTTCTATTGTGACATCCGAGGCTTAATGAGAAGACCGATAATGTGGGTATTTGGTTATGGTTCGCTGATATGGAAAGCGGATTTTCCGTACGAGAAAACCTTAGTTGGCCATATCAAGGGATATGTCAGGAGATTTTATCAGAAAAGCACAGACCATAGAGGTGTACCTGCCAGAGTGTGTATTTTTTACATCTTAAACCTATATAACGTTCTTTATATTGATCTAAGAACGAATATTTACCCCTGATCAACATGTTTGTTTGTTATTTATTTTCTATGCGACAGCTACTTACATTGTATTTGGATTGTATCATATATAATTTTTAGCCGGGACGTGTTGTCACGTTGCTCTCCTCCGACAACCCGGACGATGAAGTATGGGGAATCGCCTATAAAATATCCCCTCATGACATAGAAAATGTTGTCAAGCACTTGGACTATAGAGAAAAGGGTGGTTATGAGAGAAAGAGCGTTCTCTTTCATCCATCTACTACCATTGATGGTCAAGCAAGTTCCTTAGTTAACGGTGCTTCTCAAATTGGCTGTCAGAATACAAAATCATCATCCAGCATTTGCGACAGTACACCATTTTATATTACCATTTACATAGGTAGCGAGGATAATCCAAATTATGCAGGTGTAGAGGACATTCACACGATAGCAAACCATATACTTTTGTCTCATGGTCCCAGTGGACCAAATATAGAATATCTTCACAAATTGGCTGCGGCAATGCGTACAATAGCACCTGGTGTGCAAGACGAACATTTATTTGCGTTAGAGGCTGTTGTGAAAGAGTTAGAGAGAGAAAGAGAAGAAAGTGGAAAATTGTATTTAAGTTCGTGCAGCAGTACACACAGACAATAGGTTCGTTTCATTGGAAAAATGGTTTTTCAGACAAAGAAATGTGATACTATGCAATTTTGTATTTTGATATAAATGAATACGAACGAAACTTGTGAAAAGGAGTATTGAAATAATAGGGATAGCACTATTACTTCTGTAGCCAGCTGTGGACGTTCATTTCTGTAAATAATACAGTATTTCACAATTTAAGTTTATAGTCAGCCCTAGGTATAAGGTAGTAGGGACAAGTATAGTAAAATCGTTATAGAAATCAATACATTTCGATATTTATTTATTTGATTTACTGAAATTTAGAAAAATACATGCAAATATCGTTATTGCTAAATTATGTAAGCAGATTCTTGGAACACCCTGTATTGAGCTCGACCAATGAACTCTCGCTGATGCAAACGAATCAAGGTGACAATAATGTGCGCGCATAATGGGCTGAAGTTAGCTTGTATTTTCGAATATCAGTAAGGATCAAGTTTAACGCGAGATTCGACCTCGACTGGAGAAAGCCTTTGATCCACCAATTGTATCTGTCCTTCGTCATATTCCATGACAATCCATCGTTCAAGTGATTCACTCAATATCAAATTGACGCAGTTAAGTCATACGAAAGATCTTGAACTCGTTAGTTATTGTATACGTATTTTTTATATTTAGAAAAATATTATTTCGTTAAACTACCGAAAAGAAGTTATAACATTATTGTCACGAAAACAAAATTCGATTAAATATATTTGATGCATACGAAATACCTCAAAATCATTATCCTAACAAAATTGGAACGTTAATATTTGCGCCATAATACCATTTTTGTTTCTATCGCAACCAACCAAACCTTCCCACAGGCTAACTTCACAGTACTATCGTGCGCATACACGGTATTCTGATTTTAAAGAATTCGCGAATTTTATGAAAGTGATAAAAATCACTGAAATGAGGAACATCAGTTATAAAGGGACCACCGAAATATTTTCGGTATTTTATTCCTTGTATAGGGGGAACTAGATTCAATACGCATGAGCGTGCGTTGACGCGTAATGATCAGCTGAACGTATGCAGCTCCACCATTTCTTATTGTTAGAATAACTGTCAAAGTGAGTGGTTCGTCCGCGAGTCCATTTTCCTCTCTGTACCGCTGAATACGACCAAAAAGCCAAGATTGGGTGATCCATTGACGTGAAAGCGTTTCGGACGCATCCGGGTAAGTTTTCGCCCCGAAATCTCTCATAAACGCTACATAGTTTTCTTGAGTAATCTATCCTCGAATATCTACTAAACCAAGATGGTGGTAGAACAAGAGAAGTAGAATTCGTACTATTTACGGTCCTTTATCGCCAAGGCAACAACCGATGATGCTTTTACAATAATGCATATCATTATCTCTTTATATTCGCAAAACGTTTTATTTTCAACTGTACAATTCTATTGCGATTTAAGTGCAACCAACGGCAATGGCTTATCAAATATTTTCTGACAGGGAAACGACATTGGCCGATGTAAATATCATGATTTCTGTCGTTTAAGATTTTGAATGAAATAAAAGGTTCAAATGTAATGTTATGCCGTTTGTTCGATTTATACTTACGTGTACCTGAGTTGGGTGTTTGTCTATACAGTAGCGAGAGCATTCAGTAATAGGAATAACAGGCTGAAATTTCTATGATTATGCGGGCACATAAAAGTAGAGGCAAACTATACGTACATACATATATCGTAGTAAACAGTAATGAATGAGATCATACACAAATGGGTATAGAAATCGTACGGTTAAGGTTCGTGTATATTTTGTGACCGATTCGATCTTATCAAAGATGACAAAGATTAGGAAAACACACTCATAATATAAGAAATGTTGAAAATAAACAAACATCCGCCAATCGGGCGATCTTAATCCGAAATATAAAAATGTAGTCTCTCTAGGGTCCGAATGATCGAATTTTCTAAATGATATTAAATAAAGTAGGATTCCCTCCCGAACAAAGAAAAATCGTCTCGAAACTGAAATTTTCAATTGTTTATACGAAACACTGTAAAACAAATATTGTTAATTATAAAAATTAACAATGATGCCGAACTATCCTTTTATTTTTAAATAATTTTCTAGACGTTACACATATGCTACAACTATTTATAGTATCACGAAAACAAGTTTAACCCACGAAATTCGCATTAGCGTCATCTGATCTGCCTCAAAGAAAAATGTATTTTTCTTGATAATAACATATTTGTTGACAAAAACCTACGTCAGTGTTGATACACTTCGTCATAGCTCGTGCGTTTCCGTGTTTAACTCCAGTGCCGTACTTATAAGATGTCTGCAGCAATAAAATGTTTATTTTTTTTATGTGACTTTTCTCGATAAACAAGAGCATCCGCTCTTTCCCATTTTGTCTATACAGAGATTATGAAATGCAGTTTCACCCGGTAATATTTAAGTAACATAGTCTTAGCGTCAAAACGCTTCGTGAAAGTTTCTCCGTGGGCCCCTTAACCGTAGGATACGGTGCTGTTTGAGCATCGCTCGTCCGCAACGATTCACAAAGCGGACGCGAGTTACAGTTTCGTTCGCGTACGCGAAGAGCGTGCCTCCTGCTCGTGGGAGCTTCTGCTCTTACGTAAAGAAAAAAAGAGTACTATATACACAGTGTTTCGGACGTTCAGTGATCCCGCGATTGTTGTATAGAATCGTTCGTTGAAGCTTTTCATTGTTCGACGCAGCACGATTCCCGCCAGATTTCGGACCCAGAGTGTTTCTCGAGAAGAGAATTCTATCCGTATCTATGTACTTATTTTGTAAGTAGATCGAGACTGATGGTTTGTTAAGTGGAGCAAAATAGAATATTGAATGGATGGATGTGTTGTAGTATTTTCAGCGGTAGCGCTGTCAGTTTAAAAGAGAAGTGTGGAGAAAAACAATGTGGCAGAAGTTATTTTTGGAGCTTCGTTTAATAGATTGATTACTCAAGATAACATTGTTTTATTTCTGTATGTTCCCTTTTGTTATTTACATTAATGGGATTTGGAGAGATTGATTAATTATGAATTCTTTCGATGTGGTTTTTAAATAATTAAAGCCGTATATAAGTTATGTAAACATGTTATAAGCTCTTGTGTGAGTCGTGTCAAAATATTTTTTTCTCAAGAATACGAGTCCGTCAGGAAACGTGTGTTTACGTTTACCGATTTTTTTTAAAAATTGGAACAAAAAATTGCGCAATGATTTAACGTAATCCCCGAGACAGTGTCCAGTCAAATTTGTTTGTCAATTTAAATAGTTTCGGTCAACTCATCGAATGAACTTGTTTTGTAGCTGAGAGAAAACCATTGAAACGAAAGCTGACGTCATTTTCAGATTTCAGTTAACGGCATGTCACAAGGATTTGGAAATATTCGTGGAAGTTTCATTAGCTACCCCTTAATTTTGACAGCTCGTTGCATCATCCTTTCGTTCGATACGAATCTATAGTTTTCTTTGTTCGACGAATTCGCCAGCAAACTTTAAAGTTATCACCTTACGGAACAGTTTTTTCTTTTGGTGTTTTTAATAAACACACGAAGAATCGTGAACGGAGGTCGTTACGCGAGATGCGTTGTTTTACACAGTAACTGTTTGTTATTTTACCAGACGCTACTCTATATTATCTTAAATTTGTCTTAAAGTCCTTGAGTACCTCTGTAAATTATAAGTATTTATGTTAGATTTCATTTGTTTTGCAGCCTGAAACACGTACCGCTGCTTTCTACGCATTTGTACAAATTTTCGAAAAAAAAGCTTCATTTTTTTCGTAACATATTTATGCGAGGTGTAATCTTTCTCGATATCGGGTATTCAAAGTGTACATAACAGACTACTGATTCATATTTTTTTGAACTTTGAATACCCCGATGTATTTCATATTTCCGAATTTTATGTAACGTCTAAAGTTCTTGAAATATATTTATGCTTAACTTATATTTGTAGTTCTAAAAGTTCATATCTTTGCTCGTGCAGAAACTTCGTTGCCATTACGCAGTTTTCACAGGTCGAATTTTCTGGAGATTTCGATCGCAGCATCGATTCAACTTTCGTATCAGTTTGAGTACCGAAATTATTTGATCAGTAGCTCGCGCCAGTAGCACGGTAAATAACAAAAGCTGTGAATACCGGTTGTGCGAAGTCTACGACAACTTTGCAAATTAAAATTACCAAAAATACAAACGCAACCAAGATCGAAGTCAATGTACTACTAGTGAACGATAACCAAGAATATCAATGTGTAAGAAAGAGACGCAAGAACGAAAGGCAACCGAAGTTATTTCGAATGAAATGCTTTTGTGCTATAATACATTCTTCGAAACTTCCTTCTGTCGCCGGCCGCACGTGTACGCAAACACGTACGCACGAAACAATGTAGAAAAGAAAAGGGACCAGATTTGTCTCTTGAAAGGTGTCAGTGCCAAGTTAAATATAATCGCAATGTTTATGCGTGACAGGTTTTTGTCCGCGGAACTTTATCGGACAAACATTTATGATGATTATATAATGAATTAACAATTGTAATCTGTTAAGAGCCAGTAAATAAATAAAGCAGAAATTGATTTATCAATTATACGTATATGTAATTGTGATTTGAATATCAGATTTAATTTCGTTTCTCTATACATGGTATGATTAAATAGAAGATAAAAGATAATGGGAAGCTTGACATTTGTATTGAAATTAGTATGTTGCTTTCCTTTACAGATACAAGGCTAGCCAGCTGCGCCATTCTTGTTGTGTGACATTCTTCATCAGCCATACTACACATCTTTGGTGTCACATTTTTCTCGCATCATTGCTGTAGTTAGCTGTTGGTCACACATCGCAGGAATGGACACATCGGGCTTGCCTGTACCGGATGCAATCCACCCGCTACTCGAACAACTACAAGAAGCCTTGGTTCTCGAAGTGAAGTATCAACCTAACCTTCAGTTAACTAGTACGGCACAAGTAAGTTGTCTTATGAATCAATTGTAATCATATAATTATCACGACGGGGAAAATTTCAATGCTAACATATGTGTATGTTATGATCATTGATATTTGCTACATTCTGATTATTGTAATTCGTATGGAAAGGTATAGATATGACAAACAGAGAATTTGACCTTTTCATAAATACTTGTTTACATTATAGAATGATGAAATTACGATTGGGGCTCGTGATGGATCTGCTCATGTTTTGAGATGCTTGAAAGTATGGTATGACCTACCATCGGACGTGTTCTTTATGGCGATCAATTTAATGGATCGCTTTCTAACAAAAATGAAGGCAAGGCCGAAGCATATGGCCTGTATCAGCGTATCTGCCTTTCATATAGCCGCTGTTCAAATGGCGCAGTCTCTGGATGCTGATCACTTAGTCTCTATTTCCCAGTGCAAATGTACTGGTGGCGATCTTAAGCGTATGTCGGAAGTGATACGCAACAAGCTGGAATGGGCTCCTGGCACACAACCCATTACATCCCTGACTTTTCTCAGGCTGTTTAATGCAATGTTCCATGCCGTTGCATCGCAGTTGGGATTAGGCGATATATATACCAGTATCGTTACGGTAAGACACTCTTCATTTAAACATATAAAGTTTATTTCTACTTGTAAATCAGTGTATCTGATACATATGGCATTCCAGGAGTCTGAACTTCTGTTAAGATTGGAGATGGTAGCTTGCGATGGAAATTGCGCAAGTTTCAGACCATCGGAAGTGGCGCTCGTTCTGCTTTGCACATACTTGGACGGTGCGGTTAACCGATTGGACTCTAACACGGATAATACTGCTATGTCTACCATCGCAATTCCCGGTCCATCGAATCGCAACGCATCTGTAGCACCAGCACACCAGATGTTTAGACTCATGGAATTTGCTGTGGAGCTTCAGAAAATCTGCAAGGTAACATAGTGTTAACAACTAACTACTCTTATCGTAGAGAGACACTGTTTTATAGCGTCTAATATTCATGTTTATCTCTGTTAAAGATTTCGGATTCAAGTTTCTTCTCCACCCACGAAGCGGTGGGTGCAATACTGAGCAAGTACAATGCTCAAGAGCAAACTCCTCACAGACAAAGACTGATATGGAGATTGTCTTCGCGTACGGCGCGTCTTTTACGTCCAACCGATAAGTTCACTTCTGTGTTACCTGTCATCGCCGAACACGCTCCAGTTCCTTCGCCAAGTAAAATTAGGTATGCATTATTACATCATTCATGCACGCAGTATCGTCAACTCCATCATTTCTAACATATCGTTTGTTTTTCTTTCTGCTCTTACAGAAAAAACCGTAAGTTTAGTCGCCGCCATGGAAATAAGAGACGATAAGTGGCAGTATCACGGCCTTGAGGTACGTGTCCTGGTCATGTTACAAAAATACACAGTGGTCCACAAAAGTTGGGATAAAATATATACGGATTTCCATTGCTCGTGTTTATGAGAGCCGTTATATGTACATAGCCGAAATACGAATATAAAAGATGAGATAAATACTCTAAAAAAATCGTGTTACGTCATGTTTAAGGTGCTGCGCCGGGCGGTCCAGTGTTCATTCGATATGCCAAGGCAAGAGGCAATGTTTGGTTTCAGTTTTGAAGATCCGAGTTTAGCTAGGAAGTACAAATATCAATATGTACGTTTCTTTTATGTCATATGCTGAAAAGCAAAAGTCAAAAAAAATGTAAGTTCACATCATCTCATCACATTACTCTCAAATCGTAATTTCAATTGCATCTTATATATACAATATATTGGATGTGTTAATACACATTATCTTTTTTTTTAACTTTATCGTAACATTTTATATAAAAACAAGGACAAGGATTTCCGTTTTAAGTTATCGCTATTGTGTAGGGCTCACAAGTATTGTGAAGGAAAAATACAAAAAAAAAATATTAATGAAAAGCAACAAATCATATTTTAGGTATATTAAAATTAATGTGATACAATGTCTATAGTAATTTAAACATTACGAATAGAACTGATATCGCTGTGAGTATGTGTGTGATTTCGCGGAAATTACGAGATTTATGATTGAGAAACTGAAAAAAATTATTTAAAAAAGAATTAGCAAAATATTATTATAGAAAGGAAAGTGAATAAAATTAATTAGGATGTTCTACTTACTGGATAAATCCTTTAAAATCACCAGAATTGGCATAATTGTTTGATGTTTTGTTGTGAGAATGTATTTAAATTTCAAAGAGCACTGTACGTATTGTGTAAAAAAGGAATAACTGTGGGTGAATGTAAATAGGGTAGTTATACCAAACGTTTCTACGGTATGTCGATTGAAGGAAAGACACGAAGAAACGAATGCAACAACGCATTTATATTAAATACTTCGAACTGCTTAATCCTTTGCGTTCCAAGTGTCTTTTGTCTTTCATGTGAAGATAAATCACGTTGCTGCAAATGAACGTTGCAATTACGCGATAACGTGCATTTTATCGCGAGTAGAGATTTTTCCTTGTAAAGTTATGTGTATGTATATGTAGATAAAGAGATAGACCAAGGGAGAGAGAGAGAGAGAGAGAGAGAGAGAGAAAGAGTGAATGAAAGAGAGAAAGAGAAAAATTTATGAATTTTTTAAAAAATGAAATACTTCGTCAAAGAAGTTGTTGACTTTTGGGTATTCGACGTGTTTCAGTGTCGTGTTAGGCATTGGTTTAGAGATATTTACGGCCGTTTGTGTACGAGCAGTATTTAAAAGAGCTTGCAAACTCTGCTGCCAGAAATCTTAATGGAATATTGAAAAGTGACAACTTCTAATTAGGCCTGTTTAAAAACGAAAAAAAAATGAAGGTCGTCTGCGTGTGTCGCAAAGTAGAGACACGAGCTGAAGCCGCACAAGGTTCGTATACAAAACATGTTTTGCTTGAGATACATGCATATAACTGTTTGTGTAAATTTGAACCAATTTAGTCCGGGTAATAAATATTTGTGATTATTTCGTGAACTAAACTAGGATCGCAAAGGGTTAACAAATGTAACGTTGATACGTCGGACAACATTTTCTATAAATGCGAGGAAAAAAACGTTTGTCGGCCCAATGTGCTTGAATTAAAAAAAAAAATAAACAAAATACGAAAAGAAAAGAAAGAATTTTGTCCGCTGTGAAAGTATAATTATGCGTAAAAGTTAATTTAAGAATACACATAGTATTAAAGATTACGTGTAAGGGTAACATTCTGAAGCCACGATTTGTGATAGCATTTTTTTCAATACAGATTACTAATGTGACGATTATTAATGTGTAGTGTAATTGTCTCGAGCATTTTTGAGAGTTGAATTATTATCGGTAAAACGATTTATATATTTATTACTCAGTCTCTACGACGTCGTTTCATTGGCTACTTCCTCTTTCACGTGTTAGGGTTTATAGTAATCTCATTGTATTTTAAAGAAAGAAAGATGAAAGAAATAAGAGCGTAATGAAAAATACTCTGAGCTAAGGTCTAGGTGATTTAACAATCAATCTTCTCATTAGCAAGTTTAAAGTGATCGAGAAAACAAAGAACAAACATAAATGGAAAGTAAAGATTGGTTGAAAGAATGAGAACGCGTTACCCTCTTTACTTTGTACAAAATGCCTAGCTTTTAATATAGGTGTACATAGGATTCTTAGTTAATTATTTGCCACGGCGAAAAAAGCAAATCGAAGATTATCTTAAACGCGGAAAACTTAATTTTTGGATGCGTCTTTATATATTCTTAGCCAGTCCACGCTAGTCATAAGAGTCGTACCAATCAATCAGTTATATTCTTTCTTCAGCTTTCTTACAACACAATATATTCCCTTTTCTCTCATTTGTATTACTACCCGATACGTTCTTCGGAAGTGACTGCTTTAAAAATACATGTACGTCTGCCCTTAGAATCCTTGTGTGGGAGTGAGTTATTAGCATAACGATTAGAAAGGTACCCAGCATCGATTGAAATCACATATCTCAGGGTAATACTGGTGCTAGAAAGCTGCTGTGCGACAGTGTACCCGATTGCAAAATAAAATGTCTATAAGGCATTGAAGGCGAAACTAATGTGAACTCAAAGTATTTCTGCAACTCTGTGTTAATCGTTTACGCATCTTAAATATTAAAGAATAGGCACATTGATTATAACTGAACGGAAATATCTTCAAAAATCTGCCAGGAATCAGTAATTCAAATAAATTGCCCTAGAAGCTATTTAATTGAGTGACTGGTTTAGAACACGTTTTGCGTTCAATGCCTCATATGACACGAAGAATTACGGCAGGGTAAATATTAGGAAATTATAAGAAAAGATTTGTATTTCTCGCTCGTTTCTTTTTTGCTTTTGCTAATTAGTTCTGCGTATTATTTTCTGATACCGAAACATATTATTATACGCATCGTTTTATTCTACGGCTTTTCATTTTTGAATTTGCTGCGAATTGTTCAGCTGGTTTCTCATTTTCATTCTAAACACAATAATACGCTAGATCGAAATGTAACTTATTCTATTAAACTACGGAAAGCGTAATACGTTTAGAGGTGAAAAAATTAGTTAAATATTTAAAAAAAAACAAAAAATCCAAGGAAAAGAAAAAAATGTATCGAACCCTCTATGGACCACTTTTTCTTGAATTATGATAATCATGTAAAGAATGATTGTACTTTGAAACGACGCATACGATGTTACAGATTTGTTCGGATTTACCGTCACCTCTTTAAGATTGTAATAGCATCATTTTATGAAGGATTTATTATTTTTAATCCTTTATATTATAGCAGCGTACAAAGAAATAAAAAGATATATTGATATATACACACTCGTTCCGTTATTTTCAGAAGTACGTTGCATCGTAGAAAAGTGAAAGTGTAGTTTTATTACAGTGTTATCGTGAGAAACTTCATCACCAGTAACAGAATTTAATATATATTAAAGCCGGCAAAATATTTTCTTCGAATAATACTGTAAGATTAATTTAACACGTAGTAACAAATATCTAAATAATTATAGTAACAATGGCATTTATGAAAGTTTTACTTTTAGTTCTATCGCACAGTGCAATCAACTGATATTTTATTCTTAAAAGACGAACAAATTTGCTTACAACTTTTATAACGAAAACTATTTTAATTTCGTAAACTTATCGTGTCCCTCGTGTACACTTGCTCTTTGATTTTGTATGTACTTCAGTTCCACACGATAAACTTGCGAACTTAAAAAAAGCAATGCAC
The DNA here is from genome assembly GCA_917499265.3 of Mimumesa dahlbomi. NCBI lineage: Eukaryota > Metazoa > Arthropoda > Insecta > Hymenoptera > Crabronidae > Mimumesa > Mimumesa dahlbomi. The sequence goes on along the minus strand of OU824116.1, from coordinate 365,836 downwards.
CACAGCGTTAATTGTCACGACGTAATATTCGTCGTAGAAATTCGAACGCATTATTGGATTGTCAGCGATACTTATTATTTAGTGTACTTTATATCGTGGCTTACCGTGTAGTTTATTTACGTATATTTCATTACACTCCGGTATCCGTCTCACCCTGTATATTCGATATATTTATTATAAGTAATTTCGCACGAACGATATATCCTTTTTTTATACATAAATTTTACGATCTCGGATAACTGGGAGACTAAATATGATAAATACACGGAGGCAATCGTTTCTGTCGAACAATCCTAAGTTATTGTATTTAAAAAAAGAAAGCTGTGAAAGATTTTGACCCTTCGTGGTTTTACGAAATGAATTTGTAATACACGAAATCATTTGTAATAAAAAAGAAAGGAAGATTATTTATCGCAAAGCTTGTCCTTTGAGTTACCATGCACTCGCTAAAAAACGATTTTTATTAATTGATGTGGTAATTTATTTGTACGATTGTAGTAACAAGAATCCTTTCCCGTAAAAAGTTACAAGCCGTTTACTCTATCCTGATAAATTTCTAACTATTGAAAATAGAATAATACGTGTTATGCACGTGTGTATGTATGTATGTCGTGAATGATACGGCATATAAACCGACGAAACTACAATTACAGTTTTACGTATGTGTAATGTTTACCCGCTAGGTGAATGTCTATGTTTTGTATGTACGCTGTGACTTCAAAAAGCTGGTCGATCCGACATTCACGTCTTGCAAATGAAGGGTTGTTGACTCTGCGGTCTGTGTGGGTAAACCCGTTTTCGTATGCAATGTCAAAACTCGTCGAAATTGATGGAAGTCTAGGCGAGGGAGTAAGTGTCTACTTAAAAAGTGGTTGTCCCGCGAGAACCAGTAGGTTATACGACATGAAAACTATAATATTTCTGCATACTTCTTTATAAAACTATTTTCTCACATGTGTAGGGTGGTCAGGTGTTGAGAATAGCACTTTCTCTAAGTGCTCTCTATCAAATTCCAGTGGAGATCAACAATATACGAGCAGGTCGCTCTAAACCTGGCCTGGCAGCACAACATTTAAAAGGTTCTCTATTTCAAGCATTAACTCTTTGTATTTAAAATTGATACTTAATACAGTGCGTATCATAGGAGTGGAGTTGTTGAAAAATATGTGCAATGCAGAAGTTCAAGGGGCACATATAGGATCTACGTCTTTGAAATTTCAACCTGGTAGGCTAAATTCTGAGAGGAAACAAACATTTCTGGCAGACACGGGGACTGCGGGCTGCATTTGTTTGTTGGCGCAAGTAGCCCTGCCATGTGCTCTTTTTTGCCCAAACACCGATATAGTTAAGCTTATTCTTAAGGGCGGTACAAATGTCCCCATGGGACCACACGTGGAATACCTCACCGAAGTCATGAAACCATTGCTTAACCAATTTGGTGCTGACTTTGATTTCCAAGTTGTAACAAGGTATATATATTTAATTTGAAATGATGCATAAAGCTTTACCTTCTGTTGAATAGAGGGTCCTTATATGAATATTAATATTAATGATCAATGAAGGGGATATTACCCAAAGGGTGGAGGCGAAGTGCATTTATACGTAAAACCGGTACGTATGTTGAAAGCTGTTGTGTTAATCGATCCTGGACTTCCACAAGAAATAGTAGGATGGGCATATGTGGCAGGTGTTGTGAACATTAATGTGGGTATTTGTAATTACTCTGTGCATTTTTGAAGTTTTTTCAATTACAATTGCCATCCCTACCTTTAGGAAGCATACAAAATGGCCAATGATGCCAAAGCAGTGTTAACTGAAGGTTTCAGTAAGCACAATATTCAAGTGCCACCCATAAATATTGATGTTTACAAGGAAGACAGAGGCCTGGCAATTGGTAATGGATCTGGCATCAAGTAAGATATTTTGTACCTATAAAAATGAGATTGAAATTAAAGAATAAAATATACATTAATATTAGTGTAGTATGCACCACCACTAGTAAGTGTGTCTTTGGTGGATCTGGTTTGGGATCCGGACGTCAAGAAAAAATTGCACCAGGTGTGGTAGCTGCAAATCAAATCGTAGACTCGTTTACATCGGGCTCTTGTGTGGATGAACATGCACAGGATCAGGTAGAATTAAACAAATACGTTTCACGAACCGTTTTTAGTTACCTCGCAGAAATAAATCGATTTTTACAAATTGCAGCTGATAATTTTAATGGCCTTAGCAAAAGGTACTTCTAAAATTAATATTGGCAGGAATAAACTAACTTGTCATACCGAGACTGCTATAAAAATTGCAGAAATACTGCTAAGTGATCGTAATCTCCGTTTTAAATTGATCGAGAATGAGGAAGGAGGATCTTCCAGCACTTTAGAATGCGAAGGCTGCGGATACCAAAGTGAACAATCGCTGTAAATAACGGTCGCGTACCTTTTGACGAACCGTGTATCGATGTACTTCGTTTTCTACTTTGTGTTATAAATAAATTATACTTCGTTAACTTTGTCTGGTTACTTGTGTGAATGGGCTAAAATAGATAAAAAAAAACATTGCATATCTTTAATTACAAACGAATGTTTTGTAGCGTTGAAAAACATTTTTAAATTTGCTCATTCTTGCTTTTGTCTAAAGAAAGGTTCTATCGTTCGTAGGAATTCCTTCTCGAAAACTTCGTCCGAAAATCGACTCACAGATGCTCTTGCAGCCATTTTAATAGTATTCCTATCATCCGTATGCATATTTATAATATGAGCCAATATCGTTGCATACTCTTCAGCCTCTTCAGCCAAAAATCCGTTCTGGGAGCCTGGTTGCGTCTCTATTATGTCGGCTCTAGAATCATTATTCAATATGAATATTTTTATAGAACTTCGCCCCATACATGACGTAAAAATGTTGTACCTAGGACCACCGGACGCGTGGGCCACCATTATAAGACCAGCTGCCATACACTCGACCACACTGATACCGAAATGCTCGTTCCACATTGTATGCAGACCTATTGTGCCCCTTTGCAATTCGGACACAAGTTCCACGTATGGTATGTTCAATTTAAACTCAACATTCTCATCCAGCGCGAAATGTTTGGATAAGTCTTGCATATCCTTGACGCGTACTTCGTCGTCCGCGTTTCGACAAGAGCCAATGAATATCAGTCGTATCTAGAATTTTCTTATTGTTATTTAGATATCTTTACTTGTTGAAATTCCTGCGTCTTGTTCGTTCTAATTTACCTTGTCCCACATGTCTTCTTTCACCATCGATCTTAGTTCGTACATCGCTCTCAGCATTAGCGGATGATTTTTTTCTGGCCTAAATTGAGCTATTGAAACTATCCTTATGTTACCATTTTTTTCGTCATCGCTTAGCAATGGAATGGTTGTTAAATGGTGCACGTCGCACGGCGGATAAATTCTGTGCGTCTTTAGCGGACACCTCCAAATAGCATTAATATGGTCTTCGGTCCACGAAGAATTCACCATTATAATTTCGGCGCAACTACCCGCGAGTCCGTATAACTAAAACAACCAATAATCGTTAATTAACTGCGACTAGTAGACAACTTGTATACTTACAAGTGCAAATAGTTTGTAGTAAGCAATTTTAGCTGCTGATAGGAATGGATTTCTGGCTATGACTCTTCTGTTATTGTGTGATATGACTCTTCGGTAAACATGCCTTAGCATGTCAGTGGAAATTGTGGGATAGTGTGTGTATGTGGCCACACGACATCCACCAATGTATTTAAATAGAGGATATGTGAATGCATAGCCCATTGTGTCGATATAAACATCTAAAATTAAATTCTGTGTTCAATTGTAGGATTTGATACATTCTATGTAAACTTATTATTATTGTAAGTTCTGCTAAGAATATGTACCTGGCACGTAACTATTCAGAGCTTCGATACCCAACCAAATCGATCCTAGACTTTGCCCCAAAAGTGTGAAGTAAGGATACATGGATGCCTCCACCCATTTACGTTTGTGTAAATAGACAAACTCTACGTTTGATTGTATTTTATAGTTGAATACCTTCTCTGTTCTATTCAGAATTTGTTCTGGATCCGCATCAAGATCCCCAGTATATACTACTATATGTACATCTGGGTATCTGAAAGAATATAAAATAATTATTTAATTATAGCGAATTTAGTATGTAATGATTTCATAACTTTGACATCATACTTGGATTGTATGGCTTTCACTGCAGCCCATAGTACTCTTTCTCCACCACCACCCGCATTGCAGTACGGGTGAAAGATACCAACAATTGTTTCCTTTTGCTGCCTCCTTGCACGTTTCTTGGCATACATGTTTCTCCATGTCAGTAACAAAATCGGTAAAAGAATAAACATGCATAACATCTTGCACATAGCTACGACTAGTAACATGTTGAACGATAAAGCTGCAAGAGCTCTGAAAGAATGAAGATCATTAGATACGTTGGAACAACGGATTTTCGGGTGTTATCAACATATTAAGTAATAAATATCGGTCTCACATGAAAGAATAAAAGTTCATGTTTCCGTTCGTAGAGCAACTTTGATGCTTCGTTTCTAGGAGAGCGTAGATTCCGGTGAAATTAAACCGCGTGGTATTTTCGCGATTATTCAACCAACTAGTTTCTATTGATTTAAGTATGCCACACGGAGAAGTTATCGTTTCAAAATATGCTCCGAACACGCTCTTATCTATGGTTTAGTCTTATACCGATTATGCCGTTCCTACACGTTATGTTGCGCATTATTTTGAATGTAGTCTGTCACCGATTCGCGCGTAATCAAATCGGCAATCGATAGAGTTCAACGAACAGTATGTTTCTCTGGAAGCGGCATTCAGTATTCGTACATATATGGTATGCATAAACAGTTTCTCCGTTTTTTTCCGGTCAACCACATCTACTTTAATCTTAGTTTCCTAGCGAAACAGCTGGTCTTAGCAGACTATATTTCTTAACGATCACGATCAGGTGTCAAAGTAAATCTTGGTTCTGATTGGCCAAAATGAAGCACCAGCTGCTTCGATCAGAGCGAGGCTCCGATATATTGGACTATCGATGGTTAATTCATCGGACGATTCGATAAATCGATATCTCAATAGATGGATAGATCGAAAGTTAAATAGATTTAATACATACATAAATCAAAGGTATAAATGTGTCAGGAGAAGTTGAATCAAATAGGCATACGAATTAAGACAAATGATTAGCTACGCCCCTGATAAGTAATCAAGCTTTTGAAAATCCTGTCGGCCGTGAGCACCACTGTCGCCGAGTGTCATAGCTGCGACCAGACAGAGATCCATTGTCTTTCCACCGTGTATATTGGCTTGTGTGTTGTTCCTCTCGGATTCTTTGGCTTTTTAAAAAGCAAATTGCAAATTTTTCCTCAAATACGATACGTATTACTAGGATATCATCAGTGATACCATGATCTGTTTTTAACGACAGACATAGAAAAACACGAGCGATAGACGCGGTTTTCCTGTGAGAAAAGTTTACTCTCGATGACACATTATTCTATATACTCTCATCACCGTTCGAATGATCAGAAGTGTGTTTTGGAGCATCTCGCTGTCCGGTGGCACGCTCCTTGTGTGTTTATCGGTTTGGGAGAAAACGGTGAAAAGAATTCTGAACATTGGAAGTGATGACTCCGCTTCCGACGGGGCGGAATACGTCGGACACGAAGTTTAGGTTAAATTTCGTACTTTCCTAGAGAAATCTCTCGGCGATCGGATCCGTATGGTTCATCGGTACGTACTCCTTCTTGGCATTGTTTTTCCAAATGCACTTGTGCTTACATTAACTCAATGTTGCACAAGTAGTATTGTCGTATACTTATTATCATATACTAATGGCGCGAAGTAACGCGAACCATGGTTCAATTTTGTTACGCTCCGAATTATTTTTTGCGAGCTTCCCAGCCGACTATCTGTAGCTTTCTTTCCATCACGCTTTGCGTATAACTGGATATGATACTTTATTTAAAGTAATGTTTATGTTATTACTATTTGTACAGGAAAAAATGGAGGTGATTAAAGCAAAAGATGTGGAGGAGGATAATCAAGAATCAAATGAAAAGCGTGGAGCTGGTGCGTGAATATTTCTTCAATAATATTATCTTGAATCAAAGTTGGCAATTGACTGAAAGTAATCTTTTAAAAAAGACTCATTTTCCTCACCCTAGTCTGATTCAGTTATCTTGTATATGTAAGATAGTGAAATGTCCTATGATTCATTCAAATTACACATTCGTGTTATATGACAATGATCAACTGTTCTACTAATTCAACAGTACAATCGGAAGAAACGAACATGGTAAACATAGAGGCAGCACCTGCGAGGAATAGGTATGTAAATTTTCTACAATGCTTCTTATATAATTTAAAACAAACAAAAGCTGCTATATAACTATGAAATGAATTTTGAGTTATCTCTCAATTCAGACTCGCACGTTTATTTCATTGCACTTCAAATAAGATACCTTTCTTAGATATCAAGTGTTTCGTTAAACATAGTATTCGTACGTTATGTATATTATTTTTTTGTAATATATTATAGCTGAAAGTAATTGATAATTTCAGTGTTAGCAGTGCACCTAGCGTCTAGTTCTAACATTCATTGATTCCAAAGTAGCTTGTAGTTTTAAAATTGCCATATATAAATATTAATTTGATGCTACCTTCGCTCGTGAATTTTCGAAACGAAGACGACGTTAGTACGCTGTGCGAACGTTTATCGCGGAAAATCCATGTACAGATAGGAAATAGAAAATGGCTTTTAACGCCTGTATCCAAGGTCTGGTGTAATTCACCTTTAAAACACCTTACCTTTCGACTATCTATTCTTAGTGAAGAATGAATGCGCAGTTGTACCGTTTCCGAAGTGTTTTATTATTGATACGTGTATACGTGAATTAAACTTAATAATAATAACGAAAAAATCAGATCCAGTGGAGAATACGATTCGCAGAATAGGAGGATACTGTTTTCAACAAACACGATCCCAACGCGATTCTAGTTCTTAATCAAACGGATCGATTTTCGAAATTTGATCTTCGTTCATTGGTAATAATCGATAAGCGGGCGGACAAGTGTACCCCAGGTACCTCTGCTTATACATACAGTACAGGACTTATCGCGATAAATGTGGCAAGTCGCTACGATATCGCGCTTCATGAGTTTTTGGCAACGTCCATGTGAAGGTGGTAATCCGAAAAGTATGGTGTAATTAAATTTCGATATTGGAATACATTATTTACATTTCATTTGAGTCGTGAATGGTAAAAGTTTCAAGTGACTGTTCTTGAAAATGATGCGAAGTATACGCAACATGTGGAGATACAATTTGTTGGCTTCCGCACCAAATTTCGGGTAAGTAAGCAGAACGAATTGCTTTCTCGCCGGATGAAATTAGAATATCACATATGTGATCAAGGGAACCGTCGGTAAAGACCTACGGCTTGAAAGTCGGTTAACAGCGTATCATCTGTAATCGCAGTTCCTCCGATCTGCATTTGACTTTCAAAGTCACGTTTCATTATCTACCACATGAATGACGTTAGTCCTGTTCCGATGAAAATTATTTTCGTTATGTATCGTCCCGTATCGTATATGATAACGCACGTACTTGAAACATCAAAAAACCACTAGGAATATTATTCTGCTCGAATTGTAAGGAGAATCGAGCGATTTTTCTATCGGCATTTGAATAAATTTTTCGTACAGCGTGTGTGCAAAACAGAAATATTTCAGAGAATGCGCTTCCTTGATTTGTAATAGCAGAGAAGTCAGGAAGTTTGGGAGCTCTCGGTATATCTGGAGCACGCCTTTCTCTTTCCTTGCAGCAAACGTTAATACCGCGCACCTGGTTCCGTTGAAACGCGTCGAAACGCGTACTCCTGCGACAGTTCCCGATCGTCGAGCACGTTCCGTTCTCACCTTTCTCTTTTTCTCTCTCCTTGAACAAGGAGAATGCGGTCTGTGTCTGTCCGAATCTACCTTGCAGACGTGTTGTGGCATCTGCCTTTACGTTCCGCGAGTCCTCGCGACGATTCATTGACTCTCCTTCGATATTTCATTTCCAGTTTCTTAAATCGGTCCGATTCTTCCGAGTGTACGGCGATCGAGTTTATTGCCCTGGAAAGCTAACGAAAGTGCCGTCACGGGAAGAGGCGGAATAATTATCGGGCTCGTGGTTTGCCGCAGTTCCTGTAGTCCTGCCCGAAATCAGAGCAAACGGGACATGATTTTACGGAAACAGAGTTTCGGACGGAACAACTTGAATGATTGAAAGACGAAAATCGTCTTGTCCACGAGAATTAAATAAAAAGAACGACTAACGATTCCTCTCGAATGACCGACCGAAGGTTCACGTCTTCGATCGTTTTCTATAGGAAGAGTGTACGATATACACTTGGTACATCCATCCTTGAAGCGACGTCGGATCGGCTCGTGATCATATGACGTTAATCGTGTAAGTTTTCACGTGCGAACGATTCGATTTCGAGCACCGACAACAGAGGAAACAGATACTCCCAACAAGTGGGAAGACGACAATAGTTGGACATTATCGGTGCCTCCGATCGATCGTGTTCGATTATCATAACAGGGAATATATCGACTAATTGTCGTTAAACGGTAATCCGTAGAAATGAATCATTCCTGTCGAGGACGAATTTCTTTCTGACATTGCAATTCGAAACAAAAAACTCTGTGTCAAGCAAGACTTTTTACAACGATCTTTAAGAGTGGAAAAAATGTGATAAATTTCGGAATGAGATCCTCGGTGAAATCCACGAATCTCCAAGAGAGAGATAACGAACAATAAAATAAACATTCCGATCTGCGTGGCTTCACAAATGTTCCGTTGTAAAGTCGATAAACCGTGTAATCGACGACGCTGTCACTAGCAAGTTGTTAGTTCGGGAAATCGCTAACGGAAATCGATCCGGTGGTGAAACGGCCGATCGTTGTGTCGCGTATTGTGTAACGAGTGTGGAAACGGCGTTTATTTCGGAGGAATCACCCGTCTTTCGCAGAGTCGAAGATGACCAAGTCCAGCGTGCCGTCGGTACATCGTGCGAAATCGCGCCGCGAGTTTTCCCATTATCCGGGAGAGGATAATGCTTCCCGATTCCCCGAAGACACCGTAGAGACCATGCGACTGATCGGGTCGGTATACCTCTGGTGTTCTACAGCCTGAATGTCTTTTAACGTTTAACCCATACGAGTTCTGAGGGATCGCGGCACGTCGCCATGTTAATCGTTAATTAATTCAACAATACGCAAATCAGGAAAACACCGGAGAATATCGCAGAGAGCGCGTATCTCACTGCAAATATTTAGTTTATACGAAACACAGCCGTCGAACGGATTTTAATGACGACTACGGTAATCTTGTTCGTGTCAATTTGTACGAACCGGTTTAAGCCGTTTAATCGACGAAAGATTCGTAGTCAGAAAGTGTGACGCGCTCTTTTCTTTTTTTCTTTTTAATTATCCGTAATTTCCGTCCGTTTCTCTTGTCACGCATACGGTTCAAATATAAATCTCTGATTCACGTCTTTTTCAGCATCAAGGAAAGTCAGGTGAATTTCAACGCGCTTAGTCCGAGTTTCCTTAGGAAAGATTCCGCGACGGCGGAAGATGGATCGCCGGATCGTTGGAGACTGTAAACGAGTGTCGGTTGATCCGTCTGGTTGGTTCGGTATCCCGAGAGAAAGTAAACGGCAGAGATTAGTCGGAAAACGCGATGAAGAAGTCGTGTGCAGTGGTAGCACACGATTCTTCTAGCGTGTCCAACGTGCCGTGGGCAAAGAATACCGAGGCAGAACGGCGATACGCGATTGGAGCGGTTATCAGTCCGTTGATATCAATTTGAGTCGAGTACACGCCGTGTTTTGGTGCCCCACTCACCGAAACGTCTTTGAAAAAAGAAAGAAGACCGTTCGTTGACTTGAAAAAATCTGTTTCCCGGGGCAAGATGACCGATACAATCGTTTCCCACCTGCCGCGTTATCGCGCGTTATTGTGTTTATACTTATGTATGTATCGTGGATAATAGAACACATTCTCCACTTTTACGTAGACGTTGCGTACCATGGGGAATGATTTGGTAATCGACGGATCGAAATAGTTCTCGTTATCGTTGAGATTTATTCTGGAAGCCGGAGCATGCTGGCCTGCCCCTTATCGCTGCTATGTATCCGGTTTCTACGTGATCAGTTTCTAAGCCTAAGCATTCGTTAGAAATTTGTTAACCGCCCTACAACGTGGAAAATCGAACGGTGACGTTGTAACGCTGGTTTAAAAGACTCGTTCCCGCACTTCCGTGTCGTCGTCCTCGTCGTCGACTCGGCCAACTGCCGTCTAACTTCCCATCGACGATCGTAGTCTGGTAAAAAGCTATCACGATGAAGGGCGAAGATAAACAGCCTCTCCTTGGTAGAAATTACGGAGCGTTGGATAGATTGTGGTAAGCCGCGCGCTCACGATAATTAGGATACTTCTTTCTTCGTGTATCTCTAATTAATTGGATATCGTTTATCTCTCGCAGCGATATTAAAGTCTTTTCTCTTATCTCTATCGTTTTTCTCTTTAATCTTCCATTTGCCAACGGTCGTCTTACGTGTATATTTTACTAGCTAATATAAATTACGCGATTAAGCGTGACTATCGGAAAAGCTTCGAGTTACACTTCCGTTATAGATTTTTACCGTTCCAATGGCGAGTGATAAGCGGACGATTGGTTGGGAAAAAATCCACGCGAACCGATCGACTTTGCTTCGCGTTGGGAAATAGCGCGTAGTTTTCCGCTATGCAAATGTTCCGACGACGCTGTTTGCCACGTTTCGTTACGTATCACTCCGACAATAGAAGAATTCGTCGAGCGATAACACGGTCGTAGAACAAAGCGAAATCAATTTCCCGCTAAGCAGCAAGTGCTTATCTGAATACGGAAAGAAAACAAGACTAATTCACGAATTGTCAGCTTATCGCACAATACCGAGGCCAATTACACTCGCAAGCTTGCTCTTTCGAATGTAAATGCGACTTTTCCAAGGATTGCTTCTTCTTTCCACAGGGATGCCGACGACGACGCGGACTACGAGGGTACCACGCATCTGGTTCGGGTGCCCCGAACTCAAGGAAATCAAAATCCAACGAACGCCTCCGTCAAAATCAATATCGACGGGATGCGATGTCAGAGTTGCGTAAAGAACATCGAGGGCACTATAAGCGATCGACCCGGGATTGTAAATATTAGAGTAGTTCTCGAGGAAAAGGCGGGCTACATCGAATATAAGCTGAGCGAAACCACGCCGGCTGATTTGGTCGAAGCCATCGAGGACATGGGATTCACGGCTTCGTTGGACGATGCTGAGGCTAAAGTTCCGAAAACTAGTAGCTGCGTCGTACACGTCGACGGGATGACATGTATGTCGTGTGTGAAAACGATCACAGGTAAGGGATTGGTAGAGGCGTAATTCATCAGGCATTTACGGAGTCAAGTAGCGTAAAGTAAAAATTTCCCGTTTTACAGGTACTTTGTCCGAGAAGCCGGGCATTAAACAGGTGGACGTTAGCCTCGAGAGTAAAGAAGCCAAGGTGTCCTACGACGGTAACGAGCTAACGGCCGACCTGATAGCGAATTGTATAGAGGACATGGGTTTCATTGCCTTCGTCAAAGAGACGGACGGTCTGGTTTTACAAACAGCCTCGTCCATTAAACTTAATAACACGAAGAACGGAGAAGTTGTGTTACAAATGAACGGCGCCGGAGACGTGAAGAGTCCGAGTCAAGTGTCCAAGTGTTTTCTGCACATAACGGTACTCGTACGAAAGCATAATTGGTTTCGAACGATGACTCGAGAGTACAAACGTGTTAATTTATTTTTCAAAGGGCATGACATGCGCATCTTGCGTGGCTGCGATAGAAAAGCATTGTAAAAAGTTGTACGGCGTGCACAGTATCCTGGTGGCGTTAATGGCCGCCAAGGCGGAAGTTACTTTCGATGCGGAGAAAATCAGGGCCGTAGACATCGCATCCAGCATATCGGAATTAGGCTTTCCGACTACGCTGATCGAGGAACCGGGAACCGGAGAGGGAGAGGTTGAATTGAGAGTACGTATACAGTCTCGTCCTGGATAGTTTGTAACGTAGTTCGTCTACCGTTTACGACGTGGAATTAATTTAGTTCGTTTCTCAGATTACAGGGATGACGTGCGCGTCCTGCGTGAGCAACATAGAATCGAACGTTAGGAAATTGCCAGGCGTACATTCCGCTGTAGTTGTTTTGGCCACTCAGCGTGGAAAATTCAAGTACGATTTCGAGAAAATCGGTATCAGGGATATCGTCGAAAACATTAATAAATTAGGCTACGCGGCCAGCGTGTTCAGTAATAAGGACAAGGAGAACAGAGATTACTTGGATCAGAAGTAAGTAACGCCAAGTCAAGTCAAGTCAAGTCAAAGGAAAAGCATGTACAGATTACTCTTCGATAGTTTCAATAGGCGAATAACACATTTTTAGGGAGGAAATAAGCAAGTGGCGTACTGCCTTCCTAGTATCTTTAATCTTTGGCGTACCATGTATGATAGCGATGACATACTTTATGGTAATTATGTCTATCGGAGAGAAAACACACGAGGACATGTGCTGCATCGTACCAGGTCTTTCATGGGAAAACTTAATTCTTTTTATATTTTCTACTCCGGTTCAGGTAATTACAATAATCGCTCTGATATCTATGCAAGGATAGAAGATGTTTTTACAAGGGTGTTTACAGTTCCTTGGTGGCTGGCATTTTTACGTCCAAGCGTACAAAGCGTTGAAGCACGGCACAACGAATATGGACGTTTTAATCTCGATGACCACTACGATATCCTACTTGTACTCTGTTGCCGTTCTTGCAGCGGCCATGGCGATGCAGGAAACCGTTAGTCCGCAAACGTTCTTCGACACACCGCCGATGTTGCTGGTGTTTATCAGCCTGGGAAGGTGGCTGGAACATGTCGCGAAGGTTCAAATTTTAATACGATACTCCGTCGTTTTTAGGAGGAATCTCCTGGCACGGTCCGATTGAAACTTTGCGAAACTTTGCGAAACTTTCAGGGCAAAACATCCGAAGCTCTGTCGAAACTGTTATCCCTGAAGGCAACGGACGCCGTCCTGGTCAACTTGGGACCCAACAACGAGATCTTGTCCGAACGTTTGATAAGCATAGAATTAGTGCAACGTGGGGATGTACTAAAAGTCGTTCCCGGCGCCAAGGTTCCGGTCGATGGGAGAGTTCTCACAGGCCAGTCCACGTGCGACGAAAGTTTAATAACCGGAGAGAGTATGCCAGTAGCAAAGAAGAAGAGCTCTGTAGTAATTGGTGGGTCCATTAATCAAAACGGACCTCTATTGATCACAGCCACGCACACGGGCGAACATACGACGCTCGCGCAAATCGTTCGACTGGTCGAGGAAGCACAAACAAATAAAGCACCGATTCAACAGTTGGCCGACAAAATAGCTGGCTATTTTATCCCGCTGGTTATAGCGGTCTCCATAATCACCCTGATCGTCTGGATCATCGTTGGCTACGTGAACGTCGATACATTACCAATATCTCATGAGGATCAAATTGATAAGCATAGAATAAACAGGGACGAGGTTATTTTCCAGTACGCTTTCCGGAGTGCTCTATCCGTGCTTGCTATAGCGTGTCCGTGCGCGCTTGGCTTAGCTACGCCCACCGCGGTTATGGTTGGCACCGGGGTCGGTGCGCTGAACGGGATCCTCATAAAAGGAGCAGAACCCTTGGAAAACGCGCACAAAGTGAAGTGTATAGTGTTCGACAAAACGGGAACCATTACGCACGGTGTGCCGACAGTCACGAAGATTAGTCTGTTCGTAAACGAAAAAATTTGTTCACTGGCGAAACTCCTGGTTGCGGTTTGCACCGCGGAAATTAACAGCGAACACCCCATCGCTTCTGGTGAGTTCTCGCCCATGTGTTTTACCACTTTCAAACTTCCTGTATAGTCTAGACATAATCGTTTAGATATAACCAAATGCCTGAAGGAAACCTGTTATTTTCAGCAATCGTACGTTATGTAAAAGAGACGATCGAGTCGGAAGCGACCGGTCAGTGCACGAACTTCCAAGCCGTTGCCGGTTGTGGTCTCAAATGCAAAGTGTCTCACTTCTCTTCCGCTTTGTCCGACGCCTTAAGATCCGAGAAAATCATCAACTATGTAAATCAGACCAGCAGACAGCCCGCGGAAACATTCGTATTGAACGACGTGCCTATAGACGTGGTGCCCATGGTTTCCCAAGACCGACAAAATCTGGATCTGCAATTGTTACTGAGTCCAGATTCCCATGGTGATCAGACAAGCGCAAATGACGTGTACGATATATGTATTGGGAACAGAGAATGGATGAGGCGGAACGCCATTAACATCCCCCACGATGTGGAGACGAGAATGCTGAACGAAGAAGACTTTGGCCACACTGCCGTATTAGCCGCTGTAAATAATATTCTCGTAGCGATGATTAGCGTAGCGGACACCGTGAAACCGGAGGCACATTTGGCGATCTATACGTTAAAGAAAAGGGGCTTGGAAGTTATTCTTTTGACAGGCGATAACAGAAAAACTGCCGCATCGATCGCTAGACAGGTAAAGTGACTTATCACCGATTTTATAGAAACATGTAGATGGGTTTTTCTATATATACAGATTGTTTCTTTTATCTTTAGGTCGGTATCAGTAGAGTGTTCGCAGAAGTGTTACCCTCGCATAAAGTGGCAAAAATTCAGCGACTTCAGGATCAAGGTTTAAGGGTTGCCATGGTGGGAGACGGTGTGAATGATAGTCCTGCTTTAGCGCAATCCGACGTTGGTATCGCGATTTCGTCTGGTACTGATGTCGCCGTGGAAGCTGCCGATGTGGTCCTAATGAGAGTAAGATTATCGCGTTTCATCGAATTAACAAGTTTCAAGAGTTATTTAGCATACATTTCTTTTAGAACGATCTTTTGGACGTCATCGCGTGTCTGGACTTGTCGAGGAAAACGGTGCGGCGTATCAGACTGAATTTCTTGTTTGCCAGTATTTACAATTTACTTGGTATTCCCATCGCAGCTGGTATATTTAGTTCCTTCGGATTTTTCCTGCAACCTTGGATGTCGTCCGCAGCAATGGCTCTCAGTTCGGTTTCCGTGGTCGGTAGTTCTCTGTTATTAAAATTGTAAGTACTCGGCCGAAGGATAGACAGCAAACATCTCCAGGAATTCATTTGCCAACTATATCGCCATACGCTCCATAATATTATGATTTACACATAATAATCTGTAGGTACAAAAAGCCAACGAAAGCAGAACTGGAAACGCCAGAATATTTGGCAGCTATGCAAGCTCATTCCACGGCGAGGATGACTGATTTCGATACGATTTCGTTGCATCGCGGATTAGATGACTCTTCGGTGATACCGGTGATGCATAGATCGGCGTCCACGTTGTCCAGGTATGGTCAGACAGCCCCAATGCTTCCAATCTTCGTAGAAATCTGTAACAATCCCACAGCTTGACGACCCGAAGCTTAAAACGAATCAAATTCTAACACCAAAACGTTTTTTATTCTTTTGGGGGGCCCCCTGTACGTGCACTTGTACTTGCGAGCTATTACGTAACAATATTTATTACGTATCTAGATATAGGAGCATTACAAATGCATCTATGAAATGTTAAGCAATAACGATTGCGCGTATAGGGAATTTTCTGTTTTTAAATATACTAATGTGTGTGTATATATATATACATATATGTATACAGAGTGTTAATGTTCTCTATTTTTTGGTTGAGATATTTACGCTTGTTTTTTATTTGCTGGTCGCATTATCGAGATTCTATTGTACTAACAAAAATATGGAAAAATTGCCCATCTCTAATCCAAAATTTTGTATGAATAGTTACTAACACACATTACTAATGATGCCGATATAACAGTGCGTATCGCTTTATGACTAACGATTTTTTAATTAGCACTGCTTAAGTGCAAGTGTGTGTGAATTAAACGGGCTGCGAATCCTTTACCGTTATTTACGAATGAGATTCTACTGCCTGTTCGAGAAGAGCGTAAGACTGATGAAAAGATTTACTCGTTTAAAAGTTACTCGGACTGAGATAAAAATTGCAAAATTAATAAAGAAACAATTTCAATCGTTCTACGTGTATCCCTGTAAATACTGTACTGTACGTAAATATGTTCCTTGCTTATTTAAGCAGACGATTTTGGTATTTGCTGTTTATTGTATTAAACGTTTTATAAATAAATAATAAACACCTTCTCACCAGACACAGTAAGCCATCCCGACTCCAAAGGATTTAATTCCTTTCCCAAAATCATCCTCAACCCTTTGGTTCGTACATTTTCTCCCGCACATTATTAATCTTTATTTGCTTCTTTTTATAGAGGCAGTGTTTTAGGAGGTTCTTTCTATGCTATTTTTATATATCTGCTTTAATCTGGCTTCGGTAAATATCGATTATAAACTATGATGTTAACTTGGTAACTGGGTAAATATTTGCAATACTACTTCATTACTATATTTTAATCCTTCTTTCGGATTATTCTACCTAGACTCCGAACTCTATTATCAAAACATTTCTAATATTCTTCTGAACATATTAATTGTGTAAAAATCTTTACTAACTTTTATGAAAACTACAATCTAGCGAACTGTAATTCCCCGTTTTGACCACTAAATCGAATTTCAGGCTGTTTGGACGATCGAAGGACGAAGTTGAAGGCAGACTACTTGGCGAAGACTTGGACGACATTGACTTGGTAGTGGATTTCTCTGGATACCGGAAAAATTTGAAGGATCGTACAGATATAACGCCATTATGACTTGTAAGATTACTTTCTGTCTAATACCTTAATTTTGTCGCAAAAGAACTTTCGAAAACCCGTATTATTGGTGAAGAAGCAATGAATACATTACGGGTACTTCTAACATAATTTATTTGTTCAGGAAAAAACGTCCGGTACGCATAAACAAGGTAACTGTCGCTAGTGTAACAAATACTCCTCGGTCTTACTTGCCATAATTTCATATCTAAATTCAATAGTCCTACTTTAGCAATCGATGACGAGGAAGTGCATTTGGTAGCTGCAGTTGTTCAAAACTGTTCACAGAATTGCTGATCACGTTCTTTTCACTTAAATTTCAGTGATCTTATTGTGATATTACATGTGTATCTTCCAATGCGCAAGACTTGATAGCTTTCCACGTTCTTCCGTACATTTTGTACAGACTGTATGTAATTCACATAGAACGATCGTAATAATGAAAGACTATATTTTAATGATATGTACTTCAAGTTTATCCTGTATAATGCGTTTCATATTAACGATATAATTCTTGGATTTTAAAAGAGACTAATATATTCGAATGCGTAGATAGATATTATTATGGAAAATGGTTGAGTTACGTGAGACATAAAGGAAATTTTGTGGGGACCATGACTTAATTATAAAACACGGACAAAAATGATAAGAGAAGAAAATTTGTAAACTGACTTTCGATTGCCTTATTGCATAAATCACATTGCTTTCAAAGAAGAATGACGTTGTGCCATTCTACATAATCATATTTTTATTCTCACACATACATCTCTGCCGTATGACCGTCACCGTAACATAGATTATGCAGTTGTAAATGAAAAAATAATAAGCACACGCAGTATTTTTCGTGGTCTTAATATAATATGCGGTACAGCCATTATTAAAGTATACTTAAAAAGAAAACGATTACTAATTTGTTTGTTCATTCTTATTAATAGGTATTTTTCTCTACTGCGGCGGTTTATCACATGACTTAAGTTACCATTTTTCTGTGTATATATTTATAGGTATATTTTTCATCTGAATATAAATGTATATTAATGTATAGTAAATATTTCGTACATAAGATATACATATATATATATATATATATATCGAAAATAAATTATGTTTATAATGTTCTAATCGAGGCTTGAAAAGAGAAACACTTATAAAAATATATCAAGTATCATGTTAAGCATAGTCTCTGCTGATGCTGGCAGTAGATGAAATAACTGCATCCGTTTCCAAGATAAAATTATCTGCACTTTTATAAGGAAAAGTATGAGTAACATATTGCATTTCTAAATTCTTGTCACACACGTACATATCTTCTTTACTTGTCATAGGGTAGAGATTTGTATCTATGTAAAAGTTGAAATCATTTGGCTTTTCATCATAATCCCTATTAATCAAGGCATTTGTCGATTGATTTGCACCACCAGAATTGTTCACACTGCACTCGTCGAAATACGATTCCATATTATTTGAATACGATGCATATGATTCGGCACTGCTCGATGCTTGTGTACTTAAGCTGTAAGGTATATTCGGAAAATTATTGTTCTCCCTTGATAAATTACTAATATCCCACTTGTTCGTTTCAAAAATATTTCCATTGAAAGTTGAGTTTAATGGTAAACTTTGTACATTACTTTGTGGATAGGCTACAGTATTTAAATCTTCAAAAAATGTATTCGTATTTAGCATACTGTGAAAGTACGTTTTATTTTTGTACTCGGAATTCTGTTTCTCATTCCCATTGATATGGTTTGTGTTTAACAAGTTACAAGCGAAACTTTCAATGCTTGTTGGAGAACCATTTGTATATTGTCTATTATGTATATTATCTATGTTACTCGACTTCAACACCTCGTTATTCACACTCCATGAATCATAGTTTGTATCTTGTCTGGTATCATTATGTGTGTTTGAATTCTCTTCTCTGTTGTTACTTTCATTGCTGCCATAATAAGAATGTGTTAATACATTTCTATTAGACCTGCAGCCATGTGAACTAGGAATATATGGATACTGCATCGAATACCAGGCATCGGTTCCATTATTTCCTGTGTGTGTATTATCTGGGAAACTGTCGAACAACGATAAATTCTCATTGGTCCTGTAATGACCATCTGATTTGTACTTTACAAATAGAGTAGTTAATTCATCCTGTGTAAGTGTAAAATGATTTAGCGGCTGCTGTAGAACTTCCCTCAAATATTCATTCTGATATTCGTACAGATTATTATCATCGTTGGAACTTGTTTCTGGAACACTAGACTCTTCATAAGTTTTTTGAATAGGCATCATTTTTCTTGTACTTTCTTGTACCTTCCACCTCGTAGTTTTATTTTTGCAACGTGGTAGACACCACGAAGATTTTTTTCTTCTACTTTTCTGTAAGTATACGATACAAGTTTCAAAACTTAAATTGATTTATAAAAACTTTCTATAAGTAATTCGCTTACCGACGGTTCGTCTTTCTTTTTCCTATTGTTCTTGCGTGTACGAACGCGATTCAATGAATCCAAATCTTTGGAATTTTCTTTGTTCATAGTAATATCTAAATCAAAGAATTAGTGCTACTATGACATTTAATTGTACGCTACTTGAAATCTTTTTATACAAAGTACATATCGATATTTTACATACCGCGCATACCGTAAGACCGCAAAATTTCAATTGCTCACTCAACAATTCACGTGCTACTCTCTTTTGTACTTTTTGTCGTGAAAGCTAAACTATTCTTCGTCACCGCTTTATATCATTTAGCCAATAGTCCACGTGATGCGCATTATGTTCTGTGTTACATGGATCCTCTAGGTTCGATTTGTTTCTTTACGAGACGATTCTTATTCCGCGAGAACTGTAAACAAATTCTACTTTCCGTGACAAAGGTACTTCGATAACAGAGAGCAAAAAGAACGGTAGACAAAGAAGGATGAACTGGGAAACAATCTACTATCGACTACAATTTTAACGGGATATATTAAAAGATCTACCGTATTTC
This sequence comes from Mimumesa dahlbomi, assembly GCA_917499265.3. Classification (NCBI taxonomy): domain Eukaryota; kingdom Metazoa; phylum Arthropoda; class Insecta; order Hymenoptera; family Crabronidae; genus Mimumesa; species Mimumesa dahlbomi. The sequence continues at coordinate 345,934 of OU824116.1, read as the reverse complement.
GTGTGAAACAAGGGAATAGAATAAATTTTATTTATATAGATTTTTATTTAATCATATGTTTTGTAGATACCGCTATACCGCTCATTTTCGCTAAATGGGTAAATGGGAAATAATTGAAGAGATATTTATCAGAAAATTATGCTCTATAGGTTTATTGAATTTAACGCAGTATATTTAATTATACAAAAAGTATGGGATACCATGTATTTAAAGCTTTACAATATCATTTAGAATTATATAAAAACTAAAAGGATAGAATACAAATTATGGATAACAAAATAAATATGACTTATTTAAATAAAAAATGTTTACAATCATCTATAACAGTTGAGGCACATATTGTGGTCGTCGTTGACATTATACCTGGAAGTAAATATTGAATAAAATATAGATTGAAAACTGGTTTTCACTAAAAACTTAAATTTGTATAAAGCTTACACAGGCAGGGAACAGTTCTGGCAAAACAATTCTGAACAGTTTGCGCACTCTGAGAGGCAGTGAGAACACAAAACTTGATCACAGTAGGAACATTTGTTAAGCATACTTTGATCTATCACTCTACTGCAACCGCATACATCGTACTTTGGTCTAACATCCTTAAAAGAATAAATGTATAAAAAAAAGCTGGCTAATCACAATAAGAAGAAGATCTGCATGAAGAATAATAAGTTACATCTTGGAAACAGTATATTGAATGAAATTATCATGTTTACCTTTATGGCTTTATCGACTCCGAGCAATCCCAAATTACTATTCAATACCATTTGTTTCGAGTTTCGTTGTTCGGATTTAAACGGACGAGAATTTGTTTTCAAACAAATTTCGGTCGCATTAATTTCCATCGACTCGTTCAATTTCCGCGACAGAGTTTTTACACCTTCCTTCAGCAGATCCATAGTTCTATCTGCATGGGATAGTAAAATGATTTACATTACATACACCGGAAAGTGTTTCAAGTACGAAAGCAAAACTATTTAAATTATTCTAACCTCCTTACCATAAACATCTTTCATCCGTTCCTCGCTGCACACACCGTTGTCCACCTGTTTCTGACCAACGTGTACTTTTAATTGTGGCAGTAAATCATCGTCCTCAAACGGGCACGGACGCTTCGGCATTTTTTAAACGATTTACTGTAGTAATTATGTGTAATCGTTAATGCTGAGGCGGCATTGTCGCGTCAACGCAATTGACCGACTACCGAGCGTGTGTATACCTTGTGGCGGTTACGATAAAGATATGTTTGATCCAGGGAGGGCAAGCTCTTATGGAAAAATTAAACTCAAGTTACGCCGATTTAAGATCCAGGCGGCAGGACCGGTTGTACTTTTGCAGGACAGTTGTACTTTTCGAAATATTCACGTTTCGCCAAATCTGACCGCGAAAAATCCTGAACTATAGCCTTCAGATTTTCGTGGAAAATGAAATTTTCGAAAAGTACAACTTTTATACATTGTTCTGGCGTAGAATTTTCTGACTAAATCAATGGCACAAGTTTCAGCTCGCTATCTGTAAAATTTGCACAGCATGTACTGTCTACTCTAATGGGTGGTCTGTGGTATGATTTAAGTAATTCCTTAAAATTAAGTAATATTATTAATACGCACAAACTATAACTTCTATACTCTCGGTCATCCTAGCCTCGAACCCAAAATGGTAACGTTGTAACCCTTCACAATTGTAACATTATTAATACGCACAGACTATAGCTTCTATACCCTCGGTTATCCAAGACTCGAACCCAAAATGGTAACGTTGCTACTCTTCACGACGGTAACATTGTTAATACGCACAGATTATAGCTTCTCTACCCTCGGTCATCCTAGACTCGAACCCAAAATGGTAACGTTGTAACCCTTCACAATGGTAACATTATTAATACGCACAGACTATAGCTTCTATACCCTCGGTCATCCTAGACTCGAACCCAAAATGGTAACGTTGTAACCCTTCACAATGGTAACATTGTTAATACGCACAGACTATAGCTTCTCTACCCTCGGTCATCCTAGACTCGAACCCAAAATGGTAACGTTGCTACTCTTCACGACGGTAACATTGTTAATACGCATAGACTATAGCTTCTCTACCCTCAGTCATCCTAGACTCGAACCCAAAATGGTAACGTTGCTACTCTTCACGATGGTAACATTGTTAATACGCACAGACTATAGCTTCTCTACCCTCAGTCATCCTCGACTCGAACCCAAAATGGTAACGTTGCTACCCTTCACAATGGTAACATTTTTAAAATTCACGTTTTGCGTCGGCATTCGCTCAATTTTACAGATAGCGACCTGAAACTGGCACCACTGCATTAGTTGGGAAATTCTACGCCAGATCAATATATAATAGTTGTACTTTTCGAAATATTCATGTTTCACCAAAATCTGACCGCGAGAAATTTGCACAGCATGTCCTGTCTACTCTTATCGGTGGTCTGTGGTATAATTTAAGTAATTCCTTAAAATTAAGTAATATTATTAAGACGCACAAACTATATCTTCTATACTCTTGGCACAGACGAGGGATAGACCACTCATCCCCATGCTTTTCGATGTCACTTGTTTTGAGGGCTCTAGAGCCCTCTTACCATTTTAGTGTCACTCGCCACGTTACCATTTTAGGTTCGAATCTAGGATGACCAGGGGTAGTAGTAGTAGTAGTAGTAGGTTGGTTTGTAGGCGGGGTGAGGGAACGGTTCCCCCCACCGAGACCTTGTGTAAGTACATACACACTAGAGGCTTTGCTCACCTTAAGTTTTGCTCTAAGACTTTCGGTTATTCCAAGTGGTACATAGCGCGGATTCGAACCACTTTGTTTCACCTACGGACATGGACAAGACTCTGCAATAACCTCCGAACTGCCATGCTCCCTACTTTGTTAGCTAATGGCCGGAGGCCTTGGTTTACGTCGGGCAGTTCGGTGTTGTGGTCATTCAGATAGCCGCCTGTGGCGGGGAGCTCTTTGGGAGTCACTTTGTTCCTGCTTGTTCTATTGGGAGATTGTTTACTGAGAAGCAAACCTTGTCCCTCCTTCCCTGATGCCCAGTTAAGCGAGACTCGACCTATGTGATTCTAGTTTATCTGTTCAGGCTTCTATCACGGTTTACAAATTGATTTCTGTCTCCCCCCTTATATACGATGCTGAACCTGTCACCCCCTCTCTGCATATGGCCGAGGATTGAATGATGCTGTCAGAATTGCAAGGACCGATAACAAACAGGAGTGAACATCCCAAAGAGGTGACAAATCCCGGGGCCGGTTGGAGTATCGGCATCCAGCGTGATTGTCGGTCGTGGTTTTACTCTTTAAATTGAGAGGAGTGGTGTAATTATAGACGTGTCTTTGTGCGTGATATCCACTGGTTTGCAGTGATGTTTTTTCTTACTGATTCTAGGCAGATTTAGACGGATCAAGAGATCTTTACTGATGATCGATTCGGAGTGAGACGTAGTGTTTATGTTCCGCTTACTCCTTTCCGTACCTGGCGGTATTATTCTCTGGGAATAGAGGGTAGGTTGTCACTGAGATTGACATTTTATGTTTATTGTGTTTTGATTTTGGACACCTGTTGTGTCGTCCTCTGTTTTTGGTGAGGTTATTTTGTTTAATTGGGTCTGACTATAAGGTTAAGTAGTTTAGTTTTTAAATGATTTATGTCATTCTTGGTCCAATGGATTATGTTTTAGGTGTACATATGTCCCAGGCTTATTTGTGGTTTATTGTTAATTGTATTAACGGTCGATTGTCATGCTGTGTTGGAGGAGGTTATGTGGTTTTTTACACCTTCAAATGAGAGAATTAGTTGTTGGACTTGCTCATTTGTGATTTTGTTTTACATCAAGCTTTTGATGGGTGAATTAACGTCTTGTCTTAGACGGTTTATGTTTACATCTTTGTGATGTATTTGGTTGCTGTTGCCCATCTTTCTACTTATTGTAGTTCTCGGAAAGGTTTTGTTTTCCGGAGGAAGTTCCATATTGAACTTATGTCTAGATTATGTAGTTCATCATCTGGTATGATGTGACTACCCAGGGTTTGATTCCTGGTTGATAGGAATGCTTCGCAATTTCCTATTATATGTGTGGCAGTTTCTTTAATGTTTTCCTGTTTGCAGTGTGTGCAGAACGGAGAACTTACTTGCCCCATGTGGAAGAGCATATTTCCCAGGTGACCATGACCTGTTAGCATAGTGGCCAGTTTTTTTACTTGGTCTTTTTCATATTTTATTAAGCTGTTTGTTCTGATGGTATTTATTTTCATACCCAGCATAATTTTTGCTTGTTTACACTCGGGTTCGTCTGCCCAAGCTTCTTCAAGTATTGTTGCACTCCTTTTTCTAAGTAACCTTTTGAAGGTTGCTAGTGCTAGGCCCGTGGTCGCTTGTGGGCCAATATATGTGTTGCTGGCACCTTGTTTGGCCAGCGTGTCTGCCAGTTCGTTCCCTTTGATACCTCTATGTCCCGGTACCCATGTCAGGGTGATCTTGTTGCCTCTGGAAGCAAGTTTGTTAATTTTATTATAGCACTTATGTGCCAGTTTGGAAGTGAAGACCGGTCCTTCTATTGCTGTTAGGACGGATTGGCTGTCAGAGCAAATTAGGATTTTCTTCTGGTTGGTGTTCCTGTTTGTAAGGTCCTCCACGCAACCAGTAATGGCTGTTATTTCCGCCTGAAATATGGTAGAACCACCCCATAGAGTGACGTAATCTGAGTTATTACCATCCTCTGTGGTCCATGAGGCGCCCACTCCTGTACCTGTAACTGATCCATCAGTATACCATACCTGGTCAAAGTCTCTCAAGGGCAGTTTATTATTTGCCCAGTCCTCTCTAGTGGCATGTAGGCGGTTGAATTTTTTGCCAAATTCATGTCTGGCCGTCATGCTATCAGAGGGTAAATATTGTGTGCCCTTCATGATTGGTCCTGCAAATTGTAGTACATTTGCATGTGATTTTGGGTTCTTTGATTCAACCCATAGACCCCAGGTGTTGATTCTGTGGGCTGTTCTGATTGCTACTTCTGTGGCTTTAATGTGTAGGGGTGTTTCGTTAAGAAGGACCTCCATACCTTTGGTGGGTATTGTGCGTATAGCTCCTAATATTTTTCTTAGGGCTCTATTTTGGATGGAGCTTAGTTTTGCTTTTATTATAGCTAGGTTGGCTGTTTGCCACCATATGACAGCTCCAAAAAGGATACGTGGTTGTACGATTGCGTCGTACATCCATTTTATGATTCTGGGTTCTAATCCCCATGTTGGGCCCACTACTCTACATAGTGCAGCTAAGTAGTTGCCTGCTTTGGCAGTTTGATTTATTACATGTTTGTTCCATCTCAGTTCTGAGGTGAATTGAAGTCCCAGGTATCTGATTACTTGTTTGTAATCGATTTCTTTGTTGTACATTTTTATTTTGTGTACAATTTCTGGCTTTCGTTTTCTTGTGAAGATCATCACTTCGGTTTTGTCTGGGTTAACCGATAGGCCAGTGTTGTCACACCATTCTTGCACTTTGTCAATGGCTTTTTGCATTTTGTTTTTCTCCTCGTGTAGGGAGGCTCCACACGCTAGTATGGAGATATCGTCGGCATAGACTTGAATCTGTACCTCGCAGTCTTCCAAGGTTGCTATTAGTGAGTCTACAGCAATGCACCATAGTAGTGGTGATAGAATTCCCCCTTGGGGACATCCTTTCGGAGCTGTACCTCTAATAGTCGTATTGCCCCTTGACGCACCAGGGGTAGTAGTAGTAGTAGTAGTAAGTGGTTGGGAAGACCGGGTGGGGGGCCGGTACCCCTCACCAATGCCTTGGGTGAGTTCACACCGACTAGAGGCTTTGCTGACCTTATGTTTGGCTCTATGACATCCAGTTACTCCAGGAGGCACATAGCGCGAATTCGAACCTCCGTGTTTCACCTTCCGACAGGGACAAGACTCTAAATAACCTCCTAGCTGCCATGCTCCCTACTTTGTTAGCTGGTGGCCGAAGGCCGTGGTTTACGTCGGGCAGCTTGGTGTTTGTGGTTATTCAGGTAGTCATTACTGACAGGGAGCTCTTTAGGAGTCACTATGATCCTGTTTGATCTGTTAGGAGATTGTTCGTTGAGAAGCCAACACATCCCCTAACCCTAGCACCTCTTTGAGTATAACTCTATCTTTTAGATTTGAATGTTACATGTCCTGGCTTCTAACGCAAGAGTTACTTGTTGTATTGTTGATATTATGACCAGGGGTAAATGGTAAGAATATGATATAGAAATAATAGATTGTACGCATTAGTAATGTGAACGATTAAAAGTTATTACTCATTTCAATATATATTAACACATAATTTCTATGATTTACAGGGCTCTTTTCACGCGGTACCCTGGGAAACAGCAGCGACTTAGAATGGATTCGTCCTAACAAGAATTATTTATAACGATTACTAAATTTAAGGGAATTACTTAAGTTATATTAATAGTACGTGAAATTATGTAGTTTTATCATGTATATTACACGTATTACAACATTAATAAATATGTGTTTGGTAAAAACTGAGTCTTCATTTATAACAATTATTCCTATCCTTTCCACTTATGCATTAGATTAATTTATAAGTTCCGCGTCAGGGGTGGGCAGTAAAAGTTTCGCGTGGAATTTATGTTTAAGTTTATATATCGGATGACCTTGAAAATGATGACGTCACAGGGCCTAATTCTTGCCACCTCTTATGCTATCATATTCTCCTGGTTGAAGATACGAAAATTCTGAAATATTGGGCGAAGACTGCAAAACTATCAAAGATCGCGTGACCTTGAAACTGATGACGTCACAGGGCCGTACTCGTGCCACCTCCTATGCTATCATATTCTCCTGGTAGAGAGACGAAAATTCCGAAATTTTGATCTTTGAACGTAAAATTTTCTAAGATTGGATGACCTTGAACTTGATGACGTCACGGCCGAAAGCGTGCCACCTCTTATGCTATCATGTTCTCCTAGTAGAAATTCTGAAATCCGTAAAATTTTAAAATTTTCAGAAAATCTGGACTTTGTAACAGGATCACATGACGTCATAGGAGGTGGCACGAAGTTCGCGGATTCTTGGAAATGACGTCACAGTTCCAGGAATTTCCGCGAATTAATTCGCGGTCCGAATTTCCAAGTTAGAACGAAAAATTTCAGAAAATCTGGACTTTGTAACAGGATCACATGACGTCATAGGAGGTGGCACGAAGTTCGCGGATTCTTGGAAATGACGTCACAGTTCCAGGAATTTCCGCGAATTAATTCGCGGTTCGGATTTCCAAGTTAGAACGAAAAATTTCAGAAAATCTGGACTTTGTAACAGGATCACATGACGTTATAGGAGGTGGCACGAAGTTCGCGGATTCTTGGAAATGGCGTCAGAGTTCCAGGAATTTCCGCGAATTAATTCGCGTTCCGGATTTCGAAGTTAGAACGAAAAATTTCAGAAAATCTGGACTTTGTAACAGGATCACATGACGTCATAGGAGGTGGCACGAGTTGGGCCCTGTGACGTCATCATTTTCAAGGTCACCCGATCGTTGATAATATTACATTTTCTGATATCGTTTTGCTAACATCGAGACTTTGTAACAGGAACACATAATGTCACAGGAGGTGGCACAAAATCCTCGTTGTTCACGGATCATCAAAGGTTTGTTTTACGACTAAGGGTGAAGGGTTTAAAATTACGAAACTCGTGATATACCATAAATACGATTTATTCAAAGACTTGTAATTTACAATACAAGACCTACAGTCTATAGGTTAAATATAATAATTGGTAAAAGTCTATAGGCTAGATATAATAATTTGTAAAACATATATTTCATAACTTATACGCTAAGTGTCTTAAATAATCCATCACATAAACTAGAATCACTGCACTTGCTGATCGTTGCTTCAGATAGTTTCTGCAATACTGTTTCCACCTGTAAACACACAAAGAAATCGATTATTTAATTAGCCAATTTCTATTTACCAGTGAAAAAGGTTGGCAACCAGTAGGACGATCATCGATCGTTGTAAAGACCAGAGTTAGGAAGGCCCTGGAGGTTCCATTGTATATTAAACGATGCATACTGCCAAAAATGTTTATCTACGTCAACGAAGTGCAGTAAATCTATTGAAATTCCAACGTGTCGGTAACTCAGTTTCCGAGCACGTACCCTTATCAAGTCCAAGGTCTATTGTTACGTACACCACTCGACCACCCCACCATTTAGCTATATATATAATGCGCCTTAGATACTAAGCCTTTCCTACACTTGTATTTTTCACCACTCCTTATTTCATACTACCTTTTCGACTTCTCTAAAACCTCAGCCCCTGACACGCGGCAGCCCGCCAAGCGTCATCATGCTCTCTCACTCGCTCCGTACCCCCTCTTACTCGCTCACATGCTCTCTCACTCGCTCCATACCCCCTCTCACTTACTCATCATGCTTTCTCACTCGCTCCATACCCCCTCTAACTCACCCGCATGCTCGCTCACTCGCACTCATACCCTACTCTCGCTGCTTACCCTCTTTCTCGCTCTACCTACGCGCGCTCAGCGCATACCTTAACCCGTACCCTAGCCGAGCGTCAAGCAAGAGAATTGTTTAAGAATCACATAAGATAAAAAATTAGTCATCGTCAACCCCTCTACCAGGGGATCGCCAAAACGCAGTGCGCCTGCGTAACAATAATATTTCACGCCTATATAAGGCGATGCACAGGACCAAATCGGGGCTATTCAAATCGGAGATTCAGATTCATTCGCTATTCAAATCGGAGATTCAGATTCATTCGCATTCAAATCGGACATTCAGATTCATTCATATTCGCATTCGTTAATCATTTCTCGTCCTAAGTCCAATCCGGTCAGGGAACAGACTTCCCTTGGTCGTCAAACTCTAGCTTTAATTCAGACTCCCCGGAGTACTAGTACCGATAAGTTAGTCTTAGTTCAAATCCTTATTTTTAATTTTGTTAATTCATATATAGTTGTAACAATATAGCGTTTTTCTTATATTTTACTTTAATCCAAAGAGTTTTTCATTCGAATATCCTAACACACCTTCTCCAAACCCAGCACGCTGTTTGACAATTAATAATTTATACACTTGCTTACACGTTGGTCTCTCAGAGAGGACATCCGCTCAGAGACCATAGCTTTTCGAGAGGACATCCGCTCATTAGCACTCGTGCATCGCAAGGCATTTATAAACCGTTCCTTCAGTGAGGCCATCCGCACGTTGGAAACGAACTACAGGGTCCAGTGTCTCCCCAAAATCCTTCCTCATGACCCGTGCCCGTAGAGCAGGGCGTAAAAACCAAATACGCCGTTTGCGCAATTTGTTAAACGATACTAATTCTCCGTACCAGGAACTACTGGGAGTCGAGACGGAGCACACATCATATAAGGTGACTCCTATTATATTTACACATTTCAATATACCACCGTATAAATTCCCCCTTAATGATCCGCGGCGCGAAATATATCTAAGCAAACGCGTTTTTATACTCAAAACCGAATTCGGCGTCATCGAGCCGACAAATACTGGCACCGCCACTCCCAGAATCACTGAAATCAGAACGATCTCAGCAGATAATCCCTGGACCACAGGTAAGTATTGAGGTAAGTATTTTCTATCACCCGTGGTAGCGAAACCGCGCTATCCCCGGAACGGCATTAGTGCCCCGAAAACAGCGGTTTTATTCCGTTTCGTCCGAGCTCCTTCCGAACTCCTATTCAAAAAAGGCCGCGACGATCCGGGACGTGACAAATTTTGGTGACAGCGGTGGGATACGTCAAAGTTACCGTCGGGTGAAATAATAGAATCAGTTTTTTTCCTCGTTACGTAAATTAAGTGCATGATCATGGAGACACGTTCAAGGCGCGGTGTAGATGACGCGGCTGTACCCTTGTCGGAAGCAGAATTGTCCGAATGGCAGAAAATGTTAAAAAATAAGGAAGATTTACTCCGCGAACAGGAAGTCTCAATTCGACACAAAGATCAAACGCTACGGGAGCGGCAGAAAAATATCGATCGCGAACTCGAACGTATAGAAACAACGAGCAAAGACGTTAATGATTTAAACCGTGAAATAAATAAGCTTCGTTGTGAGTTAGACAATGCAAAAGCGAGCACAGCACCCACAGTACCGTTACTAGACATTGCTCCGGGACATCCAGTATATGACAGATTACAAGAAGTTTCACCGCCAAGCCAAATCTCAATCCGCGATGCCATAGACGGCGTACCGCATTTCGACGGCTATAACATACCCGTCGCGCAATTTATTCGAGCATGTAGACGCGCACGCGACACGTTACCGCCTTCCGCGGAAAATAATCTCACAAAAGCCTTAATAAACCGACTACGCGGACGCGCATACCTAGCGATAGAAGACGAACCGTGTAGAAACATAACACAGCTCACAGATCTCCTTCAAGCGTCATTCGGAAGCGGCAAATCCATAGACCAGTATAGAGGCGAACTTAGCATGATATTTAAAAATCCGCGTGAACACATTCTAGATTACATTAGTCGAGTAAAGGAACTTCGCGCATCGATTCTAGACGGAGAACGGTTAAACCATAGAATCATCCCGGAATCTATCCTGAAGGAATTAGACGGCCTTACGATCCGATCATTTTGTAAGGGCCTCCCGTTAGAATACCGCATACAACTTCGGCCGCATGAATATATGACACCGTCAGAAGCATTCGCCAACGCGAAAGATATACACAAGGAGATGGAGCTTGATAAGGAGCGTTTCGCGGAAGCCCGAACGCCAGGCCGCGAAACCCAAACACGACAATCACTACACATCGACCGTGAGATAAGTTGTTCGTTCTGTCGAAACAAAGGCCACGTACGCTCCGAGTGCAGGAAGCTACGAGCGGTACAAGACGGCCAACATTATTTCGAATCGTCGCGACACGAAGAGTCACGCCGGGATCCAGGTAGAAACGCGTACCCACCCCGCGACTCGTACAGAAGTCAACCCCGTAGTCAATACCGCGACGCACCTCGCGAAAATCACCGAGATTCGAACCGCGGATATTATAAGGAAGACTCTAGATTTATGCCGTCACATCGTCAGCCGGAGCCTAGATACGCGCCGGACCACCGTAACCAAAACTCAGAACGCGAAACGCGAGGGCGCGAAACGCGAGGACGCGAATGGGAACATCCACGACGGAACCCAGAACCACAACAAAATACATCCGTGAATACTCCCCCTCAGGGAAAATTTTGCCGGTACTGCAAAACGGCCGGTCATGAAATCAATGAATGCCGTAAGCGCGAATATAACAATTCACGAAATCTGACGGGAAACGAGCAGAGCCCTCCGAACCGTCCGGACGCGTCAAGGAACATACAGGGCATCTCAGTCCGTGCGATACAAGCGATAGGGGATCCCCAGGAGTCCAAGTCGCAACTCTCCGATTAAACACGACGACAGTGACGACGATTTCAGCCTCCCAGATGAAAGAATTGTTGTACCAAACCCATACATCGATAACTCTTCCTTAGATCCTCCATTTCCAAATTCACCTAACGATAGTTTTGAAGAGATCTTCACCTCGGAAAACGTACCATGTGCACCTCCTAACCCTTCCGCTTCCCAGTCAGTAAGTATAAAAGAAAGTTGTCTTCGCGCAAAAGTAATCTAGTTTTCTTCGTTACACAAAAAGGAAAGCCAATTGATACAGGAGCTCTAGACTTGCAAAAACACAATAAACTGCCAAAAATAGAAGATGCAATCTTGGGACGCGCTAAAGTCACTAAAATCAATGATCGATACCTCATAGCCTTACCAGTCAAAGAAAATATTTCAATATTAACGCAGGAAGAAATTATGCTCGATGCCCTGGAATCCCTTCTGGATGTCACTCTCGAATTAGACTTGAAAACAATTAGCATATCAAAGGGAAACGTAGATAATATAAACTGGAATTGGATATTTTATAATTTACGACAAATGTTTTCCGAAACTCAAGTAAAAATCGTTATATGTCTCAATCAAATTAAAACACCTCTAGTGAATGACCGAATTAAAATCATCGAAGAAAATCATAATTCCGTAGTAGGAGGACACAAAGGTGTCGCTAAAACAGCGTACCGAATCAGAGAAAGATACTATTGGCCCAATCTAAAGGAAGATGTCCAAAATTTCATTCGTAATTGTTCAGCATGTCAGATCAAAAAATTAGTTCGAGTCAAAACACGACAACCAATGGCACTCACCGACACTCCAGGCAATGCATTCGATAAAGTAGCGCTTGATATCATGGGACCGCTCCCTCAAACACAAAACAAAAACATATACATACTCACCATTCAAGATCTCCTCACGAAATATTCCTTAGCCATTCCCCTCCGCCAAGCGAATTCCATCAGTATAGCCAACGCATTTACTGAACATTTTATTTGTCGCTTCGGTGCTCCACGGGCCATACTAACCGACCAAGGATCAGTTTTCTTAACGTCGCTTATTAAAACCATCGCGAAGAAATTTAAAATCAAGCGATACAAAACTACAGCTTTCCATCCTCAGTCAAATGGTTCTCTTGAGAGGTCTCACCATGTGCTCACGGAATATCTCAAGCAATTCATCGATCGTAATAATAATTGGGACGAGCTCTTGGCATATGCGATGTTCTCATATAACACCAGTATGCATGAGGGAACGAAACATACCCCTCACGAGTTAGTTTTCGGCAATCTTGCTCGCACCCCATCGAGTGACCCTCCTATCGATGATCTGCAGAACGAAACATACCTCGCCTACGTTATCGAACTGTTTACGAAAATAAGACGCGCACAAGAAATCGCTAGAGACAATCTGAACGGTGCTAAAGTCAAATCCAAGCAGTACTACGATCGAAAAATTAAGCCGGTAACTTTTCTTCCGGGTGACTCAGTGTTCCTTCTGAAGGAGCCCCGCAAAGGGAAGTTCTCCGACCAATATACGGGACCACATAAGGTGACCGAAATTATTGATAACCGAAATGTTAGAATCGATCTTGGATCGACTACAAAGGTCGTACATACGGACAAGCTGAAACACGCTTATACCACGTAGAATATCTATTTTATAAGTTAGCGCATGACGCATAATCGATTCCTATTCTAATTATTCTTTCTTTTATTAAGCATAATCTTTGTAATCCCCCCCCCCCAAAATCGTAAGGGCACACACATCCCCTCCGCAACTTCAAGACGACGACGAAGATAAGCCCCTTTATAAGGAGGACCCGTCTAGCAGTCCTCATCACTTTGCTCTGCGCCTGTATCACGGCAACAACGCAGCCACACAACTACAACAGTAGACTTCATCGCCTTGCGCCTACAGCACAATAACCCACCTGTCAGAGCAGCACGGACGGACATCATACACCAGGAGCAGCCATCGCCTACAATGATGACCTACAACTTACAGCTTCTTATGCTGGGATGCCTACTCCCAGGAGCCTTATCCCTTGTTGGATACGATTGTGCCAGTGACGGAATGAACGTTACAACGCTTTCACTCACACAGATTGATGAGTGCGAAATTAGTGACACCGAGCCTGTCACACAGGAAGTCAATATTCAGCTGCTACAACTTTCCGAATTTGACTACACAGACATTATACAGTGCCGCGTAGAAATAGACCGAACAATTTTTTATTGTGGTATGCATTCGCACATTTCTGCAGTGCACAATGGCCGTCGTGAATACATTCTCGCGATGACTTCAGAGTTGTGCCAACAATTGCAAAAATCAGGTATAATATACCTCGGTGGCAACGCGCAAATCACGGGACTAGTGCCGAATACCACGGAAACGCGCAGTGTTACGTTAGCGGGAACAATAGCCGTAGACGGCAAGTGCGCGGGAACCCAATATAGTGATCCGTATGGTACGTGGGACAACGTAATTGTTCAAGCCAGTATTAGAATTTCGCTTTCGAACTATCGAGCACCGGTAAAACTTGTTTCAAATCAAGTCATCCTGCATTCAGGACTCCACTGTCCAGTGTCGGACGGATCCTGCCAGGACGCCAACGGTGACTTAGCATTTTGGCCGTCAGTGCCTATGGAAACATGTCATTTCAACCAGTATGACGTGCTGTATGAAGGACACGCGACGAGACTCACCTCGAAGGAAGACAGCCAAGGAGCCATAACAATTTACACAGTGACCACGAAAGAAACCACTTTCGCGCTCACCCGTACCACAGAAATCAGTGTGTGCGGTTACACACTCGTGAAGACGGAGCATCCGAAACTATTAATTTTGGAAATAGTTCGAGACCAAATTTTCAAGGTTCGAGGCCCTGTCACCGTAGACAACCTCGACATTTTCAGTTATGTGAATTCAAAATTCGTGTACGTAGAGAAACATATACGCACCCAGATTTCTCATCTATACAAAGACATAATTATGCAGAAATGCGCTTTGGAGCGACAAGTGCTCGCTAACGCACTCAGCCTTGCCAGCATCGCACCAGAAGAGGTGGCACTGACCATTATGAAAGGCCCCGGTTATATGGCCATAACTGCGGGAGAAGTCGTTCACATTATCAAATGCATCCCGGTCCAGTGTAAGGTTCGGATCACCGCCGAATGCTACCAGGAACTTCCAGTCACGCATCAGAACAGAAGCATGTTCCTGACACCAAAGGCCAAACTACTCACAATCACCGGTACACCTAGGGAATGCAACCGATTACTTCCGGTAATGTACCAGCTTGACGACGCCTGGTATAAAATGGAGCCAAATCCCACTGAATCATTGGCGCCGCAGACAATCCAACCACTTACAAAACCCACATGGCGTTACAAAAACCCATCTTCCTTGGCCACCAGTGGTATATACGGCAAGGATGATCTTGAACGACTAAGAGAACACATCATGTTCCCGGTTGAAAAACCAGCGATGCTAAATACTCTAGCTCGAGGAGCCCTAGGACGCCGCATTCCAGCCGGAAGCGTCGCCCTGCATAACTTACTAGACGAAGAATCGTTAAACAGGATAGCCGAAAGTGCCGGTTTACGCCTGTGGAACAGCTTTATTACATTCGGCTCAGCCAGCGCCGGAGTACTTGCAATATTCCTCATCCTGAGGATAATCAAGGTCCTCGTCGACATG
Organism: Mimumesa dahlbomi; assembly: GCA_917499265.3. Lineage (NCBI taxonomy): Eukaryota > Metazoa > Arthropoda > Insecta > Hymenoptera > Crabronidae > Mimumesa > Mimumesa dahlbomi. The sequence goes on along the minus strand of OU824116.1, from coordinate 330,795 downwards.
CTGGTCAGAGGATATGCACTACATTCTGTCTACGGATGGAGCCTTCACCTACTTGGAGCCATATGGTCGTCAATCGCCCATCTACTACTTCATCTTTCCCATACGGAGAATCCCTCGGAAAACGAAGAGTCCAACAACCCCAACAAAAGTGCCATTGAGAGTGTGCCCAAAGACATTGTGCCCAAAGAGACAATACCCCTTGAAGAAGCGCCCCTAGCTCCTCAAACCTCTAGTTCCTCTAAGGATTTTTCTGAATTAAATAGAATGTTAGATCGTTTCCAATCGAAATGCTGAGGCCCGCCTGCAGCATTTCTAACTAAGGGGGGAGGTGTTACGTACACCACTCGACCACCCCACCATTTAGCTATATATATAATGCGCCTTAGATACTAAGCCTTTCCTACACTTGTATTTTTCACCACTCCTTATTTCATACTACCTTTTCGACTTCTCTAAAACCTCAGCCCCTGACACGCGGCAGCCCGCCAAGCGTCATCATGCTCTCTCACTCGCTCCGTACCCCCTCTTACTCGCTCACATGCTCTCTCACTCGCTCCATACCCCCTCTCACTTACTCATCATGCTTTCTCACTCGCTCCATACCCCCTCTAACTCACCCGCATGCTCGCTCACTCGCACTCATACCCTACTCTCGCTGCTTACCCTCTTTCTCGCTCTACCTACGCGCGCTCAGCGCATACCTTAACCCGTACCCTAGCCGAGCGTCAAGCAAGAGAATTGTTTAAGAATCACATAAGATAAAAAATTAGTCATCGTCAACCCCTCTACCAGGGGATCGCCAAAACGCAGTGCGCCTGCGTAACAATAATATTTCACGCCTATATAAGGCGATGCACAGGACCAAATCGGGGCTATTCAAATCGGAGATTCAGATTCATTCGCTATTCAAATCGGAGATTCAGATTCATTCGCATTCAAATCGGACATTCAGATTCATTCATATTCGCATTCGTTAATCATTTCTCGTCCTAAGTCCAATCCGGTCAGGGAACAGACTTCCCTTGGTCGTCAAACTCTAGCTTTAATTCAGACTCCCCGGAGTACTAGTACCGATAAGTTAGTCTTAGTTCAAATCCTTATTTTTAATTTTGTTAATTCATATATAGTTGTAACAATATAGCGTTTTTCTTATATTTTACTTTAATCCAAAGAGTTTTTCATTCGAATATCCTAACACACCTTCTCCAAACCCAGCACGCTGTTTGACAATTAATAATTTATACACTTGCTTACACGTTGGTCTCTCAGAGAGGACATCCGCTCAGAGACCATAGCTTTTCGAGAGGACATCCGCTCATTAGCACTCGTGCATCGCAAGGCATTTATAAACCGTTCCTTCAGTGAGGCCATCCGCACGTTGGAAACGAACTACAGGGTCCAGTGTCTCCCCAAAATCCTTCCTCATGACCCGTGCCCGTAGAGCAGGGCGTAAAAACCAAATACGCCGTTTGCGCAATTTGTTAAACGATACTAATTCTCCGTACCAGGAACTACTGGGAGTCGAGACGGAGCACACATCATATAAGGTGACTCCTATTATATTTACACATTTCAATATACCACCGTATAAATTCCCCCTTAATGATCCGCGGCGCGAAATATATCTAAGCAAACGCGTTTTTATACTCAAAACCGAATTCGGCGTCATCGAGCCGACAAATACTGGCACCGCCACTCCCAGAATCACTGAAATCAGAACGATCTCAGCAGATAATCCCTGGACCACAGGTAAGTATTGAGGTAAGTATTTTCTATCACCCGTGGTAGCGAAACCGCGCTATCCCCGGAACGGCATTAGTGCCCCGAAAACAGCGGTTTTATTCCGTTTCGTCCGAGCTCCTTCCGAACTCCTATTCAAAAAAGGCCGCGACGATCCGGGACGTGACACTATCATCACACAGACGAGGTATTGGAGGTATTGATCCAATACCTCGTCTGTGCTCTCGGTCATCCTAGACTCGAACCCAAAATGGTAACGTTGTAACCCTTCACAATGGTAACATTATTAATACGCACAGACTATAGCTTCTATAGCCTCGGTCATCCTAGACTCGAACCCAAAATGGTAACGTTGCTACTCTTCACGACGGTAACATTGTTAATACGCACAGACTATAGCTTCTCTACCCTCAGTCATCCTCGACTCGAACCCATAATGATAATGTTGCTACCCTTCACAATGGTAATATTTTTAAAATTCACGTTTTCCGTCAGCATTCGCTCAATTTTACAGATAGCGACCTGAAACTGGCTGGTTAATCTGATTTGCACAACATCCTTTGGCGGTCATCTTAGAAGAGCGGGAGGAAGAGGCCTGGAGTTCGAACAATAAATTCGATTGCATGATTTTTCACGATCACCCGAACTGCATAACTTTTTCACAATAAATTTCGAAATCATAGAATTTTCAATTTGCAGAGAATTTTTGGTCGATTTTCGACAATTGCTCGCCATTTCCGTAATTTTTTAGATATCGGTCTGAATCTCCCACCGTCTTAATCGGTTTGGAATTCCGCGTTCAAAACGTCTTGGATCGTTTTAATAGCTAAGAAATTACGGAATTGGCGAACGATGTACGAAAATCGGAAAAAAATAGAGCGTGTGTACGGAGTACACATGTCAGAAGTGAAACTTCTTTGGCAAACTCAATTTAAAATTTATTAATTATGACTGAATTATGATTGACGCCCGCGTCCACTAATGCGACGACAACGGCTCGTCGTCGAAAAACAGATGCCGATCGCACGATTTCTCGCACACCACAGTATAGTATGCTGCTTTTTATATCTTTCTTTTTTTCTCTCAGGCTATCCATCCTTTATTCTGACGCTCATATTATTATCATGACAATTAATAATCGTACAAGAAAATTAGTAATATTTGTTTATTAGTAATGTTGCAATTATTATTACTTTTATACATATTTGATATTGGCCATCAACAAATATGTTACAATTTTTATCTCCTCACCTTCTTGTGTTTATTCGTTTGCTTGAAAACTAACGATATATTTTTATAATAATACATAATAATTCATAGTCATTGCGTGACAAGTATCCAGTAGTAATCGTTAATGCGATAACTGTACAATGTATCTATAGCTCGCTCCACATACTAAATCATACGAATTGAACATCGAGTAAAATACGCCTAATTAACGCGAATTGGTGTCCAAACAGTCGTGCCGCGATTGGCACGAGATTTCTCATTAAAAAGAAACCCATGATATTCCTCGATGTTGGAAAAAGACGCTAGCAACAAGGAATTGAAAATTTCGATCGTGAGACCGTGAGACACTCGAATCACAATACGCGTACACCGTTGCCGTGGTTCCATTCGACTGAACGATACGCATATAATCAGAACAAAAAGAGCCTACAGCTTTCTCATACAACGCGGATTGGGATCTGAGGGCAGGATTGATTTTCTTCTCGTAAAAAAATAGTTTACTGCGTGTGCATCGAGTTTAGCGCGGAAAGCCAGTTTCGCCGATACCACAGACGGGAGATGGCAATACCTCGTCTGTGCCGATACGATTGCAGAATATTTTACCGCCAGATTATTATTAACAATCGGTATAATCGTTGTACAACTTATCGGCGAGACTCGCTCGATGTACGAGTACGTCGGCCTAGTTACATTTTACATTGCAAAGGTCACTCGCTAACCTTATACGATTTTCGCACGGATGAACGAAACAGTATTCGGATCGACGTAATCATTTTGTTGTCGGAAGAGTTCCTTATTCGCAACTTAAGTAACAAGTGTTTCGTTAAGTTCGTAATCGGCTGCATACGGTGGTCGACAACAGTGGCCCACAAGAGTATATGTATTTCCGCTGAATAAACTGATGCGTACGACATGCGAACGGACGCTCGATTCTCATCGATTTGAAACCGGGGTACAAAGACAATGCCGGACCACTGTAAATCATTGTACGTGTGCACTGTTAATATCGATTGGACACATCGTCGTTTCTCTCCTCAAAATTCCCCGTGGAAACCGATTAAAACTATTTCCGGCAATGTACTCCGATTCAGTTTGATTTTCGTCAACGGACTGTAACCATTTCATATCCAGACACGACGGTAAAGCCCTACCGTGATCAGAATTTCAGTCGAATTTTTCGTACATCAGTTTCCACTAGAAATTTGAAGGAAGCTCAGAGCCGCGCAGGCAAGTCGAGCGAAACGGTTTACGATAGAGTACGTACGTATTTTGTTTTCAGAAAGAACATCTTCGGACTCACAGCCGTTATTGTCAGTTGTCATGGACGTTACTAAATACTCAGCACATACAACGCGCAACTGGCAAATCGAATCGCTGTACGCCTGGGATCCTTTTCAGGTATATGTTTTCCTTGCATTTTATTAAATCAGAATATTGATTATGTATCTTTGATATGAACTGTTTCACTCGAGAATCGCATGGCTTTTATGAATAACGTTTGATCTGTTCATTTACTCGTTTCTTATTTGGAATTTGAAAAAGAAAAATAAAAAGAAGAGAAAAAGAATTCTTACGTGAAATATTTCACACGAAACACATATAATCGATACTCCGCCGTAATCGATAGCGATCGACATGCGTGCACGCGAGTCCGTAAACGCAGACACAGCGAACACGTATCGGATCCCTCGTGTACGACATTTCGATTTTAAATATGCTTTTTCAAATCTTCGAGATACGCCCGTGTATCGAATGTATTCGACTATACAGCGTGAGACACGGTAAAGCAGCATAAACGATCAGAACGGGTGCACGTGTTTTACATACCGTATCATTAAATAAACAGGCAACCCAGCAAACAGAGTAGCGTAAAAAGAAGCGTCTCCGGACTGTTCCCAAATCGGTTTACCTATTATATATGATACAGCGACGAACGCAGCGGAACCACGAATCACGCTTTCTTTTTACTAAAATCTTCGCTAACTAAGCGGACGTCGACAGTCGTATACAGATACGACTACCTGGGTCGTTACTTTTTCAAGTTTCATATAACAACGTACACTGTCGAAAGCTAATCGTCTTTGATGATATTCACTGGCACGTAGCGCAGGGATGTTACATTCGAATCCCACCCCTGTCAATTTTGCAGTTATCCCGAATGGAATCCTAAGCAAATTATTAAGGGACATTGTATCATATTTCGTAGGAGGTTAAACGAGCTATCCAGGCGTATAGAGCGAAACGACGTTACTCCGCAATTAACCTCGTTCGAGGAGCAAGGTCTTTGATTAATTATCATTATCATCGTCAGACCAGCGATACCGTTTACTTGTTCCCGCGAATCCGACAGTGTACGTGGACAACGTTTCCGACCTTCGTCCTGGTGATGTGCACGTAGCCCGTAGAGAGATCCGTAAACACACACGATAATCATATGGATGCGTTAGAAGCACAATAATAATTAATAAATTACTTTAAACACTCGGCGAGAGAGTATATCTTACAATAGGTAACGCATTTTCGAGAAACGTGACACGATGCACCGGTGCAGCCTGCTTAGAAAAACTTTTTGCAGTTTTTCGTACGCGAAACTTATTGTTTCAGCGACTGGAAAGAGTAAGGTTACAACGGAAACAACTTCGAATTACCCGTTGGAATAGAAATTCGCAACGGAAATCGACCGCGGATACTATCTTACTTCTTTAGGACACGATTATTATGGTTAGCAGTAATTTAGAACTGCGCAACGTTACAAACATTCTATAATGTACATACGAGATGCACGACTAATCGGATCGTCCGTCGGTTCAAGCAAAGGCTGCCGCGATGCACACCTCGAAAGCGCATGTGCGCTCGTGTACGATAACAGAAACGCCAACAACAAGTAAAACGGTGCAATAAAATCAATCGATCGCGAATCGCCTTATAAATTGTATAAAAATCTCCTATTATTTCAGCCTAGCTTAATGCCTTAAGAGTTACGGTGTCGGAAAAATTTGTATAATTCCTACAAGTTTCTATATCTCGTCCTCTGTCACTCTGGACACTCCAGCGGCTTTGTCGCGCGAAATCGCTTCTCATTTTGACTCTCACTCACTCTCTCTCTCTCTCTCTCTCTCTCTCTCTCTCTCTGTTTCTTCCCCTGTTATACGTACGTACGTACATAATACACGTAATACATTTCTTTCTTCTAGTCGCGTTACAGCTAGGAAAGTAAATACGTGTCCATCCGGGTGTGAATGTGTGTGCGTAACGACGCCAACAACGCGGACCTTCTTTGATTCGTCGACGAGCTTCGAGCGAACAAACTCGCGAGGGCTTCGCGCGCGCAACAAAACGAGATCATTCCAGCACACACGATACGGATGTATGCGCAAAAGAGTACGAGGAGAGTATTTTCGCGGTACGGAAAAAGCCGGATCTGAAAATCCAGAGAATCCAGAGGTCGATCGGCCGTCGGCACAGAGTCACGGCACGCAAAAAGCGAACTCGAAAAATAAATCGGAGACGTGTGAGAGATTAGCGAGTATTGAATGTATTTCCGTAGAGATATACGCGTACAGCATTGGCGCGTGCGCCCACAGAACTACGACAGGAGAAACAGAAGACAGAAATATTTTCGTTCGTTCCGAGGTATTTAATACTCGGCGCACGAACATTGGTATCCATTCGCTCAGAAGTTACTGTAGTTAATTTTTGTTTCTCTCCATCCCCTTAAATTTGCACGATATAAAATCCTAGCTTAGTATGGCCGGTAATTTCTTTTTTTTTAATCCCTCGCTTCTTTCCCTCTTCATCTTTTTATTGTTATTATTAAGAAGTACTTACGTCGTATTTAAGTAATTTTTTTTTATATTTATCCGCAATTAGTAAATAGATAACCGCAAGCTTACGTTTCTAATCTCAATTTTTATTGGTAAGTGGCATGTACGTGTGTGTATGTATATCTGTTTTAAATGTCTGCCTGGTGTCTGTCGTATGATACTAAAAAGATTCGTCGCGACTATCTAACGAGAATTTTTACGTTTTTGTTTTCTTAAATACTTTCACACATTTTCACTCATTCTAAGGTTTTCTCGTCCGCACGCGCACACGACTAATGCACACACACACACACACATGCATGCGTGCTCTCCCCCCCTCTCTGTCTCTCTCTCGCTCCCGTCCATTAGTATGTGATCTTGCGATCTCGTATTGCAAAGCCCGATTCGTTAACGCAAAAAGTAACAAACAATCTCTTTCTCTCTCTCTCTCTCTCTCTCTCTCTCTCTCTCTCTCTTGCTCTCACTCTCGATCGTTCATTTTCATTTTCAGTCCCGCGAATAACGGACGCAGATGTCCGTCGAACAATAATTATCTTTTATTCTCTACCTGCAAGCTTCTTAATGGAATGTTTTAGTACGAATACACGGGATATCGAGTTTGGTATGAACGAGTTAGTCTAATTGCCTGTTCGAACCAAGTTTCCGACAGTTTCGTTTCTTTCCACGCTTCGCTACGCTCTCACTTTAATCGAATTTTACAGCTTAACCAATATAGAAACTTTCTTGGGACTTTCCTCGAATTCAATAATGATAACGATACAAGTTTTTCGATAAACGAAGATTCACGTATTTTATTAGTCTACGCGGGATTCCACTAGTTCAATTTACCGTATTCACGGCTGAATACACCACGGTGGTTAATGCGATGGTATATTACACTAACAGGTAAGTACGGTACGTATTTAATTCAACGATGAATCCTCGAACAACAGCGAACACGTTAATGTCTGCCGAAACGTTTTCTTTTTCAGGGTTGAATCCTTTCGAACCGAAGGGATCAGTGTGGCAGAAGTAGAAAAGTAATCGAACCTGTTGTTCTCGCGAATAAATGACGAGACAAATGTAGACACGCGGTACATACAACCGTGTCATAGTCGGTGAACACCGGTGACGAATCGCTTGCGAATTCAAAGTAAAACTGCGTTCACCCTGGATCGCGAGTACATTTAAACATACAGAAGACGAACATACGATTTCAAGCGAGAAAGTAACTGCTGGAAGATAAGACTACGAGTACGCTCGTCTTTTGTGCTATTCAAATACAGTGGGTACAAGTATCTGCTCATTCAGCACATACATGATTCAATAATTGGGAAATTTGCATATGAACAGATTCTAATAACGATTGTGGAATATTAAACAATTTTGGAAAAGAACATTGCTTCTGAAATGGAACGTGCAAACACTTTTATTAAACACTGTACATTTACATCCAGTGTAATCGCAATCTTTTACAGTTCTTTGTCCATCCGGGAGAACGAATATGTATATGTATGTATTCGGTGTGGATCATCTCGCCTAGTTTTTACACGTTTTATTTAGCAAACAAAAAAATCCCTCGCCTTCCCTTCGTGACCGATAATAATCGACCGCTCTAGCACACTACTCTCTCTCTCTCTCTCTCTCTCTCTCTCTCTCGCTCGCTCTCTCGCTCGCTCTCTCGCTCTCTTGATTACTTAAATATAGGAACGCGTCGCCGTGTGCGATATAACGTATATCGTTATTATTTCTAAAGCGAGAGCTATCAGGGGACCAACGGCTTTGAGATTGCAGTTCTTTTATTATTTTATTTCATTTACTTGTTACTCGATTCGAGCGAACATTTATACATCGAATCCTGTCGCCTATCATCTACCTAATCGCAAGAACTTTTTTTCTTTAAAAACTAACACGCGTATGCCGGCATCTTTTATTCCGTCGTGTTTCTGCCCGAGGGATAACGACACGTGAACCCCATCTTGCCATTTTAAGCTACGTGAAAAATAATGGCATTATTTTTATTTCTTAAGTGATTAAGCGGTAAAAGAATAACGTTTGTTCACCTTGCGTTTGAATGAATCAAAGTATGCACAAATCGATGTCGATTCGAACACGAGCTGAGAGTAAAAAAAGTTCGCGTGTCGTTATCGCGTTACGACTTCCGACCCCGATATTACGAAGTACAGATTTCCTTTCTTCTTCGTTACCTTCTTTACTAAATTCTGTCTCGTCCGTCACGATTTGACTATTTTACTTCTTGTCTTTTTTTTGCTTTTTTTGTTTTATTAACGAGCCTTCGATTAAAAATGGTGCTAATAGTGTTTTACAGTGCCTTTATTGTTCCACTAAGAAGCCGGGACAATTCTTCGAGATATGTCTGTGTTGAGAAGAAAGTATATGATAATTATATTTTCCTTACCGCTTAGGTTTTTTATCTTTATATTCTACACTTAAAGACGCTAGATCCTAGCCCCTTTTGCAACTGGTTTTGCTTTCCGTGTTTTCTTCCCTTTCTCTATTCCTTCGTTTCTTTCTGCTTTTTCTTTTAATTTCGTACGAGAAGCAGACGAGAAGCCGTACGCGTAGCGACGCGCGCATCGCTCGTAACTGAAACCTACGTATATGTATATATTTATATATTTATATATTTATAATCATTTATTTATTGATTTATATATATATATATTAGTCTTCTGAAATGTTTTATTTCTCGTGCGTGCAAAAAATAAATCTCTCGACGCGATTCGTCGCACCGGGAATGAATTTTTCTTTGTTTCAACTCCTCTTTTGTTTGTTACTTTGTTCTCTTGGACTACGCGTCGCGGAGAAGTATTAGTAGAGATACCGAAATACGTTTAAATATCTCTTTGTAAGTTTCGTTCCTAATCGTGGTGTTTCCGTCGATTTTATGCCTGGGAAGTACCTGCCTTTGGGTTTCCTCTTTCAGCCGTGATTGTAGAATATTTGTATCGATGGCTCGCGGATGACGGTGATTTAGAGTACTTTTCGACAACCGAGCCACCGAGCCACCGAGCCACCGAGCCGCCGCGCTGGTAAAACAATCGGGAAGCGACCTTTGCAGCTCGTCTATATCGGTTCTCACGAGGTAGGCATGTCCGAGCGAGAATCGCGAATCAAACGAAATTTCTATATAGTTATCAAAGTGAAATGCCATTGGAATTTAAATTAATTTAGGTAGATCGTTTAGCATTTACTCCTACACCGAGGTCGTTTAGCTTACCCGTTTAACGATGTAATTATTGCTATAACGAATGGAACGGTCTCGATCGGAACTGCCATTAAACTTAACACTTTCCAACTCGAAGAAGTTGATTACAAACTGGTCTAAGTAACCGAGTCTCCAGTTTATTTATTTGTTTGTTTGTTTGATTCTTTCTTTTTTCTTTCTTTCTTTCTTACGAGTAATTCCGCGTGGATTTTCGTCGGCGGTAAAACGTACGAACAAAGGGTTTTTACTCAGGTTAATTTCCAATCAACCTCTTCGCTTCCATCTACCAGAACAAGGGATATACATATACGTACCAACTGAAAACACTCTCGTAAATGACACCATCTGGTATACACAGCAACGAACACAGAGACACTATTGCACATCACTTACGACTTATCGATTTCTGCTCGAGGGCGAAACGGAAATCGGGCCGCGATCACCGTGACGACAAACGAAATTTATTTACGACACCGGCCGTAAATCACAAAGCACGTTCCGTGGATATTTTGTGCAAGAGATTTGCCGGAAGCTTCCCATTCCCAAGCCCGTTTGCGTTTACCATGGCCCACTTTCGATCGGTGATCGATGCGTCTTCGAGCATCCTCCCGGTTATATCGCGGCTTGCATTTTCCAAGCTTCGTAATCCAACCATTCTTTTTAGGCGGATCTACTCCAATCTAAGTACTCCCTCCACGTGACGTTCACCAGAACCTCTGGGCGCTGTCCCATAAGTTTCTCAGGTTGGATCGGAACTCGAATCGGAGATTCTGGTAGTATCACGCTATGTTGTTGCCGCTCATGGTGGTGACACATTTCTTCTCGGGAGTGTTCTGGCTCTCGGAGTTGCTGCGCACAGCTTTCGGTGGGCTTCCGGGTGTCGGGGTCGCGTCCCCCGGCAACGGATTGTTGTTGTTCGTCGACGTGGAACTGCGACGACCGTTTTCACGGGTCGGGGACTTGACGTCGAACACGGTGTTGTCGGTTTCGATGTCCGAGTCGATCTACAAACGTGGAGACATTCTTTAAACGATCGAATCTATTTGCAGTATCGAATGCTATCGCTACAGTGCCGCTAGAAATGCCTGATGAAGATGACCGTCAAGTGCAATGATTCTATTTCCTACTACTATCAGACTCCGGACGTTTCTACAAGATCCGCAAGTTTAATTATTATTTATACCATAGTCTCGAAGGAAGCGGGTAAATGAACATGGGGATGATGCACTACCTTGTTGAAACAGACTACCTGTCTGTTGGCGGGATGAGGACTGAGAAAGAGCCGTTCGCTGGTATCGCTTCCGCAGCTCGAACTTTCGCTCATTTCCGTGGCAAATTTTCTCGTCGCCCTGGGACTGGGCGGTGCGGCTCTGCTCTGACCCCCCAGGCTTAGCCCTACGTTCCTGGAGCACACCTGCGACTGAATGTGCTCGCAAACTCGCCTGAATCTTCGTATGTTTCCTGGGAACACGCGAACCAACGATCAAACGATGGATGTTAAAACATAAAATAGAATACGATTGTTGGCCTCGGCAAACGATCCGATGTCGTTAAATCGCCCGAAGAGGGTAAATACAGAATAGAAGTCTAGGTTCCATCTCTTTCGGTTTGCGCAACGATTCAAGGAATTCCTCGGATTAATTGCAATGTTCTACGACAGCGTTTTGCAAAGTGGACGCGGAATCGCCGCCTGATACGAAATACGAGACACGGTCGTGTCGACGTTGTACCGTGTTTGATATAAAATGCCCCCGGTAAACGTTAATCGTTAGGGCATACGCGCTGGCAAGTTCGCGAGATTCCCAAGCTTCGGTTTCGAGTAAAACTTGATTGGACGCGATCACGCGAGCGTGACTGCACGTTCTTTCAGCGTCGGGGCGTACGTTTGCCTAAAGCTGCACGAGAGATCAGGCGGCCGGTCGTACGACGCGAGAGCAAGACGGGAGAAATACGCTGGGCTCCCGAGGATTCGTCCATGTATGCGGATAAGACGTAACGTTCTACGTGCCAAGGTGACATCGATCTAGTTGCGCTTGGACCAAAGCCAAATGCCAAATGCCAACACCGAGCCACGATTCACGGTGTCCACGAACCGCGAAAGGGCTTTGTACCCTTGTGTTTTTGCCGGCGGCTCACCGAGTCGTGAAAGATCGAACCGCCGGCGTCGCCGTCGCCGCAAACAATGCCAGGGAAAATCGTTCGATCTTTAATCCACGGAATATTCAGCGAACGTTTGTATGCCGGGAAAACCGACTCACCACTTAATAAGGTGAAGGTGATGGCGTACAACGGTTCGTTCGGCTGCTTCGAAATGGCACTAATGTCGACTTGGAAGCGAACTTGTCTTTGAAACATGACCGGTGCCGTGCTTCCTCTTTTGTATTCCACTCTAAAGGACATCGGGGAGCTTACGCTATGAGACAATTCCGCAATCTGTGAAATTAAACGTTTCTTCGATTATTTTCGCAACGTTTTTTCAAACGAGCAACTGTTTTTAGCAGCAGTGTGCAACTCACCGATAGGAAAGCGTGAATCAGATCGGCTTTGACGCTGGCCAAGGCTTTCCCTTTAACGAGAACCGTAAACGTTTCGTCTCTTTCCGTGGTCATTAGACTACCGAACCATGATTTCTTTGTCAATTCCGGCGAAGAGTCCGGGGTGAGGTGCACCTTTATTAAACGCATGCATTGAAACATCATTTCTCGAAAGATGGTAAACAATCGTCAATCTCTGGGTATTACCTCCTCGGTGCTGGTGAGCAGTTTGCGTCGGTGGAACCTCGGGCTGCCGAGGAAGGAATTCTTTATAGTCGTCAGCCTGGATCTCCAGTGGTGTGCCCCGGAACCGGCCCCGGTGTGCGGCGAGCCCGGCGGTGTAACACCGACAGCGACCACTGAAACATGCGCGAAGGTTTAGCGGGGCAAACTTTCCTCGTATTCCCGACACGCCGCGCGATTACGCGAGAGCTTTTGTTCCTTCGGCGGGAACATCGGCCAGTCAATCGATACGTGTCGTTACCCTCTAATTATCCTTCTACGCTACGATATATGTATATTCCAAAGGGCTACGTGCTCGGCCGTGGAAAAGGGTGGATGGAATATTAAAAAAATTCTCCCAAGCGAAAACAGCTGTCGAGGTGGTAAAAGATTACTTCGATAGAACATTCTCAATAATCAAACGGATCGGAATATTATTTTTTATGAAAAACGCAGAGAATTATTAAAATCGATTCTTCGTATCTTCGTACAACGAGACAGAAACGGTGGAAATATTCTCGTCTCGCGATCGAAACTTTGCACCCAGAGGGTAAACGGAGATACTTTTCGCACATTGGACGCGGCTGCTCTTCGACAATGATTCGAAGGGCCGGCTGCATTTTTTAAAGGCAGCCCCACGGTCGGCCCACGGTCGGCCCACGGTCGGCAGAATAATACCGGGATTCGTTGTCGGACTCGACAAGGGTCGCCCCGAAGCCTTTGCCGGGTTTCTGTAAACACTCCCGAACACCTGCAAACACCGACTCTCTTCCTGCTAAACGACTCCGTCGAGACCTGAACGCGTTTCAGGGTCAAACGATAGTCGCGACGCTCGAGGCAAAAGTTGAACGCTGAAATGTCAACGTGTCCGTACATTTCGCACTTTGCAATTAGCGGGACGTATCGATTTCGCTGCGGATAGCTCAGGGTAGCTTCTGATTACACGTTTTAATAACGAGCGTCGAAATCGATCGGCAGTACAAGCAACGAGTAGGTGGCCGCGTTTCGTCGATTTCCACGGATAACGAAGATCAATCCGCAGGGAAACGATTCGAGGCACTCACCCTGCTGCACGTCGTTCAGCTCGATCCCCACGCTCGGCTGACTCGGCGCCACCGCCTGCACGGGTTGCGTATTGGAGTTGCCGTTTCCCGCGGTGGTGACCTGCCTGTGGGGGCTGGCGGTGGGCCCCAGGTGGTGCGGCACGGCCCGGTGAGGGCTCAGCAGACCCGCCACGTTCGCCGCGTGCAACGGCGAGCTTCCGGGCGTGGACGCGTGCGAGTGGGACGCGTGCGTGTGCCCACCACCGGTGCTCGGAGAACGCCGGGCATGATGTCGCGTGCTGTGGAGCAGGTTTTACAAACATCAAAATCTTACTCCGATTACCTACGGTGTTTGATCGCCGCAGCATTCGCAGATCTCGAAGCGCGCGCGCGCGTCTCTCGGAAATTCCACGTGCAAACGACGCGACGTCGAGAGAGAAAGTTGACGCGGCGCAGATCGAGATCGCGGGAAATCCAAGGTTTCGAGCATCGGGAGCTAATCGTCCGCGGCAACGTCGCACGTGTCGGACGGTAACGAAGAGAAGTAAGTAAAAAGAAAAAGCAACGAAGGGCTGGCACACTGATACCGCGCACGCGACAGGCCCGCGGTCACGCGATTGCGGCTACTTCGCGAGAGTATCCAGAGGTAGGTTACGAAACGGTCCGGTCTGTTTGTACGCACGAAACACCGTCGCGTCCGAGAATGAAAATCGACTAGAAGAATCACCTTGATTGCCTCCTGGGTGTCAACGGGGAGCCGTGGCTGATTTGTCCGAGATTTAAGGCCGTGCTACCGTTTACCCTGCACGTGTCGACGCGTTTCCTCGGCGGGTCCGCTTCCAGTTGACCCGCGGAACCTCGGATTCCCCCTCTCATCACTTCCAGCTCGTCCTCGCACGCCGGTCGTCTTCGCTTCCTCTCCAGGAGGAGGAAGTAGATTACTTTTTCCGTGTTGTGGCTGCGGGAAACGTCGTTCGAGTTATCGTTCGTCGTCTCGTTGCCCGAAACAACTTGTTCCAGGCTAGCGGATACGAACGGAAATGTCTTACTTCGGACTGAGGAGTTCCTGAATGAGCTTGTCGCGTTCCTTGAAACAGCCTAGGCTCGCGATCGCCTGCAATACGTCCGGATCGATCGCGTCCACGGACGGAATGACGTGCGTCTGCACCACGTCCATCATCGGCAGTTCTAGCTCCAATTCGCCCTTGCCGGCCGCCGTCACCCAAACGTGCCTGTTTATCTCTGCCAGCTGACGAAAACAGGGAGAAGGTGTTGCTAGTATGTCGAAACGCGACGCGAGGCTTGTTTAGCGATTTATAGGATTGTTATTGGAAAGGTGTTCGAGGAACACGGGGAGAGGCAAGCAACTGTATCGAAATAACTGTACCGTCAATCTTTTGTCCGGATCTACTTCTATCATTCCTTTGAGTAAATTCTGGCACTCGGGCGGCACGAAGTGCGGTATGTAAAACACGCCGCGTTTCACTTTCTCCAACAATTTCCTTAAATTGTCGTCGTCGAAGGGTAACGCACCAACCAGAAGCGCGTAAAGTATCACCCCGCACGACCAAACGTCCGCTTTCCTACCGTCGTACTTCTCGCCCTGCGAACGCGCAATTATTTCTCATTTCTCTTCGTCTCCTCTATTTTTCTCTCTACCCTCTAATTATACCGGCGAGAGGGAGGCATTGCGAACGAATTAATTTCCAGCTTCGCTTTAAACGAGAAAACTTCTCGCTCGAATATAATGTAGTAAATCGTCAAGGATATTACGGCCGCTTATCTTTAAAGGACAATTAATAATTGTTTTTTAATTAATCCGAAATGAAATCTTACTCTGATTACTTCCGGACAGGCGTAATGAGGGGAGCCACAGCTGGTTTCGAGCATCGAGCCGGCGGGCTGCAACGACGCCATACCGAAATCCGCGATTTTAATGTTATTCTTCTCGTCCAATAACAAATTTTCAGGCTTCAAGTCTCTGTGACTGGAAACAATGGAATGTAGCTCGTTATCGTTATACGACGCTCGAGAAAATTCTCGTCGTCCGCTCGGGGAGTCGTAACAACGTCTGGGGTCAACTAATTTAAATGCCCGATCGATCGGAGCCAATGTTTCACGGGGTCCCCCTCGTGAAATTGGGTCCATCGCTACTTATTCGATTGGGGTAGGTTTATCCTGTCGACTATGTTTCCGGCGAACCCTTTTGTTATTCGAAATTTCGTTTAGTCTCACGAGCTGGCTGGGCTAGATACACCAGCCGCCGATTAATCAGCGCATTCTACCGTACGTACAATAGGAACAAGTTCGCGTATTTGGTTTTAGGAATATAAATGATTACTCACCATATACTATGACTATGACAAAAATCTAACGCGGAAATGATTTGTCGAAAAAATCTCCTCGCTTCCTTCGGCGTTAGTCTACCTTTTTTCACTAAATAGTCGAAAAGCTCTCCGCCCGAAACGTGTTCCAGAACAAGATATCTGAAACGAAAGCACCGTGGCATTCACGTTTTTCCAACCGTGTAGGTTTTTTGTTGCTGCCGACGATAATCGAGCCAGTAGGGCAAATCTCTTTTTTGTTCTTGTTGTTGTTCTTTTTTAAATTAATGGCAGCTGTTTGGACGGGCTCGTTGAACTTGCGCGAAAAGGTTCGTCGACCTTTCGAGCGTGACACGGTACGAGCGAGCCCTCACCGCAATGTTCTGGCAATTTTCGGCATGTTTTTTAAAGCAGCTTTCATTTACGTCGGATACTTACAGATACTTCTTGTTCTCGTACACATCCGAGAGCCCGAGGACGTGTGGATGGTCGATTAATTTCATAATGGCGATCTCCCGTTCCACCTTCATCAGCACCGATTCCGACAGCTTTTCCCTGTTGATGATTTTAATCGCCACCTTCTTGCCCAACACGCAGTGGACCCCGAGCTTGACCAATCCTGGGCAAAGAAATTCACCGTCATCTTTTCGATCGATCAACCGTCGTAACGCGAATCCGTTTAATACGATCCGCGCGACGAATCGAACCGTTCGACGTCGAAGCGCAAACAGATCGGAATCGTTCGAGTAGTCGCGACCGTTCCGGGTCGGACGGACTCTCGACGACTCGGAAAGAATCGGCTAAACAGGGTCGTGACAAGTGGATCTCCGAGCCGAGTGCTCCATTGTGCTCGGGTCAGCGTGATCGGCTTTCCGCGGCCTTTTAATAACGTTCGCCAACCGCGAATTCCGCCTCCCGCTTGATAAACCACTCCTCGGAGAAAGAGAAAAAGGAACAATGGTCGCTCGGATGCATTTACCCTGATTAAAGTCAAGTGAAAAAAATAGGCTGTGATACCGGCTACCGTACGATGCATGAAATTCTAACCGTCATTTATATCTACATGTATATGTATATGTACATGTATTCGTGTACAAACAAACAAAAAACACTGGCAAAAGGAACAAACACACCCGGTACGATACTTTGACTTGCATCGCAGCTTCCCATTTTGCCGGCTGTTACGCGAAGTACATATTGCGAAAATAGCGGATTTCCAGAACGACAATTCCTCGGTATACCGTGAAGCGGAAGAGCGCACAATTATTGTTTTCATAAAAAGAATCTTCCCTTGGTCGACCAGGCCGATAAACCGTCCGGCGTAGCTGTACGCGAAGTACGTGCTCGTTTCTCTTCCGCAGCCAATAGCGCGAGATGGTTTATCGCTTGTCGAACGGAATCGAGCTTCCGCTATTAACACGATTCCAAGAGTTTCGCGTTACGCTGTCGCGCAGGAAGAGTAATATGTACAGGAAAATGGACGCGCGACCGTGCCAGACGCTCGAATTACAGCGAATCCTTTTCGAGGTCCGAGTCACTCTTCAGGGACGTTACCGTGTGCACACAGCCCGCTACTTCGAGAAGCAAACACGAGCATCTTTCTCGAGTGGTTTCGAGTTTCGCCACTTTGCGAACCACGGAAACTTTCCGGGACAGCGTTACGATTTAACAGATGGATTCCAATCTAATTTCAACGTAATCCTGCCAATTCCACCCTCACTTTTTCCACGTCAGGCTGCGCGGAATACCACGCGGAAAACGAATATCGAGACTCCGTGGCAGACAAAGTGCAACCTGCGCGTTCCGCGGTATACTCCGGGCCAAACCGTGGGTTAAATTGAACGTTTAAACATTTCAACGATTACAGTCTTACTTGTTGTCTCACGTTTTAGACGTGGAATCCGAAGCCGAATAAGGTACAGAAAGAATCAGATTGACATCGAAAAAATTGTGGAAATGGCGGGCGATTTACGAAAATCGCAAAAAATCGTCAAATTAAGTATGACAGTTTTTTGGTTGGCATTCGCTAAATTGTTGAGATAGCGATCTGAAACTTGTACCATTGTTTTAGTTGGGAAATTCTACGCCAGATCAATATATAATAGTTGTACTTTTCGAACATTTCATTTTTCGCAAAAATCTGAAGGGGGTAGGTCAGGATTTTTTGCGATTTTCGTAAATCGCCCGCCATTTCCGTAATTTCTGAGCTATTAAAATGATACTGGGCGTTTTGGACGCGGAATCCAAAGCCGAACAAGGCAGTGAAAGAATCAGATTGATATCTAAAAAATTGTGGAAATGCCGAACGATTTACGAAAATCGCAAAAAATCCTGACCTACTCCCTTCAGATTTTGGCGAAAAATGAAATTTTCGAAAAGTACAACTATTATACATTGTTCTGTCGTAGAATGTCCTAACTAAAACAATGGTACCAGTTTCAGACCGCTATCTCAAAAATTGAACGAATGACGAACGAATTACGAACGAAAAACTGCTCTAATTTGATGAATTTTCGCGGTTTTCGTAATACCCTCGTCGTTTCAAAAATTGAGTACGCCGTAACGCCGTGTCACGTCGCAGATATTAGCAGGGTGCGTGACGACGCAAGTGCCAGTTGCGCGATAAACGCATTTAAATGCCAATGTTCATTTTACGATCGCTATCTGTTCACGTATCTCCCGTTCTGCCCATCTCGTCCGGGTGACGAGAAACTTGTTGCTAATCGATTTCTCATTTCTTTACGACACGACGCACTGCGGTATTTTACGCTGCATCGAGACATTTCGATTCTTAAATCCCTGCCGCGAAACAATTACCCGCCGCGTGATATATTTAAAAAGCCCCTTCGTTTTCATTCCCATCCCCGCGGAAAAGCAACGCAAAGTTAATCGCTCGATGTTGTCGTCGCGTGTGCGCGTGTGTTCGCAACATATTTACCAACCTTGCCAATTTGTACGTGTCGATAAAATAATGCACGCACGGACGCACCGTGTCCCTTTCCATATCGACGAGAATCTACCCGAGAACCGTTAACATTTTGGAAAAGAAAAAAATAATGTCGGATGAGCTTTGAAATCGTACGAAAAAAGGCCGACGGGCACACAGCGACGCACGTGTTGAAGTTGCAAGGGAAAATACGTCGTTTTCCCGATTACGACTGTTCGTCTATAGGCGTATACATATCTCTACACTCGAGATATCAAACGACAGACTGGACTGTTTTACGGGGGCACATAATTAATCCGCGACGGCGCTCTCGTTCGTAAAATTACTTTTCAACTGCAAGAGACAGCTATATTAAATACTCGTTAGGAGCGTCGAGTGCTCGTATCGCGTACGTAAGCCTGTGACGGGCTCGATTCTCGCTTTTCGTCCGCCCATCGTGTTTCGGCCGGTTTGAACGGTGCCACGGGAACATTTTCACATCGGCGCTAAAAGAAATTCTGATTCCGTGTCACGCGACTCTGCCACGACTCGTTTTCAAAAAAGATTTCATCGCTCCTATAGGTAGAACGTAAACGATGAAAAATATGACAGAGAAGACGGAGAGGTTGCCGCAGTGGCGGAAAGCAGGATTTATAGGACTGGCCAAATTGGCTTAACCCGCCGTCGAAGACCACAACGGATCGGCGGGTGTCTTTTGCCGCGGTAAGAAATTCTTCCTCCCTTTTGTTCGCGAGGCGGATGAGCGAGGAAATCGCGATAAACGAAGGACGCGGAAAATAGCGCCCTCGATCAATTAATTTGTCGGACTACCAACAAGTTTTTTCATCTCGGATTTAATTTCCCCTCGATAGCTGCTCGAGTTTTCTGGCCCATTTGCAATCTACTTTTGTCTACGTCGGAGCAGATGGTACAAGAGAACTCGACGTGATATTTTTTCGGTAAAAGATGTCCGGAAATGGAATTAGAACTGGCATCGGAAGCGGGAAACGTTTCAACGGCCGTCGATTGGATGAAAATTCCGTGAAGGGTGTCGACTGGCCGCACTTGCCAACGAATCGACGGAAATTGCATTAGCGGTACGATAGGCCGTTAAAGTGCACTTTCCCCAACGACTCGCATCACGCACGATTTACCGACATCGATGACGGACATCCCCCAGGTAGAAGATCGGTCCCGCGATTCCAGCGTTCGTGGGGGTACGTATGTACGTATGTACGTGTGTACGTGTGTACGTGTGTACGTGTGTACGTGTGTACGTGTGTACGTGGGACGGCCGCGCATCGTCGGGACAAGAATTCGCGGAGAACCATTCTAATTTCCATCTGTGTCGGGTCGTTGGATCAGCGAGCCCGAAAACGGTGGAACACGCGAGCCAACTCGATATTTATTCGCAGCTACGTAACGCGTCGATACGCCAAACGTACGTGTACGTTACGTACACGTAGATTTCGAGACACCAACCAAGTCCGGTTAATTGAATTTTGCATAATCGGGCTTCGTGATAAAATTCGAGTCGCCACGTCGCGCAAGGTTACGTCAAGGTTTCCACCGTGTCCGATTCGCTCGCCCGTCTTCCGAAGTTTACGTACCGCTGTTCTAGGACACGCAGCGTTACCGGATCGAAAAGCCCCGCGGCGGATTCGGTAAGTGTCGTGCGTGTCATTTTTTTTCATCGAACCTTCTGCCTCCGCGTAACCCGGATTTTCGCCTCGTATCCCGGCTTCCGTTATGCAAAATAATTATGTTACGCGTAAAAAGGACGGGAGAGAAAGAGAAACCGCCGCGTGGCTCTGTTTGTAAAAATCAATGATAGCCTCGTTATCTCGTGACAAAAAGGCGCGAGTAAAAGGCAGGAACGTTTCATGTCCTTTGTCTGGTGGAAGCGATACACTCTCGGTGGGTGGCACGTTTTTGCGTGTCGATGAGAAGCTTTCAAACGGCATCCCAAGCTTTTATCCGTCGTTTCTAACCGAATCGTTTCACCCCGTTCCGTTTTCGAGTTCGCCGGCCGAATTGGGATCCTCGACGTTCGACCCTTGATAAAAGCTAATCAGCGTCGTTTCTCGTTATCACCGAAGAATACCAATGTCAGGCCGAACGATTTCGATTCGTTCGCCGGGCCTGCGAGTGATCGATGAAACGGTCGCTCGTGTTCGCACACACGCACGTGCGAGCCAGCGAAGCCCCGTCCGTGTCCGTGTTCGTGTCCGTGTCCGTGTCCGTGTTCGTGTTCGACGATTCTACGTCCGACGGAACGTCCGACGGAACGTCCGACGGAACGTTCATTCGGCGAATCTGTGTCAAACCGTTCGCGTCGACCTTCCTGCGGGACGTTACGTTCGCTATTTTTCTTACCCTTGAATGCAAACGACAAACCGGACGCTGGAATTAATATTCCCCAGAGAGATATACTTGTACGATCATTTACAAGTCTTGACGATGATTACGATTATTAATGGTCGGAGACAAAGTATTCTCGTCGTCTTTCAAAGTACCGAAAATTAATCTCCTTTCACGGTCGCATCTGGATTTTACGTTTACCTTCACCATTCGTCGTCGTCGTCGTCGTCGTCGTCCATTCTCGCGCGGCCATTATGTAAATGGCGAATAATTTGCGGTAAAGGTTAAAAAAAATATGACGGGTCCACAGACAGGATGCAAATATATTTATGAAATTCCCTTTTTCGTATTCATCGCGACCGCGGCCACCCGCGAAATCGAATTATTTCCCGATATTTCGCAGATTGCGCCCTTCATCGAATTCCCGTGTGTCGGACGTGTCCGTGGAATTTGACAGGCAGGACTTGCTGCCAAACGTATTGCGTAACCTATTTTTTTCATTCTTCCGAGTGACCGCAACTATGTCAAATACTCGCCGAATTTCGAATTTCGCCCTCATGTTTTATTTCCGCGACGTCGAAAATACCTCCCCCAAACTTTCAACGATTTTTGGCAGCCAAAGTAGGTCGAATCGTCGCTAGTCGGCTTCGGCGTCATAGCGTCGAATGTCAAAACCTTATCGACGACGTTGTAAATCAGAGAGCAACTTCTCGAGTCACGATGTTTCCGCGAAGAAAATTCAAGAGTGGAAACTCCTTCGAAAGAATCGTTGACCAGAATTTTACTAGTGAACTTTTCCGACGGTAACCGGGGTACGTGTACACAAGCGCACGTTCGTAGTTTAGCCGCGTATACGACGAGCAACAACGACCGCGCACCGCGACTTTATTATTCCGAGTGTTTACAGTGTGGGAAACGCGGCCCCGTGCACCCGTGTGGCAAAATTTCAGATTTTACGCGTTTTCCTTTTCACCTTTTCCCCCGATTCTTCTGCGTTCCAATTGCAAACCACCCTCGCGCCTCGCTGAAAAACTTATTAGCGTTTTTAATTATTCGAAGCCGACGGTTTAGTGTCCCTTAATATTCGAACGCGCAACACGGTTGAAAACGGGACGGAAATAAAATTCTTCCATGGAACTATATTAATAACTCTGTATCAAAAGCCGGTGGGATTTCCATCTTTATAGATCGTGTCTGAAATTAGCAAACGTCTCTCGGAATATCCGAGTTAATCCGGAACGAGGAGTTTTCCCGTGGTATTCTTTCCGCCAGGAAAGTGCATCGAGTATTCCGCTTCCGGAACCGCGAATACGTTATTCAATACTCGAAGGTAAAAAGTGACTCTCGTTCGAGAGAGTCTCGATCGCGAGCCACCGTATAAAAATTCATGAAAGCAAATTCGACGAGGGTTAACGTACGTTGCCGGCGTACGGGTAGTTTAACGCGAAATCAAAGAAGACGGGAGCGATATATTTATCGGTCCGCTAAATCCCGGAATTATTAATCCTTAGTGCGGCGGATTCGTTCGTTTCGTCGGATGGTCGTTCGATCGTATTGATTTATCGCGTCACGCCCTGTGGGCCAGGCTCCTGCATCTCCCCGGCGTTCCGTTAAAGTCTAATGCTCGTTTCACACCAGTTGCAAGGGAATCGCGTCGCTACCGCTCGCCTCTCGCGGCCCCGTACCGCTTTAGATTTCCTTCTACGAGAACGTGCGGGGAATAATTCCCTGGCCGAACGTTCGGCGAGCTACCCCGAAGAACGTAATGGGAGGTAGGCGAAGGCAGCCTTCGTCCGTTCGTCAAGACGTATCTATCGCTCGGCGTAACCTTCGCTCGCGGTAACTTGATCGATTCCGTTGTTCGGCCACCTACTTACACGTGTGGACGCCGAGACACCGGTATCCCGACCTAGCAATGTCGCCTGCAATTTCATTACACCAGATGGAATCCGCAGGAATTCGCGAAACGGAATTCAACGCTGCGATTACGGGAGCGACGTCGAACGTCCATTCCCGGAACGATGTTCCATGTCCGTTCGATCGCGAGCTCGCGTCATTCGATATACGACATCTCGACGGGAAACTGTAACGCGTTCCGAAAGATTGCGGGGATATTTTCCGGCAAAAAGGCAGACGCGACGGGTACGGGTTTACTACGGTATAAACCCGCGTACCTCGATTTCGTTGCAGCGATAGACATTTCGTTCCTTCTCGAGGTAGACTTTTGTCGTTCACCCTAGCGACTTTCACGCTGTCTACAAATTTCGATTTAGTCACGCGTCGTAGGTTTTACGGGCATAAGTCTCGCCGTAAACCGTGACTTAATTGCCGAAACGCTATCTTTCAGTTTTACGGGAAGAACGCGAAGGTACTTTCGAGGATGCATCCGAAACAGGGTGCTCGTGTTTTACGAGCCGAAACGGCTCCGACACTATTCCGAAAAGCTCGAGTTTAACTCGCTACTCGAACGTTGCGGTAAAAATACCTTTCGCCGCACCGGTTTCTAGAAGAAAAATCGTGATAATTAGTCCGTTTATCCGAGACGGAATGCGGACGCTGAAATTAGTCGATAGAAATGAACGCGATATAATCGGCCGCGTATCAGTGGTTTCTTTGACGGATTATCAGTCGAGGCTCGTTACCGTCTCCACCGGAGGTCGACGATTGTCTCGGCCGTCTCTTTGTCTCGCGAGTTCACCGGAGCAGCTCTAAAGCACGGAAAACTGTAGAACGCCGGGAATGAAAGGGCATATTCTTTCCGCGGAATCGCGTTTTTCTCTCTTTCTCTCTGTACGTAGACGGAGACGGAGACGGAGACGGAGACGAAGACGAGAACGGTTCCTCCGGAGGTAACGTTGAACGAGAAGTAAAAGCGGTAAACCAGGTCCCGGAGGATGGGGATATTGACTTCTCGGCTACCTTGTATTTCCCCGGATGTTCTCGACGACGTAATAAAATTGAACGACATTCGAAAACCGTTCTCGACGATTCGACACTCTCGACGAATAGACTTTCAGATTCTTACGCCGGTCTCTGGCAGAATTGCGGAGGTGGGCGGATGTGCAGTGGAGCAACCTGACACGTAATTAAACGACTAATCGTGTAATGGAAATCTATCGGGGCGGTATTTAGCGCGGGTAGGGTATTATGATATTTACTACTCGCTTTACGGATGAATGGAAATTAATCCGATTTTCTACGAAATACATGCGAACGAGCGTGAAACGAGCAACGGCTCGAGTATGTTTGTCATCCGGACGTGACTAAATCGTTCCATAGGAAGATAAATTTACGATTACCGTGGAGAACGACTCGAACAAAAGAATACGGTGGAATTCGTTTATCGTTATCGTTATCGAGCGTCGGCGAGTTGACTCGCGAAAATGCCAGACATTCGACATAACCGATTAAACGATAACGACCTCCCGACCACCTATTAACCCCGCGTACTCCGAGAATCGCTATCGTTCTACGGCTACGATTGCATCGGTCGCGAAGTTAACGAAACGACTCGTCCCTGATCTTTCGATCGGTTCGAAATCGTGGACCGAATTAACTTTGAGACCCGAACGTCTCCAAGCCTCGAACTCTGACGGGCAGAATCGTCGAGGCACGGATGACGGCGATCGCAATCGGCTACTTTAAAATCAGATACACGCACCGGTCTGCCCTTTTCCCAAGGTTTTCTCGAGTCGATAAGGGCCGACATACTGATGGGTCTCCTGGGTGTTGGACCCGACGGGGCTCTCCTTGCCCTGCATCGCCGCCGAGCCACTTTCCTCCTGTTCCGCCAGGTTGCTTGATTATACCTTCAAAACAGCCTTGCCGGCAACTTCCACTTTCCTCCTTCTTCCTATTTCTCTTCCTTTTTCTCCTCCTGCGCTCTCCTCTCCCTCTCCCCCTCGCTACCCCCCTCTCTCTCTCTCTCTGTCTACCTATCTATCTGTATCTCGTTGCTTCTCGCTCCCCCTCTTGCCGACTCCCTTCGTTTCTCTTGCTCCTCGCGCGCTCTCTCCCCCTCTCTCCCTCTCTCCCTCTCTCTCTGTCTCTCTGTCTGTCTTCGTGCTTTATCCCTTGTCCACGTAGCTTCTGTCCAAGGTGTATCACTCTCCCCGGAACTGGAGGTTCCGTTTAGGGGTCGCGTCCATCCGCGGCATGTCGATCATCGCGATTCTGGTCGTCGAAGGGCAGAGAGACCCTTCGACGACGACGAATGACAGAGTAACACCCTGGAAGATCCGAAAACGACGGAGAACCAGGGCGATTCACCATCTACATACGCGCAACAGCCCTATCACTGACACAGGTCCTTTATCCTCGGCGGGTGTCTCTTGCGGAACCTTTTCATGTTGACCGGTCCCGGAAGTCGCTGGGAACGACGGGACACCGTTCCGAACGAGACCTCGAAACGTCACGGCTTACGAGCACGAGAACCCTCGGCTCACGTGAACGACAGGATCGATGACACTCTGTGCCTGGTTTTCGAAAGGAAACGAATTCGCCACGGCACCACGTTAGGCGCCATTGCAACTCACACGAGTACAAAGTACCACGGCGTGACTTCGATATATTCCGACCGAACCGGAAACGCCACGGTTATCCAGCTACGAGTCCCCGCACCCACCCCGCGGACACCGATCCACTCGGACCACTAGTTAATCAGCAATGCATTCATTTTCGCCCTCGGAGTTCCATACTCTTTCGGGACGTTTGCGTCAGGGAACGTATCGTCCCTTCGGTCGTCTACACTCTGACACGCACTCGCACCACCGACACAGACACCGACACCGACACCGACACCGACACTGACACCGTCACCATTACGTACTTATCCAAAGGGAGGTATATGCTTTGCGATTCCACGATACCGATCGTTTCGACGCGAATCTCCGCGTTCGGTCGTTATTCCGTGGTCGTTCGGGCTCGTACTCGAACGAGGGTGGTTTCGTTGCTTTTGCGAAGGATCCAGCCCTGCCGTGCTTGGATGACGGAGCTGACGACGAACCGCGGCGCTCCCAGTTCGATTACGTGTTACGGAAGGGACACAGAGGGGGTAGGTGCGCGCGCACCCCCAACGCCCGCCACCTAGCGCGCACCACCTAACGCCGCCACCCCTTCGTCTATGCGACGGAGCGACGGGAACGACCAGCGATCGTCCAAAGCAAGCGATGCGAAACCTTGAAAACAACGCCACCCGAAATAATCCCCGGACAGCGAGATTTCGCCCCTGAAAAGATTTCCGCGCGTCGAATCCCTGGGCCGATCGGTAGCCGCTCGTCGAAATTTCTCCGCCCCCGAGGCTCGCGACTCGATCCCTGGCAAGTTTCGAAGTACCGGCAGATCGTTCGACTCGCGTAAACTCGTGCCCATCGCTAACCCCGTAAGGGAGAGACCTGTCTCCCTTGGTCCGTGGTTCGCGCGGACGGGGTTGGGTGACGATCAGCGTGTTCTCGTCGGTACCAGGGTGGCTGCGAGCGGTTCGTGTCCGGGGTGGATAAGCCGATCCTTTTCTACCGGTTTCACCGCCTGTCCTCTCGCGATCGTTCGTAAAAGCGCTATCGTTAGAACGCTTTGCGAAGCGTAGCGCTAGAAACTTCCCCGCGACTCACAAACGAGAAACATTATCCGGATAATGATCGCGGTAAAAAAATTGCTTTCGGCCAAACTTTGTTGCCAGGGGCGGAAGCGGGTTGAAAGGTTGGCCAAACACTCATCTTTCGGTATAAAGACGTCCCTTGTTACCCACGGAAATTACCCTTTCTTTCCGTAAAAAACAGCCGTAGACTCCTAGACGCGACGTGGCACGTGTCAAACAGTTTTTCGCAACGCGTCGCATATCTTCTTCCGGTTCAACTTTTATCCGGAAGATCGTTCCGCAGTTTGCTCGATCGTTGGACCCAGGAGGACGGACGATTAGGAACTATTTTCTAGGAAATCATCCAATATCGAGCCCGAAGGGGCAAATTTATCAAAACTCAAAGTAAACACCGAGTTACAAGGGATACGTCTATCTATTATTCGCAGTGGAATCGAACAGGTTTAGTCAGACAGCTTTCTCGCTAGGATGCCGATTAATCATTCATCCGATTAATTATTAACGGAACGGAGCATACCTCGCCATCCCTCCTGTTATGTACTGAAATTTCCAGAAGATGCGTGGACCCCTTGCATTTCAATTATGTCGAATTAATTCCAACGCCCCCGCCCCGTTCCTGTTTCATAGCGTCAACTAAAGTAAATTTAATTAAAGAAATTGCGGAATAAACATCAAAGCTTAAACGATAAGTTCGTTATCCGCGGTTCGTTACATATTTACAGAAGAAGCAGTCGTCCAACGATTACAATGTTTCAATGAAATGGAAACAACGCCATTATGAAAACCAACGTATATTCATGAACCGAGAGCTACAAAGAAGCAGCGACGTATCAAAAGCAACGGTCGCGGATTAACGACCGCCGCGCCGGTGCAAAAGGAGGAACCGGAGGCAAAATAAAAGAACGGCGTAATAATAAGAAAAAGCGTGCAAGATCGCGGTGGAAAGAAATCGAAATGCCGGAGCGGTCTCCGGCTATCGGACTTCGTTGATGGATCAAACGTTTCGCAGAAAATAAGAAAGGTAAACGCTCCCTTTGACGGGAACGTCGTTTGCCGCTAATACGGCAGAGTTCTTGCTTTCCGGATAAAAGGGAAATAGTCACGGTGACAAAATCTCCAGCGGTGGAAACTCCACCGCGCCGAAATTCCCCCGCTTTAACCGGGTGAAATCGTGAAATCGTGAAATCGTGAAACCGTCGGAGAAATGCGGATATCTCGCGTGGAGAAGATTCTCCGTTTCCCTTCCGTCGCGGAAAGCACTCGAATCCTGGAGAATCAAACGGGAGAAAAAGCGAGATAGAGAAGAGAATCGAAGTTCTGCCGGTAAGAAGAACCTATTAAACGCAGTTAACCCCGAACGGAGTATAACCTCGAGGAGAAACGGAGGAGAGAGTAGAGTAGAGCATTTAACCGAGGCACTTTTCTCGATGAGACGTGCGTATAAATATGCAAGGAAAATTACCCCCGGCGACGAGGACACCTCGCAGAGGGGTATACGAATGCAATATAGATCGCGTCAGGAGGAAGCCGGGAGGACGAAGGGAGAAAGGGAGAAAGGGAGAAAGGGAGAAGGAGAGAAAGAGAGACAGTCGGATGGCACAAAGAGGGTGCAGGCCCCCAGGATCGATAGGTATATACACACAGATAGGAACACAGGAAACGTCTGACACCGGAAAGGACGGGTTCTTACGAACACCGGTTTTCCGGCAACATGGACAAACTGAATTCCTTCGGGTTTGCATTCGAATCGACTAACGCGGCGATACAATTTTATTCCCGTCCGTAACGTTCCAACGTGTCTCGATATATTCTTTTTTATTCGTCTTCCCGTATCGTCAACAACTAGCTATTTTTATCCGATTAAGTTCATTGTCCACGGGAATGATGAAAAAAATCTGCGATCGATTTAATGTCGCGTTGCTGCCACCCTTGCGGAAAGAGTACTTAATAAATTGTACGCCGCTGAGAATACATCCAGGGGTGTTTTAAACCTCATTGAAAATCGCGCATACGAATCCATTAATCGTTTATTCAGGTATTTCGCGGTCGCGCGCGCTAGCGCGACAGGTGGAAAATATTGTTTCGATTTACGATACGAGTAATTTCAACGACTAAACGTTCGTTTTAAACCACTGGCTTGCAAACCGTGACGAATACCTCTATTTCCCCCGCGATGAAACGTCACAAACGAAAAGAAAAAGGTTGAAGTCCTTTTTCACGCGCTTCGAATTACGGGAAACTACGGCAACGGCGATTAACTAGCACTCGCGAAGAACGGAACACCGGATTCGATGATCCGCACACGAAGAATCAGCGAATCCGCAGATGTTTCTCTCTGGGACGAAATTTCCACTTAACCAATGGCTTGCCATAGGGTCCGGACAGTTCGGGAACACGCGATTAATTGGCCTCCCTTTCCTGTCCTCCGCAGGTACTCGCCATAAATACGACAAGTCGGCGAGAGCCCCTTGCGACAAACAGATCCGCACCAATCCGAAACTATGGCTGGGGGGGGGGGGGGATTATTGCACCTTACGTCAAGGGGGCCGTAGGTAGTATCTCGCGACGTCCTTGCGAGAACGCTAGGACTTTCATAATTACTTCATATTATTATTACATTTTCAAGGCAACGTCCCACTCGTAGAGTTTCCGACGTTGCGAACCTTTAGAAAAAGTTTCCCAGAATAGAGTCGGGAGTTTTATGAGCCGGTCTTTTCATCCTCGCTGACTGTCATCGTCTCGAACGTTTTAAATTGTTCGCTGGATGTAATCTCCAGATTCGAAGGGTGGCAACTTCTCGAGATTCGAAAGTAATCGATTTTCATTCTATGAAACGCTTGGTATAAAAGGACGCTTCGACATATGAGAACAGGGTTCCTCGATACGTTTGTTAGCAAGTTCGATGTTAACGATATACTTGCTTAGACAGAGAAGGGCGTTAATTTTACCTAACGAGCATCCCCCGAAGGTCAATGGCCTGCCGCGAATATATGAGTACGTATATACGCACCCAGCCTCCGACACAGCATCAATTGGCACGTAGACGGTAGGCCGAGTCTCTCTCGTGATGTTTACATTATTCCCTCATTGAAATCGCTGTCCGCGGTATTCAACGTCCCTGTGTGTACGCCACGTTCAATGCATCCCGTTGCTAATGCGTCAAACTGTAGCTGCTGCTGCATTTAGAGCTCCCCGCATCCATATCGCGAACGAGACAAGAGGACTGTTTAATTCACGTCGGGTTCGCGCATTAAGTCGACGTGCCAATCTAATTTAGATCCCCTCGGGAGATCGACTTCCCGACAGTCTCGTGTCGCGGCTGAAACGTAAAGTCGTGTCGCTCGAATGCCAAGATTTACGATCTCTCGCTGCGTATCTTCTCATCCTTGGACAATAGGTGTATCCATCGACTAGCAACTCGCGATTAATATCGCTCGCAATGAGACGGTATTTTTTGTTCTGCGTGGGGCGCGCAGTTGCTTAGACGGCAACGTGTTGCACCGGGTCGGAAAAGACGGGTCCGTTCCACTCTCTCTATCTCTCTATCTCTCGTTCTCTCGTTCTCTCTTTCTCGCGGAGCTTGCACTTGGCTTCATCGAGCGCGTTGCAAGTTGTGCGGCGGGACGAGTAAACAAAGTTCGACGTTGGCACTTCGCCCCGGCCTATTCACCGCACCGCAGACGATACGAGCTTTGCATATGCTTGCGCCCAGCCGTCTACAGTGGTTCGCAAAATTATTCGGCCGCGACCACCGCGGAAAGACGTCTACGACTACGTTTCGGCCATTCGGTTCTTTTCGATCGTTCGTGCCGGACGACGCGTAAGGCTGCGTTCGTCGACCTTGGAAAATTTCGCGAAATTCGACTGGAATGGACGAATTCTACAGTACCGCGGCCACCAAAGATTTCCCATAATTTTCATTTTATCTCGTACGAAACGTTTTTCTCTCCAACGCGTTTGACGAACGGCGATTCACGTGGCACGCAAACGGAGAACTTTGTGAACCACTGAAACCACGGAAAACGTCCTCGTTGTACGAGGGACGCGGAGACAGAGTGATCCTGCAACGTGGCACGGATCGCAATGAATATCGCTGATTTTGCGGACGCCGTGGATTAACCGCGCTAAATACGATGGCGTCTTCTCTCCGAAACGTAATACATACGTGCGCCCCACGAACGGGGCTGAAACTTTTCAATACCATAGCGAGGACAACGACGTACGACCGTAAAATTCTCGATAATAAATAAAATTCACGGGGGAAATTCGAAGCTGAAACCAAACCGCGATACAGGATTACGCGGCTTATTTATACGGTCATCGATATCCTGCCCACGACGCGACGAGTTTATTTCGGAAAGTTCTCGGCTTTCGTAAACTTGTCGAATAATCCGTCGAGACACCTCGTCCATGGACAGCTAAGACCCAAAGGTTATTCATCGCGACAAAAGTTCTGCCGAATTCCTTCGACGATATCGATCGAAACTTTCACTCGATGTCAGCCGAATATCCCCCCGAACCGTGTACACCGTCGAAACTTGCGAAACTCGTTTCCTACCTTGTTTGCGAAATTTCTCCTGCACTCTTTCTTTCGAAAAATGTCAAAATTCCTGCTAGAGGAACGTTTACTGTCTGGAAGCGCTCGCGCGTTTCTCTTTTAACCACTTCAAGTTTCAGCTAACGATTAAACGATCCGTCGCGTGACGTTGCCAAAGCAAAAGGCAATTTCGTCGGCGGCCGGTGGAATTGTAAACGCGAGGAAAATCGCAGTCGGGCGATTTCTAGCGGTTTCGAAGTTTTTTCATTCGAACGGCAGGGGAAACGAGACGAGTTAACGGTATCGTAACAGTGGCTGTACCGACGCGGCGGTGTTTTATGAGTCAGACCGTGTAAGTTGTTCCTACGAAACTTTTTTTCAAGTGGGGGTGGTAATACGTAAAAGGGAGGCGTGAAGTGTTAACACAGGCCAGAACAGCAGCAGACACTTGACGCACCCCTCCCATCCTCCTGTCCTCCTCTATTCCTCTATTCCTCTTTCTCCTGCGTCATCCAACCTTCGACCGAACTCTTTGATGCACCCTTCTCATCGGCTTTTTGCTCGTCCATCCATTTTCCCGCGCCTCCGCCTTCTACCCTACTCTCGTCCCTCTCTTTCTCTAGCACGCGTTTTTAAAACTGCCGCTACTTTACATTTTTCCTAATATTTCTTCGTTGCCGAGCATCGCGCTTTCATAAGGGCCCGGGCGCTGGGTCGTTTGCTCGCTTCAAGGATTTTTTTTCCCTCGCCGTAAAAAAGCCCGTCGGTGGAAAATTCGAGAATTCTCGATAGACCGCCGCCACCGCCGCCACCACCGCCGCCACCACCGTCGAGTACCCCCGCCGTTCACTTTTAACTGGAAGTTTGTCCACGATGAAATACATATCCATACTGGGATATGTATCGACTCGATGGCGACGCATCTCCGTGGAACTACTCGGTTTTCACGTTTAATTCCAGCATTTCCGTGGGTAATTACCAAGTGTAAACGCGAGGCGCGACACGTAACAGTAACGGTAGGCGCACGTGCGTAAATGAAATACAACGAGAACTCGGCTGACATTCGACCCCGATGTTCCTGGCGTTGATTTATACGTATGAAATTCCATCGCACGCGTGTATTCAAACGCGAGCACGCGAGACCTCGAGCCGGGAGAAATTTTCGGCGACGCCAACGTCGCGCCTGGAAAAAATGTCAAAAGCTGCAAAGTACCGAATTCCGCGTCGCCGGAAGCTGCGTAGAAAATTTCCAGGCGCACCTACGCCGACCGTTCGTGCCGTAGTTTGATTTACGCAGCTGTAAATGCGATCTCTATTAAATGTGTATTCCGTACATAGACCCCGGAGCGTGGTAAATCACGAGGGTCGTCCGGCGTAGCTCCCACGGGGCACGATACAGAACCCAGAGGGTCCTTTAAGCAGAAACTTCGACGCGGCATATTGCCGCGACGAGTTTATAAATAAATTACCATCGTGATTCCACTTAGAATAATGGAACGATCCCGCTCTTGCGAACTACCTTCCGTCCGAGTAATAACGACGTAACGTGGACGGGGTTTAACTTGTATTTTAACGCCAGGATTGCCACCGGGGCGGCGGGACGAAACGCTGAATAACGTGCTAGGTAGAGTAGGAACGCGAGTATCTTTCTTCGTAGCCGTGTTGCCGGGAAAACCGACGAACGGCCAAGGAATCAAATTTCTCGAGAAACCGGCTGCCCTTTTTCTCTGTCAGACGCAATTACGTTTTGTAATATCGTGATAATTAAAGGCGCGACAACCTGTGAATACACGGAAGAAAAACGCGAGCCCTCGACATGAAAGTAATTTAGTACTTTCTGCATTCCGCCACCCCCGAAACCTTCCTCCGCCTTCTCCTCTCCTCTCCTCTCCTCCCTTGTATATCTTTACACTCTTCTTATTACCCGGCTGCTTCGCCCGCGCGAGCTTCTCTCTCGAAAGAATAACGAGCCAGAGACATTCGAGGACGCGACGAGAAGAAGCTACGCGGCGAAACGTGGCATCGTGTCCCTCGGAATCGATCGCGATAGCCTAGAAAGACATTTCCGGATCATCAGCCAAAATAGAAACCGACCGTGGAAACTAGTCGCGAGAACGCTATTGTTCCACGAATACCCGGGAACCGTTGGCTATACCTGCTTAGAGCCGACAAAAGTAGCATCGAGCGCAAAGAAATTTCAATCCCCCGAAATTCCAATCGATCGATCCGTTCTTTCGGAAATTACCCGCTAAAGAATGCATCCGTCGATCGTCGACGGAAAAGAGGAGAAAGGAATAAAAGGAAAAAGGAAAAAGAAAAAAAGAAAAGTGGCCCGGTTGCCGGATCGCCACCGGTTAAAGCCGGAAGACTACGCGGGTCTCGTTAACGAAACACATATTTTCACGGGCGGGGGTGGCTGAAAGCAACGTGTGGCGAGTCCCACACAATGAGCGCGTAAGTACACAGGCCGACGCGTGCGCGATTACACGTATCCCTGACAAATAACCGAACACAGCCATTCCGGCTCACCCCTGGTCTTCGAGGGCTCGCAGGGGACCCAACGGAGAGGGGACGGGAGGAGGCGAAGGGCGAAGGGCGAAGGGCGAACGGAGCGACAGAGACGGAAAGAGAGTATATCAGGGACGTAGGGTAAGAAGGGTGTACCACCCCTTTGCGAGGGCCTGAGTCTTACCGCGTTAATTGCAAGTACTTCCCTCGGGGTACCGCAACGGTATACACTTCCACCCTTCTCCACCTTGCTTCGACCCCCTTCCTCAGCCACGGACGGTTTAAGGGTAGCTGGGATGATTCGCGAACCCCTTTTTCCCTTTTCATGCTCGCCCAGGTCCTTTCATTCCTCGCCGGTGGTTAAAATATTAGGATTTCCCCGAGGTCTCGTGCGTACGTACGCACGCGTATACGCCAGGGGGTGAAGCCTCGCTCCTCTCTTTTTCTCGTTCGCGGCTCGTCAACGACTCGACTCGACTCGGCTCGGCTCGACGCGACGGCTCCCACCGAGTCGATTTCGAGTCTCGAAAAAAAAACCCTCCGCTTCTTTGCCCCCTTGAAACCCTCTCGTTTCAATGGTCCGAGATTCGAACGAGCGCCGATGCCCGTCTACGAGAGGAGAAATCTACTAGCAGGTTGCTTAGCCAGGGGTACGGGCCGGTTAACTTTCATAATCTACCGAGACGACGTGTTCGAAGGAAATACCTCTACTTTGGGTGAAAAAGGTCCGTTCGCCCGAGGATCGTTTTGTCGATGAGATTAATAAACCGGTAAACGAAGAAAGTTTCCCCGACCCGATGTAAACGACGCGTAGCGACGTATCCCGTCCAATTCGAAAGTTTCGTATCCCCACGTTGCCGTAGAAAATCGGTGGATGTAGCCCGGAATCGTTCCATCCAGCGTCGGCCGGGGATGACACACACAGCCGGAGCGTGTACGTGACAGAAGCGTAGCCGGTAGACGGGGCAAATGGTCTGTGAAACCGTGACGTCATGCCACCCTCTTAAAATTTCCAAGCCGGCGAAAATAAGAGGGTCTGGTGCCGTGTACATATGTACATACGTGCACTGTGCCATTTCTGCAGCACCGAGTCTGCAATTCCGATGCACCGAATCGCACACGTCTGCCAACCTACCGCGGCATGTACGGCCGTGGAATTTTTCGTGGCAATACGGCACGCGGACGAAGGAAAACTTTACGAGCCTGATCATTGTTTCCCGTCGAACCGCGTCGCGTGTGTGTCGGTGTAATCGTCTAGTCTCAGGACGGAAAATTGCTCGGTGGTTTACGCTCGATACCGAGCGACGTCTGGCGCGCGTTGCTCGCGTTGCTCGCGGAAAAAAAGATTCGCTGGGAAACATCGAAAGGGGCATCGAGACGGTTCGATCATCCGTGTTACAACTTCCCGTCTAACGGATTTAAACGCGGCCCTCCCGCCGGACGATTTCTCCTACGTGCTATCGCACCGCTCTACAATTCCCGCTCGTACCATCCCGGCCGACTTCTCAAGAATGTCACCGGTACGGAGATTTCGAGTGGATGTTTTAATTTGTCCTCGTCGGATAGACGCTAAAACCATGATTCGACTCGACGTACCGTAAAGCACAGACCATTTGCCCCCGCGTCTAACGATTTCTCTCGGAACGCGTGGTTTTTTTCGTTATTTCCAGCCGTGGCGAACGTCGACGGACCTTGACGGCTGTCAACCGATTTTCATGAATATCGAATGTATTATCGGTTCGCCGCGCCTCGTACGTACGAGTCTACTACACGTTACATACGTATATAATTTGCGGCCCGAGCCAGAGGCACCGGCTGCTCGCTAGCGAATCGACGAAAATCAATATCGAGATGTTTTATATCTCCTACCTTCCGTACCAACTTTAACCGACATCCGACGCGTAGCCGTCGCTTTAAAGGAATCGGCAGACCGCGGCACCTTCCTGGGGAAATATTGGGGAAATATCTATGGTCGGCCGTGACTACGCTCGAATCTGTATTATTCGGGCTAGCATTCTTGTCTCTTCTTTATCTCGCGTGGATTGTACTTTGTTACCCGTATCTCTCCGTGCCCTTTCTATCAAAGTATCGACGATGAAACTCGAAGGGTGTGGGTATAATTAGAAATTCAAGTAGGAGCAGTTATTAACAGTAAAAGTTTCAGCTCCGCGATTACCCCGGTGAACGTAGTTTCGCTTTAAATATTCCTGCGAGTAGTTGCACATTTTCGCGAGGATTTACCTCGCATTTCGACCCGTTTCCACGCGTTAGACGCGATGCGAACGAGAAGAGGAGTCGGACGGTCGAGTGTCGATGGTATTCGGTTTTAATACACGTTTTAATAAATACATAGCGTCGCAAACCGTCGGAGAACTTTGATAAACAGCGGATGACGGACAAGAAAAACGAGGAGAAAACGAGGAAGGAAACACTTCGAGGTAAACGTAATAATATCAAGCTGCGTGATCGATAACTGTACAATTGGGTAAAGTACGGCCGGAAATCTGCTGGAAAGTGCGGGGTGATTGGACGTGACTTTAGTATCGTACCTCGGTGCCCGTAGACACGTCAGCCTAGCTGGCTAAAAATCAGAGCACGTGGGGAAAATGCGCGTGGAAACGAGTCTATCGAACGATCTCCCGATATCTCATATTTCTCCCGAGTTCCTCCTCTTCCTCCCGTTCGATTGGCCGTTCCGCAGGAAAATGGCGATCGCGATAGCGGAGTACGCGGTCGTTTCGACGGCTCCGTGGAGAATCATCGACGATAAAGGTCAAACCACTAGCTCGACGTATACCAAATCAATCGTATCGGTTCTCGTATCTGCATTGTTTCCGTTTCCGTTTCACCGTTTCCACGTCGCGCGGCGACGAAAATCGCGATGAAAATGGATACTCGGTCGCGATATCTTTTCTCGCGACTTCTTCGGCGGCCCTGTTCTCCCCGATGAAAGTCGCGGCACCCCGGTGAAAGAAACGCGACGTAACACCGCGCGAGTCTGCGAAATTTAAAAAGCGTAACAGCTCACGGTTTCGCTCACGGTTTCGCTCACGGTTGCTCGTTCACGGCCTTTTTCTGTATCCTACCGTTGCTTCTTTTCGCGAAGCAGACGTACCGCGTGCATGTTTGTAAGTAGAACGACGGCCGCGGACGAAGGGAACGTCCTACGTTACCGCAGTTTCGCGTTTCACATACACGAACGACCCGCGTATCGTCGATGCGCCGGCTGCTCTCCACAGGGTGAATCATCCATCTCGACTACTTCGATCGATTTCCCGCTGCTCGTCCTTTTACCGGACCAGGATTCGATTCGTCCCATGGAAACGTTACGTGCGTCTTGGCTAGCGAACATTCGGAGGCACGACCGGGGGGCTCGGAGATCCGTTCGAAGAGGAGAATGAAAACGATCGGGCTGCGAGAAACGTTGGACGGAGTCGCGAGGCGGGCAATCGAAACGACCGCGAGCTCTAAAGTCTGTCGGTTACGACGTTTCATGGGATATCTGGATATTCGACGCGGCCATTTCTCACGCATTTTACACGAATCTGCACTCAGCGAGGCACAATGGACACCCCCGGTGACTAAGCCGCATTTCCGGGATGCGGAAGAAATCTCCTACCCTCCACACGTGCCTAGGGCTCTAGGGTGGTATACCTAGACGTATCGCCAGCGATAGCTGTACAACCGGGTGATTAATGAAACAGTTCGCCGCTAAGAATCACTTGTTTCCAATATCCTGCAGTTTACGACTCCGCGGGCGCAATGTCGCTATAATTCGGAGGAAATCGAATATTTATAAACACCAGACCGTACGAGGCAACAAAGTACAATGGTTTTATTTTCAATTTACCGTACCGGTGGGCTAGAATAGATGAAAGCCCGGGGAACCTCCACGCACCGCGATTCCTGCATCTTCGATTTCGATGAAAAAACTGGTCGAGGGCGGGGAGGAAATCTGAAATACGCTCGGTCTAATTTTCCCCGAACTAAAATCGCCCTATATTCGAGTGCGAATTAACTCTCCGCTGTTTGGCCAAGCGTATATTATCGTTCTATCGTTTAACAGTATTTCACTGTTTACTCCGGAGCGAATTTATCGATTTTATGTTCCGCTATTGTGTCAATTTAACTGTCTCCGCGGATATTTCTCTTTCCCTCCCTCTCTCTCTCTCTCTCTCTCTCTCTCTGGCTCGTAATGTATTCTTTTTACGCTTGATTACCAAAGAGATTTGCTATGACGATATAACGATCAACGACCCCCCACGAGATTACATATTCAAACCAATCGATCACAAGCCTGTGCCACAGGGTAGTATGAAACAATTATTCCCCAAATCGCCGCTCCACGAAATACTCGCGTAAGTGTCTTTTTTCACGATTAAAACTACGACGCGATTATCGCAAAAATCTTCGATTCTGGAACACTCGTGAATTCGAGAAACGCCGT
The DNA here is from genome assembly GCA_917499265.3 of Mimumesa dahlbomi. Lineage (NCBI taxonomy): Eukaryota > Metazoa > Arthropoda > Insecta > Hymenoptera > Crabronidae > Mimumesa > Mimumesa dahlbomi. The sequence continues at coordinate 292,295 of OU824116.1, read as the reverse complement.
CGGAAACGGAGACCCCAGACGACGAAGTGAGCGTCGCGACGACGTTCGTCGATTTGCGTCGCTGCGTCGAAAAATGAGAAAAGAATGAAATGACGAGGGGGGAGGGGCGGCCTCGGGTAATTAACGCGAAAGAAAGAGAAAAAGGAGAGGGACGAAAACGACAGGATTCGGTGGGTGGAAAAATTGCGACGGAAGAGAAAACGTAAGAGAAAAAGAATGATAAAGTCCCTTCTATCGTTCGCCTCTCTTTTTCGTGTCACGTGAAACCTGTCTACGGTAGCGTATAAAAAAGGAGAAAAGAATAAAAAGACAAGGAAAACGATGAGAAAGAAGAGCGGCGAAGCAGCCTCCAATTTTTCTCGATTGCCGCGGACGGAAAAAGAAGAAAATGTCGAGGAAGGGGAGGGGAAAGAAAGAGCGTGATAAAACTCGCGAGATAGGCGGGGGTCTGAAAGGAAGAAAAGGAGAAGGAAGATAAAAAAAAAAAGAGAAAAGTAGGAAAGCGTGCATGCCCTCAGGTTCCGCGATGCTGTCGTCGTGTGAATAGAGAGCCGAATAAAAGCCACGGTCGTTCCTCCTCCAATCTCTGGATCCTTTCACTTTTTAACCCAGTTTCCATTGTTAGAGCCGACAGGCCGTTCCCGTCACGCCTGCCGACTACCGAACCGACTGTAATTAGCGCTATATCGTCCGATTCGACGACTTTTCCTCTCCACGCGGTTTTTCTTGTTTCTTTTCCTTTTTTCCTATTCCAGCGCATCGCGCGGTTTTCGCGGACGGTGAAAAATTGTTCGTTCCCAGCGAACGGAAACTTTTACTACCGATGAATGGGTACTCTCTCGCCGAACGGGTTACGTAAAACCAGTCGCGGTAACTCTTATCGGGAATTATACGATTAAAAATAAATCTTCGTCTCTGCGTCGGACACGATCGGATTCGAGGAACGCGACACAATTTCCAGCTTTTCCCTTGGCTGACATAAGCGACGCGTTTTTCATCTTCGCGGCCGAAGGTGCAGCTTGGAATGATTAATACAAATCCTTGGCGCTCCTTCGCGGTTCTTCGCCTGCTTGATTTCAACTTCTATCTACGTGGGCGTGACTGAATGTTGTTTCACCGGCGATTCTACTTCGTCGCTACCCTTTTTGGATCGATCAGACATTTCGAGTATATTAAAATTCGCATATGTACGTCTGCTCCGGGAGACTCGAACGTTACTTCGTTTCGCGTTTCCTAGTTTCTGCATCCATTCTTGTTTCACGCGAACGTGTCAGGCATTCGATCGATGATCTTTCCTTATGGAAAACCTCGAAGATTCTTGCATAATCGTAGCTGTGACATTCAGAAAGAGCACCGTTCGCTCGACAGGTTCTATCCGGCCGGATCGAAAAGTCATCACCGCCTATCGTCGTCCTTAATCGTTATCCTCGACTAAGGTGAACGTTGTTATACCCCTACGCTTGTGCTGTCGTTTCACGCATCTACGTGCTACATTAACGTCGAAGTAGCATCGAACACACCTGTTACCAAACACCGTGCCTACGTATCGTAGAAAAAAGAAAACGATAAGATCCTTTTGAAAAAAAGAGTGCAGCGACGATGGGTTCGATGGAAAGAACAAAGATAGCTTGAGATACAAATATCGTAGAGGAATCGAAACCAGTGTCCCCCGTTCGCGGCGATTCCGTTGTTTATCCGCTTTCCCCACTCGTGGCAAGTGTTTTCACCTCTTTAGTCTTTGCTGCGCGTAGTGCCGGTCCAAACATCGGCAAGACAACTTATATACGTCGCGTCCGCGACTTTGTTTCCCGTTGACTCGTGCTTTCCCGACAAACTCGAAATTATGACAAAAGTTTCGTGGATGCTGCTGCTCGTGCTGGTGTACGTCGCCGTGACGCACGCGAAGCCGACGATATACAAACGAAACCAGGACAACGTCTTCGAGCCAGGTGAGCGTTGGTTAGTTACGTACTTGACGACGTTGTTTAATTCCTAATCAGCCAGCTACGCTGACTCGACGAGCGATAACACCGTTTAATCGAGCGTTTGTTTACAAGTTTTAGCGTCGCTACCCGTAATCTCTGTCGGATTAGTACAAGTTAGGAAACTTGGGTCCCGACGAATACCGTTGTGACGTTTTGCGTTTCAGACTCTGTGTCATTCGGCAAATAGACGAATCGCTCGATGATGTCAACCGTGAATAGAATTAGATATATGTACTTCACGCTAATACCCTTCGCGTCGATTTCCCTCTTTTGTCATAGGGTTAACAAGTTCTGTGTGTTATCATTTTATTGCATACACGGTGAAAGTCGATAGTAGTTCCATCGTGTTCTTTATTAGCTATCCCCGGGACAAAAAGAAACTTTTAATCTTCCGCTCTACATTCCTCCCTTGTATTTAGAGTACACGGGATATTAGCCAGGAATCTGGATTCTCATTGGACCGCGAGATAACAGAAAAGGTACATGCACTCGGCGCGAGGCTTTCAAAATTGTACATGCACCTGCCTATCTGGCCTGTCTTCCTGTCTCGTTACCGTCATTACGTCACTTCCACGAATATTCCTCCGTTGTCAAGCCTGCATTAGTCGCTGTAATCCTCGTAACGCTGCTTCTTCGACGAGGCTTTTGTTCGATACGTAAATCGAAGCCCGTGAAAACTTGTTCGTTGCCAGCGCGGTAAAAAATCGAAAGTCTTACGTTAGTTTCTCTTTCCCCGGATTGGTGTGCCCGAACGAGGTCTTGGACGCACACGAAGAAGCCCGGCGAAGAAAAACTTTCACCTTAATTGTTGTCGAGGCTAATTAGCACAGGAAACTGCCCCTCTGTTCTCTATTTTCACCTCGACAACTCGCGGCAGGCTGAGAATCGGCATTGTCGCCTGACAGGCCATTAGATTACCCCGTAACCCCCTGACAAATCGAATCGTAGACATCTTTGTTTGTCGATAGCACGATAAAATCGCGACATTGCGATTAGATTCGCCTACCGGAAGGCGGAGCGATAAGTAATGATTCGCGAATCGAGGTGAACGCGATTCGCCTCGTTCGCTACCAAATAAAGGGTGGTCTCTCCGAATTTCCTTGGAACGTTTGACAGGTGAGAATAACGGAACGATGACGTCACATCGGAACGCGTGGGTTCCGATTATAGCGACGCAGCTCTTAGACACGATAAACACGTGCTCGTCCGTCCTTCTCGATGATAAATGCATATGCACCTACGGGCACGATCGCGGCGTAATAACAGTCACACGGACCCTCAAGTTTTTTCAACAACCTTCCGATGCTTCTCTATCGATTGAAAATCGAATCGAATCGAATCCGATGCTATTAAGCAAACATAATCACTAGTCCCGCGGCAGCCGTCTGTTAAATTTGTTGTTTTTCCCTAAGCTCTTTCCGCGCGCCGTCGGCGATCAACGTCGACCGTTAATAGGACGTCGACTATGTATCCGGGATAGGAATCGTGCGATCATTCCTCACCCGGGGCGGATGCGGAATTAATAAATGCGGCTTACCTCTGTGAAAACCGCAACTGCATCTTCCGCGGCGTCGACGTAATCGTCTAACCTGGCTACCGGAAGAATCCTGCGAATCGCCTACGCGAATCACGACGTACCATGCGGTGACGCGAATCTAAAACAGCAACGGAAAAATAGTTGCAGAGAGAACTTAACTTTCGACAAGTTTCATTGTCGACTCGGTCTTTCATTCTGTATGTATGCGAGAGAGAAAGAGAGAGAGAGCAGAGAGTGTACGTGCAACAAAGTGTGTGCGACAAAGTGCAGCCGTGAGGCGAGAGAGCAATTCGAATGGATTTGCCTACGGTGCACTATGACACGAGAATTACTTGTGTCAACACCGACGGACGAGCTTTCCGCTTTTTCCGTGAAACACCCTGTGTTCCTTCTTTGTACAGACCTTTACGCGGGAGTCGCGACGCCCGAGAATTAATCTCAGACTTTTGATGATAACAAAAATGAAACCGCAATCTGCTCTTTTTCTCAGCGCGGTCTCTGACATTCTGAAACGACAATTTCAATCGGATTTTGCAGACTCGACGAGAATATTTTTCCGGCCGGGCATCTCTCTATTATTTCGAACGTGTCCCGTCAACGCTTGGGGCGCAGAATCTCAATTAACCACACGATTTGTACGAGACTGTACTTGTGACGACAAAAAGAATCATCGATCACACTCGCCCCCACCCGCGAATCATCAAATTATCGAGCCTGTTCCGCGGTTTTTGTGTGGAAAAACATTAGCCGTCTATCCGTAGAAACTCATCGGCGAGAAACTCGTTCGACAGACGAACGTTTCGTTGTTGTTTAATTAACAATTGTTTGTTCACGCCTGATAGGAATTCGGAATTTATCCCTATTCTAACAACGCCTTCGTTCGTTAGGGTTTAATTAACGTCTCCATCGAGCAATTTGCTGACGCAATAGGTCTCGTTACGCGATTCGCGATCACGCACAGATTGCATTGATCAAAAGTACTTTAGGCGGATTCATTGAAAATGAAAATCAGATTTAAAGATCTCCGTAATCGCGGTAGCGCGCGTCTGTGTACGTTAAATTATTTAAATCGTTTCGTGTTTCCCTTTCAAATAACATGCGAACGTTTAGGAAACACGAAATTCCAGGATAAAAGTTCCAAAAGATCTGTTATAGAAAATTTCGAGTGGATTCTTTCGTAATACCGGTCCGTTCGCTCAACTATTCCGTCAGTCGGAAAATACCATTCTCGAGTGTACCGAGCCCGATATTTACTCACTTTAATTACCATACCAGTAGACAACTCGAACAACCGACATACCGATCGCTCGGAATGTACTTTCCAGCAGTAGAACCGATTTAACGCAGCTGACATGTGCACGGACAAATTCCCGGTGCACTTATATTCCTACTTTTCGAACGCACGGTTACGCTTGGTTGAAATAGAAACGGATAGAAAATGGACCGAACAGAAGAGAACGGCGATTCTTAGTACGCGTATCTTCGTATGTTATTTTCAAGTGCTTTCGAATTTTTCAACTTTGACGGCGCTACGCCAAACGCCTCAGAGGCATTCTACGTTTGTGATTGAAATCGATAATTAATCCCTCCGACACGCGATAAAGAGCAACAGAAATCCGTACAGAGATTGATTTCTCTGATTGATAGAAAATCGATATAAATGCAAAGCGGAGACTACTTCACTTCAAACGAACGAAACGATTAGGCTTCACTTGTACCAGAAAAAAGCGCGGGTACTTTGTCAAATGTGACATACGATGGATTTATCATTTGAAAGTAAAAATTTCTATACGACCAATTAGTTGATACATAAGTCCGGTAACGGAATCGAGCTTGTAATTAAACAACCGGTCGTTGCCTGACCTGCCGTCTGTGAAATGAATCGATATTAGATCGAGTGTGATAGGCAAATATTTCGCATCAGGTCCGGTACAGGTGAATGTTTGATGAATCACGAGTGACGATAGTTCTGTACCGTTTCTGCATCATCAACGTATACATACGTCCGTGTGCGTCTCTGCGATTCTATCGATAATACTAGAATCCCGCGGCAACTCCCACTTGAAACAATTCCGACTAATCACACGAGCAACTACGTTTCTGCAATATGAATTAATGGTTTTGTTGATTCAATTGTTTCAGTAATGGTCCCAGTTTCATCCACAGTAATTCCGCTCCCCGTGTACAAAGTCGAGTACGGCCTTGGATTTATATCGAAAGATAAAAAGGCTCAAACCTCATTCAAGCCCGAGGGAGGATTGAAATTAATAACGAGTAAGACATAATTTCAATCGCTTTTACATATGGCAATTAACGAGAGCTGCAACCACCAGGTTTTCCCTACTACCTTGGGGCTTGATTGCCATAGAGAATTAATCGAGCGTTGGGTTAGTTCGTCTAAACGTTACGCGTTACACCTTTTGCAGTCAAGAAGAGCCAGGAAAAGAAGGCATAGAAGGTTCGATGACATCACCGAATGATCTCCATACAATCGTGATGCAAATCGACTGCGAGGCGACGGATTCTTTTTATTTCGGACGACCACGTACGAATCTGTTTTTAGACCTTAGGTTACGAGCATTTATAAAGTTATACATATTTAATGCAGCTATAGAGACCACACGCCAAAAACTAATTTACCTCTATGTTTAATTATAGTCGATTAGTTCTGCCATTGAAAATTTATTGTTTACTGTAACACATAAAAATCAAAACAGTATATTTAATTAACGATAATCATTCACGACGATTCTGAAAAAATGAAACGAAACGAACGAGGGATATGAAGGTGGGATTTGTTATGTTTTTGTATTTAATTTGAAATATAATGCGTTTACGGTTTTTACGTTTACTTACGCCCTGTTTCTCTAAACTTACGTCAAATTAATTCATGCACACGTAACAGTACTGAACTACAAGGTACGGTAAAAAAATTAGACATTTTCATTCAATAATGTGGAAATGGTTCGTAATTATTATTTTTCTACCTATCTACTGTTACGAAACGTCCATAGGTTCCTCCGCTGAAACGAATACGTACACGTATTGTTAAAATTCTTGTTATAGCAGCAAATTACGTATGTTAACACACACTTACGCAATTCATTGAACATGAAGTCGTCTTGGTACTCCTTCAAGAACTGAGTAGATCTATTTTCGTCAAGAAACAGCGAGTATACTCGTTTCACATCGTCGATGTTGACCTGATAATATTTAAACAGTATCATTATTAACCACGTTAAATGTTTCTTACTCTGCACTCGGTATTTACCTCTGTGCTTTTTCTTCGTCGGCTAACGAGCGAGGCTGTGGTAATTAATTGAATGGCGTATCTTAGTGATGTTTCTAACGCGATCCTCGTGAGAACCGTTAACGCGTCATCAGCCATTTCGCAGTCCTCCTCCTCGCATCTGATTTTCAAAATTTCTTTTAACTCCTTCTCCTGATACGGACTCGTCGGCACGATAATCATCCGATCCAACAGATCGATCGGTATACCGTGTGGGCTTTTGTAATTTGTTCCTCTAATCCTCGTAATACCTGTACACAAACAGATATCGATTTTACATTTAAACAGAGCCCATTCCAATAAGATTCCCATAGAAATATCGAATCACTTACCCCTATTTGTCGCCATTATAACAACAGGGGCCATTTCGTTCTCCAACGCTCTGTTCAGAAATGAGAAACATTCGATGTCCAACATGTGAACCTCGTCGATAAACAGTACGCCGGGAACGATTTCGGCTTTTCCCTCCTCGCGCCACTCTGCAACTTTCGCGTTTATCTGGTCACGGACCTCTGATTTTATCTCCCCAGTGTCTCCCGAGAATAGAGCTAAGAAGCCGTGGGTCCTGCTGTTTATAACGTCTACCTCGTGCAACGTTACCGTATGCACGACTTCTTTTCGTTTTTGTAACTCGCCCTCTGGACACTGTACGAAACGAGTCTGAGAGCCGGTGGCATCGTAATCTCGAGCTCTAGTAAAAGATCGACCTAGTCTATTAATTTTTCCCGTTGCTTTATCAATGGTTATCACGTCCCCGGCTTGTACCTTGAATAGAAAATGAGTTATGTTTGATCCGTATGCGGCGATATTTATTTAATGACGAATGTGGATGTTAACATACTTTTTCTTTCATCAAACTATCGATCATCTTATTTCCCAAGTCGTATATCGTCTCCATTTCTGTTGTTTTTAGAGTCAGTTTGCCTACTTTAGCTCCAACTCCTGTAGCAGGTCTGTCTACCTGAATCTCAACTACTTCCCCTTCAATAATTTCAGTTTCCTCTTTGATTCTGACACCGATGGACTTCCTGATGGCCTGAGTGAGGGCTTCGGTTTTGCTCATTTCCAGGGAATAAATTTCAGAGCCAGCCATAGAGGTGAACGGAGTATCCAATCCTAGTGCCTGTGCCATTCCCATGGCAATGGCAGTTTTTCCGGTACCTGGCTGGCCTGCCAGTAATATAGCACGTCCTGCTATTTTACCATCTTTAATCATCTCTAGGACAACACCTGCAGCTCGACGTGCCATGAGCTGGCCAACCATACCTTGTGACACCTGAAAATTGTATTTTCATAATAGAACTACCTGGAGTTCATTATTTACGTCTTAAGAAGAAATATAAATTATTACATGGCGTGGTTCTAAACTATCGTCCAACCCTAGGCCTCTGATATGCGAATGAGCTCCAATTCGCTCGATTCTTGTGATCTCCCGGACCTCTTGAACTTTTGCAGCAGCGACAGCCTAAAATACATAATGGTAAGATGTTAATAAGATGCAAGGCAAATTGGTTATGCGTACATGAGTCGATGCAATGTTGGAATTTGCTCTGAACATAGATCAAACAATCGGTTACTATGTCAACCCATTTAACCTGCATGGTAGGTAGGCGCTGTAAGAGTACCATACTAAACACACATGTTTATTCTTAAATAATGATACACATGTATATTCTCCTGCTACGAAACCATGAAACATTTATAATTCGGAAACATAGGTTAACCGGTTCGCGCCGAGTGAGTAAAATACGCAGATTGCAAATATTACAATTTATTAGAGCACTACTTTTAACATCAAATCAAGAAAACATAACAAATTTAGTTTTAACTAATAATATTACCGCCATGTTTATCGTTTCCCCACGTGCTTATCTTCTCAATGTCAACTAAATAGTAGATCACGAATTGCTGTGGCGATTCAAACTTCTACAAGAATCTCATTCACGCTTGTTCTACGGCAAGGTCTAGACGGGAAACTTGAGTTATAAACAGTTATCTGGTATCCCAAGCAACATTACCCCCACCTGGTGGACTGAATATTAAAGACATATATACCTCGCATGATAATCAAAGCCGGTTACAACAGTGTAGTTTCGTTGACATAGAAACTGTATAAAAATATGTTATCGACTATGACTCTGTTTCGAGTTACTTTCATTGTTACAGAAATCACGTTATATTACTTGCATAAATTTGAAATTCTAATTCACAATTAAAATACTAGGGTTCTTTTCACGCGATATCCTAGGACCTAGCATTGGCACGGAATGGACTTCGTTGTTGCAAGTATTATTTATAATTATAACTTCCGTTTAAGAAATTACTTAAGTCACACTGATAGTTCGTAAAATTATTTATAATTGATATTTTATCATGTATATTACGCTTATTTCAACATTAATAAATGTTATGTATTCCCTATAATCTGCGTCTTCATTTATAACAATTATTCCTACCCTGTCCACTTGTGCGAATAAAGGTTCCCCATGGACGTTAGTCGCGAGTTTCGTATATCGGGTGACCTTGAAACTGATGACGTCACAGGGCTGAACTCGTGCCACCTCCTATGCTATCATGTTCTCCTGGTAAAAGGGAAGAAAACTCTGAAATATTGACCGAGGACTGCGAAATTGTCAAAGATCGCGTGACCTTGAAGTTGATGACGTCACGGCCGAAATAGTGCCACCTCCTATGCCATCATATTCTCCTGGTAGGAAAGTCTGAAATCCGAAAAATTTCGATAAATTCCGGAAATTTGGACTTTGTAACAGGAACACATTACGTCATAGGAGGTGGCACGATCCCTGCTGTGACGTCATCACGTTCAAGGTCACCCGATCTTCGAAACTTTGCAATATCTTCGTCAAAATTTCGGAAATTTAGAATTTCTACTAGGAGAACATGATGGCTTAGGAGGTGGCACGATCCCTGCTGTGACGTCATCAGTTTCAAGGTCACCCGATGGTCGATAACTTTATCTTCCCTAAGCAAAAGTTAGCGAACATCGATACTTTGTAATAGGAATGCATAATGTTCAGAGGAGGTAGCACGGAATCCTGATTTTACACCACCAACAAAACTTTGTCTTACGATAATGAGGAATGGGTCTAAAAGTACGACACTCGTGATATACCATAAAAATTAATTTTCAAAGATTGTAATTTACAATAACAAAGCTTACAGGCTATGAGCTATACATACAGTGGACAATATAATTCTTAACTAATTAATTAAACTTATCATATTTGATAACTTGTACGTACAGCAAGTGTCTTAAATAATCCATCACATAAATTAGAATCACTACCAACGAATGGATTAATTGACTAGACAATCTATTTATACCAGTAAAAATGGTTAGCAAGGAGGGGGACGATCATCGATAGTCGCAAAGATCAGACTCGGGAAAATATCTCTAAAATTACAGATATGGTATTCGAAAAGCGTGGAGCTAAAACAGTTTTTTGGTCACTATTTACCCAACTTTTAATTAACCGAGTACGGACTTCGATATATTTATTGCGACACAAAATTAAACCAGTCCTTTGCGAAATTGCAAATTTTGTGAAAGTACCGGAATGTAATTTCAGTTCCAGTTATGCCTCGGTTCGTTCTCTCGGAGAAAATAACGTTTTAACGCAAAACACAAGTCCTATAATTTCATCCTACTATTAACCCATGTCCGTCTTAGATGCAGATCCTAAATGGTAATGTTGGGAGTGACACTAAAATGGTAAGAGGGTCTAAAGACCTAAAAACCGGCGACATCGAAAAGCATAGGACTGATTCCACAGGCGACCCATAAGAGTTCTTATACGTCGTCTGTGGTGATACGTCTATCCTATCTCTCGTCTGTGTTGATATCTCGTGCCATCTGTCGTTACAAACGAAATCCAAGTCAGTTTATCATTGGCTCGAGAGCAATCTCAAAGCAGGCCGAGGAACAAGATCAGAGCCCTGTGACCTTTCGTAGTCCGTGGTGACCTTCAGGCGAGCCTGCCCGTGAAGCTCGTCCACCCACTCGCTCGTCGGCTCTCCAATTGTGTACGAAACATTGTTTCTAAGTGAAAGTAAGTGAAATCGCGACACCCGAAAATCGAACGTTTCTCCGTAAGCCGGCTCGTATCGGACGGTTTCAAGTTCAGGTTTGTTTAGCCAGTTTTACACAGTGCCGATAGACACAGTGACAAATAGGACGCTGTCATTGACCTCCAATGAAAGACGCAACGTGCAACGTTTCCGGCTAAAGACTCTTCCTTTACCCTGGTTTTCGGTTTCACCGTGTCTCTTTCGGAACCGACCAGAAACGGACCGCGCGAATTCGAGATCGTCGGAGAACGTACTAATTTTCCTTTCTCGATCCGTAATTTATACGGACGTTACGGCGATGCTTCTGCAAGATCAGTGAAACTAATTGTTCCGCGTCGTCGAAGTAGTTTGTTTTAATTTGAAAGTAATCACGGTGTTTTATCTGCCGTAGAAGTATAAGTGTTGCACTTGCGGTTAAACCGGAGCTGTGAATCATACGTAGCGGGAATGGAAAGTTCAAAAGGTGTTTTTTTAAATATTCGAATCAAGTATTCTTATCGATTCAAAGTAATTGTTTATCCGGAAAAAAGAGATACTGCATAACATTTGAAGTACTTTTATCTAAAGGTTGATACTCGGATACTATGCTGCTGATATGCAAAAAGATTAGGAGAGGCTTTTAATGTCAGGAGTGAAGAAATGAATAATTTGATAAATCGTAATATTTTCAAGTAGATAATTGTTTTCATTAACTACTTTTCCAACAAATGATTTCATTGGAAAATAATATTCTCACAATAGAATTTAATTATATAAAATAAAAATTGGGTATTTTAAATGCTGATTCACCAAGAAATATCATTGAATATCTTATGAATTTAGATTGCAAAGAATCCAGCAAAATGTCAAGGGAACGAGCATCTAGGAGATTTTATCGTGTAGATAGCAGCAATGATCTTCTAGAATTTATGGATCGTGGCTACACAGCACAACATGAAAATCGATGGAATTTTGAAGTTGCATGGGAAGCTGCCAACAAGGGTACATAAATTAATTTGAAAACAGTTGCATACAACATGTACCTGTCCTTTTATTAAACATTTTTTTCTTTCTAGTTGGTGGTATATACACAGTGATACGTTCCAAAGCTTTTGTATCGACTGAAGAAATGGGTGACCAATATTGCCTTATTGGACCATACAAAGAGGCTTCGGCTCGCACAGAGGTTGAAGAAGGTGATTTCCCACACGACAATCCGTTACATCTGGCTGTTCAAGTTTTACGAGATCAAGGATTCAAAGTAAGTTTAGACATACTTTGGTTGTCACAGAAACAATCCTAATAATTTGTCTTAACGAGGAAACAGGAACCAGTGAGATAGAACAGAAACGAACTAATAATAAATCGTTAATGAAAACACATTGCTTCACCTCTGACGCATTCACAGTCACCAATATCATTATGTGCCAAGAATAAATAACGTCTTGGCCAACCTCCAGCTGCATAGACTAAATTACATTCAAGGGCAGTTGATCTAGTAGACACACACACGCATACACACTGTACATCTACCTTGTATTTTATCTATTTTGTTTCTTTAATCGTATCGCGAAATTAACTCAAAAACGACTAAAATATTGTAACTTCTGCTAACAAGTCTTTTTGGTCTTAAAATAAGAGCTTTTATTGAGGTGGTAACAGGAACTTGGCTAGTCGATGGGAACCCACAAATAATTCTATTCGACATTGGAAGCGCCGCGTGGAAATTGGACGAATACAAACAGGAACTCTGGAACACATGTCATCTCGGTATTCCACATCTCGACGTTGAAGCCAACGACGCCGTGATTCTCGGTTACCTTGTTTGCCAATTTATCTCCGAATTCCGGTAAATTTTTGATAGCAAAACTCAACACCGTTTATCCTATACCCCGTTACCACGTGAGCTCATGAAACGAATTTTTCTAAATGCTTACAAAACTTTTCAGAAAAGCCGCGGAGGGATACTCCACAGTTCCACCGCGCGTGGTTGTTCATTGCCACGAATGGCAGGCTGGTGTCGGATTAATTGCCCTTCGCACCAGGCATGTGGATGTCGCTACGGTGTTTACCACTCATGCTACTCTACTCGGCAGATATCTCTGTGCTGGAAAGACTGATTTTTACAATAACTTAGATAAGGTACAATGCCGTGGAACTTGTCTCAGTGGATTTGCATAAAATCTAATTGCTCGATTCGTTATAGTTTAGTGTCGACGAGGAGGCAGGGAAACGTCAGATTTATCACAGATATTGCATGGAACGGGCAGCTACACATTTGGCGCATATTTTCACGACTGTCTCCGATATTACCGGCTTCGAGGCTGAACATCTGCTTAAGCGGAAGCCTGACATCATTACGCCGAATGGGCTCAACGTAAAGAAATTTGCGGCACTACACGAGTTTCAGAATTTGCACGCTGTGAGCAAAGAAAAGATACACGAGTTTGTGAGGGGACACTTTTACGGGTGCGCGTCATTAATTAAATTATAAACTGTTCTCGATGTTATACTGACTTCCTATGATGTTCTTTCTAGTCATTACGATTTTGATTTGGATAAGACCCTATATTTCTTCATTGCCGGGCGCTACGAGTTCGGAAACAAAGGGGCCGATATATTCATAGAAGCTCTAGCGAGATTGAATCATTATCTAAAGACTTCCAGACCAGATATGACTGTAGTCGCGTTTCTCATTTTCCCAGCTCGGACAAACAATTTTAACGTCGAATCTCTGCGAGGTCACGCCGTAAGTGAAATACGTGTATTTCGACATTGTAACAACACCTTCCATACATCTTCGAGTTTCGTTTTAGGTCACCAAGTCCCTGCGCGATACGATTAACGACATTCAACAGAAGATCGGAAAACGTATGTATGAATTGTGTTTGTCCGGTCGCATGCCCGACGCTCAAGATCTTTTACAAAAAGAAGACACTATAAAGATCAAACGGTAGGGCTTTCGAAGTAACGACGGCGTCACCGGCGGGAACAAAGTTTTAATCAATCTCCTCCCACCGTAGATGTCTGTACGCGTTACAAAGGAATGGATTACCACCCGTCACCACGCACAACGTCGTAGACGATTGGAACGACCCTATATTAAACGCCATTAGAAGATGCAACCTTTTCAACACTGTCAACGACCGAGTTAAAGTAACCAATCCAAATCCGAGTGGGAAACCAATTTCCATAACGTATCTCTATTCCTTACCTCATGCGGTTACTTCTATTGCAGATAATATTTCACCCAGAGTTCCTGTCCTCGACGAATCCACTGTTCGGTCTCGACTACGAAGAATTTGTCAGGGGTTGTCACCTGGGCGTCTTTCCCTCTTATTACGAGCCATGGGGTTATACACCAGCCGAGTGTACCGTCATGGGTATTCCCAGCATAACCACAAATCTGTCCGGCTTCGGCTGTTTCATGCAGGAACACATAGCAGATCCGATGAGCTACGGAATTTACATCGTCGATAGACGATTTATAAGTTTAGAAGGAAGCGTGCAACACCTTGCACAATATATGTTCGATTTTGCGCGTCTCAGTCGGCGACAGCGAATCATCCAGCGGAACCGCACGGAACGGCTTAGCGATCTTCTTGACTGGAGAAACCTTGGCATCGTAAGCTTTTAATAGATTTAGAGTTCTTCTAATTGACCGGCTTCTTGTCATTTGTCCGCTTTGTTTGCAGTACTATCGCCAAGCCAGAATAAAGGCGCTAATGAAAGTATATCCGGAATTGGCATCAGAGTATGCCGAGGGTGGGGTTGGTCGCTTCAGCTATCCAAGACCTATCAGTGAACCGCCATCACCATCCTCTTCGAGGCACACCACCCCGGCAGCCTCGGTACATGGTTCGGATGAAGAGGATGACGAAGACGAAGTAGATGATGAGAAAGAGGTTTGTTTCCGCGAAATATTTCGCGTACCAGGCTGAATTTGTATTTTAAATTATAATTGTTAATTCAATGTTCCTCTTGTTGCAGCTGCAAGAGCTTCGTCAAACGGGCGGAAGATAAACGTTAACATGTTAACGAACCAGCTAGAGATTACGATAAGCACTTAAGCGCATTAAGATTTAGGGTAATATTGTGGAACCTTTGTGACAACAGTGCCAAAAACAAATTTTAATATGATCCTTCATTCAGTACACACAGTTACCGCTAATTTCATTTTCTTTCTCGTAGCTTTCCGTTCTTAAGTTTTTATACCACTGTCACGCACATCCAACGAAAATTATTATCAATCGAAAGACATTAAATACGCAACAGTATTTACATAACATGCAAAACCATTACAGACAATAGCATTCTCTTTGAGAATCATACGTTATTCGTGGACCACGTTTGCACATAGTGTTCCACATCTACATCTACAACAGTAATATTGTTATATATTTTGAAAACTATATCTCATGTTATGCATATACACAATATGTAGTGAGTGGAATGTGTTCCTATTGTATAGAGATTAATTATATTTTTATGAGAATTGGCACAACACGAAATAAAAGTTTCTTATCATTTTTTTCCATTTTAGTTATTAAATCTTTGGAACGATATTCCGTTTCTTCCTTTCACGATTCGTATAATAATCTGTTAAAAATAAAGTGATTATATATTTCAGGAGAGTCTTCTGTTTCCCTACAATGTTCCGAAATCTGAACGAAAATGAAACATAACTTGCTAACTTTCGTAGGAATTATTATATTATTAATCGTTAACATAATATACAAAACAAAGTGCTAAATAGTTACAATATTTTTTCGCTTCTATACGAGGAAAATTATTACATTTGGCATTTAATATTACCATGTCTAACCGCCTGTGAAGTTTCAAAATAAATATGTACACATTAATAAACGAGTAACATAATAACAAATTACGCCTCGGTGAATGTAACAAGTACAACAATATACAAAGCCACTGTGTATGATCATGCACGAGTTAAAAAGTAGAATCTTAATGTCTTTGATGATTATTACACTGAGAGAGTGAAAATTTTGGAATGGTTCATTATACCACGCGAAGCTAGTTTAAATACACTAATGTATGCGTATGAGATTCGGTATTTTTAATTCATTGTTTTTTTTTGTTCATTTTCCTGTTTGTTTCGTTTCATAATTCACGTCCCACGTCCCACGCGATTTACACGCTAATGATTCGTATTACAAAAATGCTGGATGTCGAATACAAAATATTCTAGTTTCTAGTTTCGTAACACAGTTCAAAGTGTATCATTCAGGAATAACGTCACCTTCGTAAAAAAGACACTTGCAATCGGATCATCGAGAAAATGATTCCTGTACAACGATACTGAAGTACGATTAAACGTCGCTCCAACTAGTATACCCTAATTAAATTATGTGATTTCTGTGTAACATAGTTCCTCATTTTGTTTTTCCAATCGTCTAAATTCACGTAGAACGAAGAGAGAAGCTCAAGAGAATATAATACATATTTATTAACAAAGATTAAGAGTTCGTACGCGGAAAGTAGTAAATCATTTTCGTTAAAGCATACAACGTTAAATGATTGATCGTGTGTTAAACCTAAATGGCACGGTTTTATACATTACATACAATCGTCGGAGAACTTTACAAGAAGAGGATACTAATGAAAACGTAAAACTAGGGAGTTAAACGGAAGAAACGAATCGCGCGTATCAATAAACATTAATAATAAACATCGTTAATAATACATGTTCGTAATACTTTGATTCCTCGATACAATTCCTTCCTCTAGAATTCGTGTTTGAAGAGTCTGTCGCTTTTTCGAAATTGAGCGTAATAATTATGATTTCCAACCGAATGAAGTGTCTCGGAACTGTGAGCCATTTTGTCTTTTTTTTTCTTTTCGCAATATGTTTTCACGTGTGTAAAAATATGTATAATTCCTATGACAAAATATGCAGTTGTCGGTAAAAGGTAACGCTATGCACATCTTGTGCGAATATCGATTGTAGATTTTGTCCGATAGTGAATTATTCTACTATATTACGCGTTAACGCAGCGTTGCAAATTTCCATCCAATTATTTACCTACTCGCGCTTGTCCCTGAAGAAATATTCTGATGGGGCGCGTAGATTTTCATGCGTATCGGACTTCGAAATATATAATCACATATTCGCACGTCGATCGCTCGATATTCGATAGGTCTACGAAGCACATTCTCCCGTACCCAATGCATTATCTGGCAACTAGATGTTTCTTTTATACTGGCAGGTTTACATCGCGTGCTGCGTACTTTTAATTTCTTCGAAGCTTTGTTTTTCTTTCTTTAAACGTAAGGGAAGGAAGAGAGGCTTTCTTTTAGACCGTAGGTACAGACAACCTTTGGTTACACAACAAGGACACTAATATTATCATGATATAATATCGCGCAATATTCGATAAATACATATATATATATATATATGTATATATATATATATATATTTGTTTGAAAACTAGTCTAAGAGTCTTTAGTTAATTGGCATTTCACGGCGTATGGCCTCAAGACAGAGTAAAAGTGAATTCCACAGTAATTGATCTTTTTCTCATATATATATATATATATATGTAAATACAATGAATGAAGTTTCTGGAAAGGCAGCTGTTCAACCTGTACTTTGAAACTTTTCCGCTCACCGTTGAATCCTCCATAATTGATTTCAATCGAAACACGTTATCGTGAATCGTTACGGACGAATTTGCACGAGAAATACTTTTGGGAATTATTTTCCACTAACTTTTGGCTATTACATATCGGTTTTAGTATCATTCTCGTCTATACGATATACCATCGAGTCGAGAATTCCGATTAATCAAGATACTCCACAATTTTCTCGAAACACTACGAATCCAATCGAAAGAGAAATACAGAGAGGCTTTCCTCTCCCGAAGGAAGATGAAGGAACATGCGTCTGCGATTGCTTCGAAAGTATTCCTGGGGAAACACTCGATCGCGAATCTCGGTAATTTACCTTACATTTTCGTTTTCACTCCGAACATCCGTTTCCCTTTTTCCTAGATGGACGGATATTTTACGTATGTGTCCCTCCCATCCTCTGTTGCATCATACTTAGCAATAATTCAGAGTACTGTTGCATCATGTTTACGACTTTCCCTTGATCCTGGCCAGCGAGCAGCTCCTGGAACTTTGCCGTAGCTTCGTTCGTTACTTCCTCGTTATGGTTGGCGCCTGAAACGACGAGTCTTAGAGTGCGCATCGTCTCGTTAACGGAGGATTCCAGGCCGCGAAGCATGGTGTCTCTGTCTATGGTTGCCCTGGCGGGATCGTCCTCGTTGTCTATCGTCAAACGTTTGTACAGTTGCACGACATTGTCCGCGGTCCGGGTCAGCTCGTCCGCGATCGTATTGCAAAGTTGAGTCGACACTGAAAGAATAGAATGTCCGTTACTGGCTGGGGCATGGTAGGTACTCGAGTAGAGAATTTTGCAGCGATCGTGGAATACTCGACTGTTTTGTCCAAGAGTATTTCCAACGTTTAGAATACTCCTTACCGAGAAATCGGAAACAAGAACGAGTCGACCTAGACGATCGGTGCAAAAGACTGCGCGTTTCGTTCGCGTACATGGGAACACGGTAAATGAGATCGTGCAGCGTGCAGGTTACATTGGTTTCTAAAATCCGTATGAGACCATGCTATCGTGATATCGAGACCTAGAAACTCGGGTAAATGTTTTAGCGATGACAGAACTAACCTTTCGAGGCCTACGTGATAAGCTACGGATAGAACTGCATGACATCTTTCGAACGATTTTTCGAATGATTTCGTAATTATGAATCGCACGGCGACTATTCGGAGAAAGATTCCTTTTCTGTTCTGTTATATACAATATGTACAAGTTTGAAAATTCATTTCTTCGAGTCGATGCGGTAAGCGAAACATGAAAATGTATCGAAATAAATGAACATCGAAAATGTAATATTTCTTGGGAACGGAAAACTATATTTGCAAAAAATGTCAATCGGTGACACGCCACTACACCCCGTTAAAAGTTCTGAACGCAATGCAACATGTAGCATTTATGTACAGCAGTTCTACAGACTAGATTCTAGTCTGCCCTAACTTTGTAAGTAACGATTCTCGGTGAAAAAGATTGTTCTGTTCATATAGCATGATCACTTACAAATTTTTAATACACTGAAAGATTTATTATTTTCACAGGACAGCATTCTCAATAGGTGTCTTTAGTTTACCTAATGCTTTATCCGTGCCTACTGTAAGAGTAAAATGTTCATTAGACCTTATTATTTCGCACACAGATCGAACGACACATAAAGTATAAAGAATAATCAAATTTATTTTTGGACAATTAAACTTTCAAACTCCACCACGGTATATCTTGCAATCTTGCAATCTTGCATGCTTACACTTTAAGACGATTAGATGATCGTGAATGAGAAACAAACGAGAGCCGGGGGAAATCGTTCGCTCTACTTACACTCGGCACTGGCTACATCGATGGCACGATCGGTATCTTTGACTGGCAGCTCCTGAGGACTCGGATCTAACTGATTCCGATTCGCTACAGACATTCTGCCTCCGTTTTGGCCTATCGAGGTCCCGTTACGACCGTTCGTAATCACCGTCGATGATCCAGACCTCCTCACTGTCGCGCCAGGAAGACTTAAGCTAACGAAAACATTATGCATCAGTTTCAACGTCGAAAACTATACGAATAAAATACGACGTAA
This sequence comes from Mimumesa dahlbomi, assembly GCA_917499265.3. Lineage (NCBI taxonomy): Eukaryota > Metazoa > Arthropoda > Insecta > Hymenoptera > Crabronidae > Mimumesa > Mimumesa dahlbomi. The sequence continues at coordinate 272,711 of OU824116.1, read as the reverse complement.
CGTGTACCTAGTGGCAGAATGATCGATACTGATGCTTCGAGGCCTCGGAGGAAGAGCCGGTTTCCCGCCGTTTCCATTCGAAGACGTATCCTCCGAACTAGAGTCCTCTTGGTTACCGACTTGACTTAGATTCACTAGAGGAACAACAAAGTACTTTCAGTACGATGCCGATTGTTTCTCAAACGACCGTACTAGGGATATACGTACCACTTGAATAAGCTCCCTGCATTCCTCTTCTTCTTAAAACAGAAGGTAGATTGCTATTGGAAGAGGAGTTCGATTTGATTTGGTGATTGATTTTATTCTGCGAGCTGATCGTTGGTCTCATGAGTCCGCTCATCCTGCTGTTCCCTCCCTGATTGTTCCAGCCTCTTCCATTTCCAGCTCCAGCATCGGATTCCGAGTCACTCTGGAAATTTAACGTGTGTATGACAATACGAGTCCGTGGCTCCCTGATTTCAGCATTTTTTTTGAAAGGTACCTGATTCAGCACGCCGACGCTGCTGCTCCTCGTCATGTGAGAGGAATGGTTTTTCGCTGACGTATGCCGAGACTGATTCCCGCTGTTCGCACCACCCGTTCCACTTCTCGACGAAGCGTTCGTATTTTTACTACCTATTTTACCTGAAACTGTAAAGTCTGTTGGTGAGATAGTTCTGTGAGATGTTCGACGAATGAATTTCGACTATAATCACTTGACTCTCGAATTTCGCGGGTGAGCATTAAAAATAAGTGAGTAGAAATGCCGGCACGATTATCGGACATAAAGAATGTGCAACGTCCGAGTCGATATCTTGCGATTCTATAAAAAGTTCTACGGTATACGAGTCGCTCCAAAACTTGTCAACGAATGAATTAAATAAAAACTAAATCTGTAAAACTATGCGCTCGGAAGATGTTGAAAAGCATCGAGTTGGCTAGATTTCTTTAACATCCGTACGTGATTCTGACGAGTTCGCAGAATTAAAGGGTACCTTGTATCGGGCCATGCAGTAACCTATTTGGCGGGCTGACGGAAAGATCACTCAGCGAACAGGCACGTCGCATGCCACCCCCCTCTTCTTCGCTGTCAAAAACTTTTGACGAGATTCGCCCCCCACTACTGCCAACTGTTGACAACAACACGCACACACATGCACTATGCTACCGTCTTTTGCTTCAGATAGTAAGTGTATCATCTGTTTTTCTTTATTTCAACGTCGAACATCGAAGGCGATCGATTTCTTTTTAAAGACATTCCATGATCCGCGAGCTACTCGGAGAAGATTGTAGAACCGAATTCGATCGACTTGGAAGAACGACTGTGTCGGTTCGTATAAGTGGGAGTCGATAATTATAGTGGGGGTTGAAAACGTTCGATAATCATGGAAGCGGGATGAAACTACATCGTAAGGACAAAACATGCTTTTAATCGCACATCATGCGAAATGAAAGAAAACGAAATAATAAGTTATTCATAAAGCCACGTCTTTATGAATAAAAAAGCATTCAAACTGAAAAGTACGAACTGCTGCTGTCTTGAAATAAAATCAACTAGTAGACTGTCTTTCGAAAATTAAGCGATGGATAAATGTACAATGATGTTTCTGCTTGAAGCGCTTCTTCGATGTTACATACTCTTATAAATAAAAAGGCTGTACATAATTACATATAATTACATTTACATTCACATCGAACATACTGGATGAATATAATAAAAAGATGTTTCGTTCTGCGATACGGAAACGTGCTGGTAAATAGTGTCGAACGATCATAGCTAATACAATACAATGATTGTCACTACGAGTTACATCGATCGTATATTATCCTTCGTTACGGATCGTCGTGCGTAGATCGAAACGTTACACCAAGCAGCGAGACAAGTCTCTCAGTGCGATCGGAAAGCACTTGTTTGCAGGCACGTGATATATTGAACATTTCTATCCTGAGATCGGCTGGTTAATAAACTGAAACTGACGACTTTACAACACAGACCGGCAGAATCTTTTCCTACGCTTGCTTTTATCTACCTGCGTAAAGATGCTTCGACGGAAGTATCGCCTGATTAATCGTCGGCAACGTTTTCGTCCACTTCATGTGACTCGGGCACCTCGAAGCCGGCGGCCACATTCTCTTCGGCGAGTTCGTGCAGCTTGAGGCCGAGGTCGAGGAGCCGCTCTCCATTACCGACTTGTCCATCGCAGAGACATCCGCGCAGTCGCTATCCTCGCCCGAGTGAAATCTGATGTCGCGTCTTATAGAGAATCTGCCGTCCCTCTCCGCTTCGAGCTTCGCGAAATTCTCGCTGGTATCGTGCGTTAATCGTAGACACTTCTCCTTCATAAAGTACTGCTCCCTTCTGACTAGGTTCTCGAACTCTTTCGACAACAGTTTCACCGTCCCCTCGATGGCCCGTGTTATTCTCAGATCCACGCTGGCATCCAAGTTGTCGATACGTTCGTTCGTGGAGCGCAAGTTCGAGTTGGATTGCCCGGTGGCCTCGCAGACACCGTTCGGTTCCAGAGAGTCGTACGTTTCCTGCGTATCTTTCGTTGGAATTTCATTCTCGAAACAACAATGCGAATCGTCGGCCCGGGAGTCGTTGGTAAAGGGAAAATTATCCATAGGCCCGTCGAATATAATGTTACTTTCTGACCGACGATTCTGTAGGCTGTAAAACTTGGTTTTCTCCTTCTCGTCGGACTGCAGGGTGTAGCTGGAGGACTGCAGAAGCTGTTCGATTCGTTTGGAGCTGCTCAACACTTCTACATCGGACTTGGTTCCGTCGCTTCGACCGGCTCGATAGTCCAGGCTCGATTTACTCGTGTACTCGTCGTCGGTGGATTTCACGGATTGCGACGGCGTGTCCACGCTGTACTTGTTCCATGCCGGCCGTGCTCTGTTCCGCATGCTCTGAGTTCTGGCAGAATTCCTCTTCGGTTTCGGAGGTTTGTGAGCAACGAAATCGTTCAGAATCAGCATGGACTGCGGTTCCTTCGGAACTTTTAGGCTATTGCTTCGCGAAACTGTCTCCGATTTCGTGCCAATCCTTATCTCCGGATCCTTGTCGTTCCTATCGTCGAAGTTAAATTCGTAATAAATACAGGTCGGCTGCTGCACTGTGTCGTCCGAAAAATTGTCGTTTTTCACCTTGCTGATTCTCGTGTCCTGGAGAGACTTGGATCGAAAGACAGCTCTACAAGTGGGGGCGTCGTTCGCCGAACTCTGAGCATCGGTTACTGCCTCGAGAAGATTATTAGGATTTCCACTGTAGGTCTCGGAATTCTGTCGTTTCCGTTTGTAATGAGAATCGAACAACATCTCCAATGGCGCGGATTTCACCAGGGAGTCGGAATCGTCCGTTAGGACGCTCTCCGTGCTTCGATGATCGACGTTCTCGTGCAGCGGAAACATTTGATAGTCGGACTCGTCGGTTAGTATGCTCTCTTGACTCCGACCAGCCTGCATCTTGCGACGAGACAAGAAAAAACTGGCGCTGGAGTGTCTATCGTGATCGTAATGATAATCCAGAATCTCGGCGCTTCCCTTCGAAAAAGACTCGACGGAAGCGTCGGATAATATGCTCTCTTGAGAACCGGTCAAGAGTCTCTTCTGGAAACTCTGGTAATTGGTGTAGTTTCGATGACTGTCCCCGTGACTGTCCACGTGAACGTTTATCTGATAGTCGCTGACGCACCGTCGAGGTGGATTCTTGAAGTCGCCTTCCAACGAGTCGTCGCTGAAGTTTCCGTTCCCCTCGTCCCCGTCGTCCAATCCTTCGTTTAAATTCTCGATGTTACGCTCGAGCTCGTTCATCGCAGGTAAACTCTCGAACGACTTGGCGATGTTCTCCATTTCCTCCTCGTTGTCGTCCAGTCCGATAAAATAGCTGCAGGATCTTCTCTTCTGCGCGAATCTCGCGAAACGACTTACGTTCTTCTTACACTGTTCCTTGAGTAGCTTTAACTCCTCGCAAACCGGCGATTCCGGCAACGATTGATTCGCCTTATTCAAAGACAGCTTATACTTTTCAGTTTTCTTTAAAGTCAACGTTAACGGACGATTAAGAGACGGTTTTGCCTTGTCGCTGATACACGACGTAGTCTGACTTTTCGGCAAGCAGATTTCATTCGGAATATTATCTAGCTTGGGTAGCGCATTCCCCACACCTGGTACTTTGTTAACGAGTTGTTGCAGTTTAAACGCGGGCTTTGGGTTCGGTATGGGTTTGCATGGGTTAGTCGGTTTCGAGTACTGTGATTGCTGACCGGATCTATTACCTGTGCTCAATCTGTTCGAACGATGATGCTTCTCCGGCATGTGGCTGCTCAGATCGGATATACTCTGGCTGGATTTTAACGAGGACCTATAGCCAACCTGTCGAAAGAACCGTCAAATTTTAGTGTTTCTGTCCTGTTTGCTTGATTTACCTCTTACACAACGTCGGTACCAACGTTTTGCAATTTTCTCCTAGTTTCCTCGATTCTCCTCTGCAACTCTTCCCGCTTTTTCACCACCTCAGCGTCTCCTCTGGCATGTTTCGGTGCGTTCACACCTGCCGCGCCGCGAGCCTTGTTGTTGCCAGGGTTTTCCGAACCACCGGCCCCACCACCGGCCCCACCACCGGCCCCACCACCGGCCCCACCGGCGACGCCTCCGACGCTGCCTCCGACGCTGCCTCCGACGCTGCCTCCGACGCTGCCTCCGCCGCTGAGTCTGAACACAATTTCGGTATCGATTATAGTGTGCGTACAAACGGAAACATTTGAAATAGTAAATAAGAATTACCTTCCGTGGAATTGAGAACTGATGCTGGTATTTTTCGCGTTTCTATTGGTAGGTTCCTCAGCGCCGCTCAGGGATTCGAACGCGTTTTTCAAGTACTTTTCGCGATGGCTCTGTTTGGTGATCTGATCGAAACCCTCCGAGCTGGCTTCCGACAGCATGGACAAAGGATTTCGCTCGGCACTGGGGGTCGACGCTCCACCCTCCGAGTCGGAATCGTCCTGGCTGCCGGAAGCTGTCAGTTCGCTCGTTCTTCCGCTCTCGCTTCTGGGCTTCTTTTGCCGTCTCTGAGACCTAAGAATACGTCAACCGTTCAGCAAAATGTCTAGATAAAATTGACAATAGTTCGCGTCCAATAACGAACCTTCGAAGTTCTTCGACGTCCATCGCGTTGACGGTAAATTGATTTGAAACCGTGTCCTCGGGGGCCGGGTAATACATCAGTCTGTGATGCGACTTTTCGGAACCGGTGGTTCCGTTCTCGCCTTCCGAGTAGTCCTCCACGTCCCCGTCGTGTTCCGTACTTTCATGATCCTGTATGGCAGAATTCTTCGGATGTGAATCGGCTTTTTTTAAATTTCATTTGATAAACTATAAAGCGTGTGCGATCAAGTTGTTTAAACATTCAGGACGAACGATTGATGACTGTTGCAACAGATAAGCCAAAGAAGACACTTAAATAATGCAGAAGCCATAAATCGTAGACGTAGAGTGGAACGTTTTGTGCTAATGTGTCGTTTCTGTTTCGATGATTGTTACTGTTTGGCGGGTCTGCTGCGAGTGTTTGAGGCATTAATGGTAATTATACCTCAAATTTAAAGCTGCCGAGACTGCTATCGTCGGTATGATGACGACTCCTTGACTGTCGTGTCAATTCCGTGATATTGCTACCTCTAGATATCGTCACGTTACCACCGATCACCTATGTCATCGGTTGAAATAAAATATAATCAACAGAAAACAATGGCGAACGCGCGAAAGAAATTATTCAGCGCAACGAGGAGGAATTAAAGGCAAGCCGGCAAATCAGATGTAACGACAAACAATAAGTAGCTTCTCGTATCTCGCGTTACGTCGTTTCGCAATAGTGCGCGTTAATCACATGCATCGAGAAATCTATTACTTCCATATTACTCCGTTACGGATGTCGGTTAGTACCTGTTTCGGGTCCTCCGTTAATTCTCTGTAGCTATCGGGACAAGGTTGAAACACGTTTTCCTCCACTTCCTAGAATTATTCAACCGCTGTTAGTTTACTTACGCGAATCGTTAATTAACAGTCTATCCTTGTATTAATTATCGACTGCCGTTACTGCGTTTAGTCGCATCTTCGCGCCTTCGTCGATAACGAGTTCGACCATTCGGCGAAACATAAAGACACTTACCCTTTTGATAATAATCGTCTCTCTGCGATAGTCGCTGCTGCACTTTGTCTCCGTACCGCTATCGATCGAGCTGTCTTTCGATCCTCCACCGCCTCCGCCGCCATCCGAATCGATCCCTCTCGGGGCCGGAAACGGAATGACTTCGTCGCTATCGTAAACGGACTTGACCGTGATTCCGTCGCCCTGTTGAACCCTCTGAGCCCATCTGCCCTTCGGCGGATCGACGCCGAGCGATCTGTTCGATCCCAGGGCCGCGCTGTCGTCGGTGATCTGCTTCTTGGCCCAAAGAGGCAGTTGCCCGACGCTGAACCTATAGTCGACACCCTGAGCCGGGTTCGCGTTGGGATCCAGAAATTCGGGGGGAGGTGAGCCGAAGGTCTCGTTGTCCAGCTGCGAATCTCCGGTACCGTTTACCTGGGGCAGCCTCCTGCGAGAAGATTCGGAAGCTAGTTTAAAGCTCCTCCGATCGAAACGTACGGGTAAAACTTGATTACATTCGACTTGTCGAAAACGCGGAAATACGCGGCGCAAGTTTCGTATCGATTTGATCGGTAGTCGAGGGAACTTACTTTCCAGCCCGCATCGCCTGCTGGGCGAGACGCGCCTGCATAGTTACAACCATGTCGTGTGGAACGCGCCACACGAACACGCAGCCATCCCCGCTGGCGGACACCAGATTACGGCACTCGGGACTGAATCGCAAACCTGTCACCAGTTCCGAATGGCCGAGCATGGTGGCCATACACTCGCCGCTATAGTAGTCGTAGACGCAGAGAGTTTTGTCCGTACACGAGGTAGCTACGTAAATTCCGGACGCGTCTGGAAGAGAAATATTCCTGTAAAATCGACCGAATTGCCTATGAACGAGCAAACGGACCAGAAAGGAAGACGCTATCGTTGTACCTAAAACGACTTTGATGAGAGATCCGTCTTCCCCGACGGATCCCTTGAACGTTTTGCTATGCTTTCCGGTGGCTACGTTGTAAACCCTTATGTTTCTATCTTGACAGGCAGTTAAGACGTGTTTTTGTCCGGAGTCCACCTCCATGTCGTACAAAGTTGTTTTTCCCTGAGCGTTGTGACCTCTGGCGAATTGCGGCATTCCTCCCGGTGTCTGAAATCATTCGCCGTTGGAAACGGAAAGTCCTGCGTTCTTACGATAGAAACTCGGATATCTTACCGACTGTAGTTGTCTAAAAATAATACTCTTGTCGGCACCGCAGGATACCATTTGAATTTGATTACCCTGATTAGATTGATTGAAAAATCTGACGGCAGTAATGGAAGAACTATGATCGTCCAATGTTTGTAGGAAATTGTATCCCTGATCGACGCTGAAAACGTGAATCAACCGATCCCGGGAAGCGCTTGCCAACAGCCTCGGGGTTTCCGTCGAGTATCTCGAAAATTTCGAGTATTCCAGGCATAACACTTCCGCGTCGTGCGCCTCTATCAAACATAATTCTTCCAACGTGGCTACATCGTGAATCCTAATGTTGCCAGATCTGCAAAAGACATACCTCTCTCGTATCTACGCTCGACACCGACGCGTACGCGATTCAAGAGCGCGATCTTACCGGTCGCCGGAAGCGAGATGTTTGCCATCCGGGCTGACTCTTATCGACCTCACGCCGTTCCGGCCATCGTAGGAAGCGTCACTTTTTTCGGTCGATCCGGCGGCAGCCAGGTCGAGGTCCTTTAGATAAGTTAGCTCGGGATCCACGTACAATACTTTCAGCAATTCCTATTCGAACAATAAATCTCCGTTCACTACGTCTGCATGCGCCTTCTCTGTTACCATCTACGCGTAGCACTTGCGAAATCCTCGCGCACATACGTTACTATAGATATTTCTCTTGTACAACGTGTCGTTGGCCGGCACGTCCTTCTCGAAGTTCCACACGCGTATAGTGTCGTCGCTCGAGCAGGTGATAAAGCTTCCCGGTGGCATGGCTCCGACGGAATCCGGGCCCGCGGGGTACATCTCCACGCCCCAGATACAGGCCGAGTGGTAGAGGAACGAGTGCGACTTGCCGACCCGCCGTATGTCCCGCACGTCCCACACGTAGATACTGTGGTCGTTGTACACGCAGGTCAGCTTGTTGTTCCTCTCGTCGAACGCCAGCGCGATCGCGTCCGGATACCTCGCGTTCGGCGGGTGCTGAGACATGTGACTGAAAGAGGGAGGATCACGTTTGCTAGGAGAGACCAGAACAACGATCGTGTGTATCTTTCGTGTACTTTGGTGTCTGTCCCGCGGATACTTAGACTCGCGTTCCAGGTGGAAAGTAATCGAGCAACGAATGGGTCGTACCTGATGGATAATCCCTGAGCTACGTCGACGCCTAGATAATGCGTTCTCGGTAACGTGGTAACGAACTGAAGCGTACTAGGGCTAAAGCACCTCACGATTCCTTCGGCGCAGCCGATGAAAATGTACTTATCTCCAACGGCCATGCAATTGGCACTGGTTGTCTGCAAAGAAAATAATTGAACCAACGATACATGTATACGCCGCCGGGACTGTTACTCCGCGGTTAAATTCCATTGTCCCTTTATCAAGACGGTATAGAAAATCCAGGAAGACTTACTCGAAGCTCCACCCATTTGTCCAAAAGCCTTCTGTTATTAAATTCGCACAGAAGACCCGTTTTGGTGATCGCGTACGTGGAATCTGCCATTTCCCCTCTGCCGCAGGCTACGTCAACGAAGTCGTTGTTTCTCTGCTCCCCTAATATGGCGGACCGACCCATCAAAGGCACAGGTTCCTTGTACTGCGCAACAAACGTTTACCTCGTTACCTTTTGCATCGCGGCTACGTTCCACCTATCTTTCCCCCCTCGGGTTCGCGGATTTCTAACGTCGATTCTCGAACCGATATAGGGGTTTACGTTCGAGCTAACGGTCCATGATAATTACCTTGGCACTCCGCGAATATTCGAGGTACCAAAACTTGACGTGCCTGTTGCCCACGGTGACGAAGTAATTGCCATTCTCCGCGAAACAAACGGCCTTCACTTTGCTCGAGACTTTGTTGGACGCCACCTTAACGTTGTTCCTCCAGTCCCAGACGTTGACGATCATATCGTGTTGCGAGCCCACCGACACCACGTATTTGTTGCTCGGTGAAAATGCCTTTGGGAGGAAACATTTTCGAAATACAGACATACCCCACACGTTCGTATAACAAAATTTCATTCGTTTTTCATCGCGACTCGCGAAATCTAATTAGAAATCTCTCTGCCGAAAACCCGCCTCTAATCCGATCGAGATAACGGATCCTGCATCGGATATAGAATCTCAATTAACATCTTTTTAGGAATCCTAATTAAAATCCGGCGAATCTGCGGAACACGGATTATCCGATAAGAGAGTTGCAAAGGTTGGGGAACGCGTTGCGGGAAGCATAGAGGAGACCAGCAGAGGAGAAAAGGTTTTTTTAGAGGCCTTTTTTAGATTTCAATCTGATTCTTGCTGCATCTTATTCGGCTTCGGATTCCGCATCCAAAACGCCCAGGATCATTTTAATAGCTCAAAAATTGTGGAAATAGCGAGCGATTTACGAAAATCGCCAAAAATCATCAAATTTGACCAGTTTTTTGATCGGCATTCGCTCAATTTTTGAGATAGCGATCTGAAACTTGTACCATTGTTTTAGTTAGGAAATTCTACGCCAGATCGATGTATAATAGTTGTACTTTTCGAAAATTTTATTTTTCGCAAAAATCTGAAGGGGGTAGGTCAGGATTTTTTGCGATTTTCGTAAATCGCTCGCCATTTCCGTAATTTTTGAGCTATTAAAATGATCCGGGGCGTTTTGGACGCGGAATCCGAAGCCGAACAAGACAGCGAAAGAATCAGATTGATATCTCAACAATTGTGGAAATGCCGAACGAATTACGAAAATCGCAAAAAATCCTGACCTACCCCCTTCAGATTTTTGCGAAAAATAAAATTTTCGAAAAGTACAACTATTATATATTGATCTGGCGTAGAATTTCCTGGGAAATTCAATGGTACAAGTTTCAGATCGCTATCTCAAAAATTGAGCGAATGCCGATAAAAAAATTGGGCAAATTTTATGACTTTTTGCGATTTTCGTAATTTGCACGTCATTTCCGTAATTTTTGAGCTATTAAAATGATCCGGGACGTTTTCGACGCGGAATCCGAAGCCAAATAAGACAGCGAAAGACTCAGGTCGGTATCTCAAAAATTACGGAAATGACGAAAGAATTACGAAAATTGCGAAAAATCGTCAAATTTAAGCAGTTTTTCGTTCGGCATTCGCTCAATTTTTGAGATAGCGATCTGAAACTTGTACCATTGTTTTAGTTAGGAAATTCTACGCCAGATCGATGTATAATAGTTGTACTTTTCGAAAATTTCATTTTTCGCAAAAATCTGAAGGGGGTAGGTCAGGATTTTTTGCGATTTTCGTAAATCGCTCGCCATTTCCGTAATTTTTGAGCTATTAAAATGATCCGGGGCGTTTTGGACGCGGAATCCGAAGCCGAACAAGACAGCGAAAGAATCAGATTGATATCTCAACAATTGTGGAAATGCCGAACGAATTACGAAAATCGCAAAAAATCCTGACCTACCCCCTTCAGATTTTTGCGAAAAATAAAATTTTCGAAAAGTACAACTATTATATATTGATCTGGCGTAGAATTTCCTAACTAAAACAATGGTACAAGTTTCAGACCGGTATCTCAAAAATTGAGCGAATGCCAACCAAAAAACTGTTAGAAACTGATGATTTTTGGCGATTTTCGATCTTCCCTAATCATTTTCGTAATTTTTGTGACATTGATCCGATTCTTTCACTGTCTCACTCGGCTTCGAATTCCGCGTCCAAAATGTCTTGGATCATTTGAATAGCTAAAAAATTACGGAAATGACGAAGGAATTACGAAAATCGCGAAAAATCGTCAAATTATGACAGTTTTTCGATCGGCATTCGCTCAATTGTTGAGGTAGCGGTCTGAAACTGATAGTTAGCGTCTCGTGAGTCCGAGGTGCATGGCGAAGCACGTGGCAGGAATGCACCATCGGTTCTCGAGCGAGACACGGCTTTGGAAAACAGTTGCAACACGTTCGTCTCGTTCGTTTTCGTTCGTTTTCGTTCGTCGAACGACGATCGGACGCAATAGTATCGCCGCGTCGTGATTCCGCGACATTCGATTCTGCTTTTTGGGGTCGCGATCGCGCGGATAAACGGCGACGCCGGCAAAGCGGCCTGCTAATTAACATGTGAGCGATAACGCGGCTCCCGTAAGCTCGTCACGGGCACGTAAACGCGCTGGGTGCGGCCCTTTTCTCATTGCGAGCACGCGCGTTTTCTGCCCGACGCCGGAACGCGGTTTGGAAAAAAGCTTCTGCGTTTATTAAAAAAATCATCCGCTCCCCGTGCGACTCGTACGAGCGAGCGACAAAGGAAAGGGCTAAACGGGACAGCGAATAGAAAAATGTTCCAACAGAGTCCCGGTGGGAAAAAAAAATCGGTTGAAAAGAACGAGGACAACGAACGGACAATGCGAGGGGGCTGAGGCAAGTCTTAAAAAAAGGCCGTTGAAATGAAAATAATGCGGCTGTCCGGCTGGGAAAGGAACGTTACGTAAAATAACATTCGGATCGGCTTTCAACCCATGGACTATGTAGTCCTTTTGATCCGATCCAACGATCGGTCTTTGGCAAGACTGTTTTTTCTTGTCTATTAAATGCCCTCGTCTCTGCGAAACGCATGTGACGCAAACGAGAACGGCTCTCGATCAGCGGTGGCAGGGTTAAGAAGCGGGCCTCGGCACGGAATCTCTGTCGGGCTGCAGGTGAACTTTGCGGGACGCGGACAAAGCCGGGAGTCCGTAGAATCCTGCCGAGAATTCAGTTGCTCAACGGCCGCGCGATGCGGCTCTTGAAATCTTGACCTTAAATGTACTCGTTCCCGTTTGTTCGGTGACTACTGTACGCGTAGGTACGACAACGATCGGGGGAAAAATACTCGGAGCCCGAGACGGGCCATTATCCGGCGGGATTCGTCGATTATCAAGGAAAGGCGCGAACGACTTCAAAGTAGGTGTAAACGTTGCTGCCCGCTTACCACGCAATTGATGCCATACTTGTGCCCGGAGAACTCTGCGATCTGCACGGCGTTGTACGGATCCGAGATGTCCCAGACCCGCACGTTCGGCATGTGGCCGCATTCACCGGTGGCCAGGAGCCTCCCGTCGCCGGCCAACGCCAACGAGGTGACGGTTTTGCGGCAGGCATTTAGCACGTGGGACTGCGTGTTCTTCCTCGGATTGAACAGCACTACGGTACACCTGAAACGAAAGAAAAATAAGTCACGATATCCCCTCAAAGTATCCCCGTGTGGCTTCGAGGCATCCGCGATATCTGCCGCGGAAAATAAGGACGTTCGAGAGCCAATCGACGCTCGAAGCCGATCAAAGTGAAACGCGTTACCGACAGAAATCTCATCGGAAGCAAATTGAACGGTGATCGTAAATTAAACGTTAATCTCTATCGCGCACCGTGACCCGAGAAGCGGCACACGGTGCAAGCTTGCTCCGCGTTTCGCTACGAGTACCGTTAATTAGCATTCTCGCTCGCAGAATTATTCGAGTACACTAACTCGCCGATAATCATGGTAATCTAATTTACGAGGAGAAGAAGAAGGGACGGGTTAAACGATCGACTCGGAAGATATCGAGCGGCGGTCGTAAAATCGTAGAACGGGCGGAAAATGATAAGTTTTAACTTGTCAACCACGCCAACCGTCTCCGGCCGCTGGACCGACCGGGCAAAATCTAATTACAATTTCTACCGTGTCGTTGCCCGGTCGTTTAGTCGCCCGGCGGACTTTGTTAAACGATCGACGCGTGAATTAGCCGTATTCGATTACGCTTTATTTGAAAACGGTCTAACGCTACGTGTTTCTTGGTCGATTTAGTAACGCGCCGGGGCGTTTACACGTACGGCTTGTACCCAGTGACTCTCAGCTGTTGCGTCCGTAAGACGTAAGCAATTTCCCTGCGCGATTCGATTCGCGGCATCTACGCGATACCTTTCGTGCGACGTATACGTTCTCCGGAGCATCGTCCTTCGTTTTTACGCGATCGAAGTTTTACAGGGTCGAGGAGACTTTAATTTCCACCTGCCTTTCGGCAAAGTACCATTCGTCCAAGGAGAACCGTGTCCTCCCTCCCGATCCGAAGTGGATCTCTCGACGGATCGAGATGAAATTTCCTTGGCATCGGGGGAGAATTACGCCTGAGTACCACTGGCTTGCCCAGCGTCCTAGGGCTCGAGACATGCGGTCTTTGTGGTAATACGAAACATTACTCTCGCGTATCTCGTTGTCCACCGAGCCGATTTATCCGTCTGCTTAGCCAAACCGCAACGTGTCGATAAACTCGATTCGTTGCGTCTATTTTCCGTCTGTTTCTGCCCGTTGCTGTATCGACCTGGGTCAACGAGTTCGAAACCCAGCGTGCCGCGTGCTATACCGCGATCGATATTTCAAAAGGCTACCACGCGACACGTAGACAGCGGATCCCTGTACGTATCGCGCGGTTCGACGGGACGAAAATACGCCGGCCGCGAGGATCGAATCGAAGAATCCCATGGCCGACGATAGGTAGGAAGGCTAATGAAATTGTTAACAGTCCGATCGCGTGGCACGCGAAAGGGCGCACCTCCGCGTCTACCGGCCGTCTGCAGATGTATTCCTCCTCCGTTCTACCCGTCTTTCGCGGTAAAGGGCGCCCGTGTCAATAAACTCCGGTCGCGTCGCTCGATACCTCGGTACGTTCGGTATCCGACGTTTCTTCGACGTTTCTCCTCGGTTTCTCCTCGGTTTCTCCTCCGTTTGGCTGACTCGACCGAACGGAATGTCAAGAGACTTCAGCTTTTCGAGGGTCGTACCGCCGCGGAATCGCCCTCCTCCCGAAAAATCCGACATGGATCGTCCTCCTCCGGTTTCCCCGAGTCTCGAGGAAAGAGATTCTACTTTTCGAGTGGAGCCGGCACGTTTTCGAAAATGTCAGCCGCCGGTCAGAAGCGCAACGACTGGGGAGAAAAACGGCCCTTTGTCCGGTCGAGGATCGATGAAACGCGTCGAGATGGGAGTCGGTGTCTTTATTTCAAAGGCAAAGGTAGAAAGTGTTGCGCACGTGTCGATGATTCATCGGACGCGAAGGAAAGAATCGCGACGATGTAGAACAAAGGATAGCTCGCGGAATAAAAGCTACAAACTACTCGTAGTAGGCTTCGTTCCGCGGTAACGCGGGGAATAGCTTCGGGGATCGTCTCTTCCGCATGTAGTTTCATTCTAACGACGTGCGCTGATCCTCCATTTACGTCCGCACTTCCGGCTACTTTGCCTTCGACCGAAAGAGTCCCAGCGCCTCGAGGTTAAAGACCTTCCGCGACGAGTTTCGTTCTAACGGACCATCGAGGAGATCTTCCGTGGAAGGGGCCACCTATCTCGAGCGACAAAATTCGTTCGCTTTCTTCCCCCCGAAGATCGTCCTCGTTAAATATTCTAGTTGAACGTCACTCGTCACGAGAGTTCTCGGTTACTCGAGACAGGGTGAACTGCCGACGAAAATTCAAGTGGAACTCGATACCTCGTCTCGTACGAATTCTTGCGTTAGAACCGTCTAGCTCTAGTCGGTCGGTAAGCCCCGGTGAAATCCGAATGAAAGTCGCCCTTCCGACGGAAACGTAAGTGCGCATCGAGATCGAATCGAGCGAGAAATCTTTGCGAAATTAGCCGGCGCTCGATCTTTGTCCGCGGGCTTGCACTTTTCGTCGAGCAGGCCTGCCGGGGCTCTCGAAGAAGAAAAAAGACCAGCCAGGTTGACGCCAGGTTGACGCCAGGTTGACGCCAGGTTGACGCCGCGTTCACACGGAAACCCGACGACGTTGCTCCGGACAAGTCACGTTTCGACGAGCAGGATTATCGATCGCGAAATTAAATTCCGATCGTAAAAGGATTAGCGACGAGCCATTAGGAGCTTCGGAGACGTTTGCTGGAACGTTTAAACGTAGCTACGGCTCGGCGACGTATTCGTCCGTCCAGGACTTCTACTACTCGCGACTTTTGAATTATTCAAGCTATTAGACGGATACGAGATCTCGACTTCTCACGGGTATTCTCGGCTCGTTTTCCTGAAAATAGACCAGCTGCAACGCCATCGAAAATTCACCGCGGGGTTCCGCCGTAATTACGCGATCGCGGAACGATTAAACGGCTGAAACGTAATTGCACGGACTCGTGGGAATACGTCTCGATCGTTTATCACCATCGGCGAGACGCTGGGCGGATCGTAGCTTGAAATTTCATCGTCGCGCGAATCCCCGCGTCTGGCGCAAAACGCCTCGTCCGAGTGGAAGCGACAGCCACGTCGGTGTCCGTGTGAACGCGGGCTAAGGGTGTTTTTTTTCGTTCGAGCGAGCAAGGCCTCTCACACGAGTTGCGACGAGAGATCCGTCGGCGCGACGGGGCCGTGCGAAGGAGGCACACTCACCGTACCTACGACCCAGTGAAACTGGCACGCTAGCCACAGCCACGCAAACCTCGTGTGCTTCGAGAGGGCACGGTGAACACGAGTCGTTATTTAGCGCTATCCTTCGTTTCTCCGTCAGTCAGATTCCAAAAGGTATTTCGCGATATTCGGCTGACACCAAGTGATCCGGATGATCGTGATCGTGATCGTGATTCGCGTCCGTTTGACAGCCCGCGATCCATTTGCGTGTGCTCTCGTCGCGGCCTTCGAAACGCGCGCTTTTTTCTTCGACTTGGCATTTTCGGTAACTGGGTTATCCAGATAAACGTGTCGAGGGTGACGTTAATCGGATCGCGAGCGACCTAAAAAAGGAAAAATCTGTTTTTTCGAAAAAAATGCAGCACTAGAAAATGCCGCAGTGCTCGCTTTGCGAGATTCCCAGGATGAAACGCGGTGGTCTACGAGTCGCGATCGTCGAGAGAGATGGAACGTTAACCTACTCCGGGGCCCCACGGAATCCCGCGATACACGTATCCGTATTAAATGTTATTAAAATATTTAATCGATCTTGCCGACCGATTAAAATCGATTTGCCCCAGAAACCCGGGGCGGATCGTAGCCCGATGACGAGCTAGCGAAACATTCAACGTTTCGAGGTCACCGAGGATGCACCGGGAAGTTCGTCTCCGTAACTCTCCTCTCTCGGTTGCGTGCACGTGAGCACGTGAGCACGTGAGCACGTAAGGTCGGCGGTTTAAAGGTCACTGGGTCGATTATCGAGCATGAAAACCGGTCGATGGCGTACGGCGTGTCTAATAAGTTTGCCGGCCGATCCTTGCTATCGCGACGGCAGGAAATTCGCGTAGTCGCAGCGCGAATCTAATTTCACGACGCAGAGGTCGAACCGGATACTCGATTACCTCACGGTTCGTGCCATTTTCGAGCCGCGACCGAGTCATTAACCGTTCGCAGAGATCATCCGCGAAGCGACAATTAAGGGCTGACGTTTGTAGATTTTAAACGGCTGGTCTACTTGGCGGATTTCACGATTAAGAAGAAGAGAAAAAAGAAACGGACTACGTTAGAGCGGAGAAACTCGTGGCCGCGCGTCTCTACCTGTGTGCCCGCTATTACCTGGTGCGGGCACCGTGCGTCTGTCCGGAGACGCGACTCTGGAATTAGCGACACCGGGACAATCTTTTCCGGCCGCTGAACATGTTACACGTCGGGATGAGAAAGAAAACGAGAGTCGCGAGTATAACCGCACGGAGACGCAATCGGCCGTTCCACTCTCGTGCGCCGATTCGCGGTCCCATCCATTTTTCTTTTTTTCCGCCGCCGTGGCCGCCACAGTGGCCGCCACAGTGGCCGCCACAGTGGCCGCCACAGTGGCCGCGTGTCGGTTAACCCGGACGACCATTGGAACACGATTGGCCTCCCTTACTTCGTCGATCCGCCCTGTAACTCGAGCGTATTCGTCGTCGGCGTCGAGTTTTAGCGGCTGGTAACAATTATGCGTGGCGTTTTAACATTTTCGCGACGCCCCGTCAAATTCGCAAAGTGGAGCAACTTTTAAACATCTCTGGCCGCGTTCCCCGACAACGTAATGGATAACTTTCTTCTTCTGTGCATCAGCGAGACGCGACTTTCGTTGCGGCTACCTCCGAGCGAGATTGCGAAAAAGCTGGCGAACCGGCTAGAGCGGCGTTAACGCGGATCGATCGCGAGACGACGATTTCTCGTCCAAAGGTGGCACTCTATCGGCCCCCGACGAGCCCCCGACGGGCCTCCGGTATATTGACTGGCAAAGTGATAAAATTTTAGCGGGAAACCGTTATACACCGAGTCGTCGTTCCTAACGATGATTTACGATGTAGTTAGGCCGGGCTTGGCGCTCGTGCCGCTCGTGCCGCTCGTAACTTTCAGGAAAATCTCGACCTGCGTACTTTCTCGTGGCCTTGAAAGGAGAAAAAACAAGCCCGCGATAAAGGGTGGACATTCGCGCCGGGGACTAATTCCACCGGCGGACACGTGAGAAAGCGGCTCGTCGTCGTAAAGTAAGGTATCTACCTAGATACCTCGATTACGATGAAATCGATAGCGCGAGTCGTCCGTTAAATCTAAACCCGCGACCTCGAAAGTCTAGACGATACGGCTGAATTGGCTTCGATCGTTAACTTTGGTGAAAAGTAAATTACCGGCTGTCTATCGCGTACCTGGTAGCCGCGATCGTCCACCGAGGACGCGGACAGCCGAGACGTTCCGCCTCTTCTAGGGTGAAAAATTCGTTGGTTCATTCCGGTTAGACGGTCGACGAATAATTACGCTCCGAGTGAAACAAGGAGAAGAAAAAGTGGCCCGGAAGCCGCGGGGATAGCGTCGCGTCGCGTCGCGTCGGGTCGCCTATGTCGGCATCAGCGGCGCAGATTACGATGTACGAACACGCCGTGGAGATTCGAAAGGACGCCGCTCGTAATGAACATAATTCGCAGCTGCGAACGTGAATCTCTCTCGTGGCCGTCTCTCGTGAGATCGATGTGACTCGTACCCATAGGCGGTGCACCCCGGTCACGACGTGCTTAATTTCGTTATCAACCGTATCGTACCTTCGATCTCCCTAATCTAACAAACCGTTCGAACGAACCAACGGTAATTTCCTAATAACGGCGATAATTAAACTTTACCCGTGACACATCCGGGAACGAAAGTCGCGTTTCCTCCGAGTTTTTCTTATCGATCGGCAGTAGCTGGATGCCTCGGTATTTTGGCGACCTTCCAAGGAATCTCTGACATTCTTAATTAAACGGATATTGTATATGTGTATGCATGTACCGTACATCTAGAGGCTCTGGACGTTGGAAACAAAGTGCATACGTATAATGTCAAACGTTTTCTAACCTTGGAATTGCCCTCGATACCGATCGTATCGTTTTGTAACGCGTAATCCGGTTAACTATACCGACGGATTATGTCAAACGACCGAGGAAAGTACGACTGCGTTCGGCGTGGATAATCTCCGGCTGGCGTACGGTTTACTTTTCACCCAGTCTCTGTAAAGCGGCTGACGTTCGTTTGAAAAGACGCGTTATTCAAACACGCGCCGAGCTAATACGCGACGTAGGGCTTGAAAAGAGCTTTCCGCCCCACGAACGGACCCCGGTGAACCTTAGGTGCGAGCTTGCGGACGCTCGATAATTAGCAAACTCGCGGTAAGTCGAGCCGTGGCATCTGTTGTTCGCGCGGCAAAGTCGACCGCCTTTTCTTTTGTCGGCGAGCGAGCTCCTAACGACCGCGATTGTCTGCCTTTATTGCCGGTTAACAGGAAAGAACCCGCGCGTCAAAGTTTCCACGGCAAATCAGCCGCGACTCTCGGCCGAAAGATCCATTTTTCTTCGATTACTCGTCGATTACGTTACGACACTTCGTGCAGAGTTTATACGGATACTAGAAGGTGTAACTCGTTGGTCGAGATTCGACGATTTAACCGTGTCCGATGTATATCTGGCAAGGCGGATCTCCGAGACACGGAATCTTTTGGTCCATTCACCTCTCTCTTGACCCGGTTTCCGTCCGAGTACCGTACATAGTTTATTGCATTCGACGATACGTCTGGTTTGATCGCCGCGTTTAACCCGGTTTCGACGATGCGCGCAAAAAAGTTTCGCCATCGGGTATATCTACGCCGCGAAATATCCGAGGCCGTGACATTTCGTCGCTCCGAGGTGTCACCGTTTCTGCTGCGAAGCGCGGGCTGCTTCTCAAACTTACAGCGGATCGAATCATCGGTTATTCCTCCGTCGCGGGCAAACGGAATCGAGTTTCTACCTGCCTTGTGGAAAAAGATTTCCTAGGGGAACGAGCCGAGGTTTCGGTCGTCGACGAGCCGATCGAAAAATAAACCTAACGCGCCGCAAGACCGTTGCCAGAGTGGCACGGTTTTATAGATACACGCAAACGCGACGTTCTTTCTCTACCGCGCGAAAATCGAAATAATCTCTTCATCGCACTTTCGCCATTCTTCCATTCATGCGGCCGTGGAGACAGACAGACAGACAGACAGATAGTCGAACAGAGAGAAAGAGAGAGAAAGAGAGAGAAAGATAGAGAGGTGAGCCGCGGGGCTCTTTTGTGCCGTCCGCGTTTATCCGTGACCGACGGAATCGCGCATTTTTTTTCCCGTGCTCTTCGCATTGACGCGGATGAACTTTCTTTCACGGTCGCATATCCACGGCTGGGCGCGACTATCTCTCGCGGGATACATAACGTTATTAACAATCGAGTCACTGGAAACGAACGGAATATTTCCATTAAACGGACGTTCCACTTAGCGTTCCTTTTTTTCTGCGGTGCACCGGGTAGAAAACCGCGGCTACTCGAAAGGAAACGGTTCGATGAAATCGTTGACTAGATTCGGTAGGAGGTATATCTGTCGGTTGACGTGTATTTTACCGGAGCGATAACGTCTATGTGGGTCACAGGCGACAACGTTACAGCAAAGTATTTCGCAAAGGTTTAAACCGTAAACGGTCGAGCCCCTCTTTATCCGAATATCACGCGATCCGATATCGACGATCGAGATAATTCTTTGCTTCCGCGTACCGCGACGTTATGCAAAATCTGCTTCTTCTCTGTGTCTCGCTCTCCCCGCACGATTTTCCCACGAATATCCGAGGTGCCGGCCTTTGAAAGCCGCGAGATTTGTAATACGATTCACGCCGCGGCACGATCGCGTATCTACGATTGCTTGACTGTCTAATTACTCGCGCTGATATTTCACGGGACTTCGAAGCGTCCCCAGACTTGGAAATTTCCACGTCAGAAAATTGTTGAGCGCAACGAGACGAGATTGGAGAACCAGCTGAATCCTGTCTCCGTTCGTCGATCGTTCTCCCCGCTTTCCCCCCTATTACTGCCGGTGATTTACGTTCACGCTTCCCGCGTAATTTCAGCCTACCACGGACGAAGGAAAAGAAAACCCATCCGTTTGAAAAATCGACTAAAAACACGTAAGCCGCGCACAATGCGCGCCGCCCGGACTTTCTAGCAGAACGTATGAACTCCCCAAGTTTCCCATTTACCTTCCAATTATAATAATTTGCCGATCGATGGTTATTACCCGCCGAGTGATTTAACGTCGTTCGGCGGCGTAATTTCGGTTGGAGGCAAGACTTAAAGTGGAACAGGATGGATCGCGATGGATCGCGATGGATCGCGATGGATCACGATGGATCGAGATCTATGGAGAGAATCGATCGGGACCGGTCTTTTCAACTTACCCGGCAGGATAGGCGACCAACTCGCTGGTCGCGTCGCAGTCCAGGGCTGCATTGCTCGACACGGTTACACCGAGCACACGTTCCAGCTTGATCTGTAACAAAACCAAACGGATCGGGTTAGCCTACGGTTTCAGAGTCGTTGGAGACGCTCTGGGATCGCGGGACGATTTTCATTCCGACGATTCGCAAACGGAACGCTTCCAAGTTCCAGCAAACTCCGAGACGGCATCGTAGACGATTCTATTTCTGCACTTTGCTCGAACCGTGTTCTCGTTACGTTGCACAATGTTGCCGATACCGATCGCAGAACGAGTTTCTCTGAACTTCTGACAATGAGAGGGAAAAAAACGGAAGCACGCTGTATTAACAATCCCCGCCTTCGTCGGTCGGATCGATGCCCGAGCCTACCTGAATATTTTCTCCTCGCCGCGTTTTTTATCCGCCACGACGCATCTCAGCAGCGACCGGAAAACCGATGCCATGTATTCGATCCGTTCGAGACACATCCGAGCGAATTCGCGACGCTTCGATCGCTAGATCGTCGCGGTACCTTTTCGCGATACGCGTTTCATTCGGCCGACTGTTGCGTTCTCACGATACTTCCGATACAGTCGGACGACGCACGGCCGATTCGTTTCGCTCGCTCGCGAAATTCCTTTCGATTCCGGCGGTGCTCCTAGGCGAACGCCCGCCGCGTTCCGAGAGTTAACGGCGCGCGGTGGAGAAAAGGAATAATTAATAACATTCTCGTCGGGTTGCACAACGTTTGCAATCCGCATCCTCGGGAAACGGATTCGAACTCGGGCGATTCCCATAAATTCTTAATTGCTTTCCATATTTTATGCAAATCCAACGGCATTGAAAATCTTCCGGCGAACAGTAGCTGGCCCTGTTAGCCGGTGAGAGAGAAACGTCTATAGAGCGACCAGCGCATGTACAACGAACGGATCCCATTGCGGTGGCGCC
Organism: Mimumesa dahlbomi; assembly: GCA_917499265.3. Lineage (NCBI taxonomy): Eukaryota > Metazoa > Arthropoda > Insecta > Hymenoptera > Crabronidae > Mimumesa > Mimumesa dahlbomi. The sequence continues at coordinate 250,807 of OU824116.1, read as the reverse complement.
CAACGTTACGGGACTCCCGACTCCGTTGAAATTAGCTTACCTGGTTAAAACCAATGAATGGTTCGCCGTTAAGCAGCGTATGCATGGAAACGAGCAAGATTTTCCGGGCACGCTTGCGCGATCGACTCGTGGAAGGGGGCGATGGCGATAAAAAGTCGGTTAACGTGCATAGACGTGCAAGGACGTCGGGTATACTTGTATCATCGCTAAAAGTGTCGGACGACCGGTTACTCCTGGACCGTATCGTTCGATTGTCGATCCGGCCACGGGATATCTCTCGCAGCTTCTACTATGGAAACGTTTACCGTCGTCCGGGCGACGTAAACGCGAATCGCTCTCTCGACGAGACTTTCGATTTTACCGCGAACGATCCGCGGGAGCCTCGCTTGAATTTATACCGCAACGAATTGCCTGCGTTATCGAACGAATAGCAAATTTATCGCGACGGTTCGTAATACGATACAGCCGACAGACGAATCGACAAACCGCGCCATACATATATTTCCCGTGACGTAGCTCGGGGCAAGTAAACACAGTCGTATTTTCTATTTTCCCGTAGTTTCACGCCACGTACTCGCAGGTTCTGCACCTTGCGACACAATTTCCAGCGCGGGTTCCGCGAAACGGACACACGCGTTACGAAACGCCACGGTGCGACCACCATAGATGTGCATGCACAGAAATCCGTGGCACGCGCGATCCGTGCCCACATCCACGGCTTCGTGGTCCACACGCACGTACGTGGTGCACGTGCATCCCGTAGGTGTGTAATCGATTCCATTTGCCCGGCTTTTCACACCCAGGACTTTAACGTCAGATTTTTTTCACAATTTCGATGATAACGATTCTATCCGAGCAATCTCCACGAGGCAGCGTTGCCATTGATTTACGATCCGCCAATAATTTCCGTCACACTTATGCAGATGAGAGCGAACAAGGTGTATACCTGTTTGCACGCGTAGAAATTAATAATATTCTGTTTCTCAAACTTCATCGGATAAATAACGCAGAGTTGCAACATCTACAATTCATATCTGTCCGGTTTGTCCGGGCAAAGTAATACGGCACGTAGCGTCGTCCGGCTACGAGCGACGTATACTCCAGGGTGCACGTGCGCGTCAACAGTTTCAGCGTGATCAAGGCGGCAATGACAATCGGGGAGATCGTCGAGTCGGATGTAAATGACAAACGATCGGACGGTGACCGGTAGACGCGGGATAATTTCCCCTTTGAACATGCGTCGGACATTTTTACGATCGGTCAACGCCGAGACGTCCACGGTGGTCCGCGAATTTTCACTCGAGGAAATTGCTCGTACTTTCTCCCGTTGTCGGAATCGTTTCTCCTTTGTCATCGGACGAAGCTTTTCCGCGACGGAGGTTTTGCCGAACGAAGCTCGACGATCGTCGACGCGGAACCGACTACGCGCGCGACGAATCGCTGGAGAACCTCGCGATACCAATTACCGATGTATCGCCGAGTCGCAAATAATCGCTCATTGCCGGGCCGCGTCGTGTCTAATTAAACGACCGATCGGAATCGATCGTGTCCGCGTAGAAACCCGGCCGTTCGCTCGCCAGATCTCTCCCATTAGGCAATTTTTTCTTCGCGTGGTCCACGATTATAAATAATATCGTTTAGGTCCACCCACGGCAACGCTGGTCGACCGCGGAACGAATCAATGCCGGGCATACCGATACCCATACGTCGCTGTCTCTGCCTACGCCGATCTCGATTCACCACGGACCATATACATGCCGCGTAACTTCCGCCGATGTTCGCGTAACGCCCGACCACGGAACGATCCAAGGCGGAAAATCTCATCCGTACGAACGATGGAAATGTCAAATTTCGCGGAGGGAAGTGCCATTTCTAATCACGTAATTCAGCGAGTCCTTAGAAAGTGAAACACGTCGCGGAGATTCGCGCCATTAATTTTAACACTTTAGTACCCGGCAGCCAGTAAAACGATCGCTGGCGCAGGAACGGGGAAGAATGCACGATAACGAGCGGATTCTCCCCAACGGAGGCGTACGTACGACAGAAAACCGACCTAATTTTCCTCCCCGATCCACTTGCCACTTCCACTATAGGTGGAAGTCGTTTGCCTGACGTTTACCGATCGTTTCCATCCTGGCGTAAAATTTGTTGGCACCGAAATCGGGGGTGGCCATTGATAGCCGATCGAGGACGACGTTCGCGGCGAGCAGAAGAGCCGAGGATGTCAGGGGCGGATGATTGCGAGTTGTGTGCCGATTCCTGGCAACGAGACTATTTATTACCGCTTTGTACCGCGCGCGCGCTGACCGAGATAATGAGAGACTCCGCAACGTTTTGCCGGTCGATACCGAGCAATGGAACAAAGAATGCAGAAATGCACGGTCCGTGTCGCGTACACGTTTACAGGTACTTGGCTACGTATCTTGCGCGAATGCGTGGGCACGTGCCAAATATGGAGATTCATAATCCAGCACTTTCCTCCGCCGCCGCACCGCTGAGACGAACGACAAACCAAACACACGCGAAGTACACGCGGCGAGCAGCGTACAGTCGCGAGGGTTTCTAGCCGACGTGTACCATTGATTTACGACCGTATCGAACGACACACATGCGTGCGTGATTGATTCATGCGTTGCCGCGAGAGATCGTTTCCCTCGATCCTACGTCCAATGAGAATTTACGCGTCGCTCCGCGAGGCTGACGAATCGGTAACTGCCTAGTGCTGGACTTTGACTCGTTTAGCAGAGCCGATCGCATACTTTAAATCGCGAGTCCAAATTTCGGTCCAGGTGAATACATCCTAACAAATTATCGATGTCCGAGGACCCCCATGGAAGCGAGGTTCGTTACCGCAGCTGGAAAAACTGTAACGTTTCTCGCGGACGCGGATACACCTCTGCGAAGCAACGTCAACGGTAGCCCCGCGGTAGAAACGGCGGCAGGTTAGCTGCATCGTGATCCAGGGTACGATGACGTAATACAACCGATGGAAGACAAGGTCTCTTTCTCATAATACGTCTTACGTAACGAGTCGAGGTTCGTCGTGTCTGAATGAAAAGAGCCGAGGAACTCGTGGAGGATACGCCAAGGATACGGCCGATCGTTAACAGCGACGGTTAACGTAATACGTCTGAAACCGACGATGGCGTGAACAAACAAAAATTTCAACTTTCAACGTGGCGGCGACTGGACGCACTTCGCGACCCACGCCACTTGCTCCACTTTCGACGGACACCTAGTCCCCCCCCTCCCCTCCCCCTCTGTACCATACCCCCCTCGCGTTCGATCGCTTTAATATGCCTCGACGAAGAGAAGATGTCTAGGAAAGCGTGAAAATTCGAAGCGATTTCGAGTTTAACTAATCAAACGAGCGGCTTACGCGCTGCTTACGCGCGGCTTTCGCGCGATAAAAACGAATTCCCGTAACGTATGCGTGCACGTACCAAACCAACCAAGGACGCCGTTGATCCTCGTCGATAAATATTTATCGACAAATACGAAAGTAACGGCCTAGAACGCCAATGTCGAATATCCGCGGGCATCGAAGCATCCGCTGATCGCGGTCTTGAATGTAAGATTCTCCAAATCGAACGATGGATGCTAATTAACTGCACCCGTGTTCTACGCGGAAGAGAACGTCGAGGTACCTGGTAGGAGTGATTAGGGTCGATGGAGTGGTACCTCCTCGGTGAATCTCGCGCGTTTATCGAAGGACTCGAGAGAACCATGGCTAGGTAGTCCGCTAGTTATTCCGTATAAATATTTATCGGGAAGCAAGGAAGCTAGTTTACCGTGAGGCGTGTGGAGAGGAGTTAATTAACCCAATACGTGCTCGGCAAACGCGACAAACTTACGCCTGCATCATTAATGCCCTTCTTTGCACGCATCTGAAACGATTACGACAGGTGAGGCGCGCTAGCCTTCTAGCCAGCGAACGAGTACGGCGTCCCTGCTTTTTCGAGCCGCGAATAAAAATGCGCGACGGTCCGACGACAAGAGAGATTCGTGTCCGTCTTTTCGAGAGCTCGACCGTCGTCGTTGCTCTCCTGTATACCCGCGTGCACGCACACCTTCGCACGCTGCACCTCTGTAACTGTTTCGCGACTACCGTGACCAATTCAACGGCACGTGGAGCCGAGCATTCCCTACGGAGAATATCATAGCTTGTCTACGGTGGAGCGATAAATTTTCGCAAATGTAAGTATGGGACAACCCTGTGACAGGGCTTGTGAATCGAGCTGTACCGTGCGGGTTACCATAGAGATCGATCTAACGGGCTGTTATGAGTTTCGTGCAGCGTGTAAGCCACACCCTGGTACAGTTATACCGCATGGTAGAAGAATAAGAATAAGCGGGCACGTGTGTGCCGAGGTGCACCGGGTTAAATTAACACGCCCCGGTACCACACGCGTGTATTCGAATCGGTAAGTACCGGTTTCACGGGGTTTATCGGGCCCCGCCGATAAATTGCTTCGCTGTTAGGACCGTGAAATCGGGAAATCAAAGATAGAAACTGTACGCGTCGGATACATGTCGTTAGTCGAACGACTACCGATACAAAACGGTAAGGATCGATCCAAACGTGGAAGTTCCTAGACGGAAAATATTTCGATATAATTCGTTTTTCCGTTGATCCTAATAGCCGTAAAACGCGGGTCAAGTTGCGCGAAGCCTTAAGCAGCAATGGCGGCCGTTTCGAAGGAGAGAAAAGATGGTTAAAAGGATGATAATAGATTTAAAGATGTAGAGCTGGTTTGCCTATGAACCACGCTGGCAAGAATAACGCTTACGTTGCACGGTGCTGGCGTAATAGGTCTAATTTATGCTAAGCAACCTTATACGGAGCGGTAATCTCGTTTGCCACGAGAAAACTCTGCGTAAGGGATACACACAGTGACGGAACGTTTGTACCGACGGAATCGACTCGCGATTAACCTGCCACTTCCTCCCGAGATGCGCGTTCCACCTTCCCAAGACCCGTGCTTTCCCAGATATTCCCGCGACTTCCTGTTCCGCCCCCAAAAGTGGTCGCTGCCCTTGCGACATGGGTATCGTTGATCGACGATCGCTTCCTTCTTACGTTGCCGCCTCCTCCCATTGCTCGGTCCACGACGTCAGGTACACCATAGTTGCGCAGAGGTGTAGAAAGAAGAGGTGGGGAAAGAGGGGCGCGCGCGTACGACGTGCGTTTAAAGTCCGGTGGCAACGAGTGCCGTTCCCGTGGCAGTGGGTTAGACGAGATAGCGATATCTGAAAGCTCGGCAAATGGTGCCGCTGCACGAACACCCGAGATAAACCTCGAATACCGACGTCGGAGCAGGGTACCGAGGATTTCCCCGAGGAATCCTTCAGGCGTTTTCATACCCAACGACGTTACGAACATGGCCAGACTTTCGAGACGGCGGAATCGCGATTTAGAATCAAGTTCGTGTCCTCGGAGATTTCGGCATCGCGAACTTCTCACGCGCCTCGAATATGCCAACCGCGCGTCTACGTACGCGTGTGCCGAGGAGAAACGCGATCGCGAGCAAGTTTCTTAATGGAGTTCCAATTAATTATGATCAGGCTCGCAAATAACCTGGGAACCGAGCGGTGCCGCGACTCCAATTATTCGTGTCGAAGGTGATAAGGACAGACCGGTTTCAAGGTGCGCTTGCGTATGTATCGTGTGCCCACACGCTGTACAACAAGCCCACATATTGTTGCCGCTGCACAATCACGCTATTTACATTCCGTTATCTCCGTTATTGTGCCACGGTAACAGCCTTTCGAAACATCGCTGTTACACGGCCTGATTCGTTCGATTTCGCGGCTTTTTACTCGATCGGATTTTATCGCTCGATTCGAATTGTCGCAGCATACGGTGACCCGGTGGGTCAGAGTATGTAATTATTCTTATGCAAACGGCTTCGCAAGGTCTTTCGAACGTATACGATCGAATGTCAAGGATATTACAATTAGCTCGATCACCGAGTAATTAATTAAGTAAAAATGCGACTCGTACGAACGGTGGCACGAGCATGCAATCGCCAATAAGTATGTATCGAATAGATCGTTAGCAAGCTGAACTTTCCCGCTGACAAAAAGAAACTGCAAATTTCTCGTCGTCGGTCAAGGTTTAATCGTACGATAGAACGCTCGAACGATCATTTTTAGTACGGCGTAACTATATTACTCAAACAGATTCGTATCTTGACCGTTGCTGGTTCCGCGTTCATTCACGTACGCGAAAAAATCTACTCTGTCGAGCTAATCGGTATTGCCATCTCTTAAAGGTGCACCCACAATCGTGGGCTGTAAGCCGTCCGCAGTTACAGCCTACGACGATTTTTCCAACCTAACGTTTAAATCGATAAAACCAATGAATATAAATTGACTTCTCGAGTAGAGCGATTACAATGTAACTCTCTGTCCAGCCTTTCGACCCAGCGAAACCGATAATTTACCGGATCCATTAGCACGGAGAGGCATAAACAAATATTCTTAACGAACCTTTCCATCGATCGACCGTCCACGAAAGTCGATGACTCGAAAAATAGCTGAAGAGATAGCGCGACACACTTTTCTCCAAGGTATCGTTCGATTTAAATGCCAGCAAACCTTATCGCCCCGATTTCCGACCGACGGTGAACCTACATTCTTCATTTTCTTTCCAAACATCTTGGAACGAGAAATGACAGCTGTTAATCGGGTTCATCTTTCCCGATGAACGTACGCGATATAAATTGACGAAGCGGAGAAACAATCGCCCTCGGATCCCGTCGACGTCGGCCCGTAGATGTGCGAAATAAATCACCAACTTCCTTCGAGCGCTGCTCGATACGCGGAACACGAAGTCGTAAATCCAACCGAGGAGCCACGAACTCGATCGCGGAGGATTTATAAACCCGCTGCAATTGCGACAAACGATCGACAACGGCGTAAAATGTTACGCGTTTACGTAACGGGCCGACGTGATGTTCCAATTAACATACGGTTATCTCGCTACAAGAATCTGACGTCAGACGTGGCTTAAATAAAAACGAGACAATAGTTTTCAATTTAAATCTGTCAGCGGGCTATTGTAGGCAAATTCCGTTTGACGTATTTTCCAAGGATCCGCGGATACGCGACCCACTGTACAAAGTGTGATATTCGTGTTCCAAGTAAAAATAAAAGCGGTTCAGTTACATTCGGGATTAAAAAACAGCTTTCATATGTCTGACTTTTGCAGTAAATTTTCATTTTCTACGAGAAGAACGGGTTGCAAGCGTGCAGCACCTTATTCATCAAATATCACCCTCTGACAGTGAAAAAAAAAGACGGAGCTCGAAGGTCAACTTTTTAGCTCCAGGAGAGAGGATTCAAGTAAACGCAGCGAATCTCGCCAAGCTCTAAAAAAAGACTTTGTAAAGGTGTTCCCACGATATAACCGAGTCGCGAGAAAATCCATCTTCGCTCTAATACCTACGATGTTAAATGAAAATTCCAGAGAAAAATAAACCAATCTAGCCGGGGCACGTGTATAATTACAACACACGGTACGGGGAATATTTGCACCTGCCACGGCGGGTGGGCGCGGAATTACGATCGCCGAGGAAAACCTTGTCAAGCGTATACGTACGTCGTAGGCCGGAATATTCTCCTTGTCTCGTATGATGGGCGAGCTGTTCCTGCCCGCCATTAGAGCCATTTTTCACGCTCAAGATCGTCCGCCAGTTTTCCAACGCTTTTCCACCGACGCGAGAGATACTAGGCGTTGCGTGTCGCTTTTCTCGGTCACCGGGTAGTATCCTTCTGTTCCCACATCTCTCCGCGTTTCCCTTCGATGATCTTCACTTTCCTTCTGCCTATTCTTCTTCTTCTTCTTCTGCTTCTGCTTCTTCCTCAAAGCGATCACGGAGGTCACAGACTCACCACGCGAAATCGTTAATTACATAAAGTATTCGCATTTCTATCTGCAGTTAATGACAATTCCGAGGGAACGTTACGATATTTTGAAACGACGAAAGAATCCTTTGACAGACCAGGCCCGCTGCGAACGACGATCAAACTGTAAGACGTAGCGAAAAGAATGTCAAAAGCCTCGTATTCCGATCTTTGATACAGCAATGTCTATGCATGAATAGATTATCATTCGATCTCGGAGGATCGTCTTTCAAACGCGCCCGAGAAACATAGGATAGATCATTCACCCCGATGCCCTCTAGATCATCATCACCACCGTGATTATCAATCGGAGACGAACGTCTACATTTTCCTGCACTTTTGCGACCATGCGTACTTGTTGTTTTCCGTCGACGAACGAAACACCGCGAGCACTTTGTTTTTCTTCTGCGACTCGTTCACTCCATGGTTACGTAACGCGGGATGCGACGAATTACGAATCGCGCTTGTTTTGCGTGGCCGTTGAAAAGAGGGTAAACAACGAGAACCCGGGGGGACACAGAGGTTTGTGTGACGTCCGACGGTGCACTGAGGTACTCCGGTGCTTCTACGGTCCGACTATGATATCCCCACTCCGCCGCTCCGTAACCCACCTGCCACACTTGCCACGCCGTTAGATCGCCTTCACACCGAGAGCGTCGAATCGCAATTGTAATTTCAAAATGACGAAAGAATCCACAAAAAGCATCGAAAATGCAAAGCTATGGGCCAAGTACAAGAGAATGTTACATTGGAATAGGTTGCTCATTAACATAAACTGCATTTTACACAGGATTTGAAATCAATCAAACTTGCTCACATTTGATTGATTTCAAATCCTGTGTAAAATGCAGTTTATGTTAATGAGCAACCTATTCCAATGTAACATTCTCTTGTACTTGGCCCATAGCTTTGCATTTTCGATGCTTTTTGTGGATTCTTTCGTCATTTCCGCAAGTTTTTAGATATCGACCTGAATCTTTCACTGTCTTATTGGGCTTCGAATTCCGCGTCCAACACGTCCCGGATCGTTTTAATATCTCAATCATTGTGGAAATGGCGTGCAAATTACGAAAATCGTGAAAAATAGTCAAATTTAGGCGGTTTTTTGAACGGCATTCGCTCAATTTTTGAGATAGCCGTCTGAAACTTGTACCATTGTTTTAGTTGGGAAATTCTACGCCAGAACAATGTATAATAGTTGTACTTTTCGAAAATTTCATTTTTCGCAAAAACCTGAAGGGGGTAGGTCAGGATTTTTTGCGATTTTCGTAAATCGCTCGCCATTTCCGTAATTTTTGAGCTATTAAAATGATCCGGGGCGTTTTGGACGCGGAATCCGAAGCCGAACAAGACAGTGAAAGAATCAAATCGATATCTGAAAAATTGTGGAAATGACGAGCGATTTACGAAAATCGCAAAAAATCCTGACCTACCCCCTTCACATTTTTGCGGAAAATTAAATTTTCGAAAAGTACAACTATTATATATTGATCTGGCGTAGAATTTCCTAACTAAAACAATGGTACAAGTTTCAGATCGCTATCTAAAAAATTGAGCGAATGCCGAACGAAAAACTGGTTGAATTTGACGATTTTTCGCGATATTCGTAATTCCTTCGTCATTTCCGGCATTTTTGAGATATCAAAATGACCCGGGACGTTTTGGAAGCGGAATCCGATGCCGAACAAGACAGTGAAAGAATCAAGTCGATATCAAAAAAGTTGCGGAAATGACAAAGGAAATACGAAAATCGCGAAAAATCGTCAAATTCAACCAGTTTTTTAGTCGGCATTCGCTCAAATTTTTAGATAGCGATCTGAAACTTGTACCATTGTTTTAGTTAGGAAATTCTACGCCAGATCAATATATAATAGTTGTACTTTTCGAAAATTTCATTTTTCGCAAAAATCTGAAGGGGGTAGGTCAGGATTTTTTGCGATTTTCGTAAATCGCTCGCCATTTCCGTAATTTTTGAGCTATTAAAATGATCCGGGGCGTTTTGGACGCGGAATCCGAAGCCGAACAAGACAGTGAAAGAATCAAATCGATATCTGAAAAATTGTGGAAATGACGAGCGATTTACGAAAATCGCGAAAAATCCTGACCTACCCCCTTCACATTTTTGCGAAAAATTAAATTTTCGAAAAGTACAACTATTATATATTGATCTGGCGTAGAATTTCCTAACTAAAACAATGGTACAAGTTTCAGATCGCTATCTAAAAAATTGAGCGAATGCCGAACGAAAAACTGGTTGAATTTGACGATTTTTCGCGATATTCGTAATTCCTTCGTCATTTCCGGCATTTTTGAGATATCAAAATGACCCGGGACGTTTTGGAAGCGGAATCCGATGCCGAACAAGACAGTGAAAGAATCAAGTCGATATCAAAAAAGTTGCGGAAATGACAAAGGAAATACGAAAATCGCGAAAAATCGTCAAATTCAACCAGTTTTTTAGTCGGCATTCGCTCAATTTTTGTGATAGCGATCTGAAACTGGTACCATTGTTTTAGTTGGGAAATTCTACGCCAGATCAATATATAATAGTTGTACTTTTCGAAAATTTCATTTTTCGCAAAAATCTGAAGGGGGTAGGTCAGGATTTTTTGCGATTTTCGTAAATCGCTTGCCATTTCCACAATTTTTGAGATATTAAAATGATCCGGGGCGTTTTGGACGCGGAATCCGAAGCCGAATAAGACAGTGAAAGAATTATTTTGATATCTAAAAAATTGTAGAAATGGCGAGCGATTTACGAAAATCGCGAAAAATCCTGACCTACCCCCTTCAGATTTTGGCGAAAAATGAAATTTTCGAAAAGTACAACTATTATACATTGTTCTGGCGTAGAATTTCCCAACTAAAACAATGGTACCAGTTTCAGATCGCTATCTCAAAAATTGAGCGAATGCCGACCAAAAAACTGGTTGAATTTGACGATTTTTCGCGATTTTCATACATCGCTCGCCATTCGCGCAATTTTCAAGATATAAAAATGATCGAATATGTTTCGAATGCGCATTCTGAACCTTAATTTTACGAAGCTTGATGTCAAAAACGTAACGTAACAAACATTTCTAATTTAATATGTTAACAATCTGGATGTGTGTGAGAGGAAATTTCATATACTACATATATAAAATCTACGATATCGGCAGAAAAATTATCTCGCATGGTATGAAACATATGTTAGGGTTTGACACCGGGCTGCGTGACAGGCTGAACATGGAGATGGAGATGGAGAAGGAGGAGAGGAAGAAGACGACGTTTCTTACAAAAACCTCGACTTTTTAGATCAAAATATCTCGCGATTGGCTTGATGAATCTTCTCGTAGTTAGGCTTAAATTACTCGGGTGGACGTCCCCTACAAGAATATCACCATAGTTTGGGGGAAATATGCCGATTTAATGCCGTTTGAATACCCCAAAGACCTCGATCTAATTCTTCCGGAAAAGAGTAGTTCAGGTCTACCAGTCGGGAACTCTTGTACTTGGCCCGAGTCAAGACCTTAACTCTTGATTTCAACCATTCGAGAGCAACTTGACCGCGCGGACATTTCGCAGCCCCGAAATACATATCCAGGCGGAAACGTTTCAACGCCGAGAGTGTCAAGGACGGAAAGTTTCGTGCCTGCGGAATTTCGGAGGGCAGAAATTCCAGCTGGTGGATATTTCCTGCCGTTAAAACTTCCGGGAGTAGATATGTCAACGAGTGGATCGCGGACGATCGAGAAACGTTGGATCGATGTCGTCGGTGTGACAGAGGCCTTCGCAACGTATGTTTTTCACCGCACATGCGGCTCGGTTGCACGCTTCCACACGCCAGGCATCGTTTCAAGGAAGTTACTTATAAATCCTTCTACAACGTGTTTCATACACGTACACTAGGTACACCGGGTGCAGAGACGTGGAACTGGTTATCGATAATAAAATCATATTCTCCGACGATTCGCGGTTGTGTTTTTACATTGTCAGCTGCGGAACGGGCGATTTAAACAATTCTCAACCACAGTACCAACCGTTCTATACCGGTAGCTAGCCGCGTAACGTCTTGACGGTAAATAGAAATTTCTCCGTCGCAGATCTCGGACTTTCTTGGCATTGTACGGAAAGCCTTGGCAAAAGTAGCAAGGAAAAACAACGAATATCGCCCTTCGCGCAGTTCTACGTCCGTTATCTATCAACCGGAAGAGCCACGTTGCAGCATATTTGCAAAAAAGTAGCATTTTTCGATACCACGCTCGTCTATATTCCGTAGATGCCGGTAACTTTATTTCAAAAGGAAACCGCAGGCGATTTAACGTAATTTACGAGATTAGTCACGCAAATTTCAAACAGTCAATCCGATGTTTCATCAACGAAACATTTCATTCGGACGAACATTCTCGACTACGAGGTTTGTTTATTCCAGGGAATATTACGTGGGCTTTTGTCCTCGATCGTTTGAGGTCGAATACAAAATTTACACCCACGTACGACGCTTCGACGATTTCAGTTTCTTCGGAGGTGCCGTACGAGCCGCAGAATTTTGCGCAACGCTTCGCACGCACGATTCGGCCCTGTTATGTATTAGGACCGGTATCGTCGCCAGGTCGTTTCTAATGGAATCTCAACGAATTACGAGACAATGCTGCGTAATGCTAAACAACGTGGAGCGCGTTGCGCAATAGAATTGCGCGTGCAGGGCCTTCTGGCAGCATCGAAGAGAATCAAGCTTTTTAAGCAAAGATACCATCTGGAATCGGAGGCGTGACGAAGCAGCCCGCGTTAATTATCATGCACGCATTAAAGCTGCTACTACGCGCCGCTGAAACTGGACGCGATAATGTTATTCGAATTTCTGGCTATCGATCTCGAACCGGCAGGAAAGTAAAATTTTTGAAAGCGAGATCACCGTCGATGTTCGTAACGGGTGTCTGGATACCGTGGATCGTGAACCTTTGAATATGCATATCCGAAAAATTCCCCTGAAACGTAGGAAAGTGAATTCGCAACTTCGCAACGTTACCCATCCGATTCTACGACGGATTAGCACTTTTATCTCTCGCTTATGTCACTCTCCGTTTTCTATTTCTGTCCGTGGACGTAATAAAAATAATATTATCGAACCTCTTCTTGGGCGAATAATAATCGCTATTCGATCGGGTATCCGACGAAACTAGTGGGTGGAACCGCAGATAAATTTCGTTATTCTACACTAGCGACATGTCACATATGGTTCGCGTACTGCGAAACAACACGCCGGCTGTCTTTTTACGATGTGCGCACACATCGCTGAACACGTGTACGTGTACGTGTTTTTATTGGAATCGCGCAGAGTTATTTGTCGAGATGATGCAAGCTAATTACCTGCGAATGCGTCGACTCGACGGTCCATCAAACGCGATCTTAATTCCTCAATAATAATACCCCGTGCCTTATTATGTATGCCGCGGACGTGACACGACTAACGATAATTGACGTATTTTGTTAATCGTTAATGGTTATCGAACGTGCGTCGTGTGTCGGGACGCGTCACTTTACCGACGTACTTTTCCCACCCGCTTTTTCCAATTTCAAACAGAATCGTCATCGACTCTCTTAACTCGTACAGAGGTCTATCCCAGTATCCCGCCAGTGCTATCGCGAAAATTACAGGAATCTAGATGTTAACAAGAGTGTATCGGTCCTTTCTCCCGAGAACAGAAACGAGACTCAGTCGAGCAGATACACGTTATTCATTAATCTTGGAATAAATTATCCACGGCCGGGCTGATTGCTTGGTACGCGAGAAATCCATACCGAGCGGGGCGTACAACGATCGAATAATTAATTCAGACATCGATCCCCGCGTCGGACCGTGTGTCAAAAGGAACGTCTCTTCCGCTTCCGCGAACGGAAATTCGTTCGTGCGAGATTCGTTATTCGACGGGACCGGGGAATGACAATCGATACACGCTCGAATTATTTCATCCGAATGGATATTTCTACGCGTACGGTAATTACGTAGAGCGTTCATAATTTTAAGGTACTAGCCGCGCATCTTCCGCGGGCCGTAGTATATTCGCCGATCGTAAAAAAAAGGAGGGAAATGCGCGGGATCGTGACTAAAATGGAAGCTACATCGGAGTTAATATTGCGTGATAAGAAACAATTTTATTAAGCCGGATGGTAGAGGAGTAGTAAAAGCCTGCATCGCGCAGCCACGTAAAAAGAGCTATATGGTAAGCAAAGGTGTGTCGGGGACGCAACCTTATTGGTCATTAACCTCGGGCGTAATAACGTCTAAAAGGTTTATCGAGTTGCTTTTCGGAATCAGAAAATAATACGTGCTAATGCACCCTCCTATCTGTCTCGGGCCATCTATTTAATGCACCCTAAAACTTTTAACCAAATGAAGCTAGTTGTCGGGTAATCTTCCACCAAACTCCCAGACACTTTTCTTTTCGTTCGAGCAGAATGCGCTTGCAAATTAGCTAATTAACTGACCCAGGTTTTCACTCTGCAAAACGCGCGCGCGCACGCGTACACGTACGCGTACGTGTGTATGCGTCCATGTGCCGTACCGTTAGACAAGACAGGAAACGAGCCGCCGCCAGTCTACGAAAGATGAAAATAAAGAAGACGCGGATGGCATTGGCCCTTTGGAGAAAAAGTAAAAGCAGAATCCGAAAGAAGTGTGCCGGACCGGGTCATTGGCCCTGCCAGCTGCGGTCAGGTACACACCTGTTTCTCGACCAGACTCCAAATACCCTCGATTTCTTATCTCCGACCGCGACCGAGGTCTCGCCGCGATTATTTCTGTGAACCGTAACTTTGCCTTGAAACTACCGTCTACGAGGCTAGGAACGATCCGTGGAGCAATGGGTGCCTGTAAGTCATTCAAATGCCGTCCCCAATCGTTGGAATTCATAAGGAAAAATAAATGGCCGTGACACGTCCGAAATGCGCGAAATAAGCGATAATTCGCGACCGCCACCTACGCATTAATTTACACACAATTGCGTTTTCGGTCGTCTCGGGCGTCTCGGGCGACTCGGACGTGGGTGACACGCTCGACGTGCCGTCGTCCTACGGACCCCGGCCGAGTGCAAACTCTTGGCGCTTTTACGATTTATCGCTGTTTTTCGTTATACATATTCGTATAACGCTAGAAGCGAGGTAAAATTCAATAAAAATGTATTATAGCGAACCTGGCAGAACTTTGTACTTTCACGGAAAACTTTGAGCAACTTTCCTTGAAATTCCGAGGTTCGCAAAGACCGGTATCGGCAAACTCGAGTAAATAAATGACGAACGAACGAACGATTAATTCGTAATCGTCATTATATACCAAACGGGGACGAACCGAAGAGATGGCGCCTGTTACCGTACCGGCTCGTTCTATTTCTAGCTGGTAAAGAAGACGTTACGTTTATCGACGACCACTTGTTCGGGGAACTTCAATCGAATTTTCACCCTATCGAATCAAAAGCACCGCGCCGCCAAGATATCGAAAGATTTACCGCGTTCGAACAAAGAAAATACAGACTGGGAATCGAACAAAGATTCACCTTACGCAAACGATAATCGTCATCCTCGACAAAGACTCTATAAATATCTCGTCGGATCGTTATTCACAGTCGCACTAAACGTAGACGGGGCGAAAACATAAATTCCTCGCGACAGATAGAATTTCTTTCTTCTCGTCCAGCTAATTGAAAAGTTTCCGCGCCACCGGCGCTGATACCAAGTGCGTCACGTTCGCGAGAAAACGCGAATCGAGAGCGAAAGCGGAAGCGTTTTCCATAGCGATAGCAAATGCGGAGCGATACGCGCGCGATACACCCACGCGCGAATACCTGCGAATACCTGCAAGTAAAACGGGATTTGACCTTTGTTGATAAAGACAGTGACGTCAATTCAGAGAGGGATGCGTAAGGTGCATCCGGCGAGCATCGCGAAACAGAATCTATTGTCTCACGCGGACGTCAGTCGCATCCGGATAATCGCCTCTGCATAACAATTATACTAAAACGTAAAAACTTGTCCAACCGTGGAGGTGAAAATGACGTAATTGTGTAAAAGAAAAAAAGAACAAGAAAGAACCGATTTCGATGTAACAAACTATTACAATGCAATCCTAGCGTTTTTCTTTAAGCATTCCTCGAGTCGATGGAAAGGATTACATTACGACGGAAGAAACTTTCGCGCAGTCTATATTTACCGTAAAACCGCAGAGATTGATCCCTGGCAGAAGTCTTTCGTGTATTAAACGGCGGTTCGTAATATTCTTACGAGAGTGCCGTCGGGGAGAATTAAGACGTGCGCGTGTCAGACACGCCGGCTGGTCAAAGAGGCATTTTTTTTCACTTTAACGTAACACGTTTCCACACTAATTTACTTGCGTTACTGTACTAACTCGCGATGCTCGCTAGTCGATGGTTAAGCAAACAATTAATCGCTAAAATGACCAAACGTTTCGAAATCGTGTTCGTTCGAGGAACATTTCCCGCATCGTCTAATAGCCATGTAGTCGGATAGCAGAAGAGCTGTAATTGCGTTAGTTTTACAAGTTTGAACTCGCGGGAAAAGTAACGGAAGAGTGGCCAGAGGTCGAAAAGTTTTAACGAGAAATTTCTTCCGAATCGTTAGCAGTCCGGAAGGTACTTTCTATTGTCAACGAGCAATTTTCTTCCGTTCGATGTACATATGTACGCGGTGAGAGGCGACCACATTTTTCTATCTCGCACAACGAGCTAGCGAGCGAGCGATCACAGAGAGAAAAAAAACAACGATTTCTTTCCACTCACCCTGTCCTGGATCCTGACGTTCTCCTGCCCCCTCTTCAGGCTCGGAGCACGCAGGACCTTACTCGTGATTGGTGGCTCCATCATGATGGTAGATCTTGCTCTCGTCAGGATTTCATCCCTGAAGGAGGCACCGCACCCTCACTCCATGTTCTAAAAGCAAAGCGGACAAACATATTTAGCCACGATTCGTTAAAGATCCAGACGTCTCGAACTACCTTAGAGTATCGCTAGACCAGCGTTAACTCGTTAATTTATTCTCGCTAATAAGGCTATCTTCGACGCTACTATCACTTTATCGTTCTTAAATCAGGATACAGGTGAAAATTCTGAGTCACGCTTCTCGGAGCTATTACGGGGACTTGCCGCGATAAGCTATCTCGTATCTTTTTTCAATCGTAACGTAAAACAGAGCTGCGCGCATCGACGTTTCGAAACACGGATCATTTCCACGCGTTTTCCACGCGTTTTCCACGCGACAAAGTAGCATCGGCTGCCGCGAATTAAAATGAAATTCGATGGATGAAAATTGCGCGTCGATCGTCGGCCAGGTCGAGAGCGAAAGTAAGAGTAGAGTGTCGGGGCTGCGTGTGTACGTGACGCGTGCGTGTGCGTGTGTGTCGATCGTGGGAGATCGAGACCTACGCGAATTCCAGCTGTAGCGCAGCAGCTGGTGGTTGCAAACGCGAGGAATGGATAACGGTATGTGCAGGAGTTAACGGAAGGTAATGCGCGAACAGGTACTCCGCGACGACTAGGATTCCACGAATCGCGACCTCGCCTCTTCATCTTCCCATTAACGCCTGCACGACATCATTTCCAGAATGCTTAAACACCGTAGAAACGCGACGCGGGCGATCCCTTGCCAGACACCTGCTGGGAATTCCGTCGTGATTTTATAATCCACGAAAATGATTGCGTGGACTCGTAATTCGATCGATAGGTATATCGGGATGGGGCGCGATCATCGGCGCCGACCGTGAACCGCAAGAATAACGTGCTCGCGAGCTAACGTCTACGAGAAAAGACACGAATACGGCTTCCTCGATGGGGGTGAGAAAGGGGCTGGCAGTTCACTGTGACACGAAATCGATAATACGCGATATTAACCCCTCGTTCTACGTAACCCTGTCGTCGGTTAACAGCCACCTAAAAATAGACTAGAACTTTCTACCGTACGCGAGTACCCGGTGCAAACGTTTCGGGGAAAACGTATCGAAGGGGAAAAAAAGACGGAACACGTGTCATACGACAAAGACAAAGAGGGACGCGGTATAGCTGACGGTTGAGACACGCGCCGGGGTCGATTACCAGCGGCGTTTCAGCAGACGATTCGCACTTCCGCGGCCAAGTTCGTTGTCGTCGGGATTTATGGCCCGCGAAGACGCGGCGTCGTTAAGCGTGTCTTCAACGGGCCCGTTGATGAGGTTTGTCCATTAGAACGCGTATCCGATGCGGTCTGGCTTCCCGCCAAATATTCGAAAAACGGGCTTGCGGTATTTCGACGGGATCGGGTATCGCGCGATTCGATGAAAGTCACGCTCTGCCCATCGGGACTTATATAGAATCGGGATGTTCGTTGTGTCAAAATTCTGCCAACGTACGATAGGAATTCTCTTTCGAGATGATCCACGCTGAATGCCCGCAATTGTTTTGCGCGGCGGGATGATCGTTCGTCTAAATAGCTACGGGGCGCTTCTTTGTATACATAATCGTAACACGTTTTTCTCCGTCGGATAAGAACTTGGCTGGATCTCGCCAAATGAGAAGAAATGTAACGGTGCTAGGTATTATCGTCGTATTTGGCTGCCGTTCAGAGCGTACAGTTTTTTAGTAGCAACAGAGAAAACAAGTGGTTAGGGTTCCATTGTAGCCGGATGTATTAAGATTAAAGAAAACTGGAAGCTCAGCGACGATCCGTTCTCGATGCGTTCTCCCACGTCAGCGGTCCTGTTATCGGTGAAACGTAGATAGTCTACGTACCACGGCATTTGGCAAGCGTTCAACAAAGAATCGTCCTTCGTTGGTGAAACGGTAAGAATCTACGGTTCCGTTCGCGACACGAAACATCGTGGAAAACTGGCTTTTTAACGACGATTCGAAAGCCGTCACCCTAGGTGACTTACGGTATCTCTAAGCGAATGCTGCCTAATCCGATTGTTACGCTACCATATTCCGCAGACGTTTAAAAACGCGAATATAGAAACACCGCCCGACACTTCCGTCGTAAATGTGTATTCAACACAATCAATCCAATAGATTAGAAGAATTCGACGTCGCAGCGATACGTGATTCCAGACGATCTTTCCAGTCCGCTAGCTCCGGGAGGAGTTTCTAATTACCGACGGCCTTCGAACCGAATGTCATCGTGCGCCGATATCATCGGCCGAAGACGCGATGGCCCTCATGGTAAATGGTGCATCACCGAACCGTCTATTCTGTTCGTTGGGAGACAGGTCGTCGTGCCAGATAGGAAAGAGCCGTGGCACTTACTCGATTCAGTAGGCCAGGTAATAGCCATCTATTAATTCGGACTCGGGCACACGTACGGTATTTAAGTTGGTGAGAAGGTCGAATTATATCGATTTCCGCCCACACCCCCCATATACGTACGTACGTCCACGCCCATACGAATCCGAATACGTACACGTATACGTATGCCGCGCGGAAACGGTAACGTCGCGGATATTAAAACGCGTCGATTTACAGTTCAATTTTTACGCGTTGAAATTTTCATCCCGGTAAGTCGCGGTGAAAAACCTGATTTACCGAGAGCGTTTTAATTGAATTTTATTCTTTCTTTTTCAATTAGGATCAGCTGCGACGCAGCGTCGCTGTAAACGGCAGAACGGGTCCGATTAGTTTATGGAGTGGAACCCCCGGATATCTCCAAGAAAGTGAGGACGTTTCATCCAGAGTTTTCACCCGGAGAAAGGGTAAATAGAGCATCTGCATTCCCGAGACACGATCAGTGAAATCTAATATCGAGAGTCCGCGAAGTTCCGACCGGGGATGCACGTCGGATGGTTAAAACGAAACAAATAATCAGACCGTGAACGCGCCGCGTGTCAAGTTAACTTTGTGTTCATCAATTAACGACGAACGAGTAGCCGCGTAACCTATCGTTACTGAACTAACTTTCGATTTACGAAGGAAAGGAAGGAAAGGAAGGAAGAAAAGAAACGTCGAGGGTAGAAAGAGAGATACGAATGACAGTTGAACAGGTGTATGTACAGAAATTTTGCGCTTATTACGCTGGTCGAAGGAACACGAACTCAAATTTGATCTATTCTTTCCGCGACACACTGGGGCTGGTCGATGTAGACACGCGTGAATGCAAAGGGGAAACGTAGCCAGCCATCGGATACACTTTGTCCGCCTTGGTAATCCTATTCATCACCTTAAACAGCGTCGCGAGACTACATCGAGGCATTTCCCTCGTAACGAGTCTCCTTCGCGAAAGAACGAATGCGTAATGCTAATGTTCTAGTCGACCACCGTACGTAAAGCTTGCATTATGTCTTGAAATAAATGCTGCGGATATAAACCGTCATCGGGTTCGATAACCGAGCCATCAACGATCGCACTGAATTACATTGAGTAGCCGTAAAGTGGATTCGGATCATTAGCCACCGTTTCACTCCGTAAACTCCGGATGATATAGAATGGCCTTTAAAGAGACGTCAATTATAACTGTAACCGTATTACAGCGCTACCGATATTTTTGAATCGCACAGTCGCTCCACGCCTACCGCTATATCTTATGCTACGCATCGAGACGCGTCTAGCTTTCGATCCGAATACGAGCGTATCCTCGCTGGCCGATCTAACGGAACGAAAGTTTCCCGTACGCGATATCAGACGTTTTACGAGACGAATTAACGCAGAAACGAAGCACCGTGGTAAAAGAGCTCTTTTCTTCCGGCCACTGTGAATCCTCCGGTTCAGCGAAAGACCTCGTGAGAGATCACTCGTGAAGGCTTTCACCGTTCTCCGGAACCGGAAGCGACTAACCCAATTCTCCGGCATGCAAATCTTTGCCTATTTTTAGGGACCACGATCGACCGTGACTCATTAAATACACGCGCGACGTAATTTCATTTATACACGTACGTATAGACCAATGATATCCAACCTTTGACCGCATCGAGATCGATCGAAATCAAATTTCGATCCACGTTTAAACGCATTAGTCACGATTAGATCGCGCGTTCGGATTTTGCAAGTGTAGATCCGAGCGAGTACAATTTAGTTTCGTGTTACAGCGCTGGCTCTCGAAATGAAATCAAAGTATCGTGCTCCGCTGTCAGCGGTGTAAAGTTAAATGTCGTAAAGGGAGCGTGAGAATCGTAACGATCCGCCGCCGTCGCGAAAGGTACAACGAACCGTTGAATACTATCGCTTTACCTTTTAACACGCGTCGACGCGACGTATGTTCGTCACGCGATACACGTTTATTCGAATCGGCTCGTGTAATTCAATTACTCGATCCCGGAAAAAGAAATACGCGGAACGAAACATTGTTGCGGCGTCGTAGAAAGTCGCGAAATACGTCTCTTATATCCGCGAGGATAAACTTCACGGAAATTGTCCCCAATTCGTCGTCCTTTCCTCGAAATGAAAAAGTCGGAAAATAAGGACGCGAGCGAATCGGAAATCGATTCGACGGAATACGTAACGCCGTAACTTTCCCAGAATTAAATCACGCGGGCCAGAAGAAGCCAGGCGAAGCCGCTGATCGCAGGAGAATCGGTTTTCCTGTCCGCTTGCCAGGAAGATTGAAAAATCGAGCTCTCGAACGTACACCGTATCGGAGTCAAGGACGTTCTTTGGCACCAACGACACAACCATGGAAGACAGGCGGAAACCAGTCCGGCGTAAGGAAATGTTCACGTGTCGAAACACCATGCTCGATTCCCTCGGCGACGCTCACAGTCCTGCAACACCATCGACCGTCAAACGTGCCGAAACTGTCCCACGTGAAACGCGGGGCACGTGCCCCGCGTAATTTACCGATTCTACGTAATCTTCCGCCTAGACGTTTTATTTTCCATCGGCCCACTAAAATATCTATCTTACCGCGTTCCCTTATCTGCCCCGTTAAATAGACGATAATAAAGTGTATCTACTTTCCGCGCGTTGCACGGAAGATAACGCGTAATGGGTACCACTTAATCGGAAGGTAGCACGATTTAGATATACCACCACCTAGCGATACATTCTATCGTACAACGCGATCCAAATAGAAACGATAGAATTATCCATCCTTTACGGACGTATTGTTTCGAGGTCCCTTCAAGATCGCGAGACCTTCGTTCATCCTCGACTTCGTAATTTTACGAGCCACAAATCCGGCCCGGTAATTTACGATACAACCGCGATCATTGCCCACGCACGACTTAGTCTCGACCCCTTTGGAGAAAAGAAAAACTGCAACCAGCTGAAATACTCGACTTGAGCTAGATAAGTTTTCCACCGTTATCTTGACGAATAAGGCAAAGAGATTCCAGGATAATTTATCCTCCCTTTTCGCCGCGACGGCTTTCTCTTTCGCTACGATCAACGACGGAACAATGCGGAATAAATTGCGTCCCCGCGGTTCGATTAATTTGTCCGATCGAGTCGTTAACCGCATAATTAAATCGATATAATTAGATCATCCGTGCCGATAAACGTACGCGACTCTCGGTCTCATAAATCGTTGCCCGGTATCGCTAATTAATTACCATCTTTATCCTACGAGATAATTGAAATAACGTATCCAAATGTATTTAATTATCTTTACCCGTGTGCAAAGTAAGCAAGCTGGCGAGTGTTCGATGAGACCACGAGCGACTTTATTTTAAGCGACAACTTCGAGAGTGCTTTTCTAGTCGAAGCAAAAAGGAGGACGCGATTCGCGGAAAAGTCGCGACGGTGAGTCTTAAATAAAAAAAAAAAAAAAGCAAGAGAAATGAAAAAGCCATCGAAATTTCTCGGGCAGCTGCTCGTTTCGCCGTGCAGCTCGTTATATCTTTCTCTCACGCTTTGTCACGCGATTGCGCATGCATTCGCATGTGCGATTTCGAGCATTTTTCTTGCCCGCGCGTGTCTCGAAAAATAACTCGGTATATTTAATCCGTTCCCGTTCGAGTGGAGAGTCCACAAAAAAAAAATAATGAAAGAAAAATAATCGATTATACTTGAAGTTGAAATATCTGCGGGCCGAGAAAATTTAGCGCAGAAATTTCCACGCGCAATGGACAGCGTATCGTCAATGCCAAGGCCCCATAGGGAAAATTGCCAGTCGAGTGACTAACTACTCGCTTAACTGACGCCTTTGATATCCGTACGTTGATATCCAGTTCGTTGATCACAATTTATTCACTCGAACAAACTTGTACATTTTCAAACCTTTATCCACGTCAGATTTTATCAAACTCGGCTCCTCCTCCGCGTGCTGCGCGATCCACGACGTGGTTGTTTCGAATTTCCTGCTAGAGACAGTTTTAAAAAAGTTCTCGTATTCAGGGCTACTCCGGCCCTTTGTCTCGGGAAAAACGCAGCGCCCGGACCGTCCAGTTCCTTTGGAAAAACGAGATACGCGTACGGTCTAGCAGTTTGTCACTGCCAAGGTCCCATGGGAGGCTGTACAGCGACTGTCTGGAGGCAAGCTGGATGACCGGCTGCATCGTCGGCGAGACGCGAGACGTGACCTGCTGGTAAACGAGCTAGACGGCAGCTAGCGGATCGAATAATCCCGAGGAAAGAGCCTTCGACAGCGCAGTGGACCACGGTGGATCTCCACCTATCGAAACGTACCTCGAAGACGGGAAAATTTCATGGATATGAATACTTTCAGATCGATTTCAATACAGTCGAGTGGGGAAAAAAGCCACCGCATCGAAATTTCCCAGGTTAAAAGCATCGCGGACAGACGAACGAACTTGCGGCAAATCGATTCGCAAAGATCATCTCGTTTCATCGCGCGCGCTTAACCGAGTGGTAGCGTTAACACCGACACTGAATAACCCTGCCGTTAGGACGTACAGATTCGCTGGATCAATTACCATATTCCATAATTACGAGCCGTCTCCGGAGCCAGCGGACGTAACGCGCGCTGCACGGGCATACGCTCGCGTTAGCATTTCTATCACTGTCATTACTCGCATAATCGTGCAACCACGTTCGACGCGGAATTATCTGAATCGGGAACGTACACCGCGGATTCTCACCGACGTCCCATTAAACGAATGAGATCGGCACGCGCGGGTGAAACACGAATACCCGATAAACGATAAACCGACCAATCGAAATGCACTGTAGTTTTGCATTTTCAAACGTACTCCAGAGAGACGGGTAAAAAATGATCCAACGACCTTTCGATAGGCGTTACGAGAGACGTTGTTAAGTGCTCGAACTCGCCTGCCAACGCGAGATTATTGAAATTGATTTAACGCGCGTCAAAAACGCTCCTACGTATCGACTGTAATCGAAATCAAACGCTGCGGACGACGATTTGTCAGCGACAGTATTCGTTAGACTTTGTTTCGAGACAAACACGCAGTAATTTTGTTAAAAGCTGGGGCAAATTTGAAAATACCTGAATACACCAGGAGAATAGATTTCAATTTTGGAATGAACTTTTTCGTGTCTCTTTGTACTTTGCGGGGCGTCCCGAATTTCCACTGTCAAAGGTTCGATATACCAGAACGCGGAAACCCGCGGGCTGAAAAACTTAAAAAGCCATCTTGGGGAAAGAATTCAGGTAAAAATAGTCGCCTTGCGAGCGAAGCAGAAGACGTCCATCATTTTCCTACTTATCAGAGCGTTACCCGACGGTACGTGCTAAGAAAAGCAAGTATGCTAACGACAGTAATATCGCTAAGAACCATATTTTCACTGACAAGTACCCCGCAATTAGTAACATCCATCTAAACAATTACTTATCTCCACGGAGAATGAGATACAACAAACTTGTATTTCACCGCCACACATTATTATTCTCCCGCGACAAAAATGATACTCGATCAGTACAATGGAAAAGCAAAGCTCTGGCGGAGACGCGCGAAACGCGAGCGATACGCGACGTTCGATTCTAGCGCCCGTCAATTGTTTCTGCCGACTCGGTTTCCTGCAATTAGCGGCCGCAGAGAGACGGGTCAATTAAAGACAATTAATCGCGCACTCTCGTGACGCGATGCAATCTCTAAAGTCTGATAAATTCACTTAACCCTGTGCCGCGAGTGATACACGAATCTTCCATCTCGAGCGCTATGATCGTAAAGCATGTTACAACGGTGCAGTTCAAATCCGAGTAATTGAAATTTACGACGAACCTCCGAATACATCTTCATAGGAGTAGTTTCATGGAATCGTGCAGATTTATTGGGATGGCAAAAGAGCATCGCGAACGACAAAGTTTCATTGTCTACCGACAAAACTCGAGGGCAAATCTTACGACGAACGTTTGTTACATCATTGCCCGTAATTCTGTTCTAGAGCGTGCACGTGTGTAACGGATGCCATTGGAGAACGGACGATAACCGTGGTCGTCAGACGCGGCTCGGTTAAAGGCCCATATAAAGTTTGGAACCGTCAGGAAATGGGCGGCATTAGCAGCTACGGAAAACAAAAACTGATCCAATCCGAGTAATTAAATTCCAAGTAGCAACGAAGAGTGGGAGGGAAAGGTAAAGCGAATTTCCGCGACGAATCCTCGCGCATTAGCAAATAGAGCCCGGAAGATTGAAACTTTTCGTGAATGAAATGATCAAATAAGGTACGCGTGTACCATTCAAGGTGGAAGGGGATTAAACGAATTCGGGAAGGTTTATAAAGCTTACGAGACGAAGGTATAAAAGGGAGGTCGGCTGTTCCTCCGGTCCGGGACGCGATCTCCGCTTATTCGTCGGTGAAAAGTGTTTGCCGAGTAAAGATTACGATAAAGCGCGGAAACGTTGACGTTACCGTGCACCAGCTTTGGCCGAGTTTACCATCGTCGGATAACGATTTCGTCGGACAACATCCCCGTACGGCTCGACGTTCACCGCGACAAGTTAATTAACCGTAATGCAGTACCGACATCGTTGACAAATAAAGCGAAATATCCCGTCTAACTTTTAGCTGAAAACTCGTAAAACGAGTGCTACGAACGTGGAAGTATATTTCACGAGAACCATCTCTCGGACGAAGCTATCCTCCGGGGAAAACCGGTAAACGTGCGTCGGAAAAGTTGTAGACGTTGTAGACGTTGTAGACGTTGTAGACGTTGTAGACGTGGAAGCGGGAAGTGCAATTGGAATATATTATTCAAAGACGGAACGAATTATTGGGCAGTCTCTATCCAGCCGTGAAAAGTGTTACGGGATGGTGGGCAGACAAATAAATTTTCCACGAGCAGGGCTGGGACTGCTGCGGCATATAAACCTGCGGATTATCGATCCGTTTTCCCGACCCTTCTTTTCCTCGCCGTCCTACAACGCCGTGCCGACGACGGGGGCGACGAGTCAACTTTGCCGTCGCAAATGTGCAGAAGAAAAAAGATAGGAGAAAATTATACATATTTCGCTCACCGCAAACTTTCCTCTCGAATATCGCGTCCCGCGCAATCTGCAACAAAAAACGAAAGTTTGTCAGCACTTGGAAATGAATTTCCCTCCATTGCCACGTACCTACTACACGTTTAACGCGCGACATAGAAACGAACGAAACGTCGAATCTTAGAATACACCGACGTGCGCGTCACTCCGGACGACGAGGAATATATTTCCGGACGAAAACGGCAATAAAACAGCGGGGAAACATCCCATTGCAAACATCATCGACGATCTTCTACATCTTTCCGCTTACGTGTCGTTCGCACAAATGTTTATTCGCTTTCAATGTCCGTCGCCGGGCGAGGAAGTGTATCGCGAGAGGTGCAGCGTGTGTAAAACTGTGCCACGTTACTCGGATTTCCTGTTCACCTTGCCGAGATCTCTCCATCGCGAGAGATTCGCGAGAGAATCGCGAAAATGGTAAGGAACATCGCGCCCTCGCTCGCGAAAGGCCAGTCGATCTAATCCGATTTTTGTTGAATAATCATGAGCGCAGAATTACGATTAATTACTCGAGGACCGAATTCCATATCCGGAAAACCTATAACACGCGGTGAAATCCTTGGGTATATCTTCCCTCGAGCTTGATCGTAGTTCCGAGGACGTCCAGATTCGTTCCTTCCATTCGCAGCTATTGTTACGAATTAATACGAGTCGAGACTCGTGTCTCTGCCATTATCGGAACGCAACAAAGGGAAACGTAAATATCTTCGTGGAACGTGCGATGAAATTTCATCGAGCGAAATCTTTCCCGTCCGATGTCCCATGGATGAATCTTTCCCATTTGTTCATACAAAGTGCATTAGATTTCCCGACGGTTTCGCGAATGCGGACCGCGCGATCCGACAGAATCGCGACAGACACAAAGTAGCACAACGGAACCATTCACCGGGTCGGCAGAAGGTCGCTCGAGTACGTGCATGAAATTGCACGTGCGTTCTATCTCCGAAAGCGCATCCTCGAGACCTCGATTCTCGAGAGGGCAGACACTAACGTCCCATAAAGGATCAGCGCCGCGACTATTTGCCAAAGTACTTCGCTCGACAGCTGTACCACTGATGAAAACGATACGCTTTACCGTGTACTCGTTGCAAAAATGAGAATAACATTTCGCACATCTACCAACCACGCGATACTCGCCCCACGAATGGGACCGATACGAATGTACGTAGAACGAACGAGCCGCGGATTGAAATTATTCGCTTACTATTTCACGACTTCCACCGAGCGTCGCCTCGCTCGTCTTACGCAACGAGCTCTCTAGTCAAGATTTCCCGGCACTTTGGTGAACGATATACATACACACGTACACGTATATCGGCCCACTCCGCCGGTCGACAAAGAGTCGGGTCTCTGTATGCGTTGAAGCGCGAGCGTCTTATCAACGTAAACATTCGTAACGAGTCACTCGAGATATCGGTCGGATATCGCTTTAAGGTCGTTCTTAATCGTCCAGGTACTCGTATCGTACAATCGAACGGCTACGCACCGTTTCGTTGAACCGCGTCAGCTAATCCGAGCGTCGGATTACGATCGATTAGCGGGAATCTGGAATTTTGCAGTTACGCAAGCTTTTAGTCTTTCACGATCGGGTACAACCGGGTACAACCGGGTACAACCGCGTTCAAACGCGGTGCCGGGCGATTTCAACGTTATCTTTGATCCGCACGGTAGCCGAGAGATCTCGAGATCATCGTGGAAGGTTCGTCGGCTTGAAAAAAAAAAGAAATCTGATAATGTAGGATTACGCGGTTTGATGCGCGGGGGCTGACGAATTCCCGTAAATTATCTCGATTCGTGATTTTTCCCGTTGCAACGAAATCATCCCAGCAGCCGGCGACACAGACCAGCATTGTAAATCGCGAGAAAACAGCGAGCGATTCAGTCGATCCGTCTAGAAAGATTGCACGCGCCGTTTGACGGGCTGTCATATCGGCTGCCGTAAAATTGCCTGCAATTTCTCTTTGCCGTCCGGAAGATTACGACCTCGACTCCTTTGCTCTTTTTACTCGGCTGTTTGTTTAACGCGCCGTGCTTTTCAGTCGTGAACGACTCTGACTTTTCTAACGACCGACACGCTTACAGAGTTTTTAGCGAAACCTCTCCGAAGGTTTTCTAGCCACGAGAAATTTCGGTACGACGCGTTAGATATTATCCGAGCGGACCGAGACCCTCGAGTCTGCCGGAGAGTTACTTGAAAATGCAAAAAACACTCGGTTGATTCGAAATTGTTTCCAACGCGGTACCGTTTAACACTTAAAAACTGGACTCTCGTCGAGTCGTTCGGGTAGGAGAGAAATTTCGTTGAAAATCTGTCGTCGCGCGGTAAACGGGCAGACCGAAAATGGCGGGAAAAAGGAGTGCCACTAAAAATTGCTCGTTTCGACGGACTAGGTGAAAGGAGATTAACCGGCATAAAGCCTTTTTGAGTGGCGTCGTGGTTCGTCGGTGAGTAGCACTCGACACGCCGACGTCGTACACACCTGGAAATAGCTGCTGCGTTAAATAACACCGTCTAGCAGAAATGCCGGGCTACAGGGTGTCTCGGATCGCGCGAGCTTCGTAGAAAGGCATACTCATACGCATACGCATACGCATACGCGTCAAATTCGGGAGAAAACCTGACGGACGGGTGTATAACCTATAAGTGTTTTGGCATTCGCCGTGATTTATGTCGCGCGTTTAATTAACGTCACTTTTTCGTCCGCCCGACGACGATCCGTCGAGCTTCGAAAATAGCTACCGCTCGATCCATCTTCCAGTGTCGTTGGGACAAACGATTCGCACCTATGAATGACATACAGTTTCGCTGACAATGGCATCTCGTGAGAAACGGGAATATCGAACGGATTTTCGAAGCGTGGCCGCTGCAAGCGAGGAACTCTGACGCGCACTTTTTTCACAGACATCGTATCGGAAGCTTCTTTTGGACCGATGAGATAATACGCTTCATTTTTACGCAACGTTCGTTAAATCATCCACAACAGCGGAACGGATCAAACGAAGCGTAAATTGTCGCGTGACATCAGGAACCGTTTGGGACGGATCGCTCGATACTTTTGCCATTATTGGCCAATATCTTTTTTCTACGGCGCTGCAGCGAGAACCAATTACTTTCAACGTGACTACAGTTAATTAGAAACGGTTACAGTCCTATTTTCACTTCCTTAAATAACACGAGTATAATTCAACTTTGTCTCTTTATCCGCGAGCAAACGTACGCTCGAGAAACCTCCACGAACACCGTGAAAACAAACGAAACTGTGCCCAGTTTATAGAGCTAGATATTAACCATGACTCGTACCGTCCGTCTCAAGTTCAACGGACGGGAACCCGTCGTGAACGAATCAACTTATATCCGCTACCTAAAATAGTAAACTGTAACGATTCTTCCCGTATTTGGATAAACTTGACTACACAGTAGTCGATACATATTAAAACAAGAACGCGTCCACGTGAGAAATGATCGAGTACTCGTACTCGATCGAATCGGTGAAAGAATAACCGCGCGTAACGTGCACGAACGTGAAATTGCATGCAGAAAGAGTGGCGCATCGAAGCGGCAAGATCTAGAATGTAAGGCAGAACACGATTCAACGATACCCCACGTTTTTACCAGCGCGTTAGAAACCAAGTCCACGCGAACCGATATACATGTACATGTATGTATACCTTCGTAACGGGGAGCACCGTAGGGCACGTCTTCGTTTGCCGCCACCGCTACAGAGATATTCCCTCGAAATTCGTCGGAGGATTTCGTATTCTTCTAACGGCCGACGTACGTGACGCGACGCGTGTGACTCGTGAAACGATTTTTATCTCTCCGACCTTACGAAACCCCCAGTGGCACGACGAGGCCCGGAAATATCGGATCCTCGTAAAGAGTAGAGAATTTCGAGCCGTGGAAAAACCTCGCGCGAAACCGGGAAAAATCGACCGACGGTCGAACCTTGAAAATCGTAAGGCGTAAGGCAACCACGAGTGCAGGGGAACCAGGAAGCCGTAAATGACAACGTAAACGATTAAGGTAAGCATCGGGACGTCGAGGAGACCAGGTATCGAACGCACAGGAACAGACGGGGATTCGTAGGCATGGCAACCAGCATCCCCTGCACCCACGCGCCGCACAGTTTACAGTGTATCAAGTGTTCAGGAAATCTGACACGAGAACCGCTAAAAATACACGGCCTGTTTATACGCGTAGAACTATGGGCCCGTAACCAGGGGGTTCTACCGTACCAGGGAGCCACGAATCCCTCGCGTATGACTTTTCGTTCCTCTTCGGCTCGTTTTTTTCACCAACGATACCGCTAATGGACACGTTAACGGCACGCGTCGACTTTTAGTGAGCGCGACTTTTCGTGAAAGATAGAATTAGTCGGGAAAGTTGGGAGAAAAGAAATTGCGTGTATGCATTTCACTGCGTGACACAGCAACTAAAAAATAGAGAAACGAAGTTTCATTGAAATCTCGGCTTTATTTCCCCCCTTGATTTATCATCGCGTCGAATAGACGGGGACGCTTTCGCGGTATGAAAAGGTGGGCTTGAATCGTGACTGAAAAATATACGACAAGCGTGTCCGAATAAATACAATGAATATAATTTGATAAAACTGTAGATGCAAACATGCATACTGTAGATACCCCGCGTTGTAACGGGACAGACATCGATTCCAACGAATCTCGTTCGATCGATCGGTGGATAGAATTACGGACCCGAAGCATCAATTAATCGACAAATTAATTAAGACTGCGACGAATCCCGTAGCATGCCGTTAAGCGTTTCTATGGAAGATTTTAACAAGGTTAATCATCTCGAACAAAAACCGGAAGCGAGAGAGAAAACTAGTAACTTGTACATCAGCCGAACACGAATACACACACGGAGGTGGTGCGTTACACTTTTCCTTCCTCGAGCAGTCTCTTTTATTCCCACTTATCACGGAATACCCACACGAACGATCGACGAGAGACAGAAATGTATTTGCATATTCGTTTACGCATCGACGACTCATCGTGCAATAAAGGAAAGAAGGATTCCCGGCGTACTTTGCGGTCGAATGATCCTCATTGTTTTGCGCCCGCGGAACGTTTCGTCAAGTTTGTCCATACGCGGCCGACTTATTTCCCAAGTATGTACTCGTGATCGAACGTAAAACGTGGGATCGATAGGGAGAACCCTTCGTTTCGTCGACGATATAAAGTTCGCCTTATAAAAGGCCGAGACGAAGTTACACAACGAAGATTCGCAATTTCCACGGTTTAATCTGCATCGTAATTAAACGCGCGAAACTTCGACAATTAACTCAACGTCTCCCGGCAGCTGGGAAACACGCCTAAAGGAGTTGTAATATAAACACATGCGCGCACATACACGAGCGGAGGAAAAAACAACGGAGAATTCAAGTCGATTCAAGTCGAAGATCCATTTACGGAAATAAAACGAGACTTTTCAAAGCGACGGGCAGAATTCGTAGCTAATCTCGATTTATAGCAACTTGCCGATGCTTCTTTTTCAATCGTGTTTTTCGTTGACATCGTCGATCGTGCGCGCGCGTCTTCGTTCGTACGTATGGATATGCGTTCGCGTATGTACGCAGCAGCTTCGCTTTATACGGACATCCGAGTGGGATTTCTAATTACAGAAAAGACGATGGATCGGTGTCCACGGAATTCCAAAGGTTGAGTCGATTTTTCTTTCTCTCGGACCATTTTTGAAAATTCTATCGCAAACTCGCCGCCGCGAACCCCGGAGCAAGTTTTACAGAAATGATAAAAACACACCCGCAGACAGACGCACACGAACGCGCGCAAGAAGAAAACTAAAGAGAAAACAGACGTCACGGAAAAGGTAGCTGGGTGGTAAACGTTTACAGAGATAATACGGTGTAACGAGTAAAACAGAAAGAGACTTGATAAAAGGCAGGTGCGGCATTAAAATTTCAAATAAAATAGCCACGTAGTCAAGGTAAAACTTCCTCGGTTTCTTCCGAACAGGTAACACGAATGACACATGGTACAAAGGCAAGGACAGGCCTTTATAGAGAATTCCCCGAAGATTCTAAGAAGGTTCGAATAGTCCACGGTTTCAATAGGGAATAACAGGTATTTCTTTCGTAGCGAGAAAATGGTGACGGCGCTCGGGGGAAAATCCGGGAATTTTCTACCTGCGATCCCGCGGGAACGTGTTCCGGTAATTTCCAGTATGACGGGGCTCCCTCGGCTTACTATCTGTTTGTACTTCCCAAAAGCGATTGTTAAAGAAGAAAGCGCATCGACACGCACGAGCGTCTAATACCTGTTAATGTTCGATGCGACCAGTTTTACGTATATGCACTTATCAAAGCTGCCGTACCACCCCGTGAATCGGTCGTGTATCGTCCAAATATGGATTAGGTGAAATTAATTTTAAATTGGGGAAAAACGTATTAGATTAAATTGCCGTCGCATGATACATAGGACTATCGGGGATATTTATAGAGTCGCAGAATGCAGGATAACTGCCTACATTGAAAACTGCATTCTTAGCCAACCTGCCCGCCGACGGCGACCTAGTTATGCACCGGCATACTCGAATTTCTACTTCGAGACCTCGAGGGTACCTATCGATAAAATATTATACAGACATCCATGTCGGAACGTAGTCGTATATCATCTAAAAGGCTTTCCAAGGCGGGGAAAAATACAACCGAGAGCGTATTATTGACCGGTCGATCTCTCTTTTATAGCGAATAATAAAACTCTTCGTCCACGAGGGTGAAATTCATTTTCCATTAAATCCATTGACTATCGAAGTAGGAGCATTGCCGGTGGTTCGCTCTTTAAATTTCAGTCGACGAAACAAAATTTTATCATGCGCGCGGAAAGTCGACTCGTGACACCGTTTACATCCTCGGCATCGTAAATCTGATCCGTACCGCGTCCCAAATCCATCGATTTCCAATTTGCATCTGCAACAATGCACGTCCGCGGTGGAAGCTTCCGGCCGGGATTCTAGTTTCAAATTACAGCCCGTGTATTTTGTTAGAAAAAAGAAAAAGTAAAGGGTCGCAGGGGGTGGGGAGAGGTGAACTCGCGCTGCTAGCAAAGCCACTCTCCTTTTAATCTGCATATCTATCGCTCGCTCATCGGTAATCCGACCGTTCGTCCGGATTCGAGACGGGGATAGCGACGAGAAGCGAGTTTGGATTTAGCCTAATGGCCTGGGAACCAGACGCGAGAGTAATTTTCAACCGTTTCGAGCCAAATGGAAAGTTCACAGTGAAATGACCAAACTCGTGTTTGTTTTAATACGTTCGTGTGCCTAGAGTATCCGGACGCGCTTGCGCGAGAACGAAAACTGTTACACAACTGTACGAATTCGGCCGTGCGGTGACACACAACGGTTTTCGAAATTTTATTCAACGGAAATTGTAAGAGCCGGGAAATGACTCGACGGTGGTCGAACGTTTTCCAACGAAATTTTCGTTAAAACTTTTTTCCTAGAATTCAATAGAAAACGTTATCGCGCGTCGTAAGGTTCGCAATACACGTTTCGACTTCAGCATAATGATTATTTTGTTCACTTTTCTCAGCGTTTTCGAGGACGAATTTTCGAAAACTATGACATTCCTCGCATCGTGTGGGACTCACTATTCGAGGCACTTGAGATTTCGGCTCGACAAAGCGGTAATGTGTGAATCACGTGCCAGAGATGAAGCAACAAATTTGAATTACGAAGCATTAACTTTTCCGTGCCTCCTCTGTCACGCCTCTGATATGCATACAGTTTAGAGTGCCACGCGAAAAAGAACAAAGCCGGCGGCAGTCTCGCAGCGACGATCTCTTTGGCACTTTAGCAGCGCGTGTCGAACGACCATATATCGTCGTACGTACGTACATACATACATACATACATACATACATACATACATACATACATACATACATACATACATACATACATAACATGCATGCAACATTTGAAAAACCCTTTCAGTG
This sequence comes from Mimumesa dahlbomi, assembly GCA_917499265.3. Taxonomy (NCBI): domain Eukaryota; kingdom Metazoa; phylum Arthropoda; class Insecta; order Hymenoptera; family Crabronidae; genus Mimumesa; species Mimumesa dahlbomi. The sequence goes on along the minus strand of OU824116.1, from coordinate 216,570 downwards.
GTCTACGCGGCACACGTCCGCGTCGAGTGTCGAACGAAAAAACAATGTAGTAATCACGACGCAGCGTATCGCACTTCAAAACCACTTAAAATTTATTCGCATCTACCGCGCAACGCTTACAAGTAGATGCTAATTCTCGAAATACTACGCATGTATTCCGTGAATCATGGTAGACTCACTTTTAAGCCCCGCCTGTGGTTAATTACACCGATATCCGTGATTTCAAACGTGTAGCTGACGTTTAAATGTCCCGACTGCGTTTCTTCCCGCATAGTCGTCGAATATCGAAATGTCAGGCAAAGTGGATAAATGCGAAATACTCGTAACGAAACAGGTTTGGTGTCCATTTCCGTGTTGCTATCCGCGTATCGACACCACGATGATGAAAAATACCGTTTCTAATTCGTATCGCTCGCATTACCATGAGAACGAACATCGTGAGATCCTTGTCAACGTTCAGCCAGCTGCACAACCCTCCCAGTCCACTGCGTCCCGAAAATATCTTTCCCCTGGCAAATGCGCATCGTTTGTATCGTAATTACAATTAAACTTGGTAATTTTTCTGCGACTCGTCGAACGGGAGAAATTAATTACGTTAATTTCTCGTTACACTGCCGGATGTGGACGATGCACGGATGATTGACCCTGTATGACACGCCACCGGGCCTGTGTTTTTTTTCTATGTTTTGTACGTAACCTAAATAAACATTATTCTTTTCATGCCACCGTCCGAAATAGTAACGGTGACACTCTCGAACCACGAACGGCGATCGAGCCAATCGTAGTTCGATGGTATTTAGGAGACTACCTATTTTCAGACAACTATTTTTATTTAAATGACTTTCGCGATGTTTTAAAACCTTTTGTAGACACGTAGAAGGAACCGACGCGTAAATGGGAGAAAATACCTCGATCATCTTGAAACGCCGTAGGACAGACCACGAACAATTGACTACGTGACGGCCGACTAGAAAATTGACTAACTGAACTGGGAATCCAAATACGTGGCGAAAGGGTTTAAAAGCCAGTGGACATTCCTGAAAACCTTTTCCCATGCACGTGCACGTAGATCCGCTTGGCGACGTGGACACGTCTACCTTGCCTGGGTGTTTCGTGATTGCGCAAAAATCATTTGCATGACAATAACGTGAGTCCGCGTGCCGGATAGTCTAGCTCGTTAAACGAGGAAATGCAGAACGATCGGTGAAGCATCGACATCCTGGGAAAGGTGCTTTCGATTAGTCGGGTGTCTTTCGCGAAAACGCAAACCCGTTTGATAGCATTAAATTGAAAACCGGATGCTCTCACGATTTCGGGGACGATATTTCAATTGACAAAGCAATTCGATATTTGTAGTTCGAGATAGGTAAACAAAATTTAAGTACTCGCAACCCCTTCCCGGCGGAATTTGATCTAATACCTTCTGTCGTAGGAAATCTGTCTATTCTCTCAGTTATTACAAAGTCAATAAAGACGTTAATGACATAATTTTCCCACTGAAACTCGATACGGACGGTAATTACGTATCTGATAGTAAATGCGTAATATTTACACGCGAGGAACGAGACTAGTGTTGTAGTGGATTTAACGAGCTCGATGCGTCCGGACGACAACGTTAAACTGTGTTCTATGTGTCGCTATCGAATTACCTGCTTGATAGTCTTGAACCGTGGTACGACTTCTATTAAAGTTAATTACGCACGATCGCAGCGAGATACCGGACACTTAAGACACCCTCGCAATTACTCTCCGAGACTACCGTGCAGACGACGGAACAGTTTTTTCAAGCGGTTACAAGAGCAAAGTATGCAATCCCAGTCGCGATTCAAGATCGCGAAGTACATACCGTCCAAAGTGTCTGACTTTCACCCTGGCCGTCGGAATAACGATTTCGTAGTTATGTACTTACTTCGCAACGATACGTCACCGTTTCGATGGTGCACCACGACGTGGTCTGGGAAATTTTATGCAGTTCGAACAGCGTACACGACAGGCATATACGATTGCCGTACGTCAAAAGCAAACGTAAACGAAGGTTAAATGTCAGCTTTACCCGGATAATCCCCGAGCTATCGAGAAACGAAACAAAAGTTGCGTTTCGTTCTTGTTACGCGCGCGTAGTCACTCGCGATCGCCATGTATTGTTTACGAAAAACCTGAGAGACCTTGACGAACGGGAACTGGCCTGCGAAGTCCTGACGTTGCACGTTACCGTACTCGCGGCAATTCACGTACCACATACATATGTAACTTATTTACGTGCGAGACACCGGGACCCCCTGCGTAATCGAACACATCTGCGACACCATATGCACGAAACCGTTTCAGACAGGACAGCTTCGATCATGAAGCGTACAAGCACGGGATAATTGCCCGCGCAGACCCGATAACGGCCTACCGTTTATTTCATTCTTATTTATCGTATCCGCGATTATTTCACATGACTGTTATCTTTCGGGCCGATTCCCAGGAGAATCTAGACTTGTGCACCGTGAAATACATATCGTCAAAGAGAACACGAGAACGCGTCCGACGGAAAGAATAGAATTTTTAACAAATAGGTTATGGAATTAAAATCTGGTTCACCGATGCAGCGACATGGTTATATCGAACCATTCTTGGCAAATCTATTGAATTTTGCTTAAACTTTCGGGCCCGTCCCTTAGATTAGCAACGGCGAAAAGGATGTAGGTATGCATAGGTGGGTTATAAAACAAAAGAACCAGGATGCGAATAAAATATACGCCGGCCACGTTGAAAGGGACGAAAAGGGACGAAAAGGGTGGCGTGGGCAACGGTCGAACAGGTCGAACTTGAAATCCGGCAAGGATCGACCGGCTGGCAGGTAGTCGACGGTTTCCCTTCCTTTTTGTGGCTTGACGGACGAGACTGAACAATCGGCACGTCAACGACCGCCCGAAAAGACCAAACTTTGAACGATGGAAAAAACAGAAATCTACGGTGAAAAAAATGTGCTCGATTAACGTCCCGGTCGTAGGTGGTTCGATTGCGAGACAAACATTCGCCCCCATCTAACGCAGGATCGAATTATCTGGACACGGGAATTTCAGCGTTTCTATTGGACGACGATTCAAAAACGGTTGACATTACCGCGGGTTAAGAAGCGGTTTCCTCTTCTTTTTCCCGTTCCGTTCAAACCGATCGGCGAAACCGAGGCAGGGTTCGTCGAACACACCTCGAAGACCCCCGTACAGTTCTGTACAATATGTCGCGCGATGAAACAGGTACGGCTTAACGAAATCCGAGAAAGATACGGAAACTCTACGTGGAAGCTTTGGAGGTTACGTTCCCAGCGTAATGCTCGCGAGTCGATCGTACAATGATTGCCGTGTACTCACCATTCGATGTTACCGTCCACTTCCACGTCCACGTCCTCGTAGCCACGTATTTCGCGGCTCCCGGCACAATAGAACTCGCGAAACGACAAAATAATCCAGACCAACGGAAAACGACAACGAAACGCGACGAACGGGGACGAACACAACACACGCACGACTCACAAAACAGACTGAGGTACCCTTCTCCGGTCCCTGGCCGGACACCTCCAGCCGACGTTGCTACGAGACTAACCGACTGCAACGCCACTGACCTCTGCTGGCCGCGTCGGAAGCTTCGCTCTTATTAGCTTATCCCGCGTTAATTTAAACGCGCCATTCCTATTGTTCGACGCATACTCGATCGACGATAATGGGGTAAATCGTAAGCATACTTAATTAGAATAGTTTTATTCGTATCTTTATACAGCTCACGCGGTACACGATTTTCGTATGGCATATCGTTCACAATGGATATACGACGGCCATTTAACGCGAATTAACATTTACTTATTCCTCGATCTTTGGTTAGGTGTCGTGCACGTACGATGTTGTTAAATTATTAAATAAATACTTAAAATCTGTGGTAGCTTTAATTCGGTAAATCACAATCGGGGTTTTAAGAGTGTGTTGGTTACTTTAAGACGTGCCACACCATGACGAGTTTCCGCGGATTTTGAAGTACGGAGAACCAATGCAGTCTTTCCGTGGATCCTCTGACTCCTTTTCCAAGAGCGACTTTGCCGATACAAATGTCCTTTGATCTTTTCCCAGAACTTACCGAGTCTTCGCTGTCGCTCGGATGATCGGTGCCGGATGGAGTGTCAAACGGCACCGTCTGAAATCAGGGAATCGTTATCCGTGGCCGATATTCCGGTTCGATATAACCTAAAACGTACTTTGCTGCACAACACCACGAGAAATTGAACGATGTCCAGTTGATTGTACGGCAGATCGAACGTGAGGGTCTCGTTGAATTCCGGATGCTGATTCGCGCAGAGAAATTTGGTTCGTCTCTTCTTTAATTTCTGCCCAGTTCTACCGTTTAGCATCAACACTCTTACGTAGGGATCTGCAAACAATTGATGGATAGCTCTATTCGTGATCGAGAAAGTTACACGTTGCGTTGCTTACTGAAGTTGCTTAACGTTGACACTGCCGGTGTAAATCTTATGTCTCGCGCTTTCATAACGTTTATCGTCAGTCTCTGTGCCGTGGGTAAGTAACTTATGCCTAATAGAATGTTTCCAAACTCCTAAAACATACGAAACACTTTACGTAACATTTTGCATAACCTATCGACGATTCGTTATTTAAATCGTTGGTAATGGTCGATAATACCAGGTTGGATTGCTTCATTCTATAATTGAACATGTGAATTTCCGGACTTTGCAGTACCCTCTTGGCGTCTCTCAACGACACCTTCAAAGTGCATAATTCCGTGTGATTCGCGTATCTGTCCTGGTCGTACGCCGCGATGTCCAAAATCCAATCCTGTGGAAGGTTCGAGTGATGCGGTTATTCGACGTATTTGACGTATCCTTGGGAAAAAGGAGTACGACACTCCTGCGGCGAGCAACCAGCTTCGCGTAGCTGGACAGCAGAATGCATAAACCACGCTGCGCGACAAATGTGTTGCACAATCGCATTTTCGTGCGAGGTCCCGCTTTACGTTCAACTTTTATCGCGAGCGTTTCAAGTTATGTTCGCGTGGCGTGCTTTACGGCCTTGGAATAGCCCGCGGTGTTAAAACAGTCGTAGCGAATGGAAATTACCTTAACTTCGTGCGGCTTTACGTTCGCCACTACGAAAGTTTCCTTAAAAATCGGACTGGCCGTGTGCCGGACGCCTCTCGTTCGGAAACTATGCAATTTCTGACGTTTCCGGTGACTCCACGATTGCTTCATTATGTTCAGAGCCACGTAAGGCTCCAGCGTGCAGTTATACTGCTTTGGAGGGAGGCCGCACAACGCCTGTGGAAAATATTATTACCACGGAATTAGCATAAAGCGAACAAGTATCGATGTAATTACGAGGATGTATCGGAGCACGTAATTTCACCGGGATTCAGTAATTAGAAATACCGTGAAGCAAGTATGTATGTACATAATACGGTACTCCGAGTATGTTCACGCAACGGAAGGATATTAATAACACTGCGTTAATTCGGGCAATTGTATTCCGTTGCCAAGCAACGTTTTCGAGAACAAAGGTCGAAGGTAGAGGAGCTAAGACCCGCGTACCTCGATACCGATGACAAGTTTCCCAGTGATAGTCTCGTCACAGGGCGGCAAATACTGCAGACTCATCGTCAATTCTGTCGGGAACTCTTTCTGTTTCTTCTCCGTCTTTCGCTTGTCCGTGTGTATCAAGTTCTGCAACGAGAAATGGGTCGAAACGGAATCACGATATCAATCTTAAACCCGTGCGAATAATTACCAGCGTGGACGATGTGTCGACACGTTCGAACTGACTTTGACCGTTGCTCGAATCGAACGGATTCCCGCGCGGCATCTCCACGTTCTCGCTGATCGTACCTGTTACACGATCCTCCGATTAGAATCGAGAATTTCGTGGAAAAACCTCTCGCGGCAATCACCGATATCGGCGAAGAACAATGATCGAACATTACCGTTGCTACCATTCTCGTAGAGGCTACCTAATCTCCATGACCTGTAGCTAACGTCGTTCAGCTTCAACTTGTCATTCTGTTTGCTCTTGACACGCAACGCCACGGTTTTTGCTTCTTTCTCTGCAACGGATTATCCACAGCCTCGAGGATTATGCAATTTCAAAACAACGTTCAAGGATTCATTTGAATCGCTAATTAAACGCCGCTGATTTTACTTAACATTCGTAAGACGGCTGAATCCGAGTTTCCTCGCGATTAGCCGAGTGTGACCCGCCACCGGCGGGATTTAGCCACCGATTAGTGCTTCGTATGTATAGAATTTTGCAGTTCGTAACTCGTGACGCAACATCGACGGTACGATAACGAAAATTAAGTAGTCGTTTCATCGTTGTTTGACGAAGTTATTCAAACGGGATTTACTCGGTACTTTCCTGCTGGGCAGGATAGGCGTTTCCATGCAACGCTATCGGAAGGTTATATGCATTGTGTGTTGCGAGCTGACATACCGTATTACGTAACGTCGCGGAGGAAACGAAGAAAACGAAGATACATGTGTACAAATATAGCGTGCGAACAATGGCGTAACGTGTCTGCCATACGCGTACGCGATTCAGGACGCAGGAATTTGCCCTTCCTTCCTTCCCTCCTTCCTGAGGACCGCGAATCTTTCGGATTATGGAAACACTACGTCGAATTAACCCGATGAACCGTACCACCTCGCCTACTTTTGAGAATAGAACGAATCGCGTTACCTCGCGATTTGAGCAACGAGTTCGATAAGCAACATTTTCGGAGGTGCTTTCATCTTTCGTCGTGAACATTCCAGGGGCGATAAAAAAATCTAAAGGCAAACTTTGAGATCCGATAGTGGGAATGAAAGGAAGGAAAAAAGAGGTCTCGGTAAAAGCGTGGCTCGGCAAACAACCCTTTCAGAGACGCAACCTTTTTAGAAGCCGAGTGAAAAAGCTGCGTCCGTCGGTGTCCGTTGGTCTTTACCTACTTAACAAAGATCGTGCTCATAGATAACGGAATGGCGTGAATTACTGCCACCGCTCGCATCAGGGTGCATAGTATTTAATACACACAAACCGAAGTACGAATCCATTTACCACCAATACCGCGACAAGAACGCACAGCGTGATACCGCGCAGCTTGTTTATCGATAGATAGTGGACAGAATTTTGCCATTTATTCCCATAATTTCGCTCGTTAACATTCAAGGACTCGTTCGCTAGGAGGCGAAGCGCGACATATAGAAATCCACGAACCATGAAGCAGTGAAGCAGTGAAGCACGAGTTCCGATTAGAGGCTTGCCGATAGGCGCACAATCGGTAGGGGGCATAAGCGCCGCCCTTCGAAAGGGCTGTTGTTTTTACAAGGGATTAAAAGCGAACGTAATTGTTTCTCTCGGCACGCGTTTCAAGTACAAGCACACGCGTGCGCGGAAGCAGAACTCGCGAACGTGCCGAGAAAATTAAACGTTAGCGTCGCACATATGTAGGTGTCAGCTTAAACTCCGCTCGATCGACGCGAATTAGCTCGCGTGCGCGTAAAAATCCTACGATTACGCGTTTAACGAGATTTGTTGAAAAACTGCGTTAGCCCGACCTACGTGCGCGATACTTACAGGGGGAACTCTCATCCAACTCGACTCGGCAAACGCGTCACGAGCATTTCCGTTAACAATAAGGCTCGTCGTTACGTGTGATATATTTGTTCTCCGCTTACTCACGGACTGGCGCAATTAAGTCGCATCGGGCAGGTGTTTTTTGTATTTCATTTCTACATTCGACCAAGTAAATAGAGACCTCCGTGCGTCCACCCTGACCCACTTGTTTCCCCCCGATTGATCATCCTCGGATTCTTACGTAACTCGGTGCCGTGTCAAGATGAATTCGTTCGTGCTACCACCGACAACAAGTACTAATTAATATATCTTACTTCGTTTTCGGACGCACTCGTATCCGAGACATCCCGGCGTCAAGAAGCACGCGATTACCAGCAACGCGGCAACCACTGTCAACGCTCCTATCACCACGATCAGAACTTGGCCCCACGGGCCGAAAAATGCCTCGTACACCATTCACTGGAAATTGCATGTTCAAGGTTACTACTGGCGTACGTAACGGTCGTCCAATTGGATATCGATCATCGATGGAAAGACAGCCGTGAATGACGAATTCATTGGCATCTTTGACCTCTTATTAGTTCTTTGTATTCGGCGGTTTATCGTTCGTTCGAAAAGGTGGAATTTGGTCGAATCGCGTCACAGTGTGTATGTACTCGTACATCCGTCGACGTAGGATTTCTCGTAGCATAGGGGCGCGAAAAGTAAAACCATGCGTCCGTGTGTGTCGTAACGCGTGGCGAAAACACTTGTGTCACCAGAGCTTTTAGAACTCGTTTATATCGGCTTAGCCAAAGCGGACGTTTCTATACCCAGCGATGGAAAGAAGGACGGTTTATATCTCGCGTTCTGATTTACGATTCCGCCATATCCATGCCGATATACGTGCGTAGCAGCCGTCGGAACCGAACGTACGAAATACGGGCGACGAACGACATATGGTCGAACGAAATCGTCTCGACGTTTGTCCTCGTAAAACCGCGACGCTTTTCGGCTCACCGCACGTGAAACAACACTTAAACAGTTACGAACGAACGTCGAAGGCAAACGATTATACACACGTCACCATGTTCCATCGATCAACTTTCGAGATCATAACACTTGGGATCGCGACAGCCAATTGTCGTTCTCTATCGAAACGATCCGTCGTTAACGCGAAACCGTGCAAACAAAGATTTCCCGCGTAATTAACTCTCGCTTGATTCGGATACTCACTCAACCAGGAGAATAACCCATGGCCGTACAACCGGACGAATCGTTCTAACGCTCGTCGATAAACAGTCGAGCACGGAAATTAAAAGCTATTCGACGACGTCGTTCGAAGCGCAAACCGAGTCGACGACTCGTAGACGAGCAGAAAAGTACAAGCAACGTGCGATTCGCCCCACTCTGGCTATCTTGCCGGTAGTTGGCGGTGGAGTGACTAATACCACTGTGCAAGTGTCACAACGAGGAAACCACGGGTTACCGCTGATAGTGTGCGCATTATCAACGCTAACCTGCCCACGCTCTATCAACATACGCGACGATAGAGTTTGCGGATACACTCGGATATACGGTGGAAAATTCGCCGTCTAAACAGCGATGGGATTATCGTTTGTTTGGAAATGCAAAGTTTCGAAAGGTTCCGAAGTTTCCACGGACCAAATGCAGAAAACGCGATGGATTCGTTGCAACGTTACGATGGCAAATAAACACGGGCTAATTTATTCCTTTAACGGATAGATATTCGAACGGCAATTGCCCGCGATACACGTCGATTCTTTGCTCGAACCCATCGCTGGTATAAATACGTTGATTTATGCGCGACGTGCATCACGTAGAATCGCATAAAACAGTTTACATAGGATAAATACGGAGGAACGGAGAGGTTGGCTAATAGAATATTCCTATCCACGTAATTTAATAACAATACCATGAAACCGAATCGAACGTGGGATGTGTTTATGCGCGTGATCACTGCAGGGATATCGACATCGTCTTTAATCACCGTCGGGTTTCGACGTTTCTTTTTTGACATTTACGCAACACGTAAACCCGCGCGATCCTCGTTCGCGACAATTTCAACGTTGACGACTCGCTGAAAATCGCGGCTGAATGTTTCTCAAATGAATGAAAACTTTCGAACGTAAACGTGGTCGTTCGCGCTTTGAAACAACGAACGGTAGCCGCTACTTTCTGCATACGAATGCGACCACCTGCTATCGGTGATAACGACACACGTAACCCATGCTTCGCGATATCGTTAATTTTCTCAATCCGCTGTTTGTGCGTCCAAAGACATGTCGTACTCCCGTACATAATCCCTTATGTCAGCTCGTTTCTTCTCCGTTGTATCTTCGTTGCCGAAATGATAGAAATTAAAGCGAGTCTCGAACGACGAAGCAGACGGATCGTCGATCGGTTGTCGTGGCAATCCCATCGGATAGAAAGAGGGAAGTCGAATTTCAACGGCCGCACCGTAACCGCTAATGCACCTAGAATTTCCCTTTTATCATTCGATCGACCAAGCGTATAATTTTCCACCTTTTATCCGGCGGTATTTGCAAATGCTTACGAAGAATCGTTGGAACGCAACTTTCACGTTACGGGCTGTTAAAACCGTGGGAAGCTCGTAACGACATCGAAAACTGAAAAGTGTAAAGAATCTTCTAAAATCGTCGATCGACAATACGAGAAGCGTGTAACGTTTCTCCGTGCCGTGGAACCGCATAAATTTCATGCCGGAGCGTTTCAAAGTTTCACCACGAATTCAGGGACGGTAAACTGCACGTCGTTTCTCGACTTGATTCAAAGATTAATAGCTCAAGGACGATCGAGGGACACTCTTCACCCCGCGGAATGGGAATGCGTATGCAAATGTATGTACATACGTCCGCTTTACCGCGCTCGGTGACACACGCCCCATCTCGATGGGACGCGAGTCGTCCACGATCCCTCCTCCGCGCAAGATATTTGAAAATTTTGTCGATTTTCAATCGCTAACGATCTCGCTGTCGCAAACCGTACGCTTCGAGTTTTCCAACAGTTTGCCCACGACGAACGTCCAGAATCCGACCACGGAAAGAGTGTCACGTTAGTCCGAAAGGTCGTTGGGGGGGAGAGAAAGAGAGAGAGAGAGAGAGAGGAGAGAGTCGATCGGCTTCGACACATTCGTGCAGGCTGACCTCGATCCCCGATCCTCTCCTTTCACTACGAAAGACCTCTTCCCGGAGGTCTTTTCCCGCGCGGGGCCAAGGAACGTGCATTCCGTCACACGACAGCCAGACGGTTCGGTTCGGAGCAGACCCGTTCTGCCAGTACTCCGCTTAGATTTCACTTTCTATACCCGGTAAGTATATCGCCGTACAACGTGATCGCGAATAGTCCGCGAACGGTCCCGCTTCTGTTAACAACGCGAGTGTCGGTGACACACGGTGAAGTACTTTTCGCACGGTGGTCGAATGCCACTTGGATAAGTTTGGATAACACGGAAGCACGTTGCCCGACGAGGGTAAAGAGAAAACGATTCGCTAAATTTCTTTCCGACGTCGCACGTCGCACGTCGCACGTCGCGTCGTCCTGGTTTCTAATCTTAAATCCGTTCAAGCGTCTGTTCGAGCGATTCGCTTGCACCGGAGATTTTCCGATCCGTTGACCTTTTTTCTTGAACTTTTAGAGACAAATATCTGCATTCGTTCCGAACCGAACGCACCACACGAACCATTGGGAACGGTACTGTTAGACTCGTGTGACCAGAATCTTAACGTTGCGACCACCTGTACGCGTGATATTTACCTTGCAAGAACATAACGACAGTTCGCTTTCTTCGAGAGGTAGAAGAATACCTACGAGCCGGGAGCGCAAGGGGATACGCGAGCACAAGAATCATGCGACGCACGAAGACATAAGCGAAAAACTATCAGCGCCAAGAGATTCCTCTTTTTCGAACGATGGAGACGAAGGACGTTTTAGTAAGGCTCAGCATTCTGCTGCTTCTTTACGACTGTAAGTGCCGTATCATTCATATATTACGTCCTTCGCCTACTTTTTATAAAATGCGTACGCGTTACGCAGATATTTCACCGTTCGCGGAGGAATACCAAGAGAACTCGAATGAATTCTCGGTGAAACGACGAGCGATTCGAATTAATAAACTTAACCACTGTGAAATTATAGTGACATAAAACTTTTCAGCCGCGACATGTCTGATTATCCCGGAAGAGCTACCTACGATACTTTCACTGATCTACTCCAATATTCCGCCAATAAAGAAAGGTAATTACATGAGGTAACACACGTAATAATAGAACCAGGCTGCATTTTACAACGACACGTTGCACGTTCGTTAAAACACTTTCACTAAATGCCGCTTAACTTTCCTGGGGCGCGTATCATTTCGGACTGACTTTCGACCGTGATTCACCTGATTTTTCCCATCGAAACCGTAGGTACCGACTCGAGAGTCGGCGTCGGTTTCCGGCTCGGCGAACACGCGGATTTCCAGGTGCTGCTGGAGTTGGGACCGCAGACCGAGACCGATCCGATCGGCACCGCCGACACGAAAAGACGTCGCGACGTAAGTAGACGTTTCAACGTAGCGTCTCGATTATAACATCGATCGGTAATTTGGCTCGTTTCTGTTCGACGCGACAGGCCATGTTGAGCGCCGCCATGAAAGGCGAGCTAGGTCCGCTGGCACAGGCTGTCGCGAAGTATCAAATGGAACGGAAACTACAAAGGGAACTGGACAAACTGAAAACGATGCAGGAGAAGCTACGAGAAAAGAAGAAAGCTGTACCCGAGGGGAGCAACGATGAAAAGGTTAAGAGAACATTCTTGCGAACGGAATCGAAGATATTAACTCGTTAACAAACCCAAACGCTATATTAAAGTATTACCAGGCACGATATGAGATCGCGAAAGTCTGCTTGATAATAGGAATTTCTATTTGTTCAGTCCGTGGCCGGCGAGTGGTTGGCGACGTGGAGCAAGGGGATGGGAGCCGAGGGCGAGGTCCAGAAGGAAAAACTACCCGACGAGCAACATCTGTCTCTCACGGACTCGAGAAAAATTCAGCAAAGGATAGGAAAGCCTCCGGGCACAACGCAGGAGAATATTTCGAGTCTAACGAAGCTGTACGAAGCGCAAAGTGCACCGCAAAAGTGACCTAGTGTGAAGTAGATTCTGTGTTGAATACGGTAAAAGAAATCATTATCGATGTATGTACATACAAACGGAAATTAGGCGTAGTCGTGCCAAACGTTGCTTACAAAAATGTTATGCTTGTAGCACACTCTCGTTTAAAGACCATGCGTTACAGACAGACATTTCTATCATAATATCGATAGCAAAGAAGGAAGCATATAAATAAAACCTACCTTCGTTAACTACTGTCTCATCATTCTTTAATGGCCATTTAAACATTCTTCTACTTGCTCGGTCGAACTTCCCAATCCACTTTCCTGCTGCATTCTCTATTTTTCGAATGTTTCAAGCCTTTGGAAAGACAGATATCGCTATCAACGATCGAGCGACCGTGAAAATTACGTGTCAGGTACGAAGGAGCTTATCGTCGTGCCATTGTCAAGGGAGAGAAGCATAACGAATTCACATGTACGAAACTGTAAGTCGCAGTTGAAGAATACTCTTTTACACGCGAACTAATTCTACGAAAGAATCTCGTCTTCGGGAAATTCCGTACAAGCTACCGTACGTTTAAAAGTTATTAGTTACTTCAATATACATTAACACTTAATTTTTATGTTCTCTAGGGTCCTTTTCACGCGGTATCTTGGGACACGGCGGCGTTGTTGCAAGGATTTGTTATAATTGTAACTTCTATTTAAGGAATTACTTCTGTTACACTACTAGCTTCTAAACTTATTTATAACTTATATTTTATGATGTGTATTACACGTATTACAACGTTAATAAAGACTGTGTATTCTGTATAATCCGAGTCTTCATTTGTAACTATTATTCCTATCTTTTCCGCTTGTGCATTAGAGAACTTTATAAGGTTTCGAGTGGGAATTTTTCGTGAGCTTCGTATATCGGGTGACCTTGAAACTGATGACGTCACAGGGCCGAACTCGTGCCACCTCCTATGCCATCATGTTCTCCTGGTAAAAGGGACGAAAACTCTGAAATATTGACCGAGGACTGCGAAATTGTCAAAGATCGCGTGACCTTGAAGTTGATGATGTCACGGCCGAAATAGTGCCACCTCCTATGCCATCATATTCTCCTGGTAGGAAAGTCTGAAACCCGAAAAATTTCGATAAATTCCGGAAATTTGGACTTTGTAACAGGAGCACATAACGTCACAGGAGGTGGCACGATTCTCGGCTGTGACGTCATCATTTTCAAGGTCACTCGATCGGTGATAACACTATGTTCTCTGAGCAAAATTTAGCTAACAGCGATACTTTGTAATAGGAATGCATAATGGCAGTGGAGGTGGCACGAAGTCTCGATTTTTCCGCAACTAACAAACTATGTCTTACGATTAAACGGAATGGGTTAAAAGTACGAAACTCGTGATATACCATAAAAACAATTTATTCAAAGATTGTAATTTACAATAGCAAGACTTACAGACTATGAGCTATACATATAGTGAACAATATAATTCTTATCTAATCAATTAAACTTACGATGTAACAATTTTTAAAACATATATTTCATAACTTGTACACCAAGCGTCTTAAATAATCCATCGCATAAACGAGAATCACTGCACTTGCCGATCATTGCTCCAGATTCTTTCCGTAGTGCTGTGTCCATCTGAAAACACACAAACAAATCGATTAATTAACTAATCAAATCATTTCTACGAGTAAAATTGATAAGCAAGGATTGGGACGCTCGTCGATCCTAGCAAAGACTCCAGACTTGGGAAAGACAGACTAAGAAAAGAAATGATTTCTTACAGATCGGCGGTCGATAAAGTAGGAAGTAAATCTTAGACGATAATTGATTTTGATCGACAATTAGTTCCACGTCTTTACCGCCGTGGTGCCGTGTTGCCCAGTGCGGCTGTTCCAAATGGTTCCTATTTCCCATGCGATCGAGGTGTGTTGAGATTGGCCGAGCTGACGTGTCCCATATTTTCCAGTTTCTCGGCGGTGTTTTGGCAAAATGAATGCCTTCAAACGCGACAAGAAAGAAGAAGAAGATGGTAATCACACATAAACGTCCATTCATATCCCACCAATAAATTGGCGAGTAGTAGTTAGAGACGATCCTTTACTCCTCTGACAGTTCCCTGTAAACAGGTTCAGATACCAAGTCAATTTTTTCCACAACAAATGTTCATTCCTACACGTTTTATAATGTTAAGCAAGTGGAAATAAGGATATATCACGTTCAATGGTATTTGTTTAGGTGGTGGAAATCCATTCCAAAATTTGGAGAAGACTACGGTACTTCAGGAAGCCCGCACGTTCAATGACACTCCAGTGAATCCAAGAAAATGTGCACATATTCTTACAAAAATCCTATACCTGTTAAATCAGGGGGAGCAGCTGGGCACAATGGAGGCCACAGAAACTTTCTTCGCAATGACCAAGCTCTTCCAGTCGAGAGATGTAATACTAAGACGGCTAGTTTATCTAGGCATAAAAGAACTCAGTTCATTGGCCGAAGATGTAATTATAGTTACATCCAGTTTGACAAAAGATATGACAGGAAAAGAAGATCTGTACAGAGCTGCTGCTATAAGAGCACTATGTACCATAACTGACAGTGGTATGCTGGCTGCGATCGAGCGCTACATGAAACAAGCCATTGTAGATCGTTCCCCGGCTGTTTCCAGTGCAGCTTTAGTCTCTTCCCTACACTTGACAAATGTATCTAGCGACGTCGCAAGAAGATGGGCCAACGAAGCGCAAGAAGCATTGACATCCAATAATGTGATGGTCCAGTATCATGCACTGGGTGTTCTGTATCAAGCACGCAAAGCAGACAAGCATGCTGTTACTAAATTAGTTGCAAGGCTTATGAGAACCACTCCTAAAAGCCCTTATGCGGCATGTATGTTAATTAGAATGGCTTGCAAGTTGCTGGATGAAGTTGACGAAGGCGAAGAATTATTGGGATTCATTGAAGCCTGCTTACGTCATAAATCTGAAATGGTGGTGTACGAGGCTGCACATGCCCTTGTCAATTTTGGACGAAGTGGCGTCAGGGAAATTGGTCCTGCGATCAGCGTTCTTCAATTATTCTGCGGCTCTCCGAAACCGGCTCTCCGATTCGCGGCTGTCAGGACTCTGAACAAAGTCACGATGACCCATCCCGCAGCCGTTACAGTTTGCAATCTGGACTTGGAGAACTTGATCACGGATTCTAACAGATCGATTGCCACGTTGGCAATTACGACTCTACTGAAAACTGGCGCCGAGAGTTCCGTAGACCGGCTAATGAAGCAAATCGCCACGTTCGTATCGGAAATCTCGGACGAGTTTAAGGTCGTGGTCGTTCAAGCCATAAGGTAGGGGGATAACTAACAGTTGCGCGCTATAATTAAAGAGCGAAGGAAAATGTAGCAACTAAATCCGAATGCCTTTTCAATTTGTTTTCAGAGCCCTGTGTCAAAAGTTCCCGCGCAAGCATGCGGTGCTAATGAATTTCCTCTCGGCGATGCTTCGAGACGAAGGTGGCCTGGAATATAAGGCCGCCATCGCGGATACGATTATCGCCGTAATGGAAGGGAACGCGGAAGCAAAAGAAGCTGGTCTTGCGCATCTCTGCGAATTTATCGAGGACTGCGAGCACATTTCTCTAGCCGTTCGTATTTTACATCTGCTGGGTCAGGAAGGCCCCACATCGAAACAACCATCGAGATACATCCGCTTCATCTATAACAGAGTAATTCTGGAAAGCGCCAGTGTCCGCGCAGCCGCGGTCACCGCGTTGGCTCGTTTCGCTGCTGCATGTCCTCCCTTGCTACCGAACGTGCTCGTTTTACTATCTAGATGCCAGTTGGACTCCGACGACGAGGTCAGAGATCGGGCAGCGTATTACTGCACGATACTGCAACAACAGAGCGATCCCACTATATTACCGTTGGTACAGCCGCCACAACTCTCTGTACCGAGCCTCGAGAGAGCTTTGAAAAATTACATGAAGACGCCTATGGAAGAAGCATTTGACATCTCACAGGTATACCCTATCGCTTTACTATTTTGCAATTCGTTCAGTTTTCCAAACGTTGAGAATCGCTCGTTTCGCGCGATTGTGTTTTATAGATACCGCCCGCGCAGACAGTAGAAGAACCAGCGCAGATTGAATTACACGCGGCCACCAAGCAGCAGCAACCGCGTTTAACCAGGGAGGAAACCTACATGGAGAAACTGTCGCAGGTTCCACACCTGGCGATGGTCATCCGCGACTCGTCGCTTCTGAAATCTTCTCCTGTATTCGAGCTAACGGAATCGGAAACGGAGTACAACGTAAAGTGTATCAAGCACATTTTCTCGGAACTGCTTATCTTGCAGTTCGATTGTGTTAATACATGGTCCGATCAACTACTCGAGAATGTCAGGGTGGCCGTGGAAGCTCCCGAAGGGTGAGTGATATCCAATTGTCTTTTTAGCACCGCGTCTTGTACCCGTTGCTCAAACCATCCTTATTTTGTTCGTTTTACTTGCAGTTACACGATCGTGTGCGAGGTTCCCTGTCCCCGTTTGCCATACAACGAGCCAGGAACAACGTACACAGTATTAAAATACCCTGAAGACGTTCACGCCAGCGTTGCTACCATTCCCACGACTCTGCATTTTATGGCACGCGATTGCGATCCCGCCACCGGCGTGCCGGATGCCGAGCAAGGATACCACGACGAGTACATGGTATATTTTCTACACAATTCACAGTTACATTGTTCATTCTCTGTGCGTTATACCGAAATAAATTTGACTGTCACTAGCTGGAAGATCTGGAAGTGACCTTGGCGGATCAAATTCGAGGGATTGGGAACCAGGGTCTCGATTTCGGCGCAGCGTGGGACGCGGCCGCAGCCAAGGGCTTCAATAAACTGGAAGAAACCTTCGCCTTAGGGCCGTCTGTAACCACATTAGAGGGCGCCATTCAAAGTCTGACAGGGTTCTTGGGTCTGGACGCTGTGGAACGCAGCAATAGAGTTCAACCCGGATCAGCGGCACACAACCTTCTCCTCAGCGGTATGTTCAGAGGTGGAAAAGAAGTGCTCGCTCGCGCCAGATTGGCGCTTTCCGCAAATCAGGTCACGATGCAACTGTCTGTACTCTGTCCGGATCCGGATGTGGCGGACTTGATCGTTTCCTCTGTAGGGTAGATTGTATGGATTAAAAGTAAATATATACACATTGGCAATTCCAACATGGGAATCTATCTGTATTACGAGAATTCCTTTTTTCTAGTATTGTAAGAATATAAAGATTGCGAAACACGCGACCAATCGACGGGGCGTAGCTTTTGCTATGCTCGATGTTCAATGTAACACTTTGTACATATAATTAATAATAAAATGTCATTTTCCTTAGATCCTGCAGTTTTATTGCATTTTTCTATACAAACCTGATCTTTCCTTTGACCGCGCGATGGACGTCAAGCGGCGACCAGTTACTTGTTAATTCAAATTTGTTACACCTGCAACACGAAGGAACGTTGTCGTACAACAAAGTTTCAGTTGATGGCACGCTTTACGTAAACTTCCCGCCAAAAGTGATGCCCGTGTATTTACCGAATGTCGTTAAAGTCCAGTATGGAAGTAGGGTACGCTAAACATTCGCAAGATGGGGTGCAAAGCGAGAATCTTCATACCGTCCAACATCTATGTCTACTTTATAGTTCTTGAATAGTGCTACTATGTAACCAATTGTAACGTGGTACATACTTTAGCACGCGTGTTTTCCAGCATTGTATTTACAGGAATTCCTAGTTGACAGTCCGTGTGCACTTTCAGCTATGGATCCCACGGAGGATTGGAGTGGGAACGCAAAGATATCAAATGATCAAAAGCCACAGGAAAATGAGAACGAAACGGTGGAGCTGAGTATAGGCGGATATCCTAGTTTTGACGACTATGTCCAGGTAATGAAATGAAACACATTTTTATACGATTTCTAAACAACATTTACCTTAAAACGACAGCACATTTAGTTGGCGATAGAATGAAATTTGATCAATCATCATGTAACTGCACTCAAGTTAACGCATCTTCATTTGTGTATACCAGGAAGCATTCGACGCAATGAGAGCTGGAATCAAAGCAGCCAATAATTTACCAGTCGGAGAAAACTACAATTATTACCAGTGTTTCCCAAGCTTCATCGCTGCTAAAGACAGACATACAAAGAATCTGTTGGATGTTATGCAGCATGTGCTTGGAGCAGCAGGAGTTACTGCTCTGGTGTCAAAGCGTGATATAGAGGAGAAGTTTGAAATTTTGTTAGAGACAAATGACATATTTTTGGATCGTGCTGTAAGTTTATAGAGAATCCTATAAATCTATCTTATTCGCATACAGTGTTGTAATTTATTAACATAGGATATATATTACAGAATGCGTTAATGGATGAGGAAAGTGGTATCGCTAGAAACGCAGGCGTCGAGTTGGTAATCAGTCAAGCCAGGAAGGAAAGCATTAATGGTAGCTGGAACCATCATAATATTAGATCGCAAACGGCGCAAGAAAATGCACAGTCTGTGCGTTTACTGGCAGGAAAGAATGTTCACAGGCCGCAGCTGATGTTCAAAGATAAGATTGACAATAGACCAAGGCCATGGTGTCCCAGAATCAAAGACAAACCAAACTCTTTAAAACCACTGGCCATTTATCTTGAAGAGGGCGAAAATGGAGAAGTGTTTAATCATCCCTACGAATGCGAGCTCGATAAATTCGTACCGCCAGAAAAACAGCTTAAAAGACGAGAGCCAATGAAGTATAAATCATTGGAAGAAACTCCGTTGATAGTAATCGAAAGTCCATCGGACCTTAAGATATTGTTGGAGGACTTGAAAAAGTACAACGAGATCGCCGTAGACTTGGAGCATCATTCTTACAGAAGTTTTCAAGGTATAACTTGTCTAATGCAAATCTCAACTGGTCAGACCGATTATTTAATTGATACGCTGACGTTGCGATCCGAATTACACGAGCTGAATGAAGTCTTCACAAAACCCACGGTTCTAAAAGTATTCCATGGCGCCGATCTGGATATTCAGTGGCTTCAACGAGATCTGTCGTTGTACGTGGTAAACATGTTCGACACGCATCAAGCTGCGAAGCAGCTTAATTTACCATACCTAAGTTTAGCATATCTGTTAAAACAATACTGCAACATAGATCCCAATAAACACTTCCAACTTGCCGATTGGCGTATAAGACCACTTCCCGAAGAACTACAAAAATACGCTAGAGAGGACACACACTACCTCCTCCACATAAAAGACGTCTTACAAAATGCCCTCATTGATACAGCAAACGGACAGACAAACATTTTGAAAGCCGTCTACGACCGCAGCACAGAAATTTGCCGAAAAACATACGTGAAACCTATATGGACCGAGGAGAGTTACATGAACATGTACAGAAAGAGTCAAAAGATGTTTAACAACAAACAGCTCTACGCTCTTAGGGAAATTCATAAATGGAGAGACCAAACAGCCAGAGAGGAAGATGACAGCACAGCTTATGTTCTGCCTAATCACATGCTTCTAAATATAGCACAGACTCTGCCTCGTGAAATGCAAGGGATCTTAGCTTGCTGTAATCCTATACCACCGTTGGTTAGACAGAATTTGTTAAAACTTCACAAGATAGTGTTGAAGGCCAGGGAACAGCCTTTGATTAAACCTGTGCTGGCAGAGGACCTTCGGCAGAGGTTGGTGCAGAGGAACTGTGGTAACTCGGAGGCCTGGATGTACTGTCCTCACGATATCCCCAGCGGCACAGAGGCTAGAGCAGATTTACCATGTCTTTTGGATAACATTGATACGGACGATATGTTCAAAAGGACCGTGGTAAAACACACTGTAACTGTTTTCGACAGTCCTGCCACTTCCGAGGTAAAATAATATACTGACAAGCGAATTTCTTGTAATTTCTCTATTATATCAATACTGATTATTATGCTAGGACGAAGAATCAAATGAGGGAACGTCTACGAAGAAGAAGTTTGTCTTCGTAAGCCCGTTCGAAAGATACAAGCGTGTTATACCTATGGTGGCGGCGCAGGAAGCACGCGACAGGGAGAAACAGGAGAAACAGGAAGAGGAGCGGTTAAATATACTCAAGAAAGAAGAGGAAGCCACGGAACAAAGTAAAAACAGGGTCTATGAACATTTCAAGGAAATTTCTCAAATCGGAACCGCGGAGACTCCGGCGAAAAAGAAGCCGTCGCAGGTTGCATTGGCGCAAATGCAGGGAAGGAAACGGAAACGGGAGTCAAACGCGATGAAGAAAGAATCGCAGGAAGAGTCTGACAATTTCCTAACGCCGGTTCCATCGCTGAACGTAAAAATCAAGCAAGGCACGAAGAAGGAAACGGAAACTGCGTTAGAAATTGAAGAAAAAAAAATACAAGACCGTTTGACAATCGCCCACGACGAAGGAACAGACGCGACTACGATAAAACCAATAAGGTACAACCGTCGAGACGATTTCATCGACAAATACCATGTACTAAATCGATACTAACGGTTCTGTTTGCAGGGCTGGTATAACCAAGAAAAAGGAGAAACAGGCGAATCGTACGGAACTGCAAGAAAAGGGCCTACTACCTTCGAAATCGTTCGACTACAAGACAGTCGATTTCAGCAGTTTTCAAGGCGGTAGTAAAAACTCTCCCAACCAAGTAGAATTCGAGCAGACAACGGTAAAATTTTATTGCTTTTTCTTCTTATTTCTTAACATCTGCTAAAACATATAGAAACCTAATTTTAATTGTAGAAAAAGAAGAGAGAAAAGAGAAGAGCTGGTAGAAGAAAGAAGCGAAAAATAAACGTATAACTTTAGTTGAAGTTAGATCGCGCTGTCGTACAGAAGAAACAAGGGTAACGAATGCGTACGTAAGAACGCAAAGTAATAGAAAACGATCTTTGTCGTAAATACCGATAATTTAGGAATTTTGTTAACTTTGAAAAGCGACCTGACCTGTGCCGCGATATATCTTTTGTATTATATAAACTTGATACACTTGTAACAAATTTCTCGAAATATATTGTTAAATAATACTTTGAAATTGAATAGCAAGGCACCTGTATACCGATAAAATTTTGTCACATAGCGATGTTGTATATTTCACTTTCATTCTACGTCCATAAATAAATACAAGTAATTGTTCCTTTGCGCTGCAATCTAGTGCTTTGAATATATGAAATTACTGTATCGCTTATACTCGATGATGTAACTCCGCGCATTATCGCCAGGTCATGACTTCAATTTTTTGGCCACCATCAGAGCTTCTTTTGTTTACGCGTATCGTTTACATCGGCACAGCGTTTCTGCTCGTGCAGTAACCAAACATGATATCTCTTACACTTAAATCTGTGCTGATCGAATTAAGTTTACTCGCCACCGCCTATAATTTCGTTTTAAATCAAACCACGAGCTCTACCGACCACCAGTTTATCGGTGAAAATCTCTCGGCTAACAGTAAGAGCAATCTGTCACGTTTCATCTACACCGTGTCGACCTCTTCGAACTTTATAGACACTCGACTAGGAAGCCTCGATTCAAGCGAGGTAGATTGTTTCGGTCTCGGGAAGACAGTGGCCCTCGGTTTGGAATGGTTCTTCAGAAGCAGACCGAACGGAACGAACGCATTGGACGTTCGTTTCCAATTATCATCGAGAAAACAACCGCGAAGAGTGGAAGTGATCACGGGAAACCAATTCGGACTGGAGTGGACAGACTTTAAAATAGAACGCAGGACGATTATAATAGTTCATGGATTTCTGTCTCACGGCCAGGAAACGTGGATCTCTGATATGGAGAAAGCGTTTCTCCAATGGGTGATTGGAACGTTTCCCTTCAGATTTCCAGATTCATTCCATTTATCAAAACTTTCATCGTATTTTCTAGGACGATGTTAACGTCGTGATCGTGGATTGGAGTTCCGGCGGGAATACATGGAATTATTATAAAGCTGCTGTGAATACCAGGATAGTGGGATATCGGATTGCAAGGTTTACTTACTTAACATCTCTCCATCAATTGCACACCTGACGGTCAAACAATACATTCTCCTTTATAGATTCCTGGAACACATAGAGAATGCTACTAGTACTCTGGTCCCTGTGGAAACATGGGGACCTTTGTATTTAATCGGTCACAGTCTTGGAGCCCACATTTGTGGATTCGCAGCAAAGGAATTGCAGCAGAGACGGAGTAAATGGACTGTGCACAGAATAACAGGCCTCGATCCGGCTCAGCCATGCTTCAAGAATACAGATCCTACAATGAAACTTCATAAATCTGATGCTTTTTTTGTTGACATCATTCACACTAATGGCAAATTGCTCTCTCAAATTGGACTGGGTTTGCCAGAGCCAATAGGTTGGTTTAGCTCGTACTCGTTTATGCGAATACATTGAGTTATCTTTTATCCCTTTTTAAGGTCACGTAGATTTTTATCCCAACGGCGGGAGAAGTCAACCTGGTTGCATTAAACTAAACTCCTCCTATTTCGATTATCTGCCAATACCTATGCAATGCAAGTACTCGTAAATTGCTTACCATTAAACAATTTGAATTTAAAGAATAAGTATATACTTTATTTACTATCTGATATTTCGTAATCAAAGTCTTCTCTACGAATTAAAGTGTTAACTTTCAGTAATTAATAAGTCGATATGCAGCCACGGACGTTCGTACGTTTACCTGACCGAATCCTTGATATCCGATATTAGACACAATTGTACATTCTGGGCGCGTCATTGGGACTTGTCGTACAGAAACTTGAGAGGAATAATGGCGGAACCGTGCGACAACAAAGTTTGCACCGAAATGGGGATAAACGCGATAAATCATCCGCAACGAGGAACATTTTTCGTCGCTACTTCCAACAACGTCCCGTTCTGCAGTAAGTACTTTTTTCCCAAGAAGTTTCAAAACCTCGTGGACGCGAATATTAGTATTCACGCTCTCTTTAACGTGATTTTCATTAAATTCGCTTGCCAGAATTTACGAGGCGAAAGGCGATGTCAATTTAAATTCGTTCTCCTTATATTTCCGGTGCCGCTTTATGATAATTCAACTTTCATATCTTGTTTCACAGTTAACAGTACCGGGATAATCGACGAAGTGAAAAGCGAGCTGGAAAAGGAGCATATCGATGAACTCCAGGATTGAAGTATAACTTCTTACAAATAAATGAATCCTCTTTACTTCGACGCTTTTACAGTATGAACGTTAAATAATTAATAACTGCATTTAAATGCTATTTACAAATTGAGTGTACCCTTCGTGGAATCGTCACATATATGTACATTTTACAGCGATTCATTGCGTAGCGAGTGCGCGGGTAAACAAGTAGCCTTACAAAGTCTCGAAATACAAGCGACGTTATGTTTTCGATATCCTTATCCTATGCGACAGTGAATTCGATCATGCTAGTTTGTTTAATTATTACGAGACCAGCATAGCTGAGTCATAGCTGAACCAGTTAACGATACGTTATTAAGGATATACGCTGTCTTCGGATTACATAAGTAAACAGACGGAGAAGCATATGTCGTTGCACAAATCCGTTTGTTTTTTTATACTAATAGAAAAAAAGAAAAGAGTTCGGAATATCTCTTATTAAATATATGTCCATTTTAGCCTGAATCACGTGTGCGTTTCGTTTTGCATACGTCACCATTGGCACTTTAATTAACTAAAACAAGTATCTAAGTAGCATCGAACGTACGATGCGCAATCAATCAGTACGTATGCTCGTCGTTATCGCGTTATAAATGTCTTACCTCCTCCTCTATTCGTGAGCTTATTCTGTAACCTTACTCGTAGACAGCCTTTCATTTGTAAACTAACGAAGGGATTCGATCATCGCCTTTCCTATTTGACAGAATGTGGTAGATACTCGACTAATTGTAAGATATGATCAGTGAATAACTTGAACGTAAGTGGCTGGAAATATGCCAGTTCGACCCCTACACTCCCCGATCCACCAGCCGTCGGGCTGTTTTTCATGCACAGTGATCACATCTCCAGGATTTAGACTCAGTTCGTCGTTCAAGTTCGCGGAATACTGATATATCGCCCTACATTGCTCCGTTCGATCCGATTTGTTCGTCGCCTCGGCCGCGTCCACGTCCTGGTTGTTATTGTCCTCCGAATGACTGCTAAACTCGTCGAAATCGCTAAAATCGTCTTCATCGGGTGGATTTTCGGAGTTGCCGTCACCGGCTGTGCGATCGGCCCAGTGACGACTCTCCGTCTCGGGATCCTTCGTCAAATTAACGTCGATCTCGTCTTCGTCGTCCTGAATTTCAAAGGATTCGTTCTTTGCCCAAGAAGGAATCTGCGAAATCAATTGTCTGTTTCGCGAATTTGCTCTATCGTTCAACTTGTGGAACATCCTTAGAAAAGTTAACAAACCAGTACCTTAAGGACACTTTGCTGGAGACCCTGCTTATCTCTGGAAACTAAAATGTGTTCCGCCAGTGGATGTTTCCCCCGTTTACTACCTTCCACCTCTGCCAACGTGCCACCGACCTTGTACCTCGCAGCCTCTAGGTAGAGCAACATAGAGCGCATCTACGCAACACAATATTACAATTAAAATAACCAAGGTACCGCGCTTCTGAAAGAAAGAAACGAAGGATGGCTGAGAAACGCACGTGATGCAATTTATCCGTAACGTTCTGCGTGCTTTCGTCCGCGGCAAAAGCGGGTGTCTTGATAAACGCTCTGTGCAACGTTTCCAGGCCCTCCCGGCCGCGCCTCTCTCTTTCCAGATCCTGCCTAATCAGATGAAGCACCCGGACGAGCGATTGCTTTCGTCGTTCCCTGTTCATCGCCAAGGTGACGTGTTCCGCATAGAAATCGGGAAGTAGTTGCTCCGCGTTGCACGCCTCGTTGCTGTCTATCCTGCGGATTAGATTCTTCAGAATCTCGACGTCTTGGGAGACGTTGCAATTACGCACGGGTGCCGCTAAACGATCCGCGCTCTGAAAAAGATCACTTTCGTCATTCTATCCGTAGATGTAGAATTTGTCTGTAGGAAAAAAAAAGAATAAAAAACAATTAACCGACGAACCTGCTGAAGTCTGGGTGCGAGTGCCTGTAGATGCGCCATATAAACGTTCGCCAGGTCCTTGAGAGCGCTGAGCCGCTCCTCCTCCAGGAGTTCCATCTGCTTGGCTCCCTTTCTCACCGTACTCTCGTACTCCAGCCTGGCTCTCTCCGCTCTCACGCTCACGGTATAGAACTCCGTGTCTGCCCTGCGAGAGGAGTCCTCCGCCTTTCGCCGCCTGGTCTCCAACTTGCTGGCTTCTTTTTCCGTTACGTGATGATTCGATTTGTTGTTCGCCTGTTGGCTGGTCTGACTGATAGACTGGAGCCTCGCGATGTCCTGAAGACGCTCGTTCTCCCTGGCGCAGGCGAAACTCTGCTTCTTACTCTTCGTCGCGATGTTGCGCCATTCGTGGAGGGATTTGCCGGCCTTGTCTACAGAGTTCTCGATGGATTTTCTTGAACGACCTTGCGCCTCTGCTACTCCCACCTACGGACGCGTTAACAATTCCTATAAACGCCTCTGCTGCATCGTCGAGTACAGTCGCTTCGAGTAGCTTCGTAAAGTTAACTAATTTTCACGACATTCACCCGGGAAACGGGAAAAGGGAAACGGGAAACGGGAAACGGGAAACGGGAAACAGCGTTTTCGAACCGAACCAGAACATCGAGGATAAAATTCGATTATTCCGGGTAAAGTCCAGTCATAGATCGTGTTGCAACCAGGATATAAAGTGATGTAATTTCCACGATCGGCCTGAGGGAGCGATTAGATTTGTTTCTTACTCGGAGCGGTTTGGCGAGCTGTTCGCCAAGCGCGATGCCCCACACCCTGTGAGCCTCGGCCGCGGCCTCCATCTCTTCGCCGACGCACCTCCATGCCTCGTTCACACCTCCGCTCCCGTTACCACCTGCGTTACGAAACCACCCGATGTTAAAACTTCTACCGTCGAGAGAAGAGTTTCCTTCGTTTACGCAGTGCCACGGGGACCAACGAAACGTGAAACTGAATTGCTCGTAAAACGACTCGAAAGGTTCGTCGTTTCTAGATACCGTGGTTACGAGCGAGGCGAAACAATTTGACGTTCCACGGGATAAACGATTAAACGTACCTTGGTCCTTCGCGCACGCTTTCGTCAGTTTGCTGCTCAGCTTGCTCAGCCCTTTGGCATAATTCGCTTCCAGTTCAGCTCTGAAAAGGAACACGTAACTTTATGGAAACTGTTCTGTATCTACGTTTAACGACGTGGCGATCGAACGAATACCTTTCATGAAGAATAGCAGCCAGCTCCTTGCAGAAATCACCGCCCTGCTTCACGTATCTTCGAACATCTTCGAATCCGCCTTGTCCTCCCTGCGATCATGAACATACCGATAATATAATATGTATAATGAGTCGGTTGCGCGACAAGATCGATACCGCGGCGAGATAGAGATCTGTTTCCACGGAGCGGCATTAAACGTTGATGAAATTGTATTTAGACTCTACCGGGGCGATGTGAAAATTCTCGTTCCACGGTTGAATAATCGTCGCCCTCGGAGAATATAGCGGTAACCACGCATCGCGGCCCACGAGATGCAACGTTTCTAATGTCCCGCGAGTGAGTTATGACGATTTCTTTCGCCGCCGCGAAACGCACGCTGTGTTTCCGGGC
Organism: Mimumesa dahlbomi; assembly: GCA_917499265.3. Classification (NCBI taxonomy): domain Eukaryota; kingdom Metazoa; phylum Arthropoda; class Insecta; order Hymenoptera; family Crabronidae; genus Mimumesa; species Mimumesa dahlbomi. Next base: position 189,118 of record OU824116.1, on the reverse strand, counting down.
CAGCGGAAGAGAAGGATATTTGCGCCGCTCGGCTCCCGTTTCACCTGCATCGATATCCTCCTCTCTCCTCCTCTCTCCTCCTCTCTCCTCCTCTCTCCTCCTCTCTCCTCCTCACTCCTCCGTGGCTTTTGTTCGCGGCAACGAAACGCGGATTTACGAGCATCGAACACCATTTATACATATATGTATCGCGCTTTCTTCGCGCCACCGTAGATGCAACGCTCGCTCGCGCCCATGTCGTCCCGAGCAGGACGATATCGAAATTCTTCACCCCGCAAACACAAGAAGAAAGCTAAATTGTACAGACAATTTGATCAAGATATCTCCCATGTACATACATACGTTTGTAACGTTCCACCGCACCGGCGCGATATTAGATCGACGCTAAAAAAGCTAATAGAGTAAATTTCCCAGGCCGACTATGTGTCTCTTTACGCATGTAAATGATTCTCCTTAACGACATACTTTCTCGAGCGCGATTTATTTCTTTCGGAAGAGTTGAAAGTTAAACGAAAGCATCGCCGACTCGCTGGCGAACGAGGGAAAAAAGAACCGTCGGCCACGATCTTGCCGGTTTAGATTTAAAGATTCTTTCGCACACAGCCGCGGGCGACTTTGACTCGCGACACGATGCAACGCGCGATATCATTTTAACCACATCGCTCTGCATCGAATAGAAATCCCGGAAGTCGGTGTTTGCTTTATTCGAGGAATCAATGCAAGAGTAGATAACAGAGAAGTCTTGTTTGTCACAGATAACCGGCGGGAATGAATCGATCGCCTCGATTAAATTGTTCCGCGGTTCATAGCTTGAGATTCGATTAGCGGATCTTGGCGAAATTTTCTTCCGATACCGGGAACATCGAACGAACGATCATCGCTCGAAATTTACCTGATTCATCGAAGTTACGTGTCAACGAGTGGACAGAGATACAACACCTGTATTCCATATACATGCATATAGATATCGATTTGCCGATGAAATTATTCCGTCGGTGAGAGTCGCATGCCAATGACGATAATACGTGTGCGCCACGCGTTTTTTGTAATCGATAATAAAAATAATAATGCCGTTCGTCTCGTAACGGCAGAACGAACAATGTCTAAGGTCTGACTTGTTTTCATTTAATTACCTGCGGGACTCGTGCTCTAACAGCAACAACAACAACAACAATAATAATAATAATAATAATAATATTAAGTCATTCAAAGAGAGTTACGATCGACCGACGATATCGCGTTTCCACTATCGTACGTGTTTTTGTACACGTACATTCTCACGATACTCCTGTACGTGTCACGTGTCACGTGTCACGTGAAATCATCGTCGACGGATGCTGTGCGTCATTTCGATTTCTACAGATTCGAGATAAAAAATGAAATGCCGAGGAGCCATTGCAAGCTTGTATACATATGTATCTATGTATGTATAAGTACAGTGTCAGAAGTCGGTCGAGGAAAATATGAAGCGCGCGCAAGTTGAAAATCGAAACCGGTAACTCTTGGCGCATAAACCGGTCTAAAATTTGCCATTTTTTCGTTTCACAGATAGATAAACCAACAGCTGGCTTTTCCTGTACGTTACGTTCCGTCTTTTTATCCGCCGCTTTTTAACGCGAATCCGATAATAACCGGATCGGCTGAAAGATAGTGTAAATGTCATTTCACGATTCTTTCGTAAAATTCTAGCTGGACGAGTTTACGGTAGGAAACTAATTTTCACATTAAATCTGCTTTAAAAATCGAGCGACTCGCCGTTGAGAACCGCTGAACGAATTCCGCGAGGGAACAACGAGAGGATCTCAACGCTGGTACCCTGCCGGAAAGCGATTCACTTTTTTCACGCGTCAATCAACTTGGAAATCAATATCTCGCTCGGTCCGCGTAACTAATTATACTTTCAATTACAAGAATGCATAATCGTCTCCGGTTTCAAGATGTAATTTACATACGAATGATATAAGACGGCCATAGGAGTATAAAGTATCCTTCCGCACGAAAATCGATATGCTTATCGATCGCTGGACGGCGAAAGTTGCAATCGATTTCGCCCGAGTTAATGAAATATTAACGGAAACGGTTTTCACTGCCGTCTATTCGACTAGCCGCAGACGTAGCGGCTGGTATCAACAAAAGAGACGTCGCGTTTTAACGATCTCGCCTAATTAACGAGTCGAATAATCATCACCGCATACACGGACGTGTACGTATGCATGTTCGCGGTGACCGACTAAAGTTTTACGTTCACCGAAACGCGTAATCGCATCGTAAAAGCCGACGTGACGGAGAATTCGATTGGCGAATTAATTTATCCGTCTCGATGCGTAGCCGTAGTGACTAATAAGAAAATAAAATATAAAATATATATCCCGGCGTGGTCTGTATGTCGAAACCCTTGGAAGTAAAAGGTTAATTGATACGTCGGCCAGGATATTATAATGCCTCGCGAACCGCGGAACAAATGTGTCCGGGCATGCAACAGGTGGTTCGAGCCTGCACGATTTCTAAAGCTTCGCGAGTGCTGCGCTCGACCTTCGTTTTTCGCCTAAACGTTCGACGATTCCACGACTCTTCGTTAATATACGGAAATGATTCGGAATCGGGTCGATATACCGGATACCACGAACGAATTTTCCGATCGAGTCGGACGAGTTTCTCCGTCCGTCGACTTTGCTATCGAATTCTAAGAGGTTTTTAATCTGCGTTTGGCCCTGTACCTTGAGGACAGGTTCGACGCAGACTCGTTACCCAAAGTCGCAATCGTTATCGCAATTCGAACGTTTTCTGGTCGAAGAATACGAAAGGCCGGATACCTGGTCTTTCCAGAATTGTCAGTTTTCCTCGGTCGGTTGCTTCAAGGTCTCCGATCGCACGCAAAGTTTCACGGAAGAAAGCGAGAAATTTATAATATATCCCGAGACGGTGATTCGTCGGAATATCTCCTTTTCTAGACGCGGGCAACTTCATAGGAACGTTTCCTCGGCGCGGGTTCACGTGACACGGTGAAATCGCGGAGGTCGCGAGGACTATCACCGCGACTATTAACGTACATACTTACATACGCACGTTACATACATCTCCGCGCGCTCGCACGACTCCCCTCCCACGAGGAGGAACGCCGGCACGTTGCTTCTGCTTTCCTTTGTACGAGTCGATTTCGTCCAGACCTGCCGCAATTTCTACGTTTTATCTCGCATCTTCGCAGACACGCCAGCCGGCTTCCGACCGTCTGTGAATTCGCTGAAAATTCACGCTGGGAACATTTTCCGCGGAATCTACGAACTTTCTATCCTACGGAACGTACATTCTTCTCCTCGTTTCCGAGTGTTTGAGTGTTTCCGCGACGCTCCGAACGTACATATGTATATCGCGGACATACACGTCAGCCGCCGCTGAATCCGGCGGAGAAATTCGGTATTTTCCGACAACGAACGTACCGCGATCCGAATTAGTATCGTACGTTCGAACCGGATTCAAGGTATCGTTGGTAGTTTACACTTGACAGCCACGTACATACGTTAAACGTAGCCACACACGCGAGGGTGTACGTATGTACCTACGTACTTACGTCCCGAGTGTGGGTAAACGTACGTGAAACAAAGTCGGTTATTTTCTCCGCCCAACTTTCCCACACTTTCCATGCTTTGATCGCCGCTCCGAGCCGCGTTTATATTCGCTATTCGCTATTCGCTACTCGCTTCTGGCACGAGCGTATCTCGCTGAGTTTGTAGAAATTTCAATTGACGGACCGATTCGTCGAACGACTCTTTACGACACGGCTGCGTAAATCGCGGCAACGACTCGGATTTCCTTGTCGTTTATCGAGATCGCGAACGGTCCTGTTCCATCAGACGCGACAATTCGTTTCGTACGAAACGATTCGAACAACGTCGCGCGGAACCAGATTTGGACGGTGAAAAATTCTGCTAATTTAGAAAGGCCCGCTTTCGCGCGATACACGCAGACGCGCGTAACTGGGCGAAGAAGAAGTAGTTTTACAGAACGAAATAGAACGTGGTACCTCCTCGGTCTCGTATGCCAGCAGATGAGTGGAGGCCATTAACCCCCTGATTGACCCCAGCATTCTCCTCTTGATCAGGCCACCTTTTCGTGCGTGATCCCTCGACTCGCCGGTAGTATTATCCGCCTCCTCGTTTTCCGTGTCCGAGCATAGTTTGTCCATGCTAAAGGACACCGGCTGGATCCTCTTGCTTCCTATGGCAAATATGTTCTCGCTGCTGGCCGTCTTCTTCTTGAAATTACTTTCACCTGCCGCAATATCCTCCTTAGAGTTCCGCGGGTTGCCGTTCTCGTTGCCGTTCTCGTTGCCGTTCTCGTTGCCGTTCTCGTTGCCGTTTCCCTTGTCGTTCTCCTCCGACACGGAGGTCAATCCAAACTCCTCGACTCTCGTGACAGATCCCAGCTCGCCGGTCTTCGCTCTGGTCAGGTCGTACGAACAGCTTCGATTCGAGATTTTTGGGCAGTTCCGGGTTTCGTTTGTTAACGCGCCGACGGCCTGTAGCCGGGCGTGCTTGTTCACCACCTCGTTGATCTTGGTGGTCTCGTCTCGCAGCCAGTTGCGCATCTTGTCCCACGCTTTGCCCAATCGACGCTTCTGCAGTTTCGAGCGCCTCCGACGAGAGCTCGAGAATTCCTCGGGACACTCGGGATCCGAGTAGGATCCGGACATGGAGGCAATGCCCGCGTCATATCCGTCGCTCTCGGACATTCCGTAGCTCCTCCTTCCGGATTTCAGCGATCTGACCGATCGTTTCGTCCGGTCGTTCCGATCGTCCGAGGTGACGTTCGATAGAACCACCTTTGGACTCGTTTCCCCGTCCATCGGGACGTTGCTAGATTCCACGCCGGTCGTGTGGTGAATTTCGTTATTGTCCGCAAGTTCGCGGGAACTTTCTACGACTTTCTCGGTCTCGGTTTCGGCGACGTACGAGTTCCTCGGAAAATCGTACAGCTGATCCGGCGACGGCGGCGACGGCGGCGACGGCGGCGACGGCGGCACACCTTCCGGATCGTCTCGCGAGCCTTCTTCGCGATTTCTCTCCTGTTGCAGGAAGCTGAAGCTGATTCTCGGCACTCCGTCGTCGTCGGTCTTCACCGACGTCACCGCCGTCAACTCCACGGTGTTCCTGTGTCGAAACTCTGTGTCTTCTCGCGAACGGTCCTCGGAACGCTCGCGGCCGTCCACGGTACTCTCCTTCGAGAGATTCAACGCCTCCGCGTTGTTCTGATAGATTCGTTCGTGGTCGACGGGCGAATCGGTAGACACGGTACCCGGTTGGCCCGTCTCGGTCTTATCCGAGTCTGCTGTTACGTCAAGAAACTCGTGACAGTGTACTATCACCGGCGCGGGTACGTCGTACCAGATCGTAGTCGAGTCGTTGTTACTGCCGGCAGTTAACGTCGAGGATTTCCTGGCGGATCGCAGAGTCGACCACGCGTGTTTCACGTCCTCCATTTTTTAGCAGAAGCGCAGTCCGATCTTCTCTCTCGAGATCGCTCAGCGTCTCGTTATCATTTCTGGTGTTTTTACTGCGATAAGATCCTACGATATCACGGGGTACCGTTCCAAGGTTTATCGGCGGTGATGGCCCTTTCACCGGAAGAGTCTCCGCGATTCGTGTCGAACGCGAACGCGAACGAAATTAGCGTAAAACGATGAAAAACTTAACGGACGGTAGAGTAGCGTGTGTTATCAAGGCAGACGACTACCTCCCATCTACATCGGCTGCACGCATTCCTCGCGAGGACATGGAAGACACATAAATCGCATGTCACGCTTCACGTGCCACACTTCTTCCACTAAAATCGTTCGTGCCACGGTGAAGAGGGCATCGGCGATAAACGTCGCGTTCGAACAAGTCCATGCGTAAACGTTCGCGCAACAACGCATCTTGCTAAATCGGGGGTTATCGATCCGATACGTTTACCGGTCGATCGTATCGGATTCGGATTAATTGTTCGTGCCAAACGAACATTCCGACCGTTCGATTCCTCGACCGTGGAAGATCGATATCCTTGGAAGATGAAGCACCACTGACACACACTCGCGGCAAGATAAGAGTACCGATCGCTGAATAAATTGACCGAGTGACGTCCGACGTTGCTTCCCGCTGTAAATTCCAAAGGTGTCCGATGACACGTACATTCTCTCCCAAGCGGTTCGACTTGGAAATTCGACTAACAACTTGTAAGAGGAACGTCGCGCGGTGATCGATTGAATTTAAAACGATGTCACGTATGCACGGACGCGAACGTGGACGTGGCACCGTCCACGATACGCTCCAAGGATTCCAAGCTCCACGGTGGTAATAAGTCTACAGGGCTTGCCGTGCAAATTTACAAACGGCACGGCTGCTCGTCGATAGCGCATCGATCGGTTTCCACGTACGTTTCGAGCCGTTCGGTTCGATCGGCAACGGTAACCAACGCCGGAATGAAAAGCCCGCGACAAACCGAGGGAACGATTCAAACCGATTCACGGCAGATGGATCGTTTCCGAGCACTGTTACGTAAACGATTCACCGGCTTCTATCCTCGCCGTGTTCCTATTTCGCGAATTATCGTTTTTCCACGTTCCCTCTGCTCAGCCCCGCCCCGCCCCCTGCCCCCCTGCCCGCCGCCGCCAGCCCATCCGTCGGTATCCTTCTCTACACCGCACGCCATTGATAATGAGCGACATCGCGTTATGCACTGAATAATACACGCGCCACTGGCGAACCGCAATTTCCAGTCTTCTCGCGGAACGCTAGAGCTTCGATAGAGGATTCGATAAAATATCGTCCACAAACCCCGGCTATCGAGTCATCATCGATTCTACTTGTTTTTCCCCGTCGCACCGCGAGATTCTGTTTTACCGCTATACGCGCATCTGTTGTTCGTTTCGCGGACTCGGTACGGTTCGTCTGCAAACCAATATCCATTACAATAAACGAAACCGGTGAAAATACCCGCTAAAAAGAACGACGTTCCATTTTAGACGGCAGCGACCGTCGAAACGTGCGATACGGCGTAAAAACGGAGAAAGCCAGCGGGAACGTTTGGACCTCGGTTTATCGTAACGCATCGCTATGCAAACATTCGTCGGGATTGATAGTTTCGCGACGCGGACCAAGTCGATGTATCCAATGCACGCGTCGTTGTGGCATCGTTTTACAAACGATTAATTGTAAGTATGTCCACCGTTTAAATATAGGCGCGGCACGTCTGGCACGAAAAAGCGAAATTCGTTTTCACGAATCATTAATGTACGGGCCCGTACACAATTACCGCACCAACTGTGCATTACGTGTCGCAACAGCGGCGATACTTTTGTCCGTACCCCTTGAGAGCCACCGCGAACGAGAAACAGGGACGACCTTATTACCGTGGACCTAATTGTACGGGTTACGAGATGCCCGTGCCCCAACTTTTTGTCCGTCTCTTGAAATATCCTCCACGAAATTAGCCACGATATTAGGCACGATATTAAGCACGAACGGTACAGCCGGATTTTCTATCTGTTTAACCGTGTTATCCCACTTAAGAAGCCAGGAATCTTCACCGCGTCGTGTGTCCTCGCGGAACAGAAGCACTGGTTTTAGCCGAACGATTCTGTCGCGGCGAAACTAGCCAAAGAAAATATGTACATTGTTCGTCTGGGCGCGGGATCGTCGAGTTTTTAAAAAGGAGCGACGCGCGAATCGTGTCGGCGCGACGACGTTCAAGCCGCGACTGGATTCACGCTGGAAGCCGTATTATACAACAGCGTCAAACAATTATATCCGTATTATGTTGCGTACACACATGTTGCACAACCCAGGCGAACGGTGCAGCGCGCCAGCCTGGCTCTCGTTTCCACGAAAATACGCGAGATACGCGTTCGAATTTCAAACCTGTTAACGGCATCTATTTAACACCTCGATCATTCGGGAACGGTAAAATTCTCGCGCAACTCGCTTTGAGAAACCCTGGGCGACGCTGCGTCGAGTCGCGTCAAACAGTTAAACTTGCACGCTAAACTGTAACGATACGAGCCAATTGTTTATCGGTCCAAAGTTACCCGCGAAAATGTACATACGAATATCAGTCCGACGTAAAGTTACGGCCAAACTACAACAATGCCTTTCTTCGTTCGTACTCGTTCGTCGCCCATGAAGATTTCTCAAAATAACCGGAGAATAAGACACAGGGGGGAGGAGAAATTTCGCGGCTCGCAATAACGTAAGACGGAACGAGAGAGCAATTGTGCGCCACGACGAGTCAGCACGATTTAACTTCATACGATACGTCGATCGACGATCGACGGAAAATATTTGAAACATGTGACTCATGAAAAACCGGTGACAGGTGGAGTCACGAGTTTGTTTGCGCGAACAGGCGATTCGTTATTGTTCTACCTGGCACGCTCTTCGCTTCTTTCAATAAATTTAAACATCGCAATGCTCGGATGGCGATTAAGTAACGTTATAAAATAAAACCCGCAGAGATACTTGCCACCGAAAGCTACGCCACAGAAAACATCGTTGCAAATAATACCTAATATCTAATTAAACCTACGAAATTTCGTTGTCGCGTTCAAATGAAAAGTTGAACGAACTTTCCCGGATACCGTCGACGAGCACTTTCACTGCACCCAAACTCATAAAGTACACCCAATTCGAAAAGCACCCGATTCGCGTGCCCTCCGAGAAGAAAACGGCGTCACACTCGTCCACGTAAAGTACATACGAGTATTCGCGAGTCGACTACGCGTCTCGATTATCAACAGGTAAAAGGACTCGGGTTAGTTTGACGACGAAAAAGAAATCCGGCGTCGATAATTAGTAAATTGTCGGTGTTACGCGGCGGACGTCGCGGTTAGCGCAACGCTCGTGGCGAATTATGCAGAGTGCCCGAGAGAACTGCAATTGCACTCGCACTCGCACTCGCACTCGCACTCGCCCCCGGCCGGGAGTGTGCATACGTGCCGGCGGGTAGACCAACTCCGAAACGAGTGACGAGGAGTAGGTAGTTGAAGCAGGCCGCCCGCGTACGCGTAAACGTAAGCGTAAGCGTTTCTAGGCGGGAGACTATTCTTTCCGTTTCTGGATTATATTTAGCCCAAGTCCGGTGCGCGACACTTGTGTCACAGAAACATGGCGTGCACGTGCGCGCCGGCTCCTCTAACGTACCGAAAGATTGAGCCTGCCACGGTTCCAACTGCGAACGCGAGTTCTCGGTCCACGCAAATCTCATTGGCTGCCGTTCTATCCACGCGAGAAAAACGACGCACAGGAGGAGAAGCGATCGCAGGTGCGACGAGCAGCTACGAGTCGAGATGCTCTTGGAAAATCTCCGACGGCGTGTAACCAGCTCTCGTCGCACGTATGTTACGTATGTACATACATACATACATACAGACGTACGTATGTCCATACACACATACGCAGGTACATAATATTGATTCGCAATATTGTTTACAGGTTCGTCGGTACCGCGGTACGATTTGCGAACCACCGCGAGATAACGACGTTTGCGTTAAACGAGTTTCTTATCGTCTCTCGAAAGGCCTGTAATTCCGCGTATACCGACGACCCTTTCCTTCGTTTACGTAACGCTTGCGTCAACATCGGATACGTAATGAGACTAAATTGTCGGCTCATTCAAGGACCGTGCTATCGAAGGGCATGCATATGTACATACATATGTATATGAAATACACTCGGTACGTGCAAAGGATCCTGGATAATGGAAACACGATGGATCAACGATCGATTAATCCCGAGAAAAAGAAATTCGCGAAGAAACAAAGTGCCTTTGGTTAAATCGCCGTGCACGAGTCTACTGCGAGCAACGTTTCGAGACTGTGGCATGACGTGACGTGGTCGTTAATCGAGAGCAGACGTCGAGCATCGCGTCGGATGATTTCACGGACAACCGGCGGCAGTCGAGTGTAAAGCAACGTTTCCCAATGGTCTTGGTCCGTCGATTAAAATAATCGTTCTACAATGGTACACGAATGTATCGTCGTCGCCCGTCTCCACAGCAGGCGTATCGACGTTTGAAACTTTCCGCAAAACCGGGCTAGACGTTAACGCGAGAAACAAACGCGAACGTAGCACCTAAGAATCTAACAAAACCGTTAAGCAGGGAATTGCGAGACGCGAACCGCAACGATTACAGAACCCGGGAGAACAAGTAGAGAGGAAAAAGGAACGAGTTGGGAAACGCTGGGGTAAAGTGCGTTATTTAACGAGACACGAAGATCCTTTACGCGGTTTCTTGCCCGTGGCCAGGGAGTACGGCCGAGGGGACACGAAGCCTTACGGGGGCTGGGTCAATGAAACGTAAAGAATAGCAAAGAGAGATAAAGAAGTAACGGCAAGAGAAGCCGTCGGAAGTATAAATTGCATCGGCGGGTCTACTTGTCCGGTATCGAACGTCCTCCACGAAGTATCCTCGGGCTATTAACTCGTTAACCCACTGCCGATCACCATCTTTTTTCTCGAATCGTATTCGGTCGGACGACGTTGATATTCTTTCGAATAATTACAAGTAAACTGCAGGTAAATAAACCGTGACGATGTTCCGAGTCTTCTTACGTACACACGTATACGGTACTCCGAACGATAGTATAGACGCCAGGCGAAAGCTATTCTCATTCTATTCTTCGATGAAACGTCCAAGCTTTATGAAGACGGCACGGAAGTTATAGAGATACCTATACTTATACAAATGGTAATCGTCGGTTACTCCACCACATTTTAAATTGTTTTACAATGCTTTCTCTGCGAGCATCCAAGGTGCATATAACATACATATACGTATACGTATACGTATACGTATACATACATATAACGTAATCGTACATCGATGCCTTCGTCGTTACGAAGATCATCCTCCTAGTTTTCATTATCGTTATCGTTCGCGTTACTACGATCGATTCGATCGTCTGGCAACGATCTACCAATTATCGAAAATACAGAGAAGGAACTTTCGTAAAAAGTGTCAATGTTTACTCCGCCGAGCGACACGACGTTCCATCGAATCGCCGTTTGAACCGTAAAACGATAACGACTAGTAATCGCCGCATCGTCGGATAATCGATACGCGAAACAACGAATAAGCTGTTTAACGATTCGACCGGATAACAAACCCGCGTAAACAAATACCGGACAATCGTGGTGTTTACTTGCGCAACTAAACGGTTTCTTGCGACAGAAAATAGACCGACGACGCGTACGGAGTATAATTCCGGCACGACGAATTCAAGCACGTGTTTCGTATCCGGTACGAGTAAAACGGGTAAAACGGAGCCAGCTTTTTGCCCGAACGACGTAGCTCACCATATGTATTTACGCACGTACTTACGTTACGGCCTAGCGGGACCTTCGGACGAATGCAGCCCGAAAACCAGTGACATTTCACGGTGAACGTTCTACCGCCGCTACACACACCCGACATTTCTGACACTCGTACGTTATGGTATTTTTATGTCCACCGTTTTCAGAAACGTATGTACGCGATTACATCTACCGAAGCTTGATTCATGCATCGCGAGCCAACGACTCACGCACCCGATATCACAACGTAATGGATCGTGCAATCGTGGATCTATATAACTATTTCGAACGAGACCGATCTTTCGACTACGTACGCTAGTCGTGCTAAGTACGTTCACGTTCGAAGCGGACACACAAAATCTTACTGATAATAATTGTACATTCATCGTAGAAGCATGCTTCTGCTTATCGAACGATCCATTACGTTATCCGATTACAAGGTTTCTGCGCAGGACATTGCAAATCGATTAATATTGCCTCGTGTTCGATCGCCTTGGGACGGGCCGCTACATCTGTTTAAAAGTATTTCTTCCCGTTCTCTGTTGCCTATCCTCCTAGGTATCTTTGTAATTACTTTCACCCTATTTGGAACACGAGTCAACGTTCCGCCGAGTGTTCCATCGATATTTCGCCTCGGTTCGTTTCGGTTCGGTTCAACGTGATTTCAACGATGCGCCGTTAAAAGCGGAAAACCACGGTCAACGGATGATACTCGACGGTTAAAAAAACGCCAAGTCGTTGCTCTTGTAACAGAATCACACGCTTTGTAACATTGCCAGCTGTTACTTTCTCCTCTCTGATTAACGCGAGGAAATATACGCAAACCTGATGTACAGGCTGATGTGCAGGCTGATGTGCAGGCTGATGTGCAGGCTGATGTGCAGGCTGTCCATCGATTCCCCTATTTTTCCTCTAAACCGTAGCTCGTTGTTCCTGATAATATTATGTATATGACAATATCGAAAAGAACGGTCAATCCATCGTGACGCGCTATATGTATACGATTCGATCAGTTAAAGATGAACCATCTCAGGGGATAGTGCGGCGAGGGGATTGATTTTGCCTTTGTGCCGCGCCACGACGCCGCGTCACGACAAACGAATCGCGCGAGGCAAAATCAATCCCCTCGCCGCATTATCCCCTGAGATGATGGTTCATCTTTAACTGGGCGGCTTGTGCATACATAGAGGAGGATGTCGTTACCATTGTAACGTAATTGTTTCTACTTGTAACGCGGGTAACGCAGTTTTTCACGGACGTATGGTGTTAGGCGGACCGCGTGCAACGTCGATGGGGCCATAAAAGGCCGCGTGAAAAGGACAATGGAAACGATGGAGTTTCCTTGGCAAAGTAGCGGGAAACGAGAGGAAACGACGACGAGGCTCTCCGTACATGGAAGCTAATCGATGCGTGGAGATCGTCCGCGTCTTTTCTTCTCGTTGCTCCAGTTTCGAGCGTTCGTTTCGAGTCGATCCGGTGAAGAATGTTCGCTTAATGACACGCTGTAAAAAGTCCACGCAAACTATGTATACCATACGCGTGATATTTTATTACGGGCGTGTCGTAATCTACCGATTCGACATTCCGTCGCGAAACGTCCGTTTTACTTTCCGCATCTTCCACCGAGGTCCCGCGTAAACCTTTCTTTTCGCCTATCTTTGTGCAAACTTATTCATACGGAGAAAAGGAAATATTTCGAAATAAGAGGTGGTACGATATAAATGTCAGTGAAAGAGTGTTCTCAAATGGAATTACACCTGCCGCGATAAAATATTGCCCAGTTTTTAATACCGCTTGGAACTATGAGCTGGTCCGATGTCGGTGTTAGATAAAAAGAGAGCGTTAATCGTATAAACGTGAACAAGGTGATTCAACGGTTGTACTTCGAATACTCGTACGTCAAGAATAATTTACACTTTACTAATCTGTGTTACAGTCTGACGAGGTCGAACCGAAAGCTAGTATCGGTAATGCGAATCGATCTATTTACAGCTCGAACAATAGTAACCCCCCCCCCACCCCGCCTCCCACATGACTTCGGTCTAATTAGCAACGATACGTTTTTTGATATTACGAATAACGATCGATACGGCTTCGTCGCGTAGCGGTATCGTAATGATATGGCGACGAGACCCAACCGGAAGCGACTCGTCAACCGGAACCAGGTTCTTTCACAACGCGCTCGAGCCACGACCGTAAAACGTGCTCCGAGTTAAACTCCTCCGTAAATATACGTCGCACGGCCATGTGAAAAATCTACCCTATGTATACCTGTGATACACAGGTAGGAGTTATATAATTCGCATGCGTTCCGATCGGTCCATTTTACTTTCGATAGAATGGGATGTACGACGCCTGATCAAAAATCCCGAAAAACCGGGCATGCATCTTCTCTTGCCTGCACGTAATTTGGCTGAGAGAATAATTCGCGGCAGAAGCGCATTCTCGCAGTTTCCGTGGGAGCAGAACCCGTTTCGTTGCGTGGGCCGCGATGCTTGTCCAGCATAATAAGATGCATGTCTCTGACGTAAGACTTTCACCCCCGAGGCTCCCTGATCCCGTCCGTTGCCTCTCTGATCGACTCGCCTTCGTTTTACAGCTTGAATACATGCACGTTTGCACGTCCTTCGCGGCTTTAAACTGGGAAAACGCGTCAACGCACGGACACGGGCTCGATGTACATTTGCCTATCGATATCTACTTATTCCGCGATCTTTGTCTCCCTCCCAACTCGCTGTTCTCTCCATTTCATTTGATAATTACGTAACGTTACAGACAACTTTACACCACGAGCTCCCGATGCAAAAAACATCGCCGTTGAATACCACCGAGATCGCTCTCTCTTTGTCCAACGCGTTATCTTCTACTGTTTACACGATTACTTTATAGCATTTTTTCTGCCGTTCCTTTTAAAGTCCCGTAACAGCGTCACGTAGTGAAATTAAGCCGCGGTGAGTTCCATACACGGTACTTAATTGTTCTGTCGCTGGCCGTGAATCAGCTCTGACGTTTAAATTCTAAGCCTTTCCAATTTCGAGATCGTCGTTGAGTACAGTTAAAAATACGGGCCAGAATTTTCTCTACTCCCGTATCAGCGACCGCGATATGTTTTATGAACACAAGGATAAGGTTAATTCGCGCGACACGTTTCTAACAGTCACTCGGTAAACAATTGTCAATGCCGTGTTTGTCGATCGTCTTCGGCAACGTACACGTTCCGCTGCGTTAACCCGTGTACTTTTGGCGAATCGACAAGTATGAACGAGTATCAACGATCAGAAACTACAATCGTATATCGTGCATAGAGGAGCGCACACGCTTGCCAGTCGTGCGCTTGCTTTCATGGCAAGTCTGGCTCATAAAAAATGTTTACTCGGGAACGCGCGATCTAGATGAGGCTATTAAAAATGATCACGCACGTATACGCACACACGGGCGAGAACGGTGGGAGAGAAGATTTCACGTCAAGTTCGAGGGAAGGAGATACACAGATAGAGATGCGTTAACGTTGCACGACGAACAACAGCCTTGTAACGAATCTCCTTTTCTACATGCTTTTCTGTTTAACGCAGTTCGTATTCTTCCTGATGTTTGCAAGTGCAGCGAAACGTGTAGTCATCGGCCATCGATAATTACTTGCGTGTAACGTCATACGTAAATAATCAGCAAATCTACAATAGTGTATCACATCACGTGTACCGGAAAACGTTTTTATAGGAATGACGAAAAGGCGACTGCGACTATAGTTTTCCATTTTATGAGACAAAATCTGTGTTTCGGAGTATCAACGTTCCACGCTCAAATGACGATAAGTTCGTGCACGGAAAGCCCCAAGTATTTGCTTCGCGTGAAACACCGTGGTACAAGAAAATATATGGAACACCGTAAATATGTATGTAGAAATCTTTTTCTAACAAAAAAGCGGATAAACCTCCGATATCTGGTTAAGGAATGAGATATTTCTCATGGCGATTGTTCTAAGGAATACGTGTATGCATAAACGTTGTTACCTACGGGCACTCGAAATATTTCTACTATACAAACAATTTAAAGACCACACCGCTAACAGATAACAGCCTATCTTCGGATAGTACGATGATTAAACAGATATCGCGTCGATCGAAATTGTTGTTACTTTCGCAAAGACGTCATTCGCTTGCAACTACCGAATCGTGTTGCAGGAACGTCGGTGAACAGTTTTCTCCGAAATCCCGAAATGTTTAAACGGGTTAAAAAATACTTAATTTTGGAGAAATAGTGGTAGAATCGTAAACTAAACGGAACGTTTCGTATAGACTACTTTCCTGGGCAATATGTACTTCGTACCTCAAAATTGTTAGGATAAAAATATTGTTAAATGTCCCAGCGATAAATGCGTAGAGAATGAAATAGTGTACGGTCAGTGTAATTCGCAAATCACAGCGAAAACTACTTTTCAATCGTTCACACACACGGACAACAGATGTACTCGTACGCGAACTCGGGCTCGATGATTAAAAAAAGGAGAAAAGAACGATACTCAACGTATGTGCATTAAAAAAGAGAGCAGGTCGTTCTTTTACTCACCGCGTACTTATCCTTGTAAAAAAGCGAGCTGGTCGACATGGCGTTTAGCGACGGAGCAACAAGTTGCAGTGCGAAATCACTTCGTCCTCATCGTTCCCTCTTGTTTCCGTTCTTCCGTGAATTCATCGATAATCGAAATGATTTCACACACTCAGATACCGTTTACCCCGAAATTCAGAAACGATCACTGCGAAAACACGTATAAGAATCGTAAGAACACACGGTGCACCCGGTAATGGGGAGCTTTTGACAGTTTACCGGAAAAACAAGGTGTACGCCTGCGCGGTACTCGGAAGAGAGAAACAGACTGATAGAACGTGTGTATGTCCAGTTAGTTTGTGGCCACGGTTACGACAAGAAAGGTAGCCTCGTCCCCGCAGGCCCCCCTCGCTGTCTGGCTGACCTACAATCTAACGAAGGCTCTCTCTTTTCGCTCTCTCATTCCCTCACCACCGTCTCGTTCCCTCTCTCTTCCTCTTACTAAACGTCTGCCATTATTCCAATGAATCTTGGTTTTCTCCCTTTTCAGAATATGGACTCTTATGCGTAGAAAACTGTCTTTCACACGCGTACCGATTCATAGCCGTGGAATTATACAATTCTTAATAAATTTCATAAAAATGTCTTTTCAAGGGAAATTTGATATTTGGACGGAGAGCACGTCCTGCGATGCATGTACGTCATATGTATATGTTTCAGTCGAGTAATTACTGAGACTTATGCTTAATAAATGCCCTTCTTTCCTTTCCAAGTACCGCGAAATCTTCCAAGAAGTAGAGAACGTCGTCCTAAAATGACACTGACAGATTCATAATTTTAACGTGCGCACAATTGTTAATGTTCGCTACCGACAAAACCCGGACACGTTAGAAACGCGCGGCAATATAAATGTTCAAAAATTTCGACTCCGGAAACAAGAGAGTTTCGAGATCGACGCGGAACAACCATTCGCCATCTTGTTTGATCGACGGTCGAATCTCGAATAAACATTCTCGAATCAGAAGTCTACGACGCGATACGTACGTAGGTGCTCTGTGTTTGTTTCCTTGTTGCGGAACGAAGCTCTGGAAATATGACTCAAGAAGGCCAGTAAGTATACTGAGATTCACATAAACTCTTTCTTGATTATTTCCCCGGATCCTCAGCTTTTGTCTTCGCGGCATTACGCTAAGAAAAGCTATGAATTCTCGTCGCAAGACACCGAATGCCGCCCCATGGCTTTCGAAACACCGCCATGTTGTCCGACGGCTTTATTGATTCTCGAAGTTTCTGGCAAAAGAATCAAAATTTTCTCGCATTACTCTTTTTTCTTTAATCGACAACACATTTCCCTATAATTTTCAGTAATCGTTATACTAGCGACAATGATTTGTCGAATTTCGGCGTTTCACAAGTCGTTATGTACGATGGGACCATGCTTCGGAGCACAAGGTTTAATGGCTCGTATTTCTAGCCGATTGATTAGCCGTATATTTTGTTTTTACAAAAAATACGTTTAAAAGTTTTATAATTCAATCGACATGCGTCACAAATTACATTGTATTTTCGCTTCTCTTCGAAATTTCAGTAATGTCGACATCCAAGTTTTTCCGTCTGTAATGACTAGCGGTTTTTATCGGAAACCATAGAGCTTAATTCCTAACCTTTACCTACATTTCACGAATACGATACTAGCATTTACGCATTGAATATCATTCGACTATTCAGCATACAACAATATACGCTTAGTTTTATAACTGGCATCTAACGGACGTGCTCAATTGAAACATTTATGTTGCCATTGAATGCAGATGAAATTTTTTACTTAATGGGTCAATCTCACATGTATATCAGGAATAACATGCGTAAGAAATTTCAAATTCATTGATGCCAATAATAAAACAATTAGCATTAAACCCCCCTTCTTTTCTTAATATTATGCAGCACTACATATTCTGTTTTCCTTTTGTGTTTAGAATACCACCCCCACCGGTGATGTGGGCCCAGCGAAGGGATATTTTATATGTCACCATTTGTCTAGAAGATTGTAAAGATCCGACTATTCAAATTGAGCCTGAAATGATATATTTCAAAGGTGTAGGTGGTACAGAACAAAGAATGCACGAAGTTACGATTAATCTATACAAAGAAATTAATACGAGTAAAACGGTTCAAAATTTAAGAGGAAGGACCTTTGAATTAATTCTTACTAAGAAAAAGGAAGGTCCCTATTGGCCAAGATTAACAAAGGAAAAGACAAAAGCTCATTGGTTAAAGATTGATTTTAATAAGTGGAAAGATGAAGATGATAGCGACGAGGATCCTGACATGCCAGTAGGTGGCAACAATTTAGAAGAGGTATAAGAACGTTTCCATATTCTGACTAAATTTGTTTGTAATAAAATATCATTCGAATTAGCCTGATTACTTCATATTATTGGGAACTCTTAGATGTTAATCTTATGGTTGAATTTGCAGATGATGCGACAGATGGGCGGTCTACGAGGTAGCGGAGACAGTAAACCAAACTTCGATGATATAGACGACGAGTTAGGAGAAGGCGGCGAAGACCTAGACAGTGACGACGAGGATTTGCCGGATCTGTTTGATTGAAAGGATTTTGACGATATTTTAAAATAATCCACATAAAAGAACAAATTGCGACCTAAGAATAGAGCACCACCAGGCGATATTTCAGTAGACCATGCTATTTGTATTTTCAATTGCAAATAATTTTTGCAAATTTGCTAACGGCCCATGTTGCAGTAGCAAACAGGCAAATCAGGTGCGTGAAAGATCCATCAACAAAAAACCAAGTACAGTGGTCGGCAGATGAACAGTAATACACTTTTTAAGTACCCTCTAATCCCTCTTTAGTCTGTAGTTCATATACTAAGTTATAATGGACAAGCTTTTTTAATAATGATTACTTGTGTAAAATATTAAGGAGATAAAATAATGAAAATTATTAAATTACCTGTGGAATTGTTTATTTCAAGATGTCCCGTTTAAGACTTGATCTATTTATATATATATATATACATTATATATATGTATACACACACACACATATAATGGATTTTATTACGGATGTCAATAAAATATAGCTTTATTTTGTCTCTTTACCAACTTAGTATATCTTTCCTCGATATTCGTTATTACAATCAACTCTCAGAACTATACTGTGTTCACACACCATCATGTAATACATACAATTCGGAAAATTGTGGGGAAAAAAGAAACCACTTGCATGCTGTGTAATCTAAATGTAAGAAACATATTATTAAAAAAAGGAATAAATAAATATCGGTTCGTTTATCCAACGATGCTAGAAGCACCACGTAATGCCAAATATCCAGCGGTAATGTCCATCGGTAGACTTCGGACAGTTGCAAATTCCTCGGCAGTTGCGTAGTATAATTTAGTCTGTGGATCTGTATATCGTGACTGTAAAATAAACGTAATTTATATATCTGTTTATATTTCAATATGATAATTGCGTATGAAAAAGTAATTTTTATATTCGACTCACGGGCAATCCAGAAATATCAGAGTATTTTTTTGCCGGTCTGAAGCTTGGCGGTGCGTTAATCGAACTGTCTGAAAATGGAAAATCTTCATTAGCAAAAATTGAAATTACGGGGAAAATATTTCAAACTTAATTCGTACAGTGCACTACTTCCGATGGCCAGGGCAGCGCGCGTTCCTGTGTCAATACTTGCTTCAAGGACCTCCAGGTTCGTTTTTTCCCGGTGTTGCTGGTTGGTCGGAATTTCTGTTGAAACATAGGATTCTTGAAGACTGGTTGTGGCTTCTTGTTAGTCTCCACTACCTCCTCGCTCACCATCTTCTTAGTTCATCTAGAAACGCAACTTCCTTATAAAAGTTATAATCGGTATTAACAGAGTACAAAATCAATATTTACAGTTCCTTTACATCCGTTAGAACACAAAATATCTTTAAGATCTCTTTATTATATAAGTACACCGTGCTGCAATTAGATGACTTAGGAATTTATTCTGCCATATAGGATAGAGTTAGTATAGTCTGTGAATCACATCCCAATATACTGCGAATTGTCTGCATCATAGTTGTGTTCAAATGTTTGACCAAAACTTTAGCCCAATGACTCAAAATAAGTAAAGCTATGTAATTCCTTTCAGAATCTCTGGAAATTTTTACTTTTTTAATGTATAGAACTTCAGGTAGTTTAGTTTATTTTAATAACAAAAATACCTTTGAGAATCAAAGTGATATTCACACCCTTGTAAGAGATAGTTGTTAATAATCATCGGCAAGTCATCTTCAAAAGATACGAAAGCTCTTTCACTTGGCTCAATCAAACAGAGAATTGCTTGCTTACAAAATAATAACACCTGATCAGATTCTACTAGACTGATATTGCGCTTACTATCATTTAGTTCCTGTGCAATAATTATTGAACATTATGAAATATACATACATCTTACAAAACTATTGGTAATATATTTAACATGTGTTTCATGCAACCTTAGCTATGTAGAGATTAATGTGTACATTTCTCTTTATAAACTCTACATCCTTAATACACAACCATAGAAATTTATCAGCTACTTCAATTTCTTTCTGAACATAACGTATAGCATCGTACTTTAAACTGCATTTGGAATGACATTTTTTAATATCTTGTTTTACTTGTAAGACAGGTGCACATTTATCTGTCTTCAGCATGGAAGAATTATGATAATCTGGTTTAAAATTTTTCAATAAAGCTGTCCTTCTGTGCTTTCTTTTTTCCAAATTGATTACATTAAAATGATTTTCTTTGCGTGACGTGGAACATGGACTTCTTTTTGACCCATCATATTTGTTAGAATTTCCTAAATTCAACCTTACTTTCCTACCCCAAGGTTCAGTTTTATTTGAAACTTTATGCTCCAACTTTCTAGTAGCGTCAGCTTGTTTTGCATTAACCTTCTGAACGATCTTTCTGTTTATATTTCTTAAGTAAGATGTTAAGAGCTGCGTATCGTATGAATAGATAAATTTGTCAAGAAAATTGGTGTGTTTTTCTATAAATTGCCTCACGCTTTTTTCATCAGAGAAATCTAGGTTTTGTTGTACAGCAATATCTTTAAGTTTCTCAGCGACAGATAATAATTCCCGTTTCATCTTTCGGGTTTTATCCACGTGATTGATAAATGTAATTTTGTTTGAATTTCTGTAAGCTGGTGATTCAAGTTTTAGACCCAAATTCTGGAAGAACGTGTGAACAAACTTATCCACGTTGATTGCTGATATTTCGAACATGTTTTGATTCACATCAGGATCCTTATCGGTGTGAGAAAAATAAAACTATCTCCCGATATTCGACAAAAAGATTCGAAATACCATGTACAGGAAAAATATAAAAAAATAATACTTTACTTGATATGAAAGCAATTCGACGAAGAATCGTCACAAACAAACTTCTGCGTTTGTTTTTAGCTTCGACTCATATCATCACAGTTCACACTACTACAACTTGTCAATTCTGACTTATGCTATCGGATTTACAATATAATGCGACTGACTTATTTTCAGTTATCACAACGATCAATAGACACGACGTGATTTAAATGATTTCGGAAAGATGCCGATTATTCGTTTCTTTCGTAACAATCATATCAAGATTTACTGCAAGAATACCAAGCTGGTAACCCGTTGTAAGTATATCATTACTTTAAACTTATTGGAAACATATCCAGTTTTAGTACGCATCCGTTTTTCGGCATAAACGTATGTACATGTGTGTGTTTTGTGTTGTTGAACACGAATCCTCAAGCAAAAAATCGACGCCCAGTTGTAGTTCCCGAGATATAAGTATTTCAAGTTCCCGAAATGAGGGGTTAAGGCGCCATCACTTTACGCCCGCGGATCGGCACTGTTACGGCACTGAGCAGAGATATTTCGATATGCGAGTGCGCAATGGTCGCTTTACTACGTTTTTACTGTGGCTTCGATGCCGGCTTTTCAAATCTTTGTGGCTCGTTTAGCTACACTAAGCACTATTGCATCATTTACAGATACATTTAAAAATGTTGATTAACTTGTCTTTAGCGTTAAACAGCACAAAATACTCGTAAACTCAACAATTTGTACCGAAATTCACATGCTAAATGTATGCCATATAAGACAGTCAAATTTTAACTACACTCTATTCTCAACGAACTGCACGTACATCATACAAAGCTCACAGATATAAGTATGTATGTTTATCAATTACCTCGTTCAAGTACAAAGTTCGTTTTCATGTGTTAAGGGGGGAAATTCCATGTAGAACCAAAGAAAAAATTGATTTTTTATTTTTTGCTTTAAAAATTAGTATGGACCCTTAGCTTTAAAATGCGATAAACCGGAATCGAAAAAATTAAATAGAACGAAAGTTATGCTTCATTATAGAAAGGAGCGCGCAGCGTCAGGGAAAGCGTCGTCCGGCTGCCGCAGGTATACTGCGCGCTCAGTATTTCGCAGACTCTCCTAATCTCTTATGTCATAAGGCTTATGGCATAAGGCTCACGCCATAAGGCTTATGGCGTACCTGCTTATATATAAATATGTATACAATCTTTATTTTGAATAGAGCAGATGTTTGAGCATCTCTTTTTAACAAAGACCCTTATGTAGCGTGCTGCTTCAGGTAAACGGCTCTTTTGACCTGCGAGGCACTATTTTAACTACCGTGTCAGTTTAGTTCAGCACGTCGTTCAAAACGGTCGAGCTTTTGCTAAAATATTCGAAATGTCGAATTATCCAAAAGGTAGCCGAGAAAAACCAAAGCAGCATTGCCGCAATCGTAAAAGACGTTTTCAAGGAAATCAATTTACCGAAGGCAAAAGTGAGTTTCTCTTTCACAATTGTCTGACTGCCGGTAGATGAAAACAATGGTGCTCGCGGGGAATCGAAAACTTTTGATTGGTGATTTTGAACATACCCAATGTTACGTCATGCATGTACAGGATCATCTAAGATCCGTGATACTACAGCATGAAAAAAGAACGTAACAGGTTTGGGGTTCGTTTGGGTTAAGTCTGGAACAAATTAATTCAGGTCAAACTGGAAATTCTGTAGATAAATTTCGATTAGGTTCAATTTAGATTCATACATCCACGCGAATAAAGAGCGATTCGATATTCAATTTATAAACTAAGAAGAGATAATGATTTTCAACTACGAAATCAGATCGGTTTTGATATGCTTTAATAACAGCATGGGGGGAGAAGCGGATGAAACGTAGTGGCGGATTCGTGTACTACATACAGTTGAGACTGTGGCGGAACGTGACGAGATTCACCTTACCCGTCGCTGAAGGTCAAAAGAGAATTTTAAAAATTACTACTTGTAGATTCGCAGACGAGCCGGAATCTTTCAAAATTCGTAGACGGGCGTAAGTCAATCAGATCAGGCATCATGGGTCGCAAATTTTTCGTCGGTGGCAATTGGAAAATGAACGGTACCAAAAGCGAGATTGACGGTATCGTTGCCTTTTTAAAAACCGGTCCGCTCGACCCAAATGTTGGTACGTTTCTCTTGTTTTAAGATGCTTTATATCTTCTATTCTTGGAAGTCATTGTAGAAGAACAGTAAACATCGAAGTGCTATTTTATAACTGATCTTTGAACTTATCAACTAAGATACATGTACTATAATATAATTATTCGCAAATGTATGTTTGTAACAATAATCATAATTGATCTTTATCAGAGGTCGTTGTCGGAGTACCCTCGATATATCTGTCCTACACAAAAAGTATATTGCCAAGCAACATTGGTATTAGCGGGCAGAACTGCTATAAGGTTGCAAAGGGAGCATTCACAGGTGAAGTTAGTCCTGCTATGCTTCTGGACAGTGGAATTCCATGGGTAATTCTTGGTCATTCAGAGCGTAGAAATGTCTTTGGGGAGACAGATGAATTGATAGCAGAAAAAGTAGCACACGCGTTAGAGGCTGGCATAAAGGTATGTCCACAAATTACACATTGAATTAATTAAACTGAGGAAAGTATTTGCGGAATATAATCATTTTAAAGGTAATCGCATGCATCGGAGAAAAACTGGAAGAACGTGAAGCCGGCAAGACAGAAGAGGTGGTATTTAGGCAGACTAAAGCCATTTCAGATAAAATTAAGTCCTGGGACAATGTAGTTCTTGCTTATGAACCAGTATGGGCTATTGGAACAGGAAAGACTGCTACACCTGAACAGGCTCAAGAGGTCCATGATAAATTAAGAGATTGGTTCTCGAAGAATGTTAGTCCAGCTGTTGCTGAAACACTCAGAATCATTTATGGAGGTTCAGTAACTGCAGGGAACGCGAAAGACTTAGCAAAGGAAAAAGATATTGATGGATTTTTGGTTGGCGGAGCATCCCTGAAACCCGACTTTGTACAAATTGTTAATGCCAAGCAGTGAGAGCCAAATATTCTTTGTCCGCACAAACTGTTCTTTATGTATTTATTTCTGATATGTGTTAGACACATGTATCAAAAGTTGCAAGAAGAATAACTTTTATTCTTTTATCTTTTCTGTATAGAGAATTGTTAAGATCGTGTCAATGCAGCCAGAATAAACTTAACAACCTTCAATAGGATATTATAGTAGGTCACAACATTCAAAAGACATTGTATCGTTGTTATTCGTGTTGTAATTATTAACAATATAATAAATGTTGTAACAAAATCATAATGATGTGTATTTATTTTCTACAATTATTTTTATGTATTTCAATCTGTCAGTCCCTTAAATAATATGTTCTCCGGCATGGTAATCTTTGATGCATCTCTAAGACCATCTGCCTTTGTTTTTGCACAAGCAATGTCGCACAAAGATTTAAATGTTCGAGGTTCCCAAATGGCTAAGTCCGATAAAGATTTACGATTCAACAAAATATCACATCTGGTCAATCCCTCTGACAGTGTTTTGAGTCTTAGACCATGTTCCTCGCAGGCTACATTTGTTCTTTGCTCCCAAAGCTATAAAAACAATGTATCTGTAGTAACAAATTCAACAAAAGAACAGTTCGTTTGTATTACCTCTCTCATATCCTTCTTCTTCAATTTTCTACCTAACGTGCTGAATAGTAATGCTCTATGAACATTTCTGATGGCAATACTATAGCAATTCCTCTTTCTGCCGATATAATGCTGTAAACAAAATTAATAACTTTAGAACTCTCGCTTGGTAATTTTTCTTTACAAACGTTCTTACCGCAGCGAGTTTGAATATTTGCCGTTTTCGCCAAAACTCGTCGGGACCTCGACATCTCGTAAACAATTGCGCCGATAAAAATACCATTTCTGTTAATGTCGCCGAACAGCGAATACAATACCTGATTCCTAACTTGAACGAATCTTTGGAAAATCGAGCGGACTAGAATGCCGTCGAGGTTATACTCGCAAATGCCGGAATTGAGCGGAACACAAGTACTTCAGTGGTACACAAAGAAGAAGGCATTCTAACCGCTTCTGATTCTGATAAATGAAGTATATGTTACGTTGAGTACCACTGCGGTGAAAGCTTAATAGGTTAACGTACACTCACGTGCTCGGATCCACGATAACTACATTTAATACTAACCGCAAATAGTGAATCAATATGAGCAACAAAAGGAGGTAAATTTTTTCCAAATTGGATCTGTTTAGGCGTTACGTTTCATTCAATTAGTGATGTTTACATTTATTCTCATGATGTACTATTTGCAGTAGTTGCTTCGTGTTAGCAATACAATTAATCAATAGAAAATCTCTAACAATGAAACGTTGATCCTTTGACAGTAGAATAAAAACTTCCAACGTACCAGAGGTGGACGATTCGCAAGATGTCGATGCGGATGCGGTAACAGATTCTGAAGACGAGTACACTGAAACCGAACGAAATCTGTTAAAGAAGGTTCGAACACGACGCACCTCCGATAATTATGACAGTGACGACGAGGTTTATGGCTTGCATATTGAAAGTGAGGATCAGGATGTGGACGAAGACGAGGAAGCTGATTCCATGGAGTCCGATATCGAAGGACTCCAGGAAGATCATGATCTACCAAACGAGAAAGCATGGGGCAAGAAAAAAAGAGCTTACTATTCTACAGACTACGTTGATCCTGATTATGCTTCAGCCAGTCAAAAGGACATAGCTGATGCAGAAATGGAGGAGCAGGAGGCAAGAAGTATACAGAAAAGATTGGCTGAGCAGTTAGACGATGTGGATTTTGGGCTGGATTTCATTCAGATAGAAAAGGAGGACAGCAAAAGCTCTGACGAAACAAAGCATATTGTAAAAACGGATCTTAGTAAGCTGAATAGAAGACAGAAACAGGCATTAATGCAAAAGGAGAGTCCCGAATTCATGGCTCTTGTAAATGACTTTAAAGGTACAAAAAAATATATTTCTAGGGACCAGTCTGGATTTTCCATTTAAAAATCTAATTAACTTATTTTTAGATCGCATGACCGAAGCGAGAGATGTTCTAGCACCTTTCTTAAAGTTAATAGAAAAGGGTACAGTACCACAATGTCCTGCTGCCTCTTTTGTGAGGACAAAATATCATCTATCTCTAAACTATTGCGTGAATATTTCGTTCTATTTAATGTTAAAAGCTAAGAGGCTACCGGTTTACTCCCATCCAGTCATCAAGCGTTTGGCACAGTACCGTCAGCTGTTAAATCAGCTAGAGGTTGGACAAGAAAGCCTAATGAAGGAAATTCAAGACATTGTAAGAGCTGAAAAAGAAGGGGAACCATTGTATGATATATCAAACGGTTCTCAGATGAATACAAAGAAATTAAATAAGAGAAAAACTACTTTGGACGAAAGTTCGAAACATTTAAAATATGCAAAGAAAGAAATTGTAAATGCTAGTTTACCTAAAACAGAGTCAGATAATGAGCAACAAATCGTGGAAGATGATACAGAAATGGAATCTGTAGAAAATGAAGAAGAGGAAAATCTTGAAAATCACAAAGAAAATGAGCTTCTGGAAAATAATACACAAAATCCTATGACTGAAAGTGATGGAAAAAGAGCAATTACCTATCAAATGGCAAAGAACAAAGGTTTGACGCCTCATCGAAAGAAAGAGCAGCGCAATCCTAGAGTGAAACATAGAAATAAGTATCGTAAAGCAAAAATTCGAAGAAAAGGAGCGGTATGTTTATACATTACTTTTTAATGCATTCCTACAGCGTATCTCGTATGAATTGTATATTTCTTGTTCTTACAGGTAAGGGAAGTGAGGAAAGAAGTATCTCGCTACTCGGGCGAAATTTCGGGAATCAAGGCTGGTGTTAAGAAAAGCAGAAAATTGAAGTAGGGGTCGACTTTTCTAAAACACTTCCTGTTACAATATAAATGTAAAACCAGATTTGTTACTATCGAAATAAGTCTTCTTTTATACATAAAATACAAATGTACATACATTCAATGATCTTATCATTCATTCTACTATTTCAATATAAGTTTGCGACCTCCTGTTTACCTATGCTGTTATAGACCATACAAATTAGGGATCTTCGCATAATACAGTCAAACGAAATATATGGCAAATATTATATAAACACAGTTGTGGACATTTTATTTGTTGCTTTTATATATATGTATGAAACAATGATACTTATAATAACAGCAGACTCATATAGTAAACCAGTAATTTCATGAACCAATAGTGAACTTATCAGTGTGAAACACGAAACTGGACTTGGTGGCCAGTGTTAGTTTTGGATCTTCCCCAAAAAACAGTCTGTAGCACTTAGAAAAACATAAGAACTTAAGTTAAACATAATTGGAACTTAATTATCCAACTTTGCTAATATGTCCGATTCACGGAAAAGGTGGAATTCTTTGTTTTCTTCGAGTTCTACTTTGGTGCCACCATATTCTGGCAGTAAGACGACATCACCAACCTTAATGCTCAATGGGACATGTTCACCTTTCTATGACACAAATTAAAAAAATTTATGTAGTAACTGTTACTCATCATTTTTTTCAAGTTATCTCCAATCACAACCCCAATGACTTACATTATTTCTTTGGCCAGGACCTACAGCAACAACAGTACCCTGTAACACTTTAGACTGAGCTTTCTCTGGAATAACAATACCGCCTTTGGTTGTTGTTACAGCTTCAGCCCTCTTTATTAAAACTCTGTCAAAAAGAGGGATGAGTCTCTTAACAGCATTAACGGCAGCCTGAAAATAAAAATATTTTTGTATTAATGTTAATGTATGATATATAACAAACTTGTGGAAATGTCCGGCGACAATCGAATATTTGGTAAATTACTCTGATATCGTGCATGGTGCAATTTTATACGATTCGTCACAACTCTGTGTATTGCAATTTCCAGAACTGATCGTATCCGTGGTGAATGAATCAACTGACGAAACGCGACTTTAATAAAGCTCCAGTGAGGAACTTCGTGTTTATAGAATTGTAACCATATATATCACGCCGAAATGTCCAAACAAATGATTAAATTCCGTGCAAACATTTTTGTTTTGTAATTTCAGTAGACCTAACTTGTTTTTTCACTCTTCATCTGTCCGACGGCAAAATTGAAATAGAAGATGAATTACATCGCGTTCCGAGGCGAGCAGGGAGCGAAATTTTGTAAGACCATTACGTACAAGTACGAATATACAATGTATCACGTATTAAAAGTACATATCCATTCAAACAATTTATATGGTTCCCACAAACAAGAATTGCTTTCCAAGAAGTTTTACCTCAATCTTCATTTTTGGGGTTATATCTATACGCAATAGTTACAGTTTCGGAAACGAAATGTCAATTAATTAAAGAACCACTACTTTACTCGCGGTAATATTTGCCACACTTACCATAGTGGTTCTGTGTTTCTTTCGTGGGATCTAACCGGCACTCTGCAAAGCACGTTGCACGTTGTGTAACCTAGCTGAGCGAAATGGAACAGGCCTATACTACTCGATTTTCTCGAAACTTCCAGTTTCCCCCACCAGGTAGTCATTGATTTCATGCTGGAACAGAGAAGAAATCTGTTATGTAACTGCAAAGGCACCGCCAGGCGGCAGTGCTGTCGAACACGTGGACAGGACTGTAACAAAGTATTGACATGCCCCGATTTTTTGTAGACTTCTTCAAAATTTTAAAGATGATATTTCACCGGAATACTTTATGATAGGTCCTGAAATTTGCATGAAGTTTAAAGTAAATATATTAGAAGTCATGTATATAACATATCATTCAATATTTTCGATATAAATGGTGAGAAATGTGTGAAGAATGTGGGTGAGAATAATCTGAAATTGTAAAGGGCTCCTTTCTAACATGAATGTGTTGTTGCGAGCCTGTCATACCGGTATCGGTAACAAATAAAGTTCTTTAACAACTGAGTTGTAAAATATGATGATCTGTTGGCGTTATTTTATACTTTTAGTTGTTACGCAATAACTAGATTCGACATTATGTTTGTCAAAACAAGCCTTCGTTAATAAAGATTACCGCGTTCGTTTTATTGTGGTTATGATAAATATGAAGTTTAGATTTTGCAAACTTTATGCTACTACTTTTATTAGAAGTAAAAGCATTACGCTTAGTTCCATAATTTGCAAGGCATGTTACATCATTTGTTACGAATTCATAACACCGTGTTCTGTATGTCCATATCGAGACCTTTTTAAACGTAACATTGTGGAAGAAATGTATGCTGATTTTCCTTATTCCTTCCCTAATAATTTTCTACAGATAAGTTATAATCTATGACACAAGCAAAATGTTTAAGTCATCGCTTAAGTTATCGCTCTCATTTGAAATGATTACGGGACAACGAAACAGTGCAATTTAAAGACACTGAATTATTCGTTAGAAATCATTCCTCGTTAAAATATAGTAGATAGGGGAATATCTGTTCCTACTTTCTTATTTCACAAATGTGTAAAAGTGAATGCTTCGCATGTTAATGCTAATGTTGTTTCAGAGAATTTTTGCTGATCTCAAACCACCATACTAATTCCTTTATTTACAACACTCTTTATCAATCATCATCTTACTTGAACAATAAAGTTTACTCTATATGGACCTCTAAATTTTGGTATTTATCAGTAATGATTACACATTTTAACAAAACTAACCCATAGTTACGAAGCTACCTGATGAAAGATAAAGAAGTGAGAGAAAAGGGTTAAAGAACACACGTTGAACATACAACTTGTAAAAGAGATCTATCGGAAAAGATGATTGGTGTATTCCAGACGGTTGCGTCACACCATGTTCTCGTACATTCTAGAAACTCATATTCCTACCTAAATACAACGGTGTTTGGACGCAAGCTTTATTTAATAATCACTAAAAATCATAGAAATAATTAAAGAATTTTATTTCAATTCCCGTTGGATACAATAAATATATATTGTCTATTTTCTTCGTATTTCTAGAATTGAATCTCAAGGGTTAGGTTAGTTAGAACCCGATAGGAGGGGATATGGTGGCCATGTGATAGCGCAGACTCTCTCGTACAATCTCATTCTACTCGCAAGACAACGTGCAGTCACGCTGCGACGATTTTCAATTACTCCTGTGCGATTGCGATTTTTTCTAACGGACAGCTTTCCCTCTTCAAACAAATTAAAGGTAAAGCTTTTACACTGGCGATGTTAATCTATGTTTTGGTGATTCCTGTAGAAATTTCGTGCGGATTAATCGAAACCCGGTTTGCATTTATCATATAATTTCAATTCATTTCCTTCCTGTTTTCGCGATTTTCTTTCGACTGCCGATAAGGTTTTAAGTTTCATCCGTTTATCGTGTTGTAATGTCCGTCGAAACAGAATTTGAGTGATATTTAAGGCTTCTTTAACATGTAAATGAGAATGTTCTTTGAGAATAATCGCGACCTAGACTCTAGTCGTTTTTCATCTTTCCCTTTAAGAGTATTTTCGTCTTTTTCCTTGAGAGAGGAGATAATTTGTTTTAAACTATTTTTCGTTATTCAATCAGTTCGATCGTGAGTAGGGCTAGCCGGCCGGGTTATCGTACACAGAACGTGAAAAGCTCTACGATAAATTAAACCAGCGAAAAAATACATTGTATTTCTTTGCGCAGTTAAAGAAGGGCGATATTTATCATTAATTACAAATTGCTTGTCCCGTGAATATTCCTAAAAATTAGTCTCGCACTTGAAACGTTTATCTTGCTTCGTCCACGCGGTAGTTTACATAACCATATTTCCATTTAAAACGCAACAACGTTTTTAGTTGCTGAATTAAGTACTTATTTTTCGTAATTCACGAATCGTTTACTCGCAACACAATAGCTTTTCCTAATTTCAGGAATATAATAATAATGTTCTTTTTAAGGAAAGTAGAATTTAGCTAAATGATAATTTGTCCCTACTTTATGAAAATATTGCATAATCATATGTCTTGATTGTAAATAGATAAAATTGTATATCCAGATGTACAGACTACCAGTCTTATTGAGAGGTGCAGCCCTTCGCCAGCTGCAGATCCGCTCGTATGCCAAAGATGTACGTTTTGGAGCGGAGGTCAGAGCACTTATGCTTCAAGGAGTAGACATCCTGGCTGATGCTGTGGCTGTAACTATGGGTCCCAAGGGTCGCAACGTTATTTTGGAACAGAGCTGGGGTAGCCCAAAAATTACAAAGGACGGAGTCACAGTAGCTAAGGGAGTGGAGTTGAAAGATAAGTTCCAAAACATTGGAGCAAAACTGGTCCAGGATGTTGCAAACAATACCAATGAGGAGGCAGGGGATGGTACAACCACAGCGACAGTGTTGGCTAGAGCAATTGCAAAGGAAGGCTTTGAGAAGATCAGCAAAGGTGCCAATCCAGTTGAAATCAGGAGAGGTATGTAGGCAAATACAAGAGATATTTGTACTCTTCTTACAAACAAATGGCAGTGCAATGGAAATTGTTAATTTTGTCCTGCGCAGCAAAATATATTCCTAATGCATATAGAATATTCCAATGTGATTATCGTAAGGAATAATTATGTAAATTTTGTAGGAGTCATGTTGGCGGTAGAGAAAGTAAAAGAAGAACTTAAGGCTCTGAGCAAGCCTGTAACCACCCCAGAGGAAATCGCCCAGGTAGCAACGATATCTGCCAACGGTGATAAGGCGATCGGTGATCTCATTTCTGACGCAATGAAAAAAGTCGGAAAGGAAGGAGTTATCACTGTAAAGGACGGCAAAACGCTTCACGATGAACTGGAAGTGATCGAAGGTATGAAGTTCGATCGTGGATACATATCTCCATACTTCATAAATTCTAGCAAGGGTGCCAAGGTGGAATTCCAGGACGCACTATTGCTGTTCAGCGAGAAAAAGATCTCCACTGTTCAGTCCATAATTCCCGCTCTCGAACTGGCGAACTCGCAACGAAAACCTCTTGTCATTATCGCTGAAGACGTAGACGGAGAAGCACTGTCGACGTTGGTCGTAAACAGGCTTAAGATTGGCCTCCAGGTCGCCGCCGTCAAGGCTCCTGGTTTCGGAGACAACAGAAAAGCTACTCTTCAGGACATGGCTATCAGCACTGGCGGAATTGTTTTCGGTGACGACGCGAATCTCATAAAGTTGGAGGACGTTCAGCTTAGCGACTTGGGACAAGTGGGTGAGGTCCTTATTACGAAGGACGATACCCTTTTCCTGAAAGGAAAAGGAAAAAAGACCGACATTGATAGGCGCGCCGACCAGATCAGAGATCAGATCGCGGACACAAATTCCGATTATGAAAAAGAGAAACTGCAGGAACGTTTGGCCAGATTAGCGTCAGGAGTAGCTGTGTTGAAGGTAGGAGGAAGCAGCGAAGTCGAGGTAAACGAGAAGAAGGATCGTGTACATGATGCACTTAATGCCACCCGTGCTGCCGTTGAGGAAGGCATCGTTCCTGGAGGTATATTTCCTATTCTCTCTACTTATCACATTCGTTTATATTTTCCGTTTTTACGCATTGTGATTTATTTATCATAGGTGGAACCGCCCTACTGAGGTGTGCGCCAGCTCTCCTCCAACTTAAAGCCGCCAATACCGACCAGAGCACTGGTATTAAAATCGTTGCGAATGCCCTGCGTATGCCTTGCCTCCAGATCGCCCAAAACGCTGGCGTTGACGCCAGTCTCGTGGTCGCTAGAGTTAGCGAGGGTAAATTGGGCTATGACGCGTTGAATGACGAGTACGTAGACATGATCGAGAAAGGCATAATCGACCCTACCAAAGTGGTGCGCACTGCCCTGACGGACGCAGCAGGTGTGGCTTCACTGCTGACGACGGCCGAGGCTGTTGTCACCGAATTACCCAAAGACGATCCCCCAATGCCGATGGGTGGCGGCATGGGTGGCATGGGCGGCATGGGCGGAATGGGCGGTATGGGCATGGGCATGTAAATTCAGTGAATATCCCATCGTACAAAGACTGAGCCCCGGATGGTATTCAGAGATAATAATTCAATTGCAAGTCTTTAAAGGCTTGTGGCTGAAACGAATACGTATGCGTTCGTACTCGACACCTTTTCAATCGAGTACAGAATGAGAAAATGAACATTATACTAGGGCAGTTGTATACATTGAGATAGAACGAAGAAAGATTATGAACGAATTGACATGTGTTGGTTTGCCACGAGTACTACCGTTATACTATGTGTTCTAAATCATTGTTTATTTTTCTTTCGCAATTTCTTATGAGCATTATTTTTCTCTAACAGAAAACGTATAACGTTTTATGAGAACCTCATTTTTTGTTTTCAATTCGAAACGAATATGTATTTGTGCGTTCCTATAAATATTTATTCGTTACATAATCGTGCACTCGGGTAGCATGTATGTATAGTTTGTATGTTATTAACAGCGTAAAATGAACGAATGTTTACGAATAAACAAATTTCCGCATTTGTATGTTCAAGTTACGTCATGTTGAACCGAAATTGAAATGGCCGCCTAATCCTTAACGGTATGACATTTATGTGCTGCATTTGTTTAAATTAAAATGTATGCTCAAGATGCAATGATTCAGTTGAAGAATTCTTAAGAAATCGGTCGAGTTCGAACAACGGATCAAATATGCTCGTTCAAAATGGTAGCTGATATATGAATCATTAGTTATCATTGTTTATAAATTCTATCAAAGTACAGAAATCGAATGATATGCCCTGATGTGCATTTTATACAGTGTTTCATCCGTAATGACGAATGAGAATGCAAGTGTACAAATGTGTGTGTTACAATAGGATTAAAAACGCAAGTTGTCTCTTACTTTTTTTAAATGTTAAGATTTATTTTTCATTTTTTAGTCTCAATAAATGTATGTTTAAATTATGAGACATGCTTTTATTTCTTGAAGCAAATCCATTTTGTACCTATCCAGAAAGTATTAATCTGTCTAGCAAAATTCCATGAGCAGAAAAACTGTATCCTGGTCCGAAAATAAACACGCAAGAAAAAAAGTGAATACAATATATAAAGATATATGGAACGAATTCATGGAAATAATTCCACATTCTTCTATTTTACAAATGTCTTTTGAACGTAGAAGCAAACACGACTAATCAAAGTAAATGGATATAAAATAATTACATTATCAATCACAACTTATTCCTTTAATAATGGTTTATGATAAAATGTTCTAGTGTAACTATACTATCTCTCTCCTGATCGTATTATTTGTATCTGTACAAATTTCAATGATAATACTGTATTATAATCATTTCGTATATTATGTTAAAACGATTGAAAATTCGAATACATTGAATAATTATGAAATCAAAGAAATATTAATAAGAAATGATTTTAATTGAAAGTGAAATTCGTGTGTGCCTTTCCGGTTCGAGTGAGACAAACGGAAGGAAGTTCATTAAGTGAATCCGCATAACCGATCTTCCTTCCATAGAAATGATCGTGTCGTGCAACATATAAAAATAGTTCTTTATTCTGTTTTGCTTATTTTCTTTTATAATCGTCGTTAAATTCTATAATATTCCTGATCCAATCGCCATATTTGAAATTGGTGTGAAAACAATTTTTGTTATCATACAATATTGAATAAAAGATAAAGAGTTGACGACATTCATTGGTAAATATGTGCTATTGGAAAAGAAATACAAAGAATCGAATATTACGAATAATACAAAGGTCTATTTCTGTAGGAAGTTATTATAGTATACACCATATCTACGTATACTCGTTTTAAAAAGCATAAGTGGGTCTGTTTACACGTTTTAGCTCCTAGGCTCCGATCTTTTCGATTTCATCCGCGTCCTCCGCGTCAAGGTAGTGTATTTTCTTCCCAAAATGTTTTTCTATATCTTTGCACAGTTGCATCGCATGCGGCGAGTCTACCAAATTAATAGCAATTCCAGATTTTCCGAATCGTCCTGTTCGACCGATTCTGTGCAAATACGTCTCGCAATCCGCTTGTCGATTCTGGTCCATCGGGAGGTCGAAATTGACTACTATCGTTACCTGCTCCACATCGATGCCTATCCCACACAACCATTGGTAAGTTTGAAAAAACATGCCACTGCGGACACCTACCCTCAATAATTCAAAGAAACGTACCTCTGGCTAACACGTTAGTTGTGATTAGAACTTTTTCGAGACCCGCTCTAAACCGATCTAAGACCGAGATCCTTTGTTCGACAGTCAGTTCACCAGATAAAACAGCCACCGCGTGACCATCTTTCGTCATTTTTTCTGATAACCAGTTTGTCGTCTTTTTAGTCTACATGGAAATAGGAATTTTATTAATCACTCTCAAATACCGCCAGAGAGATTTGAATGTGACAAAGGTCTAATATCTTACGTGACAGAAAATAATTGCTTGTCCTATCGTAATAACACCGTAGATATTAGTAATGGCAGCATACTTTTCATCCAGATCTTTGCATTTGACGTAGTATTGTTTAATATTGTCCAAACTTTCTTCTTCCTTTAATAATCTTATTATTAGAGGATTGTTCACTATAATTTCTGCGAATTTCATGACTTCCGGTTCGTAAGTCGCAGAAAAGAACATCATTTGACATGTGCGCGGCAGCTGTCTGTACGGGCAAATAGAATACATAATTAATTTCATTTCTCTCTTTATAGAATCTCATCTAGTTTTTATATGTGTGCCAGTAATTACTTGTGAATACGAATACACTGATCTTGATGACCCTGCGTGGCGATCATCACGTCCGCCTCATCCAGAACGAACACCGATATTTTGCTCAAATTAAAGAACTTGAATTTAACCGCCCAATCCAAAACTTTACCGGGAGTTCCTATGATAATGTGTTCCGTAATTTTGGAACCGCGGCTTACTGAAATGATTGGAGAATTTAAACATACATGCAATTGTTATTGCGTAATGAAAAAATGCATACGAAGCGTCCATTACTTTCTTCTCCTCTAACAGCGTATTTCAACTTTATTTCATGACAGTAGACAGACATTTTCGCTGCCACTTCTCCAGTTTGAATGGCTAACTCGTATGTAGGTGATAGGCATAGCACTTGTGGATAGTTCTTAGTGGTATCTACTCTGCTCAGCATTGCTAAGACAAATGCTGCTGTTTTACCAGTTCCAGACTGTGATTGGGCGATCATATTTTGTGGTCTAAAACAATTTGTCAGAACAATTAAAAAAATCCAAACAGTACAATTTGCTGGAAGTCTTGACATGAAAATCAAACATACGGATCGGCTAATAAGGTGGGTAATGCAGTTTCTTGGATTTTTGATGGAGCATTAAACCCCATAGCATACACGCCCTTCAGTAGAGCAGGCTTGCTGTAATTAATTTGATGTGAGTGCATCATTCGCATAACTTCATTCGTATAAAAGGTATAGAGATACTAACAGATGAAGAGCTTCGAAGGACTTAACACTATATAAAGGTGAGGACGGATCCTTTCTTTGAATCTCTAGGTCTTTTGTTGTTTCAACCAAACCTTTGCGTATAATTTTTTGTAATAGAGACTTTTCTGCAGGTGAGATCTGTTCATCCGATCCATCGTCGCTCTTAGTATCTGGTACGCTCACTGTGCTTTCCTTAGGTTTGTCTAAGTTCAAACTGGACACCTGTCGATAAGTAGCAATAAGGATTCATCTATTATTATTCATGTACATTTGTATCAAATTGCAGCAATATACTTCAAGCATTAACTCGAGTTCATTTGTTCTTCAGGGAACCATGTACACTATTAACAAGTGATGGAACCATAACAAACACATTATTAGTATTGCACTGGCAAACTATCAATAAAGATAATGAGTGCATAGTAAAAGTACAGGCAAACTATCGTTTTAACCGCATCTGGAATCTGCTGACGTTGTACAATAGAGAATAGAACGAGAAACGAAGAATTCGTTGTTATCTCAAAATAATTAGTCATTTTCAATAATCGTTGGCGAGTTGAATTGCCCGGACGGCGAAAAAAAATTGAACATGAGTAAAAAGATGATATTTTTAAAACGGAATATCAACAAAGGGGAGCTAGGTTAAGCCGGTGCTACACGCGCACGACGATAACAATTTACCTTGGAGGATAGCTTCTCCTGATCGTCCACGTATTTGCCCCAATCAAGTTTAGCCGAAGCCATATTAACATCGGCGTATTTCCTCGTATCTAAGGAAAACCACTTGTATAATTGGAACAGGTGAATTTGAATCGCAATTAAGTGAACGCTAAATTGACATCAACACTGACCAACACTGACCCCCACGCATACCCTTACCCGTCAGTGAACCATGAAGTCCTGCTGATGTGCTGCCGCGTCACGGCGTAAACAATAACTAATGTTAGTTGGCCTCAAATTTCAAATAACACTCTTTCAAACGAAAGTGTTTTCCTTTCTTTCTGCCTATGTATATTTGTATATTTGGATTACGTACGTATTGGATTCTTCGGTTAGATAGAATAAACAAATAAAATATATAAAGTAAGCTACCGATTTCTCCTAATAAATGAAATTCTTTATAGTAGACTCGGATGGACGAGATTGTAACAGAAATATCAGCCATTATTGTTTAACTGAATTCATTGTGTAATTTTATAGGAAATATATATATACATGTTCGCAGAATCGTAGTAGCACGAAGCTGTGTTTTTCCTCGGTAGACATTATAACAGGTCCACTGTGTTTCGAACTTGATACTTGTAAAATGATAATGTGATTTTTTTGCAGCTACTACCAGTCTACGTGCGATTTATATTTATTACGTTGTTCGTAGACACGGCCTACGTATCTATTGCTTTAAAATTAAAAATTCTCTATCTTACCACCTATATTCTAATAGCACGTTAAAAATTCGATTGCTTTTTTTAAATGCATGGTGTACAAGCTTAGATGCTACAGTGTATATTTTTATACGAAATATACATTTCACTCGTCGTATATACAAATTAAATCTTTTTTTAGTGTTCTACCTTCGCATGCAGACAAAGGTTACGTGTCATTATATCGTACAATTTTGCAGCCAAAACAAGAAAAGTCCAAAGAAAATTGTTTCCTGTACCCGAAACATTATACATAAAACGTAAGGCGACTGCTTTGAGTAGATTATCACTGATACTCCGTTAACAAACGTAAATGCGAATGGTTGCGTTTACAGTAAATTGCCGGTATATATTAAGGGACGAGAGTTTACTCTTACGACACTTTCACAATAGCGGTCGTGGTCTTAGTTCCGGCCGACTGCGGTACGAGTCTTACGGTAATCAGCGATAGGTCTAGCATTTTACGCTGGTATTTCTTGTGAAACACCGTGGCAGCGGACTGCGTCTTAAATACAATCGTTGCACTACGCTCGCCCATTTGTATGCTCTGCAATAGGAATAAGACATGAAAACACTATTATTAGATTGGGGAAAATGTAAATATTATTTAAAAAATAAAGTCGTATACGTATTACAGGAACGCAACAGGTTCGTAATAAAAATCAAATAACAGCGGTACGGCTTTAGTGAAACTCAAAATAATAAAGTGTAAAATAAAAATGCTAACATATCCATGTTCTGTAAATCCGATTATAATGGAGCGTTAAGTGTTTCTTCTATTCATCCGGTATGGATAGTATCAGATATCTATTTGGACGATGATTAAATGTGACCATTAGATTAATAATGTACGAGCGTACATATAACACGATGGAAGAGAAAGACATACGCAGGATATTGTATCCTCGTATGTGTACAGCATATTTTTATGATAAACTTCACTTGCTCGAAATACTGTGGTATCGAAATTCACAGGACAAGTAGATATCGCCACTTAGGAACTTATAAAATATAATACTATTCTTCCTGAGTTTCAGTTAATTAAATTCTATAATCTAGGAAGTAATAAACACTAGATTTAACTCAATGGTAACAAAAGAAAAATATAAATGCATCGAGATTAAGGCACTTGTATCGAAAGACTATATAACAAAACAAAGAATAACAACAGCGCCCATACAAATCGGCGAAGAAAAATAATAATAAAAAAAAAATACAACTCTATAAAACCAACAAAAGTAAAACGCATCTTCTCCAGTAAAAGCATTAAGCATCGCAACACTGTTTTCATGGAAAGATAATCACCTCGATCGTCCCGATGCCCTGACACATTCGTCTGATCTGGGTTTCGGAGGTACTCGCTGCCAGGTTCTCTAATTTCACCGTGTTCGTTTTTATTTCGGGCTTCTTCGGCAGTGGCTGTTTGTGCAACACCACCCGTTGATTATTTTGTGTGTTAACGACCACCTTTTGCGCGTTTGCCTCCTGTACGTTTATCGTATTCTTCGGCAGATTTCCGGTCAATTTCTGTGTCACTATCCTTTGCGTTACCACTTTCTTCATACCGATCTGGTTTTTCGTTAACTGACCTTTCTGCAGATTCGAGACAGTTTTCTGTATGGACGTGGCAATCTTCTGTGAGTTGGTCAGAGGTTTCTGTATGACAACCCTTCGAATCCCGGATTGAGAGCCCAATGTTGGTTGAACAACCAAATTAGTGTCCTTTGTGGAATCGATAGAATCGTTGGTTGGTACGGTTTGTATGGTTCTGACGAATCGCACGCCAACTTTTTCGACTGCCTACAACAGAAATCATTTCGACGACGCTTCGTTTAGAACATAATCATAGATGACTAATGAGTAAATATTTTAGGAAATACTATTGAACTACAGCAGGTGGTTCAAATTTTCTTTGATCATGAAGAGAATTTACACAAAAGGCCGAAAGATTGGAGGAAATGAAAAGGAACGAAACGTACTCAAAAAAGAATATTTTATTAAACATATAAATGAAAAATGTACAGTAAAATCTCCGATATGAATATATTTAAATTCATTAATACTTTACTAAAAATGTATGCTTCTACCCTAATAGTGATAAATAATTAGAAGGATAGTATACCCTTCAATAATATTTAAAAAAGAAAGCAATTATACATTGCGCGTATTGAATAAAATAAAAACAAAATTGTGGCAAGTGTTTGTGAAACGTCTTCATATACATATGTCACGAAACATGTGCTTATATATGTACACTATATTCGAGCAGTGAATATCACACCTCGATTTCGAATTGAATATAAAAAAAATTAATTTACATTGATTCTACGTAATACCTTAAGTATTTTCTTGTTATTTAGTAGATTAAAGAAAAGTTGGTTGTACTTTTTTTAAAGAGGTCGTACAGAAAACGGATAGCTCATCATTTTTTTTTCGTAAATTTACTCAGTTATAAAAATCGTGTCGTATTGATTCGACTTTCTGTGTTATTGACAATTGAGTAAGTATACTTTTAGAGATGTACCTCTGTGGTCTGTGCACCGACAGGACGACCACGTCCCCTGGTACCGGGTTGACTTTTGTTCGTGGCCTCCTTTACCACTCCCATAAGCAGCGACACCGGCTTCGTATCTTGCTGTGTATCGTCGTTCGCTATGTACACACACACACACATATATATACATATACATACTCATATATATATATATATATATATAATATGTAAACAATCATTACGCATTTCACGTAAGTCGTACAATATTGACAAATAGAATATTGACTAGATAAACATACATGAGTTACTTTCATTCTTCACATTGTTGTCACTTTGTTTCTCCATCGCTGCCATTTTTCGTCTGTTTTCTTTCTCGCGAAGAATCTTCTCCCGCAGTCGTTTCTGCTCCTCCATTTTCTTTCGATACTCCTGCATTTCCGGATCGTTGTCCTCTTCCTAAAAGAATTCTCTTCAGTTCTACCTGTACTTTCCTTTATCTCTTTGCATATCATAGTACGCACCTTTTTTTCTTCGTGCACGTCGGACAATGAAACCGTTCGAACCTCTTGCAGATTTCTGTTGGCCGATTTCATCCGTTTGGGACTCAAATCGCGCAAAGGTCTGTCCACGTCGGTGACTCTCTTCTGTAGTAACCTGGGTCTGAAAAAGCTGTTCGCCGGCCTGCTTCCCGGCGACTTCTCGGAGTGATTTTGATCGTAGTCATCGCGATATGTGTTTGACATCGTTCTACTCTTTGGTGCATAATCACTGCGCCCTTTCGGTGGCAAATCACGATCGCGATAACTTTGGTGTCCACCCCTATGATCCTACAAGTATTCTATTGTATTATGACCCATTTCGTTTAATATTCCACAAAAACTATATAGAAAAACCCTTTGGTTACCTCTTGATAATTGTTCTTTTGATCCCACTGACTCTCCGATTTGTACTTGGAACCAGAATCGTAATTGTCTCGCTCGTAATTACTTTCCGATGCATATTGTTTGGTTGGACTACCACCCTGTGTCTTTTGCGGTTTATTTTCTTGCCATACGTCAGAAAAGTATGCGTACGGATCCTGTACGTAACATCATATTATTTTATTCTAACTTTATCTTTTAAAATT
Organism: Mimumesa dahlbomi; assembly: GCA_917499265.3. Classification (NCBI taxonomy): domain Eukaryota; kingdom Metazoa; phylum Arthropoda; class Insecta; order Hymenoptera; family Crabronidae; genus Mimumesa; species Mimumesa dahlbomi. The sequence continues at coordinate 147,370 of OU824116.1, read as the reverse complement.
CTAAATCACCAGAAACATTTTACGTACATCGCTTTTATTTTGATGATAATTCTGCTGATAATGCGGTGGCGGTTGCTGAGCCTGATTATAAGGAGGTTGGTTCTGATAGGGAGAAGACTGTGAGAACTGACCGCCCCCAGAAATTTGCGACGAGGGTGCTTGTTGAGCTGAATCCCAGACGAGTCTTGCTGTTCAACACAAATGAAAGAGTTAGTCTTCAAATGATCTATCGGTCTCTTCTATTGGATAATAAGTTTCCCACTTACCATCGCTCGTAGGTTGAACGGCCCCGCGAAAATGCGGATTGATAAGGATCTTATGTCCTGGAGGTAATGGTAAATTCGGCACATTCGAACTCTGTTGCGACGCCGACATTGCATTGTTATTAAATTGGCCAGCGGGCCCTTGATCCGGATATCCTGATCTCGAATCATACACCGGTCGATTCTCAAACTGAGCATCCTGAAAGGACGTTGGAGGTCTGTTCTCGAAAGGAGCCTGATTAGGTATCTGTACGTTTTGATGAACGTGCGACTGGGACGTTGATTGTTGCCTAAATCCCTGCATCGGTCCTTGTAACGGCTGGCTCCCCTGTAACAGCGCTGGTGCTGCGGCTACCAGTGGATTCGGATTTCCGTGAATCGGTCCTCCAGGATTTCCTTGTAACAACGGACCTTGGTTACTTTGTATGAGCGGTGGATTACGCGGTGGATTATCCTGCATCAACACGGCCGAATTTTGAAACGGGCCCTGTTGAATCTGGACGTAAGGCGACTGATTCGGTGGACATGGATACGAAGGCCCTTGCACCGAGCCCGGTAAATTCGCTCTGGGTCCGTAATCGTGCCTCGGTCCCATAACGCGAGGACCTACTTGCCCTTGAAATTGATTGGTATTGAATTGCGATCTGCTATCTAGAAAATGCGTCGGTCCTTGATGCGGACCGTTCGGTGAATAATGCCGAAAAGGTGGCATCTGTGGATTCGATTGTTGATAGATTATCTGTTGATTCTGCATATTGTTTGGTACACCGAGAAGAAACGGTGGTCTTGTCTCCAGAAGCGGCGGCCTAGTACATGCCGGTGGTTGACTATCGAAGTTAGGATTACGCATATTACTGAATCTGGAAAAACCAATTGATTAGACGTATAACAAAAAAGATTCCAATTTAAAAATCATCGATCAAAAATCGATCATATACCTAGGATTGAAATTTCCGGTGTTCTGCGTGATGAATCTTCCTCCCCTGCTGCCTCCTCTTGTGCATCGTCCTCTTCCTCGACCTCTGAATGACTTGGTTGGTTCGGGCGTTACCACGCTCTCCAGAGTATCCGGTATATTGTTGTTCATTTTCGGAGAAACTATCGTCCGCTCGTTTTGAAATCTGTTCCTCCTCTCCCTGGCCTCTTCGCATTCATCGTCCTCCAATCCTTGCCCGTTTCCAGCGTAGATTTTAGCGTTTTTCTGCAGTTTCTCGCGCAGATCACCCTTGTTGATATTACTCGACATATTAACGCTGTCATTCGCCGAATGATCCTCGTACGGTCGCGCCTGTTCGCTTCTATAATCACTTCGATCTTCCTGTTCGTAATACTTCGATCGAGCCTCCAGCTGATCAGCATCCTCGTAAAAATCATTGTCATTATTTTTATCGTTGTCGCTCCTACTAAACTCTATATTTTCATCTTCGCCGTCTAAGTCGTCGAGCGCGTCGGTTACTCCTAAGTCCAGTACATCGTCTGTCTCCTCTTCCCCCTTATAGCTATTCTGCTGCTCAGGGAATTAAATTGCCAAATATTTGTAATGAAATTACGATACTTTTAGTCGCAGATTTGGTTACGAGCTACTTCCTAAAATTAACGTAGCATCTATATATGTAATACGTATGATAAGATTTCTCTCCGAATAGAATTCAAAGAGAACTATCGTTATTAACGGTTCACCAACGGATTGTTAACGAATTTCTTGCGTATCTTCCAACGGATTTCGTTACACAACGCCGTTACGTCGTTTCTCGCTGACATTTATTTATTTACTTATCAACTTTTCCCAAGTTCTCGTTAGTAAAATTCTTTCCTTACGATTCATAATGGGTGCAGCGCATGTGATGACACTTTCTTCGCAAATGTGACGATGAAGCTATTTCGCCAAATATGGATGTAGTACATGCAAATGAATATCGAAATGCGGACATGGGGAATTGGTAATTCGTGCGATAATACGTCATAATACGTGGTGTTTTGTTTTTTTCTTAATCGAAACTTCGAAGCATGTATACCGAACGATATAATGAAACGGCTTACATTAAGCGACTTAAGATCATTATAAATACATGATAAAATACGTTACAATGTTACATTGAAACAGTATGATATATTTCAGTCTAGCGATAGGTACGGATATATTTGTCTAACCTATGCATTTGCGTTTTCAATATTAATTACAGTAAGTAACGTAATTTAATATAAAGTGATCTCGATCGCACAGAAAAATATCCATCTGTTAAATCTCTGAACTATCTCATACTGCCATTTTCTCGTAAAACAGAAAACAGGAAAATGACCTTAAACGCTAGAAAAATGTATACAATTTTTGTAAAGAAGAAACGTTGTCAATGTTTTGTACAATAGCGTCCTATTTTTTACGCGAAAATTTGACATTATTACGTTCAGATAATCGAACGTTCTAATGGAAGAATATAAAACGTAACAAATGTTTTGATCAAAGTTTTATTGCCCAAAGCCTTCAATGACAACTTCTGACTTTTTTTAGGAATAACAAAAAATAAGGATTCTACATACTTCTTTCGTTAAAAAACACATAATGTTCTACATAGTTGCTTACTTTCTTTTTTTATATGGGAGTACAAAGTAGCACTTCAACATTCAAGAATATAATATTCATTTATACTTGCAAAATACAACACTAGACATTTATATAACATACAGAGATCCAATATTGACAGGTGTATCTCATCTACCATAGCTTCCATTAGAACGTTTTTATGATCAAAAAGGTTTATGCTTTCAACAAGTCACGTAAAGCAATTATTCACGATATTATGCACTCGTCTGATTGAACCATTTAAAAAACATTCTAACAAAAAAACTGTTTCTCAAATATTGCTTGTACTGTGCTGATTCGGTAGAATGTCCTTTGTAAAAACAGGGAAAAGGAAATATACGCCGCAGTATTTATCAGAAAAATTTTAGATGAAGAGCAACCCATAATCTATGAAATAACTGAATAAAATAAGAAATTCTAAAGTAATCCACTAACAAAGGAATAAAGAGAACATACACACGCACACACACATACAAGATATCAGATTAAATATTGTTTAAACAGAAGAGCAGTAAATGTAAATCAAAACACATTCAATGTTAGTATAGATAAAAGCACGGCGTGGTCGGCAAAAAATAAGGGCATCTATTGTGAAACATAAAGGTAAACTACATTCATTAACCATCTTTCTTTTTCCCTGTACTAGTTTTAAACACCTCAATCTCTACGCTTTCCAGTGACAAAGTGTTTTGTATGCTTATTCTATGATCGAGTCCGCATTTGTTTTGTAATGATATATATTTGTTTTTTTCTATTATTAAATTTGATTTCATAAATCGGTTCTTGGGTCATCGGGTTCATATGAAGTTCAAAATTTATGCTAACGCAAACATATTCCTTATAGTTTGACACAATTTCTTTGAATCTTCACATATTTGTTCAGCGAACATTTAATACAGGAATTTACAAATTTCACTGAACATTGTTATGAATGCTATTTCAATTCAATTTATAAGTGGTTCGTTGTTTCTGAATGGTCTTTCTCTATGTAAACGGTCTAGCCATTAAGACTCGTTACATGAGAAACAATTGTACATAGAATTCATTACAGTGAATTGATAATAATATAAAGAACAACATTTTGGACCCAAACATTGTATTTATGACTAGTTATAAGGCACAATGTAATAGAAGAAAACTAAACCAGACAAATTAATAATTTGTGTTCTTATCTTTCGGTTAACCCATTTATGTAAAACAACAACTTCATTTCCTTATGATGTGAATATTTAAAACAAACAAAACACATTAAGAATGACTATATGATCATAAATGGATTAAACAATCTGTAATCTATCAGCATCGATGTTGAAATCATAGCATCACGTTAGTTGACTTACAGTCAAAGTACTACATTGTGATAGCATATCGAATATATATATGCAATTATTCATTAACTTTCATTTAATAAAAAAATAATTGTCCAGCAATATGCTCACCCTCTCCAGTTCATAGTCATCTGCTAAAAGTGCTTCTTCCTCATCATTGCCTAGATCATATTCTTCGTCTCCGAGATCTTCATCCAGTAAAGTATCATCACTAAACAAACACATGCACAGAATTCAGAGCCATGTATGAAATACACTTGCTCAAAGGAATTTCAATGGAGGTCTGTTACATACATACTGGATAAATACATATTTTGTGACTATGAAACTTTTCAAAATATCAAAGGATGGTAAATCTAATAAAATACGCTCAATGAACACTCGATAATCTACGTCATTATCCAAAGCGTTGGTAACTCTAACCTCGACACTTCTTGAGTAACCAAACTTCGGTGTTTACGTCCCAAAGTGGACAATGTATCTTAATAAATATTATAAGATATCATAATACATCGCAAACAGATATAAACTAGAAATATAATTAATTTTTTCGGCATAAAACGAAAAAATTACTTACTGTTCTGACATTGTATATCCACTTCGTTGCACTCGAGAGAAAGCTGTACCATGTAAGTGTGTGTACACTTCTGTGAGAGTGTACGTGTTCCTAGGTGGGCTGTGTGCAACTGTGTGAGCCTGCGGTAGCTTGCGACGGCCACAGCAGGTATTGCGTTTTCCGTCCGGGCACACTTGCGTACCGACACATTTATACAAACGAGTTTCGCCGCACCGCGACTTACGATATATCGATATCAGGAGCGTAACCACAGGGTGGCAACAGTAGGACATTGCCAGGGTACCGACAACTTCCAGTTCCGTCACTGATCGATATCACAACAATTCTTTGCATTCACGGATTGTCTGCCGATCCTTCGAATTGAACTTATACACGTGCGCGTAGCACGTGCTCCGTCTGTATGGTACATATATGTATATTACAACTAAAATATAAAAATATGAGCTGGGCTATGCCACTGTTACTTCCCAAATGTCGATTGAAGTACAAATTAAAACATTATGCCTCGATATGTTTACACCGAAAATGTATAAGAAATATACACAATTTCGCTTTAGACAAGCCAGTCGTAATTTTGGGAATAGAAACCAGTTGCGACGATACGAGCTGTGGAATCGTAGATAGTAATGGAAACATTTTAGGAGAAGCAACAAATTCCCAACATCTTACACATTTAAGGTATTTAAAGTCATATAATATAAAATGGGGATAATGTATTTGTATGCTTATCCTTGTATCAATATCTTAGATATGGTGGAATAATCCCCACAGTGGCAGCAGCGATGCATAGAAAAAATGTTACTGCAACATGCGAAGAAGCATTAAGATCTGCAAATTTGAGATTGAGAGACATCACTGCGATTGCAGTAACTGTGAAACCTGGTCTTCCAATGTCCCTTGAAGCAGGAACACAATTTGGAAGATACTTAGCAAAAACTGGAAACAAACCTTTCATACCTATTCATCACATGCAAGCCCATGCTTTGACAGCAAGGATATCACAAAAAGTATGCCAAGTATCATAAGACTAGTAATTTCATATTCTTTTCATGGAAAGAAACTAAAGTTCATTTTAATAGGTGGATTATCCATTCCTAGCAGTTTTGATTTCCGGAGGTCATTGTTTAATAACAGTTGTTGAAAATGTTGACAACTTTTATCTACTTGGTAAAAGCATTAATAATGCACCTGGAGAAGTTTTTGACAAGGTAGATCAAAATTATATGGAATTTATGTAATGTAGTTATATGTTCTAAACAAATTAATTTACATCTATAGATTTCAAGAAGACTTAAATTAGGATGTATTCCAGAGCTTAAAGATATGAATGGTGGTGCGGCTATAGAAACAGCAGCCCTTAAAGCAACAAATATAGATGAATTTCCATTCGACAGTACCATGACACAACAAATCAATTGTAATTTTAGTTTTTCTGGGATAATAACAAACTCTATAAAATATATCACACAAGAGGAATTGAAGCATAATATACTGGCAGATAATAGAATTCCTAATCTTTATAATCTTTGTGGTGCTGTTCAATTTGCTATTATTAGACACATTTGTCAAAGGGTACAAAGAGCAATGGAATTTGTAGACAAAATGTCTATAATACCGAAAGACAAACGGACGTTGGTAAGCTTATAAATTACATAAGATATCATTGAAATTGTACAGCATGGCGTTACTCTGTTAAATAGGTGATATCCGGCGGAGTCGCGTGCAATAACTTGTTAGCCAAAGCACTTGGCATCGTCAGTTCTGAACGGGGTTTCAATTTCGTAAGAACACCGCCCAACTTATGCACAGATAACGGAGTAATGATAGCTTGGAACGGTATAGAAAGGTGGGTCGCGGACAAAGGCATTCTCAGAAACCAAAACGACATCGAGAAAGTTACCGTTGAACATAAATCTCCACTCGGAGAAGACTGGACAGCCAAAGTGGAGGCAGCTGGAATTAAATGTAAATGGATAGAAATAAAACAGAAACTATTTTAATGTACCCTTGCGCATTTTCGCAATTGCAGAAATATTTTATACTACCCTGTTTCCAGATAAAAATGCGATACTAGTTTCGGACTAAAAATTTGTCCAAAAGAATCTATGACTCTGGTTTCGTTATTTTATGAAAGTAGTGTATTTATTACATATATCATACAAGAGTAGGAGCACATTGTTCAGACCGACGTTTTAATCTTTCAATTAACTCTTTCTCGCGAGGATCGACATCACCATAGGTAGTGTCCTCGGCGTATTTATCGATAACGCTTCGTATTCTGTCTTTAATTAAACTTATTTTACTCATATCTCCAGTATTCAAAGACGTTGAAAAAATATCGTCAAACTGCAAGATTTTCTCTGGTTGTAAACTCTTGTCACAGTCATGAACGTAATCCGCTAAATTTTCCAGTTTCGGTTTGATCTCTCTGTAAATTTCATGCGCCCCGGTCGTGTCCATTTTGTTTACTATTAACATTGCAGGTTTAAGTAGTAAATCGGGGTTATAGAGTTCGATTTCCTTGTTTAATAGAACAACGGTATCGAGGCACGATCTATAGGTGTGGCGTAGCGATAGTTGGAAACCCTGAATATCAACTATCATTAACAATAACTTTGTCCTTTCTAAATGTTTCAAAAATTTGTGACCCATTCCAGTATTTTTGTGGGCACCTTCTATTAAACCAGGTAAATCTGCGATAGAGATTGTTCTGTAATCTTCGTAATGCATAATGCCGACTTGTGGTTTTATAGTAGTGACTAGAAACAAGTTACAATTAAACACGAAATAATCAGTCTTATGTAGTAAAGAGTATTGAATCACGTCTCTGAGAGCAGAATAACTAGCAAGGAAGAATAACTCACATGGATAACTAGCAATTCTTGACTTGCTGTTTGTGACTTGATTGATAAAGGTACTTTTTCCTGCATTTGGAAAACCAACTAGACCAACATCTGCAATCAGCTTGAGATCAAGAACAATTGTCCGATCTTGACCTCTCAGTCCACAGAATTGTGTATCAGGGCATCCACCAATACCTCCCTTCGCTACCATTAATTTCTCATTTCCTTTGTTCAGCTCGCCTAAATAAAGCAAGACATCAGCGAACGTTAAAAATTTAATTTTAAGCATTATTTGCCAGATTAAATTGCGTTGTTGTTATGGTATACCTAATTTAACACCGTCTTCTGTGTATACAGTTATGCCAACTGGTACTCGAATATTTAAATCTGTCCCAGCTTCTCCAAAAATTGCTTTTTTACTGCTATGAGCTCCATGTTCTGCTACTAACTTCATGGTTTTGAGCTTAGATCTAATTGTTTCTAATTTCACATTACTATGTGAAACAACATATACATTTCCTCCTGGGCCTCCTAAGCCACCACAAGTGGGCCAACCGGAACCTCCTGCACCAGCTTTTACATGGAGCCGCAACGTGTCTAACAGTCCTCTACGTAAGAACTTTCTAGGAAGCTAAAACCATTTATTCTTCCTTGTCAATTCACACTTAGTAAAGATATCATTTGCTATTTGAAAACAGTGCTACAAGAATACATGTAAATATCAGTGATTCTAACATAAGTGATGATATGTCCTTTGTAAATAAAAAAAATTATCTATTGTCTAGTGCGCTGAAAGAATAAACGAACACACGAACAGAGACATAGAAAACATTGTCTAGTCAAAATACTACAAATTTACAAATTATTATTAAATACACCGTGTATCCTGTCAAATGCATTATGACAAGTAATTTTGAAATTATTTATACCTACATTCTTCGAGCAACTCAGAACTTGGGTTAGTAAAACCATTATGCACAATCAAGATATTTAAGAAACATTTATGAATATATTTTTTTATATTACTAATAATCATTGACAATTTGAAGTATAATAATATTGTTCAAGTTCACTAACGCCATGCAGTATTATACGCAAACGTCTAAGGGAGGCATGGAATTTCAAAAACAGACGACCCATAAGAATAGACCGGACATGCTAGGAAAATTCTTGTGTCACGCTCAACGTTACCGGCTCTTGTCTGGAATCCGTATTTAATAGCACGCACACGGTATATGTATATTCTGTGAGTACTAATGATATTCTATTCCTTTGGCGGGAAATAAATGATATACAAGCATGAATTCAAAATACTCTTGTTCTTCGATTGCTAACAATGCCGAGCAAATTACGAAAATCCCGAAAAATCGTCAATTTCGGCCAGTTTTTTGCTCGGCATTCGCTCAATTTTTGAGATAGCGATCTGAAACTGGTACCATTGATTTAGTTAGGAAATTCTACGGTAGATCAATGTATAATAGTTGTACTTTTCGAAAATTGAATTTTTCGCAAAAATCTGAAGGGGGTAGGTCAGGATTTTTTGCGATTTTCGTAAATCGCTTGCCATTTCCACAATTTTCGAGATATCATAATGATTCTTTCTGTGTCTTATTTGGTTTCGGATTCCGCGTTCAAAACGCCCAGGATAATTTAAATAGCTCACAAATTACGGAAATGGCGAGCGATTTACGAAAATCGCAAAAAATCCTGACCTACCCCCTTCAGATTTTTGCGAAAAATTCAATTTTCGAAAAGTACAACTATTATACATTGATCTACCGTAGAATTTCCTAACTAAATCAATGGTACCAGTTTCAGATCGCTATCTCAAAAATTGAGCGAATGCCGAGCAAAAAACTGGCCGAAATTGACGATTTTTCGGGATTTTCGTAATTCGCTTGCCGTTTCCGCAAATTGTTAGTATATAATTTTAGCACATACAATTTTTCGATGAAGCAGCCGTATTAAAGTTAGTTCAGGATATATACTTAGGCAAGAAGTAAACAATTGTTCAGGTATAGGCTTTATTCGAGTCTGTGGGTAGCTCCTTAGTCTGAAGGTAAAATCTTCTTTCGAGTACTTACATACATACCAAACCCGATTTGTGAAGTTTGTATAAGCCCATATGTTGTCCATGTTGTCAATTGCAAAGAGTTGTCGCACTTCGCAGCATCGAATCGAATTCTAGCTTTCGTTCTCGCGATCGCAAATGAATTGCGAATACATGTCGTGCAACGGACTTGAGCGCAGTTGAATGTATGCAATTCTTTGCGCATGCGTTCCGCAGCGTGATAGTTTTTAGCCCGCGAAAGTATAAACTTAACATAGATGCATCAATTGTTTTGTTTTGCCATCGCAGTGCTATGCATTTTTAGTATTGTTGTACGTTATATCTATCGATACGTACCGGTGTATGTATACTACTATTCTGTATGTATGTACATCGATATTATAAATTGGTACGAGTGCATCGAATCTCTTTTACTACATCGTTGTTACTGGGACTCAATTTTTCTTAGCAACGGTGATCTCATTGTCTGATCATGCTTCTTATACAATCGACGTTATAAAAAAGTGACAAAGTCAAAAGGGACCCTATGATGTCATGGTCACCAAACTGATCGCGACAGTTGCGCCCATCAACAACTATTTTCTATTGGGTTATTTGGCACGCACCCTGCCAATTACGTGATAATTTTAGAAAATCTTTGATAATGCATAGATACACCATTAAATAACTATTTATTTTGGCACATTTATTTTTGTATATTAATGCTTCTATCGCGTATGCTTGCACATGTAACGAGTGTGCAATATACCAAAGCCATTATTTAAAGTAAAAGTATAATGTTTTCGGTCGTTCACTTGCAGTGTCCCGCTTACCGGAAAATGTACAAAACAAAACCGAAACGCTTTATTGCTTAATGGCAGGTACGGCAATGTATGTATTCGTACTGCCAAAGTTGGAAATACGATTTCTATCGGATATCTCACGTCAGAATACAATCGTCGTCATGGTTACCAAAGAAGGCAGAATCCAAACAATTGGATAAATGACGAAAAATTTTGTTCTGTTAAGATTTCCCCCGGTAGAGTTCGCGTGAGAAAATAAATGTGTGATCAGTCACAACTTTGATTCCATAGTCTGTAATATTACTTAAAATCTTTATTTTGACAATTTGTGTATTGGCATCAAAAGTCACAGTCTATAACGCATTACAGATTTTCATAAATGTACTAATGACAAACCGTGAACCTTGGTGAACCATGCAAATGTTCTCTTTAAATAATCGGTAATGATCACAAACGATAATAATTGATGCGTGATTGACAGTTAAAACAATGACATTTTGAGCGCATGATTTTCTATGGGTTAGACTAATACATCTTATAGACACTTAATAGAATCCTTCAAAAAAATTAATGGATACGGGGTCCTGCGTATAAAAGAACAAGCTAACAACTAAATGCTATAACTGTACCGCGATTAAAACTTATGCAATAATCGATGCATCGAGACTCAGGAATACTTAATTACAAACACGTTGCATTATATCATACTCGATTCGTAATTAAATCATACTGTGTCTCCGCGACGATGTTTTCTATAATATGTATGTTGCAACAAACTATGACCCTGTAAATTTTGACGCTGGACATTTAGAAGTAAAATCTCTCTGGACACGATCCACCCTCTATAAATTTGAAAAGTATTAAAAATGTCCTTCACAGCAACTGTGCATCGGTTTAAAGATTCTAGAATACATTCGTATCATATGTATATCTCAGCTTTCGATGAATTATTATTTTAACTAAAAAATTTGTTCATTGCTACATACATTAGTTTGATACTACGTGTACTCTTGAGATTTTTTATATATATGTATATATATATATATATATATAAGAAATCTTTATTGAGATGAATATCGTGTATCTGGATCAGAGTGCGACATCACGAATCATTGAAGATTACGTAAAATGATTGAGCTCTCTCTCTCTCTTTCTCTCGTAAATCTATGCCTTCCTAAAAGCTGTCTTAGAAAGTCGTTGTCTCGTTCTGTCGAAAATCAAATAAGAACGGAGACCAGGCACTGAAATTATCGAAATGTTCACGAAGAATCACACTCTGAAATGATGCTTTTACTCAATTGAGTAATAAGAACATAGCTACGTTTGAGTATTATCCGGATCGAAGGGTACACGTGGTAAATGAAAAAGTTACGTAGTCTGCGTCTAACGCCATAACATCGATTCCTTCACTCATCTCCGATTTCACGTCCGACGTTTCATCTATTCTGTTTACGTGATGCTTTTTCTTATCATTTCGGTTACATGAATTAAATATCTGATAAATATAATAATATGGTGTACAGTATTAAAACGTTAAGTAACTCTACATGCATACATAAATATAATTATTTTCTACGCTACACGATACTAGTTTTACATATTTCCATATTTACAATTATTATGGCGCTCTTTGTTATATATATATATATGTTTTAAAAATTTATTTCTATTTATCTGCCGATAAAATACTCGCTGCAGCTCGCGTAATCAAATTCTCTCCCAAATGTATATTGTACATGTGCTGTTATATATTACAGTTTAACAGCCGGAATTTTGAAATTTACCATGTCAATTCTTACTTTGCGATGTGAAATTTCACCTAGATTGGATCTCGTGAATTCCTTCGACTTCGCATGCCCTTACCCCGACTGTTCTATCATATATCTCACATCGAGATTTCTAAAATGGAACTAAACATTTCTTCAGAACATGTGGTAAAAAAATATCCTCTTCTTTTGTGTGCTATTGTTCATTTCACGAGTGCTTAAGGAAGCTTTGGTTGCTTGACTCACGGCTTTACAAATGGAACAAGAAATTTTTGGTGAATACGATACTTACACGTTTCGATTACATGGAACCAAAGAACATGTAAAATAATTCGTAGAATTTTTCGGATATTTTTGTTTCAATGCGAAGGAAAGAAAAGTCGTATTCTCATGACTAGAGTTGTAATCTTTAGTATCAGTACAACTGAACGATAGTATAGTTCGTTCTTTAAACTCCTTCAAGCACAGTGACGTCATAGCAGATGTAAAAATGAATTATCAATTAACGCATACACTCTTGCCTAACTAAGTCATCGAGGAACTTCGAGTTTCAATTCTTTTTCCTTCCTATCACCTTCGTCGTATTCTACACTCTTTTTCTTTTATTTGCAAATGAAAACCTATTTGTGAATTTGTACTTGGATAATTGGCTGCTTAAAGATCGTAAATGTTTCTAGTTGTAGCGCGTTCCTCTGTATTTGAGAAACATGCGGTACATAGTGTCCAGTAGAGTTAAAAAGAAACGAGTCAATTCGTTGCAACGGATGAATCGATACTCGATACACCGATTGTTTATATATATATATATATTTGTAAACCGATATACTCGTTTTGCCTGTCGCAATACGACTGCTGTGCCGGTAACAATAGGAACTAAGTTTAAATATATAATTAAAAATCGGGCTCCTTTAAAAACACACGCGACTTGACCTCGTCTGCGAATTTTGCAGATTGAAAGATAATCAGAATAAAACGTTCAATGTACGCGTCAATTGGTCATAGTGTTAAAAAAATAAATTCTTCGCCTAGCTTTCTTCTCTTCGACGCAGCATTAAAAGTTCTGTTTCCGAACAAAAGGGAAAGTGCCTAGTGTGTTAAAAGTAAACGGAGTAGATGCGTATCATCGTCGTCAAGCCACGAGACGTTTTCTTTCAAAGAAAACACATCTACGCTCGATATCCATTCGTCCATGAAATAATCGATCTCTCAACAAAAATTTCATAAAACGCATTCTTAGTAGCTCTCTCTTACTGGTACGATATTTGTCGGAACATGCTGCTGATCTCCTCCATCGTTTTGTTCTTCGTTTCGGGCACCTTTTTGTAAATAAAGAAGGTGAAGAATCCTTGCAGAGCGGCGAAGATAATAAACACGTATGCGCCCAGTGCCTCTTGGAGGGGAAGGAATCCGATACTGACGATGAAATTCGCCGCCCAATTAATGGCGATCGCAACAGATGTTGCCGCCGGCCTCGCTGATTGATTAAACAGCTCCGATACCAAGAACCAAGGGATACTACCCGGCCCGGTCGCAAATAGCACCACGAACATGATAACCAGCACGATAGAGAAGTATGCAGCCGTGCGCGATGTATCCTGCAACACACGATCGCAACAAGGCATATCAGCGATGCTCGTCCACGAGAGAAAATTCGCCAGGGAACTTGGTCTATACTTACAGCGAATGCTAAACAGACCGCTAGCAAAGCGGTGTCGACGAACATTCCGCTAAAACCGATCATTAACAAAGTTTTTCGTCCAGCCTTTTCTACGAGTATCAACGAAATGAAAGTCATCAGTACGTTCATAGCCCCGACGCCCATCGTCGCGTTTTGCGCCGCACTTTGATCCAGTTGTGCCATCATGAAAATCTTAGTCGAGAAGAACATCACCGCATTAATACCAGAGAATTGTTGAGCGAACATAATCATGATCGAAATCATTAACGGAATCCTCAGTGCGGAATTTACGAACAGTTCCTTTAACGTGACCTTTGGTACGAGCTTCACTGATTCATACTCTGTTCTCATTTCCTCCATTTCGTCATGAACTTCGATCGTGCCGCGGAGCCAGGACAATGCTGCAACGATACAAGAAACGAATTGCAATATTAGAGATAAAAATTTCATTTTTCAGCGACTGCCGAACGATATCCTTCTCTTTTTCATAACGTTCTAAAGTAGAAAGATTTTACCTCTCTGAGCCTCCATGTCCTTTCCCCTGCTCAGCAAGAGATACTTCGGACTCTCCGGACACATTGGCAGGGTGATCACTTGGAAAATCGCAGGCACGATCGTCAGACACAGTAGCAACGGCCATTGCTCGGCCGTGCCCAGGATCTGCTCTAATCCAAGAATTTGCGATACCAGAATAGAAATCGTGATGATCAATTGATACACCGTACCGACGGCTCCTCTTAGATGCATCGGTGATATTTCGGACAGATACATGGGCGCCAGACCGGCGTTCAATCCGGCGTTGATACCGATTAGAAATCTGCCGATGATTATCATCTCGTAGCTCTTCGCGGCTTTCGCACATCCTTCGAAGATCACGGTTAAAAGCACGAACACGTTGTTGAGGAGGAGGCCACCCTTTCTGCCAAACCGATCTGCCATGGTACCCACTAAAGAACCGCCAATCATTCCGCCGACGCAGAATATGGACACGGCTATGGACCATATCACAGTTACTTCCGATTGAGTTGTTGGTACGCCAGTCCGGTTCATCTTTAGCTCACTGATCCAGTCCTCGATAAGCTACGACATATCCGCATTGGCAATCAGTTCTTTTTCCACGGAGTCCTGCCACGAGATTCTCCGTCTCCCTTCTGTCAGCAATTTCCTTTGGTGGTAGAAGCGAGAAGGAAAGTCACGGACCATCGTACGTTTCGATACGGTTATGGTTGCAAAATACCGTAAGCTTACTTGGCTAAGCAGATTATACTTGCCAGGATTAAAATTTATACCTAAATTAGTAAATCCGGCGGGAACGCGCCAGTAAGTAAGTGCATTTCAAAGTAAAGCAAACTTACAAGTACCGTCAGAGAGCAACGACTTACATGTACATATTATAAGTAGAAGAATAGGAAAGTAGAACAAGAAGGTTTTAACCGGTAACTAATGACGTAAGCGTATTACGACAATTCCTTTCTGTTGCTAATCATTCATAATAAATATACATATGTATATGTCGATAACTTGCGATACTTTTTCACAACGAAGAATAAAAGCCGGTGAAATGTCTGTTAAACTGCTCTCTATCTTTTAGATGATTAAGGCCGCGTATAAACGTAATCGTAAATAGAGAATGGCAGCACGCGTTGAAATTAGAGAAGGTCGAAAAATGCTGACGGACTGGCTTGTTAAATACCTTCTGAGGTGCATTAACGACACCGGTGTTGTACCCATGTTGGAACGATGATCCAAGAGCAGCTGCTGCAATGGCAAACGCTAGCCGTCCGTTCAGACCCTGCGAATATCACAATTCGATTACCAACCGAACTCATCGCTATTCAACGTACATATGTATGTACATACATACAAGGCGTGCATAGACCATCTGAATACATATAAAGTGACCGATATATCATTCGTTTCCCGAGTAATTTTACCAACAATGCTAGCTGTCGTCAAATTGACGCGTTTCGTCGGAAAATCGAAGAAGCACCATTTTACCGTCACTGTCCCGTTCTGCATTCCTCCGAGTGAACAACGATACATAAGTTTCGGTAGAAGTAACATGGAATGTCTTTGTTGTTAAAAAGAAAGCTGACGAAGTCAAAGTGCCTTTTAGTTCGGGATACCGTGTGGTCACTTGCACCATGTACGAGTTAACATTAAAAATTGTACAACATCATCGCGGACTACTAGTCGCGTCGTTTGAACGTGATCCGATGACGCGGCAACGAGTACCAAATATGATCTATGCACACCACGAAAATGGAATATGTGTACTTGGGATACGTTTGCTCTATTTGCAAAAGGTAAACTATACATATACGATATGTCTGTAATCCAATTTCAATGATATCGCTGTCACTTGACGTGTTTTTTAGAAGTCGTGAATCTATTACCGACGTGTTTACGAGCAGAGAAATTCCATCGCTATTCGAATCAATCGGTAATTGTGCCTTACCGCTTTGCCAAAATACGGTAGTTTGAAATCGATCGATTTTAGAGTCATCGAAAGATTCTTCCCGATTCGCTGCCACGAATGAATTAATCACTTTCAGATTTGTTCGTTTTAACGAGTACGCGCACTAGGATACTCGCGAAATAACGATGTTACCGAACACGTGTCAAAAACTACTGTGCGGGTCGGTACCCCCGCCTCGCGGTTTTTATACCGCTCCAGTCCGCACGCCACACAAGCGAGCTACGCAAAGTATACGGTGCACACGTAAACAAATCTCAAGGAAGCCTATGTGCCAGTGCTTCTCATATACGAGACATCTCGATTGTTTGCACGGACGATTAGTAAGTAAATAGGAAATACTTTCTGGAAAATTACACTTTTTTCTTCTCGAACCAGTAGGCACTTTTTGCGGGCAGTTCGAGTGCGACTCGAAATCTACATACATATGTATATGCGACAAGAAGACACGAGTGGGAGTCGAATGTCAACTTCTAAGGCGTTCCGTATAATGAGCATCGTATGCGTCCCTCTCCGCCATCGTCCACTAGTAGCTAATTAAGCGTTTAACTTGGACTACCCGAGCCGCAAGACCCAAGGCACGTCGACGTAACAATGGTGGTATTATTTTCCGTTAGACGATAGAATAAGCAGAATAATAACCGACCGATGGGAAAATTTCTCTCAGTCGATCGTTCGAATAAATATTTGTCAATAAAAAGGAAAAAAGGACTTATGTAGTGGCAGAATTGGCAAACACTGGTGCATAATCACGAGAATGTATGGTATAGCTGCAGCAGCACGTATCGTTCACCCACACACACGAGCGTAGATTCCGGTAGACGTGTGCTGCGTTACGCGCTGATACATTGATGACATTGGAGAACGCAACGCGGCCGGACACGAGTCTCGGTCCCCCGTGGGTGTACCCCGTAATTGACCCCCATTTATTCCCCCCCGTCGTTCCATCATATTCTCTTTCGATTCACATAATCTTATATTCGAGCAGATATGAGCAATGATTTTCTACAGATACACGTCGAATCTCCGTGGCGATATTGTCAAACATATTGAAATTCTCATAATCTTAACAGAATTCAACGCACAGTTAAGAAAGGTGAAAAGCTGCCTCGTTCGATAAGATATCGGAGAGTCTACGACTAGCAGTTCGATTTGTCAATTACACAATCGTAAATTATTATACCGATTAGAAGTACGTATGAAAAGCATCGGGGTGGAATTATCGCGGTAGAATTACGAACGAAACGTGCATAGATTATGTTAACGAGTAAGCACAAAATTTGCCTTTCATTTTGCTCTAACGAACGTAAATTTCAGTCTCGCGAGAACGAAGACGACACCAGCACTCGAGACACAAAGAAAATCGTTTCGCAAGCAGGATTCACGTACCGCGCGATAATCATACGCACCGGTGTGTCTTTGTATGGGTATACTTTCTCAGTGCGTTTATGTGTCGCATTTGTAGAACACTGGCATTCACTGCCGAATCGAGTCATAAAATAATCACACGGTCAACGAAGTCAATAATTATACACGTGTGGTAGTGATTTATAAACTTCGCGGCGCCTTGTATTACGTAAAAATAAACAAGGTCGATTTCACAAAAGTCAGTGTGAACTGATTTCGAAGATGCAACTAATTATAACGTGGAAATGCACGTATTTCCAACGAAAATAGCCGACTCATTGACATTAGGTTTCTAGCGTTAAACAAATCATACAATTTTATGACGTGGTAATAAGCAGCTGGTCGCGTGGCCATGACTTTCAGACGAGAAATCTACTTGAATCGGAAAAAGACTTATCTTTTGTGTTTGCGTCAGTCGAGTAGCAGACTACGGGGTAATAACCTCCAAACACCAATTTCCTATGCGCCGTGAAACTGTTCCCAGAAGCATCTCTGTCGAACGGTTTACGTGCTTTCCTATCATCGGTGTTTGACCATCATATAACCTCGTAGATATTTTATCTCTTCTGTACGAAATATTTTTTCTTTAATTATAGAATTTGAACGTTTGGACAAACTGTTCACACGGATAAATATCAGCCCAGGAAAAACGTGACAAGCGACACATGGAGGCCGTGATATATGTATAAAAATAAAATATCATTGGTCCCTGTTGACGGGGAAAAATTCCATCTTGACGTCAGAGCACCACCTTCCGAACGACCTCGCAGCCGTGTCATGGACAGAAAAATCGTTCATCGATTCCTGCCATACGATTGGACGGTCGAGAGGTGTGTCTGACGCGAAGGCTCCGATTGGCCGTCAGCGTCGAGCCTCTCGCAACGAACGCCTCGTGGACTCTGAGAATGCAGCCCTATATATAACTGACAAACGGAAACGAGCGTGGAACGAGACATATTTGTATTCCGAAACTTTAAGAAACTTCGAATACTTGGAACTTTTCAATGTGAAGTATCTGCACAGCTTCATAGATACGCACAACATAGAGTAGAATTTAGATTGCGAATCCACATACATGTGTATCGGAAACACCGTACAAATTTAAACAAAAAGGTCGAGTCTTTGGTTCAAGATAATGTAGACGATTTTTTTATCATTCGCGTATCGTACCGCAAATTTCAGTCACAGATGATAAGATTGTTTTTACGCTAGTATTCTCGCTGAAATAAAAATAACTCCAGATGGCTCACCAACTACATATTCTGCCTTCCAACCGGTTCTTTGCAATCGATGTATTTTTATTTAAAATCCTCGTTCCCCGCAAATGAAAAGATGGTATATAAAAAGCAATTCAACAGAATCCTTGAATGTAGTTTCCAGATTATTCGATAGTGTCTTGTTGCTCGCAACACGCAACGCGAAGTCTGGACGGTCCTTCTTTACGACCGATAATCTCATCGAATCGAAGTCACATTCCTTGCTAGTAGATTTTTAGTTAATGCACGAATCTGTTAAGACGATACAGGCACGAAGATACTATTCATGATATTCATAATAATTTTACCCAGTTTATCAATGTGCGTCACATCACCTGCGATGAGACATTTACTTTTTATCTTGCGCATTAGTTTATCGGCTCTATTTTATCCGCCTAGTAAGAACAGAGACATAGCTATACCCGATGTAAGTGGACAACTATCGTGAACTGTTGAAAGCCCATAGAAAACAATTATTTAAAGACAAGCTTTTAAGTCAATCATTCTACGTATGAATCACCCTGCCCCTTAGGTCCAAAGATGAATTGCACATTTGTTATTTAAAACGTACTACATCGATAAATGTATGCATAATGTACATATGTATACATAGGTATAGGTATAGGTATGGATTAAACTACAACATTATTTCGAAATATCGCGTGTACCAAAAAGAAATCGAAATTTCGCGTCTCGATCAATTTCAAAGAAAATCGAAAACATCCAATCGAGAGACCGTAAGTCCGATGAATTTAATTCAACTATGCTCCCTAATGCTTCTGCAATAAATCGCCTTTCATCGATTAGTTAAAACATCTGTGGATTTACGGTGACCATGAAAATTAATATAAGATTAAAAATGTATATCGACACGAAAAGCTGCTTCCCCTATTATGGGCAGTAATTATTCTAATTAGCGTCAGTTTTCTCGGGAGTTTAACAAATGTTTCCATAGAAACCACGTGTACGTAGTAACGCAATGTATGTTTAGTGAGTTGTAGCTTTGCTCTTTCGAGTATTTCTTTTTTCTTTGACGCGTCAACGATATTTTTGAGCAGAGTTATAACTTACTTGTATCATCACACGTCAACACGTGTACAAATATCATTCACTTGCGGTCGCGGAAACAAAAAGAATCAAGTAAACAGACACCGATACCGTGTAAACAGATATCGAATGAATCTGAAATGTTGAATACGCAACATGTATAATATACTATAAATCCAGAGTCCCATAATTTAATCGGAACATCAGCATAAAAGCTTTAATTCAAATAAAGCCGGTCGTACCTGAACGCCTTCAAACTCTTTGCTTGGATTATATCCGTGTGAGTTATACGATACACATCAAACGGTGTATTACTTTAAATTGTGTAAGGGGGATATCCTCCACTGTCAACGATAGAAGACGCTAAACGCAGCTGTTAATTTAACTGAAATTATTTAATCGCATGTTCCAATGTCATGCAAATTGTCGGAGATGAAGACGTGCCTCCGCACAATCGCCCTCAATGCTCTTGCTTCGTATTCGCTTGCATACCTGTTACACTTATGACTCGAACAAACGGAATGTCTTTCAAACTTTTTTCCACGCGTCGTGTTATTTCATCTCAACGCACCGATCTTTGAAAATAAAACTTTACGTTATACAGTTCGTATCTGTATACATTCTGTGCTAAAAGAATTCGAATCGACGAAAACCAGAAACAGGTCACAGTTTTTTATCGGCGCACGCTGTATGGTCGACGGCCTCGGCCGGAACGCATTTAGCATATAAAAAAGATTGCTTCGCTTTATCGGAAACGACGGATCTGACGCAGTATACATCATCTTGAACTTTTCATCGTACAATTAATGCCAAAGAGAAATTGTAGGCACGCTTGAGCCAATTCTTTGTATGTAGTTCTATGCGGTCCCTGATTATAATCCGAGCGCCAGCAGCGGCAACTTAAAAACGCAGGAGAAAGTTAAATGGCTGTTTATATTCGTAGCTGGACGATTCGCGCGTTACGTTAATCGATTTTATAACCGAGGACTAAAAGAGAAGGGAAAGTAGACTGGGAGAATCTCACTGGATCAGACTGATGTACGAAGTTGGATCACTTTGAAAGTCCTACATTGCATCTAACAAGTTTTCTAAGCTTTGTACTTTCTTCCTTCTCTTCCCAGTGATCAACACTGAGACGAAACAGAAAATACATACAAAAACGAAAAATTCCACTTCGGTCGTGGTTTTTGTAACGCTCGAATATGGTCACGTATTCGAACGGTAAAAGTGTATTCGAACTCTAACGACATTCGCAGGCGGTTCACGCAAGCCTACTTGTTAGATGATAAATACAACACGTCTCACCCCAATGAATACCCGGTCTGTTTCAAACCTACGAGTCGTTGGGCTCCCAAACTCCGTTATGACCCGGATGCTTCAATTCTCTACGTTTGTTCGAACGATAAACCTCTGCTCGACGAGAGTTTGTTAAATTCGGACACTGATAACGACGGAAATGTTGACTTTGACGAATTATCACTTCCGTATCGCTATTACTATTTGACTACGTTTTACCTGTAGCATCGAATTACTCATCTTCGGGGAGCGTTTTTCCGGTACACTTTCACTCAACACAATCAAAGCGGACTCGCCCAGCGGTCTCGACCTAAACTATACAACTTTGAAAAATCGAGCGTGGACAGACTGGAGACAACGACCCAGCACCGTGTCACGGTCGCGTTCGAGAGCGACTGAGGCGGTGAACGAGCGAGACGAAAGCCGATTTTCGAAACGAGTCTCCCTCTCCGCTCAACCCTCTTCCCTTTCGCTCCAGTCCCCTCCCAACCTGATCAGCGTACGCTCTTGCGTACCTTATGGTACGAATCGCCTGTAAAACCGTAAATATAAAAGCAACTCTCCTCGGACCACGAGTAATTTCCATAGAAATAGATTTTTATTTTCTCCAGTCGACTGTCGACCGTTGGACTACCAGGCGGATTATCAAATTACAGATTCGAGAAATATGACAAAGTTCAAAGAGAAACGATCTGAACACAAAGTAATGTTTAAAGGTTACAAATGAAACTCTTCAAGTTTTATCCAGTGGCTGTACCGTGTCCGAATACAAGTATGTAGGAGTATGTAACTGTATCTCTCACCCACGCGTTCGAGTTCATTCTCTGTTTTGCGGTATGTCCTGTGTTCCATGCATACACGGTTTCACCAGGTAGGACGCCGCGCCAGGGAACAGGAATTCTTAGTTCCTTGAGAAATCTTTGAAATTCACAATGCACAATACTTGGGAGACAAGTTACAAAACGTTGTTCAACTTAAATCTGGATAATATTACAGTAAGCTTCAATTTTCGGAATATTTGCAGTAAATAATCTAAAGTAAACACCCATGTCCGTTATATTTAAGAAGAGTCAACGAGACCTAATTCGGAGTACGCCAAGTTTCCATTGAAAGTCGTCAATCGTTTGTATCGTGAAACCTGAGTAGCGAAATACGATACTTTTGAAGATTTGATCTTCGATTATAATTAGTAGTATTCGCGAGTTCCGATCTATAAATCCATAGTTTATTAATGCGTCGCCGATGAATTATAATTACGCAGTAACGTCTGTTTATGTCTAGACACAGATGCCGAAAGTGTTCGCTTACAAATGGTTGAAATAAAAGAATGTTATACCAGTCGATCTTGATTACTCGCTTTCGTGTACCTCCTTTACACGTGCTGCCCTTCTCGATTTCATTAAATCCGAAGAAGTCGTACTAAACGGGTTTGCATTTGATCCGCCTTCTACATATTGCAAGGATATCTTTGCTAATGTTGGTCGGAGGAATACATTTCAAACTCGATTGCGAGACCACGTCAAAGTCAATAGTGGCGATACAACAAGCTTTTCTGTTCTAAAAAGGACTGATACCTGAAACTTGAATTCTAGTTGAAACAAGTACTAGTCGTTGCCATTGGTATCACGAATATCTCTTCTTCCAGGAAGAAATATGTAGTTACTATTTTCTCAAGCGTGAATACAAGACCGGACGAGGCTTATTAACAACGACGCTGATCACGCCGTGTGCCCCAATTTTATAGTTAAGAATATTGAACCAGAGTGCCTGTTAATGCTGCGCAGCCTGTAGAACATGTGCTCGTTCTACAACGTATTTATTTTAACCTTATACATACCACGCATATACACGCGGTCTTCCCTCATCGATGGTCCACCGAACACATCCGACTACTCCTATGATTAATTTCTCGCAACATTGGCATACGATTATGCAGGTATGTAATAGTATTTCTAACGTGTTATTCATTCGTTACAAACTTATATTTTGTTCACGGAACGAGATAAAACCGAGAACATCCGCTATCGAAAGTTTCGGAGATAATCGAGACACGGTTCACTGACCTTGAAGCGATTGTGGTAAATATGAGGAATAAAAGTTACTGTTTTCTACTGCATGTGGTGTTAAAAAGTTATTCAGTTGTTATCGAGAAACATAATGCTATTCAGCGATATTTGATGGAAAAATCGGACAGACTGGTGGGGAAGTAACCATCAAAAAACTGAGAAATTACGTAGGTACTCGCGACTTTTTGCGGAACGGAGAGGCACATGACGAAGCAATTAAAATCCATTGGCCGACGATTTGTAACTGAGTCTGTTATTAGGAGCAATTATTGTTAATTGGAACATACCGATCGGAATGCAAAATACTTTGGCTAGTCAAAAAATAGAGTCTATTACATATAGCCGAATGGGTGAGACGAAATTTACGAAAATAAGCTTCTGGAAAAGATAAATTCCGGAATGACAAAGTATACGCTATCCGTCGAGTAATTCTTATCCGAAAACTTATACATATTTGATAAACTAACCGGTCTGGGACTATCATCCCGTTATCGCATGGTTTTCGACATTGGTGGGTTTTCAAATTTACAGGAGATTAGGATTCCGTTGCTTAACTCGAAGTTATCTATTGCAAACATTCAATTCCATGCTCAATTGTACATATTCACATTTCCAACCCATTCTTCAAACGTACATATTCGTGAAACGTTGGATGTATACTCACCCACTCCTTATCCGCGGTAGTGGACTGCGCATAAGGGGTGCAAAGGAGATATTATTGAAAAAGATTTCATTAATTAACCTAAGGCGATTGGAAAAGGTGTCTTTACCTTCGGTGCTGGTGACAAGGCGGTCGGCGTGGTAACCTGCTCCTGAATCTCGTTGACCGGCTGTAGGGAAATCGTTAGTTGAGCACGCGAATTAATTTCTATGTATGTACATACGTTAGTTTGTCTGTCATACGGTACCTTGTCCGTTTCCGTTGCCATTGTGACGCAGCTTGCAAATAAACAAAATTATTGTTAATGATAACACGTTAGAGGCAACACAAGGAACGTAAGTGTGTAGTAGGAATGAGTTCCGAAGAGAACGAACAATAATTTGAACAAATCAAATCACTCCGACTAATCTGCGACCCGTTACTTTTCCAGTGTATAATACACATATGTATGTATGTATGTATGTATGTATGTATACGAAAGTAGTACCGCAACCCAACTACTGTACTATAACAAATATTCAATCAGGCAATAATAAACTTCTCCGAAAGAAGATCTGTCAGCGAATGATTTCTGAAGGTTGTTCAGGTAATTATATTACTTTCCAAATTTCTTACAAAGATCACAGGTATAATCTCTATGAAATCAACGAACCGATACATACTTCCTAGAAGAATTACTTCCCTCTGTCAATGCAATAAACGATTCCGGGTTGACAATTAATTCTTCCAATCCAGTATTCTACGTTATACATTAAAGACAGTACTGAGTTACGTATTCCACACTGATAATCGAGCTACAAAGAGATCGACAGTTCGTCCAGCGGTGAATTGTCAAGAGAAACGTGGTCGCGCATAAGTGACCCAGTTTCTATGTGTACTTTTTCCTCCTATCGGAATGTCTGTATGCAAACCGATGGCACAGAATGTTCAACGGACCGACGTGCAATGCCGAAACTTAACCGTCCAGATGTACGTACTACGCAGTTGTCCCACTCCGGAGCAGGAAAAGCTCGAAACGGACAATCGATTGTTCGATTCATTCATCCGGAATACTAATTAAACCGAAGTCAACGCGGTTCACGCTCAGGGAAATGAAATTACATTATCAGCCTCCAAACACTTTCGTTTCGAATTTATGTAACGGACCTTCCTACGCAACGGACTCGTGTTGGCGAGAAATTGAATCAACGGAATACGATAAAGGACGAAACGGAAAGCGAAATAATCTAGTTAGTTTCGGCATGATAGCGCTACGAACAGATCCATCTAATTTTGCCCGACGAGAGAAAAAAAAGAACGGATCCTATTTTCGACGAGTAAACGAGGATCAAGTAGGTTGACTCTTCAGATCGTAGGCAGTTCCGTTAGTCCACAATGGCAATGTTTCGATCGACACAGCACGTTGACCTTCGCTCTGGCAATTCGATATCACGAACCCAAATAAGAATTATAATAGAAAGCGAGACTGAAAGAAGATTCAATCTGTCTCGAGTTCACGGCTAAGTAATTTCCAAGTAACGAACATACATGCTCCAGGATCATTTTCTTCGGTGAAGAACAACATCGCGGACAGCACTGACATTTACACCGTCCAGACATGGAATCAAAAGGTCAGGCAAAGGTCATCCGCAGAGCTCTAATCGTTAATACATGTATACAAATCTCGTGTACATACTTTTCACACTGATTAAGACGAAGAAAGCATCTGTTGAATATTATTGTAAAACACGAGTCATAACCCGTTGATAATGTAATCGCTTATACTGGAAAAAATTCCGACGGGCCAGACGTTCGTTACCAATCTAGTTTCACTGCTCTCACTTCCCTGTGAATGACCCTCGGACATTTTTTAATTCGCACATTTCTCTCGGTGACATGTGTTGACGGAATTCGATTAAGTTTCGTCATGAACGTACGTACGAGACACGCATAGTTGTTACGTATAAAACGCGACCAGCAATCGTGTCTAAAAGTCCCAAGCACAAGGACTTCCATTTCATCAAACAGCATTCAATATGTTATGACGAGACTACCTCGTTTCATCGAAATAGACAGATACCAGCGCTGCATATTAATTTTTATCTTATAAACAGTAAACATTCGTAACATAGGAAGCACACGATTCAATCGTAACCACGTTTACACATGTGTCCCTTTTTCCAGTATCATCGACCTTACATCAGCTGTTCTCACGATGTCCAGTGTACCGATTAAAGGTGTACCGCCGTTACACGAAAACCCACGAAAACCCACGAAAACCCTCGATACATGCAGCTGTTACACGCTACGTCTAACATCCTGTCGTACAAACGAACGAACGAATTTTGGTAAATCACTCACCGTGGATGACGTAGATAAAACGCGGGGTTCCCGAACGGGTTCGATCCTCGTGTGCTTCTACCCCGTTTCTCGGGATACAAGAACGAACCTGGCGGATTTTCGAGCGCAGGCGCGAAAATTCATCGGGCCTCGAATGCACCTTCGCAACTCCGAGCCCGAGATTGCCTCAGCTATGGAAACTGTATTACGAAATTATCGAATCGCAAGACACTAGCTGACGAAACACCGGTCCTGTGTCACGGTCTTGGTTACGGACCCTTCTATCTTTCTTCGGAACCCGTTCTCTTTGTGTCGCGGTTTCGGATTTCGAAGGGACTTTGCCTATAGGAAGGTGTGCGCTTGAAATTCTGGACAGTCTTTATCGTGTATTGTATAATCTGCAAGTAGTTTTATACTCTTCGAGGTAGAATTCTAAACGCATAGAAGTTTTCTACATACCTATATGTATGTACGTTACCCGTGAAAGCGTAGACAAATAGATGACTAAAGTCGAATTTAACGATTCTCCACGAAATACATGTCAAACATATGTAAGTAAATATGAAGACGTAAGTTTTCTCTTCGCATGTACCCAACTCTAATTATAGAATGTGTTCGATTTTGGCGCTTTCAAGAAATTAATTGCGTACCTCTCTACGACCGAGTTGCGTTTTCTGCTCTGCGAAACAAGGTCAAGGTATCCACCGTACTAACCCTTGCCCTTTCAGCTAAACCTCCTCACGTTTCCCTCTCAAAGCTCTAGTTCGGTCATATTTTTCAATCATTTTCTTTAACACTTCAACGATCTGATTTCCATGTATCCGCTAAGTTTGCATAAGAAACATTTGACTTTCCCGTAAAACGAATCAAAAACAAATCAGATCTATTTTATTCGTGCAACATATTCTCCCAGGAATACTTGGAACGCTATTTTCTAAATTGTGGTGAATACCTTGGTGTGGAACAAGGTTTTCGATACTTGCGTACGCCGTAACAGGTAACGCTTTTTTTCACGTAAAAGCCGCGTACGTGTAGGAGCACGAGGTACACTGGTGTCTTTCTGGTTTTGGCCAGTTTTCATCGAGCCTGCGCCTGCACGGATTCTTATTTGGGACAACGGCGCGTTTTTAGATCGATATCAGTCGAGCCTATAACCGCATGTAATGCCCACGCGAATGTTTCTTCGCCAAAAACCGCATGTTAACTCGCAATCGTTCGCAATCCTTGTTCTCTCGTCGTCCTAAGTTCTACGTAGATTCAACGATGTTGACAGAGGAATATCTAGGTCTTATTAGGAATCTGATAGCTAGCGGAGATTTAGAAATGAAATTATTTTGTTTAGTACGTGCAAGAAAACTAAACTACATTCGATGGAATTAAAGTTTATTCCCAGAGAAATAAATAACGGTAAAAATAATACGAGCCTCGTGCGTTCGCGTAAACAAAGCCGTTATAGACGCGTGCAGTTCTAACCTCTTTTCAAGAATATAAAACCAGCGCTCGGAGTACAGTGTAAGGCTGATTCACGGTGCTGAGAATCACTTTTACGAAAAGACCACCGAACGAAATTGGAACCCGCGAAAGGAAAAGCACAGGAGACGTTGAAACGTTTCGCACTTGGCTCTGGTCGAATGTTAGATAAAAACGGCGTGGGTTTCGCGGCCGATGGCTTCGCGCGACGTCATCGCTCGGCAGATGGCGAGCCCCCAACAATACGGAACACCAGTGAATATCATTGGAACGAAACACGCACACCCATGAGACAAACCGGTTCGAAGCACCTTCCTTTATCGTATAGTAAATTATCTTTCTCTTTTTAAATGTCTACCTACGCGGTACCCGGAGTTTCACTAACGATAGTCCATTACACACCGAATTACACACCGCAACTACTGAACCTCAGGTCGATGGCAGTGGAAACGTGCGTGGGATTCGGCAAAAAAAAAATAAAATAAAATAATTATTAGATCTCTTAAATCACCTCCCACAGTTTCACCCCAATTTCATCTGAAAATCGCTGATCGCACTCGTAACCTCCCTTTGTTAGCGAAGAATCGGGCATCAGATATCATGTCTTACATTGTTATGTATCTTCGTTGCTTGTTTTGCAGAAATGCAATATATATTTTTTAAGTATGCAAGCGTGCATGCGCTCCGACGCTGCCAAAAATAAAGTTCGCTGCTTGTTTCATTTCCGTTTTGAACCGATCAGGATCAAAGGGAAATAGGGAATACGACCAGACGCGTCATAATTGGAATAGATGGTTATTTATTAATAACAACGATTACTCACCGGTTTCGACTCATTGCACAACTTGAGTAGTACTTTACATACTTAACGTAGAAATGAATTTTCTCGATACGTCAAGATCAAAGTATCTTTATTCGATGACCGTTATGAAATTCCCGACACTAATATCTTACTCGGTATCGTTTATATCGCTAAATACACGTAACAATTCTTTCCATTTCGTTTCCTTTAACGTGGCGACAATGTCGGTGTCATAAGACAATTATTTGCATTTCAAACGATGGAGTTCCATACTCTGCCACTGATCAGTGATGCTCAATAAGAGTAGGATTCCCGATAGTCAACCGATCCCTAAAAACTCTGTGCCCAATCACTGAAACGTATACGCTTCGATAATGCAACAACGACCATCGTTGAAACTCGAGCGGGTCAACGAAGGTCTGTCTATTCTCAATGACAGAAAGACAGAGATAGAAACTATCACGGAAACGTAGGTAGCTGTGTGGGAACCACTTCTAAGAAATTAACGCTGGACCGAACGTGACGCACGGAACGTAGGAATGCTAGGCGCCAAGAAAAACGTGACACGTGAAACGTATGAATCTGTTAGACCAATACCCAAAGAAACGTGACACACACCATAGTGTATCGAGTTTAGACGCTAATTTTAACAATTCGACCTCCACTTAGCACTCTAGTTAGCATTCCTCGAACCTGTTTAGGACATAGATATGTAGAACGCGAACGAAAATGAAACTCTATCTAGCGGATAAATTAAATGTTTTAAATGCGCTTCATAGACTACAGGTACGATTAAAGTTTCACTTGCTTTTATTTAATATATGTGTTACAGAATATCATGGCCACATAATGTATGCGTAGAATTATTGTTAACGTTATCGTCTCTCGACCGAGTGCTAAGGCCACATGAGTGCCACTGTTCCCACACACTCACCTCGGAGTTATTACACATCTAATTTTGAGTTGTCAACTGATTTCAAGCATCCTATCCAGATAAATAAAACCACGTAACGAAGCATAATCTTCCAATGAATCGAATGTATGTATGTGAAAATATTCCAAGCTTGTTCTGCCGTAATTTTCGCATACGATTGCGTCAGATAACATTACATACGTGCAGGGGAAATGAAGCACGCCGACAGGTGACGCGCCTTTGCGCACACCCACCGTACCGTCCAATCGCGTGCTAGGTTACCAACTGTTCTCAAATCGTCTCCCACGGCAACACCATTCCATGACCACCGCGTAAACCATCTACTTTTCAAGTTTTTCGTTGATAGCAACAATAGATTTAAGTGGAAACGAAAGGATGACAAACGGTTTCAAAATAAATCATTGCACGTATACATTGTTTGATGTTTATGATGTAACAGTAAGCAGAGAGTCACTGGCTGGGTCAATACGCCAACCGTAGACTTGTGTTTCGTTGTACAGCCGAATGAAAGGGAAAATCCACCTGTTCAGGGTACACGCACAGTGCTAAACCTTGATATGCTCTAGGCCACGTGTATTACAGGCCAAGAGAACGCTTTACGTTCTGGGTCAATATTAATTTAATGTCAATTTCAAAGTACATGCAACGTCACGTGGAAAGCGTGATAAACTTGCATCAATTGCTGTTAAAGAAGCGGTTTCAATCTATGTTTTTAAATGTAAAAAATAGATTCATAATAATGCCACTGTACGCACAGTGACCCTGTGAATACTTAATGTATGCCACTCAGTTATGCCATTACATTTATGCGGATCAATCTCGTGTAATCTTTCGAAAGACGATCACTTGGTAGTCGATCTATATTTTAACTATGTATACATTTTAAAATGATATTTTTATACGCCTCTGAAATAGAGCTCGTAACCTATTTTCCGTACAATCCGTATCGTTTAATTATCCGATACACACCGGGGCATATTAATCGAATGCTTAGAATTCCATTAGCTCGGGTCAAATGCATATCTGCGTATGCAGTTGAGAACACTTATGCGTTGCGTCATTCGAGGAAACTTTGCGAATCGTCCGATCGAACGGACACACATTAGTTAAAACAGTGGTACTCACTACAAGTCTGCAGAATAGACAATTGATTTCCAATGTTCTAAATCGCAAGATTGAATCTCTGATAACTTTGCCGGAGTTGTTTGTCTTCCGATCAATGGATCAGATCAAGCCTAATATTGTTATTGAATAAATCGTCGAACAAACTATCGTATTAAAGTGGTATAGGTATCTTTGTTAACGTCGTAAATTCAGTAGAAAGCATGAACGTATAGAGTCTCGGCTCGAAACTACTAAATAACACGTTTTGCAAATTGGGCATTATCAAGAGCATAGTTATGACACGATTGCATTGCTGGGAATGTGCGTGACATGACGTTACACGTGTCTCGAACACGAGACACCACTTCGTGAATAGATTTATTTTCTACTCTATGCAACTCTTTCACGAGAGTCACTCGATAATGTCTTGGACTGTGAATAGACACACGATTTCGACAGTTCTGCTATAAATAGCGCGTTTTCCCCCTACGCTTGCATTGCGATGCACTTTTTCAACTATACTTCATTCCCGTTTATCGTTCGGCGCTTTGTCGATACACGTGCATACCTTTCTGCCGATGTTGATTATTATTTTCCTTTTTTATACGATTACCGTTGGTTATACGCGATGCAACTGTATTTCGTAACGAGCGGGCACGTGTCGTCAGTGCATCGGTACTTCCGTGTCACTACTGCACAGCGGTGTATTAAAGTTACGCATTACGTATGTATGTATGTATGTATGTATGTATGAATGTATGTAGACATACATGTATACTTCGTAACAACTAACTTTTCGTGATTTCAGTAGCAAAGACGTTCTATCACACATTTACATAAGACAACCTAATGTATCTCAAGTGATAGTATTTCAAATGTTGTGATTTGTTATTTGCAACCCAACGTGACGCTATTCTAATCCCGAACGGAAATGTCCACATATATACATATTACTTTTCTACCGTTACTTACCTTCCTGGCAGATAATGGTATGGTGGTTTCTCGGGTGTAGATCGGGACGTCCAGGTCGCTGACACTGCTACTGATACTGGGTGCCCTGGAGTCCGACCGGCCTCCGAGAGGCACGGAGAGATGCGTCGGCCTTAACGGATGAGACTCTGCGATGAATCCCTCCCCAAAGTCCTCATCGTCCCGATCCATCTGCAAAGAAGTATAAACAGTGAGGAACACTTGAAAGCGACCGAGAGTGTTGTCATTTATAGAGGGTGTTTCCTCTTTCGCCTTCAATTCGTTTATCGCTAATGGAAAGAAATGACGCGTCTTATCGTTAACATTTCTCTACACTATAAAGTGTAGAATACGGTTACTTCTTCGGAGATTATTTTCCCTGAGTAGCCTGCAACGATGAGATACGAGTGCACCTTAGGATAATGATAAAAATTATCACTTGTGCGTCGTAGGTATTGTACGTAAAATTAGCACAAGAACGTGACAACAGTACGCTTTCCCTGTCAATTATTTGGCGAACGATCAAGGCTAGTAACCCGATGACACACTCCCCACTTCGGACGAGTAGTTCGTCCTACGATCATTCAGGAAAACTGAAGAAAAACAAAGTAACCTTCGCATCTAATTTTATGGCGAACGTTACGCGAGTGTAACCCGTGTGTTTTGAAAGATCTTAAATTAAATACATTAGCCTGTTTGCAAAATATAACGGCGAGATGATAATTGTCAATTTTATCTCACTTCGAAATAAACGATTAATTAAGGAACGTTTCAGTTGCTTGTCTAGTTATTGCCAAAACTCCACAAGTTTTCTTTCCTTTTTTTTCGATCGCGTAGATATGTGTAATAATTCTGTAACAAATACTTGACAATAATATGTTGACTATTCTGTCGGTACATTCCTACTTGCAGCTATCTTTTGGTTGCATTGCCATCGTGCAGTTAAATCGTTGTACTAGATAAAAGTGCGTAAAATGAGGAAGAATGTTCTATCGAGAACTGGCTAATTCGATATAGTAGAAAATCGTGTTAATTCTGGCTGAGCCAAGAAACATCAGCCACGAAAAAGCAGGACACGTTCCACTGAAAACCACCATTCTAATTACCTCGAATATCAATGTACCAGAAGCTATAGTTGCTGCAGAACCGAAAGAGGAAGATAGAGAAAAACTCTGCGGCAAGTATCAAATTTTCGTAAACGTACGGTATCAGCGAGAGAAGTCGGTAATTGGTCTACGGATACGCGAGAATTGAAAACGTAAACGAAAATATCGGGGATCAGAGCACCCGTACAGCCGGGGTGTGCTCTTGAGACTGAACTAGAGGACGCGTCTCGTCGCGACGTCGCCGTCGCCGTCGCCGTCGTCGTCGCCGTCTTGCTCGCCGTCGGCAAAAGACGTAGTGCTCGGCCTCCGGCTGGATTTAATTTTAACGCGTACGTCGCTAGACGAGCCTCCGAGTTTCTCTAACGAGGAACGCAACTACGTTAATGTGCCACCTCTCCTCTCCTCTCCTCTCCTGATGTATCTACTCTCCTCTCGTCTCTCTATGTCTCTGTTCCTGAATCAATTGATTCCTGCTAAACTTTGCAATTGATTTCACTTAACCCGCCGGAGAACATCCTACCGGCGACTACAAAAGCAATTGAAACGTCATCCGAACATCCGAGAGTTTCATGATTTTATGAACCAACTACGGCGGTTTCTATGGACGAAATAAAGATCAAGTTGTCTCTGATATGTCTTATTACTCGAGGTTTCGGAACTACGGAAGAATTCCGGAGTATCTTTTGTACGACTCGCAGATTGATTGGCAGGGTGTAAAATACGGCCCTTCATGATTTACATCATTTATATTTACCGAACCTCTGTGTATTTAGAATCTTGTAATACTTCAGAATTTCCTAGAATCGGCAGAATTGCTTCATTGTTTACTTTGTTTTTAATTCTTCTTTCCCTGTAGTTACTCATTGTCAGTGTATACTTACATATACATACATATACCGTATATCTGCTACTGTAATGCGAATCATAAAATTAGAAATGGAAAACGAATCGTTTAAATCTCAATCGTCTAACTGATGACTATTAATTGTTATTGGTCGCATCAAAAATACTTCGTTTACTATTAGCTCTAATTACATGTATTGAATATAGTCTACTTTATTAAGAATCAGTCAAGTTTGGTGCGAAACCATTCCTCAACTATTACTTTTAGTACGGAAGATACGAGAACAATAAAAAGCACGTAAAGCTAGGTATTGATGTACTCAAAAGAAGAAGGGTTAATAGCTGCACGTTTCGCCACGATTGTATCTCACATCTCGCAAATCATATAATATCGCT
Source organism: Mimumesa dahlbomi (assembly GCA_917499265.3). Taxonomy (NCBI): domain Eukaryota; kingdom Metazoa; phylum Arthropoda; class Insecta; order Hymenoptera; family Crabronidae; genus Mimumesa; species Mimumesa dahlbomi. Next base: position 113,329 of record OU824116.1, on the reverse strand, counting down.
AATAGAAAGTAATATTTTTACTTAGCTACTAATGAAGTAACTGTATCTCTCTTTTTGATACCCACGTTCATTAATAGAGATTTTTAAATAACATTAATGATCTAACAATTCGTGTCTTCCTGTTCCCGGTTTTACCACAGACGAGAGATATAGGCGTCCTATACCTTGTCAATGGCTTATGTTAACTAATATCCGGGGGTCATGTGCCATCTAACGTTCTTATGAAGTACCATTCCTGAGCGCGTGTGCATTTCTTTGACACAGTATCAGTGCGTTGAAGAATAGACGTCTTCTGAATCTTCAGTACACTCTTAGTTACAAAAATGATCATCTTCCTCAAGGAGGCGCTGTAAAACTACTGAAATTTCAACGCGTCGGCAATTCAATTCCCGGGCACAGACCCCCATCAAGTTCAATGTCTGACCACAGACGAGGTACTGGATAGACCAATCATCCCCATGCTTTTCGATGTCACTGGTTTGGAGGGCTCTAGAGCCCTCTTACCATTTTAGTGTCACTCGCTACGTAACCATTTTCGGTTCGAATCTAGGATGTCCGTCGATTATTAGTAAGAATACGATATAGAAGTTATAGTTTATGCGTATTAATAATTGACCATTGTACTGCGAAGGAAGGATAGTGAATTCACAGGTATACAACTGTAAGTCACAGCAAAAGTAAGTTGTTTTATAGAGAAGAATATTCAGTTTTTCGGAATACATACAAAAGTTATGAATATTGACATTTTCCACTATTTTTCTTTATTTCTTATAAACAATTGTACTTTCTTAAAACCATTATCATTCTATTTGGTACCAATAATTCAAATCTTTTCCGATAATGTGAAACATAATACAGTCTACGTCAATAGTTAACATGTTGCTGAGCTGTTTCTTATTAATATGATATCAAATGAAAAATCCTCAAATTCAGGCGGTTTTTTGAACGGCATTCGCTCAATTTTTGAGATAGCGACCTGAAACTTGTACCATTGTTTTAGTTGGGAAATTCTACGGCAGATCAACCTATAATAGTTGTACTTTTCGAAAATTTAATTTTTCGCAAAAATCTGAAGGGGGTAGGTCAGGATTTTTTGCGATTTTCGTAAATCGCTCGCCATTTCTACAATTTTTTAGATATCAAAATAATTCTTTCGCTGTCTTATTCGGCTTCGGATTCTGCGTCCAAAACGCCCCGAATCGTTTTAATAGCTCAAAAATTACGGAAATGGCAGGCGATTTACGAAAATCGCGAAAAATCCTGACCTACCCCCTTCAGATTTTTGCGAAAAATGAAATTTTCGAAAAGTACAACTATTATAGGTTGATCTGCCGTAGAATTTCCTAACTAAAACAATGGTACAAGTTTCAGGTCGCTATCTCGAAAATTGTGAAAATGGCAAGCGAAAAACTGGTTGAAATTGACGAATTTTCGCGATTTTCGTAATTCTTCCGTCATTTCCACAATTTTTTAGATATCAAAATAATTCTTTCACTGTCTTATTCGGTTTCGGATTCCGCGTCCAAAACGCCCTGGACCATGTTAATAGCTCAAAAATTACGGAAATGACGAAGGAATCACGAAAATCGCGAAAATTCGTCAATTTCAACCAGTTTTTCGCTTGCCATTTTCACAATTTTCGAGATAGCGACCTGAAACTTGTACCATTGTTTTAGTTAGGAAATTCTACGGCAGATCAACCTATAATAGTTGTACTTTTCGAAAATTTCATTTTTCGCAAAAATCTGAAGGGGGTAGGTCAGGATTTTTCGCGATTTTCGTAAATCGCCTGCCATTTCCGTAATTTTTGAGCTATTAAAACGATTCGGGGCGTTTTGGACGCGGAATCCGAAGCCGAATAAGGCAGTGAAAGAATTATTTTGATATCTAAAAAATTGTAGAAATGGCGAGCGATTTGCGAAAATCGCAAAAAATCCTGACCTACCCCCTTCAGATTTTGGCGAAAAATTAAATTTTCGAAAAGTACAACTATTATAGGTTGATCTGCCGTAGAATTTCCTAACTAAAACAATGGTACAAGTTTCAGGTCGCTATCTTAAAAATTGAGCGAATGCTGAACGAAAAACTGCTTAAATTTGACGATTTTTCGTGATTTCGCTCTTCCACAGATGAGGTATTGGATAGACCACTCATCCCTGTGCTTTTCGATGTCACTGGTTTTGAGGGCTCTAGACTCTATCCAATACCTCGTCTGTGGTAATGGTTTTGCAACGCCCCCGTCAGAAAAATAAAGATTCAAAAAATCGTATAAAGTTATGCAGACAAATCGCAAATTTACTTAAATAGTTTGAACATTCTGCGTGGTTGTCAGAAAGAGGAACATCAAGAGACTACACGTAAGTTGCTCTTTTATACTTTTTCGAGGTCGCCCCGACAAGACTGAACCTGTTATTTCCATCTTTATTGTTGAAGCTTCACGGATCAAGTACAACCAAACTTCAAAATACACTCGACCTGACATTGCCAAGTACGCCATTAACCTTTAGTCTGTGATAAAACGTCCTGGAGTCAATACCTCTTCATGACACGCTCCGGTCAACCTCCTGAAGTAAAATTCATTTATTATTCATACATTATAAGTACTGAGTAACACATCGATTGATTGCAATTGCATTAATTAATAGAGATTGATTAATAGAGGCAGTAGAAATATATTAAGTATTCAAATTTTAGAAAAAATTATATTTATTGTTATTAATTTGCAATCGCGATTTGCAACTTAATATTTAATATCAAGTTTATAAAATATAGTTCGAATTTGTACGATGATATAGTCAAAAGTTTTCTTTATTTGTGCAAAATATATAATTGTTTAATTGTTAGCAATAAATCCTGAAAATACTACGGTTTAATAACGGTCCGCTCGAGGTTAACATAGATTTTATTATGTCGTAATAGATCGAAGAAATTCGCCGGCGGGTACCTACGTACGAGTGCAACCGACCGTGACCGGCCGACTCCCGAGTTTACCTGGCGTGACTTTGACACGGGCGCGCATCAGTCTCTGCTCAGCGGCCGGGGGGTGAGGACGTACATACTCATAGGAGCTCCTGGGTGGTTTCCAAGGTATGTGACATCGTTTTAGAACATTTATCTTTGTTCAATTCATTTATATTCTATATCCTATCATAGTATATACGTGTATACCATACACATTCAATACATTACATTTAAAATCATGAATCGAGTCCACTTTTCTCAGTATGATTTAAACAAATAATTTTGCAACTTTTTGGAAAATACCTTCTTTATTTCTATTAATTCTTGCTTACTATATTATCACAATTTAATTAGTTTTGCTTATGAATTTCGCTGTTTGTACTTAGAATTTGGATAAATTTGTGACTGTTAATTCTTATCGTGTTTTGGTTTCCAATTCCAGGTACCACTATACAAAGAAGCCCGGTTACTTGAGACGTAAACAAGAACACAATGGACATCGCAGCGGTCGAAGCCTACTTGTTATCGCCCTTGACATTGGTCGTACCTAACATTGTTCGCGGTACATCTACAACGGGAATTTATATTTTCCGTGAGTTACGTTAGATTGAATCGAGTCATCGTGCCGTTTATTTTTCGTGAACCGGATATAAGAAATATTTTTCTTGCGAAACGTTTGAGAATATTTCTACGAAACTTCGCGCCGATTTATGAAAGTATACATCTTTTCGCGTCGACTATTGCGTTCACAATTTCATTTTACACCAAAGTAGGACAATGGCAATATTCCTAATAACAATGCTTGGTAATTAAATTGAAAAATACTTTAACCGAATATCTACGACATTTTCCGCGGTATACGCGTTCGCGATGTATTTTATTTTCAGCTTTTGTGACCGCGCGCAATGCGGTCTTAGAATCATTTTCTGCGAAACAAGTATTTCGCGAAATAGAGTCAGTGTTGTTGCGATATTAATACATTATTATTGCTCGATACTCGCGTGATTAAAACCGCCGAAAGAAATGAAATTCGGTCGCGAAATTCTCTTAATTTTTCCAATCGCGAGAGTAGAGTCAGTTTGATCGCCGGACATTATTTCGGTCGGGAATATAGTTTTTTTTTTATTTTTTTTTTCTTTGAATTCCTCGCCGCGATGAAGTAGCGGTACGCAGCAGCTGTGGAAAGGATTTCCATCGGGCGTCGTCGCATCAGGCAGCAGGTAAATATCAGCAAAATCTACTTTTAATTCTTCTAATTAACAATGAAATTACATTTTGGAATATCGAATTCGAGTGAGAATTAAAGACGAACGATGTGAGAAATAATAGACGGTTAAACTATAAAGACTTTTCCCTTTTTCTGTTACAGAAGACATCGCAACGATTTCGCTGGCCGAGTGCAATGCGGTCTTAGATTCAGTTGATCCGAAAAAGTATATCGCGAAATAGAATCAGTGTTGTTGCGCTATTAGAAATTATGTTTGTTCGATATACGCGTGCTTAAACCCGCCGAAAGAATTGAAATGGACTGCTACAACGTAACATATTCGGTCGCGAAATTCCTGTATACTTTGAATCGCGAGAGTAGAGTCAGTTTGTTCGCCGGAAATAATTTCGGTCGGGAGTGTAGTCTGTTTATTTTTCTTTTCTTTTTCTTTGAATTATTCGCCGCGATGAAGTAGAGGTACGCAGCAGCTGCGGAAAGGATTTCCATCGGGCGCCGTCGCATCAGGCAGCAGGTAAATATCGTCAAAATGTTCTACTTTTACTTCTAATCCACAGTGAAATTACATTTTGAAATATCGAACTCGAGTCAGAACTAAATACGAACGATTTGAGGAATGATAGACGGTTAAACTATAAAGACTTTGCTATTTTTCTGTTACAGATGACTTCGCAACTGCAGAGCCGGTCGTAGTATCATCTCTACAATCAAAGGTGCAGAAGAAATCTACGACCGGTGAGTCAAAAAATTTACGGTTCCTCCGATCACTCAATCATGTCGTAGGACGTAAAGGTCCGAAGCGGCACGAGTGTATTGGTTGTATTTTATTTGAGTTTGCGAGCATAGTGACCGCGAGTGTAAAGTATTTCATACTTTACATTCGTGGGTAGTAACACCCCATTGTTGTGAATATTTCATTAGCTCAGGCAGGGGTCTTCTTGTGGCTTAGCTTCACGGGCGATTTTGATGTATTTAATTTGAAGGTTCGATACCCTCGGCCTTCATTTAATTGCATTCGCGTTCGCGTGAATTTCATATAACCATAGAGCATTGAGAAAAGATAGAAAGAATATATACGAATAGAAAGACAAGTAAAGATCAAAAAGACAAGAAAAGAAGCAAAGATAAGAACGGAATAGGAAGATTGAAAAAGGACTAAAAACGATAAGAAAATTTATTCGAGTTTCATGAAATCATACGAATTAATCATACGGTGAATCATACGAATTAAATTCAGTCAGAATTTGCATATTTTTCGTGGCCGCGTTTCCTTTAACTTGTAAAGTCCTTTAAATTCTTGTATTTGAAATGCCCAAGAAGACCAATTCGCGATGGGTAGATTCTGGTTTCAAAGGCTAATTTTGAACATATTTGCATTGTTTAGAATATAACTTTGAATAAGGAATGACCAAGGTTTTCAATTATAAATTCAAGTTTCATATATATTTTTTTTCAAATAAATTTCAATATTTTAAAGTTTTCAATACATATATTTTTAAAGTTTTCAAAGTTTTCTTGCACGAGATGCAGTTTTTTCACTTTTTCAATTATTATTCGATATTACATTCGAGTCATTTTATAAAGTATATTTTCAAGTAAATTCTATAAAGTCAAAGTAACGATTACTAGCTCGTTAGAAGATCTATTTCAATAATCATTTTATAGCTCAGGATTTTCAGCACACATCAAGCCTAGTATGTAGTTGCCACGTTCATGTCCCTATTTGGCTTGAACTCATTCGTGTGCCCAGGTGCTACACGAATGGGTGATGGCGGTGAACGTGGCTTATAGTTTTAAGAATTATAATTATGTGGCGGCTCACAAGCGTTAGCGATTGTGCACGACGTACGATCCACACGTGTGAGTGTGTGTGTGAGATAAATTTATTGAATATTTCGTGGATTGTGCGTCGGTTTTGAACAATCGTTTTTATTGCAAAATCGCGATTAAATTCAACTTGCATATTTTTACGATTTTACATTATTCAATTTAAGTTCGATTGTATTTCGAACCTCAGATTATTATATTCAATTACTTTTCAATTAGAGTCAAAATGCAGAAGCATTATTTTTGAACGTAGTAATTATTTCAACTACGATTTAATTACAAGTCTTTCATTTCTATATTTTACGTCTACAAGTTTTCATTAAATTCCTTTCAATAAAGTCTAAATAAATCGCAATAATCGCTGACCTTGTGAGTCGATTTCAGCAAACAAGGTACGTACCTGAATGTATGTGTGGGGTTTGAGTCGGTGTTGGAGACGTCCCGGGACGTCTCCCGTAGGGGGAAACACCGACTTTGATTGAGAATCGTGGAGAGAGTGTGTTGGTGTGCGAGAGATTTTTGCCATTTTTTAAATATAGGTAATAGGTAGGCAGGTAATTTATTCTCTGGAATGTGTGTGCTTTAATTTTAAGTAGGAAGGGCAGGGCAGGTATCACTGTTTCGACTGTAGGCAACCAGTGATATCCTGCTCCTGGAAAATCAGGCTAATAATCTTTTCTTTTTTAATAATAAGTAAATTCTGCTTGAACATTCGTCTTTAGCGGCTAACCGTTTGCACGGACTGCAGTTGTCATTCTTCTGAGAATAAGCTGTTAACTTGTCCACACGTGTTAGCCGCATTCTCTTGTCTGGTTAGGCGCGTGTTAGGGTTATACCATATTATGGTTCCGAATGTTCTTGCAGAATACAGGTTGGGCTCCGGCCTGAAACAAGAAGAGGCTTTACGCCGAAGAGGCTATATGCCGAAGAGGCCCGACAAACTGTCTAGAAGAGGGCAGCAACTAATGGCTATCCATTTTGGAGTGTTTAATTCCAGAATGGATAGTCATTCCGTTACTACTAAGTCACTATGCTCGTAGTAGTTGTAGAGTAATTATAGTTGTAGTAATTTGAAGTAGTTAGTACCACGGGTCGAGGTGAGCTCCCCGTGAAGACTCTGCCCCGATCTGCATTAAAGTTTTCGAGTCATTTTTCTTATTAAATTATATTCATAAGTGTCAAGTAATAGAGTTTTGCATTAAAGTTTTCGAGTCATTTTTCTTACTGAATTATTTTCACAAGTTTTGATAATAGAATTTTGATTACAATTTGATATTAAATTCCTTTCAAACTCAGTTATTATTTTTGTTCATTATTGTTAAAGAGTTAGAGTCCAGTTTTTGATTATTATAAATTTGAGAAATTAAATTTTTGAAAAAAGCAGAGGGGTAGAGTGTGATAGAATGAAGTAGTTAGAAGTAGTTAGTTCCGCGGGTCGAGGAGAGCTCCCCGTGAAGACTCTGCCCCGATCTGCATTAAAGTTTCGAGTCATTTTTCTTATTCAAATATTTTCACAAGTTTTATTCAAAGAATATTGCATTAAAGCTTTCGAGTCATTCTTCTTATTCAATTATTTTCACAAATTTTCAATCTAAGTCATTTTTATTCATTATTGTTGAAGGAACCTAAAGATTTTACTTATTGAGATATTTTCTGAGAGTTCATTTTTAACAATATATATTTTTGTCATTACTAGAGTCGAGTTTTTGATTATTACAAATTTTAGAAATTGAATTTTTGATAAAAGCAGAGGGGTAGAGTATGATTCAGTGTGCAAAGTTTGCACACTGCCATCCGCGCCGGTCGTAATATTTGTCACCATTGGCTGCATTTCTAGTTCCGCGAATTTATTAATAATCTAAAATTCATTATCTTTGTGTGTCTCGGAGACACGTTTTCTAATGCCGTATAGGAATTTTATTATCTAATATAAAATCAAAAAGTTAAAGCAGCTAAGTGACTCGCGAATCGCGTCGTACATCGCCGTCTTTGTACGAATTTATTTAAAAACAATCATTGAACCAAGCATTTGTTACAAGGAATATTGCCATAATTTTATGCATAAATTGCATTTTATATTAGGATGTCTTATCTTGAAATTCTTTTCAGCCGTAACTAAATTGGATCTATTTAAGATCATTTCGTGTTTGCAATTAATTTCCATTTTCGCGTATTATCAGTCAAAGCGGTCGTGGAACTACGAAACATTATTTTTGCGCGTCGGTTTTTCGCGAGGAATTTTCGTTATTTAGTGTATTAGTTTTGCGGAAATACTCGCGAACGTGGACCAAGAAAAATATATTCTCGCGCGCATCGCGTATTTTCTTTCAATGAATTTTAGAGTCATGCGATCACTTATTCTCTATGACGAAACCCACGGAAATTGTAAATAAATTTAGTGTTGCGAAAATTATGTAAATTCGGTCGTTTCTTTCCATACCGACCAATGTTGACCGCGCGTGACAAGTAGTCTTTTCTCCCTTTATTAATTATAGACTCAAGATTGTGATACGGTAAAATTACAATAAGTAAAATGAGCTAATCACTCTTCTTCCAGCTTTGCTTTTAGAGTCGCGTTAACTTAGAGAAATCGCCATTTACTCACCTTGAATGGTTTGTTAAATGGCGAGAAATCTTTTTTGCACGGCGCTCGCATTTTTCTCGATTCTATGTAAACTCGCAAAGTAACTTCCAGCTTATAGTATTCCAATTAATTACAAAAATGTAAAACACGATCCCCTGTGGGTCGGGGAAAGAATAGACCCACGGTATTCCCTGCCTGTCGTAAAAGGCGACTAAAAGGGACGTTTTGGTCACTATAGTGTCAAAACGTTAGTTTAAGGGGATATCATACGTCAATTTCACTTCGTTTGTCGTCGACCGACTAGAAAATGCGACTTCTTTGCTCGTTCCGCGTTATTAGCTTCTTATCAATTAAACATTTTTACCTTCAATTACATAGTTTCAGTTTTTAACTTTTAACTTTTAACCTCAACTTTTACTTTCAACTCGTAGCTTCAACTTTTACTTTCAATACTTAGCTTCAGCTTTCAATTTTTAGCTTCAGTTTTTTAAACTCATTTTAATAGTAGAGTCACTTGCTCGTAATTTGCGGCGTTTGTCATACCCCTACATTAAAACAACACGAGAAACGGTGTAGTCGGCCACATAGCCTCACGGCTATCTGGTTAAATCGCGGTCCTGCGATATATTCATGGAGCGTGGCTTTCGTCGGATCATGGTTCCGCCGGTATCTTTGGGTGGCCTAAGGTTGTCTGGAAAGGTGAGCCCGAGTTCGTTCTGGGGACCTGTACACTGGTGGACTGCTATTTGGCGGGGTATGGGACGTATCAGGCTTATCGGTGGCGGCCGGACCGATTAGCCTGATATGGCTTAACCCGTGTACAGTTCGACTTGATGATCTATATCTTCGGATATATTTCATCTTCGATTTGTCCCTGGTTCGGATCTTTCGTGAGGCCCTATCCTGTAAATCGACCTTACGTTTATCCCATCGTATCGGTTAACCATGGTTTGGCGGGAGTCCCGGTTCGTGGGTACTTCTCTGGACCGTGGTACGAGCCACCGTGTAAGTGTATAAATTGTTTTACCGTCGAGTTATGGTAAACGTCTAGAGTCACCCGCGTTAGTCTTACCATGAGGTTGCTTTTCTGGTTTGGTCGACATTTCCATTTTCGTCTATGTTATTTGTTTTATTCGCGTTTCGCGGGAAATTGGCGTTTGATGGTGATGGGTTTGTGTTTGTTATATTGAAACTGGTTTCAATATTTCGGTCACGATCGCATTGATAGACGTATCTTTGAGATCGTGGTTATTAGCTTCGCGATCGCGGTCGCGTGATATCTTTACTTTCCTTCTGAAAGTAAGGATTATGTCCGTTATCGTTTAAAGGAGGGAGGATGGGAGCCGTGGATAGGGTGGGTCTCCATTAGTAGCAACCTCCACGTGGTGAGACCTGGATCGATATTATTTGCATCGATCGATAATGAAATTCATCAATATTTTTTTGTAAGTCCGATGACCCATAGTCGTTTATATTGAAATGTATCGCTTCGATGCAAATGGTATCGAGCAAATTGGCTACGAGTAGTATATGTATGTATATCTCGTGTTTGCTTTTACTACAGTCAGAAAAAACCTAAATTCAACCAGTTTTTTGATTGCCATTTGCTCAATTTTTGAGATAGCGATCTGACACTTGTACCGTTGATTTAGTTAAGAAATTCTACGCCAGATCAACATATAATAGTTGTACTTTTCGAAAATTTAATTTTTCGCCAAAATCTGAAGGGGAAAATTCGTCAATTTCAACCAGTTTTTCGCTTGCCATTTCCACAATTTTCGAGATACTGACCTGGGTCTTGCACCATTGTTTTAGTTAGGAAATTCTACGGCAGATCAACCTATAATAGTTGTACTTTTCGAAAATTTCATTTTTCGCAAAAATCTGAAGGGGGTAGGTCAGGATTTTTCGCGATTTTCGTAAATCGCCTGCCATTTCCGTAATTTTTGAGCTATTAAAGTGATCCAGGGCGTTTTGGACGCGGAATCCGAAGCCGAATAAGACAGTGAAAGAATCATTTTGATATCTAAAAAATTGTAGAAATGGCGGGCAAATTACGAAAATCGCAAAAAATCCTGACCTACCCCCTTCAGATTTTTGCGAAAAATGAAATTTTCGAAAAGTACAACTATTATAGGTTGATCTGCCGTAGAATTTCCTAACTAAATCAATGGTACCAGTCTCAGGTCAGTATCTCGAAAATTGTGGAAATGGCAAGCGAAAAACTGGTTGAAATTGACGAATTTTCGCGATTTTCGTAATTCTTTCGTCATTTCCGTAATTTTTGAGCTATTTACATGGTCCAGGGCGTTTTGGACGCGGAATCCGAAGCCGAATAAGTCAGTGAAAGAATCATTTTGATATCTAAAAATTTGTGGAAATGGCGAGCAAATTCCGAAAATCGTGAAAAATCCTCAAATTCAACCAGTTTTTTGATAGGCATTCGCTCAATTTTTGAGATAGCGACCTGGGTCTTGCACCATTGTTTTAGTTAGGAAATTCTACGGCAGATCAACCTATAATAGTTGTACTTTTCGAAAATTTCATTTTTCGCAAAAATCTGAAGGGGGTAGGTCAGGATTTTTCGCGATTTTCGTAAATCGCCTGCCATTTCCGTAATTTTTGAGCTATTAAAGTGATCCAGGGCGTTTTGGACGCGGAATCCGAAGCCGAATAAGACAGTGAAAGAATCATTTTGATATCTAAAAAATTGTAGAAATGGCGGGCAAATTACGAAAATCGCAAAAAATCCTGACCTACCCCCTTTAGATTTTTGCGAAAAATGAAATTTTCGAAAAGTACAACTATTATAGGTTGATCTGCCGTAGAATTTCCTAACTAAATCAATGGTACCAGTCTCAGGTCAGTATCTCGAAAATTGTGGAAATGGCATGCGAAAAACTGGTTGAAATTGACGAATTTTCGCGATTTTCGTAATTCTTTCGTCATTTCCGTAATTTTTGAGCTATTTACATGGTCCAGGGCGTTTTGAACGCGGAATCCGAAGCCGAATAAGTCAGTGAAAGAATCATTTTGATATCTAAAAATTTGTGGAAATGGCGAGCAAATTCCGAAAATCGTGAAAAATCCTCAAATTCAACCAGTTTTTTGATAGGCATTCGCTCAATTTTTGAGATAGCGACCTGGGTCTTGCACCATTGTTTTAGTTAGGAAATTCTACGGCAGATCAACCTATAATAGTTGTACTTTTCGAACATTTCATTTTTCGCAAAAATCTGAAGGGGGTAGGTCAGGATTTTTCGCGATTTTCGTAAATCGCCTGCCATTTCCGTAATTTTTGAGCTATTAAAGTGATCCAGGGCGTTTTGGACGCGGAATCCGAAGCCGAATAAGACAGTGAAAGAATCATTTTGATATCTAAAAAATTGTAGAAATGGCGGGCAAATTACGAAAATCGCAAAAAATCCTGACCTACCCCCTTCAGATTTTTGCGAAAAATGAAATTTTCGAAAAGTACAACTATTATAGGTTGATCTGCCGTAGAATTTCCTAACTAAATCAATGGTACCAGTCTCAGGTCAGTATCTCGAAAATTGTGGAAATGGCAAGCGAAAAACTGGTTGAAATTGACGAATTTTCGCGATTTTCGTAATTCTTTCGTCATTTCCGTAATTTTTGAGCTATTTACATGGTCCAGGGCGTTTTGAACGCGGAATCCGAAGCCGAATAAGTCAGTGAAAGAATCATTTTGATATCTAAAAATTTGTGGAAATGGCGAGCAAATTCCGAAAATCGTGAAAAATCCTCAAATTCAACCAGTTTTTTGATAGGCATTCGCTCAATTTTTGAGATAGCGACCTGGGTCTTGCACCATTGTTTTAGTTAGGAAATTCTACGGCAGATCAACCTATAATAGTTGTACTTTTCGAACATTTCATTTTTCGCAAAAATCTGAAGGGGGTAGGTCAGGATTTTTCGCGATTTTCGTAAATCGCCTGCCATTTCCGTAATTTTTGAGCTATTAAAGTGATCCAGGGCGTTTTGGACGCGGAATCCGAAGCCGAATAAGACAGTGAAAGAATCATTTTGATATCTAAAAAATTGTAGAAATGGCGGGCAAATTACGAAAATCGCAAAAAATCCTGACCTACCCCCTTTAGATTTTTGCGAAAAATGAAATTTTCGAAAAGTACAACTATTATAGGTTGATCTGCCGTAGAATTTCCTAACTAAATCAATGGTACCAGTCTCAGGTCAGTATCTCGAAAATTGTGGAAATGGCATGCGAAAAACTGGTTGAAATTGACGAATTTTCGCGATTTTCGTAATTCTTTCGTCATTTCCGTAATTTTTGAGCTATTTACATGGTCCAGGGCGTTTTGAACGCGGAATCCGAAGCCGAATAAGTCAGTGAAAGAATCATTTTGATATCTAAAAATTTGTGGAAATGGCGAGCAAATTCCGAAAATCGTGAAAAATCCTCAAATTCAACCAGTTTTTTGATAGGCATTCGCTCAATTTTTGAGATAGCGACCTGGGTCTTGCACCATTGTTTTAGTTAGGAAATTCTACGGCAGATCAACCTATAATAGTTGTACTTTTCGAACATTTCATTTTTCGCAAAAATCTGAAGGGGGTAGGTCAGGATTTTTCGCGATTTTCGTAAATCGCCTGCCATTTCCGTAATTTTTGAGCTATTAAAGTGATCCAGGGCGTTTTGGACGCGGAATCCGAAGCCGAATAAGACAGTGAAAGAATCATTTTGATATCTAAAAAATTGTAGAAATGGCGGGCAAATTACGAAAATCGCAAAAAATCCTGACCTACCCCCTTCAGATTTTTGCGAAAAATGAAATTTTCGAAAAGTACAACTATTATAGGTTGATCTGCCGTAGAATTTCCTAACTAAATCAATGGTACCAGTCTCAGGTCAGTATCTCGAAAATTGTGGAAATGGCAAGCGAAAAACTGGTTGAAATTGACGAATTTTCGCGATTTTCGTAATTCTTTCGTCATTTCCGTAATTTTTGAGCTATTTACATGGTCCAGGGCGTTTTGAACGCGGAATCCGAAGCCGAATAAGTCAGTGAAAGAATCATTTTGATATCTAAAAATTTGTGGAAATGGCGAGCAAATTCCGAAAATCGTGAAAAATCCTCAAATTCAACCAGTTTTTTGATAGGCATTCGCTCAATTTTTGAGATAGCGACCTGGGTCTTGCACCATTGTTTTAGTTAGGAAATTCTACGGCAGATCAACCTATAATAGTTGTACTTTTCGAACATTTCATTTTTCGCAAAAATCTGAAGGGGGTAGGTCAGGATTTTTCGCGATTTTCGTAAATCGCCTGCCATTTCCGTAATTTTTGAGCTATTAAAGTGATCCAGGGCGTTTTGGACGCGGAATCCGAAGCCGAATAAGACAGTGAAAGAATCATTTTGATATCTAAAAAATTGTAGAAATGGCAGGCGATTTACGAAAATCGCAAAAAATCCTGACCTACCCCCTTCAGATTTTTGCGAAAAATGAAATTTTCGAAAAGTACAACTATTATAGGTTGATCTGCCGTAGAATTTCCTAACTAAATCAATGGTACCAGTCTCAGGTCAGTATCTCGAAAATTGTGGAAATGGCAAGCGAAAAACTGGTTGAAATTGACGAATTTTCGCGATTTTCGTAATTCCTTCGTCATTTCCGTAATTTTTGAGCTATTAAAGTGATCCAGGGCGTTTTGGACGCGGAATCCGAAGCCGAATAAGACAGCGAAGAATCGTTTTGATATCTAAAAGATTGTAGAAACGGCGAAGGATATACGAAAATCTGAATCTGCATAAATTATAAATCCCATGGCTCCTTCGTACTGTCACAGATGATTCATAAGTCTCAGCAGTCGCTCTTATTACTACCCCCGACGAGGTATTGGAATTCTGTCGGTAAAGGAGTAAAATGTTATCGGTAAGATAGCGAACTGTTGCAGAAGACACTCGAAACGCCGTCGCGAACTCGGCGTCTAAACGCAGCGCGCGGCTCGCCTCGTCCGTCAGCGTAAACACGAAAGTGAACACGAAGCTAGCCGCACACCACACACCGTACACGAATCGAGACACCTCGTGCTTGGCCAGTGGCCGCCAGTGGCAGGTAGAGCGAGTTGGAGCGAACGCTACGTGACGCCACAACAAAACGGCAAAAGTTCTTTTTGCTGCGTACTCTATTAAGCCGTTCGTTGGAGGGACGGGGGTTGTAGAACGGGTCCAGGTGAATCGAGTAAAGTAATGGTGCTTGGGGGTGTTCGGCGGGGTTAGAGGTGGCGACGGCGGTGGCGGCGGCGGCGGCATCATCGGCGACAGGGCATCGTCAAGACGCTTAATGTGCTTGGTGCGGGCGCGTGGTACGCTCGAGGCGACCACAAATGAAGAAGAGGGAAGTTACGGCGAGGGTGGTAGAGAGGGAAGATGTCGAGTGGCTCGGCACCGAGAATTGTGAACGGTGAGAACAAGGAGTGTGTCATCCACGGGCACGGGTACGGGTACGGGAACAGGAAAGAGAACGAAAGCGGCGCTGCTGGCAGCACTGCCTCCTCCGTGGCTTGTCAAGGTAGTGGTACTAGTAACAGTAGCAACAGTAACGTCACTACCACTGCTGGTGCTGCTCTGACTATAGCCACTGGTACGCGCTGCGTTCCTACTACAGCTAGCGGTGACAGTGGTAGTGAATGTGTCAGTGTATGTGTGAACGTTGATAACGGTGGTGGTAGGGTCGGTGTTACCGGCTTGACCGTCGGGGGCGTCCTCGACAGCGTCGCCGTCGACAACGGCGGCGTGGAATATCGTGCAGTTACGTCCGTTGAGCTTGCGACAAGTTTGCCGGTAAATCTCGAGATACGTGGACAAACAAGCCTGAGTACGGAGTACAGTGTGGTGGGAGATCGAGAGGCGTACTTGGACAGCCGCGTCGGGACGCCAGTCGCGACTGTCAGCTGCGCCACCGTGACCGTTCTAGATCACGATCAAACGAGTACGGACGATCACGTTCGCGCTTGCTACGAGGAGGACGACGACGAAGACGAAGACGACGAGGAGGACGAGGAGGAGGAGGAGGAAGAAGAAGAAGAAGAGGAAGAGGACAACATGGTCGCGGCGATGAACGAACACCTGTCCACCTCGTCGGCGACGAGCGGCACGACATCCGGCACTAGCACCGCCAACCCAAACAATCTCCCAAATCAAAACAACAACAACAACGCCTGCTCCCGTAACGAGTACCAGAGTGTTGACGGGGATGGCAAGCCGGCTGCCGGGATCCTCAGTTTCCCTTGCGATTTCGATCACATGTACGCCAGCATGACGGACGGCGGCGCGCCGCCGGCCGCTACCGCCACTTCTGCGCTCGGTGTTAGCCCTTTAAGAGGCAACGAGCCGCGACAGAACGACTTGACCGAGGTCAAACACCTCAAGGAGCTACTTCTTCTCCATCTCGATCTCATACAACAGCAGTCCGAGCAGATAGTCACCAAGGACAAGCTCCTGGCCGCTTTGCGCCAAGAGAACGAAACGGTACTTTCTATTTCTCTCTCTCTCTCTCTCTCTCTCTCTCATGCCTTGCACCACTCTCCATCTCCTTGCCACTCTCTATGTCTTGGTGGCGCGACGGTATGCATCAATGCCCTCCCGGAATAAAAGATTTCGAGTCTCTAATTATTCAATGTTCATAGTTCGTTTCTGACAAAAGTACTGTATGACAGTTTTGTTTAGGGTAAAAAATCAGCTGCCCCGAAGTAAGAGAAAGGACGTGTACCTCATAGGGTTAACTTCTACTATATATGGAATGTAATCAAATCAATGTTGGTACTATTGGTACAGTTGATTACGCCAGATAAATACATAGCAGCTCCTAAATCTCATTCTCAACGATTGTCTATCGTTTTACAATTGTTCTTTTATCCTAATTTCTTTCATTTGATTCATTGCTATCGCTAGCAAGACCAAAACACCCGCGCACATGCTTGAATGTCAGATTCTATTCTCTCCCCGCCCTTCTCTTTGATTCTCTTTGAATTCCCCTCTATCCCTCCTCCATTGGTTGTTGAAACATGAAGGTCAAACTCAACGGCGCCACGTGGTGGCGCTGTTTCCGTGTAAGATTTGTGTTTCCTAACGTAAAAGCACGTTATTGCACGTTCTTCCGATTCTCGCGCGCGATTCACTCGATGATAGACACAGTACGTGGAAAATGGTAGTTTGTACGGCGAGTTTACGAGAAAAAGGATGAAAGTACGCGACAACGGCGCAGAAACATTGAAACCGGTTTCGTCAGACAGATAAGCTCTGCGAATTATAATGCCTGGAATTCGGAGGGAAATTAAAACACAACCAACTTACCATCGACTGTTGACAGTAAATACAAAAATACTACTTTCGATGCTAAACAAGGGGTTTGTTTACTTTTGGTATGTGGGGCAAATATTTGATGTGAACTTAACCCGTCAATTTTTCCCGCGGTTTTAGGATACTGCGTCTTGGCCGTAGAATGATCTACGGAGCGACGCATTTATCCGTTCTTACTTCTTTCTGTTACATGAAATATTGCATTGGTTGAATTATTGTTATTTATTTTCCTATGAATGCGGTCGTTGCCTTGAACTTTCAATGTTGTTTTTTTTCACATATAAAAAATTACATAAGAGAGCACATTCTTTGTAAGTGTTTACTAACAAAGAATTGTATGAATTGTAGCTCAAACTGCGATTGGAGCGTATGGACAGACGTGTGAACTTACAGAAGTTACGTTCTGAAAGCAGTGAAAACTCTGTTACTTCTGAACACATAGGGACCTGTTCCCCACCGACTCTGAATTCTGTGAATGTACCATCGACTAGTGAACTTCATAGGAATATTCAGACTGAAAACAGTAATTCTCAGTATAATGAAAGTTTTAAGATACGGTTGAACACCAGTGGTGGTATCACTACTGTGAAACAAGAGCTCAATGACAACCAGGGGAAACATGAGCACAAGTTAGAAAGTAGCAACGAAAACAGACTAGAGTGGGACGAAAAGAAGAAAAGAAGATCAGATCCAACTCCTTTGTCGAGTGGAAGCAAGAGAAAGAGGGGTGTTTCGTGTTCCTCTACCATTAGCAATGACACATCCTCGTCGATACACGATAAGACGTTAACTCATGATACTAGTAGGAAGAGCGACCGCAAAGGAAAACTACTAACGAAGAAAGAATCCTTTCTGACAACAGAGGAGCACTACTATACGGCGGTCGGTGATCCCAGTTATACGTTGAACTTAAAGGATTCTAATCCGATGGATGGCAGTACGTCTCTGGAAGTTCCAAACTGGAGGGTAAAGATATATACGAGCTGTTACACAATGGAGGGAACTGAGAATTTAGACGACGAAATTTTTAATAAGAGACACTTGAAGCTAGAGAATGATGAGAGAAGAAGAAAACGATGGGACGTACAGAGGATAAGGTTCATATCATGTTATAATAATGCATCTCTCAAGGTTGTTATGCATGACCTTATCCACCTGATTTACGTTTACAGAGAGCAGAGACATATAGAGAAGCTAAAACAGAGACAGGAGCGTCAGAACCATCAGGCTACGTGTTACAATACAAATCATACAGGACCTTGCCCCTCTGCAATTGAGGAGGAAGCTGTAACATCGCTATGGCCTGATATTGAACAAATTCAAAGCCTTCAGGTGGACTCCCAACTACCTGTTACTGCATTTGGTGCTCCTATTCCTAGTTTTACTCCAAGGTAAATACAAGTGTTTAATTGTAATTTGTAAGTTTCAGGGGAATACATTTTATGGAAATAACGATGATCTGATTGCAGCGAGTTTTCTCTACCTTGGTCAAACACGTCGCGATCGAACAGTCGTCGTCCGAAACGTTCGACAGGTAGAAGAAAATCCACTAGGAGATAAACTTTTACGACAGCGAACAGGACTATTTTTTTTTTGTTTTTTATCTGACTTATGATTTTAAACTCTTTATCGTAGACTTGCTCCCTTACGACTTCGTTCTCCCCCCCCCCCCCCCTTTTTATAAATCCGCGTTCTTTTTGCTATGTAAAATAGGGGCACCAAAGATATTTTTATTAACTTTTTTTAAAAGTATGTAATCCAGAAGGATGACCGTAGATTCATAGGTACCTACTATTTTTATTTTTTACGTATTCGTCGATTAGGTATAAATATTTATGTATGTATATTCACTGTTGAAGCCCAATGAATGTCCTGATCTTACAGATTCGTCATGTTTGGTGTTGGTCATTTTTATTCGTGCAACTACGAGGTGGTATTGCCATGATTTCATATATTTATTGCTTATAACAGTGAAACGTCGTTTGAGATTCTACAAATTTATCGACTTGAACATTCAAATTAAATGTATTTTTGTTGCATACCGATTGTATAAAATCTAGAATTACTTGAAAGAAAAAAAAATATGTAGGCTAAAGACATAAACTCTGATGAAATCTGTTGCAAAGTGATACCATGTAAACGTCGAACGATACAGTTTATTATAAATTGAATCGTAGCTCCTTTCCTTTGATTACGAATCGGTCGAGTAATGAACGAACTATCGTACGGGATCGCAATCGCATTCGGCAAGTCCAAAAATTACTAGCAGTAAAAATGTATTTATTGTATGTCGTATATTTATTGTACCAGGATCGGCTCGAGTGCTCGGAATACGTAGTAACCTACGGAACCTACATTTTCAGAGAATAATACGGATCGATTCGACGAATTCGCATTATCACGTTTTACCCTCTGTTGTTCGGAGAATATAATTAACGTGTAAAATATATTGGAAAGAATGACAGTTGTCGGTAACAGTGACCTGAGAGGTAGTGCCCACACTTATAATAACATACTTACGTCTTCCCAGAGTATCGGAAATTAATTGGAAGAATTTATATATATACTGTGTTAAAATAAGTGACATTGGAAAAGAATGACATAATGCCACATATTTTTTCAAATTTTGTGATCTGCGTGAATCGCATAGAGGGTTAAACGTACTTACGCTTTTATTATTTTATGTCGAACATCAAAGGAAGAGGGGCTATGACGTTCACTCGAGGAATGAGGGGCATGAAAATAAAGTGAACTTTTTATAATTTTCTTTTACTGGAGATGAACAAATTGTTAACTCTATGGGAATTTACGTACCTGTACTTTGTTCTCGAAACTTTTACTAGCAGTTTTTCTAAGTTTTATAATATTTATTTAGGTTGCCTACCTAGAAATCTCGATGATTTCACTCCTTTAAAGTTTTTCTCGTGTAAATGATCCTTTTTATCTCGTGAGATTAAATGCCTCAAAGAGTGATCTCTTTATCGACATTTCGTTTTACCGTTGCACTTAATTCAAATGCGATATAATCGCGTAAGTTTCGCGATTTATTCCGACGTACAGAAAACTTGTCCCGAATAGAATGCACAAACGGAAATGAACAAATTGTTTGCTGCTCTTATCGTAAATTCGGTTATCATTCTATTTTATTACGCGCAACACAAGCGACAAGGTACTCGATTCTAACCGTCCAAGTATCCGAAATTTCATTAACCGAAAAAAAGCGTTCGACGGTGAAACCACGATGAATAATTAGCAGTTATACGTTGTAAATAAAGAAGCATCTTCCCAATCGAACGTTAGTTTTCGTTTTGTATTGACTGCGAAACCGTGTAAATTATTATTTTTAATGTATTTTAAGCGATCATTTTTTCCAGGTCGAGATGGTAGATACACATTTGCGTCATGCACGTAGAGATTATCAAGGAGGAAACGGAAAAAATTGTGTTTTAAGTGGAAGTACAGTGAAACCTCGTTAATCCGAAACGATGTGCCTTCTCTCTAAATCCAGATTAACGCCTCTTGTACTTTGCAGAACATTATGGTTTCGAACTTTCGGGAAACACCCCTACCATTGGTATCACTAATTTATATGTGACTATTTAATTTGTTAGGTGAAGTAGTGTTTGCAGAAATTTCGAATTAACGAGCTACTACTGTATACATATATCGGCGGTAACATTTTACCGTGTATACATATAATATAATATATGTATACGTGTATGTATCCGTACATGTACATATGGAGCGTACACACACAGATATAAATAAATGTATATGTTTCTAACTTATACGAAGCGGAGCGTATATATATAATATATTTATTATATTATGTATTAATATAATACATATATTTATAATATATGTGCAGGGTGTTCCGAGAGTTGTTAGTTCATCGGTAATTAGAAATTCGGCGAACTGTAATACTTATGTTACTCGAATTCTCGATTACCAGTCAATTTCAGACTTACGGACCAACCTGTATGTACTATGAAATACATTTTAGCAGTAAAAAATATGGAATAAATAAGATTATTTCGTACGAAGAATATCTTGGTGAATGTCGGAAAATTAAGAATACTATTCTATGCGAAGTGACAGTTGCAGATACGATGAATATTATGAATGCTATTAAACGTGCAGTGTCTGCGAGGAAGCAAATGATCATCCGAACAAATGGACTTGCGAACTTTTGAAATTAATCGCTGCAACGATTATTTCTTGCCTATTCGGAAAAAAGCAATCGCAGCCGGGCTACAGACAAATTCCAACGCGTTGATTTCTCCGTTTCTAAATCTATTACATCTCCGAAAATCCGGGCGTTCGAGATTTGCAATGAGTACGTAGGTCGAGTGAATCGCAGAGAGAATTAGAAGCATTTTCTGTGTACGATAGACGGTCCCGATTCATCGTACTCTTGTTTGGAAATCCACATTTGCTGGAATGTACTCAAACTAGCCAGGATCGAACCACCGATCCATACCGAGTACTTCCTCTCCGGAGGCGCGATTATCTTGATCTTCATCGTGGACGGTGCCAGTGCTGTTATTTCCTTTTGCATCCTGTCTGCTATACCTGGATACATAGTAGTGCCACCAGACAAAACCGAATTGGCATATAAGTCCTTTCGGATGTCTACGTCGCACTTCATAATAGAGTTATAAGTTGTCTCGTGGATACCGCAGGACTCCATGCCCAGAAAGCTAGGTTGAAACATTGCCTCTGGACAACGAAACCGCTCGTTTCCGATTGTAATTACCTGAAAATGAAAGTATAGCGAATGGTAAAACGTAATGCTGCGGAGGTTCGAACGATACGCTGCATACATCGGTATGTAACTAATCGAATAGTTTGATAATCGATATGTCGATAGGAAATAAATTCACATTTCGATAGAATTGGATTGGATACAAAATTTTGAAAACGGTAAATCTGTTCGACGAGTAGTTTTTTATTATTGAATTGGTACGTGTCACTCAACATGCATAATTTCAATATATTTCGATTCTCACCTGCCCGTCGGGGAGTTCATAACTCTTCTCCAGAGCACTGGAGCCGGCAGCCGTTGCCATTTCTTGTTGAAAATCCAGGGCGACGTAACAGAGTTTCTCCTTAATGTCCCGAACGATTTCACGCTCTGCGGTTGTTGTGAACGAATATCCTCTTTCCGTTAAGATCTTCATCAGGTAATCCGTCAAATCGCGGCCGGCCAAGTCCATACGTAGAATTGCATGCGGCAACGCGTACCCTAAATGTTATCATAATCATCATCTTCAATTATCTACTTTAAAAAGAAGTAAAACTTATTTATTTGTGATTTATTTGGAATCTTATCCAGCACCAATTCGTGTATGTTTTCGAGTTACCACAACTAGACTCTAACGCTTTAATATTTTAAAGTTTTGATGCTTCCAACATCTTGATATACTCGACGAGTGTTCGAATTTGAATTAATATTCATTAAGTTCAGTTAAGTTTTTACATGTTACGATCGTGTAGTGTTATAATGTTTAAAAAAATAGATTGGTGATAATAACTCAGACGTACCCTCGTAAATCGGCACCGTGTGTGAGACTCCATCACCACTGTCCAGAACGATTCCAGTGGTACGTCCCGAAGCATACAACGATAGCACTGCTTGTATAGCTACATACATTGCTGGGGAATTAAATGTCTCGAACATTATTTGCGTCATTTTTTCGCGGTTCGCCTTAGGATTTAGAGGAGCTTCCGTTAGCAAAACAGGATGTTCCTCCGGCGCGATTCTGAGCTCATTGTAGAATGTGTGATGCCAGATCTTTTCCATGTCATCCCAATTTGTAACAATACCATGTTCGATAGGATATTTGACTGTTAGGACGCCTCTTTTGCTTTGAGCTTCATCCCCCACGTAGCTGTCTTTCTGACCCATGCCCACCATTATTCCCTGCAAAGATTTATGGTGTACTTTATTTATACTAAGTAGTTTTTTCCATTAATCTAGCAGAGAACAATGCAGTACGGAGTGGAAGTTAATATGTAAAGATTTTAAAATTGAACTGCAAGAATTAGATACATCCCTACCTGGTACCGAGGTCTTCCAACGATGGAAGGAAATACAGCACGTGGAGCATCATCCCCAGCGAATCCAGCTTTACACATTCCTGACCCATTGTCCACTACCAAGGCAGCTACGTCGTCGTCACACATGGTGAGGTATGAATATTTGGTCTGTTTCTATTTAAACTTTTGACACAGTGTAACCTCTTGAACAGCTAAAATGAGAGCAAATTCCTTTGACTAGATTTTACACTACCTTAACAAATCCTTGGCTCAACCAGCATTGTAGCTCTGGAGAAATGGAGTTCCTTTATAATCACTTCCCCTTCTCTTTTCCGACCTCCTCCTAATTGCGGTTTTATATCCATTTGTATGATCAGGGAATTGGCTTCGGACTTTTAATAAGTGATGTTCTTGTTAATAATTATTGGAATTATCTTGTGCTGCATATTTCTTTTATTCAAATAAAGAGTATTTTATGAAATTTATAATACTTTAGAAGATCAGTTTTACCACGGGACAGAAACTAATTGTCAAATGTTAATACTTAATTAATGAATATTAATTATGACATATAAAGTATGATTTGTACATTACATTAATATCTAATAATATGACACATTCCTAATGAAGTAATCAATAGAGAATTCTCTAAAATCCATTTTAATTGGATTTTAATACATGCCAATTAAGGGGATGCTGATTACATGTGCACAGTTTACAGTAAGTAGAGCATATAAAGCATTTCCTTGGTTCTTGGCTATGTGAGGTCCTCATAGCAGCTTAATGCAATTCAGATCATATAGCAAGGTATATTTCCTTTATATTTAAAATCAACAAAGTACATTAACTTGTCCTGCTTGTTAAGGAAAGTGAAAGCTTCTTTCCTGAGAGTGCATAAACGTTTTGGCAAAAGTATAAAGTATATGATCGAATACAGAATGATGCAAGGATATACATAACAATAAATATATAAAACGAAAATATTTTACTTGTCGGATAATACATTATATACAACTTAATTAATACAATGTTTAAGAAGACATCTCTTTAAAAGTGGCACAATGATGTGTACTGCATTCTTTTCCTTATTTCTCGTTAATCACGACAATTTAATGTTTAATTAAAGTTCGACGTAGAGAGAGAACACGGTACACGATGGAATTATGAAATTAACGTCACAAAAAGTTTTGCATTTAACGAAATAATGGGCTTCTTAATTTTCAATTATACTTCGGTAATTGAACCAAATTCCGGCTAATTCTGGAGAATCGGATAACAATCGAATACTAGTATTCAAAATTCGGTATGTATTATTGTAAAATTCCGTTTCAAAATTTAATTTTTTCTGCCCTATCAATAACACATTCTAAATTCACAGCCTGCAGTTAGTCGTGAAGGATAAAATGAGCGTGGAGTTTGCTGAAAACCTCCCACAAATAGCACATTTTAAGAATTCGCTGTTCCATAGAATGATTACTAGCCAGAGCCTCATTATAATCAGTGTATTACATTCCTTAATTAACTGTTCGACTAATGCTTATAATTAGGCCGTGAAATTAAGTACCTACTTTGGCTTTAATTCGCTATACATCCGACTCGCAACCATTCTTACTAGTACTGCAGCAGTAGAAAATCGGTACTACAAAAAATACCATGAATAATGGTCAGTGTACAGGAGATAACCGAATCATTTCTTTTACCTTCCGGAGTCCGTTCTACCAAAAATATTACACGTAGACTTATCCGTGAAATATTTGTCGAAGTACAAACGTATGATAAATAAATAAATACTTTCGTTAGGTCGTTCACAAAATGTTTTTTCAATTGAAAAAAGATTTGTTTAAAATTCGGTATATACATTTTTTCATTTAGGTGCATAGGAGATAGCGGTATAAAAATCGCGCATTTCCACCTAGCGTACTAAATCTTACTTATCCCAAAGACCGATCTCTTTCATCCTTGTTTGGAAATACTTTTCTAATGCATTCGCGCATCGGTAATATTCAGTGTCAGGGCTATTGTACAGCCGACAATTAGTGAAAATCCGCGTCATGTCCGCTATGAACAGACGTCTCGTCACATAATACCGGGCCTTCAAGCGATCCGTCATTGTTTTCAGATCTGTAACAATAAAACAGTGTCAGGGTATTACTTTATGGATCTATAGCATCATTTTTTCAAATTCAGAAGACTTACCCATAGGATATTTAATATGATCATAGTAATCCGGAACATCATTTTTATCCACAGGTTTTAGAAACGGCCACGCCGTGCTATGATTTCTAACACTGTTTAGAACATTTTTTAAAGCATTGTATAGGGAGTCTGTTATGTCCAGGCATGCTTCCATAGGTTCCGGACCTTGCGTTCCTTTTGCAACACCTCTCGTTCTTGTTTGCGCATAACTCTTCCAGCCAGTCTCGCGAATCCCGGGAATAGATTCAACTGGTATACCTCTGACACCTTCCTTAAAACAGGTCAACCCCGGATGAACCTTCTGTATTTCTTGCTGTCTTTGATGAATTAGCTTTTTAATTATCTCTTTTTGTTTTCTGATGACAGCCGTGAATTCGGTGTACACGATTTTGGCGTTTAGCTCACAATGCATTAACGTTGCACCCTCGTAGTCCTTGATGTATCCTTGATGCATCGATCTAGATAATTTAATGTCCTTGCTGAAACCTTGTTTCTTGAAATAACCGATGGCAAATTCATCCGCGAACGTGAGAAAGTGTAGTATGTTGTTCTTTATATGGTAGTCTTTGAGCATGTTCATTAAGTGCGTCCCGTATCCCTTAACTTGTTCCTGACTAGTAACGGCGCAGAATACTATTTCCGTGAAGCCTTGAGTTGGAAACATTCTGAAGCAGATACCACCGATTGGTCTACCATCTTTTATTAGTGCCAGTGTCTTGTGTTTCCTATATACAAGATATTAAACAAATTAATAGTTTGCTTATAATGAAGGGGTCTTCTACAGATTGCACTTACGGATCGAAAACGAGTTGAGATATGTATTCTTTTGGCATTCTAGGTAATTGATGACTGAATACATTGTGTAATCCTATGAGCCAGAGCATAGTTTGTTTAGAAACTGGCTGTGTCAAACTATTTCCGACAACGTGAAATTCTATTATCTTTCTACTTTCTTCGATCTTTGCGGTTTCATCCCGTGGAACATTTGGTGGAAAGACCGCATCAGGACCACACATGTAGTTAGGATCATTAATAGTTGCAACTATCTCGGCGACTGTTTCATCGGGTAGATCTTCGAAGTTTTCTTCGTTCTTTCTTCTCTTCGAGTCCGAACGTCCTTCGGAATGCGATCTTTTCTCATGAATCTTTTTCATACCTGGACTTATGTTGATCGTTGTGTAATTGTCCTTATCATTCGGCGCCACAGTGACTTTCTCAAATTCACCAGTTCTTCGACCAGGAGTTGCTTTTGATTCTAGGGCTGCTTGCAAATAAGTTGGTGGTACTTGTTTAAAGTCGGGATCCCAAATTGGCGAATTGTCCGCGTAGATCTCTGCCTCTAACATCGAGAGGAACCTTGAAATAAAATGATATTGAATACTTTACGGAAAAACTCAAATAACGACGAGAGATAGAAGAAGCGGCAGCTGCATTGTTTACATACTTCGGGAAGTGCGTCAACACCAAGACCCTCTTTTCTGGTGTTAGTTTATCACGCTCACTGTGACACTTGTCCAGTAATTGTCTGGAGACCGGTTTAAATACTGCTTGCACAAATGTACGTCCAAAAACCAAAGATGTGTCATAGTGTGGTAGAGAGTCGCAGAATGCAGGAATGTGACAAAAGACCAACCAACGAGTGTGATTGATTTTATAGGCAGGCGCTTCTTCTGCACTAATTGTGCCTCTCCTGGCACTGAGTGGGTCAAAATTCCAATGATTGAGGCAATGTAGGAACATTTTTGCCATATCACACATGGCCTGCATGTCCTTCTGTGGCAAATGACCATATTTGTATGCAACAAAATTCATCACTGCTTTTGCTATACTTGGTCTTTCGAACGGAGGCTGGCCCAGAGGACCTTCAATGGTTGGCTTTGTTATAGATTGGATACATTTTCTTAGAAGTTTATACAAGTAGAAATAGACTTTCTTGGTGTCAGGATCTTCTTCTCTCTGTAGGCCCAGAAAAATGTTGTCTGCGTCAATAACCATACATAGCAGTTTATTGATTTCTTCTTCTGATTGGGTAGGTAGGTGTGTAATATGATTTTCTAGGACATGTGTACAAGTTTTACAAGGATCAAAGAAATTTGCAACTGGTTGTGGTCCGTCACTTTTAGGTGACTTTGTGAGAGGTTGAGGATTTTTCCAGCCAATGCATTTGCATTCTTCAACTTGGCAGGCACTATATGTTGCAATTTTTAGAATCTTTTTCATCTGTGGTAGGTTCAACATTTGTTGCTTCCTCTGTTGTATTCTCTGAAGATTATTTTGTCGACTAGTTTGATCGTGAGGCCTAGCATTAGTTGCTTCTCTACTATTTCCAGCGTGTTGTGAGGTACTGGTTACAGATTGACCAGTTTCTTCTGAAGATTGCGTAGACATACTACGATTTCCTTCTTCTCCTGCCATGGTGTTGCTACAAAATTCGGTATGGATTTAACATTTCAATTTTAAAAGCGAATATCTTATGCATGTATTTAGAATAGGCTAAATTTAGAAAATTAATACTTAACAAAAATTAATTCTCTCTTTTATGACACATTTGTGCAGTACTTAAACAAAAATATCAAGTATTCTAGGCTCACGGCCTTAATGCTAGTATTATCGAAACTTACATGTTGATGCGTCGTATTTATAACATAAATGTTGACAGTGATATGTCAGTGGGAGCTTTCTGCAAAAGTAATATCTCAGTGGATATTACGTGTTCTCGTGTGCTTAAGTCGGGCAGGTGTTTACAACAAGCCAAAAAGAAATTTTATAAAAAAAAGCATCATAGTCTCGTGCACAGATGTAGTCAGTACACGGGATTGGATATAATCGTTTATGAAATCGCAGATATTTACGATAGGTTACGATCGTTGAATATGGTATCATTCGGTTGCATTCGGTGGAAGCGCCTCCTGTTAAACGGTCACGAGCTAAATTAAATGTAACCACTTGTGCCGTCTACCGGACGCCAAAGCAGTTAATCCTTTCACCAAATACTTCATCCTCCACAAATTGAAAAATCTACCCTCGCAAGTATCATTATTTTCCAATTTATTTGAACAGTATTCCCTTACACGAAACGTGAGAGCAGTTTCATATTCGATCGCGCACTTTAATTCGTTACGAATCCACGTAACTGTTCCCTGTCGTCGGTCGTTGATATTTCAAGCTTTCCAATTGTCAATGCAAGAATTATCGGTTGCAGAGAATCAGCGCTTTTTCAAACTGCATCTCGGGCCCGTGACGAATGTGAATCGGTCCGTAGTGATGTGTATTTCGACTTGATAAGGAGGGCCGAGTGGGAGAAAAAGAAGAAAAATTCTTGTCTCTTACATCGCATCGTGCAATAGTCTTTAAAACTACTTTGCAGTACTTCGAAGTCTGGTATACAATTCGTAAGTGCCGTTTGAATGTGAAGTAAGGAAACGTATTGGAATCGCACTTGGGCAACACGTTCTCTCCTTTCGTAAATAGAGTCTCGATTAAAATTTTGGAACAGATTTCGATAAAGGCAAGGTAACCATATTGCCGTTTGGAATTTTCAACCATCGTCAGTCATTCGAACTTGGGAACGTGGTGGAAAATCGTCATCGTGTTACCATTGAAAGCGAAGGAAATAGGAATTGTTGGCAAATCGTGCGAAAATTATGGCTACCTGGGATGGTTCTTATTCCGGAACGGACGATCAAAATTATTACGTTTACTCCGATCAAAATGTTAACGGACCAGCTCCGGAAAATTGGACTTATATCGCCAATAACGTTAACAACGGACATGTGCAAACGAATCGTGAGTATTATGTGCAAAACGAGCCAGTTTTCGAGCCGAATTGTCCACCAGTTTTCTACAACATGAACCCTGCACTTTCATCCGTACCAGTACAAATAGTGCCATCAACAATGAAATATCTCGAAAATTCCATGGAGGGTATTCCTCGAATTCCAGGTAACACAGAGTACTTCTCCAACTCTGTCAAAGCTTCACAATGCTTTCCACCTGGTCAAGGTTGGAGCAACAACGTTGATCAAAGGCCTGTCAAGAATAACGAATATAGTTTGGCAATTGAAACAAGTACGGCAGATATGGCAGGACAATCGAACTTACAAGATGTAATTACAAATGAAATCAGATTGGTCAAAAAGCTAGATTCAGCAGGTCAATCAAATTTTCAAGTTGCTGCCAATGAGTTTGTTCCGCACACTGTCAAATTTGATAAAAGGAGAAATCGATCAGAAATGGATGCTTCTTTGTTAGCTAATACTAGAGATTCGTACAATGAAGATGCCAAGCTGAAACCTGTAATGTCAGATCAGTTGTCGTATGATAGAAATAAATATGGCAGAAGGGGAACAGGAGATGGTGGAACAATTCCATCATGGTATGGCACAAAAAGAAGTGCAAATTATAAGCAGAAGGATGGACAGCAAGGTCGGTTTCCGAAAGCAAATACATATAAAAACTCTTATAGGCAACAAAGTAGGAATTACGATAAATTCCAAGCAGACAAGTATTCTAGTAGCAGGCAGTATTCTGATAAAACTGAAGAAGGTGTGGCTGACGTATATTCAAAAAAATCTGTAACCGATAAGATAAATGATTCAGATGCTTGTAACCATGAAATCAACAATGTTTCTACTATAAATGTTAAGGAAGATGAATCTTCGAAAAGTACAAATGTGGATATGTATACAAATACAAAATCCAACGAAACAAGTGAAGAAGTCAATGCAGGACGCAGAGATGATATACGACAAAATGGTAGGGGGCGGAGATATAATAATCATATTAAGGAGTATGTTTATCAGAATTCTAGTAACAGACAGGGGCATCAAAGAAATTCAAGGAAATATCCATTTAACATGAAACAAGACAGGGATGAAACTGATTACAAAGAAATGAAACATAATTATCATGGTTACAATGGTGTTCGAGATAGTTATAGCAGGGATGAGAGAACCGAAATGAAAGAAAAGGTATACAATCATCGGGAACATAATGGCTTTAGGAATTGTTATAATAAAGAAAATAAAACTGAGTCCAAGGAAAAGTGGTACAATTATCAAGGGCATAATGGATTTAGAGAGTATTATAATAAGGAAAATAAAACAGAGATTTTTGAAGAAAAGGATAGAAATAAAAATGTACCTGAAATTAAGGAGAAAGTGAATGAGAATTGGAGAAGTAAAAAGGAAAATAATGAGAAAGGTGGTGCTCAAAGACGAGCACCACATAAAAGATCCTTAGTTGGTAAGTTTTGGCTGGTGTGCCACTTTTATTACATCATGTTAAATTATGCAATTGCATTTTGTACATATGTTTATTTTTTAGATGATGATGCAAGTCAAAGGGAAAGATTAACAGACCAATTAAACAAAGGACAATTAGAATGCTTAGTTTGCTGT
Source organism: Mimumesa dahlbomi (assembly GCA_917499265.3). NCBI lineage: Eukaryota > Metazoa > Arthropoda > Insecta > Hymenoptera > Crabronidae > Mimumesa > Mimumesa dahlbomi. The sequence goes on along the minus strand of OU824116.1, from coordinate 82,753 downwards.
GAATATATTAAGCAGACCAACTATATTTGGTCCTGCTCCAACTGCTATCATGTTCTACACTTAAAGTGTATTACAAAATGGGCAAGATCTTCTCAAGGCGGTAAATTGCAATTCCAAAGATATTCATACATATTAATTCCTCGAAATTATCAATTATTTAAATTGTTATAGAAAATGGTTGGAGGTGCCCAGCGTGTCAGAACGTGAGTGTGACTGTTCCCGATGATTATTTCTGTTTCTGTGGGAAAACCACGGTACCCGAGTGGAATCGTCGGGATGTGGCACACTCGTGCGGCGAAGTTTGCGGCAGAACACTCTCGAAAAACAACTGTGTTCATAAGTGCACTCTACTTTGCCATCCTGGCTCTTGTCCTGTATGCACAGCTCTGGTAACAAAGTTCTGTGGATGTGGTAGAACCTCGCAAACGATCCAGTGTAGCACGCATACACTGATACACTGCGACGCGGTGTGTGGCAGGGAGTTGAATTGCGGCAGACATACGTGCGAGAGAACTTGCCATCATGGCGAGTGTGGACGGTGTGAGAGCACAGTGGAGCAAGGTAAGTGGTATCTGAATAAACTGGTATCTGAACAGCATATCGCCTCTTAGTATATGTATAGAGTATCAATTTCATTTCAGCATGTTACTGCGGCAAGAACACGCGAAAAGTAACGTGTCAGAGTAACGTGTCGTTTACGTACTCTTGCGAGACCGTGTGTGGTAAATTGTTGGATTGTGGCAATCATACTTGCGATAAATTATGCCACGAAGATGCTTGCGAACCCTGCTTACTAACTCCGGAAAGAATTACGACCTGTTGTTGTGGACAAACTCCGTCGGAAGAAACTAGAATAAGTTGCTTAGATCCAATACCGACCTGCGATAAAATATGCTCGAAGAATTTAAAATGTGGTCAGCCCAGTAAGTAGTTCAAGCAGCTGATTTGTCAGACAAGGGATAACAATAAGAAACATTTGTGTTTGTAGATAATCCGCATACGTGCAAAGTAAACTGTCATCAGGGAGAGTGTCCGGAGTGTGACCTAACTACCGATGTTAAATGTCGCTGCGGAAACATGGACAGAGAATTAGCTTGCAAAGATTTAACATCAAAAGCAGATGACGCTCGATGTGAGAAACGATGTACAAAAAAGAGATCTTGTGGCAAGCACAAATGCAATCAATTATGCTGTATTGACATCGAGCACATTTGCCCCTTGTCGTGTTCAAAGACCTTAAGTTGCGGTCGACACAAATGTGAGCAAAGTTGCCACAAAGGTATGCGACTCTAATAAGTATTAAAGTAAATGGCACATATAAAAAGAAAAACACTCCTTCCCCCTAATTACTCTCCAAAGTAGATGAACAGGATGAAATGCATTACATTTACAGGTAGGTGCCAGCCTTGCTGGCGCAGCAGTTTCGACGAGCTGTACTGCGAGTGTGGGGCTTCCGTAATTTTCCCTCCAGTGCCCTGCGGAACTCGTCGTCCCGCTTGCGACCGACCTTGCTCACGCCAGCACACATGTGGTCACGAGGTATTGCACAGCTGCCATAGAGAACCCATTTGCCCACCGTGCTCGGTATTAACCCAACGTTGGTGTCACGGACGCCATGAGCTTCGGAAAGCAGTGCCATGTCACGTGACGGAGATCTCATGTGGTCTTCCATGCAACAAACCACTGTCTTGCGGTAGACACAAATGTATTAATATCTGCCATCCCGGTTCCTGCGAAAAGTCCGGACAGGTGTGCGTTCAACCATGTACCACACCTAGAGAGATGTGTGGGCATGCGTGTGCTGTACCGTGTCACGAAGGGAAGTGTCCCGATACCCCATGTAAGGAGATGGTGAAGGTAATTACGATAATTGTTGAGCATCTTTGGTCTGCTGATAATGCGGTAGGATTTCTGTTCACTATGAATACGATTTATTAGGTAACATGTCAGTGCGGGCACAGAACCATGTCCCGTGTCTGTGCAGAGAATTCACAAGAGTATCAGAGGATCGCTAGCAGTATATTGGCTAGTAAAATGGCTGACATGCAGCTTGGCCATTCAATCAATTTAGAGGAAGTGTTTGGACAAGGGGCAAAGAAACAGAATCAGTTAAAAACGTTGGATTGTAACGACGAGTGCAAGACTATAGAACGAAGCAGAAGGCTGGCGTTGGGCCTACAAATCGTCAACCCAGATTTGAGTGGGAAATTGATGCCTAGATACAGTGATTTTATGAAGCAATGGGCAAAGAAGGATCTTCATTTCTGTCAAATGGTTCACGAGAAATTAACGGAGTTGGTTCAGTTGGCGAAAACTTCCAAACAAAAGTCACGAAGTTATTCGTTCGATAGTATGAACAAAGATAAGCGGCACTTCATTCACGAGTCCTGTGAACACTTCGGTTGCGAGAGTCAAGCGTACGATCGAGAACCTAAACGAAACGTTGTCGCCACCGCCGTAAAAGATAAGGTAATTCTCGCATTCTATTACATGACCCCGATGTCTCAGTCGATGTTTTATGGCAGCCTTGCTTCGTTACAGTGTTGGTTGCCTAGCTACAGTTTGTTAGAAATAGTTCAAAGAGAAAATGGACAGAGGAAGGTTCCAGGTCCGATGTTGAGTACCTCTAAGGCTGATGGATCCGTGAAGTAAGGACAATGTTTTCCTCTACTACTAAATACATGAATATCCTTAATTTTTATTGAAGTAAAATGGAATTTATAGGACGATATTATCACTGCCCGTGAGAGAAAGCCCGCACCCGGCGACCCCAAGAGTACAAAAATGCCGGAACCGAAAATAGATAACTTCGATTATCAGAGCTATGCGCGCGTAGATCATTATTTATACATTGTGTACAGCATGAGTAATACAAATGTTTTATTTAGTGCCCGAACTGGGCACTTAAGATATATCAGTAGAATTTCAAGTAATATTTTAATAATTCTTAATTATAAGAAAAACATGATCATGTCATTAACTCTATGAAAATATTTATTGATGCTTCAGAAATATTGCTGTATCGGAACTGTATAGAATTCATGCAGTTATAAAATGAGAAAAAAGGGAAAATGACTATGAATTCAAGGAGTTCCTACCTTACCTCAACGCAAGTACTCGTTTGTTATATTGCGAGTCTGTTCGTATAATGAATAAAAGTATATTCTGATGTATAGAAACGCTTTTTAACTCACTAGTAACATCGGTAAGAAATAGAAGTTTGTTTGTTTTTTTTTTATTTTATTTTGTTCAGATTTGTTCCTCTTGACAGCATCTGTACATCATTATCATCACTTTAATATTTCTGCTGAGTACTATGAGAATGTCGTAGGATGAAAAAACGGCAAACACATTGATACGCGTATAACAGTCGCTACATTATAATTATATCGCTCCACACGACGTTAATACTATTAATTATAATACGTCCACTACAACGAAGAACATTTCGTGGAATTTCGAACAAATTGAACAAAAATGTTCGAAGGTAATCAGCACTATTCCCCGTTACGCTAAACGCTGCTACTAACTAACGAAAAAGCTAATATAAACACAGTGTAGACAGGTCTACGATACCGTCGTTTCACTACACTGCGATTGTAGTACTCATTTCTACACCGGCGATACTATGTGATGACACTTGGGATTTCATACAGGTATATCTTTATATCTGTTAAATATAATATCTATCTTTTTCCATAAAATTCATGAAGACATATAACTTATTCCGAGATAGTACGCTTTCGCAAATTTCTTTTTTGCTATTAGTATCGTTTGTTATTTATTGAAACTCTTTCACGAACATAACATATATATGATATCTTTTAAATATCATTCTGATTCTCAAATATTTCATAGATTTCTTTTCTTTGTCAATAAAAATAGTGATATATCTGCTATTATATATTTGAATAGAGTCTACCAGTGTCTATAATTGAAACGATAGCTTCACTGATTATTGTACATCGAATCGTATATAAATATTCATTTGTTATAATCATAATTGTTTTTATAGGAGCACTCCGTACACGGTTTGATCTCTTGTAAACATTTAAAATAGGTAACACGAGTATTTGGCACATTGAACATTAATGACGATGTGTCTGTTACGTACGTACTCTACATATCTACTATTCTCCTAAACAGATAACAGTCGGTGAGACCTTTCATGCTTGTGTAAGTATACATTATGCTCATAGCCTTCTTTTCTGATATAGAGTAAACGTTTTTCACGATTATTACATCTTGATATGCGAGTAAAACGATCACAACGCGAAGTCACGTCCAATGACTTGAATATTGGGGGCACTAAATCTACGGAGAGATCGAATTCTTACTACTTCGCTATCGCGAAAGAGCTTCGTGCAAATTGTTTGGCTTTGAGAAAACTGGGAAAACATATCACAATGAAAAGTAAGAAAACACAATGTATCAATTAATCTCGTAGTTAAATATTTTACAGGCATTCATTGTCTCATAAATTATTGGCAGTTACATAAGTTTGGCCACAGATGACGCACAGATAAAATGTTTTCTTATGTCTATAAATGCTGTACGCCGATACTTTTTGATGTATGTTTAAATTACCTCCAGAATAGTAACTGCGAATAATTTCAAATTAAAATCATATTCAAAATAGGAACTATTATGTTACTCTTTGAATTTCCAATTCTCACCTATTCACAATACACTTATTTACGAACACCTGGTAGAATGGCATTACATGCAGAAACTTAGCGAATTAATCTTTTATCATAAATAGGAGAACGCATAATTAATCGTAAAGTCAAATGAAACAATTCACGGTTGCCAGTCTTTCGTCTCGTAGGATAATATACGGTAATTCGACACTTACATAAGCGTAAAATGGCCTCCTATTCTAGGACACATAAAATCGTGTATCACATATAGGATCACAACACTGTTACAAATTGCATTTTGCGGATAAGTTGATTACACATCGATCATTAGTCATAAAGAATTAATTGTTTTGTTGAACGTTCAATAGTAGGGCACTTTAAACTTGGGCTGGTATCATTACTACTAGTAATCAATTGGTGCAGTAGACTTAGAGTAAAAACTCGTTACTTATGCGTGATATATATCTACTACTTTTTGTCTATCAGTTTTCTCTATATGTATACAGTCTCCAATTTCTTTTCCTATCTGATCGAAACGATAGCTTTTTTTTCTTTCAACGTTGCGCATCTCTTATGGTTGTTTCACCTTTTGTAACGCAGTTTATCGAAGTAAAAGATGTTAGATTTGGTAAACGAATAAAAACCTAAAATACTATCAAAGTAAAATATTTATAAAACTAATCTAATAGCAATGATATAAATACGTGTATGACGAAAATATATTCTTTAGAAGAACGTCTAGCGTGTAAAGTCTTTTTCATGTATTTCTTTAAAAAATGTAAAGTTAAATATACAACAATGTATATAAGAGATTCAGAACACACGTCCTCTTATAGAATGACATGCTAATCTATTGCTGCTGTTATTTGCGTAATTGTTTTATCAGACTCTGTTTCCTTTTTTTCATACTTTTTTGTTCTTTTTTAAATTGTTTACGGTACTACGAATCTATTACGATCTCTAACCGGTGGCACAAAGTAAATGCTTGTATAAAAGGAAAGGTGTCGCGTTGAATCGTATTAAAATTGGAATGGAGCGGAGGTCCCTTCGAGAATATCGATAGTATGACCAAAATTCGTAGCGTATTCATCGGTTTTACCGTATAACGTGGTTAATGTGTTTGTTGTTCGCTACGCACTGTGTTTTTATCGTCAAACATCACCGGTATGTAAATAATACTCCATCGTATACAAAAATATGAACAGGTCGTAAAAGAATAACATTAATATTACTCTTGCGAGCTTCCCAGTGTGGAAACACAATTCAAAATATACATACATGTATAAATATTAAAAAATATTCGCTTTGGCATCTTTGATCTCGCGACCCGTATGAGTGACTTAAACGGTATATTGCTTCATATGTACGGATTATTAGGTAGCTTTAAGTGCGCGTTATAATTAGGATTACCGCTCCGATACTGTTGTCGCGCGATTACCGACGGCTGTTTAGTTATACTTGCCATTGCACAGCCCATTATTAACTCCAGTACTCTGCATACCGTTTGATACAGCAACCAGGGCCATGGTTTCGGATACTGCGTAACGGCCGGGTGTGTACCATATGTAACACTTTCCGCCAGAAGTCCTGACAAAGAGAAAATCTTTTTTTAAAATTCTTTCACTATTACGATTCGCAATAGCCTTCGTACGTTAGGATGACATTCGTCTCATTTCACTGATCTTTTCTAACAGGATTGTTAGATAAGCTACCACGGTGGAACTGATTAATTAACGAATTAATTACCGTAGGGGCCGAAGATGCGTGCGATGTCAGTAATGCAGAGTATAATTCCTAGAATCGCAGTGATATACGTAACATTGAGCACTCTTTTGATTTGGGATCTTCTTACGGCCGCGGGGTTTGTATAGAGTATTTGCAGAGGTGCGTCGGAACGTGTTCTATTCACGTACGCGATGTGGTTCAGTATGGAGTGCAGTGTAAACTCGGTACCCTAAAATTATACTTTAGCGTATGATCTTTTATTTGCAGAATCATGTCGAATGTTAAGATGACACAATGGACGTACCACGACTCTTCCATCGGACGTGGTATTTTCCGGAAGTAAGTTAGCTTCAGCATTCATATCTTCCATATAATTTTTTTCCTGATCATTCTTCCACGATAGGTTTTTCTTCTTTCCTTTTCCCTCGTCGTCCTTTTCCTTAGTCTTCTCTGCCATAAGGGCCGCTTTCTCGTTACAATCGGGTTGATCCGAATCGGACTCAGATTTCTCCTGTATCTCCTTCTCTGGGACAATGCCGTGATAGTGAGTGGGACTCTTGTCCAGACTCCGGATACTTATGTCGCTGCTTCGACGGTTTATGGAGAGCGGCTTCACATGAACGAATTCCGAGTTTCTTCTGAAAGAGATGTCGGAGTTTCTTCGCGACTCGGCACGCGGAGTGGTGAAACCACTCACGTCCGAGTTGCGCCTCGAACCGGCGACAGGTGCTACAGTAACAATTTCGTGTTTAAAGAAAATGCAGTGAACGACGAGATATTGAAGTAGAATTGAATTTGTGTATCACTTACTTGTCGGGCTTAGATCCAATACTCTTGGTAATCTGGGATGCTCGTCCTGCGGTAACATTCTCTTTGGTGTTCTGTTTCCAAAATCACTGTTCCTTCTCAATGTAGCAAACTGAGAACTCCTATTCTTAGGCTGTGAGAAATCTGAGCATCTTCTTAAATCTTTTGTACTTCCAACTGGTGTAACATTCTCCGAATGCCTTCTAGACATCCTGTCCGGCGAGCGTCTTCTGTCTATTTCCGGCGAGTGTCTCGGACTAAAATCCATTCGTTTGGGTTCGTTTGAATCCTCCTCATTTATAAAACGTACGCTGCACTCGGAGTTTCTGCGGGAGGATCTGGACGCATCGCTGCCGCGTCTACTACTAGCGATGGAACTTCTTCTGCTAGGACTGGAGACTGTTATTACAGGTAGATTCACTGCCGCTGGAGTCGGTGTGGGTGGTCTGACGTACACTTCGGGGACAGTTGACACAGGAGTTTTTACTTCTTGAACTCTACAGGACGTTAAATTCGAAGACTCCTTCTGAGGCTGGTTTTCCTTCTTCGACATTCTATGATGACGGCCTAACAAAGATACTTTTTTAATAAAGTATTGGAAAATAACTTAATTATATTATCGCAGGCCTCTGTCGTTACCTTTGGGAGTTTCGTCCGGATCTTTTGTAAAGCTAGCGGGTTCGGCATCCTCCGCGTCTTTCATTTCAGGACTGAGAAGTGTAGGTACCAGGGCAGCGGCGACGGATGATGCTAAGTTATTGTACGGTGCTAGCATAGCCAGTTGCATGATCCCTACAACGAGGAATACGTATAATGTTGAATCAACTACGTACGAAAGTACAACTTTGAGAACAGTAGGAAAAGTGAAACAAACCATTTTGATGTACATAATTGTCTCTCATTAGCATACTACTCGGCATTGTTCTCAGTAACTGCATTATTTTGTATCCTGCATGTAGGAACGTTAAGTACAAAAGTATACTCCAAACAAGGAACACCGTTTGGACGACATATTTTGCCATATAGCAATTGTGAGAGTTGAGAGCAACGTCGCTGGCAATTATGAAAAAAAAGTGCCCTGTGATAACTAAACTGAGGCAGGACTCCTTTTGTATTCTTTCTGGTCCAAATTTGAGCTAGAAATTTAAAGCATTGTACATAGTGTCACGTCTCATGGTATCAAGAATTTTATGTTTACCTGAGTTAATTGCAAAAATGCCAATTGTATTGAACAAAAGGCAGATGTTATACAAGGAAAGCCGATATCCCACATTATTGAACCGATAACTTTCGGCATGATTTCCTTGAGATTGTACGGATCTATGAACAGGCTGGCTGCTCTCAATGTTCCCAGCAGACATAGGAACATATTAATTGTCGACATAAAAGGCCGACTGGATATAAGGGATCTGCAAAATCATATTCAATTTCACTCTTTAAGTTTCACTACGTATCTAACTCCACAAAGTACATATCACAATGATATACCTTAAATGCAGGATGGATAGAAGAGTGTACAAGCCGAGTCCAACGAAAAGACACGCAAATCCATAAGTGTGCAGAAGGAAAAACGATCTTAAATCTTCTTCGTTCACTGAAACTAACGACGGAGCAGTGACTAGTAACTTGTCTAGGAACGAGGAAGTTGTTGCATTTGAACCACAGTTTTGTCCTGGTAGTGTTGTCGACGTAGATACATTTATACCTACTGGGTAAGAGACACACTATTATATGAAATATTTTCAATATCCACAGTATTGGAACACCTTTGAATAGAATCAAAACGTGTCAGAAATAAAAAGTCATAACTGTCTAATTCAGAGTGCAAAAAATTGCGACAATAACGCTTGGTAAAGTAACTTTAGGATAAATTCGGGTACGATTGTAGTCGTTAAGTTTTTAAAGGGAGGATGTAACGTCATGTAAAACAGAATAAGACGAAACACACCACGAGTCCAGTTAGCCAGCCTATCCATAATCTCTCGATTGGTATCCACAGCACATCACTAACTCTTTTTCTGATTCCCGGGGGCAGCAGGACAGATAATCGAAGTCTCTTAATTCGGCCGAGCTGTTATCGCAAGGACAAACTTTGAAATGTGGAAGCAGCAACAGGCTTTGCCTATAGAGTCTGCGATTCGCGCCCCTTCTCCGCCAGCGAATCTCTCAACCCTTCTTTCTCCCTCGTTAGACGATCACCCCTTTTCTCTCTCACTTTCTCTCTCTCTCTCTCTCTCTCTCTCTCTCTCTCTCTCTCTCTCTCTCTCTCTCTCTCTCTCTATCCCTTCTCTCTCTCTCTCTCTTTTGCGCGCCTCCACATTTACCAACACTCACGGAGACTCACCCTTCTGTTAGAAATATTGATTTTCGTAGCACCGGAGCTGGAGGGAGAGTTCAGATCGTCCTAAGCTATGCACCTGTCAATTGTTTATCTTTAGAGTTTAAATGGAGCATTACTAAATTTATCAAATTAATCTTGTTGTTCACGGTTTATTATTATCCAAGCCGGGTCTTAATATGTCTACACCAGAAAATCTCGGAGCGCGGTGGACTTGTGTACCTCCAGAAATTGCTATGCGTTGAAATTTCAGCGCTCCTGAAATTTTAGTGCCTTTAGTATAGATTTCATGTGTTTCGGATTTTTACAATCGAACAAAATTCTTGCTGACCGACCGAGAGGTCTTTAAAAATGTATGTGCATCGAGGACGACTATTCATCCCTGGCGAATTACCAGTACAGAGCCAACTCTATATTTAGATTCAAATCAATTATATCACCCTTACATTACTTTCTCTGACATCCTTCGCGGACGATCGAGCGTACCTCACCGACTTCATTAAAACATAAATCGCGCCGATTTGTATGCGAACCGAATTAAAAATAGACGCAGTATCCATAAATTATCTATACACGATTTGAAAGATTAATATATACGTCGAATAAGGATATGAAGGCTATAGGCTTGATAGGGATTCAAAAGCAGTGATAAAAAACTGTTTATTCTGCATTGCAATATTTTATTTACAATTTGTTTACGCAGAATCTCAAAGGATTAGATCCGTTCTTTACAATGTATATATTCCGTACGCATCATATTTCCAGAACGTAAATCCTTGGAGTAACAAAAATAAACCTATCTATACTTTAATTGCGAGAAAGTGAAATATTTTTCCCATAGAAGATATTCTCCTCATTTCTTGCTTTGTACTAAAATTCAATAACTGACGCGTACACTCAAGAAATGCATGATCGAGCCCAAGAAAATGCCTTGGAAGAATTATGCATTCAGTTGCCGCACGTTGAAGGTGTACTCTGTGTCCATGTACAACGTGGTGAACACGTGTGGTGGCACCGCGATGAACGTGTCACACATGTTTATGATGTTATTTCGTCCGGGTCAATGAAGGTGGCACGCTCTGCCTGCTATTAGCTGCAGTAGAACAAAAATGGGGCTGAATACTTCTGAATATTCAAGCGTACTTTGTCCGCATAGCTTTTTGCACAGCAGATACTTGAAGACAAAAATCAGGGCTAGATATACTAAACTCCACAAGGCTCGTAGAATCGCGACTTTCATCATTCCCTCCATATGCATTCGTATGAATATGATTGCGCAGAAATATGTGTTCAGTCCATCCGCGACGAAGAGTGGTGAAAATACCACCCACCACCCCGCATGCCCGAGAAAATAATTATCATCTAATTTCAGCGCTAGTAGGATTGTAAATATGGTCAGAGATACTAAATTTATCCATATTTCAAAAATCGTTAAACCTAGCCAGTGTACCAATTCGTTTAAGGAAAATATCATTTTAAAGAAATTTAGCTCAAGATGGACAAAAGTTTGTTTATGGCGTGTCTTTCTTTTCTTTCTTTTTCTTTTTACATTGAATAATACGCAATGCTAAATCTTTGTGTATCAAAAGTTTCTGGTATATTATTCTTGATATTTGAGACCTCCTATTATAAACTTTCTAAACACACGAATATGAATGGCAGAATTTTTTCTGTTATTTATTTCATAGTCTGCATCGTCTGACAGTGGTTCAAGGTCATCTGTAAAATATTAGACGTAGTATTAATTTTCATTGTGTGTTACTATAATCAGACAATAGTAGATACGATTAATGAAGTTTGTATCTGTACCAATGAGGGATATGGTGGAAGTTTTGGTATCCAGGTCTACGCTCCTGTGATGAATTTCCTTCAATTCCAGAGCCAAGCTGCATGCTCTGGGTATGGCGGCACCAAGACCATGAATGATTATCTCAGATGCATCATTTTCCAGAAGCTTTTCACATTTCTTCAATTGAGCCTTGAAATATAACATGATGTTAGTTTTTTATTAAGTTTTATGATCTGATCAATGCTGAATGAAACTAGTTTACACATTCACTTCCGTTTTTATATATGTACATACCTAGCTGACGAGATGTAATACCACGTTAATGAAATGAAATATTAAAATTAGCTTATCAGTTTACGAGTACGTATACATTCTCGAGGGGATAAGAGACCGAATGATCATAATTAAATTTAAGAACCAATACTTTAAGACTAGTCGATTGACAATAACAAAAGGCAAGGTTATAATGCCGCCGAATGAATTTACCTTGAAGTTCGTTTTATTCGTGACGAAAATATCCCTGTTCCCTTTCTCCTTGAATAAGAAGGGTCGTCTTTTCTTCAAAACATAGTCGGTGGACGGTAGTTTCTTGTATTTGTTTCCGGTCTCATTACCGACTTGCGAAAACTGCTTGTCGGACTCTCGATGCACATCGGCCATTCTGACAGCTGCTGCATGCGATTTTGAGCTGATTTTTCATGAACCTTCGTGATATCAGCGATTGGTACAATCATACTACAGAGTGTATAAACAAGATAATTGAGTCAATCATTGATCGTTGATCTAAACGAGAAACGTGATCGTTTGCGAGTCCAATCACAACAACAGCGCATAACCTAGAATAGTAGCCAGCATCGATTGATGGCCGTTTTGGCAACGATCTGGTGCATTCTACCGGAACAACCGAGACACAGGGATTATTGTGGAAAGCGATAGACTAGAACACGATGAAGGAGCCCGAGGTGGACCCCAAAAACATCATAAAGAGCAGGGAACTGCTTTACAGGCTTATGATCAGGTTATATGCTCAACTTTTCTTTATACGCGTTTTGATTGTCCTTCTCCATTCACCGGCAGTAATGAAAAATTCTTGTATCTTTGTTCATTAATTTATTCAATACTTCATTAGTGCTCAATAGCAAGTACTTTTACTTGTACCACATGTTTCCTTGAAATATACTGACAATTTCTTATTAATATTTCAGCCAACTGTTCTATGATGGTCATCAGACCCTGGCTGTTCAACTGTCCAACATGATTCAAGCAGAACCTCCATGCCCACCATCTGACCGCCTTTTACATTTGATGCTAATTGGTCTAGCCCATGAACCGGATCGTTCTAAGAAAGACACAAATAATCTCTCCACATTTGCATCGAGTTTTGATAATACTTTGGGCCCCGGTTTAGATTTAGAATTTGAAACAGAGGCTCAGACGCAAGCCCCGGAACCAGCACAATATGAAACTGCTTATGTCACCTCGCACAAAGGTAATTGCAGGGCTGGTGCGTTTTCAGCAGATGGTCAGCTAATCGCTACCGGATCTGTGGACGCGTCCATAAAGATTTTAGATGTGGACAGAATGCTTGCAAAATCTGCACCAGACGAAATGGCACCAGGTGATCAGACAGGAGGTCATCCGGTTATAAGAACACTATACGATCATTTAGAAGAAGTGACATGCCTAGAATTTCATCCAAGAGAACCAATTCTTGTATCTGGCAGCAGAGACTTTTCGGTTAAGCTATTCGATTTCAGCAAGGCCAGTGTTAAGAAAGCATTCCGGACGATTACAGACGCTGATCAAATACGATGTTTGTCTTTCCATCCAACTGGTGACTTTTTGGTTGTTGGAACTAATCACCCGGTTGTTAGGTTGTACGATGTCAATACAGCACAATGTTTTGTCTGTAGTATACCAAGTCACCAACATACAGCTGGAATAACTAGTATCAAATATTCTCCGGATGCAAAAACATATGCATCAGCTGGCAAAGATGGAAGCATCAAGCTCTGGGATGGGGTGTCAAATCGCTGTATAAACACATTCGTAAAAGCGCACGATGGTTACGAAGTATGTTCGGTGACGTTCACCCGAAACGGAAAGGTTTGTAGTTATAAATTCAAGAAAAAGCATTCCATTCATAATACACTAAATATATTTTACACTTTCCATTGGAATTACATAACTCTACGATTCTCGATTTCAGTATTTACTCTCGTCAGGGAAAGATTCTCTGATAAAATTATGGGAATTGTCTACTAGCAGATGTTTAATAGCATATACAGGTGCTGGAACCACAGGTAAAAGACTCAAATTTTTAAAACGTACTTGGGGTACGTTAGCAACGCATCTATCACTTACCAAAAGGCCGTAACGTCAATCATACAACTATGTAATTGATCTAATTGTGTCTCACAGGAAAACAGGAGCACAAAGCTCAAGCGATATTTAACCACACGGAAGATTATGTTATGTTCCCTGATGAAGCCACTACGTCTTTGTGTGCATGGAATTCTCGGAACGCATCCAGAAAACAGTTGCTATCGTTGGGTCACAACGGCCCAGTAAGACTGATCGTGCATTCTCCAACAGCTCCGGCATTTTTGACCTGCAGCGACGACTTCAGAGCAAGATTCTGGTTCAGAAGGATGCCGACGCATTAAATCGGCAATCGAAAACTGCAAGAACATTGTTTACCAATCGTTTCTTTAATTGTTTATTACTCAATATTTCAAACTGACTGTGGTGTTATATATATATATATATATCTACTATATATATCTACTCCAAAAGAAAAAGACCGGTACACGTTAAAAGAGATTGGACGCAGGTATATATGCTAATGTGTAATCCTGTCGTTACAATGGAAAACTGTGTGCGTGAATCAAAAGAATCGTTGTATAACGTTGGTCAGCTATATTTTCGACTGCTGTGCCTTGAAGCAACGAACATATCTTTTTTAATAGTTTATGTTAAACTGCCATATGAGCTGTTTTTAAAATCATTGTACGCATTCACGTAACGTTACTTTGAAGTAAAAAGGACGACAACGTGTCGTTTTCCTCTGACACCATTCTACATTGATATCAATGTCACCGATTCGCAAGCACAGAATTGCGTGCACTCTACACGTATTTTAATATTCAATTAATAATGTGGGAACGATAAAGTTTTATTACTTTTTTGATTTCCAGGTAAGTAATGGTTAAAAGAACCCTGCTGTGTTGTCAGACGTTCACGAAGATGCCCTTCAGCGACAATTTTCAAGGAAAAAAATAATGATTCGAATTTTCTTAGCGTTTAGTATTCGTACCGGGAGCTCGGTAAAAAAGTATTTATACCGTTTGACAAAAAATTAATAAAGTATGTACAAGTTCATTAGCAGCTAGAATAGGTACTCGTTCGTAGATAGAAATATGTAGCATAGGATAGGGATACGTAATTAACCTGTAAAATGCAGATGTAAAAAAACAAGATTAATGTTAGATTAAAAGGTTTGGGAGCGCGGGTGTGTTGCGTATCGGGTCGCTACGTGTCTCGTTGCCGTTTTAATCGCTTGGCGGCGCTCGGAAGTGTCCCGCTCTGCGTTTGACGAGGTGTCACGTGACCCACGCTAACCGCCATCTTTGCTTATCGTATAAACAGTGCGACCGGGCTCAGCGCGAATTCCTGTGCGAGAAATCGGTGGTTTTTCCCAGTGTTTTTGAGTGATTCAGCCGCGAGGAAATGTCGGACATCAAGGCGGAGAGCAAGAACGACAACAGCATCGAGGATGTGTCGAAGGTAAGCGGCGCGGGGCGCGAGAAACTACTTCGTCAAGCCGAGTTTTCATGCCGAGGCGGCGTGTGCTCCCGTGAAATACGAGGAGACGCTAGTTCTCTCGAAAATTCGGTACGTTAAAGGTGCGTTACGTATCAGGACGTACGTCCGACGGATGAGTACGCGAGGTACGAACCGATCCGACTAAACATAAGGCTAGCCTTATTGCGCGTGGCCGACCACTCGGTGATTTTTCAAAGCTGCGCCGTTTGTCCTTCATCGGCAAAGATGGTGGATGTTTTTTATTTGTGACTCTCGTGACGAAGAGAGTCGCTAGTTAGCAGCGAGCCGCTGCTTTCAAAAAGGCGGGAAATCGTTCACGGTACCATGATTACGTGCCACGCGGTTTTAACCCGATAAATGTAGTCCCTTTTGTATAGTTTGTTCGAGGCTACGACGCTATTTAGAAATACCTATCGACTCGGCAAAATGGCGGGAAACTCAAACAAAACTCTTATACCAGCCGTACACGGTTCAACGGTCCTTGATAATCTTATCGCGAGCGCGTAATTATCGTCACGTTTCTGCGTTTTTCTTTACCAGTTCCGACGTAATCCTTTTTAAAAACGACCACAGGTCGTTCCCAGCTTCCCGTACATTTCTCCGAAAGTATTTTCTGTACTTCGGAATCTTACGCGCGAGTTGTAGCTGTGACTCGACAGATTTTTTTTTATTTTGCAACACGTTTCTGTCTACGAAACGGGAACGAAATGCCAGAATGAAATGTTTTCAGGATCAGTCGACGGAGGAGAAACCTACTCCAATGAAAAACAAACGAGGTGGTACCAAAAGGCTCTCCACACTCGAGAGGATGGCCCAGGAAGGTGAACGACTCACAAAGGTTTGTAAAAATCAACTCTTCCCTAGTTTTTCTTTCTGTCGAATTATTCTCTAACATGAAAGTTTATCTAGATTTGGCTGGAAATTTTAAAAGAATCCCCCCCCCCCCTTCGTAACAGTGGAAAATTCTTTCAAGTTCGGTCACAGCTTTCTTTCGCTTCTGTTTGAGATAATTACATGACATTAAATAACGAAGATCAATAGTTTACAAGTCTCACGACAGAATTTTTACTGTTCTTCCTAATAAGCAATACATTAACAAAATCTGTCCCTTATCAGACTATTGGTTGTCTGTCTTATTTCAATATCCTACAAGATGGACGTTCGTTAGAAGTAAAGTAAAATTTTGTAAACGTTTGGCAATCTTTATTCCTTATGGGCCAAAGTTTCACCCTTTCGGTCGGTTCCCTCCATTTAACCTCCCCGTATCTGCCTACGTGAGCAGAAGGGCTCGGATCTGGAGGGGAGTTGGGCCGAATGGGAAGGGGGAAGCATGTGGAGGGAGAAGTGGCTACAGAGGGGAGGGAGCCGCCAATTACGAACGGCGATCTAACTTAGAAATTGCAGATCAGTTGATGCAGCATTATCATTTCGATAATAATGACGATTTTAATTCCTGATATATAACTGGAAGTATTTTCTGAATGATCACAACTTACTTTAATTACACTTGTTCCCATGCAATACCAACGTTTCTACTGTGTTAGTAGCATCTAATAAATGCTTACCAAGAATATGTACATTATATTCTTGCGTACTTAAAGATGGGATCCCACATACTTTATTATACACAAATACTTTGTTCATTGTATCAAATTTGAATGTCTTTTGATTTTTATGTTTGCATGGGGTTTAATTGTAGGATTTAAACACATCTGTTGGAGAGGTAGAAGGAAGAAGACGCACACGTAGCTCAGCTAGAGGCTTAGCCTTGTCGACACCTGTGCCATCTCCTCCCAAAAAGGAGAAAAGGGACACGTCGACGAAGGGTACAGGTCGTGGGCGCGGGCGTCCCAAACGGCAAGAAAAAAATGAGAACAACACGGACGACGAACCGGCCAACAATAAAAGCGAAAAGCACTCAGAGGAAGAGTCAACGAAGATGGATGTTGATGAGCATAAAGAGGGAACGGAGAAGCAGTTGGTAGAGAACGAGGAGAAGAATGCAACGGAGGCAGAGAGCAAAGATTCTGTTGACAAGGCAACCGAGTCTAACTCGAAGGAGGAAAAGAGCACGGAAGAGTCTGAAAACTTTACAGATGAGGGTAAGAGTACTGTCAGCGAAGAGAAGAAGGAGGAGGATATAAAAGACAGCTCGGACTCGAGTCAAGACGCGACAGACACGACGGCGGAAGCACCGCCATCGTCTTCAACAGAGTCTCAAAACCCCTCCAACACCACTACCACCGAGGAGAACAAGGAATAACCTCCCTCCGCCTGTTTACCACTCTCATGTAAGCATTGCATTTACAATCGTTACCTTTGACCTTCGACCGATTTTCATCTAAATCTTTTTATTCAGCGAAGTCGATGATGTATATGCGTCACAATAGCATTCACATATATATATATATATTCGTATATATATTTATATGTATACATGTACATATACATATACATGTGTATAGAGTTCACTGTAAATTTTGATAAATTTTTACTCTCGTTGTCGGTTAAAGGAAGATAAGAATACATAGAGAGACCTAGAGGATGCGGTTATAAGCAAAATAAATAGTTGTAGTTTAATTTAGAAAGCCAAAGCGTCATTATAAAACATGTCGTTTTACTGCAGCAGGTACCAGGGGCGGCGCACACATTGGGGTTCACAAATCCAGTCCCCTCGTCTATTTTAACAAATTGACACCTTCTTGCCGATCGTTATTCTAATCAGTGCACACGAGTCTCTCAGTTTTACTTCCGTTTTCTTTTTTATCTCGAAGGCGAAACATTTAGAGATGCTGTTACGCGATATGACGTAGCGTGTTGAATGTTCAATGGCATACGAAACATAGTTTGTATTGGTGTATTATTATGACGATGATGATGACGACGACAATGACGATGCCGATGATGATGGTATCAAGTGTACCATTTGCGTAGTTATTTTTAATTAAGTTAGCTTTACTCCGATCGAGTAAGAATATTTCTCGTTGCACTGGTTCGCTATCGATAGCAAGCCAAGGTGTAGAGCATACGTTGTTCATGTACAATGATAATATTATTGTAAAATATATTTAATATGGACTTATATAGAGGCAAGTTGTTTTCAAATCAGAGCTGACGCCGGAGCCTTTATAAGAATCTGTCTTCAATTCAGATCTGATATGGAAGTAGCTGAAGTTAATTCGTACATAGCAAATTACTGTAATACCTTATCTTATATAAATAATGACTGAATGAAATGGAATATATGAGAAATATGGTGAAACGACTTCTCTTTTTCATGGAATGCAGAAATAAAATTTCTGAGAAACGCGGCGCAGCGTGATCTATATTGTCTCCTTCCTTGCATAATGTTACTAATATTTACTAACTTTTTTTTATTGTACTTTTCATTTACTTTCTTTTGCATATCATGGATTTTATTAACACTTCCATGAAGCGTGCTTTCTTTCCTCTGTTTTTGTTGAACGCAAGCATCACCATCTTCGGTAGTTCACTTAAATCATTGCTATAGAACTTTGAATCCGATGGTGATGTTTCTGTGATTCGTAATGAACGCGTTGAAATTATTCTCGATGTTAAGCGTCTTATTTTGTTTTAGAATGGTCCAATATTAAATATGTTGATATTATTGTGTATCTGAACGGTTGTGAGTGTACAGATAGATTATATATGATTGATGCACTACATAATTAGTAAAGAAGAAGAATCCACACTTAATGAGACACAGATGGAATGATTAATCTAATCGACGAGCGCTTATAAAACGTGTTTAATCGTGTGCAGTAACGAGAACAGATTTTTTATCATTTATAGTCAACCAGATTGTTTAGTTTATATTGAATAAGAAAGTTCTGCAATTCCGTTTCGACGTTTCCTCATACGAGACCAAAGCAATTCTCAAACGATATTTTCTCCTGAACCCGTAATTAACAGAAAATTATTCTATTTTAATGCGTCACTATGATTTATCTGATATTAGTACAAGAAAAAAAGAAGTAAAAGGAAAAAAAAATGAATGAAAAGCGAACGAACAACCCGATCACTCCAAGCTAACTAACTGTGTTACTGATTGCAACTACTCTACGTTAGAATTTGCCATTCCATGTAATCTTTTGTTGTTGTTTTGTTTGTTATCGGGGATATGGACACCGTTCGGGACGAGGCTTCGGTTCTCGTGGATTAAGATCAAGATCAGATGCGTTGCGCGTGTACATACGTAGTTCGGTATTAAGGTCCGTGCGTGACAGATGGTCTTGTCTGCACAGTACGCGAGGCCCCGGATCCAGAAGTGCCCGTTGCGAGCACCGTGTTAATGTATAAAATAATACGTGTAAGACTGCGATTATATTGGACTAATTCGTGTTCGTTTGAATGAAATGGAAAACGAACGTACGGTCGATTTACAATGATTTTCATTAAGCGCACAGAAATTTGCAGAGTTTGAAACTTGAACGGTCCGATCGATACGTCTGCGCGCTAAAGTTTCCCTAATCTAGATTTTCAAACGCATTTTTAGAAGAGTTATACGAAGATCGCACGATCGTCTTTTATCGTATTCGCTTGAACACGGGTCCAGCGTAATCGCAGCCTATCGACATACCAAGTACGAAAAATGTAGGTTTAAACGCGTACCGCTGATCGAATCAAAAGAATCAAGATCTACGATGTCGCATTATATATAGAAAGTTACTCTTTCCCTTCCGGGTATATAGAGGGTAGCGATATTTAGCGTTTATGGGGCGTGAAGCCTATGAGGTTCGATATTAGAATTTTTATGAAATATTTCCCATTTTAAATGTATATCAATTTCTTGTTATAGAATAGCAAAAGAAAGAGAACGAAATGGTCTTTAGCCTCGAATCAAGTGCTTTTGCTCGCTAATAAGCTCGCGAACCGGATCGAAAATCTTTTGAAAAGAAATCATGGCAGTTAGAAATTTATTTCGATAGAGATTAGTTTGCAAGCAATTAATTGATAGACTGATGTAGACTGAGGGTGTGAAAATACATATACAGATAGACATGCATACTTATACAAATTTTTGATCGAGAGTTTTAACAATCTACGAAATAATTGTAAATGTATTTTAAACCTTCAAGTTTGTTTTCTACATATTTTCGACAACGTTTAAATGTTGGTCCGTCAAATCTGTTCGAATTCCTGCGATCGACGTTATTGGACGTATCTTTATATTATTGCACGTTTTAAGATTTATATAAAATGAAACTTTCAGTAATAACGTTTCGTCTATGTTTCATACGCGTCGTTTTTTGTCGTGTGTACGAGTATTCGATACAAATAGAAACAATAGAGAAAGCAATAAAACGACTGAAAATATTCGTTAATAGTACTCGTAAGAAAATTGTGAGTACTCTCTTAATTAGTCATTTTCGAACGTCGATGCTTCCAACGCCATGGAATTCTTTCAAAGTATTTCATATTCATTTCACGGGCATGAGACGAGTTTGGAAATTAGTCAGGTTTTTATATCTGCGTTAAGAACGGTAAGTGCATAGTGTCTCGTTGAGTGCGGTTTAGGTCTATAGTCAGAAGCGTACGTTTTAGTTAAATAATTGCTAAAGGCAATATACCCGTGGAAGATAACAATTGGGAAAGAAAGGAAGTAATTAATATTTAGCAGTCTATTAACCTTTTTAAATGACGCGAGTGCGTAAGCAATATATTTTATGCATTGTTTTAAGTTCGGATTCAGTGTCTTGCTGTTCTAGTAAATCTAAAGTACCTCCCATTTCTTGTTCTCGTTTAGGTCGAACTGTAAAGTGCGCCTTCTTCGGGAACTTCATCTTCTTATAAAAAGAAACAAACAATTTACCGAACGATAAATTTACCGCTATGGAAGGAAACATATTATTCTCAACGTGGTACCATTATTATTATTACTATTATTATTCTAATAAATCTGTTCTTTACACTTAATTATCAACAGTTTGACATGATTATTTATTCGCGCGATAGGGCCGGACCGCCTCTAAGTTGACACTTTCTCGAATTTGACGGAGAGCATGAACCCTGTGTTGGTCGTCACTGGACGTCGTCGTTCGCGTGGCTTCCTCTACGTCCGCTTCATCTCGCTTCTTCCTTTCTTCAATGACGCGTAAACTACCATGACAGTCCTAATGTTCTCCCTCCTTAACGACCACTGGCTCTTTCCACTCCTGATGACTGTCACTTGCGTGAGGCAGTGGCAGAGAACATTGGCGTTTCACATTAATTGGAGTCATCCTTGAATAGAGGAAGAAGTTAGCTGGGAATCATAACGCCTCGTGCCTAGTACTACCATGCGTGAGCGTGTTCAAGGTCTGGTCTTTTCAAATAAATGAGGAAAACCGAAAAAATCCTGATCTACCCCTTTCAGATGTTGGTGAGAAATAGAAAAATCGGCAAAATAATCTGATATACATGGTTTTGGCGTAGAACTTCACACTGATTACAATGGCACAAGATTCACATCGATATCACCACAGCCGAGGTATTGGATAGACCACTCATCCCCATGCTTTTCGATGTCACTGGTTTTGAGGGCTCTAGAGCCCTCTTACCATTTTAGTGTCACTCGCCACGTTACCATTTTCGGATCGAATCTAGGATGTCCGTGGATTATTAGTAAGAATACGATATAGAAGTTACAGTTTATGCGTATTAATAATTGACCTTTGTACTGCGAAAGAAGGATAGTGAATTCACAGGTACACAACTGTAAGCCACAGCAAAAGTAAGTTCTTGTATAGAGAAGAATATTCAGTGTTTCGGAATACATACAAAAGTTATGAATATTGAATAGATGACGAAGGAATTACGAAAATCGCGAAAATTCATCAATTTAAAGCAGTTTTTCGTTCGGCATTCACTGAATTTTTGAGATACCGACCTGAAACTGGTACCATTGATTTAGTTGGAAAATTCTACGCTAGATCAATATATAATAGTTGTACTTTTCGAAAATTTCATTTTTCGCAAAAATCTGAAGGGGGTAGGTCAGGATTTTTTGCGATATTCGTAAATCGCTCGCCATTTCCACAATTTTTGAGCTATTAAAATGATTCTGGGCGTTTTGGACGCGGAATCCGAAGGCGAATAAGTCAGTGAAAGAATCAGATTGATATCTAAAAAATTGTGGAAATGGCGAACGATTTACGAAAATCGCAAAAAATCCTGACCTACCCCCTTCAGATTTTTGCGAAAAATTAAATTTTCGAAAAGTACAACTATTATATATTGATCTGGCGTAGAATTTCCTAACTAAATCAATGGTACCAGTTTCAGATCGTTATCTCAAAAATTGAGCGAATGCCGACCAAAATCTGTCATAATTTGATGATTTTTCGCGACTTTCGTAATTCTTTCGTCATTTTTACAATTGTTGAGCCACTCAAATGATGTGGGACGTTTTGGACGTGGAATCCGAAACCAAATAAGACCGTGAAAGATTCAGTTCGATATATGTAAAAATTGGAGGATACGGCACGCGAGTTGCGTTATTAAATGTATTTCAAGTTCTTGCTCCACCTGCATGTTTAAAAGATTAAAAGATTTGTATAATATCTCGCGTGCAACACTCCGCGATAATAAAATTAGAATCAAGTCAACCCCTATTCGAGACTCGTTACTCTATAACGTAAATTATTGCACGTTTCCTACGATTCGTAAAAAAATATATATATATATATACATATTTTACGAATATATATATATTACGAATATATATATATATATATATATATATATATATATTTTACGAATATATATATATATATATATATTTTTTTTAGCATGATATCAACGAAAGATCAATGCCGTCCCGACGATTCTTCTTCCCACATGGAGGTAAGGAACGGTTTGTTAATATCCTACTGAAATTCTGTCTGACGGAGTATTCGTGAAAAGGTTGAGCACTGGGAAGCGCGCAACACATTTAAAATGATTGTTTTCTTACAGAATGTTCATGTCACGGGTTTTAATTAAAACAACCATAGCTTTGATTCTGTTTCTTTTCCAAGAGTTTATTATCCATAGGATAACGATTCGAGTTTTTTTATGCTTTACGCGTCCGCAGCACATGTTTGTCGAGGGTGTTATAAATGCATCGGTAGACTCTGGGGTATCGATGATCGACGGAGCATGAGAAAGAATTTTATATAAAAACCAGTTCGGATATTACGAACAGGTTTGCCAGAATGTCATGACCTGATGCGAGGACACCAATCCGTAATTTTCCAATATGCAATGTAAAGTT
This sequence comes from Mimumesa dahlbomi, assembly GCA_917499265.3. NCBI lineage: Eukaryota > Metazoa > Arthropoda > Insecta > Hymenoptera > Crabronidae > Mimumesa > Mimumesa dahlbomi. Next base: position 59,375 of record OU824116.1, on the reverse strand, counting down.
TTACGAAGCTCGGGTGAAATACTAGTTGGTTGACGAGATGAGACATAGAAATACGTCTTCCTGACCGGTTTTCGAAAGTGTATTTCACTTGTTCCTGCAAGCAGTAAGCATCGAGAATAGCGACGTGTCTCGTTAACGGGAGACGTTTGCTCTTTCACGTGCCCATCCCCTTTTTGACTTATTCTCTTCGGATCGAGCGAATCGCGCGTACTGAGGTCGCTGCAGGTGCCTGCAGGACATGGTGGACGGACATGGAGGGGGTGAACCGTTTAATAGAAATAATGGTTAACTTCTTTTTATTCCGAGATTTCTGTAAATATTCGATTTCTAGAGGTATAATATTTTTGCTAAGTAATAGATTTATTGTATTGTATATACGACTTATATCCAGTAATGGTAATTCTATAAACCTATTTTAATTACAGACGCAGGCACGTTAAGCCCTAAGTTCGTAAACGAAAGTAAAGTAACGCGAGTGTGTCGTGACTCCTATCTCGTGTACGCCGTATATCTTTGGAGGTTTACAAATAAATGTGCCAGGCGGGTATAGCTCTACGAATAATTATAATTATGGGAATAGCAGCGTTGTGTCGCGTTCAATTGAATCCTCCTGTTATCTCTTTTTACCAAGGCAAGAAGGAGCCTAGGGAAAATAGAGGGTGTAAATATCGTGTACAGTGTATAGGTATTGCATGTCACAGAATGCTTACGCGAATTTGCTTTTACATTGTGTACGAAACTGGTCCGCCCGCGCGAACGTAACTGTCGATCGACGTATAATTATTATTCCATATCGTATGTGTCTGCATATACATATACGTACACATACCCAGATAGATACACGTACACTTGCTACGATTCCATGAGATATTATCCGATACATCGTGATTGCTCGGTCGATTACCAATATTTCCCTTTCGTCCAAGCCGAGCTGAACGTTAATGGTTATTTTTAAACAAGCTGTGCCCTTTTGAATCGTTAAGGTCACGATTCGAATTGCTATCTTGAAAAGTTATTAGATACGAACGCGTCGGCGTGCACGGCGTCCAGGAGTCCAGGACGAGGACTCCCTTGTAAGAATACGCTTTGGACCGGTTGTTTGTTCTTCGGTAAACGGTCCCGATATCGCAGCGCGTTCAGATGTAAAAATGTTGAACATTTCCAAGATAACGCGAGAGTTGTCGTCGTAGCGTGTAGCGTGTAGCGTGTAGCGTGTAGCGTATAGCGTTGAGCGTGTAGAACGGCGAGAGGAAAGGCAATCTCGAATTAGGAGGAATCGTGAGAAATTGGAGCAAGTAGCGAAAGAGTTTGCGAAAGAGAACGAGGGCGGGGGCGAGAGAGGGACAGATGTTAGAGATAAAGATGCCGCGTTACCGGCCGGAAACCCTCGGAGGGGGAAAGAAATCGGAGAATGGTACCGATGGGTATCGATGAGAGCGACGGACGATCGCGGTACGCGCGCGCGCGCGGGTTAGGATACTTAGGACGGGGGTAAGGCAGAGAGCGGAGCTGAGTCGAGTCGAATCGTGGCGAGACGGGACGGGCAACAATGTCAAAGGGCACGGAAACGGTTTGTCGTTAGTGAACCTTGACGATGCCACCGGCGCCGTAAGCACCGGCGCCGTAAGCACCGGCGAGCAGGGCCTGCGTACCGTAGAGTCCTCCGTGTCTAAGTCCTAGGCCTACTCCGAGTCCTCCCAGTCCTCCTAGTCCTCCCAGTCCTCCTAGTCCCCCGAGTCCTACGATGCCGGTGTTGGTAGTGACCACCGATGGTCCGGTCAGCAACTGTTGCCTCAGTAAAGGAGCACCCAGCAGTGCGGCCTGTACGCGCAGACAAGTGAAGACAGTTTGAGCTTGGCTGCACGTTGCCGATGCACGCTCGTGGGAATATTTCTAAGGATATACAAATACGTTGCGTATGTACAGACCTGAGGGCGCACAGCGAGGGCGGCGGGAGCAGCAGCCGCGGCGATGACGGGTCTAGCAACGGGAGCTGCTGCGACCGCGGTCTTCACTGTGATGCTTGGGTCTTTCTGCACGACTGCGTTGAAACCGTTGATGGGGTCGGCGGCATAAGAAACCACACGGCGCGAACCGTCCGGCTCGATTAAGCTGTAACTACCTTGAACAACATCGCCGTTGCGGGTTTCCTCTTGGGCCTTGTTGTCGCCTGTGAAAAACGTGTAAATGTTTTCCTTCGTTATCGGCATAACTCTGACTATCGTTTATACGATACGTATGTTTACTCGGACCGATCGTAGGAATTTGTACGTACCAGTGAGACCGTCGGCAACGCTGTAGCTGAAACTGTACTGAGGATTAGGGTCGTAATGTTCTGCCCTAAGAACGGTGGCAGCGGCTGGTGGAATTGCCGCTACCGTAGCTGCACCGTGGCCAATTAAGCCTGCGCTTTGTCCAATTATCCCGGCATGGGCGACAGTCAGGAAGGTGGCCAAAAAACCGATGATAATCTACGCGGGTCGGGACAAACGATTAAACGAAAATATTCGTGTCAGAGGATAAAAACGAAGCGAAAGTATACTTAGGCGTAGAAGAAGAAGAAGAAGAAGAAGAAGAAGAAGAGGAAGAAAAAGATATATGTACTTTGCTAGCCATGACGATGGATGTCTCGGTGAGGTTTCGGTACTGCTGTACTTGCTGACTGCGTGCTCTCAACCCTCGACCGTGCAGACTTTATACCAGTCGACTTGAGCGAACCCCACCCTCGATGGTTAACTATTACTATTCTTACACAGATAGCCTGGGACAGTCCCACCGCGAGATCTTGTCTCCGCTATACAGGTTCATACGTACCGTACACTCTGCACATCTTAACCGGGGCTGTATGTATTATATTTACTGGTTTCGATTGATCTAGAATAATTGCACGCGAGCCTGAAAAGAATCATTTTTACCGCGAACGAAATGTCGGTTCACGCATGCAGAATGTTTCTTCAAATTCGTGTCGTTTTCCAGTTACATGTCGGTCTTGTAACGACGGGCTTTCGATAGGAAAACGTACGATGGCTTGAATTACGGTCGTTAGCAGGAAAGCTCCAGTTTTACTCGGATTCCATGTGGGGCTGTGCTATAGAGTCTACAGCCTAATAGTAGAGAATTTTCCCACAGGAGTGATTTTTCCGTATTAAATCATCTCGAGGAGTTTTAATAAAAAAGGCGAACCGGCAAGAGACGGAAAAGTGCAGAGAACGGGAAAAGAAAAGGGAGAAAGAAAAGACAAATGTGGTGTTTGTATCGAACATATATGTATATATGTATTAGGTTAAAAATAGCAATGAGATCAATGTGATCGGTACCGAATCCGTCGTGTCGCGATAAAAATACGGGTCGCTATTAAATATCCCAACCCGGGCCTATTATGGTGGCCCGATTATGTTGGTGGTCGGACGACTAGAAGGGAGCAGCAGGTAGGAGGGAAACGTGACACCTTTGACAGTTTGTAAGAGCGTGATTGCACGTTAGCTAATACTAATGTAAGCTAATAATTGGTATCATTGCGACATTGGAGGTAACGAAATCTCGTGATAAAGTAGGTAAACTGGGGGTCGCGGCGGAGGTGGATCGTGTCTCGTTCATGTAGGTCGATAACTATGTAACTCGAGGAGCGGTTCAAGGAATCGCGAGGAATCGAGTGTTCGATTTGCCTTGCGCAATTTTACCTCACCGTGTATGCTGCGCGTATGTCGCGATCTAACGCGTGTATGGACGTGTGCGGGTATGCACGTATGCGCGTATGCACGTATGCACGTATGCACGTATGCATGTACGCACGTACGTACGTAGACGAAATTTGACATGCGAGAAAACCTCGATCGGGCATTCCGTCGCGTGCAACGGAGTAGGGAGTTCTGTCGTTAATCGTATAAGAAGCAACGACTGCCGCGAATCACCGTGCATAAGGACAAACGCTCCCTTTCGAGCTTTATCGCGAGTAGAACCGAGACGATGCGACGATTCGCGCGCGAAATTCTGGAGGAAAAATCGCTAACAGAACGAAGACTGTACCGATCGTGTATGTATGTACATACGTATCAGCAGCAACGCATGAATTTGCAACGATTGTCTTGGTTAAGATTATCGGCACGATCCGACTTGGAAAAGACGCAACATCCGAACGCGAACGCGGCAACGAATGGTTGCGTTATCGTTCGATGCGGTAAAATTGCCATTAGCATAAGTATCGGTTGAATCATTCGTAAGAATTTCAATATCCAGAAATCGTTAAAAGCCGCGGCTATCGCGCTAGTGACCCACGGCGCGTCCATGAGAAAGTAAAGTCTTAAGTAAACCAAGTATTTTTCCTTGATCGTTTTCGTGGATACTGTACTGTTCGCCGTCGCGATGGCCGTTGATTTTCGAATTACCATCATTCTATACGTGGTGTAGCAGAAGAGTATTGTGTTCGCGAGACAGGCTAAAGCCGGTAAGAGTGCAACGTAGACGACCACGGCGTAATTGACGCCGTCGTTGAATCGTTGGAAATTAGGTCTCAGAGGAGATGATTTCGGTAGAAGCGGCGAGAGTTCGACGACAGTCGCGAATACCGTTGGCAGGAAGGATCCCCCCCAAGCCCAAGCGGCGTACACCCAAAATTTCGTTCGTTCCTCCGATTTGGTGGCAGCGCTTGGTGGCGCCCAGCGAAACCTCGTGATCGCTAGGGTCATGTCGAAGCAAATAACGAACAACCAAAACGTCGAGGAGATTGTGAGAAACATGATCGCCAAGCCCAGAGACACGTGAATACGCGGATAAACCGATATACGACAGAGAACGCAGATCCCAAGACCGATTAAAATTCCGTTCAGTATTATCTGAGAAACGTTGTAGCACAGTACGGCTTTGTCGTACGCTCGTACGCGCAATGCTGGGATCAAGAGGAAAGCGATCAAGACTATCAAGTACGGAATAATATAAATCGCGTTTGCGAATATCACGATGTTGGCGCCCCAGAAGTTTAACGATGTAAATATACTGTCGCAGCACCGATCCGCGGTTCCGTTTCGCGAGACCGCGTCTACGACGGTGGTATTGCTGCTGCTAGTATTGTCGCTGGTATTGCTGTTGGTATGGCTGCTGGTATTGCGACTGGTATTGCTGATGGTTTGATCGGTGTTGCTGTAGTTACGGCCGGTAGTTGGCACACTACTCGGGGTTCCTCCATTTTCGTGGAAACTATCGGTTTCGTTCGACCGGTTCTTCGACAAACACGTCTGATCGCAGGATATCCTTGTCCTCGCCGGCTCCTCTTTCGTGTTTACGCTTCTTCCCGTGCGCCTTGACCGCTCTCTTCCCATCGTTACCACACGGGACGGACCTAAAACATAACGCGTATGGGGTTTCAATATTTCTTGTACCTTTCTGAAACGTACCGCCGATCCTGATTATATTTCGTTCGTTAGGGTTTTAATGGAACGTTCCAGGCTGCCGTTGCCGTTGCCGTTGCCGTTGCCGTTGCCGTTGCCGTTGCCGTTGCCGTTGCCGTTGCCGTCGACGCACCAGCATACGTGAGACGTTGTATGTATCTCCGGCTCTACTCGTTTTCCGAACCATGGTTTATCACGCGATTCTGTGTGTAGAGTCGGTTACGAAACCGATCTTTTCCTGTTTGCGTCCTTCGAAAATGTACCGGTATAGAGTAAAGTATGCGACGATACTTTGGACACTTTGGACTGTCTTGGACGGTGGAAAAACTTGTAAAGGACACGTCCTTGTGGCATTTACGTTGGAAGTTTGTGATCCGTCTCGAGCGAGATTTCCTTGTAAATTCGATGAATTTCATCCGACGAGAGAAATTTCCGAGCTTCCCGCGTATTGCTGTTAATTCCGCGAATGCTTGGTGGGATTACTCGTCCGCGAAACTAGAATATTTGGAATTCGGGTGACACGAGTCCAGTCACAGTTACCGAGCTCTGACTCGTAAATTATATCGCGAACATTCGTATGCGTGCGTCTACGTTTGAACGCTTAAACCGGTGATTCATGATTTATGTAAATACATACATGCACGTATATTCCGCACGTTTCATACGTATACATGCTTCAACATTTTTCTCCACGCAATTCCCACCGTGTGTTGCGTACAAGTACCAGAGTGTCTGTTACACGCATCTTTTCCATTTTCTGTTACTTCGGATAGGCACGCTTCACGATCGTTTTACGTATCCCCGCATACGCGTACTTACGTATACATATACGTACGATATGTCCGTATGTATGTGCTACATACATACATACATGCGTACATGCGTATGTAATATGTATGTATGTATACGTGTATATGCATGTATGTACATACATACATACTTACGCGTAGAATATGTCAATCCGAGAGGTCATCGCCTCACGAGGAGAATTTTGAAAGATGTGAAAATTCCCAATGAAACGCTGTTAAAGTTTCCAGCCATCCATTGTTTTGCTCGTATACTCGAGATACAGCCAAGTTGTGAGTTTTAACCAGTTCGGAGGTAAAAACGGTAAATCAGGTTAGAAGGACGCGTCGCTAAAAGTAGAATTAGACGAATGAAATTGCGAAAAATGTCGTACTCACTGTGGAAGCGCATCCTGTCGGAGAGGGGTTCGGAGAGGGGTTCGTAGACGTCGGACGTGTAGTTCGGACGCAAACGAATGCTCGAATAGTCGCGGTCATGGTCGTTGTTGGTGCAACACTTTCGAAGAAATCGCGTATTGAGATAAAGTTGAGCCGGTGTCGCCGCGTCTTCGCAGAGAATAGTCGCGGGAAGGATGATCGTACACGCGATAGAGACGAACGTTGTCGTAATACCAATGGTAGACATTTCATCGATCCGAATCGGATAGATATTTCCTCTTCCCGGTAAATGAACCGGAGGAGTGGACAGTGGCGGCTACGCGATCGCTGGCGAAAACAGCTCTAAGCGGCGGCGGGTATTCGGTACGGCACAGGTCGGCATGTCGCCTCTCTGTTTCGAACGTTGACTAACCACCTACTACTATTAAATGGCTACCGGTAACTTCTTCTCTACTCCGCGCGTCTCTTTGGAATGTTTGTTGTCTGTGTTGCGCGCTACCACCTCCGTCATCCTGCGTTGTCCTCGGTTTGCTTTCCCCACCTTTCTTTACTCCCTCCCTGCGAGACGTCGCGTGCCGTTTAGCTGCTGTCCTTTAACGTTTATCGCTTATCGCTTATCGCTTATCGTTCATATTTCATCGTCACCCGCTTCCTGGTAAGTGAATTCTCTTAACCGCTCGATTCGTCACGCTTCCGTGCGCATCTTCCGCTGCGGACGGTGGGCTGTCGATGACAGGGACTTTGCCAGCGGTAATTATAACACCGCCGACATCAGGATAATTTCCACAAGTTCGTTTCCAACGAGTTCCGCGTCCGTGCTGGGAAATGCCCGCTGTCCGATGCGGCGAAAGAGGTAATTGTTTGCGCAATCGACGCGAACGGACACGCGAACCGAGCGTGATGCACGATTCAACGATTGCACAGCTGTCTTGGCGCTTGGTGTTCCGCTGGACGTCGAAGAACGGTGCTTTCATCCGGCTCTGATATAATTGACCACGGCGCAACGTCTCGCCGACTTGGATCGGATCGGAAAGGCGGTTATTAGCAGCGGGCGGGGGGTGGCGTGCGGTGGTCCCCGATCCGTCTTGAATCAAAGCGGAGCGTTTAAAAGGAAAATAAATGAAACCGGCAACTAGTGGTGGGACGCACCGATCCCAAGTATCGTACGGAGATTCGCGCTGCTACCGCGGGCGTATCTCGCGTTCATCCTTCGCGATTTGGCTATCGTTCAGCCGTCACTAGGAATGGGACGAGTCGCGGCCACTGCAGAACCGGAAGACAATTCGAACGACCGTTTCACCGGACGAACAACGGGATAGATCGACGTGCACGTTATCAAACGATTCGACGGGTGGTGGAATCAACAGTGATTGGAACAAGTGCGGTACAGTTGATCGGATCGATATGCCTGCGTCGTTGCCGGTGATCGCGGCAGTCCTAATTTTCGTGTATTTAACACCTCTGCCGTCGAATTGTTCCATGGGAAGTGTCTACCGTGCAAATCCAAAGCGAAAGTGCTGCCCCGTTGGATATCTCTTCAACGAAGATCTCCAGTGTGTTGGCTACGAAACCGCGAGTGAATACGAAAATCAGATGATTGGACAGAATTGGCGAAACGGGCGAAACGGGCGAAACGGGCGAAACGGGCGAAACGGGCGAAGACGGGGATCGTTTTCGGACAACCTGACTAGAATTGTTTTCCTGCAGGAATCGACATTGTGTTGCGGTAACGACACAACCGTGCCGTGGGACGAAAGGTCCGTTGGTTATAGCTGGAATAGCTTTTGCATGGAAAGCATGGTAAATGGTACACGTACGATCATCGAATATTTGCGTGGTACGAACAAAACGATCGAGACGAGAAACGGAACTATAGGAACGATGGCGAATGGAACCGATGTAAAGGGGAGTAAAAACGAAAGAACAAAGCAAAAGAAGGATGAGGACGGCCAGCTAGGAAACGTTGTATTTTGGGGCGCGCAAACCTACATGTCGACCAATATAGCTCATGTTGTCCTCTGCGTTGTCGTGGTAGGTACTTACGCTCTGCAACCGGAACTGAGGAAAAGTCTTCACGATCGTGCTATACTTCGTCACAACGTTTGCCTGCTGATGCTAGGCTGCATATTAACGGTACTCGGTTACTGCGATCTACAAAAGTGTCCGGCGATTGAAAACGACCCTACGATTCTGTTGTGGTTAGCGCTGCAGTACTTTACGATTGCAACGGTCTTTTGGCTGAACGTGATCTGCTTCGACATGACTCTGTCTATCACAAGATTTCGGTGGATGGTCGGATCCGGACAGCGGTCCGACCGCGAGGAACATCGAAGGTTACTTATCTACGGATGTTTCGTCTGGGGTGGCGCCTCGCTGCCCACACTCGGTGCAGCCTTTTTCGAGTACTGCCCCGGTATACCGGAAAACTTTACTCTGAAACCTAATTACCTTCGTTATCGCATGGGTCCAAACCCTACCGTGAATCTCTACTTCTTCGCGATTCCGCTTTTAACTCTATTCTGGAACAATGTGCTATTTATTTTCACAAGCTATAAGATCCTGCGTATTCAACGCAGCACGGAGATGATGACCAAGCATACCAAAGACCACACTAACATTTTACGGAAGAGATATATTCTTTTCCTAAGACTTTATTTGCTGATGGGTGCGCCATGGTTTTTCGGCTCTCTTTTCGCCTGTTTAAATAAATTAATTATTTTAAAAATTTGCCGTTTAGTACAACCGGTGTTGTGGCTGTTGATGTTTTTCACTCGTAAAAAGTTTCGCCGTAAGTTCTTGTCCAAAGTGTTGGAGTGTTTCGAGCGGAAGATGGACAATCGGCAGGCAACTACGTTCATAGCATGACCGATGTTGCGGAATAATCGAGAGGTTGTGCAATCCGTGATGTTTTCTATCTACGTCGTGTCCGTCGGGCTTCCCCGTCGGGCTTCCTCGTTGGGAAAAAACGTGCTACTACCAGTCTGACGATAAATGCAACGATCTCCGACTGCTCCATATCGACGCCGATATCAACGCCGATATCAACGCAGATATCAACGCCAACGACGCCGACGCTGGGCGCTGGGCGCTGGGCGCTGGGCGCTAGACGTGACGCTACGCCAAAACAGTGTGCCAAGGAGAGTTTGTCGTTCCTCGACCGTCAACTTTTAACGATAAGGCAATACCGGACAAACGACAAACGAACTGCAGTGGTTTCCTGTGTTCGTGGAATTCTTTAGAAAATCAAATATGATTCATCCGATGAATTTTTATTCCATTAGATTTACAATGGAAATCGATCGAATAGACGATATCGAGAATACAGCAACTACTTCACTACTAGCTAACCACGGAATTTGGTATATAGTAGTGTGGTGTACATACGTGCACGCAAACGGAAAGCTTCTGTCCTCGCGTACACATTGTATGCTTTGATTTGTTCTCGCGCGAATACATTCCGGACTCCATTGACCATCGACAGTTTTCGAAATAAATTCGAAGGAGGCAAAGGTGAAAACAGCGATACTCCGTCGTCGTTTAATATCGTAATTGACAAATATTTCAGTGCAGTTTGTTCTAACGTAATCGAAGTGTTATGTCAGGTATTCCGTAGACTCCGATGCATCCTTCGATAACCCGCCGTGAAATTCGCATTTCCATCAAATTCGACTTGACCGTGGTGATCACTGCTTAAGTATTAGAGTATCTCTTTGACCATTGGCCGTTTCCGTTTCTACAAGGAATCCCTTCCTTACTCACGACCTACCGGTAAACTCGTTCGCCTTCGCGCTTTCTTGTTTTCTAATTTCATGAATTTCAAATGCGGCCGTCGAATTCGCGATGCCATGAGTTTCGCATGTTTTCCCAGTCAGGTCGTTTGGTTGCTTGGTAACTGTGTACATAGTAGGTAATTCGGCGACGTGAAATGCGTCGGTACGCGTCAGTGACTTGTTCAACCACGCTAATTTTATTTATTTTCTTAAATGATGCGCGACTCGTCTAAACAACGAGAATTCTTCGACGCCACGAAAGAATAGAAACCCTTTCGATGGATCAGTTCCCGAAATGTTATCGGGTCTTTCATCCAAGGGATCCAGCATATGGTTTGCGAAATTATGATATCGGTGCTTTGTCCAGGTATCAGAAAGAACGATTAAATGTACGGAAAAGCACGGGCAAAAATGAGAACGAGATTTATTTGACATCCCATCCAGAAATTAAAGGATTTATTTCGATATTACTGAGGTGATTTGTTCTTTCCATCTGCCCTTCGTTCTGTTCCTTGCTTTACTTCCTACGCCTTAACCGCTGCGAACAGCAGTAGCGTCGAAGCATATTTTTCTTTTTCAGATACGTATTGCAAAACCAGCCCGGTGTGGAAATTCACGATGCCGTCGGTACGTTCTTTAACAGACCGCGACGGGAAATACTGATCGATCTTCTCGACTATTACTTACGCAGTAGTGGATAGCTTGACATTACCGAAAAACACTTTCAAGTCCCAACGATGTCGAAACCATCCAATTAACTAATACCTTTCTTCATTCGCTTTCCGCCCTCGCTACTATGTGACATGCATCTACTAGAAAAATTCTGTTTAACTCGAAATTTAAATGGTATGTATCTTTTGAAACTCGTTGGTTTCACTGGACTCGTTATCGTTGCTTCCATTCTATATCGTTTCGGTTCGTTCGGCTAGTTACGAGTTCATTTTATACTCGCATACCTATTTACCATGGAATTAATCAAGCCACACAAAAGCGGTCGCGCCGAGAGTACACGCATTGCCACACGATATATTTCTGTCGAGTTTCCGGTTATTTGCGAAGGGAAGTTTGCGATTGTTTGACCAGTCGGTCCATTTCCGCTACCAATACCGTACCACGATTCCCCTTTACGTCCGTGCCGGCTCTTCCTATGTTCGCTCCTTCTCTCTCTCTCTCTCTCTCTCTCTCTCTCTCTCGTTCCTTTCTGGCTGTCTGGCTACCTGGCTATTGGATACTCACGAGTTACCCATACCTACCTTTGACTGCCATAGTTCGACTGTCCATCGTCCCTATAACCACACCATGCAATTATTATCGCAGCTTACCAACTTCCTATGCACGTTCATTAAAAGATTTTAATGAGCCATGAATACTATGCCTTGTGTACGCGCGCCACTTTGAACCTGCTCGATTGTACACGCGTGTCCGTAAACATGCTGATTTGTTATAACTCCGTATACGCGTATGGCTGCACGTACGTGTATGTATGTACATACATACCCATACAAACATTTATGCACGTAACGGTCTAGAAATTTTGCCAGGGTACGCGAAACGCAAGTGAAATCGTCGCGTCAAAGGTAAAGATGAACGTAAACGCGTTGATGAAATGCGAAGATAAAAGATAAAGAATTTGGGGCCACGGTGGGATCGATACGGAGGTTGAACGGACGAACGCCCGACAAGGCACGAGAAGAATCATGGACGAGCAAGTACCGTTGTCTCGTTGGATGTAGGTAAAGGAGGAAATAGAAAAGTAACAGAGGAAAATGGGCGTGCAAGTGGAGAAACAATCGTGTGTTAATGATTAACTGATGGAGGTGGGATTGGAGATTATCAATGGGGCAATATTTCTGATTTGTTAGCGAATAATCGTAACGTTAATTACACGCATTTCCATCATATATCATATTTAGACGCATTCTGTTTTAAAAGTGGTGTATAAATCTAAACTGCATTGTTGTTGTTGTTGTTGTTAGGTAAACTTTTCTCCTACCTTCGTGGAAAAAAAGTGTTGCTCTTTAAAGAGATAATACTTTTGTATTTACCAAGCGGACATTGACATTCGACTTAACGATTGTTGCCGGAAGTCTTGTATAATATGTTCAGACTTTCGAGACGTTTATGCGAAGCAATATCAGTGACGGAGGTAAAAACGACAAGAGTACGCACATCTGGAATAACAACTGGCATAAGATCAGCAGGAGCGATGCTGTCCCAAAGAATAGGTAGATATGTATGAACATGCCTACATACGTTCGGTCGAACGGTCGATCGTAAACGGTGGATGTAGCCACGAGGGGCGAGCGCGTGCGCGCAGTATCGTGATTGCACGGCACAATCTCAATTGCAGACACGACATCGCTGAAATGTCATAATATTTTCTCAATTCCACCAAAAAGAAACAAAATTTACATTTCTTTCCAAACCCGATAGGAGAAAAATGTTGTATGACTTAAACAACTGCCCGTCTTTTCTCAGAATTGATGTGCAAATATTTCGTAGAGGTGTCGCAGGAAAATCGTAACAGATCTGATAGTTTCGAGACAGTAATGTCCAAAGTAAAGAGATAGTGTATCGCAGTTAACTGGTTCGGGGCATCCAACATAGGAAGTTACGATACTGTGCGCGCGAGTTTATCGCAACACTTCGAGATACGAGATCCGAGATCCGAGATCCGAAATGGAACGAGAACCGAGAATGGCCGACTACGGGCGAGTATGCCCGAAGTGGCGCGTGGTGTTCTGAAAGAATTTCTGCACCGTCAGTCGTAGCTCGGTCGTCCTCGTGATCGTTTCATTTGTGTATCTGTTTACTTGCTCGTTCGGTCGTTCGCCCTGAGGCAGTGTATCCTTCGTTCGACGTTTCACCCCCCTTTCTCTGTATTTGTCACTGTCGGATACAGTTCAGTGTCTTTGGATATCTTATGTCCCCGGAAACGGAGTTAATGCGTGCCGATGAAAAATGACAAGGGCGATGTCGAAAGCGCAGGTTTATGCTCGAAGAAGCGAAAAAGCATCGTGCACCTCGGAGGTCGGTGGCCCGACGAACGGGGCAAACGGATTTCGGAATAATGACTCGGGAATTGTTGGAACGCACGAAACGAAACGGGAGTAACGAAAAAGGAACGCCGAAGAAGAAAACGAGTGGAATCGAAGGGGACCGGGGATAAACCACTGGGAGATCTCGGTATATCGTGTGTCGGATTAAAAGTGGTGGTGTGTCCATTGGCAGCAATGAGGACGCGCAGCTTAGTTCGATCTTCCAGCAAACGATTAGGATGCTAGCTTTCGTTCCGCAACTACGAAAATCTTGAGAAAGACGAGACGAAGGCAAGGTCTGGTGTATATCGTTGTGTCGTTGTGTCGCGTTGATTCGGTCGTGTCGGTGCGTCGTTGTGTCGGTGTGTCGGTGTATCGGTGGATCGGTCATTGGTATATCGGTGTAACGATATACACACGAGGATACGGCGAGTGTGCACGCGTGTATACACGGATCGTGTGCAAGACGATCGTGTGCGTGAGGTCGCGCACGCCCGCGCGATCGAGCGATGTTGGAAAGTTCGTCGTACAAACATCCCAGAGAATTTAGCACGGTAAAAATGGAATTCGTGACGGTCAGTCGCCGGTCAGTCCTCTGATATCCGCAAGTGTACATAAATCTATACGTGCATACGTGTCTTAATCCATATCCACATCCACATCCGTGTAGAAGGAGGGAAAAAGAAAGAGGAAGAGAAAGAGAAAGAGCGGTGGACGCGGATACATAGGCGTCTGCGTGGGTGCATACGAGTATGGGTGCGGGTGTGGGTAGTGCTCGTCGGGCGTGTACGTGTGGTAACGTGTAATCGCATGGAAATGAAGCGCGCGCGCGAGTGTCATCCCAAAAGATACGACGCATACGAAACGTAAAAAAGATCGCTTTCCTTGGCTCACTGGCCCTCTCTGTCTGGCGGCTTTAAACTCGAAACGCCGCATATCGTTGTTACGAGTTTAGCCGGGCCGACGGCCGACGGCCAACGACAAGTTTAAGTACGTGCTTCGTGTGCTTTTTTCTTCTCTCCGTTTCTCACCGAGTCCTGCTTTTGCTTGTGCTTCTGCCGACCGATCAAGATGCGTTGATTCGCTGTTCCGGCTATCGAGACGGTTGCTGGGCCCCGTATTCTTTCGCGACGATCAGCCTCGGGATACCTCTTTGGATACCGGATTAAAAAATGTGCAACGAGTGGCTAAGAAACTTGCTCGCGATAACAGTATTCGCCCTCACGGCTCACGGTAAGTTTAAATACCTTGTTTTTATGTACAATTTACATGTACATATCGTATGCTCTGTATCCTATGGATAATAATGCAAGTACCGACCTTTTATGCATTTTTCTTTAATCGTCTACGATCGTAATTATCACGAATGGCAAGGAAGTTGTTGATTATTCGAAAGGATGAATTACCGCGACCATGAACGGATACACACCCGCTGTAAAACCCATCTACATATCTCGACGACGACAACAATTATTCGTTTACATCTAGTGCATATCTATAATTGTACGTAGACGTTGTACATGTGTACATACGTACGTACGTGCATAGGCATAGGCATAGGCATATGCATACATATGCAGTACATACATGCATACACACGGTCGACGGTCCGACTTATTCGACAAATATCAAAACAGAAGGCTTCTTTCAAACTAGGATTTCTAGTCGCTTAGAGCAAACCTCGACACTTGTGCACACAGATATATGTATACATGTACGCACGTCCATACATACACACATATACAATCGTTACGCGTACATAAACTGATAGATAGCGGTTGCAAGGCGATTTGTACGACGGTCGTACAGTCGGCGAATCGACTTTTACTTTCGTGCTCGAATACGAGTCTGTAGACTACGGTTCGAATCGCTACAAAAGAATTTCTGATTTCGAGTCAACTGTTGCATCACAAAATAGCGAAGGATTCGAGCAGGATCTATCGTTGTTTATCTATCGAGCCAAGTACAAAGTGCAACGTTAAGATAGCAACCCATTGCGTAAAAAATAACATTCGGTGTGAATGGGATAGAATTGTCGTTTCATATTCTTAGGACAACACAATATTGTATCGGTAAAATCGGTTACACGACTGCAATGGAGAATTTTATACAGAATACAATAGCATCAGGTGGTGAAGCATAAAACATGTGGGAAAATTGTGAAACTGCCAGGTCGGTCGAAAAACACGTACTTGGATATTATTGTTAATGCGATCACATCGTACAGTCTTCCTAATGGGGATTTCATAAATCACGACTAACGTTCGCATTAAATTCACGATTAAAAATTTAAAAGGCAGATAGGTTTTTATATCTGTTTACCTATGATCACTGCAAATACTCCCTATTTGTAAGGTAAAACTAGCTACTTTTCCATAACGATATCGAAACTATGTATGTATGTACATATTAGCTACTGGTAGCGTTACATATTTGTCTACTACTTTGTACTACTAGTTTTTATTGAGTCGAATGTAACCGAATCGCTGGATAGAATGATTTGTTTCGTTTAGTGCTGCAAGAGAATGCGTGTATCCATTGGTTTAATCGATAGGGATGTAATAGAAGCTGTTAATACAGGCATCGTTCCGATTTTCGAAATGTAGAAGATCCGTTGAATGAGAAAATTCAATTTCAAACAGATGTAGAAGTTTACAGAGATGAGCGATCGGTATGTAGTATACATATATGTATATCGAGTGTAGGGAAACTGAAGGTAAAAGAACTTGAAGAGATTACTTCTGTGAGAACTGTTCCGTCGTGGTGGTGTAATTCTCTAGTACGTTTGTACGCTCTGGTACTCTGATACTCGTTGATTTTACCTTACGAAGTAAGCCCTTGGTTCGAGGGATTTGCTTTTCGGCGGAAAATAACGTGTTGACGTGACAGGAGCACGCGGCTATACCTACGCGGGGTGGACGGGGTTCCTATATCGACATCGGTCGTGCTCGTGGAACGTCATAAGTAATGCACGCTATGATTACAGGCTCTATTCAGTCTTGCCCTCCTAATTTAACGAGCTCGTCCCTCTCTCTGGTTGCTGGCATTAAGATTCAGAAGCGTACCGGATTCTGCCAATCCAGACAGACAGTAGATTCTTTTTCGAACAGTTTTCTTAATTGCCGTACGTCACGTACGCGGCACTGCTATTGATTTTTCTCTCACGATGGTCAACCCTCCGATGCGTCGAATGTATTTAACGTTAATCGTGGGCAGTGTTAAATGTGATATAGGCTTATTACTACCCTTCTTCAAATGTTTGTAGGACTCGATATTCTTAAGTTTGCCATCGTACGTTTACATCGCAAATGGTTTTGTTATGAAACTCGTAGCAGGTATTATCGTCGAATCGAGTATTGATTTCGGATCAGAGTAAGAAGAAAAGATCGGGTAAGAAGAGGAAAAGAATGTTCACATAGTAGTGGTGGTATTCTTCTGGAAGGACATTCTTACGGTTGGCCGGTCGGTTGGTCTATTTTCGTCACTGGGAAAGCTTGGTGTCGGCGAAGGTAGCCGAGTTTAGTCGAGTTGAGCCGACGATAAACGAAACTATTGGGTTAACCATACAGAGTCTACGCAAGGAATCTCGCGACATGTACATATTAGCCTCAACCTTCGAATACACGTATAGTGTATTGGGTAATTCGTAATGCGTAACGCGTAACGCGTAACGCGTAATGCGATCAAAGATTGCTTCGAGAGCAACGGAATACATCCAACGAGGACAGACTGGTCGGCTTGTATGTACTTTGTTAGAAGATTTTCCTGAAATAATTTTCTGTCACCCACCGTAGTACGGAGGGATAAATTTTTTTAAAGTACGCGGGTTTAAACGGGCAAGAGTCTATAACGCGCGTGTCTTTCACGCGTTCGACTCGTTCAGTGCCCAATAGTAGATTTCGTAGCAGTTTTTATGTTTCTTGCTTTCCTCTACAGCTGTTTTCCCACTCGCACTCTGATTTTCCCTTTACGCGTGCACAGCCGCGTGTCTACCCTTGTACCGTTCTATGCCCGATCGAAAGCGTCCCTTCGCCCTCGTACATTCGTACGGAACGCGGTACGTCCGTCTATTTTTTCCTGGCACCGATACGCGACAACTGTTACAGTCTTCTGAGAGAAGCGATGTTGGCCATGTCTTTACATTTGCCATACGTATTAGATACGGTATATCGTAACATCGTTGCATCGTTCCATCGTCCCATCGTTCCATCGTTCCATCGATCGGTTCAAAGAAGAAAAGAACATAGGCACCTCGTAGGAATAACTAACTATACATATGTATATGTACTTTTGGATGAAAACTGAAGGACTTGTACCTTCGCGCTGGTAGGTAGATGTTGTAAAGGGGCTCGTAAAACCCAAGCTGGATCCGAAAAGGAAAACTTGTCGGACGGTGAAAGCAGCTGTTAGTTTCTTCGATTCGTCTTTGTATTCTACGTAGGCGAAGAGAGAAGATATTGGGAGAAAAGGGGGAGAACAGGGAAGAAAGGGAAAGAAAGGGACGGAAAAGAATTGAAAAAGGAAGGGAAGGGAAGGGAAGGGCAGGGAAAGGCAGGGAAAATTCAGAGGCCTTTCGTTTCGATTCGCATCGCGTTGTATGCGTAGTGTGTCGTGTCAGGGAAAACCGGACGATCGATAGCCGAGGCGAGTTCGGAAGACAATTTCTCCTAGGGTCTGGAGCGGTTGGGCAACACTCTTCCCTGGTTTACGTATTCTCGGATATACGAAACACGCCGATTCGTTTCACAGTCGTAAAGATGAGGAGGAACTTGTAGCTTCACTGGGAATACTTGAATCGTGGAACGCGTACCAGTATTTAGGGGTAAAAAATTGCGGAAATAGAAATGATAAAAATCGCACACGTTTGAACGAGTAGAAATTTCATTGTTATGAGATTGGATGTTTTGTCTGGAAAATTGTCAGCCGTTGAAACGATGCTATTAAGAGTATTATTCTGACTGGCTATTTTCATTGTCCAGGTTTTTAACATCCAAGGGTACGTAGGTTTCTAGGCATCGCCATTTTTGGTAGAGGCGTATACCGTTGTATGTGCGCGCGCCATCGCAGTCCGGTAGAAACGAGAAACGAGGGGAACGATGGAAAGTATGGAAAGGAGGGGACTTGAGGGAAAAAGATCGAACGAGGCTAGAGGGAAAAGAAAATCAACGATTCTCCCCGAGTTACGTTAAGCTGCCCTCGAAATGGTGCTATTTTTTTGATAACTTTGGGTAGCGGCGTATGAGAAGAAGGGAAGGACTCGAAGAGGGTGTGCCAGTGGAACCCACTTCAAGGTTTCCCTACGTCTCCTCCAGCCTTGTCTTAGCTTTCCCTTGCGTCTCAAGGAATTCAATGGCTATTCCCGTTCCCGTTCCCGTTCCCATTTTCCATCTTGTTCTCGTTCCTATTCGGCCTCCCCTCCTAAAGGGGAACAGAAATCCCTCTTAGGGATCGAAAGTAATGAAACTGTTTCTCTCCTCCCCGTTCGTCTCCTCTCCTCTCCTCTCCTCTCCTCTCCTCTCCTCTCCTCTCCTCTCCTCTCCTCTCCTCTCCTCTCCTCTCCTCTCCTCTCCTCTCCTCTCCTCTCCTCTCCTCTCCTCTCCACTCCTCTCCTCTTCTTTTCTCTGCTCTTCTCTTCTCTCATCTTCTCTCCTTCCCTCTACTGCCTTCTCCGCACCTCTCCTCCCTTCCCCTCACACTCCACCCTGGTGTCGCGGTTACACACGCGTGCGCGCTCCCAGATTCAACCGCTTTTTCTCTCGTGTTCGTCTTCATCTTCGTCTGGTCGAAGATCCGCACTTTCTCGCCAAAAGAACATTCCTCTCGTTACGTCTACATATTGCCCAACTACTATTGCTGAACGTGAAATAACTCTTTGATGTATGTACATGACAATAAAAATACTTAAGCTACGTGCATCACAGTCGTGTCGTGTACGAAGCGACTAATTGAATAGACCGATATGAAACGAAGAAAAGGCGTTCGAACATGCTGAACGATGGAATCCTGGGTTCCTTGCGATTTTTCGGATGAAATCTGTTCCACTGTTTCGCATATCTTTGAGCACTCTAGCTTCAAGGAGCAGTGTATGTGGGATTACGATGGTAATATTTAGTTTCTCGTAGGTTCGAATAAACCATGACCGAACGATAGAAAATTGTTCTAGTTCGATGTTAAAGCGGTAAGTATGGGGCGTATGTTAGTGTTTAGGGTTTCCTTTTACGTTAGTGGAATTGTACAGATATATATATCTTGGAGAGAATCGAACGACAGCGACGAGTATAAGCGAACGAAAAGGAAAAAAATGTTTGAGAAACACGGCGAGACGAAGGTGAAAAGCGGCGGGACATAATGGTTTCGGAATGGGACGATTCTCACGACAGTTTGCTGCGGCATGCTTTTGGAGTCCCGCCAAATGCAGTTTGGTAGTTCGTAGTTGCTAGTTCGTACTTCTCTTCTCCCTCCTCTCTTCTCTTTCGTCTCTACTCTCCCAGTTGCTTTTCGCCTTTCGCCTTTCGCCTTTCGCCTTTCGACTGACGCCGTCTCTGCTTCGAATTCTTCTGCATCCATTCCTTTCTACTGTACGATTCACTATCGTCGCAAGCTCCCTACGTTCGAGCGTTCTCTTTGTTGTCTCTTCTTTCAATTTGAGTCTCATTTTCTGTTACATATCTCTATTAGATACGATACAATTTGATCGTCTCGTCGGGCTGCTCGCCGTTTCTCGGTTATCGGGATTCCTTTTTGTCCGAAGGTGCTCCGAATTTCGTCTGACATACGGTGATCGATGAAGAGTTATGTTCGCCGAGAAACAATGTCTGATGTTATGTATATGAATCTAAGCGTAAACTTAACCGTGGCGGAGCTGTTCGATGTTTCGGATTTCGAATTTCTCGAAAGGCTTTCGCGGGTTTTTCTCGTAGTTTTCTTGTAGTTGCTCGCATAGTTTCTCGCGCAATTTGACTGCAAATACCTCTCGTAACTTTAAACTTGTTGCAAGATTTCCAAATAGGTACACGCATTGGGTGTTCTTTGCGTACATGTGTGACGAACGAAAGAAAACGTTGAAATATGGGACGTATGGGAGTGGTAGATGGAAGTGTAATAGACAGACTAAAGAAGAAGAGGAACGGGAACACGAAAGGGAAAGGAGGAAAAGATCCAGATAGAAAAGAGTGTAAGGTGAAAAGTGGATAGGAGAGCTGAAGTAACGTAACAGCGGCAAATCAATACCCGCGTCGCAGTCACGTCGAAGCCGTACACGCCGAGGCATCGTGCATTCAAATCTTGTGCTCTAGATTCTATTTTGTATTTCCTATGCATTTATACGTTTATCTATTTATCCATCGTTCTAAATTCGCCAACCGTGCTTTTTTCTGCCTGGACGTACAGTTCTATCGGAAAAACGTAATGTCGTGTAGCTTGAACTTAACGTTGCTTACCGTCGAGTGCTGTTTCACGGTTTCACCATTTCCAGCCCGGAATTGTCGTGAATGTGTCGACCTCCGAAATCGACAGCTTTGTCAGCATTTTGCGAGGTGTTTGCCAATATAACCGAGTCGATTGTCATGAACGGTAAAGAATTCGGATCGACTAGTCGTAAGTTCATATTTTTATACGTTTAGAGATTCGTAATACAATCGCCACTTATTCTTGATATTCTGTAAAAAGTTTGCTTCATTCCTTTGCACCGCATTGCGATATAACACATCACTCGATAAGTCTCCGGTCTTACACATATGTATATGGCAATATTGTTGACAGACCCACGTGATGCCCGCGTAGTACTAACTTCCAAACAGTATGTGTCAAAATTTCATGGCATTCTGACCGTTAGTTTAGAAGTTACAGTCGTTTTAGTGAGCCCAGTTTTGTAATTTTCAAGACAATAGATAGAAAGGAATTTCGTGTGTCGATTAAACACTGTTTTTTGACGGGTAAAAATACTGTTGAAGCCAAACAGTGGCTTGATAAGCATTATGGGGCCTCTGCACAAGGGAAATCAACTATTATTGACTACTATGCTGAATTTAAACGCGGTCGTACAAACACCGATGATGCTGAACGCTCTGGTCGCCCCAAAATCGGCAGTTGTTCCGGAAAACATAAAAAATGTCCACAAAATAGTTTTAAAAGACCGCAAAATGAAGTTGCGCGAGATAGCTGACACCTTGAAGATATCAGAAGGTAGTGTCTTAACAATTTTACGTGAAAATTTGGGCATGCACAAGTTGCTTTCGAAGTGGGTGCCGCGTTTGCACACCAGACCAGAAACAACACCGCGTCGACGATTCAGAGTGCTGCTTGGAAAGTCGATGAAAACAATGGTAAAATTGGATGAATTACGCTTTGAATTGCTTCCCCACCCACCGTACTCTCCAAATTTGATGCTCCAAGAAAAAGATGTTCCAGGGAAAGAAATTTGGCTCAAATGTAGAAGTGATTGTCGAAACTGAGGCTTATTTTGAGAGCAAAGTCAAATCGTTTTACCTAAAGGGCATCGCAAAGTTAGAGGAGCGTTGGAATGAATGCATCACTCTTGAAGGAGAGTATGTTGATGAATAAAGTGGAATTTATAAAAAAAAAAAAAAATTGTTTTTCTTAGTTAGACCGGAAACTTATTGAGTGATGTGTTATGTCTGTACGACCGATCCGAATATTCTTGGTTTCGCCAACTCATTCCACGAATGATATGTATATGTATAGAGGTATTGGCGAGATAAGGTAAATAGGCAAAAGTGATGATAAATAGAGGAGAATGTGAGACGGTGGGAGGAGCGGAAAGGAGAGGGAGGGGATCGGGGGATGGAACCACAGGATGGCCGTATCGGCAGCTAACGATTTAAATTTTTAAGAGTGCTCGTTACAGATCCGTCACAAGTGCAATTGTAATATGAGGAACGATGTATACGGTACGAATGCTGATATGGATAAAGAACGAACTAGAATTTCGAAAGATGACAATTTTCGAACATAGAGATGTCGGACTGCATACATTTTTCTACCGATCTTGCGTACGAATTCAAAGAAACTTCACTTGGAATCGAAGAAAATCATAGTTTGTCCGTATTAATGCGAAGGTTGGGGTAGTGCTGGTGGAATAGTGCAGTTCCGTAGCGGTACTACTTGGCTGGGAGGAAAACGTACGAAGTGAAATGAAACGAGGCGCCTCGGGCCGAACGGGACGACCGGGACGCCCGGGACGCCTCGAATCCACCACATTCTCTCGTGCGCTCGACTTTGTTCAACAGCGAAATATGAAAACTCCGGAGGCGGTTTTAATTTAGCCACAATGTCTATTGTTCCCGGCTGCTCGGACGAAAGGACAAAAGAAAAACGAACGAACGAACGAACCAACGAACGTGTGAATGTATTTGTGCGCGCGCGCACACACACAAATCCGGCTCGGAGTGTTTAAAAAATGTGGAAACGAAAGATGGGAATAACCTGTCGGAGAAAAATGAGCCATTGCGCGAAGAATTCATACCCAATGCGGTCTGATGAATATCTACCCAAATGATACACCTTGATGTAATCCTTAGGAAGACATGTGTATGTTGGTATATCCGAGTCTATGACACGTATAAGTACACCTGTACCGAATAAAAATCAACAATTTATCGAGCGACGGTCTCGGGAACTGTTCGGTGTGTTTCTTCGGGCATCTATCGCAAGATAGCAGGAATACGATATTATTATTACGAGCAGAGTTTCAGCTCCAAGGCGAAACATCTGTTCTAAATATATACGTACATAACGCGTTATCTTTGTAGGGCGGGTTAAAGAAATTGTTGTTTTAAATCAATTATAGTATACGTATTGTATGTATCGCTTGGACAACCGATGGACTATATCGAATAAAAAACCGTTACGATAGCGTTCAACAGTGAGTAGCGTTCGAATGGACGATCGGGCAGAGTGGTAAAGTGTGACAGAGCGGTAGTGTAGCATATTACTTTAGCACTAAAGTAAAGTAAAGTAAAGTAAAGTAAAGTAAAGCAAAGCAAAAGTAAAGTGAAAGTAAGGGCAGGGGGGGGGGCGGTAAAAGCGTAGAATAGGTGCAGCAAGGTAACCGCAGGTATTGCTCGGGACTATCGGCGTTTAGCAGTAGCTGTGCCCTGCGCTCCACCAGAGATATCCTGAATCCTGATGGATCCTGATGCGCACGAGCGTGCCCTCTTGCCAGTACGGTCGGACGAGTTCGTATTCGCTCGGCCATGGTCGGCCGCACAGCTCGCTCTTACTTGGCCCTACTCGCTACGTACCGTGTCGTTCTACGAGCATAATGCATCCAACACCCAATAGGTATGCGTACGCGTTGGTATAGCTAGTGTGTTTGCGCGCGACAGAGAACGTAAAGCGAAGCGAAGGTAGAAACGCGAGTATGGAACCGCCCGAGGCCACGATGTTATCAAATTATATACGTACCTACGTACACACCGGCGACCGATAATTCATTCGTAATTCAGTTATCTAAATAGGACACTCGGTACTCGGCATTCTCATCCCCCGAGCCCTGTAGCTCCATACGCTTCTGGAAACGCTAGTACATACATATATCCGCCCCGGTAGTGGTACATTGTAACTGGATCCTTTAGCAGGAACAGATGCGAGAAGAAGAGAATGTTCAAAAAGCGTGACGTTCGTGTCATGGATCGATCGATCGATCGATCGATTTCTCTTTGTCCGGTTTTTAATCGACATAATGGCATTTACATTTTATCTAGTCCTAGTGGTATTATATTTGCGCGTGGTAAAAATGAAATAAGTATTTTCTCTATTAACCCTATGATAACGATTTCACCGCGTTATACGTTGTATATGTATCTCGAGATTAATAATTAAGAAACATTTAATTATATCGTTCCATTTCACGTTATTGACAATTCAGTGTTATTGCGGTATCAAAAGTTGAAAATACATGTTAAATTCCCGATAATGTAACGAAAAATGTTTCGAATAAAATGAATGAGTGACCGCACACCTGTTTTCGGATGTCGTCGGTGTGTTGCGATCGCAGTGCGAGCGTCACGGACGGTAGGAAGGAAGGAAGGAAGGAAGGAAGGAAGGAAGGAAGGAAGGAAGGAAGGAAGGAAGGAGAGGCGCTGTTATGCGTGAAAAATTTGGATCATGCCAAATCCGGCGTCGATGCCTTCGTCAAACGCGGTCTTACACATGTTTGCCCTACCCACGTCCGTGTCTCTGGCAAGCGCGAGCGCGACGGAACGGCGGAGAGATAGACATGCGTCAGAGAAAGATGCAATTTACCAGAAAGGAAGAGAAAGAAAGACGCCTACGCAAAGGACGCCATAAGTAGTTGTAGCATTTTTGCGGTTCCATGTATACATGTATGTATTATACATACGTATACCGTAGAAAGGCGCGCGAATCGTACAAGTACTAGGTTATCCGCTACTCGTCAAACCTAGGTTCGAGGACCTCCCTTGTATTCGAACTATTTTACCCTTGTATCGCTATTCAGGCATATCGAAACGTCCGCGGAATGTAGCGAGACGATTGCCGTATGTACGTCGGGAGACATGTGTATGTAGCGATCGAGCGTAAACCGTCGAGCGTTCTGTAGAAAATCCTGGTAAACGTTGGCGCGGAGGCACGGGAGGAATTCTCCTCCGCGTCATAGTAGCCATGAATCGTCAGGATGCATGAAACGTGCTCAATGTCGAAAATTCCCCGTTGTTACACCGATTATCCTGATCCGTATTTGTAAATCGAAGGATGGAGAGAGGCAAGTACCCGTCGTTTGACTTGGAATTGAAACGTTGGTTTGTTTCTGTGTTTCAGGGCAATTGAGATCACCGCGAATAACGGAGCATCCGTCGGACATAACCGTAGCGAAGCACGAGCCGGTGACGTTGAATTGCAAGGCGGAGGGCAAACCGCAGCCAGTGATCGAGTGGTACAAGGACGGCGAGCTGGTTCAGACATCGCCGGGAGACGCAAAGTCGCATCGCGTCTTGCTTCCTACGGGGTCCCTATTCTTTCTGAGGGTGATGCACGGCAAGAAGGAGCAAGATGGCGGGGTATATTGGTGCGTCGCGAAAAATCCGGCTGGCTCTGTTCCGAGTAGAAACGCTACGCTCACCGTCGCAGGTAAGTCCTTCTGGCACGGTCTCATCCTCTTCTATTCTTGAGTTTCTCCGTTTACTGTTTAGAAACGATCGTCGGTTAGCGATGATTTAGGTTAAAGAAACCCCATTGGTAATCGAGAAATTGTTGAAACCAACCGTGTATCGCAAAACGTGATACGCGATACACGATACACGATACGCGACACGCGATACGCGATACGCGATACACGATAACACGGTAAATATGTCGATATCTCGACAAGATTGTTAGATTCGGACGCGGTTTGGTCGCAGGTCGCGAGATAAAGCGAGACTGAGTAATTTTGATTTATCCGCGTACTGCCTATACATACGTAGAAGAGAGAATCAGCGAGGTTGGACAAACGAGAAACGTTCGACAGAGTTTGTTTAGAGTCGATCAATATTTCGGTGGGCCACATCGACCGTCTCCTACCTTTTCGAACTTCTCTACCTATACATATGTAAGTACATGCTTGCATACGTACGTACTTTGAACTGACGATTACTTGCGACCTACCGCCTAAGTGGACTCTTGGTTTCTTCCAAGTTACCGCGACACGGTCCATGACACACGAGTAACGAAGCATAGATCAAGAAGAGTGCACGTATCGAAATGCTTGCTAATCGTCCGTTTTTCTATGCCCACCAAGAACCAAGAACGCGTTCCGCAGATCAAAGAGCAAAGTATCGCGCTTGAAAACAGACAGATAAATTGAAACAAACAAGCCGCAATGGGTATAATGTCGTTGCTGCTTAATCTTCGTTAAGCTCCGCAATTGTAGTACCTATCGTTCCGTTGGCCAGTGTTAGTCCTCGGCCGCTCCTTCTACTAGCTGTTACGTTTCGATGTCCGTGCTTCGGCTCGTGCACGAGACTCCTCCGAGTCCCGATCTACGCTCCGCGAAATTCCAAGTCTCTGTGGAAGCAACAAGAACAACCAAAGAAGCAGGAAGGCGGAGAAAATTAGATTTTCTCCAATTAACCGAGGAAAAAGAAATAAATGCGTGCGAAGAAAGAGCGAGACGAACGGGAACGAGAATCGGTCGGAATTTTGCCTGTTTGTCCATGAGCACGAGCACAAGCATGAGCACAAGCACGAGCACGAGCACGAGCACGAGTACGAGTACGAGTACGAGTACGAGTACGAGTACGAGTACGAGCGCGAGCACCAGCGTATACCCATTCCCATTTACAGATTCGAATCCAAGTATACGTGTACGTGTACGCGGCCGAAGAGTGGGGAAAAGCGGAGAATAGAAATCGATACAGAACTGTATCCACATCGAGGGTATACTTGAACAGTCTGTATGGTATCAGCCGCGTACGGTCGCGATTATTCGATAAAACGATCTCGAAATTGATCGTGCGCACTGCTGTGCCTTAATTGACGCGGAAAGATGTCAGGGTGCCAAGAAACGATGCTTTCGCTCGTTCAAAGGTGAAGTCTCAGTGGACACGCGGTTAATCTACTGAATTTGTTCGATTTGTAAACAGTACGGTAACATGGAACGCGTCCACTATCGATACGTAGATACGACCGTGAGCCTCGTACCTACGGTCGAATAACGAACGACCCGTTTCGAACGAAACACGTAATGATTTCGGCGCGGCCGCATGGTATTCAAGAACCGAGATCGAGTTACGTTGTTCGTTGGCCGCGGTTTGTAGAATTATTTAGGTAGGTAACGACGATTCGAAACGACAGATGGGAGTCGAGAATCGTAAAGAGAATTCTAACCAGCTTGTTGCGTTACATCCGAGACATTTCAGCGCAGAGCTGACCGATGCGTACAATCGTATAGTTTACTAATTGAATTCGAAACATGCGAAGAAACTTTGCCGCTTCTATTAGAATTATTTTATCTAGAATTCGTCTTGCAAGCACCGCCAAGGCCAGTTTATTCCGATTGTTGGAAAGTCTAGTTTGTTGAATCTCCATAAAGGAGAATCGGAGAATTCTCCACGGTTACTTACGTGTAATTGTAAGATGTACCTGCATATCCTACGTTTGTTTTACGATACGATAGCTAGTTTTTTGACCAATTTTTTGTTCGACGCCACCAAGTTTTCTTTCCGTTACTGTTAACGGGCATAGGCGTGTTTTCTGCGCGTACTTTACGTTCGAATAGTTTCCTAACCGAAAGGAAAAATCATTGTTGGAAGGAGGAAGAAACGGTAGACACGCAGACGATGGTTTTCACGACTGCGTCGACTAACGATCGTTTCGACTTTGAAGGAGAAACAAATTGCAGTTACTTTTACCTTGCCCTTATCTTCCGGTCGCTCCGGATCAAAGGATGATCTCGGTGTCAGTGACACGCGTAGTATGCACTCGTGCTAGGAAAGATGGCGATAGCAATGGCGGTAAACGCAGGCAACGGTGGTAATGGCCGGCGACTATGAATAAGGCTTTGTGTTCCGTACGCGTTCTGTTCGAGGAGTCTGTACCGAAATAAACGCGCTCAGAATGAAAAAACGACCGACGAAAAGATGTGGGATCGAAAGGAGAAGTGTGCGGAAAGTACCGATAGAAGGAAGAAGACGCGTACAAAGCCTGGAAAATAAAAGGAGGGCGCAGTTTGATGTGTTTTTCGTGGATCGCTATCTTGATCTTCGGTGGTATCGTGAAGATTTTTATTTGTTTGATAATAAGAAGCGAGCATTGTCGTTTTACTTTGCTCATTGTTACTTTGTAGTAATTGTTAACCAACGACGCAATCGGATCTACTAGGAACGAACGCTAATCGATTTTGCATATCGCTTAACGTAGAAAGTAGAATGTCTGTGAGGCGTAGGTACGAAAAATTTGATTCGATTTACTAAATTCTGATTGAATTTTCACTGGATTTTAATTGAACTTTAGCCGACTTTCAAGTGAATTGAATTCCAAAACGACAAAAGTTTGAAACAATCTCTGACGAAATTGCAATTGTCCCAGTGAAATAAGACTGCGATCTATCTAATAGGTCGGTGGTTTTTGGGTTTTCGGAAGTGCAGCTGGGGTGGTTCGGTCGTTCGTTCGTTCGTTCGTTCGTTCGTTCGTTGGTTCGTTGGTTCGTAGGTTGGTTCGTTCGTTCGCTCCATCCAGCGTATCGATTAGCCGGACGGGACGATGTAGGGCCGGTGTGGGGCCGGTGTAGGGATGGTGTAGGGCCGTAGTAGTACCAACGTAGTGTCGGCTGTGCCGGGGTTACTTCGTATAGCTCCCCCACCGAACAGAGACACACGATCTGATCTCTCTCTGGCTCGCTCGCCCCCCCCCCCCTCCCTCTCTTTCAGAGGGGTCCCGGACAACAGAGATCGAGAACAACGACCAGACGAAGAAAAGAGAATAGTTATAGCGTTTAATCTCGACGGACGCCAACGTGCTCCGTATCGACGAATCCACCCCATCGTGCTAAACGTTTCCGTTAGCGAGGCCTTGGCGAAATAGCGAATTATTTCTATTCTAGCCCACCGATAGAAATTTCCTAACAGCGTCGTTCCAATGACACGTTTTGATCTCTGAATATAGTTATCGCTTCAGCACCTCCCACTCTCTCTCTGTCTGTTTGTCTTACCGAATGTTTCTCAGCCGTCTACTCTTCCGCACTTTGCCCTTATTCTTTCCGTGTGCACGTTTCGTTCCCCACGCTTCTGTCTCGCGTACCCGGTGCCCGTTTTGAGTTTCACGCTCGGTAAAATATATTCAAATAATTTGTTTAACAGAGTGGAAACGTTGTAATTGAGATCGGTAATCTTGAACGGCTTTAGAATTGACGCGATGTTGACTCTGGTTGGTTTGTTCTTGGATCGGATCGGATCGAAACGGATCGAGTCGGATAGGTTCGCCAGAGACCGAGGCAATTATGAGTAATTCGACGATTATCGTCGAGTCGACGCGGCATGACGCGTTAAATCAGCTAAACTACATAATCTCAGGGTTCCCACGTTGCGCGAAACGACGACCGGTGATTATTCTACGTATCGAAAGGCTGGCCGATGTTCAATGTGAAATATCAATCGAAGGAAATGTGTGTTTCCAGATGCTACGTTAGTAGGAGACGGTAGGCACGTATGTATATGTATGAATACATGTATGCGTAAATACATACATACATACAGGGCGAGTACTGTTAGATTAAAGTCTAATTGTCAGACGTTCGGCTGTCTGCTGTTTGCCGTCTACTACCGCTCTTGAATGTACGAAAAAAGGGAATATCTTTCCCTTATTCCGGGCCTAAAATTCGACACACTTCGGCTAGGACGAAGCATAGCTTACAATTAATAGAGTTAAGAGACACGAGTCCACTAGCGGAAAGAAGCAAAGCGAAAAAGCAGCAGCTGGCTGAAACGATACATCCTATAATAACTGTCCTGGAAAACTTGCTTCGCGTCCACTCTTTGTTTCCTTCTACTTGAAATTCCATGGGAGCGAAACGTTTCCAAAGTATTCGATAAAGAAGCAAATAGAGAGAAAGTACATATTTTCTTTTCGTCTCCCGATCTTTTTGTCATTCGTACGATATGGTAAGAGCCGGGAAAGCAGAAACATGCGTAACACTCGAAACAATAGCATGCGAAGGGCAGAGATGCCCATTCGTTGGTTGGCTGGTTGGACGGTTGGTTGGTTGGATGGTTGGATGGTTGGTTGGTTGGCTGGCTGGCTGGCTGGTTGGTTGGTTGGTTGGTTGGTTGGTTGGTTGGTTGGTTGGTTGGTTGGTTGGTTGGTTGGTTGCACTATTTATTCGAAGGAAGAAGAGACAAAGAAAGAGCCCGCGGCGGTAAAATAACGACACGACCGAAGGAGGTATCCGCGGGAGTGCATTCTCTCGTCCCCGGCCTCTCTTGGCCTCTCTTTGTATCCGCGGAAGCTACGGCAGTGCGCCGGAAAAAGGGAAAGGAAAGGAGGAGTATACGGTCTCTCGCTTCGACCCTGTGGTATCTCACGTGTGGCTGTGTAGATGATACACCTATAGCTTGGGCGCCTGCATAGAGTTAACCGGTGACCCGCGTTTTCTGCGTTCTCCACCGTTTTCCTTAGGACTTGGTACGCGCGTCATCCTCCGATTTGAACAATTTCTTGCGACTAGAAGCGCTCGTTGAAAAGACTATTGTTCCGTTGCTATGTGTTTTACTCTCGACCTTGGTACGAAGAAATTCTTGACCCGTAGCGTGCTTTTAAAACGATGAGACCGTCGTGACCCTGGTTTCCGTTGACAAGCTCGTTCTTATTCGCGTTCCCATGAAAATCAAAATTTAAGGACAAAGGGGGAAGGCTCTGGCTCGGTGAACGTGTATCGACGGTAGGGGGGATACGTTAAGGTAGAAATTAAACGTCCCCGCTACTACGTTCCGGGTTTGCGATCATCCCTGATCTGCACGGTGCTATCATTTTCCTAAGACGTCCGTTTCATCGACATCGCTCGAGAGATGTGTCTCGTCGCACCAAACTCGCTTATTTCCCGTTTATACTTGACTTGGGGAAAGTGAGGTAAAGGTAATATGGCGGGAAGCGATAGTAGATAAGCTGTCGCAAATAATCGATTAGTGATCGCGTTTCAAAGAATCTGCGAAATCTTTTAACGATTCTTCGCACGATCGTTGCGTTTTTAGCGATTTATCAAGTTTAACGATTAAGGCTGTGTCGTGTTTTTTTATCCCGTCATCGGTTGGTCAATTCTGTGGCTGGTTTTGTTCGGACGTCCGTTTATTTCATTTATTCGCTCTAGTAAAGAACGAGCGGTGTCGAAACAACGACTCCATTGAAGCCGGTCGAAGCAAGGGTAGCAGCACCACGAGCAAGAGTATAGTAGGTATTTCCGGCGTAGATAATTGATAACCGATTGTGGGTTTGCGAGCTATAATACCAACAACGTGCCGCGCAGGACCTTTTTTATCGCAAGATGCGATCTAAGAGCATCGATCGATATCGTATTCGCTAACCAACTCGAATTCCCATTCCCATTCCCATTCCCATTCCGATTCCGATTCCCATTCCCATTCCCATTCCCATTCCCATCCCTATTCCCATTCCCATTTCCATTCCCATTCCCATTCCCATTCCCATTCCCATTCCCGTTCCTGCCGACGGCTTTGCACCAGCTCCACACAGGCTCCTTTGTCTTCTCATTTCGGGAGATCTGGAAGCGCAGAAAATTTCGTTGCACCCTCGAACGCGATTGGTCTTGGTCGAAGGCAATTCGTCTTTTGAAATGGTAGGAAACGGAGGAGGTGCGATGCTTCTACGCAAAAACGTGCCAACTAGCCACGAGATGGTCGGATCGCATGGCCAACACGTGTAATGTTAAACAGTGGATAATCGTTGTTCGATCGTTCGACGCGCGATAGCTAAAAGTCAAGAGAATCGACCTGCAGGCTCCAACGTTGGGCATGTTCGTGACGTCCCGTGAAACGATCGAAACGACGCGTATACGTTTACCGCATAATTGATCGGGAGGGTTCGTTATGACAGGAGCCTCGTTAAGATGCAGTCGACGTTCGCGTGTTCGATCGGCCGACGATTCTCTTGTCCTGTTCCTCTCCGAACTTCCCGATCGAACATACGCACGTACCCATCTGTACGCGTGTTAAAAACCTGACCCGTTTCCTCGAGGGCTTCTCGCTCGAAACCGTCATCTTGAATATGATAATGTCCCACGAATGTCTTTAGATTCTAGCACAAGATTCCACCGTGATATCGGAGCGTAGAAAACGTGAAATATTAAGATGACAATCGTTTGAAAGCCCAATAATTCCGAGACCGCACGATTTAAAACGCGATAAAAAATGAATTCGTGCGAATACAAGTTTACGGTATTCTTCCCCGAAGAATAAGTGATGGACAAAGAGTATAAAAAGAAATTGATTTGGTAATTGGGCATGCCGAAGGGAGAAGAGGAATAGCGAATAGTGGAATAGCGAAGCGAGGGTGGTGGGTGTCTGGGTATGGTACTCGATCACTCAATTAGGCCGTGGTGTTGGTAGGCGTGGCCGTCGGACGTACTCGTGCGCATATATCACCGAAGAACATCGTGGTCCAGCTCCTAGATGTGTACGTATACGTTGATGGATAATGGATACCCATGCCCGCGGTGCGTTGTCATCCACGGTATCTGTCAAACCGCCGCGTTCCTTTCCTTCTTTCGCGTTCCCAGCTACTTTGCCAAATACTCTAAACGAAAACGCTACGACTTGAATTCGCTGAACGAGATATTTTTTTTGGACCGCGTTAAACAGTTGAAAGTCTCACTCACTCTCTCTCTCTCTCTCTCTCTCTCTCCGAGTTTATCGTCGATCGTTTCTATCCCGCAGTTTTCACAGTTGTTCATTCGTATATCGTCTATTATTTGCTGGCAGTCGAAAACCCCGTCTACCTCTCCGTCTCTTTCTATCGTTATCCGTTTGCCCTGCTTTGCCTCCTCTCCCCCTTGTGCGTTTCTCTTGCTAGTTCTGGCCGGCTCGTTCGTCGTACCTAACGGTAGAAGTAGTGGCTGGGGGCGAGGGAAACGGAGAGAAATACGCGAACGCAGGTTCGATTTAACTGTCGCATTTGAATTTACGAAATCCCGTTACCAGGCGCGCTCTATGTATCTCGGTAAAGTACGGTAAGTTACGTATTGGCCGGCATGGCGATACCCTATGCCCTGTGTCCTATAGCCACGCTCCACCACGGCGTTCGTTTAACATTTAAATTGCATTGTTTCTGTCTGGTACTCGTCGCTTCGCGACTCTGTCTCCCCCGGAGCGGAAGTCCGGCATAGCTCATGTCATACGCTTCTCTTTATCTTACCTTTAGTTTCCCCTTTACCTTCCCATCCGTCTACCCTCGTTTGTCTCTACGTTTAAACCCTTAACCCTATCTGCCCGTTTCCCTTTTCGGCTAGCAATCGAGAGACACGCGTGTGGCAGAAATCGGCTCGTAGAACGTTCGTCGTGTTTCTCCCGAGTTACGGAAACGCATTTGCACGAACGTACGTTCGTATATACATACATACATATGCGTATGCAGAAATCTTTTTGCAATTTCTACTCGTCTTCTGTCAACAACACAGGTTAGCTCGATGGAACGAGTTGTTTCGATAAGCTTGTTCGCTTCTGCCTGTACATTCGTACCCCCCCCCCCCCGCACGCGGGTCCGCACACACGCACACAGAAGTATGCGGTAAACGTATATCGAAAGGGGTTTGACCGTCCCAGCGCGCTCGCGGCGCACGACTATCGGGGAACGAGTACCATTCGTTCGCATCTATTTATATCGAGTCCGTGGGCATACCGGATCGCCAAGCCAAGCCAAGCCAAGCCAAGCCAAGCCAAGCCAAGCCAAGCCAAGCCAAGCCAAGCCAAGCCAAGCCAAGCCAAGCCAAGCCAAGCCAAGTCAAGCCAAGTCAAGTAAAGTCAAGCCACGCCAAGCCAGGCCACGCCAACACTTCTCACATCCGTTTCGAAGGCAGTACAAAAAGACATACTTGGTACGGTGACGACTCAAAATTGAGCAAAGACGATTGGGGTTTAAATGGAATTAGTCCGATCGTGTAATAAAGAACGGAACGTAAAAAACAACGGAATTTTTCATCACTTTTCGAGTTCGTTCGCTAATGCTTGGACAAGGGAAGTAGTTTCCGATTAGGTTAGCCAGCTAGGAAGCAACCGCTTCTATTTATAGATGCATAATAGCTACGCTTTACGCGACCGACTTCGATGCAACTTTAGAAACCATAAGCGTGGCCGTAGCTCGATATAGTTACCGGCCTGACGTGTCTTTTCCATCGATCGGGCTGTTTTTACGTAACCCGACGGGAATCTTTCGAGGGAAAGCATCGATCGTGCGACGAGCTGGAAACGTGGAAGAGGGGACGAATTTTCCAAGGTAGACGATGTAACGTAATTGGCAAAAGATGCCGAAATCTGAACAACGATGCATAACGTTATTTATCGTTAGAGTACAGCCAAGGGAGAAGCATGTTACGTACAGTGGGTGCAGCGGTACGGCTGTACGATTCCAGTACTTGCGACCTTGCCTATGAAGTTAAGTTGACTCGAAGCAACTCCAAAGTAGGAAGTAGGAATGGAAACTCTGCGGGATTTGGACGAATTCCAACCGCGCGATTCGTTGGTTATTGTCTGGAAAATAGGTCGACTATAATTGCACCGGTCCGTGCACTTTAGATTCCAATCTCTTCCCTTCCACCGTCGAAGGAAGCCCCTTTATTCGCAGGCTGTCTTTGGATTTGCTGTTTCGTCGTCGGTCTCTGCCATTTCGTAGACTGCACATGCATAAACGTATAACGTTTGTGCACTCGTTTCGCTTACTTTGCTTATTTCGTGCCGAGCAGTTCTACTTTGGCCGGGCATAAACGAGGATGCATGCGTTCACCTCGAGTGTCGTTTCCCACGAACGACGAAAGAATGATATTTAAGAGCAGTGCTGTCGGCTGGTACTTAGTCAACAACCCTATATGTACGAAAAGGTAGTGCACATACATACTTGTGCGTTCGCCCTACATTAACCCTGAGATTTTTCCTAACCAGACGTTCCAGTTTCAAGGGATTTACAAGGCCTGATATCTCGATGAAAATAATATCGATACGCGTGTCTGTTTTACTGTATAAGTATATATTCTTCGGAAAAACGAGCAGAGGAAGAAAGAAAGAAAAGTGGAAAGGTAGAAAGATGGAGGTTCTCCTCGTATTCGGGAGCCCGTGTATGTACATACTTGCAATACATACAACTACGAGGCACGGCTTCGCGGGTCCAAACAAGTCCCACCCACGCGTATCGCCGATGCAGCATCGCCATAAGAGCGAGGAGAGCGAGGAGAGCGAGGAGAGCGAGGACAGAGCGAGGAGAGCAAAGCAAAGGCGGTTGGTCGAACGCCCACGCGGGTCGTCCGCGTCGATCATCCTCGGTCGAAGCGAATCTTAGCTGGAAACTTTGCTCGCATGTTTCCTCGAATCGAAAGAAAGGTAGGCGAAAGCATAACGCAGCGGCCAAGATTTTGCGTCGTCCGCATTTACGATACGTAGTCGAGAGGGAATGTTTTCTCGCCAACGCCGCGCCAACGCCGCGCCAACGCCGCGCCAACGTCGCGCCAACGCCGCGCCGGCGCAATAAAGCGTAACAACTTGAAAACAATAGTCGAGAGTGAAGTCTTGCGAACACCGCGCTACGTTCCGTTTACATCCTGCTGTAGGGACTGCTTCGTGATTCAAGATTCGAGAGCCACCCGATAAATATACCGGGCACACGCGCCAGCCTACGCCTACTTGCGATCGACCACCCGTATACGGACGTACGTAGACTACATACGCGGTATATGTATGTATATACGTATGTATGTATGTACTATACATGCGGTCGCCGGTCGTCGGTCACTTTTCGAGAGCATACTAGCACCCCTGTACTCCTTTACGGAGCCCTAGCCCTCCGGGCATTTGCATTCAATGCTCTTACCCATCGAAAGGATACCCCTACATAGCCACTATCCCGTCTTAAGCGATCCTTGTACCATTGTGTTTATTTATGCACTTTAATTATATCGAATATGGTAGGTACGCGCGAGAACCCTCTGCCGCACTCGTTCTCTCTTGCTCTCTTTCACAAGCGTACGCGATCGCTTACGAGCGAAGAAAGAGTAAGGA
Source organism: Mimumesa dahlbomi (assembly GCA_917499265.3). NCBI lineage: Eukaryota > Metazoa > Arthropoda > Insecta > Hymenoptera > Crabronidae > Mimumesa > Mimumesa dahlbomi. The sequence continues at coordinate 23,272 of OU824116.1, read as the reverse complement.
GGTTCACCGTCTCGGCATTCTCTCGCAGACCGGGTAAGCAGTAGATCGTCTTGTATAATACAGCTATGTATAGTATGTAATCGGTTCGTTCGGCCGCGCAGCCGACCACGGTATGTACGTATGTACGTGTATTCCAAGAGGAGAAGAGTAGTAGACGAGTAGTAGAAGCGAAGAAGAGACCATTCCTGCCCCTACCATTCATCGAGGAACCACTTTGAAATTTTCTTTCTCATCTCCTTCGCGAGTTTATGCGAGTCATTACGCGTGTCTTTACGCCGTACCAACCAACGATACGGATCCTCCTCGGTAACGATACACCAGATGCAAAGTCTCCTTTAATCGTTTTACGCGTGCACGTTACTCGCAATCGAAACTAGTGGAAAAAGTTTGACGTACCCGGCGAACCTCTGTGCCGTGACATTCGTCTATGCACAAGTATTAATGATAATCCACTGACGGCTCGATCGTTGATTTTCAACGTAAGGATCGGGGTAGATCGGTCATTATCGGATCGTAGAGCGTTTTTAAAGGGTGGTAGTTTGCCGCACAGATGGCACGTACGTATACTTCTCTGGTACGGTCTATCGAGCCTGGTCGTTTGTCCCATCCATGCACGCGTACGCGGATGGGAATGTGCGTGGAGCTCTCATTAGTTGGTGCAACTCGCGAAACAGCCCGAGGGGGCAGACAGGGGCTAACAGGGGGAGATCCAAGGACCCTTCAATTCTTTCGCTCCAGATCCAGCGTCCGTTAATTGGAGGTTGTTTGACTACACACCAGCCTCCCTCTCCCATTCTTCTTTTCTGTCCATTTCCGTCTTTCTCGATCCCTTCTGCTCTCCTTCACTTATCCGCTCGTTTTTCTCATAGAAAGTTTTCGAGTGCCTAGCCTTAGTCTCGCGCTTATCTCTTGTTCTCTTTTTCTCCCTTCTCCCTTCTCCCTTCTCCCTGCTCCTCGCTTCTTTTTCTTGTCCATTTTTCCACGATTCTGCGATTTTGAGCAAGCAACCTAACAGGGAGTGCAGAGAATGGTTCCGATTCGAAGAATATCCCTCTCCTTTTCCCTCTACCCCGTATCCTGTATGTTACGTTGGATCCTGATGCGCTGACGATTGCGCCGCCTAGGGTAGCATCGGGCAGTGACGCATACATCGGTGCCACGTACATACCTTGTTGTCTCGACTTACGAGAAGAAACGCGTTCGGTCCCTTAGCGGGGTCGACTGATGTTCGTACTGTTTGTACGGCGCTAACGATGAGCAAACAGAGCGGAACGGCTTAGCCGATAGACCGACAGTGTCGCGTGACTCATCGAACGACCAAAGAGAAAGGACTGGCGTCTGCGCCTCCATTTTCCTCTTCACCCCTTCTCTTAGTTTTCACTCGCTTCACTCGCTTTACTCGTTTTACTCGGTTCGGTCGGTCCGCTCGGTCCGCTCGGTTCCCTCGGTGCAACGTTCGAGCCCCGGAACCCCCGAAAAAAATAAAAACAAAAGCCCCTAAGCCTTTAGGGCCTAAGCCTCCGCGCTTCGCCGTCGGTCGTTCCATGCTTTTATAAAGCTCTTTCGCCGCTCCTATGGACACGTATCCGCGAATGTTACGGTTCACCGATGAAACCTGAACCAAGTTACAAAGTATAGGAACGTCCGAACGTAGACAGATTTTTCTGGGGAAAACTGTGCGAAGTGCGTATGTTTGTTCGGTCAGCTTGAAAACCTTTGGATAGTTGACCCTGTAGCTACGTGTGAAGAAAAACGTATCGTCGAAAGAACAAAGACAGAGTTTCACATTTGCCGATTCGAGCGAAAGCGATTCTCCTTTAGTGCATATAAGTAACTGTACGATTGGCGCGAGAGCTACCGAAGCTTCTCCGTAGAGAGCAAGGACCGAAAAAGAGGAGGAGGTGCATGCTCGACGCGCGACGCCGCCGTTGTTGCCGACGTCGCCGGTCGCGTCTGTTCCGCGGCACATCGATACAGCCAGCCACGATTTATACTCTATGTACGTACTACATGCGTTTGCATGTGTATACATGTCTCGTTAAAAAAGAGGGAGATGGATAGATAGATAGACAGACAGATGGATAGATGGATAGATAGAGAGAGAGAGAGAGAGGGGGGGGGGGCATGTCCCCGCTTCTGAAAACAGTCGATTTCAGACAAAGCGTGAACGGTACAAAGCGTTACATGGCACTTGAACTTTGCCGTTCCACGAGATATCCGACAACGAGTCTGGGCTCGACTTGATCTCTTCCTTACTGTTTGTCGCTGGGAAAATTCCTCGCAGCATGGTTCGAAAAGTACCGAGCTATATGTATATTATGTGCCAACTGCTCGACACACGGGCTACCGAGCTTGTATTCATCTCGATCGGCCGGTCGTTTTACTTTATTTCGTCCACGATTCGCGTGCAGAGCGTATAATACTTGGGGGCAGATCGCGTACGACCGGGCTTCGATGACGTCTCGTCGCTACGGTTAAACGTCGTTAAAAATCCGTAAAGTAGAAAACTAGTCGCGAGTCTATCCATGGAATACGTGCAGTCCGATACGTGGTGTCCCGCAGGCTCGCAGGCTCTCTCGTTTTCCACCAAGATGTTAAGACTCTTTCCTGTCTTTGTTATATCTTCGCGTAGAAAGCTTTCAGCCGCGAGGAGTGGAGGTGAGGTCAGGCCGGATCGTTCTTCCGAGAAATCTACATCTGCGGCGAGTTCGACTCGCGAACCGGCCGCTCGATGTTTTTCTCACTAGGCGTAAGTCGTAAGGCGTAACGCGTGAGCTGTCCTCTATCTCGGCCTCCCACCGATGAATCACGGACTCGGCCTGAAGAAACGTAATCGTTTCAGAGTGAAAACGATTTTCCGAGGAATAGAGCGGGAAAATAGCAGCAGGAAAGAAAGGCAAAACGAAGCCAAGGAAGTGAATAGAGATAAGCGCGAGTCGGTAATAAATGTAAGCGATAGAACCGGGGGAAGAGTAAAAGGTATCGGTTTCGGCGGGTAATCGAGAGTCGATTTCGAGTCGGGAAGCCGGTCTTTGCAGGTGATGGATGGTGATAGCAAAGGAGATCCGGAATCTAGGAAAGACGCGGCAGCGAAGGCAACCTGGAACGACGGAGAAACTGAACCGAGGAGAGGAGGGTTGTTGGCGCGGGAAGGAAGATAGGAGGAGGGTGGTCGACCCCTTGGCCCGTTCCTCTTCGAAAAGCCCTGCGCGCGATCCTTCGACACCGAAATAGCCTTCCTATTTCCTCCCCATATCGATTCGCCGCCGAATCGGGCCCGTGTCTCGGCTTTATACATATGTATTCCGCTGGTTGCCCACCCATCTTCGATTCTCCTTATCCGTTTGTAGACTAGCGTCGGCAAACGATCGCCGCGCTACCCACGCAATGTATTGTATGTAGTATATGTATATGTATATGTATATGTATTGTATGTATGTCTATGCGAAACGTAACGTAACGTAACGACGGACGGTTTGTTGCAGTGCTCAGAGACGAATTTCGGGCGGAACCACAAAACACGAGAGTGGCCGCCGGAGAAACAGCCCTGCTCGAATGTGGACCTCCACGGGGCCATCCGGAGCCGACGTTGCACTGGAGGAGGAACGGTCACATGATAGATTTCGACTCTACCAAACGGTATCTTGGAATTCGTATGCCTTGGAAATCTGTTTACTTACTAGCGTCTCCTCTCGGTTCGAGCACGTTCGATGCCACCGTGTTGCATCTCTTGACCCGAATCGCGTGTATAGTAGGACCGCGATAGACGAACTATCGGTAATCGGTAATCGGTGGCGGATGCAAGTGTGACTAGGCGGGCGGGTGAAGACGGGGGAACGCGGGTCAAGCGACGGTGGTGGTAGCGGCGATACACGAAGGACCACGATTAATCGAGTTCGGAACTTGTCAGGATTTTAGACCAATTTCACGGAGCTGTCTGGTATCGGCGAATATTGGCTGGCCGCGTTCAAGATCGATATTGTTGTTTTTTTTTCGTAGAATCACACTGGTCGACGGAGGGAATTTAATGATCTCGGACGTAAGACAAACCGATCAAGGAAAGTATCAGTGTATAGCGGAGAACATGGTGGGCGTGAAAGAGTCGGCGGTGGCCACGTTGACCGTTCATGGTAAGCGAGCTTGGACAAATACGAATATCCGTACGTGTAACTAGCGAACGGTACGCGCGCAACGCTGCGTATTAACCGACGTCTCGATGTATGTACGTTCAACAGTGAAACCGTTCTTCCTCTCGACACCGGCGAACCAGACGATTCTGACGGATCAGACGGCTGAATTCGCCTGCCGCGTGGGCGGCGATCCTCCTCCCGAGATACTCTGGCGACGAAACGACGGAAAGATGCCGATCGGCCGTGCCCACATCCTCGACGACAAGAGTCTGCGGATCGAGAGAGTCACCAACCAGGACCAAGGGACGTACATCTGTGACGCGGAGAACGGGGTGGGCGCCATATCAGCCAGTGCTACGCTCACCGTGCATTGTAAGTATGTATGTACACGTCGAAAGACGTCGTACGCGGTGTAACATACGTTTTCCGTTTCCGTTTCGCTCGTTCCGAGCCAACTGTTGACCGGCGAGAAATCTATCGTCCGTATCACGCATTCGGTTTCGACGAAAATCTCCGACTAACGACAGTTGTAGATATAACTATTATCGGGTTACGGAGCATGTCTGTTTAGACATACACACACGTTTGCACGCATACACAGAATTTTCTTGCCACTACCGTAGCACGGCCGATCTTCACCCAGTTCCCAAAGGACGAGGTGGCCAGTCTTGGCTCGAACGTTTCGTTTTCCTGCGCGGCACGGGGCGCGCCGAAACCATCGATATTTTGGACCCGAGAAGGCTCGCAGGAGTTGATGTTCCCCGGGAACGAGTATCAAACGCGGTACAGGGTCACGGAGGACGGAGATCTGCAGATCAAGGGTGTGCTTGGCAAAGACGAGGGGCATTACGTGTGCAGCGCCATCAGCCAAGCTGGCGCGAGTACCGCCACTGTGTTTCTTCAGGTAAGCGTTGTTGCGAATTTATCGGATATCGGTCGAGACTCGTGCGCCGCATCGATCCTAACGAGTAGAGCCGTACGCGGAGCCGTACGCGGAGCCGTACGCGGAGCTAGGTACTCGATCGGCAACGAATACCGAACCGAATCCGATCGTTCCTCGATACGCCGCGTTAAGAGAATGTTTGCGGTACAGGTGACATCCGCGGAGGAGGCTCCACCGCCGATAATCGAGCTGGGTCCCAGAGACCAGACCCTACCGCCGAAAAGCCAGGCGGTGTTGACGTGCCGCGTGAACGGAAGGCCCATGCCTAAGGTTCGCTGGTACAAAGGAGACAGTCCGATCGATCTGCCGTCGGAGCGATTCGCATTGGCGAGCAATGGAACGCTGACGATTAAAAATCTACAGTCGAGCGACTCAGGGATCTACAGCTGTCTCGCTTCCTCCGGATCCGGAAATAGTACTTGGACGGCTAGGCTGACGGTTGATCAAGCTGCCAGTTATCGCGTTACGGAACTCTCGGCCCTGCCGCAAAGTCCTAGTAAACCGAGAATAGTGAACGCCACGAGCGATTCGGTTACGCTCACCTGGAGCCCGGCGCACGAGCCGAGTGCCAGCAAGATAATTGGATACAACTTGGAGTATTTCGTGCTGAATCCAAAGAGCGGCTGGATCGTCGCTGCGACGCGAATCACCGAGGATATCTATACGGTGAGCGCGAATCTAACGACGGCAAGCGACACGCGTTATTAGATACGTTACATGCCCAGCTACCCTCGCGTTGTATCGTGTTGTATCGCGTTGTATCGCGTTGTATCGCGTTGTATCGCGTTGTATCGCGTCGTAGTAATGTAGGTACAAGTTGGTTTAATTTCAACGAAATGTCCGATCTCTCTGCGCAGGTAAACGATCTAAAGCCCGACACGAGCTACGTGTTTCTCGTCCGTGCGGAGAACAGCAACGGTTTATCGCCTCCTGGTCCACTTTCGGACGTGGCGCGTACCACCGGCTTGGACCAGCTCGCGATTCCGCAAACGGAGCTAATACGCGCGAGAGACCGTTTAAACAGCGAGATTCTGTACTTGAAGGAGGTACAGCCGCTAAACAGCACCAGCGTGAAGATCATGTGGGACGTAAGTAGTATTTTTCCGATTTCCGAAACAAAGTCGAAGATATTACATATATCTACATATTATATCTACGTATAAACGACGCATGCTTCATTCTAATTTTTCTCGTTGCACGCATCTTTTTGTCCGTCTGTCTGTTTGTTTGTTTGTTTGTTTGTTTGTTTGATATGCGTTGTCGGATGCGACATTGCCAGGCCTATTATTAGACGTATCATGTTATACTTACCCGTCAACGGATAGGACAATAGTCGCGTGAGCTTTAATAAACGTTCCACTCGATCCTATTTAGATTCTCGGCGCCGGAGACTTGGTCGAGGGGCTCTACATAAGGTACCGCGAGGTCTCGGATAAACCCGAGTATCGGATGGTGACTGTATTAAACGCAGGGGCGACGAGCTACGTCTTGGCTGGCCTGAACAAATACACGCGCTACGAGTTCTTTTTGGTTCCGTTTTTTAAGACGATCGAGGGCAGACCGAGCAACGTTAAACTCGCAACGACGTTGGAAGACGTACCGTCGGGTGCGCCGGAAAACGTCCACGTAGGGATGATAAATGTCACATCGGCGTTCGTTCGGTGGTCGCCGCCGCCAAAGAACGCGCAGAATGGCCAGCTCATCGGATACAAGGTACGAGGTGTAAACAAAATACATATAGATATGATATAATATAATATAATATAATATAATATAATATCTATACATGTGTTGTGTCAAGTGTGATACGGGTTACGCAGGCGAATCGACAAGCGCAATAATAGCAGAGTAAAACACTAATAATAGAGCGATAGAAGTAGCACGATGATATTTACGTATTTCGGTTTGTTCGCAACTACCAATAAGTAGGTCAGCGTCGCGTTTCATTGGAAACCGAGGAGCGCGTTTCGTCGTCTGCTTTTCATTCGATCGTTGTGTACGATTAATCGACTTCCTATTGCCGAAAGATACGAAATGCACCTTTATCCCCTCCTTTCAGATTCAGATCAAGAGCAACAGTAGCAACAAGGTACTCGGTCAAATGTCATTGAACGCGTCGACAACGTCTGTCATCATCAACAGTCTAACCACAGGTGGTCTGTACACGGCACGAGTGGCAGGCCTGACTCGGATAGGCTTGGGACCGTTTTCCAGTCCGACTCTGCTGAACATGGATCCTGGCCAGTTAAGCCAGCTGCCCCCCAGGACGGACCCCAGCCATGGCAGCGCTTCCGTCGTTGGAGAAACGTGGTTCTTGATCCTGATGATCACCGTTGTTTTGACCGTGATAGCAGCTCTATTGGCCGCTCTGTACGTCCGTCGACGGCAGGCGATGAGCAAGCAGCTAGGGCATTTAAACGTTCCGGTCGGTACGGCCAACGACATTTGTCAGTTGAATAAGGATACTTTGTGGCTGGAGCGGGGTTGGAGACCTAGCAACGCTCTTCAACAGTCGACCGACAAGGACTGCGAGACGAAGCTGTTGAACAATCAGAATCAAATACTACCGGGTGGTATCGTTGGCATGACGGGATCGGAATACGCGGAGGTCAATCTGACCACGTTCTATAACGCGAGAAAGCAACTGCAAGCTCCGCCCGAGCCGTACGCTACGACGACGCTCTGTATGCCCACGCGCAGTCCGGACTCGATCGAGACGACGGGACGCAAATCGAATTCCAGCGACTCCTGCCTGAAACCTGACTACTCCAGCCTGGACTCGAATCAGGAACGGAACAAATCGACTCTCTCGCCCAGCAGCGACAACGCGAGCAGCGTATACAACGCGGACGATACAGCAACGTCGGACGGCCAGCGCAGACCGCACCAGTACAGGACACCGCTACCCTTGTCGAATGAAAGTCAACCTCCGAATTGGTGCGACATGCTCCCGCCACCGCCTGAACATCCTCCTCCTCCGGATACCTCTCTCACGGCTCCGAGGATTCACTCGCATCCGCATTCGCATCCGCATCCGCATCCGCATCTCCATCCGCATGGACCCTCTCATTCCCACCCGCATTCGCAGTCGCATCACCACCAGCATCATCATTACCAGTACCAGCATCCGCATCACTATCAGCATCAGTTTCAGCATCAGCAGCAGTGCCAGCATCCACCGGCGTTCAGTCCTCACCTGGGAAAACGAAACCTGATCGAGCGACAAAACGATTTGGACTTGGTAACGGGATCGACGTCCGGGCTGCCTCTTGGCTCGGGTTGCGGTTCCGGTTCCGGTTCCGGTTCCGCATCCGGTTCCGCATCCGGTTCCGGCAACTCTCAAAGTCCGCCGACACCACCCGTCAGGGTGGCGAACAGTTTGGGCGGGTCGGGCACCATCTGGGCAGGACCGAATCAGCACGACGCCTCCGGACATCCGATTCAGCAGCAGCAGCAGCAACAGCAGCAGCAACAACAGCAACAACAACAACAACAACAACAACATCAACATGCGCAGGGAAGATACACGAGTTTACCACCGCAGACGAATCCGCCGGCAGTACCGTCGTTCCCGCAGACTTTCGATCGGTACGACTACAAGAATCAGGAAAACGAGTATGAAAGTGGATCTTTGATTTACGGACAGCGAAACGGTTCGCCAATGGAGGAGTACGATTCGGCGTATAACCGTATAAACCGAAGAACGTCCCGATCGGAACAGTCCGTTGCCAACGAGGATCTCTATCGGAGAAACGACGAGGCTTATCCAAGCGAAAATCTGTATCAGCCAGAGAACGACGAGTGGGACCGAAAGTCGTGCGACTCGAACGCACATTCGGACGTATGTTGCTCGTGTTCAGAGTCCAGTTGCTTGTACGGGAACACGCTGGAGTACAACGATCAGTTTAGTTCGACGCCGGGTGCCGCGACGAACTGTCTTCACGGACGAGCCGGCAGAAGTAGAAGCAGAAGCGGAAGAAGTCCGCGCAGGAGAAACGCTCGAACGTCCTCGCCGACTTACAGCAGCGGCGAGAGCAACTATTCGTGTATACCATCGAGACAGTCTGGAAGCGCTGGCTCGCAGGAAAGGTCCAGGCATAATCGTGGGAAAGGTGAGCTCGTTTCGTTTTCCAACAGTTTTCTCGGGCTTCGAGATCTATATGCCAACCGGCACTCACGCGTCGTCTCGCCAGTGAAACCGATTCCTGCGACTTACTCTTTTCGTTGCTTTTCCAGACAAAGTGCCTAGCTTCTCGAGAATAAGCGGCTACCCTCAGCATAATTCGTCGGCGTCCAACACGATCAGCAGCTCTGGCAGTCAGAGGTACAACAAGCTCAACAGTATGCTCTTGGGTAGCGGTAACTCGAATGCACCTTCGGAATGCAATCGGACGGCCGAGCTGCGCGACGATTGAACATACACGGTGATCACAAGCTAATGACATTCGGCCGAACCGTTTTTTACGATACGCGCAATGCTCATCACCGAAGACGGTAGCTCCGAAGTCGTTTTCCAGCTGTCGCGTCTATGCGAGTACGCCAGGGAAAGTTCGCTCTGTCCTCGAAAGAATGGCCTTCGATCGCAACGAACAAGAAACTACGTAAAGTACAGTACCTTCTGCGGAGCGGTTGCACTCCAAGTCCGCGCCGTTATCGACTCCAATCAAACTCACAATCAGTCTTACCAGGTTTCTCCTATTCCTTGTCGCGCGGAACGCTTTTCCTCCGGCTTTTCGTATGCCGACTGCCAGATGGAACCCATGGACGCAACGCAAATTGTATATCGCCGATTTTACAATCCTCCTAATGTTTCAGCGAACCAGTAGCGAATCTTGTCCGATTACCGTCGATAGTCAGATGTTCTTGATATATCTTCGACATTTCTGCAACAGCCCTAAAATTGTAAATCATGTCACCCCCAGCGCGTCGGAGTTTCGAGAAGCCTCGGTTAAATGGGGAATAGAGCGCAACTTCGGACGATCATTTTGCCAGAAGGTCGAGCAGTCGTAGTTCCAAAACTTGAGCAGACATTTATTTTCCAGAGATTTTCCACTTTTCGCCAAGGAACTTCGGAATAGGCTACATTATTTTCAATATAACGTTCCTAAACTGTAAGAATATGTAATGATTCGGAAATGTTATCGTGTTAAACGAAATCATCGATACACGATTCTTCCACGACGAATATTTAGAACGATACAACATAAAGGTAACGAAGTAACGATTAAACTATAAGACGTACTATCATATCGAACAGTTTTGTATACAGTGTACAAAGTTCTTTTTACGTACGATTAGATGATAGGAACCGATCCAAACCAATATCGAGGATAGAAGAATAACACGTGAAAGTACTTTAATAAAGTCTGCACGTGCGTTCCGAATCGTATCGAATTGAATCGGATATTTAGTTCGTAAAGTCTTTCGGTGTGTTCTCAAAGATGAGATGTACGAGTGAGAAAGAAGGAGGGAGGGAAAGAAGGAAGGAACGAAGGATGGAAGGAAAGCTAGGAAGAAAGAGAGAAAGAAAGAAAGAGAGAGAGAGAAAGAAAGAAAGAAAGAGAGAAAGGGAGAAACGATAGATAGATAGATAGATAGGACGACTATGGAAAGACTAGCCAAGGGGATCGAGTGTGTGGCACTCGTATCGTGTGATCGCTCAAATTTCTTGTAATTAGTTTAACTTCGACTTCGTCTCGAACGCTACAAATTGCCTTCGATTAAAGTATGGTAAATACTTGTCGACGGCCACGCGCGAAAAAAGAAAACGCGAACGTTGAAAATGAAGGGAAAAGGAAATATACACTGCCGCCTGTAAATTCCGTTTATCGTGTAACGTAGAAAACGACGATAGTAGGTATGTACTTGTTAAGTGAAAAGTAAAAGTATCGGTAAAACGTTGATCGCGAGTATTCGGTAAATTCGTAATTACGTCTAGTTACAGATATAATCCATCCAAATGGGCAACATGCGCGGTATAAAATTAAAACTGATAGAAACAGTGTTCGTTCGTATAGAAGCGTTTTAGAGAGTAACCCGCGAATCCGAGAGAAACATAGCTACGTAGAACGTACGAATTATATTTTAAGTATACACCGAGAAGGCATCCAGAAAATTCTCTCTATTCCCGAGTTTTCGTAGGAAACATTCTCTAGCCTGTGTCCCGAGTTTGCCAGATTCGATCAAAAGCTGAGCCTCGTTAACGTGAACGCCCGTTTTAGGGTAACAGTCTTGTCCTGTTCGTTCTAACAACCGTACGAACGTTTTAAGCGAGTGTAGACGATGCGGCTATGTATGTATGTACGTACGTACGTATACATATCCTGCGTGTATGCGCAGTGTATACATAGATGTGCGTTTGAAATTCCTCTGGCGATCACGTCGTTGTACATACACGTTGTACGACCGTTTCAATAGCTTCAACAGAATTACGGCATTCGTGTCACTACCGAACCATCCTACCAATTTACGAGGATAAAGTAACATGTTATTTTTATAATTTCTCATGTTCGTACGATTGTTAGGACGGTTCGGACTGTACAACGTAACGCGCAATTCGTGCAAGTTCGACGAAACTACCAGATTCGCAATGTTCACTCTCAGCTCTAATTTCCGTTTCACGATCAGTTGCAACTGTAACACCGTTCTCTTGTATCTCTGTCCAATTCTCTCCGTTCTGTTGGATCCGACGTACCGTGTGATCATCAAAAGACGGATAAAACTCTTTTTACACGGCAAAGATGTAACGGGGCGGACGGAAGCAGAAATCTCCTGGGAAGAGTGATCGCGAAGCACAAGGAATTTTTCCCGGATGACGCATACGATGACATACATCGACGACGTATCGTAGATTGTTAAGTTACGCGTTCGGAGATGTTGACGGACTAACAAATTCCATTCGAGATATAGAATTCACGTCGTAACACGAAGGTTTTCTACAGTTCTTTAACATCTAAGGATCCGCGTATCTCGGAAAATAGGCTAGAACTACGCTAAATTAATCCATATCATTGATATTCGCGAAGGATCAACGTTGGCGAGACGTTTCGAAACATTCGATTCGTTAGGCGATTCTATGCGTTCGAGGTTTACTTGCATTTTATAGCCTCTAAGTCTGAATCTAAACGCGAAGGCTGACGAGTGATTTAGCTTAAATATTCTTTACATTTTGTACATAAACCGCGTTAAGGGAAAGAAACGAAACGTTTATTTGTAAACGTTTTCATAGGCAATAACTTATTTATTACGAGCAACACGGGAATTCGAAATGAAAACCATGAGAATCAAGTCGAATTAAAAATGAAGAAAATATAGACGAATACGTTCGCAAAACACGCAGGCACGCAGCACGCGCGCACGACTGTAGATAATTCATAACGATTATTACTGTCAACTACTACATATGCTATAGAACGGTACGTGGTAAACGTGTATCGTTACGTACTATACGACTAACGATTATTAATAAAAAATAACGTTAAACCGTTGGCTTTTTTCCCTTTTCCCCCTTGCTAGTTTTCCCTTCACCGCTTTTCACTGGATAGCAAAAGAAACGAAACATGGAATGATCGTACCTGCCACTTTCTCAAATATGTTTATTATAGTAAATGGAATTTTCGAAGGTTAGAACTATCTGTAATAAATTTTCCAAGTGATAACCGTGTATGTACATACTTATTCGCAGGCACCTTTCTTGCAGCAGCTACGTTTTGATGGCATGTTGCCACGACAACTGTCACCCATCGATGGTTTGTATTCGGAAATATGTTTGTATTCTATTCTTTATGAGAAATCGTAGACATTACATATTAATATAAATATATTCAAAATAGGTAGTCATACACTCGCCGATAATTATACGGATATTTCTGAAAATGAGAGTATTTTATAGAACATGACGTTGGATATAGTTGCATACGGTATCGCTCGCCGATTCTTACGTTCGTCGACTAGGCTTCTATTAATAGTCTCGCTGTAGGCCATTTTTTCCCGCCAAAAGAAGACAAATATTATTAATACACACAGAATATACGTATACCGTGTACGTCCTCGCCATATTCACAACTCTGTACATACCAGACCGGAATCTTTCACCACAGACGAGGTATTGGACAACAACTGTAACGTGTACTTTTCAACCGCATTCGTTTATTCAATTTATCCATAACTACACACGTACATTACACAAATATGTAAAATACATTTTCATTTATTTAACAATGTAAACTCTGGTTTTCCTTCGATGGGCATGATAAGGCCAAAATTTGTAGAGATTTCGGCAAATATTGAACTGTGTAGATGAAGATTTGTTGGTATTTTGGTAATTCGATCGCCATTTGCACAATGCTTTAGAATTCGATCGCAGCGTTTCACGGTCGTATTCGGCTTGAAATTCCGCGTCCAAAGCACCCTTGCTCATTGTAGTAGGTGAAAAATTGCGAAAATGGTGAGCGAATGAAGAGAATCGCGAAAAATTGTGAAATTGAAGCAGTTTTTTTATTGCCATTTGCTCAACTTTTAGGATAGCGATCTGAAACTGGCACCATTGAATCGGACATGAAATTCGCTATAAAATCCATGTTTAAGAGTTTTACTTTTCGAAATTTTGATTCTTCGCAAAAATCTGAAGAGCGGCGCGGGGGGATCAGGATTGTTTACGAGTTTCGTAAATTGTTCGCCATTTTCACAATTTTTTAAATATCGACCTGAATCTTTCACTGTCTTATTTCGTTTTAAATAACGCGTCGAAAACGCCCACGATCGTTTAAATAGTCGAAGAATCGCGAAAATGGCGAGGGAAAAACGAATAGAGTAGAAATTCCTGGCTCAGAGTAATGGGATAGGTCAGTACTACGGCACTATTAGGCTTTGGAGTGGGGAGGGTGGCTGTTGCGTCATCTTACGCAATACGCGGCGGTTCATTGCTCGGCGGTGCGTGTCGTTCTAACCTATAACGTGTTAGGTGATGGTTGCGAGGTGAATTTGTTGATTTCGTTAGTCGGATGGCTTGGAATTTAGTTGGAGGAGGAGGATGACGAGGAGGATAAAGAGTCGATTTAGTTCGTCGGAAGCAGTAAAACAGTGTCTGGAGAGAAAAACAGTGTACGTGTTCGAGAATGACGTTTGCAGCAGGAATGGAGGAAGAACGCGGGTTTTGGAATAACATTGGGAAGAACGGGATCACGCACGTCGGGATGGAAGTAATTCGAAGGCTGCTGCGTTGAAAGGAGTGGAGGAAGATGCGGCGAGAAAGCACGGAAGGAAGCAGCAGGATGCTTGTAAGAACGTTGACAGGTTAGGCGCCTTACATTAGATATAAGATTTCTGTTGGATGTACACAATTTTCAGTGGAAGCATATAGTTTGTAGGTAAGACACTGTTGTTTGTTTCAGGTGAAAGGGGTGGTGGAAACAGGGACTTTGATAATCTATCAAAGAACACTGTGGGAGAAATGCAGAGGGAAAGGTGTTGTACAAAGGATACAGTGTTGGTTAAATCGACAGGAGTTTGTCAATACGTTGGAGAACAAAGAGAAGTGGGTATGGACAACAGTTTTAAATGGATCGCGTCTGCATGAGCAATAGAACGGAATATGGATGATTTCTTTTAAATCATAGGTATTGGTAGCATACTCCTGCATCAAGAAGAAAAAGTAAGGAAGGAAAGGACGGGGTATAGCGAGTACGAAGGGTCCATGCTTGAATACTTAATCATAGGGACTGCAGTGTATCGTATAGGATATTTGGGAAGAGCAGTGGACGCTGATTTGGAAAGGTAGGATAACTCGTGTTACTTGTCAATGAAAAAGTGTTGGTATGAAACTAATATTTACATATTAGTACATGGTGCAGTTTGCTGGAGCGGAATGGAATGGTACAAAGGAAAGTAAAGCCCAGGAAAGCAGAGGAAAGCGCAAGAAAGCAGAGGAAAGCAGATTGAAGCAAAGGAGAGTAATGGAGAGCAAATTTATGTAAAAGAAAGCACAGAAAAGCACAGGAAAGGAAAAGGAAAGAAAAAGAAAGGAAGATGTGGCTTATAGAGGAATAATTTGGCAAGCTGTAGAAAGACGAAGGTATATCTATGTTTGTAGAGTAAGTTGTAAGATTTGCAAGGAAAACTGAGTGGAAAGAATGATTTCAGAGGCGAGAGAATAATCTGTCGGAGAGGAAGAAGATACGAAGAAGGGTATTTAGGATGGAAGAATGAAATATATCAGTGGAGGAGTAAAAGAATTGCAGCAGGGTGTCGGTAAGGCAGAGTTCCGTTAATTTGTAACATTAATTTCGGAATAAGGTGCAACGTGATGTTTTCAGGTGGGGAATGTACGAGCGGAGATGGATTGGAAGGGTGTATAGAAGAAAGGAGAGGAAATAAAGTAAGAAAGAAGTGTTTGTATCGTGGAAAGTACTCGAGAACATATTTGTAAAAGAAAGTTTGTGATTAATAGGAGGAAGAGGAGGAATGGGACGAAGGATCGAAATAAGAATTGGACGGGGTACATGGGAATGGGAAGAGGAAGGATGGAAGATGTAATGGTTCGGTAAGGATCGATTGGCGTGGATGTTGGGAAAGTGAAGTAAAGTTTGCGTAACGGAAGGCAGTTTGTAGTGGAGTGAAATTTCCGTTGTACTACACGATTTTTGTTTTAGGTAAAGGGGATTGTTGAAATGGAAAGGAGGAATCTATGGATACAAGAAGAGGAAGGAAGCATAAGAACAGGGAAGAAAGGAAGATGTGAAAAATTTAAGGAGCGTACGTTTGAAAGGTGAAATCTTAGGATATGGCGCACATTGTAATAGGATGGAAGCTGTGCAATGGCAATTTTGCCACATTAGACGTAAGAAATGGTGCGAAGAGTGGAATAGATGGATAGATGTGAATTTCGTTGGAAAGAAGAAGACGTAATTTTGGTAGATTCGTTGAGGAATGAACGAGACACTCGTACTTTTTATTAGGGTGGGTGAAAAAAAGCGAGAGCGTTTGTTTCGTAACTGGTTAGAGGGAAAAATTGGTTCGTAGACAGGTCTATAAAATTGTGAGCAAAGCGGAGGTGTTAGTTTTTAGTGGAAAGGTCCTCCGCACGACAGTTTAGTATATTTTACTCTGTCCGGCGGAGAAGGGTCGACGTTTGGCTCATAACTGGATGATTTCGCAAGGCTTTATAGGAGCCATTTATTTTGAAAGTGGCCCAAGTCCAAACTATTCTGGATAACGTTTGAAACCGCGGCGTTTTAAACGTCCGATGGCAGCGACGATGGTAATTTTAGTTAATAATTATTAGTATTTAAGAAATTAAGCTCAGTTTTGGACAGTTGCTTCGATGGAATAATCGGAAGGTTCAATTAATGCCGTGAAAGAAAATGACGCACTTCGAATGGAGCGTAAAACTTGACGTTAAATTATAAAAATGATTAGACCCATGGGGAAGAGTAAAACAACAAGAGCATTTAATTCAGATAGCGAAGATGAACGAGTAAAGTTGATGATTTGTAGAAAAATCGAGAAAGAAAGAATTATAGTACAATATTCGCCGTGAAAGGATGAAGATACCTGTCGAATGTCTTCATTTCGCATGGTATTTTAGTTCTTATGTGGAAAATGCACAACCGACATTCAATACATTTGTAAAAAATGTGCTCAATAAAATGAGTACCCTGTACCGTTTATATTATTGTTATCATTTCCCTGATAATGTAAAAAACAAGATTTTTTCTTATTAATAATTTATTTAAACGTGAAGCCTTATATTCTCTAATTCAGACTTAGTTATATTAAATTCATTTTTTAAAGTAAATACGTATTTTCATTCACCCTTGAATTTGACGGGTGCCGTAGAGATAGGTATATAAGAAACGTCCGTAAACCTAGTGATAATATGTGTCGTGTGGGTAGATTGCAGTTTGTTCGGGATGTGGGTGTTTCGCTTGTTTCTATATATTAATTTTAGTTGTTGTTGTGTCGTGTTGTTTGCCTGTGAAAGTGTATCGACGGGTGAGGTTAGGTTGAGCACGCGTGTACAAGAGCCGGGCATGCGGCAAGTTGGCGGGAGATTTGAAACTGCTGAAGCGCACGTGGTCGGCTACGGTGAAGGTTCGTGGATCGAGTCTCGGTTAGGCATTTTTAATTTTTTAATTTATTTTTATTTCAATGTACGTACATGCGGCAAGTTGGCGGAAGATTTGAAACTGGTGAAGCGCACGTGGTCGGCTAAGATGAACGTTCGTGGATCGAGTCTCGGTTAGGCATTTTTAATTTTTTAATTTCTTTTTATTGAAATGTACGTACATGCGGCAAGTTGGCGGGAGATTCGAAACTGGTGAAGCGCACGTGGTCGGCTAAGGTGAAGGTTCGTGGATCGAGTCTCTGTAAGGCATTTTTAATTTTTTTTTTATTTAAATATACGTACATGGGGCAAGTTGGCGGGAGATTTGAAACTGCTGAAGTGCACGTGGTCGGCTAAGGAGAACGTTCGTGGATCGAGTCTCTGTAAGGCATTTTTAATTTTTTTTTTATTTAAATATACGTGCATGGGGCAAGTTGGCGGGAGATTTGAAACTGGTGAAGCGCACGTGGTCGGCTAAGGAGAACGTTCGTGGATCGAGTCTCGGTTAGGCATTTTTAATTTTTTTTTTATTTAAATATACGTACATGGGGCAAGTTGGCGGGAGATTTGAAACTGGTGAAGCGCACGTGGTCGGCTAAGGAGAACGTTCGTGGATCGAGTCTCGGTTAGGCATTTTTAATTTTTTAATTTATTTTTATTTAAATGTACGTACATGCGGCAAGTTGGCGGGAGATTCGAAACTGGTGAAGCGCACGTGGTCGGCTACGGTGAACGCTCGTGGATCGAGTCTCTGTAAGGCATTTTTAATTTTTTTTTTTTTTATTAGTTTATTTTTATTTAACACGTTCCCGCCGGCGGTCTTATTTGTAGTTCTCGCCATCGGACGGCTCCCTAATTCATAGTTTGTCCCATCGGGCGGCGCGGAACAAAAACACATAGAATTGAATGCTTCATTTGTACCACTAGTGGTACATGCCGCCCGATGGGACATTTGTGTATGTGCCACAAGTGGAACATGCCGTCCCAAGGGACAACCCTCTATGTACCACTGGTGGTACATGCCGGCGGGAACGTGTTAAATATACGTACATGCTCACTTAACGCGTGGAATGCCGCGTCAGTCACCGGTGTGTGACACTGAAGTGTCACAACACTCTACACACAACTGTCGCAAAACGTTTAGGTTCAACTCCTGACCGGCTGGACCGGTTAGGGCCAAACCTTTCACAGGTTAGGTTAGGCGGCCGACCTCGTAGCCCGGTCAGGGTTAGATTACGGACCCTAACCGGGTAACCGTTTGGCAACCTAACCTCACCTGGGTTAGGTTCAACTCCTGACCGGCTGGACCGGTTAGGGCCAAACCTTTCATAGGTTAGGTTAGGCGGCCGACCTCGTAGCCCGGTCAGGCTTAGATTACGGACCCTATTCTGGTAACCGGTTGGCAACCTAACCTAACCTGGTTAGGTTCAACCCCTGACCGGTTAACCTGGTCAGGACCAAACCTAACCCAGGTTAGTTTAGGCGGCCGACTTCGCAGCCCGGTCAGGGTCAGGTCAGGTACCTTAACCGGGCAACCGGTTGGCAACCTAACCTAACCTGGTTAGGTTCAACCCCTGACCGGTTAACCTGGCCAGGACCAAACCTAACCCAGGTTAGTTTAGGCGGCCGACTTCGCAGCCCGGTCAGGTTCAGGTTAGGTACCTTAACCGGGCAACCGGTTGGCAACCTAACCCAACCTGGTTAGGTTCAACTCCTGCCAGGTCAACCTGGCCAGGAGCAAACCTAACCCAGGTTAGTTTAGGCGGCCGACTTCGCAGCCCGGTCAGGTTCAGGTTAGGTACCTTAACCGGGCAACCGGTTGGCAACCTAACCCAACCTGGTTAGGTTCAACTCCTGCCAGGTCAACCTGGCCAGGAGGAAACCTAACCCAGGTTAGTTTAGGCGGCCGACTTCGCAGCCCGGTCAGGTTCAGGTTAGG
Organism: Mimumesa dahlbomi; assembly: GCA_917499265.3. Lineage (NCBI taxonomy): Eukaryota > Metazoa > Arthropoda > Insecta > Hymenoptera > Crabronidae > Mimumesa > Mimumesa dahlbomi. The sequence goes on along the minus strand of OU824116.1, from coordinate 4,157 downwards.
TACCTTAACCGGGCAACCGGTTGGCAACCTAACCCAACCTGGTTAGTTTCAACTCCTGCCAGGTCAACCTGGCCAGGAGCAAACCTAACCCAGGTTAGTTTAGGCGGCCGACTTCGCAGCCCGGTCAGGTTCAGGTTAGGTACCTTAGTAGTAAGTAGTAGTAGTAAGTTATCAGTTTGGGCGGGGTGAGGAGACGGTTCTCCTCACCAGGACCTTAGGTAAATTCATACCCACTAGAGGCTTTGCTCACCCTTGTTTGCTCTAAGACATCCAGTTACTCCACCAGGCACTTAGAGCGAATTCGAACCTCTGTGTTTCACTTTCCGACGGGGGACTGTACGCTGACTTATTCATCCAACTGCCATGCTCCCTACTTTGTTAGCTAATGGCCGTGGTTTACGTCGGGCGAGTTGGTGATAGAATAGTTGAGGAATACCACCTGGAGTTGGCGGGGAACCGAAGAGAGTCACTTTGATCCTGTTTGTTCTATTCAGGGAGTGGGCACTGAGAAGCGTCCGCTCCCCTTTTTCTTGACATCCCCACTAAGCGTTTGCCACTAGCGGGGGCAATAAAAGAATACCCCTAGGGTAGGCTCTGCCAGTCGTAAAAGGCGACCTAAAGGGTTGGTGCAGCCTCTGGGCCCCCGGGACGGCCGCCTCCGCCCGGGGTGTCAAGTCTACTTCGCCCGTGAGGGTGGGGTTGCATCTCGCTCGAAGTAGGCGGCAGGCCAGTGTGCGGGCCTGTTTCGAACGCAAGCGGGAAGCTGAGGGATCTGCAGCCAACGCAAAGGACCGTCTGCAATGACGTAAAAATGAAAAATGCATTTTATGCATAATGGCAGGACTCCGATCGTGGCGGATAGCACACGCACTTACATAGAACAATTCGCACTGGGGCCTGACCACCCCCAGATGCAGGATTTTGATGAAAAGGAGAAACTTCGCTTCTCTCCCTTCACTTCACTATCCTTGCCCCGCTATTCTCTTCACTCTCTCATTCCGTTCCTGAGGAAGCGGAGGAAGACGTGTCGATTAAACGGAGCAGGCGGGACCCTGGCGTTGGTAAATGCCACGACCAAAAGACACGCAAAGAAAAGAAAGACTGCCGCAGGTTTCTCGGCCTACCGGCAGCTACAACTCAGGCTGCAAATAAGGAATTGAGTACACAGGACCAGGCGGATCCGAGCCTCTCCGTTTCGGCGGAGTGCCTGGGTTTGGGTTGGATTCTGTGGGGCAGATAGTTTACTCTAACACGGAAGGGGGTTCGCCCTACGGATCGTGAGGCTTGCACGAGGACCGTGAGTCTAGGCTGTAGATGGGGCCGGCGCTCCCGGCTTGCGGAGTCTCCAGCAACGTGGCCGCCTGTGGTGAGGGACACCCGAGAAGCTACCGCTGTCTTCTCGGGCAACACAGTGTTAGTAGCGTGGCTGAGTGACCGCCCGGGACAACGTAACCGAGGCTCGCGTGAGTCACCTTGCGTGACCGCCCTCGGCACGTTGAGTCGGTGTCTTGTGCGGAGGTTAGTCGCTCCGCACGCGTATGCCCTTTGGGCGAGGTAGCGGGACCCATAGGCTTCGAGCGTATGGGTTGAATACTAATCCCCACTAAGCGAGACTTTACCTATTAAACTCGAAATCGTGTTCAGGCTTCTAATGCGTATTCGTTGTTAGTGTGTTATTTCCGGATAGTCAGGGAGTTTGTAGAAAAGCGATAGATGTAGACAGCTAATTGTGTTGTTAGACTTTCCGAGGCGGGCCCTTTGACCCTCTCTCGTGGTTAGTGGCAAAAAGTTTTGAAGACGAAGGAGAAAAAAAAAACTTTTTGCTCTCAGAGGACCTCACCTCATACCAGATAACCGCTATACTTCATTAAGAATAAGCCCGGCTATAATTTAAAGCCGCAAAACTCTCAGATATCAAAAAATAAAAGAAGCATTAGAAACCTTAGCTGGATAATTATAAAACTCCTCACATCGATACATATCGAGACATACAACTAACACATTACTATTGTTTAAGCCACTAATGTTGACAAAACCACTCACTAACAGAAGGTGAATAACGAAACAAGCTAAACACGTAAGCAGAGGCCCGTGGTAGGAGCGGAGCATCGGCGGCTACTCGATCATCGAGGTGAAGCGTCGCCCGTTGCGGACACCGATGGGATGGGTGACCGCTCGGTTGCCCCGCTCCTCCCGAAAAGCGCCATGGTATAACGGGGCCATTTTGCGGGAGTAGGGACAGTCTTGGTTCAGCGCTCGTCGAGGAAGGTTGTCTTTCCGCGCCCGGCTTCAGGCCAGAACTCTAACCGGGTACACGTGTACCCGGTTAGGCTTGGCCCCTAACCGGGCTAGCTGGTTAGGGGCTGGGGGGCGGGGTAGATAGGGTCCCTAACCGGGCAACCGGTTGGCAACCTAACCCAACCTGGTTAGGTTCAACTTCTGCCAGGTTAACCTGGCCAGTACCAAACCTAACCCAGGTTAGTTTAGGCGGCCGACTTCGCAGCCCGGTCAGGTTCAGGTTAGGTACCTTAACCGGGCAACCGGTTGGCAACCTAACCCAACCTGGTTAGGTTCAACTCCTGCCAGGTTAACCTGGCCAGGACCAAACCTAACCCAGGTTAGTTTAGGCGGCCGACTTCGCAGCCCGGTCAGGGTCAGGTCAGGTACCCCAACCGGGCAACCGGTTGGCAACCTAACCTAACCCGGGTTAGGTTAGGTTAGGTTAGGTTAGGTTAGGTTAGGTTAGGTTAGGTTAGGTTAGGTTAGGTTAGGTTAGGTTAGGTTAGGTTAGGTTAGGTTAGGTTAGGTTAGGTTAGGTTAGGTTAGGTTAGGTTAGGTTAGGTTAGGTTAGGTTAGGTTAGGTTAGGTTAGGTTAGGTTAGGTTAGGTTAGGTTAGGTTAGGTTAGGTTAGGTTAGGTTAGGTTAGGTTAGGTTAGGTTAGGTTAGGTTAGGTTAGGTTAGGTTAGGTTAGGTTAGGTTAGGTTAGGTTAGGTTAGGTTAGGTTAGGTTAGGTTAGGTTAGGTTAGGTTAGGTTAGGTTAGGTTAGGTTAGGTTAGGTTAGGTTAGGTTAGGTTAGGTTAGGTTAGGTTAGGTTAGGTTAGGTTAGGTTAGGTTAGGTTAGGTTAGGTTAGGTTAGGTTAGGTTAGGTTAGGTTAGGTTAGGTTAGGTTAGGTTAGGTTAGGTTAGGTTAGGTTAGGTTAGGTTAGGTTAGGTTAGGTTAGGTTAGGTTAGGTTAGGTTAGGTTAGGTTAGGTTAGGTTAGGTTAGGTTAGGTTAGGTTAGGTTAGGTTAGGTTAGGTTAGGTTAGGTTAGGTTAGGTTAGGTTAGGTTAGGTTAGGTTAGGTTAGGTTAGGTTAGGTTAGGTTAGGTTAGGTTAGGTTAGGTTAGGTTAGGTTAGGTTAGGTTAGGTTAGGTTAGGTTAGGTTAGGTTAGGTTAGGTTAGGTTAGGTTAGGTTAGGTTAGGTTAGGTTAGGTTAGGTTAGGTTAGGTTAGGTTAGGTTAGGTTAGGTTAGGTTAGGTTAGGTTAGGTTAGGTTAGGTTAGGTTAGGTTAGGTTAGGTTAGGTTAGGTTAGGTTAGGTTAGGTTAGGTTAGGTTAGGTTAGGTTAGGTTAGGTTAGGTTAGGTTAGGTTAGGTTAGGTTAGGTTAGGTTAGGTTAGGTTAGGTTAGGTTAGGTTAGGTTAGGTTAGGTTAGGTTAGGTTAGGTTAGGTTAGGTTAGGTTAGGTTAGGTTAGGTTAGGTTAGGTTAGGTTAGGTTAGGTTAGGTTAGGTTAGGTTAGGTTAGGTTAGGTTAGGTTAGGTTAGGTTAGGTTAGGTTAGGTTAGGTTAGGTTAGGTTAGGTTAGGTTAGGTTAGGTTAGGTTAGGTTAGGTTAGGTTAGGTTAGGTTAGGTTAGGTTAGGTTAGGTTAGGTTAGGTTAGGTTAGGTTAGGTTAGGTTAGGTTAGGTTAGGTTAGGTTAGGTTAGGTTAGGTTAGGTTAGGTTAGGTTAGGTTAGGTTAGGTTAGGTTAGGTTAGGTTAGGTTAGGTTAGGTTAGGTTAGGTTAGGTTAGGTTAGGTTAGGTTAGGTTAGGTTAGGTTAGGTTAGGTTAGGTTAGGTTAGGTTAGGTTAGGTTAGGTTAGGTTAGGTTAGGTTAGGTTAGGTTAGGTTAGGTTAGGTTAGG